>OX123182.2:114476180-115838204 GCA_944739405.2 Euclidia mi
CTTTATGCCATTTTTCGTTTCCCCGAGGCGTCTGCCTTCTTCGGGACAACCCATACAGGGGCGCTCCATGGTGATTGAGACGGGCGTATGATATTTTGTTCGAGCATTTTGGTTATTTGACTGTCTACTTCTTCTTTGTGGCACTCTGGAAAACGGTAAGACTTTACGTGGATTGGGGCGGCATTCCCTGTGTTTTATAGAGTGATTGATAGTGCTAGTACAGGTGAGAGGTTCACTTTCAAGATGAAAAACGTCTGTAAATTGAGAACAACAGTCAAACAGAGTTGCTTTTTCTTCTGGATTTAGGTGAGAGGTTCGAATTTGATTTAGAACTTGATTATGTCTATCAATGACAGGAAGTGAAGCTTTATTTATAGTCTCAATGTCTAATGTTGTCAGACACTCTGTGAAGTTATTTTCCATACGTGTAAGATTAACGGAATAGTTATTTATTTCGATCTCGGATTCAGTAGTATTTAGAATAGAAATATAAACTCTACGATTTGGCTTTAAGTTGACGACGCAATTCGCGACATAAATGCCTTCAGAAATCTTATAGTCGAGAACTAAGGCTTCTTTAAGAAAAGGTAACTCATCACTATTGCTTGACACTCCACATTCAATTACAGCTTCAGAACGAGCTGGGATTTTGTAAATTGGCAACTTGAAACGTAATGGTAAAGTATGATTTTGAATTATTAAACATTCCTTGTCGTAATCTATGACTGCTTTAAGATGACCTAGAAGATCTGTGCCTATTATGCCACCATAATCGAGGCCAACATCATTCTTTACGACGTGAAATTTATAAGAATATACTTCCAAATATAAATAAAACTGCATTTGGAAGGTGCCTAATGTTTGACAATACGTGCCACTATCATTGATTCCTTTAAGTCGCACTATTTCTGAGGATAGTTGAGGCTTTTTATAAAGACTTTCTTCTTTAACTAAAGAAATGCTAGAACCAGTGTCGATTAATAGAACAAGTAACCTGGTAGTATGCTTAGTAAATAAGAAAACATGTGAATGTGTTACCTTTTTAATAAACGAATTCATTTCGTAAATTGGTATATCATTCTGATGAGATTTAGAACATTTCATTCGTGACGGTGACAAATCGTCTGGCGGATAAGAGGTAAGTTTGCTTTCCAAGTTACCATCACTATTCTTAAAAGGTAAGTTACGATTGCTACACGGTTCCGTGCAAGATTTAGAATTAGTATAAGATTTGGCATAATTATGAGATTTAGTATAATCGTAAGATTTAGTATAAGATTTAGTAATATCATAAGATTTAGAATTATCATAAGATTTAGCATTATCATAAGGTTTGGTAAAAGATTTAGGATTATCATAAGATTTAGCATAAGATATAGAATTATCGTAAGATTTAGTATACGATTTCATATTATCATAAGATTTAGTATAAGATTTGGCATAAGATTTAGCATTATCGTATGATTTAGCATAAGATTTAGAAGTATCGTAAGATTTAGCATAAGATTTCGTATTATCATAAGATTTAGCATTATCATAAGATTTAGTATAAGATTTCGTTTTATCATAGGATTTAGCGTAAGATTTAGAATTATCATAAGATTTGGTATAAGATTTAGCATTATCATAGGATTTAGTATACGATTTAGGATAAGATATAGTATTATCATAAGATTTGGTATGACTCAGATTCCTGTTTTGGAACTGAGGTGAATAAGATTTAGAAAGAATCGTGTCATTTTTACGAGTAAATGCTGTGGATTCCGATAGACACGCACTCAGAATCCGATTTGGTTTAAAGGTTCAGAGGCTAATGTTTCATTAGCGTCTGAGTGGTTCACGGCCATATCATTCGTATGGCAAAAGTTTACATTAGCGTTGCCTCTGCGCGTATCACTACTCTCTGCCTGAGAATCAGGTTGTTGTATATTACGGCGTTGATTATTGTACTGCCGTTTGCGACACTCGGTTATCAAATGACCGGGATTTTTGCAATATGCGCAGATTTTCCGTGGAAAATTATTAGGATTTTGGGACGATTGAGTTTGCATGGGAAAACGATTTTGATAAGTATTAGGATTAGTAAAATTCGTATTATAAGATTTCACGTTTTTGTTTTTATTCCGAAAACATTCAGAAGACGAGTGACCTTGTTTGTTACAGGTTGAACATGTTTTTGGCGATTTTAAGGAAAATTTGGAAGCGTTAAATAATTTTTCTTCCTCGATAGCATGTGTGACGGCCTCGTTTAGCGTTTTAGGGTTACGACAACGAACTATATGTTAAAAACTTGGATTTAGGCCCATTAGGAAAGTGTTGAGTGCCAAGTCTTCGATACCGGCGACTCTACCAACTAATTCATCCTTTTTATCACAGGAGAAATGCACATCTGATAACAAACGCGTTAAGCATGATTCAATTAGCAAAGAGTATTGTGAGACAGTTTCCGACGGCAAGTTTTGCTTGCAATTTTGAAGGTCGGACAAGAGATGTGTAGAATGTTTCTTCTCGCTAAAGTTTTGTTTTAGAAAATCTTTAAGTTCTGACCAGTTACTAAAAGTTTTTAAAGAACCCGCTACTTGTGCCTTACCTTCCAATTGGGAAATGATAAATTTACATAAAATAGTCTGCTGTTCGTCAGAGGCGAGTGAAATGGCATTGTCACAGTTTGTGAGGAATGCGGGGAGAGTCTCCCTTTTACCATCATATGGTTTAATAAATTTAGTAGGGAAATTCAGCGTTGTGGCATTAGCCATTTTTGTAGGCTTTTTAATATCTTTTTCAGATTTTACTGAATATTCGGAATCCGTCATAAATGGTAAGTACTTAACAAATATTTAGATAACTTTAAGATTTAGTAGATATGACCTTAGGATATATTGATTACTAATATAATAATTAGGATATAAGATTTAGTTTATAATATTTAGTTTATAAGATATAGAAAATAATATTTATTACAAGGTCAATTTAAAATAAGTGCTTATAATTAGATTTTCCTTTTAGAAGTTACGAGATGACGCACACGCTTTTTAGAATGCTCTACTTTTATCACAAAACACTGCACAAACACAACACAACACAAAAAGTTTGGAAATAAGTATAAGACTTACGTTGATGTTGATTTCGTGTTCCACATAAAGACGAAGAGAATAAAGTGAGTTAGCTGCATCATATGGTGCGGATATCACCCTGTAATTGAAGATGTTGAGCTGCTTTACACCCAGAGGGTTTTCAAAGCTCAGTAGAAGTTTTGGGAACGGTCTCGATCGGTGCGGCGCCGGCTCACGCTTAATAGCGGAGGCTGACGGTCGGCTACACTCAAGTCAAGGTCAAGGCTGCAAAGGTAAGCGCTGGCTCACGCTATAAAGCGGAGGCTGACAGTCGGCTAAGGGGGTGTACTTGCGTGTATCGATGGGGGCTCACGCTGCGAGGGGCGGAGACTTATCCTCTATCTGGTGTGAAGCGGGCTCACGCTATGAGAGCGGAGACTGATCGTCGACCTTGCACTGCTAGTACACTTTCACTACGCACTGTTCAGATGCTGCGGTCTGAATACGGATCCAGAAAGCCAACAGCATCCCACTTCTGACACCAATGTTTTGCGCGTAGTACGTAGCGAATTTTTAAAAAGACAATTTTTCACAGCTGAAAAACGTTTATTAATTACACCCGAAAAAAAACTGACTTTTATCTAGACCGAACTCAAGCTTTCGCGACCGCGAGATGTAGGATGTTGGCGCGGTAGATGAAAGATGCGAACAGGTTGATAACTGTATGCTAACTGTGTGCTAACTAACTGGCCGCATGGCGGTAATGGCTTATATATTCATTATAATATGCTTACATTGCATTTCCCTTTAACTAAATTCGGTTATAACAGTTCGTAATGCAATAGGTAGAACAACGAGAAAGAACGGGCAATAAATCTCATGGTATATATATATGATATTTTTAATCGCCAGTATAATGGTTTTACATTATTATCTTAGTAAGGACCTGCTGCAACTGTTTCACATTGTAAGTTATCTACTAATGCAAAAATGAATAATTAATGATATCATACTCAAGCAATAAATAATGTTCATTTGGTCTTGATAGCTGCTATAAATGATAAATTTAAAATACAGAGATCAAAAAGCTTGGGATTAGAATTTTGATCTTCTCAAATCTACATATAATTTTACAAATAAAAAGCTTAATATATCATTTGATCGTGCTCGATGACAAATTGTTTTAAATCAAAGTATGTTTGCAGCACAACGAGTATATTTCACATGAATTCCGGTTAAGTATACCTATGATAAAAAAGTTATACGACAACGACTACAACAACAAAATTTTACTGACACGTACTTCGATGGTCATATAATAGCTTACACCCTTTTAATATTATTCAATTACCCATTTCCTGTAAGACTAGAGCAATACAGACTGGCGGCAGATTGCCAAATCTTTATTTTTATTTATAGACTCACGCCTGTATCCCCTAAGGGGTAGCCAGAGGTGTAATATTACACCCACATTTCGCCATGAATTTTTTAGGTCCCACGTAATAGGGGGCGAGCCTATTGCCGTACCGGGCACATTACCAGACTCCGTGCTGCTACTGAGAATTTCCTAACGGAAAAACCAAATAACACTTTGTCCGACCCGGGAATCGTACCCGAGACCTCCCAATCACACGCGCAAATTTATGCCGCGAGACCAACGAGGCAGTCTGCCAAATCTGCTAACTTTTATTTTGTTCTGTTACCGTATTCTTATGGCACTTCGTTTTACACGATAAAGGTGTACTGCAAGGCAATTTAGGTTGAAAGTTATGACGTTTATTTTGTTTTCGTTGTTAGTTATAGGATTTGAATAATGAAATTCGTGGTGTATTATGGCAAATAAATCTTGACTTGCACTAACTAAAAGACAAGAACACTTACTTACATAGTCTGGTTAGCACTTAAATCTTAGATTTTAACTAAGATGCTGTTTTAACATTATTTTAATATGTTAAAAGTAATATCTATAAGTAATTCATTCAACGATGAGGAATACATTTTTTTAATAAACTACTAATTTCGTAGTTATGGCAATTTATAAAAATATATACATATTTCATAAGCTACATAATAGTCCTTTACAAGTATAGCAAATTAAATATCACTACACCGTAAGACCGTAAATTCAAATATAAATGATATAACATACAAGTTAATATTTATTATTCAGATTTTTGGGCATGAAAATGTATTTCACACCAAATTACTAATAATTCATAAAGAAAACTGTCTAGCACTTTCCACGATCCAATATCACGTCCCAACACCCTACAATGAAATTTCACTTGGGGGAAAAACCGCAAGTAATAACCGACATATGTTATAAATAAAATATACAATAACCTTTTATTACAGATGTTTACATACAAGCATGCGAACAGTATTAAACTTACCAACGTCGATCTTAGATCTCGGCAAATTGATATTGCTGTCGTAAAAAGAACAAAATCACAAAAAATTGCTGGAGGCTATCGAATAAATTTACATAACGAGGCGAAATGTTATAACATGGAGAACTGAGCTGCGAAATCATTCATTATTCATACCTCGATTTCCATCGACGGGTGGCTACAGCGCGTCAAAGGTACAACCACAGGGTACAACTTATTAAAAACTAGCAAGTTATCACTGCCATTTCAATGACATCGACTTTAAATTGAGTTTGTTCAGTCGAAATTGTGTGGATTTGGAGTTTGGGAATTTTGAGAGCTGATTTCAAATTTCAGTTTAGCTATTAGCGAATATTATTATCTTGAGTGTGTTTAGACTTAGGTTTGGAATTTTGAGGTAAGGTTTGCATAAATTTGAGATAAGCGAGATAATTTAGTCTTGAGTGAAGAAAACGTTTAGCAATAGTATCACTTTACTCTGTAGCCTTGTTCAAGGCAAGTGATAATGTTTTTGTGTGTTTTTTTCTTCCCTCATCGCTCAGGTCCCTTTCACATCGTCTAGCCAAATACTTGATGAAATTCTGGCTGCTCCGAAACTCACCGGTTGTTTTCATACTGATCTGAAATTAAAGAAAAGTTTTCGTTAATATAATGATGGATAAATAAATTTACTGCGTTGGACTATAACGAGATATTTACGTACACAGACACATACAACCGATGGGCACCTCTCAAGACTCAGCTTTTAAGTTGCCTCACTCTTCTACCACATCATTAATCTTCATACTCCTTAACATAATGTTAGTGCGTCTCTTACCTTGTAAATGTAAATGTGATGTGATTGGGTAAAATGTAACTTATATTACAGCTTCATTAATCATATATTTTAAATCACATTTTCGTTGAGGGCTCTCTCTTAAGTTACCCCTAGCACCGTTCCATAACATAATTATATCTATTTGGTACTTCTTTTAATTATTGGAGCATTTTAACGGTTTCTGCCCAGATTATTTACAGATGTTGACGTTTGCATATATGGTAACAATACACTTATTCTAACGGAACGTAGATTGAACAAAAGGATAATACAATCTTGTTAACACCATTATACAAAAAATCCCTCAAAGCACAAGGAAGAAAGGAGAAAATCCTATCCCTTTTCCCAACCCAAGGGGCGGCAACGCACTTGTGACTCCTGTGGTGTTGCTTGTGTCCATGGGTAACGGTAATAGCTAACCATCAGGCGTCTGCTCGTTTGCCGCCTATTACCATAAAAAAGTAAATCTTGCATTTTCACTTCTTCCATATTTTACTAGCAATATTTCTTCGCAGTCTTATCCGGGTAACACGGGCAATATTAAAATACGGGTAACTTTTTAGTGGAGCGATAGCCACATACAACTGAGGCCATAATTCGGTGCCAGTATAATTTTCTTGTATTTCGTAAAATTACTTGCAGTAATTAGTGTTTTGAATGTAATAGTTCTAAATAATTATTTGGTGTAATTCTGATTATCACATTGTGATTGTTAAATAATTAAATAATTTTAGGAGTATCTGTGCGTCATTTTTTTAAAAACCATTCTCACTTCTGGTTCGTAAGATCAGAAGTGGGATTTGGACCACGTGCTTAGTGCTGTTTGTGCCATCCGTTTTAGTGAAATATTTGTCAGTGTTTGAATACAATATAGGTAGTTTGCTGTTTTATAATTGTGCGTGTTTCGTTTATGCGTATCAGGTGAGTGTTTCGCTTACGCGTATCAGGTGAGTGTTTTCCATTTGATTTAATTCCTGAGATATGCCGCGACGTTCGGAAAGTGTTGAAAAACCAGACGATTCGCGTCGACCGCACCGGAATCGTTCTCGTACTTTTAGAAGTAGGTCGCGTAATCGTAGTCGTGATTCCGGTTGAAATACTCACTCTTCGTCGCGTAGACGCCGTGAACGTTCTCATGATCGCGAACGTACCCGGTCAAAGTATGGTGATGTGTCTTGCAGTCCACGTAATACTCAAAGACGTCGTGATACCTCATACAGCTGTCGTGATTCTCCGCGTGATCAGGCTTTAGGTCAAATATTAGCTCGTTTGAATTCTATTGAAAGCCGTTTGCCGACCTCGACAACGCAATCAAACCCGCGTCGCGTGTCAATGCCTGCTAGGGAGCATAGCCCGCAGGGGCAGGAAACTTCCACTAGGCAGGAGTCGCGAACATTCGACGGGAATAATGACGTGACGGATAAACTTGTTGGCGCACTGTCGTGCTTAGTTCGGGCGAGATCGCATAATTTTTATATTTCGCCCTTCGATCCTAACCTGCATGACTTTGACGTTTGGTGTTTGGAAGTAGACCGCGCTCGTGATTTAAATAGATGGGATGACCGCGAGTGTCTGGGGCGCATAGGAGGTTGTTTGCGCGGTGATGCGAAGTCGTGGCTTAATGATGGGGTAACGAATGATCGTTCGTGGAGTAACTTCAAGCTAGAATTTCGTTCGCTGTGCCCACGTAGTGTAGATATTGCTACAATTTTATTTGAGGTTATGTGTAACAATTCAAATAAATTCCCCACGTACACTGAATATGCTCGCAAGTCTCTTTTGCGCCTTAACATCGTAAAAGGCCTGTCTGACGAGTTGAAGGTTGCAATAATTGCGCGAGGTATTACAGATGCCCAGATAAAGGCTGCTGTAACTAATGCGAAACTTCAAATAAAGGATTTAGTCGAATTTTTGTCTATATATGTCAAACCAAAAACCGAGACGCGTAGCTTAAACCACCCTGTCCGCGCAAACAATGTAGGATCGTCATCGTCACGTAAGCGCGAGGCAACGAGATCGGGGGATGGTACAATAGTGTGTCATTATTGCCGTAAAGTCGGTCATACGAAGTATGACTGCAGGAAAAGACCTAAAACTGATGCTAATGTACCATCTTCAGCAGATACTGTAAACTCAAAGCCTTCTGCATCAGGTGATAAATCAGTTAAGTTTTGCACGTATTGTAAACGTAACGGTCACGTTGTCGAGACATGCTTTTCGAAACCAAAGTTTGAAAATGAACGTAATCAGAAAAAATCTGCTAAGATAAATTTTTGCTCAAGTCTCAATCGGAACGAGACAACATAATCTCTGCCATTATCCAAAAGGTGCCTTTAGATATTTTGATTGATAGTGGTGCCGATATCTCGTTGATTTTAGAATCGGTTCTTAAATATTTTAATTTCAATCGAATCCCAACGTATCGTTCGATGAGAGGTATAGGCATTAGGCAGTCAGGAGATTGAATCGACGTCATACGTTACCGCTGTGATTGAATTTCCTGAAGTGTCTTTGGAAGTTGATTTTTATGTGGTCCCAGTTGGGTGCATAACGGCGCCTATTTTGATTGGTACTGACGTGTTGAATAGAGACGGAATTACGTATATACGTAGTAGTAGTGTACAGCGGCTTACGAGATTAGATACTGTGCCCTCGGTACTGCACGTATCCACCGTTGAATATGAAAACATTAAGACACCTTTAGCTGGCAATGATCGGAGTATTTTGCTCGATATCATTCGCGAGTTTTCAAGTTCTTTTATTACGGGGACTGCTACCTCAACGGTGAATACGTACAGTATGGAAATAAGATTAACAACGAGTGCCCCGGTAGTTCATAGGCCTTATAAGATTTCTTGTGATGAAAAAATAGAGTGCGGGATATTATAAATGATCTGCTGTCAAAGGGAATCATTCGCGAATCACAATCTGACTACGCCAGCCCTATCATCCTCGTCAAGAAGAAGGACGGGAGTGATAGGATGTGCGTCGATTATCGGGCACTTAATGCCATAACGGTTAAAGAGCGATTCCCTTTACCCCTGATTGATGACCACATAGATAGGCTTGGTGGCTTCAAGTTTTTCACCAGTTTAGATATGGCAACTGGATTTCACCAGGTGCCATTAAAAGATGACGATTCTATTTCTTAAAACGCCTTCGTAACGCCCGAAGGGCACTTCGAGTACCTAAAAATGCCTTATGGGTTAGCTAATGCCCCAGTCGTTTACCAAAGGATTATTTCAAAAACCTTAAAGCCCTACATTGAAAGTGGCAGAGTATTGACATATATAGATGATGTCCTTCTCATGTCAAACGAAATTCCCGAAGGACTAGACTTACTGCATCAAGTTTTACGTACTCTGACGGATGCCGGTTTTTCCGTTAATTTAAAAAAATGTACCTTCCTAGATACCGAAGTAGAGTACTTAGGACGGGTAGTTAGTAATGGTCAGGTACGGCCGAGCCCAAGAAAAATAGAGGCCCTGGTAAAATCTCCAAAACCTACTAACGTTAAGGGAGTACGCCAATTTTTAGGTCTGGCGGGATGTTTTAGGCGTTACGTCGCGGGGTACGCTTCCAAAACAGCCTGCATTGCCAGACTGTTAAGAAAGGGAGAACCTTTCAAGTGGGGTTCAGAACAAGAAGTAGCTCGTGACTACATTATTCACTGTTTGACCAATGAACCAGTCTTAGCGATTTTTGACCCAAGTTTGCCCACGGAGCTTCACAGCGATGCCAGTTCTATCGGTCTCGGTGCGGTGTTGTTGCAGGAGCATGCCGGTAAACGAAAGAGAGTAGTCGGTTACTACAGTAGGTCCACACAGGGCGCAGAATGTCGCTATCACAGCTACGAGCTGGAAACCTTAGCTATTGTGCGCGCATTACAGAATTTCCGTCATTATTTAATTGGTATCAACTTCAAAATAGTGACGGATTGTAATTCGTTAAAGTTAACTGAAAGAAAACAAGATTTGTTGCCTCGTGTCGCGCGTTGGTGGGTCTACTTACAAGACTTTACTTTTACCTTGGAATATAGAAAAGGTTCCATGATGCAACACGCTGATTTCCTAAGCCGGCATCCTCCTGAAACTGTAAATGTATCTCACATTCGCAACCCAAATCGCTCAGACTGCTGATGAGGAAACCCAAAATTTAATTGTCAAGTTAAGAGAAGGTCACTTAGACTCGTCAAGGTATTAAGTTAAAAACGAACTTTTGTACTACAAATATATACCGACCGGAGAAGAACCACGCTTTTTGTGTTATATTCCAAAAGGTTACCGGCTTAGTCTTTTAAGAGCCTTTCACGATGACCATGATCACATTGAAGCTGACAGAACGACAGACCTCATATTACGACACTTTTGGTTTCCAAGTGTTAGGCAATTTGTTAGAAAATACGTTAGCCATTGTCTTGTTTGTTTAGCATACAAGAAAGTACCTAAAGCACCGCCACAACCAAATCAATCATGGTCAAAGCCTGATGACCCATTTTGTGCTATTCATACTGATATATTGGGCCTGCTTCCAGAATCTAACGGGTTTAAGTACGTCCTAATAGTAGTAGACAGCTTTTCGAAATTTTGTTTGCTTTACTCCATGTATCGTCAAGACTCAGACGAATTAAAACGGGTGTTCACTAATGTAATATCTTTGTTTGGGTCTCCGAATACCATAATATGTGACCGAGGGAGAATGTTCGAAAGTGTGGCCTTTCGAGACTGGGTTAGTAGCTTGGGCTGCTCCGTTCATTTCATCACACCTGGAATGCACCGCAAAAATGGACAAGCAGAGAGGTACTGTAGAACTGTCCTGAATATGTTACGTGTGAAGGTGGGGCATAAAGGTGCTCAGTGGGCCGACGCTCTATGGAAGGTGCAGCTCAACTTGAATGTCACCAGGCAGGCTACTACACGAGCCTCGCCTTTGCAACTCCTCGTTGGGATTGATGCCGCCACACCGGTAATAAGATCTCTGGTGCGTGACGTTGCATTAGAGAACCGTTACCCTAATCGAGAAGCTCTTATGACTCTCAGGAGACAGTGTGCCTCTGACCTACTCACAGCTAATCAGCGGCGTCAAGACGAGTACACCAACCAGAACCGGCGACAACCGCGAGCCTTCGCTGTTGGGGACTATGTCTTTGTCAACACGGCATCGCAGAGTACAGGAAAACTCGACTCTGGCATGCGGGGGCCCTATAAGGTCCTGCGTGTGCTGCCACATGACAGTTATGAGCTGGAACTACTGGCTGGTTCATATGGCAAGAAAACCCAGGCAGCTGCCGAGCATATGGTGCTCTGGCGTGGCGAGTGGACGCCTGATGCCTGCTTAGCTTTCTTTGAGGCTGGTGAAAGATCAGAAGACTTTTGATTGTTCTGAGCCTCTGGCTTATGACTTCTGACTAGCCTAGGCCCTTGGCTGATGGCTTCTGTTGACCTGAACTCCTGGTTCATGGCTTCTGATTGGTCTAAGCCTCTGGCTTATGACTTCTGACTGGCCTAAGCCTCTGGCTGATGGCTTCTGTTTGGCCTGAACCCCTGGTTCTTGGCTTCTGATTGGTCTAAGCCCTTGGCTTACGACTTCTGTTTGGCCTGAGTCTATGGCTTACGGCTTCTGTTTTGGCCTGGACCTATGGTTCATGGCTTCTGTTCTGGTAAAGTATTCTGGCTTCACACCCAGCTCTTGCGAGCGCATGGCGTTATCGTCCAGATTTCTTCATGTGTTCGTGTGGATGGTGTGGAAGCTACTATTTATTCACTTTGTCTAGTATTCCACTCAATGGAAGTCCGGAATTTCATTGCTTGGAATGCTATTTAGTCCCGTTTACATTAGCGTGCTTAAAATAGCTGTTTTTGCTTTGTAATGATTTTTCCTAGTCTGAAGCATTTAAATTTATATCTCAATTACCTGAGAAACCTTTTTGTTTGGGTTGGGTGCTTGATGGTGGGAGTGCACGCTCGCTATCATGTACTCAACAAAATTAGTTCTATTGCTTACTATTCTTTGGCTTCAGGCACATATAAAACGCGAGAATACGAATTTACGATATGTGTTACGTTGCAGATGATGGTGGCCAGTCTGATGATGATAGCCAGCCCGGTGCTGGTGGACCTAGTGATGGTGCAAGTTCAGATGCGGTCGAGGACGCCTCGCTGTCAGGAACGGCCGTCTTAGCGAAACCCCTCTCTCCAACGTCCGGAACGAGCCACGCGCTATAAAAGACGGCGCGCGCTTAGCAACGGGTTCAGTTTGATTGCGGTCGGCAACGGTTGAACATCGCTACCCTCGCTTATACGTTATTCGGTGCCAGTATAATTTTCTTGTATTTCGTAAAATTACTTGCAGTAATTAGTGTTTTGAATGTAATAGTTCTAAATAATTATTTGGTGTAATTCTGATTATCACATTGTGATTGTTAAATAATTAAATAATTTTAGGAGTATCTGTGCGTTATTTTTTTAAAAACCATTCTCACTTCTGGTTCGTAAGTCTAGTTTAATTTCATTTTCATTTAATTTGTGCATAGAAATATTAAAGTTGTTTATTGTGGACTGAACAACGTGTATGTTGTCCTTCATAAGAAAAAATATATGATTTTCGTTTTCTTGACATGCTGAAATGGCTTCGTCATATTTTCTAGCGTCACCCGCGTCTAGAGTGCCGAAAAAGAACTTTAATATTTCGCCACCGAATTCGAGTGACCTTTTAGCACGATCATCAATATTTTCTGAGATAAGGTGAGATAAAGAATTATATTTAAGAGAATTAGCATTAATTAATATTTCTAAAGGGTCAATCGCATTCTTACAATCTAAAGTATAGCTAAATTTCTTGCTTTTTCACAGAAAGCAGATAAATATAAAATAGATTTTTGGATTTTATCCAAATAAGGTTTGATAGGGACGACTTCGACATAAGTAATCACGTTCCAGAAGTCGTTGTAAAAATACGCAATTGATATCGGGTCAAAATATATGCCCGGACTGTGAGAAATATATTCAATGGGATCAGCAGAAACCAATCTGTAACAATGACAAATCACGCCGGTTTAATTTCGTTAACATGGTATTTCATCTGTTTTCTATTAATACTTAAGGAGACGTGATTTTTACCGTGCACTTTGACTATTTTATAGGGTCCTTTCCAAATGGGAGATAAGGCTTTTCTTAATCTATGGTGATGTCTTAAATAAACCATATCACCGACTTTGTAAGTTTTAGAACTGGAATTTGCATCATAATATTTCTTAGATGTTTCTTTACTTTTAATTATATTTTCTAACGCTCTTTCGCGAGAAAAACGCATCCTATACTGTAAGGCGCGAATATAGTCATGATAAGTTGTGCTATCGTGTTGTTTCATATAAGCTACTGGGTATGGAAGGCTTATGGCCAAATAATAACTCGAAGGGAGTAAATTCTGTTGTGCAATGGGGAGTTGTATTATATGATAAGATTGCAGTTGCTAGATAGCAATGCCAATCGTCGCGATTTTCGTATTTCTTGCCATATGAACCAGCCAGTAGTTCCAGCTCATAACTGTCATGTGGCAGCACACGCAGGACCTTATAGGGCCCCCGCATGCCAGAGTCGAGTTTTCCTGTACTCTGCGATGCCTGGTTGACAAAGACATAGTCCCCAACAGCGAAGGCTCGCGGTTGTCGCCGGTTCTGGTTGGTGTATTCGTCTTGACGCCGCTGATTAGCTGTGAGTAGGTCAGAGGCACACTGTCTCCTGAGAGTCATAAGAGCTTCTCGATTAGGGTTACGGTTCTCTAGTGCAACGTCACGCACCAGAGATCTTATTACCGGTGTGGCGGCATCAATCCCAACGAGGAGTTGCAAAGGCGAGGCTCGTGTAGTAGCCTGCCTGGTGACATTCAAGTTGAGCTGCACCTTCCATAGAGCGTCGGCCCACTGAGCACCTTTATGCCCCACCTCCACACGTAACATATTCAGGACAGTTCTACAGTACCTCTCTGCTTGTCCATTTTTGCGGTGCATTCCAGGTGTGATGAAATGAACGGAGCAGCCCAAGCTACTAACCCAGTCTCGAAAGGCCACACTTTCGAACATTCTCCCTCGGTCACATATTATGGTATTCGGAGACCCAAACAAAGATATTACATTAGTGAACACCCGTTTTAATTCGTCTGAGTCTTGACGATACATGGAGTAAAGCAAACAAAATTTCGAAAAGCTGTCTACTACTATTAGGACGTACTTAAACCCGTTAGATTCTGGAAGCAGGCCCAATATATCAGTATGAATAGCACAAAATGGGTCATCAGGCTTTGACCATGATTGATTTGGTTGTGGCGGTGCTTTAGGTACTTTCTTGTATGCTAAACAAACAAGACAATGGCTAACGTATTTTCTAACAAATTGCCTAACACTTGGAAACCAAAAGTGTCGTAATATGAGGTCTGTCGTTCTGTCAGCTTCAATGTGATCATGGTCATCGTGAAAGGCTCTTAAAAGACTAAGCCGGTAACCTTTTGGAATATAACACAAAAAGCGTGGTTCTTCTCCGGTCGGTATATATTTGTAGTACAAAAGTTCGTTTTTAACTTAATACCTTGACGAGTCTAAGTGACCTTCTCTTAACTTGACAATTAAATTTTGGGTTTCCTCATCAGCAGTCTGAGCGATTTGGGTTGCGAATGTGAGATACATTTACAGTTTCAGGAGGATGCCGGCTTAGGAAATCAGCGTGTTGCATCATGGAACCTTTTCTATATTCCAAGGTAAAAGTAAAGTCTTGTAAGTAGACCCACCAACGCGCGACACGAGGCAACAAATCTTTTTTTCTTTCAGTTAACTTTAACGAATTACAATCCGTCACTATTTTGAAGTTGATACCAATTAAATAATGACGGAAATTCTGTAATGCGCGCACAATAGCTAAGGTTTCCAGCTCGTAGCTGTGATAGCGACATTCTGCGCCCTGTGTGGACCTACTGTAGTAACCGACTACTCTCTTTCGTTTACCGGCATGCTCCTGCAACAACACCGCACCGAGACCGATAGAACTGGCATCGGTGTGAAGCTCCGTGGGCAAACTTGGGTCAAAAATCGCTAAGACTGGTTCATTGGTCAAACAGTGAATAATGTAGTCACGAGCTACATCTTGTTCTGAACCCCACTTGAAAGGTTCTCCCTTTCTTAACAGTCTGGCAATGCAGGCTGTTTTGGAAGCGTACCCCGCGACGTAACGCCTAAAATATCCCGCCAGACCTAAAAATTGGCGTACTCCCTTAACGTTAGTAGGTTTTGGAGATTTTACCAGGGCCTCTATTTTTCTTGGGCTCGGCCGTACCTGACCATTACTAACTACCCGTCCTAAGTACTCTACTTCGGTATCTAGGAAGGTACATTTTTTTAAATTAACGGAAAAACCGGCATCCGTCAGAGTACGTAAAACTTGATGCAGTAAGTCTAGTCCTTCGGGAATTTCGTTTGACATGAGAAGGACATCATCTATATATGTCAATACTCTGCCACTTTCAATGTAGGGCTTTAAGGTTTTTGAAATAATCCTTTGGTAAACGACTGGGGCATTAGCTAACCCATAAGGCATTTTTAGGTACTCGAAGTGCCCTTCGGGCGTTACGAAGGCGTTTTTAGAAATAGAATCGTCATCTTTTAATGGCACCTGGTGAAATCCAGTTGCCATATCTAAACTGGTGAAAAACTTGAAGCCACCAAGCCTATCTATGTGGTCATCAATCAGGGGTAAAGGGAATCGCTCTTTAACCGTTATGGCATTAAGTGCCCGATAATCGACGCACATCCTATCACTCCCGTCCTTCTTCTTGACGAGGATGATAGGGCTGGCGTAGTCAGATTGTGATTCACGAATGATTCCCTTTGACAGCAGATCATTTATAATATCCCGCACTCTATTTTTTTCATCACAAGAAATCTTATAAGGCCTATGAACTACCGGGGCACTCGTTGTTAATCTTATTTCCATACTGTACGTATTCACCGTTGAGGTAGCAGTCCCCGTAATAAAAGAACTTGAAAACTCGCGAATGATATCGAGCAAAATACTCCGATCATTGCCAGCTAAAGGTGTCTTAATGTTTTCATATTCAACGGTGGATACGTGCAGTACCGAGGGCACAGTATCTAATCTCGTAAGCCGCTGTACACTACTACTACGTATATACGTAATTCCGTCTCTATTCAACACGTCAGTACCAATCAAAATAGGCGCCGTTATGCACCCAACTGGGACCACATAAAAATCAACTTCCAAAGACACTTCAGGAAATTCAATCACGGCGGTAACGTATGACGTCGATTCAATCTCCTGACTGCCTAATGCCTATACCTCTCATCGAACGATACGTTGGGATTCGATTGAAATTAAAATATTTAAGAACCGATTCTAAAATCAACGAGATATCGGCACCACTATCAATCAAAATATCTAAAGGCACCTTTTGGATAATGGCAGAGATTATGTTGTCTCGTTCCGATTGAGACTTGAGCAAAAATTTATCTTAGCAGATTTTTTCTGATTACGTTCATTTTCAAACTTTGGTTTCGAAAAGCATGTCTCGACAACGTGACCGTTACGTTTACAATACGTGCAAAACTTAACTGATTTATCACCTGATGCAGAAGGCTTTGAGTTTACAGTATCTGCTGAAGATGGTACATTAGCATCAGTTTTAGGTCTTTTCCTGCAGTCATACTTCGTATGACCGACTTTACGGCAATAATGACACACTATTGTACCATCCCCCGATCTCGTTGCCTCGCGCTTACGTGACGATGACGATCCTACATTGTTTGCGCGGACAGGGTGGTTTAAGCTACGCGTCTCGGTTTTTGGTTTGACATATATAGACAAAAATTCGACTAAATCCTTTATTTGAAGTTTCGCATTAGTTACAGCAGCCTTTATCTGGGCATCTGTAATACCTCGCGCAATTATTGCAACCTTCAACTCGTCAGACAGGCCTTTTACGATGTTAAGGCGCAAAAGAGACTTGCGAGCATATTCAGTGTACGTGGGGAATTTATTTGAATTGTTACACATAACCTCAAATAAAATTGTAGCAATATCTACACTACGTGGGCACAGCGAACGAAATTCTAGCTTGAAGTTACTCCACGAACGATCATTCGTTACCCAATCATTAAGCCACGACTTCGCATCACCGCGCAAACAACCTCCTATGCGCCCCAGACACTCGCGGTCATCCCATCTATTTAAATCACGAGCGCGGTCTACTTCCAAACACCAAACGTCAAAGTCATGCAGGTTAGGATCGAAGGGCGAAATATAAAAATTATGCGATCTCGCCCGAACTAAGCACGACAGTGCGCCAACAAGTTTATCCGTCACGTCATTATTCCCGTCGAATGTTCGCGACTCCTGCCTAGTGGAAGTTTCCTGCCCCTGCGGGCTATGCTCCCTAGCAGGCGTTGACACGCGACGCGGGTTTGATTGCGTTGTCGAGGTCGGCAAACGGCTTTCAATAGAATTCAAACGAGCTAATATTTGACCTAAAGCCTGATCACGCGGAGAATCACGACAGCTGTATGAGGTATCACGACGTCTTTGAGTATTACGTGGACTGCAAGACACATCACCATACTTTGACCGGGTACGTTCGCGATCATGAGAACGTTCACGGCGTCTACGCGACGAAGAGTGAGTATTTCAACCGGAATCACGACTACGATTACGCGACCTACTTCTAAAAGTACGAGAACGATTCCGGTGCGGTCGACGCGAATCGTCTGGTTTTTCAACACTTTCCGAACGTCGCGGCATATCTCAGGAATTAAATCAAATGGAAAACACTCACCTGATACGCGTAAGCGAAACACTCACCTGATACGCATAAACGAAACACGCACAATTATAAAACAGCAAACTACCTACAAAACTTGCAGCAATTAGGTAAAATTCAAACACTGACAAATATTTCACTAAAACGGATGGCACAAACAGCACTAAGCACGTGGTCCAAATCCCACTTCTGATCTTACGAACCAGAAGTGAGAATGGTTTTTAAAAAAATGACGCACAGATACTCCTAAAATTATTTAATTATTTAACAATCACAATGTGATAATCAGAATTACACCAAATAATTATTTAGAACTATTACATTCAAAACACTAATTACTGCAAGTAATTTTACGAAATACAAGAAAATTATACTGGCACCGAATAACGTATAAGCGAGGGTAGCGATGTTCAACCGTTGCCGACCGCAATCAAACTGAACCCGTTACTAAGCGCGCGCCGTCTTTTATAGCGTGTGGCTCGTTCCGGACGTTGGAGAGAGGGGTTTCGCTAAGACTAGATAAACAAATACAAAAACTTAATTATATATTTACAGAAAATTCTAAAACAAATGCTAATCTAATTAACATTGAGAAAATTAATTCCTTGTTTAATGTCCTTGAAGGATCATTGTTGTCAATCTCTAATATTCTAGATACAATTTTAAATTCAATTTTATTTGCAAAAGCTAATATTTTACATCCATATGTTTTAACCCCTACAAAGTTATGCAATGAACTTTCAAGTAGTAAACAATTTAAATCTAATATCGAATTTCCTGTCTCTTTATCTTTACAAAATATACATAGTATTATAGATTTGTCGCAATTAACTGCATATTATTATAATAACAAAATTATGTTTGTAATTCAGATTCCGTTAGTAAATCCTATGAGGTTTAATGTTTATAAAAACTTACCGTTACCTACTCCTCAAGAAGATAATTTCTTAACTTATGCATTAATTCATCCCTATAAGCTCTTTATAGCAATAACTGACGATAGGTTAAGTTATGCATTATTAGATGATATTTCTAGTTGTAAGAATGTCAATACTAAGTACATAATATGTCCTTTACCTTCTGTTCTGTCGACAATCAATAACCCATCTTGTGAGTCGAAATTGTTAACGGAAGTAACTGTATCTCTTCCGGATATGTGTAATAATAAGTTAATATATGGTAATATTAATATTTGGCAGAAGTTAAATGATGGAAAATATATTTTTGTCCAATCTAAGCCTAGTAAATTAACATTAAAGTGTAACCATGATATTAAGGATTATACTCTGCAAGGTACTGGTCTGTTATCCTTGAAAAATGAATGCATTGCGTATTTTCAAACTTTACAATTCTATCCTTCTCATAATTATAAAAGAATTTTACCAAGTCAATTATCAATTAACTACGATATAACAGAAGATGACTGTTGTAAATTTAATAAGATTTTAAATAACAGTTTTCATGAATTTTCTCCTATTTCGTTATCAAACGTAGATTTGGAATCACTAAAATTAGCTTCGCATAAATTAGATAGCCTTGAAAACCAAATAAGTAATGTACAAAATCAATCTAATATTGTTAAATATGGACATTATTATTCCACATTAACTTATATCATAATTGGTACAATTATTATTTATGCACTTTATAAACTATACAAGAAATGTATTGCTAAATGCTTTAAGGCGCTGTCCTAAGCGACTGTTTTGGTAAATGAGGGGGTGAAGCAGGGGAGGTGAAGGGAGCTTAGCTCCGTCTACTGCGGGGCGCCCCCCTTCATTCTCGTCGCGTGCGGCCGTATTCTGGCGACATCCGTATTCCAATATTTCAAAATCGCAAGCAAAACGTTTTAGCATATTGAATTGAGATACTGATATTAAAATTTATATAACATACATCAATCTGTTTGTACAATATAGGCATAGCGCAAATTTTGTTCTCAGTGCAGCCATGAGCAAAACTGGTTTACATTAGACGTTATAGGTCACAGATATAGATCTACATAGATAACGCAATTATCACGATTTGTATTGAAACCAAGCGTGCCGACTTTTTAATACCTACTGTGACGTTGCCTGTATCACGAAGTCGAAGTGATGCGCGACAGTATCGCTTGTGCGATGTTCATCGTCTCCTAACACACAACATCAGATCAAATGTCCGAAGCAAACGCGGCAACGTAATGTGAATAAAGTTTACTTAACGGTAAAACGGACGCGCGGGGACTGAAGTTAGTGGCGACCAACCTCGACGCTTGGTCGGAGTTCAGACACGCGAAGTGCATGCATTTGCGTTATCTATGTAGATCTATGTCTGTGTTATAGGTATTAATAGTTGACGAAAGTAGGTAAATACCTACGTGCCGTAAGATGATAAAAATAATTAAGTCAGTTCCATGTATGGAGAGGCCATTATTATGTTTGTTTTGATTTTGTATAAAAATAGTGAAGCAGTTCATAGAATCATCATCATCATCATATCAGCCAAACGACGTCCACTGCTGGACATAGGCCTCCCCCAAGGTTCTCCACACAGACCGGTCTTGAGCCGCCCGCATCCAACCTCCTCCCGCGATCTTGACAAGATCGTCGTTCATAGAATACCTACATCTAATTCCATTCCTGCCAGTTTTCAAATCTGTTTTGCAATAAATTGGCTGTGACATATGGGCGGACAGACAGACAGACACTGCGAATCTATAAGGGTTCAGTTTTTACAATTTTTGGCTACGGTACCCTAAAAAACAAAATACTGCTCTACTAAGCGCAAAAGCCGTATCTCAAGTAAAGCGAGTTACGAGATAATTGAAGTTTAGTAAAAGTTGATTTCTTTTATTTATTTATGGACGTTTATTGTTATTATAGGTATAATTATTATGGTAAAGGTTTCGAAATACGTCGCCGTTTTTAGGGGTTGTGAGTGATAGGAGAGGGAGGAGCGGAGGTCTTGAAACCCCCCTTACCATTTTCACTTGCCGGAAATACTTAGTTTCCTCTGAAAAAAAATTCTCCAAACATCGGTGTGTATGGCACTGCCAACTTCCACATTCATCACACTAGTTTAATAAACTAAGGTTGACGGAGCCCTGCGAAGGGCTCCTATTTTTGGATTAGGGGTCAAAAGAGGACCCAACATAACCTATTTAGTTACTTATTACAGTCGCACCTAACCCTAGGCACTCGAAAGCAATGACGCTCAAATTTGACATTAGCTGTCAATATGATCATTCCAAGATGGCAGTTTTGCGTTTCGTTTCACGTTTTTCACATAAAACCTAAAAATGACATTTGTAAAACTGTACTAAAGTATAAAAACTACGTTCCGTTTTACATAATTGCTGAAGTATTTATGAAATTTTGGGAATTGTTTAAAAATATTTAGACGCAACTCCGGCAGCCAAAATTACTTTTGGGGGATTAAAACGAACTCCCTTAAGCCCCCTACACTACCAATACCCTCAAATTCAGGCGACTCGTTTCGAAACCCAACCGATTATTATTTTTCAAAATAGATGAAACATCATAAATATAATATGGGGATATACCTTATTCATCAGATACTGCTATGTCGCTTAGAAAATTATAGAATTAGAATTTGGGTTATTGCTTTTTCGTAAGCTCTCCTCATACTTGTTTGTATGGAAAAATATAAAAAATTTCTTTCGCTTCAAATATGTGTTGTTTCAAAGAAATTAAATATTAAAAGATATTTATTTATATTCATTTATCATTTAATAACGAAATACAGAGTTTACAGCTTATCAAAAATTAGCTGTTTGCTACAACCCGGCAGGTTTTTTTTATTCTCATCGAATGTTAAAGGCAGTGTGTGAGGTGATAAGGCTTCAATACTTATTATTTGCTGTTGTTCACGAAGCACAGTTTCATTTACTTTCCTTTTACGGCTTGGTATTGTAGAAATTTCAAGCACTGATGAAACATTTTCCTCTTCGCGATCTCGCAATGCCACCCCTTGAGCTTGACGAGAATCAACAATTTCAGGCAACTGCCAATTCATATAAAACGCCACAAGCTTTTCTTCTCCCAGAAAACATCATTTCTTTCTATAATTTCTATTTTTAGTGGTATACTTTCGCCACTCCACACAGCAAATAAACACTTTTGTTTGCGTGTAACGCGGCGTTGCCCCTGAATTTGGTAATAACAATTACAATATTTGTTTAGACTAGTCAGTTCACTTTTTTATCATGTTTCCATATTTGTATTTTATTTGCTAGGCCATTCTTATAGGCAACTATAGAATTTAAATTTTCACAATCGTGTTTGGACCTATTAATCCATCTGGCGTGGCACCAATAAACGGATAATCCACAAGGCTCAATTGTTACATTTTCTTGCTTCGCCAGTTGTTGCAAAGCCAGTTGTTCATTTAAGATTCCATGCGCAACTGATTTAACATTGCAAATATTTTATTTGTACAAAATATTTTTTACTAAGTTGGCTTTACTGCTGTTATCTCTTCTTTTTACCACTATACCAAAATTTCAATCTGTCAACATATTCTTACGCAATTCGAACCAGTCACTGCTATCCCTCTTGTAATTTTTGCTTATCACTACGTAATTTGAGTCAAATTTGTTAAAAAAATTGTTTGGCATTTCTTGGCTAGCTCGTGAACAGATCGTGTTAGGAATGACTGCAGTCAAATGAGTGTAAGACGTTGCAGAACTGTTATCTTTAACTTCACTGTAATTACAATAAAGATAATTAGTTACGTACTTTATTATTAAAAAAATACTATATCTTGTGTTATAGCAAACAGAGAAGTCACCTTCTCACTTATAAATGATAGATTTTAGAAATTAAAAAGATATTAGATGTACTGAGACATACCTATAGTTTATGAATAATCAAAGTTTTACCCGATGTACCTAAATAGGTTTATGTTCACAACACAATAATACAACATTCGTTACCGCTTGTGTGCGGATTGCGGAGCGCCATATTAGCGCTGTTTATTGTTCGCCGTGGCGGCATCTTAGCGCTCCAGGCGCTCTGAAAAGCTAATGAATTTGCAATATAGGTACATAAAATGATTCGATTTTATGTTATAACTCTTTCAAAAATTGAAAAATTGTGAGAATAATTTATATAATTATATTATGCATAATCGATAATCTATAACATAGTTAGTCATAAAAGACTGATGAAAATAATTTGTGTAAAAATGTTACATATTTCATAATAACTTGGCCATGGATGAATTTCTATTTTATTACGACGCTTTCTTTTATAAATTCTTCGTAGAACTTCATTTCTCTAATTGCCCATATTTTATTCTTCTAATTATATATTTATAAGCACAGAAACAATAACACATTAAACGCAACAAGAGTATAAACTTAGGTCCTAATTATATCTGCCCATAGTTACATGAAAAGCCTATTTGATTCAAAGTATTCAGTCTATAACATAAAACATGAAATTACGAACTCAAATGCGTATTATAATAACAAACAGGTTTACGTAAAATTTCGTGCAGCGGAGACGCAAGCGACATGACCCATCTCTCACAGGGCTCATAGCCGAATGATGAGGTCTGGGCGGGGCGTAAACTAGCAACTGACACTCAGTACACCGCTTATGCTAATAAGGTTTAAATTGCTGAAGCGTTTGATATTGATGGGATCTACCGAGCGTCAAAATCATAGACGTTTGGCAGATTTTATTTAATTTTACAAAATATACACGTATAATATGAAAATAAATAGGGTAATTCTTTAGTTCATTAGATTTCCTACAATATTATCAAATAAAATATGACAGCTTACGATCAAAATATTGCAAACAGTGAGACGAAAGATTATTTTCTGCCTCGATTTTGTGATTTTTTTACCGTGATTCTATTTTACATACATGAAAAATTCTTTTAAAAGTCTTTTGTTCAGACTTTTGACTTTAAGCTCTATTTTTTGCTAGTTTGTAATATGTACCGTTATGGCTAGATGCGCGACGAAAAATTAGTTGTTTCACGGCTTCTGAGGTATAACAGCGCCTTAACCCATCCTGTTGTATACAGATATACAATCATTGTTATAATGATAGTAAGAGTAGCAATGAAACTTCAATAAGCCATCCTATGGAATTAACTACCATATCTGAAAACTCAGATGAATTTGACAGAAGGTCAATTCATAGTTTGCCAGAAATTGAAATCAATAAACTAAATAAAAATGTAAAATTTAGGCAATTTGAGAAATCAAATCGAAACCTAAGCATTTATTAATTATGACAATTATTTCCACATTATATACTATATTGAATTATTATTATAAGAATCTTTATTTTAGGAGTATTCTCCACTTAGTTTGTATAATTTTAATCTCGACTTATAATGATTTTAATCATATAAAACTTTGTTTTTATGTTACTACTTTCTTAATACTTTTATACTACTTTCTATGTCTTGATAAGTAATTGTAAAACTCAAGCTCTTGCACGCTGTTTTCATTAAACTTCGCGTTCATCTTATTTAAGATGAAGTTTCGTCTTCAAGGGGGGACGTGTTATAACCGAATTTAGTTAAAGGGAAAGGCAATGTAAGCATATTATAATTAATATATAAGCCATTACCGCCATGCGGCCAGTCAGTTAGCACACAGTTAGCATACAGTTATCAACCTGTTCGCATCTTTCATCTACCGCGCCAACATCCTACATCTCGCGGTCGCGAAAGCTTGAGTTCGGTCTAGATAAAAGTCAGTGTATTTTCGGGTGTAATTAATAAACGTTTTTCAGCTGTGAAAAATTGTTTTTTTAAAAATTCGCTACGTACTACGCGCAAAACAGAACGTAGCAGTAAATGTAGATGTAGAATCATCTAGTAATTAAGTTTAATTTTTTGAAGTTCGTAAGCGTCACTCTGTAGCCTAAATTAATAAATGATTTTGACTTTGACTTTGAAACACGTGCTAATGAAAAGACACAGCAATGCTAGGTGATGATGTTCATGACACAACTTAGTACAGTAATTGAATCTTAAGTTTTATATTTGGCATTTAAATATTTATTTGTCTGTACGTATGGCGTAGTTCTCAAACGCACGAGACAACACATAAATTGCTTAAGTTTTCAATGCTTGTTAAGACTTTCACACCACGTTGCGCGTGGTCCCGCTAGCTCGATAGTCGACGGACTCCGACGTGTTTTAATAAATAGGACCTGGACGGACTGACTAGCACACGTCAGTTGCCTGCTCCAAGAGGCGGTAGAAGTGCCCATTTTTTGGATTGCTGCCGTGAAAACAAAAAGAAAAGAAAAACCAGAACTTATTAACTTTCGATCCGTGTTTTTTCTTAGGAATAGATTCTTGTTGTTCTTGTTTGTGCAATCGATCCTGTTAATCAAGCCAGACTCATAACATAAAACTAAGGCAACTACACGAATTCGTTCACAACATACTATCATTGTAAAGCGAGATACGTTTAGAGATGTAGCTTTTCATATCTCACATACTAATATAATAAAACTGAAGAGTTTGTTTGTTTGAATCTCTGGATCTACCAGGCATTATTTTGTGCATGATAGTCACATCCGACCAAATGTGGACGGATATAGATCTTCACGCCAAGACTTTCGAGGGCTGAGCATGAGTAAAAAATGCTAAACTACGTATCTAGCTAGTTTTAGCTAGATTCATAAAAAAATATAATATCTATCTACAATCTGATTCATATAAACAAAAATACTACGATATAACTTTTAGTTACCAAAAAATCGTATACATACACTGACAAAATTTTGCATATGTGCATTAAAAACGAAGAATCAGTATGTTATTTAGTGTTAGTTTTAACTTTTCATTTGTCGAGCACATTAAAACAGTAGGTGAAAAATCTAAAAGAAGTTTTTACGCCTTGTCAAAGATATCAACTGCGACATGGGTGAAAGGCAGAACGACATATCGGTTTTTCCGGAACCATCGGTGACGTCAGAGTGAATGTGATTGGATAATGCAGGGTTAAATTCTCACAGCACATGGTAGATTTAGAACGATTACGATTACATGATAATCTTATAGTTTTAACTAGCGACAGTGTATGTTTTGCATATCATGCACAACCTCTTACGGATTCGGTCCACATAAATGGACCACATTTCATCATCCTGCGCCAAACAAGTGCTATCTATGTCTTTGCAGAGGTCATATTGGGACGTTTATATTAGGGCTAAGCCAAGAAATTCTTGGGTAGTCAAAAAAGCACAGAATGATTCACGTAGCATAGGCATCGTCCAAAATTTGGATCACCCTAAGATCAGTAGGACGATGGTAAATGGAGGGCCAGCTTCTTGCCGTAACAAAGCCCATACTACTTGCCACCATAAATTTCATGGTAGTCAAACAAGGGGGCTTAAAAATTATCACAGCCAAACTTATGCTCATGCGAAAGCAACAAAGGATTATTACTCAATACAAAATTAATCTGTATTACTCGTATCACAACGTCTAAAGTTATTATAAACATGAGCGTGGTAGCAACACCTATAGGGTATCTGATATACATTACAATAATTTACTATGAAACAGTTTGACTCAAACTATAATTATTATAGATGGGAATCCTAGCCTAGGCATTATCAGCATTATTAATTTAATTAGATTTAGCTACACGGCACCTTAAAATTCTGATTCAGAATCTGCATTTTAGTATCTTATTGCTTTCTTATAAATTGGTTGTTCAACAAAAGAGGTTTTTCAACTCAATTTATCTTTATGAAATTTCGTAAGGAGCTCTCTACTACTGATAGCTACGATATAATTGCGGTACATTAAATAAGATAATACTGTTTGCTAATATGAATCAAGTCTCAATTTAAAAAAAAAGAGTCCTTAAAAGCAAAGCACTAGTTTCTTTGCAGATGATTATTCAATCCAGCGTTATAAAAAGCTCTTCAAAATTAAGATACATGCAGATTGTATATTTTTACCAGCTGTAATACTCGTTTTTTTGTAATTAGAACTATAAGTTCCAGATTAAGTTCTAGAAACCTATCTAGAAAATACTCTATATGCTTCTAGAGGCTTTATGTACCGATGCATGGCTTCAAGATACGGGCAAGTTTCGTGGAAACGTAAGATATAAATTGCTTAGTGCCAAGAGTAGGCCATGTGATTATGAGGTGAAAGTGTATCTCTCTCAATTGCGGCTCGACCGGGAAAGTACTACCCTCTCACAGAAAATCGACGTAAAGTAACAGTACTTAAACTGTTGCGTTTTGTTTGGTAAGTGAGAGTGCCGGAGGCCCTATCCCCCTATTCCTTCTACCTCATCCCACTCCTCATCCTATCCCTTTTCCCAACCCCGAGCGGCGTCAACGTACTTGTCACTCTTGTGGTGTTGCTTGTGTCCATGGGCGGCGTTTTACTCTTAATTTAAGTTCTTTTATAAATGATGCGATTCTTTTAAAGTGCTCAATAAATAGTTGTCAATTTCAACAAACTAGTTTAATTTATACACCAAATTTTTCTATATGATAGGTTGTGTCAATCATACACAAAACACACATTTATTTTATATTTTTAAATTTTATATATTACAATTGCTTACCATAAGGCGACCCGTCTGCTCGTTTGCCGCCTATTATTATAAAAAAATGCTTTTGCGGACACTTTTCACCATACCTGTATCTCCATAAATCAGTATTATAATATTGGTAATAATCGTGCACTGCATAATTATGGTCAAAACTAGGCAATACAAAACTATTCACAGTAGATCATCATTCGCATTTCACAAAGATTTATCCATGTAGGTACCTAATTGAATCCACCATAATTTTTAAACTTTTTCTGAAAGTCTTATTCCAATTATTTCGAACGTTTGTAGCATCAAAAAACACGTATTGCACATAACATTCAAGTAACGAAACCGAAATATCATTAATTTATAAACTGAAGCCCAAATATGTAATTGAAATTTCAGCCACTACGGCTCAAACGGTTGGCAATTCATAACAACTGTTCATCTTGATTATATTGGCATTTATATAGCTTCACACAAACGGAACGAGCCTGTAATGTTGAATATCTTACATATACATTTTTGGCCAAGGATAAATAGGTGTGGCATTGTTAGAGAGAATATAAGGTGTATGGACTAACAGACAAGGTCGTAGGACAATGAGATGAATTTATTAATATAGCGTGATAAGGAAGACAAATCGTCTATACAAATATTGCGCGTCAGACAGCAGTATACAGAGAAAAATTTGAAGTTTTTTTTTCTAATACCTATTATGTAGCGGATAAAATGACGCTGGTGAACATATTTAATGAAAAGCTACGTGATTTCCGTTATCAATTTCATATCATTCAATTTTATTTAGCGGATCTTCTTTTACTCAAGATAATTGTCTGAAATAAATTGCCGGAATTTCGTATTTCACTATAACCCAGTTTCGCTTTATAGGTCGCTGTAAATTTTACGCCTTTCTCACATATTTCCTTCACCGTTTGGTGAACGAAAACTAGGTTAACTTTGACAAGTCAGCGGTGTCCGAACTCGAGCTATCGAGCGTCAGTCTCTCCCACAGACATAGATCTACATAGATAACGCAAATGCATGCACTTCGCGTGTCTGAACTCCGACCAAGCGTTTTCAATTTTTGAGATATTAGATTCGTTTCTCTCACCTTTTGGATTTGTTCTGTGCAATTGGCGCACTTTGATCAGGAGCTTGCTATCCTTAAGTCAGGGAAATCGAAATGATTGGGAGCTGTATCTAAATTGAACCCCTTTTTGGACAAAATGGGTCTCTTGCGCGTTGGAGGGCGTCTCAAGAACGCCAACCTCCCTTACGGGGCACGTGACCCCCTTTTGTTACCTAAGGACGGTCATTTGGTACGCTTGTTGGTAACTGACCGTCACCTTAAAAATTCGCATGCTGGTTGTAATGCGCTATTGGCCAGTTTGCAACGCGAGTTTTGGATTTTGTCTGCCCGAAGAATTATTCGGAGTGTAGTCTTTCGCTGCATCCCTTGCTATAAGCTCAAGGCTTCTACCATGCAGCCCTTGATGGGAGACTAACCGGCAGATCGCGTAACTGAGAGCAGGACGTTTGACGGTGTTGGCGCAGACTTAGCTGGTCTCTTTTTGGTGAAAACGTCGACACTTCGAAACAGCAAGACCGTTAAGGCCTACTTGTGTGTTTTTGTTTGTCTTTCCACAAAGGCCGTACACTTAGAACTGGTCTCCTCGCTTACGACCGCTTGTAGCCACATTTGACAGATTTGTATCCCGCAGAGGGCTACCTTCCTTGATCCGTTCTGATTGCGGCACTAACTTCAAGGGCACCTTTAATTATTTGAACCACGAAATTAATTTCCTTGAAACCAACAAGGCTGATAATATAGGCAATAGGCTTGCCCGACGTGGGATTAATTGGTTGTTTTCCCCACCAAATTGTCCACACTGAGGTGGTATATTTGAGGCCGCTGTAAAATCGGCCAAAACACACTTGCGCAGGACAATCGGTGAATCTGTCCTTACATTAGAGGAACTCGCAACGTTCTGTGTTTTGTAAGATCGAGGCCGTTTTGCACTCTAGGCCGTTGTGCCCGATCTCCTCAGATCCGAATGATTTGGAGGCCCTTACGTCGGGCCATTTTTTGATTGGTCACCCACTTGTCGCCTTGCCTGAGTACCCTTATATTGATACGAGACCTAATCGTCTCTCGCGTTTTGAATTGGTACGCCAGATTACTCAGAGCTTTTGCACACATACTCCAGCAACGTGTTAAGTGGACCGATAAGACCGATCCACCCAAGATTGGAGACCTCGTTTTGATCAAGGAGGCTAACCTTCCGCCACTCAGATGGCGCAGGGGGAGCATTTTTCGTTTGGTAACTGGGGCTGATGGAGTTCCCCGATTTGCCGAGGTCTTGGTGGACGGTTCGATTCAGAGGAGAGCGGTTGCAACGTTGTCAAGTCTACCAACTGATTAGCGGACCGGTAGGCCGGTCCGGGGCGGGTGGATGTTTGAAATATAAATATTGTTCATAATAATTTAAATCGATTATATCAGTTTAGTAGCGGGTTACTTTGTCTATTGAAAATTTCTGACTATGGTCACACTATGAACTGTCAATTAATTCACTTTTTTTCTTGGGCCCAGGTATAAAAAATTTCTTGCGCTAAGGCCCTCTTGAAATTTTGCGTTTTGGAATTAATTATATTGATTAACAACCTCGCAACCGTCGCTATATGAATTTGTCCGACGAAGTTGTGAGCGGTTGATAAAGTTAGTGATATATTGAAAATCAACCCCTTGACACGCGCGTTGAATTTGTGTGATTTCGTCTCGTGAAAATATATCGCCTTTTGGAAAGCACATCCTGGTAGCTTCGCGAATCGTATTGTGGAGTTTGGAACCAGTGGGAAAACCGCTTTAGATCTATTTCCGGCATTGTGTTAAATTGTGAACTATTGAACATTTGTAAGGTTGTGTGTCGTCATCCACTTGCATCGTGTTCTGAAGAAGGACGGCGAGCTGGACCTTCTGGTAGCTATAACGATTTGCTTGTCGTTTTGGCCAAAATTATGAGTGGAATCTTATAGGTCTACTCCAGAACATCATCAGAGAAGATATCAGGTAAATTTGCACATGTATTAATTTAATTTAATTTCTGTGATAACACAGTACATTTATGTCAGATATTGTTGTGGCTGACAAGGACTGATGAATATAATCACGCTTCCACTAATCTTTGCAAACAATTCCAGTCCTCCTAGCCAGATTCTGATTATACACTTGTAGTAAGATTTAATTTTATTTTTTAATAAGTGTAATCACAGTATATAGTTTAGACCTTTTGCCTTGTCATGGTCAGGTAGATGAAATACAAACTTCCACTGCGCACTCTGAAAAATTTCCTACCTGCCTACGGCAACTCTAAACAACAAGTATTAACTTTATAAAAAAAAAAATCTTACTACTAAACATGTACTCCAAAATAACAAAATCGACTTAGATTTGGACGTAGATAAGCAAAATTGATCCAACCCACAACATGACCAAAAATAACTTAAGTATACCAAACTGAATGAGCTATTTTCTTGTTTCGTCCTTTTCAGACCCCCTTTTTAACGTAGTCGGGTTATAGTTTTTAAACTAATTTTTTTTATTTAATCCTTTTCCGTATCCTGATGTGGCATGTAAACTAACCGTGCAATATTTACATCATCTTAAGTAAAGGAAGAAAGAAAGAAAAATAGATACCTAACGCAAAGCGTCTGAAACGCGCAAATTTTAAGTATAACCGCGTTTTAAACTTATATTTTGACTAAAACAGTATATAATATGTACATATTTGTAATGTGCTTACCAATACCTTTCTTTTGATACCAAACACGTAATGATTATCTCAATTTAGATTTTTTTTAGGTTGGAATCTGAAGTGTTAATTCCATAATAGAAAATTTTGATAAAATTTATATAGCCTATAGTTAGTTAGTTAGTTAGTTGGACAGGTATTTTCCGCACTTAGCCACTTAATTGGGCCATTGTGCGTTAGCAGTGACACGGTTGTCACCTGCTACTCATACCATGCAAGCTCCTTTCAGAAGGCCATGAGTTGGCCAGTGTTGCGTTTTTGGCCTCGCTCATGGTTCTGGGTTTGTTCAGGAACCTCGTCCGTTGGTTGCTCACGCTGGTACAATGTAGGATCACATGAGCGGGTGTTTCTTCGGTCTCCATGCAGCCCCTTGATAGTGGGCTGTCCGTGACGCTGATATTGTAGAGATGCTTGTTTAGTGGACAGTGGCCGGTTATTATGCCAGTCAGATGGTTAAATGTTTTCCTGTTGGAGTGCAAAAGTTTTTGCGAGAGTCCTTTGTCTAATTGGGGAAAGGCATCTTTAGATTGCCTACACTCTTTTTACTCTGCCCACTCTTTTTCATGTTGTTGTAGGGTTCTCTCGCGTAATCACGTTTTTAGTTGGTTGAAAGGTATCGGAACAATTGGTTCGGGTCCCAGAGTTGTTGTGTCCGATCCTTTCCTTGCCAGTTGGTCTGCTGCGTCATTGCCCGTGGAGTCGTGGATACTGTGTTCTCGTATCCACATGAGCGTGACCCGATTCCTCGCTGCAGTTTTCCGTAGATCTTGGTGGCACTCCATAATTAGGCCGCTGTTAAAGCAGTTGCCATCGAGAGCTTGTAGTACTGAGGCACTGTCTGTGATGATGCGTATTGACAGGAGGTTACTCACGTTTCTGGCCGCGATCGCCGTCGCTGCCCTTATAATCCCAACGCATTCAGCTTGGAAGATGGTGTTGAGTTTACCAAGCGATGTTGAGAGATTGATGTTCAGGTCATGGGAGAATACTCCGGCACCTGTCCCATACTTTGTTTTTGAGCCGTTTGTGTATACTCTAACTTCGTGAATACCAGAGCTATCCTTGTGCTCTTCTTGCAGTTGTATGCGGTATTTTTTGTCAAAGACAAAAGTTTTAGGTATGAGGTCGCACGTTGCATCTAGAATCGGGATCTCGTTAGTCAATGTCCTTTTCAGGCGTGCATGGGTTATTCGGTCGTCTCTTCTCCAAAGCCCGAACTTATCGAACCGGATCGGCGGCATCTGCTTCCTGCTGGATGCTGAGGTGCAATGGTCGCAAGTCGAGAAGCACCTCCAATGCCGCCGTTGGAGTTGTTTTCGTGCAGCCTGTTGTGGCCAGACAGGCGAGGCGTTGTATGCTCTGCAGCTTGCTCTTGACTGTGCTTAGTTCAGTGCGTGGCCACCACACTACTGCACCGTATGTGAGCATGGGGCGTATTATGGCATTGTAGATCCATAGGGTGATGAATGGTTTGAGACCCCATTTCTTGCCTATTATTCTCCTGCACTGCCAAAAGATTGTACATGCTTTTGTGGTTTTAGTGGTGATGTGTTTATTCCAGTTGAGCTTGTGGTCGAGTGTCGTCAAGTACTTGGGTTACTTGACTTCACTCGATAGGTTAAGCTCCGTGCCAAAAAGTTTTGGTTTTCTGGTCATACGGGTGTTCCTTTTGTTGGTGAAAAGTACTAGCTCCGTTTTATTTGGGTTGACCGTCAGTTCATGGTGGTTGCACCATTGTTCCATGATCCTGATGGCTGCTTGCATCCGATAATGGATCATGTCTTCCGAGTTTCCTTTGATTAGGATGGTTATATCATCTGCGTAGCCGACGGTGTAGAAGCATTTGTCATTCAGGCTTCTCAACAGGTCGTTTACCACTATGTTCCAGGGCAGGGGTGATAGTACACCTCCCTGTGGGCAGCCTTTTGCTACTATCCCCCTTGTGCTGGTGTTAACCGTGAATTGAATAGCCCTTTGTTTCAGGAGTTGATCAATCCAGCCACTGACGGTTTGTTCAACTTCGAACTTGTCAAGGGCTCGGCTAATGCTGGTGAATTTAGTTTTGTCGAAGGCGCCTTCTATGTCAATGAAGGCGCCTAAGGTCATTAGTTTGTCAGATAGCGCTGTCTCTATGGTCCCCACTACGCAGTGAAGCGCTGATTCCGTTGATCTACCACTTCTGTAGGCGTGTTGTTGCGGGTGTAGTGGTCTACGTAGCAGTGCGCCTTCCCGCAGGTATCTGTCAGCGAGCCTCTCCAGCGTTTTCAGCAAGAAGGAGGTTAAACTGATAGGTCTGAACGATTTTGCTTGAGTGTAATCCGTTTTGCCCGGTTTTGGGAGAAATATGACTTTTACTTCCCTCCACCTTCGAGGTATGTAATTGTGCGCTATAGATGCTTTATATATGCTGAGTAGCTGTGGCACAATCGTTGTGCAGCCCCATTGTAGAAGTGCTGGTGTTATTTCGTCCAGGCCTGCAGATTTGTACGGCTGGAAGCTATCAATTGCCCATTTCAGCCGGTCCACGGTAACCATGTTGTTGGCTATCGTCCAGTCTATTTGGGTCGGTGGTCTGTGTTCTGATTCTTCCCAATCACAGTTGTCGGTCACAGAGCAACCTGGGAAGTATGTTTCGATTAGCACTTGGCTTATTTCCATGTCTGTGATTGCGTAGGTGCCATAAGGCTTTCTGATGGATCCTAGGGTCTTGTTGCTATCCTGTGATAGGATGCGTTTCTTGTAGTGCGACTGGGTTTCTTTATATTTGTCCCAATCCGTGTCTTTCCTTGTGATTTTGGCCCAGTTGAAGAGTTTTCTCAGATTGCGCCTGAGCTTCTCCAGTTCCGATCCCCACCATTGGGTTTTACTACTTGTTATCGGTAGTTTGGTGGGGCAAGCTTGTTGGTAGCTACGTTGTATGCATTTTGTTAGTAAGTTAGTGTTGTGTTCTATGTGTGTAGTGCTGGCGGTCATGTCGTTGAAATTTGACATGGCTTTTTCTTGTTCGAGCAGGGTCTTGTAACTCGCAATGTTGGTATTGCGTGGGTTGCGTTTTGGTTGTGTGACCCTCTCTTGCACTCGAATGTTATAGCAGATACGTCTGTGGTCGGCAAAGGATGGTTTGGCGGACACATGCCAGTTCGTGACAAGTGCCGCGGCTCCATCCGATGCCAGTGTAATGTCTACTATGGTTTGATATCTGGAGCTTACAAATGTGGGCTCTGAGCCTTTGTTGATTACCGTTAGTGTTGTTGTGTAGATGTATTCAGTTAGGATCTCACCTCGTCTATTTGCCTCGGGGCTTCCCCACAATGGATGGTGGGCGCTAGCATCTGCCGAGAGTATTATTGGCCAGCCGTGGTCCTCACAGTGCTGCACTAGCTCCTTCGATGGGATCTCCTCATCACCAGGCATGTAGACCGAAGCTAGTACTAGCATCTGATCACTGGGCCCTGTTTGTATTCCCACGGCTGTGAGATATCTAGAACAAAAGTTAGTCAGCAGCAATGCTGGTACCGTTCAGGGAATATATATGCATGTTCTCGGCTTAGGAGCCGAGCTGCAGTGCAATATCTTACCTCCGATGTTGTTGAGTCCACATATAGTGTCGCCTCTAATCCACGGCTCCTGGATTAGGGCTATTGTGTGATGGTTAACCTCCAGCAGCCTGCGTAGGGTAGCCGTTGCAATTTGCTTGTGCTGGAGGTTCGTCTGTACGACTCTAGTCTGACGAAGATCCGAGAACATTGATGTCCACGGACTCCCCGTCAGACGAGTCGTGCTCGTCGTCGACGTCCGTCACAGCGGTGTTTGTCGCTGCGGGCGTCGTGTGTACTCGGGCTGTGCCCGACGTGCTAGGTTCGGCCAGTGTTGTCGCTCATCTCTGCGTGTGCCTACTGGCGAGAGGCATCTCCCCGGGCGCGGCAACAACCCCGCCAGCCCCTGCCCCGGCAGCGTGGAACACTACGTACACGCACACTTAGCTTCTTGCAACAGTCTACTTTTTAAAATAAAATTGATTAAATTTCGTTTACATGCACTATCTGTCAATATACTATCATAATATTCAATGTTATCAATCAACTGTTTTGTATTTGATTCCTCATTAGTCGTGACAGGCAAGAGAGTCAAGGCCGTTTTTAATTCAAACGATGTCATTTTTAAAACTAATTTATCTATACTAGGTTTACACATCAATAAAATTTCCTCGCGTAATTCTAAAAATTGATGACAGTAATTTTCTATATAAGAAATATCTTGGCTGCTATAAAATTTATTTTGAAGCTTATCTTTAAAATCTATAAGCCAAGTTTCATACTGTTCATAAATTATACTAATTTCACATAACTTACTTTGTAATAATTTTTCTGTCCGTCTTTTCGGTCCTATCTTTATTAAATATGATCTAATTTTCTTTAAATCCTCATATAGGGATTAAATAAAATCCATAACTTACCACCATAACGTAGAATAAATGAAAACAATTAGGTATGTACCTGTAACGCATAATAAAACATTAGTATAAACTCAAGCAGTATAAACCATTTAACACTAAAGTCCAAAGTTCAGTTCATACCTCTTCTAAATATGGTATGTCACTGCGCTCTTTAAAGTTCACGGCCACACGACGCGATACGTTATGATAGATATGAGATTAAATACGATTACGCTTTTCACGATACGATTAAATATTTTCACTTAGACCTATCAATACCTATGCACTTTTTATATACTTTCCTCATATATTTATTACGCACTTTATATTTTTATTACGCACTTTTTTATTTTTGTTACGCATTTTTTTTTTATTACTTACTCACTTTTTTATTTTTTTTTATTACGCTCTTTTTTATTTGGTAACGCACTTTTCAATTTATATGTATAACGCACGCTCTTTTCATTTTTATTACGCACTTTGATTTTTGTGTAGCTTCTTGTTATTTTTCCTTATATTTTCACATTTTCTTCGTATTCCTTCGGCATGTCTGAGGAACCCGATTGCAGCCTTCGTCGAAATAGTGATCGTCTCATTGTTGTTCTATAGATCTCTTTGTTTATCCAATTTACGTGGCATCGTCTATACAGTCTAAATGCGAAAACTCGCACGCCAAGTAAAATTATGAACAAAATTACGACCAGAATAATATTCGTGGTAGTCATATGGAATCGTATTTCCTCCGTAGTGGATTTGTTGTCCCCAGCAGCCGCATTTTGCACTATCACGGTTTCTTCTTTAGACTGTTGCTTTCCCATTTTTTAAATATAATTTCACGCACACATATTGTTCGTAGTAACAATAAAATTGCACTCGTTCCATAGTAACAGATAGATCGAACTATTATGCCAGCCAGTCCATAAACGGGATCGTCTCAATTTCGCGACGCACGGGCAAGCTCCGTTGGCAGGGTCGCCATGTACGGTGTGGTGTTGAAGGTAAATGAAACGCCGAATGCCCGAATAATACTGAGATATATTTGGTATAGCAATATAATTTATAATACTAATTGAGTATAGAGTGATGACAATACTAACTTACTTACTCCAATGGCTCATCGACCCAAAGTGTGCCTTGGCATCCAATACGAGAGAACGCCACTTCACCCGATCTTTGGCCACTTCTCGCCAATCGCCAGCTTGGAGCGCCCCGAGATCTTGCTCCATAACGTCTTTCCATCGGTATCTGGGGCGACCGACAGGACGACGTCCTGTTGGTCGACCCACATACACTCTCTTAACCCCACGTTCCTCTCCCATTCTCTCGACGTGACCGAGCCATCGGAGTCTGTGGGCTTTAATTTCCCCAATTATGTTAGAAATGGCTGCGAGTTCCTCAATTTCGACATTTTTTCGAATCCACCAGCTCCCGTCAGTTCTCTGCACAGGGCCGAGTAATGACAATACAGAGAAATAATTATAGAGTAGTATAAGCATAATACAACAGTAACTATCAAAGAGATTGGTGGTACCTATATATTTAACCATACCTTACAAAGTGACAAGAAATGGAACATGATAAGTAGTATAAAGAAAATACTTATTCTGCTTAGCTATTGAGACGCTACATACAACACGAACAATGTTCATAGTGCTATTATAAAGGATCGAAGTATCATCTATCCGGATCAGATGATCTCCTTTGTATCTGAACATTGCACCTTATTCATCTATAATACGTTCACCCACACACATATAGAAGGAGGAAATTTGATACCACACCATTTCGTAACGCATTCGCTTCAGGCTATAGCCATCAAAAGAACATTAGTATAAAACTTTTTCCAGATAAAAGTAGGCACAGCGAATTTATTGTCTCTGATTAAGAACGTGATGTATTTTTGGGCTAATATTTGACTTTGAAAAGTTCTGTCTCAGGTCGTTGTAATATAAAAAAAAATAAAAAAGATGTGTTGGTCGTTCGAATAATATAAAAATACAGAATTTAAATTAAACAAGTTGGTGGACTTAACAGTTTGTTTATTACATAAACATTGTTTCATAAAATTTAAAGAGAATTGCATCAAATTATAAATTTAGTGTAAAATTAAAATATTTCTCGGGCGCCATGATGCAATCATGTTATCAATTAAATTAAACATGCCAGATAAGTCAGTGGGAGAACAAAGGAATTTTGATCTCAAAGGAGGTGACCTTAGCCGAGAGGTTACAACTAGAACAATTTTGATATGGAAGGTAGCATATTAACTCATATGTAAGTTTAACTATTTACAATGAAACTAGCAAATTTAACACTAAGATTTACACAATTTTATAATAACCAAGTGAGTAAAGGTAATAAATAAGTTTACTAGACCAACATTATGCTAATAAAGTGTTCAAGGTTTTCAAAAGAAATTTATATCTAATCGAATCTAGTATGAATCGAGGTAGAGATCGAGGCTGCGTCCTTATGAAATTAAGTAAATGAGGTTTATAAATACCAGCATTCTTCTAAAATTACTAAAGCAAAAGGTTACAGAAAATCACCGCATGTTCAACAAATGCAGCTTTGTCCCGCGGCCTTCAAAACAGCGTTCAACGGGCTCCACCAAAAGTAAATTACTCCAAAGTAAGATAAAATAAATACGAGGGTAAAAAAACGCATTATAGCTGCAAAAACACTAAAAAACATATTTGTTACCATCAACATTCACAACCCAATCGAAACGTTTGGCTAACGCCCAAAATATTCAAACTCACTGTTTTTCCTCAAATGAAGTTAATCGAAACGATTAAATATCAATGCCGCAGGCATTTATAAGATTAAATGTGTCTGAAATAAAGAGAAATAAATACGATTACATGTGGGAAAACGACATCTTACGATCCGACATGTTTTTTTTACAATACAACAGGAAACTTACCATAATTTGGGTGAAGAGAATCTCACACAAGGGAGCCTTACTACGGCCAGGTTATAAATTCTACAATAAATTTCGACATCGTATGGGGATTCACCCAATTTTATTGGATTGTCGGAATAACGCGTTGCAATCGGTAACGGAATTCAGGAGGCAAGTCACGCATGACAGCCGGATGACAGCTAACTCGTCGAAAACCAAAGACAAATATAAATTATGGAAATCTACTATTGCTACGGACTCAAAATTTATCGTCGAAAAATCGACTAATAGTAAATAAACTTACCATTATTACCACATTAGTAGCAATGTAATGCGAGATAAAATTGTTGCGTTTCATCTTGTTATAGTGCATGTTAAACAAAGTTTTTTTGATTGTACTTTGATAGCAATGGAGTGATATAATTTTTAGGCTCGCCGGGAGAAAAGAGTTGTGATGTTCTTCGAATTTTGCCGTGTGGTTGACGGCATAGAATACAAGTGTCACCACCCCCTATCTTCCCGTGGGTGTCGTAAGAGGCGACTAAGGGATATCACGATGCAAATACCATCTTTGCGTAGAGACGGAAAACTCGACATCAAACCCTATACGGCTGCCTCGTCGGTCTCGCGGCATAAATGTGCGCGTGGGATCGGGAGGTCCCGGGTTCGATTCCTGGGTCTGGCAGTGTTATTGGGTTTTTCTGTCACGAAATTCTCAGTAGCAGCACGGAGTCTGGAAATGCGCCCGGTACGGCAATAGGCTCGCCCCTTATTACGTGGGACTAAAGTATATCTGGCGAAAAGTGGGTGTAGAAATACACCTCTGCCTACCCCTTCGGGGATAAAAGGCGTGACGATATGTATGTGTATGTTATTTTGTCTGGTGTGCCGGACAACAGGTTAAAGAGGTTAGAGTTGAAACTTGTATATAATATTTAGTCATTGCGTGCGACAACTTTAAAAGCGTGATACAGGACCAAGTTCCCTTTTCCCAACGATTCAAAACTGGCGTCATCTAACGAGATGTCGCCAGTTTTGAATGCCATCGTCATTATACAATGGATGACCAGCATATGCATACTAGTATAAGCAGTAAAGCACTCATCTTTCATTTCAACATGATTTTTGGTTATTATTGGCGTATTTAAATAAATTCACTTTTTAGTAGAGATAGCAATACGTTCGGAGCAGAATTCGTTTAATGCAAAATAAATCAAAACGTCCCAATAAATGTAATAATATATTATTTGTAAATATAGACAGCAATACGTTCAGAGCAGAATTTATCTAATACAAAATAAATCCATATATCCACGCCAGCATTCTAATAAACAAGCTTATAATAATAAGCATATATAGCAATGTATTCAGAGCAGAATTCATTCATTAGAAAATAAATCCAAATATCACCTACATTCTAATAAACAAGTTCATATCAAAAAGCATAGATAAAAATACGTTTCGAGTAGAATTAATTTACTGCAAATTAATTCCAAATATTAATGCCCACATTCCAATGAACAAACTAAATCAACGCTTGGACGCAGACGACAATTCCCTGCTAAGTACAATAGAACTCAAATAAAACGTTTAGAAGCTCATGAAACTTGGGAACAACAGTTAAAGTTTGCGTAGAGTTTATAACACAGTGACACTCGCGGTAACGAAGCTACGGCGAAAAGCGTATGTGGATATTTCGGTTGTGTAATGTAATAATGTTCTCCTCTCTGCTTGTGTCGGCAGTTTGAGTAAGTGTGTTTAGTTAATTATGTCTATTTGAATGGTGTGATTGATAGCGATTGAAGATGAATAAAGATCAATTTATTTTGGATGATTCATTTTCTTATCCTAACATTTTAAGAAGAAGTTTCAATGGTGTAATTATTGTATAACGGGATGTGAAATATTTTCTATTTGCCCCATCGTTTAGGCGTGAGTTACAACTACTGTCGTCATGAGGAAAATAGAGGATAGTGGAAAATAAAATGATATATGCAGGTCTTAGGACACATCCTGAAAACTTTCACGCATTCCGTATATGATGAAAGCCGTTTCTTTTTTGACAGCTTGATAATCTCTATAAAGTCTATAAAGAGATTGCTTTTGCTTCCTGTGCTATTATAAACTGCAAACGGCACAGTAATTAATGGGTTAGATCATAATATTAGCATCAAACTGCGATCTCGAGAGGAACCTTTTGATAATTATGCCCTGAAATTGAGACAGTGTAATATGCTAATAACACAGTTTGTACGCCTAATTAAATTTAGAACACTGGTGTCGCAATCGAGATTTGACGCCTTATGGTGGTATGCTATAATCAGAATCAAAGAAGATGAAGATATTTTAAATTGTATTAGAGTTGCAAATAATTTTAAGGCCAACATGATAATAAAAAGCTAGTGTTATCTCAAAATACAAATGGGTCCAATAGAGTACTTTATGACTAGGTACATGTTTTTTTTGTAGAAAGGTGGTAGTCGAGCTTTTAAGCCTAAAAACTATGTAACGCGCGACAGTGAATATATCTGGGTCTCATTTTATTTCTTTAGAAAACAGCCTTGTCAACTCTTTTTCCCTTTTAGAACCTCATGTGGCCATTTCCTTTCTGCTTTCCCCATTGTCACTTCCAATGTAGACTCCATTATTCGGTTCATTTAGCTAACAACTATCCAACATGACGAAAAGAGACGGAACCCGTCCAGATTCATTTTAATTCAGCCCCTAACTGACCTCAGCATCAATTTGTGTTTTAGAACGTAGTATTCGGTTCCATAACATACATACATACATATCGTCACGCCTTATATCCCCGAAGGGGTAGGCAGAGGTGTATTTCTACACCCACACTTATATACTTTAGTCCCACGTAATAAGGGGCGAGCCTATTGCCGTACCGGGCACATTTCCAGACTCCGTGCTGCTACTGAGAATTTCGTGACAGAAAAACCCAATAACACTGCCCGACCCAGGAATCACCAATCCCACGCGCACATTTATGCCGCGAGATCAACGAGGCAGTCGTATAGGGTTTGATGTCGAGTTTTCCGTCTCTACGCAAAGATGGTATTTGCATCGTGTTCTCCCTTAGTCGCCTCTTACGACACCCACGGGAAGATAGGGGGTGGTGACACTTGTATTCTATGCCATCAACCACACGCCTAAGTTCCATAAGTGGTCAGCAATTATAGATTCATTGGTAATTAATGACGGCACTTGATACGGCCCAAATTGGGAAATCATATCGTTGTATACTATGTTACACTAACATTGATTACTTTCAAAGGTATAACAATCTGTGATACTGAGTTAATAAGAAATCAGTTACTGCTCTTGGCTTGTCACAAAAGTGTCTACTTAATATTAAACCAAGTGATTTCTTTAGAAACTTAGATTTTAAATTTACGAATTTTCTTTTTTCAGTGTACATAGTCTCACTATGTGCTCAAGCTTTTGTGATGCCAATGATGCTTTATTTTTGGAGTATTCACTTGTACGTATCACCTCTCGTAAAAACGCCTACGCCTCTAAATGTGGTTTATGCCTCTCACAGCTGTATTAAATTCAGATATCTGTACTAAAGATTAGAGACGTAGAGTATACACTTGGCCTGTGCTGGAAAATAAATTATGTAACTGAATCAATTTTACTGAAGAAATTCATTTTCGCTCAAAGTGACCAGAGGCTTCAATGAGGTCAGTCATATTCAAAGCCAACCTGGTAATATAGCGACTACATTGTCAACTTTGTTGTTAAGGACCGTGTGCATCTACACGGCTTTCCAATAACTAATATTGTTGACACCTTCAACCATACTTATGTAATAAATACGTTAGTTTTGTCCTTCTTTCACGTCACAATGAAGCGATGTCCTAGATGATAAAAGTGTGAAGTATTGAAGATAGTTGATTGAAGTAGTTGTAGGCTGTAGGTTACTTCTTACTTCGATTAAACATGTCGTGATAACAGACACCCACGTGGGCAAGGCCGCAAGTGAAGTCTAGTTTATTGTAAAACCTGATAGGTACTTTAAATTACCTTAAGAAAATTTTAGGCTGTAGACCATAAACTTATGATTCAATTTAGGAAAAAGAAAAAGTTAAATATCTGAGAATGGATATCGAACATGACTTCATGAGTAAGCAGAGAGTATAAAAGAAATACTTATCCTGTTAAGCTATTTTGACGCTTCATAGAACTAAAACGAAAAATGTCCTTAGTGACACACATATTATAAAGAATCGAAGTATCATCTATCCAGATCAGATGATCTCCTTTGTACCAGAAAATTGCACCTTATTCCTCCATATTGCGTTCACACACACATAAAGATGGAGGCAATTTAATACCATACCCTTTCGTAACGCATTCGCTTCAGGCTATAGCCATCAAAAGAACATTAGTATAAAACTTTGTCCGGATCAAAGTTGGTACGCTGAATTTATTGTCTCGGATATAGATTTTGATGTATTTTTGGGCTATTATTTGATATTATTTGTCTTTGAAACGCCCTACGTTTCAGGCCTTATTATTAATGCGAAACTATGTTTGGGTTGTACTTTGACAGCAACGAACTTAAATAATTTTAGCTCGAGTGTGAGAAAGAGTTGTAGTGTTCCTTCCTTCAATCATAGAGAGATTCTCTGTCCAGGCTAGGTGATCGCGCCTGGTGGATAGCGATCCAACAGCAGTTCCTGCGAGTTGAGAATTGTTATTTAGTCATAGCGTACGACAACTTTAATAGCGTGATTCAAGACCAAGTTCCCTCGGTGTCCCTTAGATGTCACCAGTTTTGACTGTGATCGTCATTGTACGATGGATGGCCAATATACACCACAATTTTTTAATAAGTACAATAAAATGAACAGGGCTCTAAGTACCTTTAACTGATTATATTTATTTATAACTGTCTCAAAACTGTCCACAAAATACGTAATAATTGGTAAATAAATGCATAACTAAAACTATGAGTAGTAAATTAGTAGTAGTAGTAAACTATTCCATTGATAAATTCCCCTCTGTCCCTCTGCGCCCGCGCCGCGCCCCGCCCGATGCGACAAACAGTGCTAAATTGTAACCGGTAGTGAGCGCATCGTTTGTTCGATGGCTTATCAGTTCACATCACGAGAGTATGTAGCTATGCTTCGTGCGTACTTTTTTAGGTGGATAAAACGCGAGGACAGCTGTGCGTTTGTACAGTGAAGAGTTTGGAAGCCAATGGATCGGTCGAGGCGGCCCCGTAGCTTGGCCTCCATGCTTACCTGACCTCACGGCCATGGACTTATTTTTGTGGGTGTACAAAAGTGAGCCGGTTAGTGTCGAACAATTAAAACAGCGCATATTGGACGCTTATGACGAAGTAAAAAGACAGAAGCGTACTTCTCTCGTTAAAAAACAATTTAATTAACTTGCCCGTCTGTGTATTGACAATAGTGCTGGACATTTCATTTTTGATGCGGGCGGATCAAAATTGGTCTGTGTGGAGAACCTTGGGGGAGCCCTATGTCCAGCAGCGGACGTCTCTAGGTTGACATAATGATGATGAAATTTGTAAATAGCAGCTGATTATAACTTCATAAATATCCCAAAATTACTATTTTCTTTTCGTCCCGAATACCTTCTTTTATTTTGATATTTTGTTTGCTTTCTAATTACCGTTTTACAAGTAATTAAATACCTCCGTATTTAATTACTTGTAAAACGGTAATTCCGATCCTAAGCCCGGATGAAGTGTGAAGGAGAGGGTAGAATTAAGAAAATTAAAAAGTAACTACCTACACTTATTATTTTGCTTCATTTTATTGTCTAAGGCTACCTACATTATAAGTGTGACAGAGAGAATGCGAATGAGCAGGATGGAATATTATCAATGAATAAGTGAATGGATTGTAAAATAGGACTATGATTTAAGTGAGATTTTCTACAATAAACAAATGATAATAACTTTGCTCTTTATAGATATTATGAAATTCTTACGTCACATATATGATAATAATGTCTTCGCTAATCTGTCCTTAAAGTTTTTGTACTTATTAAAAAATAGTGATGCATACATACTAGTTTAAACAGTTTTCTTGCTACTTACCACCTATCTTTAAGATTTATCTAACCTTCCTCGCAATTATTGATAAATTCTTTAAATTGGCGTACCTATTTAAATAAATCAACATATCATTAAGAGAGCAATACGTTCGAAATAAAATTTATTATCTGAAAAATAAATACAAATATCATCACCTACACGCCAATAAACAAATTAGTAGTAATAAGTATGTATAAATAGCAACACGTTCGGAGCAGAAAAACTTTACTGTTCAGTTCATATCAATGTTCAGTGAAGGATGTTTTACTGCAACATAAATGCAAATATTAGCATATACATTCTAAAAAACAAATTTATGAAAATAAGCATAAATGGCGATAAGTTTGGAGCAGAATTCAGTTACTGCACACTAAATCACAACTATCGACGCCCACAGTCCAATAAACAAACTAAATCAACGCTTGGACGCAGACGACAATTCCCCGCTAAGTGTAATAGAACTCAAATAAAACGTTTAGAAGCTCATGAAACTTGGCAACAACAGTTAAAGTTCACGTCGAGTTTATAACACAATCACACTCGCGGTAACGAAGCTACGGCGAAAGTATGGATATTTCGGAGTGTAATGTAATAATGTTCTCCTCTCTGCTTGTGATGGAGTTTTGAGTATGTGTGTTTAGTTAATTATGTCTATTTGGATGGTGTGATTAATAGCGTTTGAAGATGAATAATGATCAATTTATTTTAGATAAGTAATTTTCTTTCCCTGATATGGGCTTCAATGGCGTAATTATTATAAAGAGGGAGGTAAAATATCTTCTATTTGCCCCATCGTTTTAGCGTGAGTTGAACTACTGTGGTCATGGGAAATATAGAGAAAAGTGCTAATAAAGTTTTATAGGCACCTCTTAGGGCACCTTCTTCAAACTTTCACGAATTCCGAGTGTGATGAAGGCTTTTCATTTCCTACAAATCGTGGAAATCTCTAAAGTGTGCCTCAGTGAACATGGCTACATCCCAAAAGCATTATATTATAGGTAACGAAACTACGGAGAAAGGTGTATAGATATTTTGAAGTGTAATGTAATAATGTTCTAGTCTTTGCTTGTGACGGAGTTTTGAGTGTGTGTGTTTAGTTAATTATGTCTATTTGGATGGTGTGGTTGACGACCTTTTGAAGATGAATAATGATTAATTTGATGAATAATTATTAATTTGTTTTGGATGAGTAATATTGTTACCCTTATAAGGGATGTAAAACATATTATATTTGCCTAATTGTTTTAGAGTGAGTTGCGACAGCCGTGTTTGTGGAGTGGATATTATACGTGGATATAAGTGGACATTGGTCATGAAGTTATGCAATTCTTAGAGGGGCTCCTTAAAATTTCCACTCATTTCGTGTATGATGAAGGCTGTTATTTTTCTTTACACCTTGAAATGTTATCTCTATTAAATGTGCCTCTGTCAACTTATTAGAAACACACAAAATCAAGATTGCTTTCTGAAGTGTTTTAAAATGCAAGCGGCACAGAAACTAATGCGTTAGATCATCATATTAGCATCAAACTTCGATCTCGAGACCAATCTTTTGATCTTTAGGCGTTGAAATTGAGACAGCGTAATATGCTAATGTCACAATTTGTATGCTTAATTAAAATTAAAACACTGGTATCGCGATCGGGGTTTGACGCCAATATCAGAAGCAAAGAAGACGAAGATATTTTAAATCAAATGAAAATTGCAAATAATTTTAAGGCAGAAATGATTACAAATAACTAGTCATTCGAAAATACAATGGGGTCCACTGGAGTACTTTATGACAATATCATGCTTTTTTATATTAGTTAGGTAGAAGACGTCGCTGAACCACCTGATGGTAAGCGGTAACAATCGCCCATAGACTTCGGTCATATCAAGTTTCTTGATCTTTTTTTTTTCAAATCAAATCATTTATTTGTTAAACATAGGTAAAATTAAACGTGTTACATTTGTTACAGTGCACTGTGTTTTGTCTTTAGGACATACAAACATTTGAAAAAGATAAGATAACATTTTGAGTAACAATTATTTATCATTATTATAAAAATCATTTAGAAAAATAATAGTAAATTACATTAAATTAATTATTAGAATTCCAATTTATCATTAAAAAATCGTCCAATGTGTACGACATCAAAAATTTACGTAATTTGTTTTTAAAACTGTTAGTCGGCATGCTTTTAGTGTCTTTGGGTATTTTATTGTATATCCTTGACGCAATATAAAAAGAACTCTTCTGCATCAAGGATGTTTTGTATTTAACATGAGACAACTGATTATAGTATTGAGCACGAATTGGATTCTTCCTTACAGTCGATAATTTTGTAAACAATTCAGGATTACTTTTTACAAATAATGCAATTTCTAATTATGTATAACAATGTCAGTTTTTTAAGGATCTAAAATAAGGTATACAGCTTTCAATTGGTTTTTTCATCTTTGATCATCAACATAACTTTTATCTTTCGGGACATACACACATATCGCTCCTTCGTTTCGTTTGAAAGAATATCGTAATATCGGATACTTGAAATAAAGCTACGTGGTTCACATCCCGAACGACAATGTTATATCAAATGTAACAAGAATGCTTGCAATTCTACACGTCATGTTACAAAACACTATCTTGATTTGCTTCGATTTTCTCAACGTTGAACATTGAACAAAATGCAGTAAAAAAAGAAATCAGATATTGTGAATTGTAAAACGTATCGCAGGATTATTATGGCAGGAAAATATTCGGTACGCATGTGAAATACGAAATGGAATCCGGATCAGTGTCTGGTGTTGAAATGTGTGTCATTGGATCACAATGAGCTTGTAATAATATTGAAAATCATATATAATTTCAAACGTTGGTGTTGTTGTGATACTTGTGATGATTACATGATATCTACTAATGCGCATTATATCAATTAGGTGAAATTCTAGGATAATCCCCTTAAAGCCATCTGCATCTGAGCCACTACTACTGTAATGTGAAAACTAGCAAACATGATTATCAAACCAATACATAATAATTATAAGTAGAAATAGATCCTGACACAGAACTACAGATATTGGGATCATCAAGATTTTGTCTTAAAAATAAAAAATCTACCAGGTGGCTCTTATTGTGTGTTCAACAAAATTGTCGTATCGGTAAGTATCCAGACTTTAAGGAAGGAGAGTATTGCATTATTTTTACTTTCACTAGCACCCCTGACGGTTTACCATTTGACATCCCCTAGCTTGAGACAGTATTTTTTCATACAAAGTAAAAATATGAGTCGTTACAAAGGACAGCTGCTTGTGAGACTCGCAAAGCTCTAAAAAGTTTTCAAATATCTGCCACTGCAATAAATTTTGTTTCGAGAGCTTCTTTACAAACAAATATTTGGATAATACAAAGTGTTGTACCATGTGGAAATCAAACTGATGACATGCGTTGCACAAGCAATGACGAGGCAACCACTTCGCAGTAGTCATGAAATAATTTTTGTATTTCCTAGAGCTTTTTCAACAAAATCACCATAATATTATCAAAATGTCACCACACATAACAAACATAGTGTAGCTTCTAACTATGTTAATGTCATTGTTTCGCGTATGTAGCGTATTCACTTTGGAAACCTGAAACTGAGTTTGCAGTAAAAGCATTTTTAAATATAAATGTGCTTTTAACGTAAAAATATTTCTACCACATTTTCAGGCAAGGGATGTCCAGTCAGGATATAAATATGAGAGATAAGTTACTTCAAAGTGCAATTTATCTTCTTACTCTTAGAAAGAAGACTATTAGAAAAAAAAAAAAAAAAAAAAAAAGTACAAAAGTAAAGTACTTGAGCAGTGAACTCGTAGGCGAATAAACTCACACGTCTTTGAATAAACAAAAATTAATTGAAACATTATTTTGTCTTGAAACTAAATTTTGACTGGTACTTTGTAGGGATTTACTAAGAATCTATTTTGTACGAGAACTGAACATACAGGTGGGATGGTTGCCGAGATAAGAAAAATTGAGCATGGAACAACTACGCTAACTTCTCTAGAAAATCGTCTAAGAAAACTTAATACTCGCATCGCTCTACACCAAAGCCAACAACGACTTTTAACGATAGCATACCCACATTTTTTTAAAGCGGCACACCATGTTTCTTATAATGCTGAAGCACTTATTTATTTATTTATTTATTTATTTATTTATTTATTTATTTAATATACACAAACAATATAAGCTTACAGTTAAAGAAAACCAAATCGCTTATATGCTATACAGTGTTAAATCTACGACTAGATACTAATATAAAATATAAGACACAGAAAATACAAAACAAAATAGGAGACACTTTAGGTACTAAAAACACATTAGGCAGCATTAAAACATATTAAATACATTACACTTACAAAGACTATTTACATTTTGGTACTATTTGGAGGCCATGGTCAGAAATAAAATTATTGACTTACATAACACATTTGTTTTGTCATAAAATATGTCGGCAGTAGGATGAGCTTGTAAAAACTTATTAATGAGTTGGATGGCTCTAGCCGTAGGACTACTATTACTTACGTTTAAATGCCATGACGGTGGATAAGTAAGGAGTGGATGTTGTCTACGTCCAGCACCCCGAATGTATCGTTCGGGCACATAAAAATATAAGCATTCCCGTACAGAAGGATTGTCAACTCTATTTAATAGCAACAGACAGTAATGAAAAATATGCTTGTAGTCTCGTCTAAGTTGTAAGGTGTCAAGACCGACCATCCCTGACACGAACATGGATGGGTATAACCTCCTCCTAACAGAACATCATACTTAGACAATTTGTGTTATGTTTCTTCGTTAAGTGATGTTTTAAGGTCTTAAGGGAAGTTTCTTCGTCTTTACGCTATATCCAACAAACTTTGTAATATAAAATCTTACCGATTATTCAGACAAATTTACAGTAGGTACAAATTTTCCATATTCTAATTGAATGCGGCTTTTTTTTCATTGGCTAAGCCCATTTCTTTTTTAATTTCGGTCAACAATTATATGTTAGGTGTGAATATGTAAAGTTTAATATTATAATGCATGCATACCTTATACTATTACTCTTCTAAATTATACCCAATAGTTAGTCAGTTTTAATCAATATTCTTAGCGAAAACCACAAAAAATGGTCTGTTGAATGCAACGTTGCTATTCGCAATGGAACGACTTGTTAAGTTACAATATGTTTTAAATGCTTTTAGACTTTTGCGCTTTGTACAATGACGCGTTAAAATCAAAAACTCACACGTCCTATTTACCGTCAAGTTCAGGCGTTGGGACATCACCAGGGAGTTAGCGGACTCCAGGCTTCAAGACCCTTTGTCTTGAAGCCTGGAATGCAACTGGCAAGTCGCTAGAATGATGAAAGGTGACATCACGATGGTTTATTTATAATTAGGCGATTGGATCCGTTATATAATATTACGATACCTACATATTAAGTAGATTCTCTCTATATTATATAGTGCACAGACACTATCTAAAACTGAAACCAACGTACGTCTTTTTTACAACACGTCAACTTGATAAATGTTTCAACATTTTTACCGATAACTTATTTTGATTGATGACGTCATTCATACAATTACCTACGTTATAACCAGCATAAAATTTTCGCTAGCAATAAAGTTGCAGCCGACATTGATACTTCTATAGAAAATTTATTAAAATATTCATCATCAACCCTTTACACTGTCCCACTGCTGGGCACAGGCCTCTTCTCTCTATGAGAAGAGTGAGGACATAGTCCACCACGCTGACTCAGTGCGGGTTAGTAGACTTCACATGTCTTTCGAGAATATTATGGAGAACTCTCAGACATGTAGGTTTCCTCACGATGTTTTTCCTTCACCGATAAGCGAGCGATAATTAACCATTTAATATGCACTTAACTTCGAAAAGTCATAGGTGCATGCCGTGCAATAAAAGCAGCGATAGCCGAGTGGAGAGACCGACAGACTGCTACGCAGAGGGTCTCGGGTTCGAAACCACGGCATGCACCTATTAAAATATACTTTTATTATATAGTGCATCTGTTGAGGCATTTGAGGAGTTCTCCAGTTCAGACTGGAGAACTCCTATCATGGATCCAAACGGCCTATCATGGATGTACTTAACTATTTAGTAGAGACAAGGTTAGACGGCTCGCTCCCTTCCCCAAAACCATATGTTTCCTTATGAAAAAGAGGACTTTTTAGTGTTTCCCAAGATAAAACCTTTCTTCACCTGACTCAAGACTCTTCTCCCCCATTATCTGAAATACATAAAACAAAATGCTGTATCCGTCACTATCAGACTATGCTTGTTATAAATATGTATACTTATGAGGACTGTTTCTTGCATCGCGGTTGACATTTCTAATAGTTGGTCACTCGCCACAACTCAAAATTGAGTTCGCAGCGTACTGTAAAATCTGTATATATACAATCCTTGCGTTACTGACAGACTGACAGACACGCTACAGCCGAGAGTACTGGACGCAAGTATGTGAAATTTGGCATGTGTGTTCCTTGGAGAGTGTAGGGTAGCACTAAGAAAGGATTGTTGGAAATTCTTCCCCTAAGGGGGTTAAACAAGGGGTCAGGGGGACTTTGTATAAAACTTTTTATTTCTTCAATGGATTAACTTTAAACTTTATATATAGGTTCCTCAAATGAAGTAAGGTAACACTTCAAAAATCATTTTTGAAAATTCCCACGCTAAGAAGATAAAAAGGGGAGTCAGATTTTTTATGAAACTTTTGTATCCGTTCAAGGGATTAAATTAAAACTTTGCATATTTGTTCCTTTACGCAAGTGACAATAATGAAATCACACTTAGGGCTTGGGCTCAACAAGGGGTCCTAATTTATACGAATCTTTTATATCATTAAAGGTCGTTGTAAGTTTGTATGACAATAAAAAATACATTCATTCAACATCATTCAAAATTCAAATTGGTTTGGCATTGCAAACCAAAAGGCATTAACTTTGTACAAACTGTTGTGTTTATTTTAAAAATATTGCACATTCTATTCTATTATTTCGTTTCCACAATTTTTTTATCTAAGTGAAATTTACGCGAGCGAAGCAGCGGGAAAAAGCTAAACCAATCCTTTTGAAACTGTTTAATGAGGGAATCTCGATGTAGACGCTTAAACCACACATACAATTACTGGTTGAATAAATAAAGAAAAACAAACAGGTATTATGGCACAATTAATACGTTGTAATTCATTATGTATTCATTTTAAAACTGTGTCTGACATTAAGTCCTCTTTAAACAGGCTGGTGGCATATTTATTACAAAACTTACGAGTATTACAATGTTATAATCTACATTAATACTCATGAATACATTAATGTTTCCGATTTTATCGAATTGTTCTACTTTTAATATCACATACATTCACAGAAAGCGATGCAACACAGTTGGATTAAATTCGCAATATTGCAGTTTGAAAATAATATAACGTTCAATCTTTAAACACGGTAGCTTAGTACTATCATGAATTTTATAGAGGTAGTTCACAAAAGTCATGAGAGCTCAATAGCGTCATGATAGGCTAATATGAGGAATTCGATATTTTTTGCACTATTAACGGGTATGCAGAGCTGTGTTTAAATCATTCGTTTAATTTACGGCATTCGACTAAACATGGCGCAAAGAAAAATTGTCTGTATGGACTACTTTATTATCGCGCATTACTTTTAGCTTCGCCTCTCAACATGCGTTGCTTCGAATGTCATGTTTCGTTTCCAACATTACACCAGGCAACACTTTCTATAAATCCACGAATTGCCGTACCGAATCTGATTGTGCTTTGTGATCTTTGATAGAATATTTGTAAAGTCTAGTCTGAAATGACATAGGAATATTACACTAGGGTCAGCAAGATATTTTAATTTTACAATAGAAAATAAAATATACACATAATTTAAACGATGCAAGCCGTCAACATGACACGCTCTTAATACGTCTCATTTTTACGTCCATCAAATATTAATGATGAATAAAGTTATCGCTCAGTTCCAACGTTTATAGACGTCGTAAAAACAATGAAAAAGTAACGAGCGACACGATTTTGTTATTTACTTACACTGGAGATTAATTTAGGCAGATTTTGTATTCAGTTCTACTGTTCTAGGTTAAGTTGGCTGAGGGATTTGTGAGACGCGGATTACACTGTCTTCAAGGTAAACTTTGTTTTGCTGTGACTGGTGACAACGTTGATAGTAGGTTGTTAACTGTACCAATGAATACAGATTTACATAGAAGCGCAGTTCTTAAGGATTTTGTGTACCGATTCCAAGTGGGGATTGTCTCCAGTTTAGTTCGTAGTTGGCGGCGTTGGCGGCGCTGGCGTCGTTCTAGGTCTCTCTCACTCACGTAGTAAAAATCACTGGAGGAGAGAGAGACAGCTCCCGTAGCGCGACTGCCACGCCGCCAAGCAGCAATTTGAGTCGCAGAAAGTTTGTCTTCAAAGCGCCTATATGAAAAGCGCCTCTATGTAAATATCTGAGCTCTTTGACTGTACGTCATTAATCTGTAAACCTGTAAATAAACTGTTTACTGACTTACAAATTCAAATTTAAATTCAAATTCATTTATTAAGCACCTTATACATTTATATATTTTACAAAGCTTAAACGGTAATGGCTACAGTAGTATAAACTTTGTCGTAGCTATTAACGCCCACATCCGAATACTTATAAAGGTAAAACAAAGATAAGCAATTCACATTTAATATTTTAGTATTAATTGATGTTATCTATGGATAGTTGTATGATATGTAAGTAGATATTATTGATGATTATTACAGATAACGCATGGCCAAAAATTTAGGGCGCATGAAGCTGGAAGAGCTGAAGGCGCAGAATAAATTAGGCATATATGATTCTTTGGGACCGTAGGGTGCGCTAAGAAAGGATGTCCCGAAATTTCCACGGGATCGGGAAGAAATGGTTAAATTAAAATAAAATAAGCGGGCATAGCTGCAGGCATCGTATCGTTGTAGAATTATGCCTAGTCAAAGATCTCTACCTTGATTATATTATTATAGTTTCAGTTTTTAAAAGAAAATATGTTATTTTTTACCAAAACAAACATCTGGCGCCGAGATTATGTAAATCCACAAGGTATTCTGTATTCTATATAGACGGTACACGCATATAGCCATGTTACGTCATGACAACTGTTTAGGCCGGCTGTGAACAAATTACATACCCATGTCAAACACACTTGGTCAAACGGACAATGTATAGTATATAAAACTATGTACGGAAAATAAATAATAATATTTACGGGAAAGCATAGAGGACTTTGAGCAAAAGAAAGTTTTAGAGGGTCCTTAATTTAGCCGGGTCATCAAGCTAGGTGTCTGTTTAATCGTGCCTGGTAGACCGCTGTTCAACGGATCTTTATAAAAAACTTGAATATAGACAAAATGGAGTATGTGGTTTCCAATAGCGCGATTCAAGATCAACCGGTTTTAGAAGTTCCGTCGATATTGGTTAGATGTCGCCTGTATTGATTTCTAAGGCGTTCTTCACATTAGCAGCATTTAAGGCACTTTTCATCAGGATTATTTGGACATCGGCACAAAAACGGCTCTCTCTGAGCAGTTTAAATCGTTTTTGTTTTTTATGAATACATGAATATTTTTAAAGAATTAGGTATATTATAGTCCTGTCTTATGGAAATATGTACGTTTGCTTGGTTTCAACCAAATGCTTATACTTATTCTAGTTTAAATGTATTTGTTTGAGAAGTATTAAATTGTTCTCTTTGCCAAGTACTAATGTGTTGGATGCAAAAACTATTTCTTTTAACTAGTTTAATTGCATGATGTTTCTGCCAAAACGTTATTTATAATCATAGGCCACTGCATATATAAATTGAGATTTTTGAAACTTTATACAATTACCTAGCCTAATCCTAGGAACAACTAAAATTCAAAGATATTTTATCCTTCCACTCTCTATTATCTATTTTATGTCTTGAAAATACATAATTGGTGAAACTGTAGCTAAGCTTATTAACAAGACAACACGAAAAACAACTGTCGTAATGAAACCTTTATGGCCCCCGTTCACGACCAGCAATGGCGGGCAGCAGCGATTTTGATGTACATGTCGCGCTCTCTTCTGCCGCAGCCGATGTTGCGTCACAGTAGAACGCGCCATGGACATGGAAATCGCTGCTGCTGCTATTCGTGAACGGGCCGTTACGTATAAAAACTAGCTTCCAAGAATTCAGTTAAAAATGTCTTGAGATAAAACTTATGATCTCAAAGTTGCTAAAATCGTGCCGTTTTGAAATTATTCCTCTTAGCGGTAAGGTACACGATTCTTAGTTTTAATGCCATTATAAATTCACTGTACATATCACATTATTTTAAAGTGCAATGTGATACGTTCTCTTGTAAATTTAATTATATACCTAACTACAATCAAGCATAAAATTCTATTCTAGCTTCAATATTTTTATCTATCGTCATTGCTGGTTACAAAAATAACAGATCCAAATAAAAGAGAACATTTCGCTTTAACACCCTAATAATCGCTTTAACAGCCGGCGCTAATGCGGCTGTGCTACGGAACAACAAAGCAACTAACATATTTTTCAAAATCAGTTTTTTACATATTTGGAACATTTTGCCTATAACAGACACTGCTACATTCACAGAATCATCGATAAGGCTTTATTTTTGGAGATACAACTTTGTAAAATGAAGTAACTGCAGGCACTTGTCCAACATATCTACGGTAAAACAAAGTAAACCACAATGTCTAAGTAAAAACAAAGTAATTGCACGTCGATTACATTGCATTAATTGGCTTTTCATTTGATATAAATTTATCTTTAAGCCCCTTTATCTAGCTATAAGAAAACCAAACAACTTTACTTTGTTTTTGGATTGTTAAAAATGGTCATAATGGCAAATTTGTTAACGTAAAAATAAAGCAAGTAAAATGACAAATGTAAAACAAAGCAACTGAATAACATTTGCTTTGTTTCTTTGTTGTAAATCAATTCAAGCTATTACTATATCCCATTTACTTGGTTTTTAATACGCTGTCGTTCATTTGTAAATTTCAAATGTCTTAATTATTTGTCATTACTCGGTTTTATCACCTTTCAAATGTCACTTACAACTTCGAATCTTCAATTACAACACTTACAACTTCGTGTCATAAGTTTGCCGAGGCTTGTGATTCTTGTGTTTTTTGTTTAGAAAATGTTTTAAATGCAAAATAGCCACAGTTTACGTTCGAGAACTATAGTACAGTTAGCACTAAATACGTAAGTGCAAATGTCCAATTATTTATATTGTGTGTTTACATTTCGTAAATACCTATTTACGAAATTCCGTGAATTTGTAAATGCCGTGTGGTTGACGGCATAGAATACAAGTGTCACCACCCCCTATCTACCCGTGGGTGTCGTAAGAGGCGAGTAAGGGATAACACGATGCAAATACCATCTTTGCGTAGAGACAGAAAACTCGACATCAAACCCTATACGACTACCTCGTTGGTCTCGCGGCATAAATGTGCGCGGGGGATATCGGGAGGTCCCGGGTTCGATTCCTGAGTCGGGCAGTGTTATTGGGTTTTTCTGTCACGAAATTCTCAGTAGCAGCACGGAGTCTGGAAATGTGCCCGGTACGGCAATAGGCTCGCCCCTTATTACGTGGGACTAAAGTATATCTGGCGAAAAGTGGGTGTAGAAATACACCTCTGCCTACCCCTTCGGGGATAAAAGGCGTGATGATATGTATGTATGTATGTATGTAAATACCTATTTACGAAATATATCGTAGGCATACATGAAGTAGTACCTAATTTTCTGTTTTGATTTAGCTGTCTATAAGAAATACTAATCAATTTGTTAATAAACTGTCCGTGTAGTGACGGATAAAGAATACAACTGTCATTACCCCATTTCATTCCGTGGGTGTCGTAAAAGGCGACTAAGAAAATTGCAAAAAGCGAATAATATCTTTGCGAAGAGATGAAAAACTTGAAACCAAACCCTATACCAACTCGTCTGGCCAGCGCGGTATAGTAGGCCAAATACCACCCAATGAGCGCACCAACGAGTAAAAGGCCCCCAGTTCCCGGTAGTCCCGCTGTCCACAACTACGGTAGCGGACAGCTACTACGGGCTACAGCAAACGGCTACCACAAGAAACTGACCCTGGCTACGCACAATGGACGCTCTCTACGGCTGACGACGCAACTACGGTAGCGGACAGCTACTCCGGGCTACGGCAAACGGCTACCACAAGAAACTGACCCTGGCTACGTACAATGGACGCTCTCTACGGCTGGACCAACACATCACCGAACTCGAAGTAGAACTAGGTCGTATAAACTGACATATATTGGGGTTGTCTGAAGTCCGAAGACAGGGGGAGGACACGATAACCCTTGATTCAGGCAATCTGTTCTACTTTCGAGTAAGTGATCAGCCCTCTCAGGGCGGTGTCGGTTTCCTCATTAACAAATCTCTCACTAACAGCGTTGAAGAAATCAGCAGTGTGTCGACACGGGTAGCGTACCTCATATTAAGGATCACAGACAGGACGGTACTCTCTGAAGGTGGTAAGTACTGCTATATGCACCGACCTCGACATACTGCGATGACATACTCGAAGCCATGTATGAAGATATTACTAAGGCTCTACATCTTACCACCAAGCCACACTACAGCGTTGTTATGGGGGATTTTAATGCCAAAGTGGGAGCACAAGAACGCTGCGAAACGAAAATCGGACCCTATGGCGTGGGGCGCCGAAATTACAGAGGGCAAATGCTGGTCAACTTTCTGGAGTCACAGGGGCACTTCTTAATGAACTCCTTCTTCAAGAAGAAGCCTTATAGAAAGTGGACATGGCGAAGCCCCGATACTTTGACAAGGAACAAAATAGACTTCATCGTGTCTGATCGGAAGTATATATTAATTTGATGCGATTGAACAGAATCGAGGTACCAAAGTCTTCGCTCGCCAGATTGGTAGAATTCATCTGTCGAAATACTGCGGATGGCAAAACCGTAACCTCCTAGTTCGAGTTTCTCGCTGACATTGAGAGTTTCTACAAGGACTTGTACGCATCACGGATGTCTGAACCCACGAGACCCAGCGATGATGACCACAGAGCCTAACTCACGCGCCATAACACGGAGGACATCCCTGATGTCAACCTTGACGAGGCAACAGTGGCTCTCGAGCAGCTTAAGAACAACAAGTCTCCAGAGGATGACGGAATCACCACAAAGCTCTTAAAAGCAGGTGGGACAACAGTTCTGAAAGAGCTGGCAACCCTAATGGCTAATTCCGTTATCCACCAAAACCTAACACCTCAGGCGTGGAGTGGGAGTGCGGTGGTTCTGTTTTTCAAAAAAGGTGACAAAACCCTGCTGAAAAACTATAGACCCATCTCACTCCTGAGCCACGTCTAAAAGTTGTTCTCGAGAGTCCTAACAAACCGCCTCGCCAGAAAACTCGATGATTTCCAGCCACCGGAACAAGCCGGGTTTCGAAAAGACTACAGCACCGTAGACCACATCCATACTGTTCGGCAGATTGTACAGAAGACCAACGAGTACAATCAGCCGCTGTGTATGGCTTTCATGGACTACAAGAAAGCCTTCGACTCCATCGAAACCTGGGCGGTTCTGGATGCTCTGCAGCGGTGTTGCATCGATTGGCGCTACATCGAGGTGTTGAGATGTTTGTACGACACGGCCACTATGACCGTCCAGCTCCAGGACAGTAGAACCAGCCCCATTGAGTTTCGTAGAGGGGTGAGGCAAGGGGATGTAATATTCCCTAAGCTCTTCACCAACGCACTCGAAGAAGTCTTTAAGGCGCTGGACTGGACTGGACGGGGCATAGACATTAATGGCGAGTACATATCCCACCTTCGGTTTGCCGACGATATCGTCATCGTGGCAGAGAGCCTGGAAGAGCTGAGTGAGGTGCTGCACTGCCTAAATGGAGCCTCTCGATGGGCCGGTCTCGACATGAACTTGGATAAAACCAACATTATGTTCAACGAACGCATTGTGCCGGGACCGGTTTATGTCGACGGATCGATGCTCGAAGTTGTTCAAGAGTATGTCTACCTTGGTCAAGTAGTCCAGCTTGGTTGAAACAACTTCGAGAAAGAAATCGACCGCAGGATCCAATTGGATCTTACTGAGACGTAGCTTGCCAAACGCTGCCCAACCGAGTTTTCTCTTCGCCCCTACCGCAATGCCTGAAGACCAAAGTCTTCAACCAATGCGTCCTACGTGTTATGACATATGGCGCTGAGACGTGGACACTCACAGTGGGACTAGTCTACAAACTGAAAGTCACGCAGCGAGCTATGAAACGGGCTATGCTTGGCGGCTCTTTGAAGGATAAAATCCGAAACAAAGTTATCCAGCAAAGAACCAAAATTACCGACATAGCTCACAGAATCAGTAAGCTTAAGTGGCAGTGGGCTGGCTATATCTGTAGAAGGACCGATGGCCAATGGAGCAAGCCTGTCTTAGAGTGGAGACCACGCCTCGGCAAGCGTAAGGTAGGGCGGCCCTCGGCTAGGTGGACCGATGACCTGAAAAAGGTGGCTGGGACAGACTGGATGCGTAAGGCTGAGAACCGTGTCCTGTGGCGCGTGTTGGGTGAGGCCTATGTCCAGCAGTGGATTGCGATAGACGGATTGATTGAATACTTCATTATATGATTACAACTTATATCTTTGATTTTTGAATTTATTTTAGGTAACCGTTATATACATGCCCTATTCCTTGAGTGACACTTATCTTAATAAATCCTAAGATGAACTAGTTTTTACAATTCTTACAAATTATGTGATTCATAAAAAGCAAAAGCCAACAAATCTTATAGTACATATATTAATTTTTAAATGGCTTCATTGTCTTTGTTAAAAACAGTTAAATGAATTTGCTTTGTTATTAAAACTAAAACCTAACTTGTCCATCTCTTTTTAAATTATTTAAAAAACAAAGTGACTGTAGTTACTTTGTTACTGAATAGTTCTTTTTATTTAAAATCAATTTTATGTCTATAGAAAAATATTTTTTTCAATTTAAAGGAAAGTTACCAATAATTACTCAAAAAATTGCTTTGAAACAGATATAACTAATTATTTTACAAATTATGAAATAACAAAAGTACTTTAGTTGTCGGCAGTACGTTTTAAATTTGTGATTTTCGTTTTTTTGCTCCTCCTGATAATTTTGTTTGACTGCAATTACTTTGTTTTTCCGTAAAGCAGCCGAATAATCAACGCATACCTGAATATACCGAACGCTACGTCGTTTAATTACCAACCCTGTGTCCATTGATAATACAAAGGATATTTTTAACAAATAATAATACAATCACGTCCTCGTAGAAGGACACCACCACGTCCCACGACTCTGCGCTACCGACCATTTTCTGCACTACGGCTGGCAGCGACAACTCGCCTCCTATTTTATTTGTGAGGACACGGCGCTACTCCTGCCAAGCTACACACTCAGCGAGCGTGCGTTGCGCCGTGTCCTCCCCGTACTGGACGCAGTGGTGGCACCGAGCGTCCGGCTCCCTGTCTATGCGGCACAGGTACTTGCCGAAGCAGCCGTGCCCCGACAGCACCTGCGTCACCCTAAATAACAAGGAGCCGTGCCTTCTCCCGAGCCAGTCGTCGAGTATTGGTCGGATCGCCTCGACCGTAGCGAGGCCGGCGGTAGGGCGCAGAAGCCTTTGCCGCCATTCCGCCACTTAGACCTGACGGAGCTCCTCTCGGCGCAGCGCGATCTGACGCTGCACTGGCCTCCAGCCCCGTGCCCGCTCTTCCTCGCGCCATCGATATAATAACGCGAGTACTTTCGCCTCTAGCTCCCAGGGCTGGGATCCGGCCAGGACGCAAGCCGCCTCTTGGACATCGTGCGATACCCTCGAAAGACTCCAACGGCCATCGCCCAATGCGGTTTGCGCAGAATGGCGAGAGTGCTGGCCGTCATGTCCGCACGATTCCCACGGGGAGGCCTACCCCTGCTGCGTCGTCCGGTACGTGGTCGCCACTCTAGAACCTGCCTGCCCCAACGGCCATCGGTTCTTCGAGTTATGTGCCCTGCCCATTGCCAGTTCAGCCTGGCTATTCGGAGAACTATGTCGGTGACTTTGGTTCTCCTGCGGATCTCCTCATTTCTGATTCGATCTCGCAGGGAAACTCCGAGCATAGCTTTCTCCATCGCCCTCTGAGTGACCCCGAGCTTTCGGATAAGGCCCATAGTTAGCGACCACGTCTCAGCGCCGTAGATCGATTGATCTAGGGCGCTGAGACGTGGCCGTACCAGAGTGTGTTGCCAGTACGATTGTACTGGCAACACACTCTGGTCAAAGACTTTCGTCTTGAGACACTGCGGTATATTGGACATGAAGATATTCCGTAACTGCCCGAACGCCGCCCAATCGAGTTGGATTCGACGAGTTTGTCACATATAACGATAACAATAGGCTTGTGTCCTAAAATGTAATTAGTGATTTATTCGTTCCTTGATTAGGTGGTAAACCAAAATAAATGAATTTTTCTTCAAAAATCAATCGGCAACATTACTAATTACGGCTTTATAAAAACCTTTTTGAATTTGACGCGAAAACGCTGTAAACCATCATGGCGGTTGAGTAATGTCACGAAGTGCAAAACAAAACAAACCGTGAATGAAGTCTGATCTGGTGTACTTACCCACTTTTATTTTGTTATATTCTATTTGACAGGTACAAAGTTTATCGTTTTAGTTGTATTTACTACCAAAACGTCAACAACATCAATGGTGGACGCACTGTGTGATGTAATGCTCTCTTAGTTGTTATTTTTAGTTTAGAATCCTAAAAATAACATAAATCTTACCTTTTTATACTAAATCATAAACTTTATTGATATCTACAAATAATAATGAATCTATAGATACTACAATCAAACCGCTTTATTCTTAGTGGTTAAATAGTTAGTGGTTAGTTAAATTGTGAGTCCGGTTTTTAAAGCGCGTAATGTAGCGCGCCTATGCTGAAACGACCACCGCGCAAAAATTTACGCTAATTTAAAACCGTTCTTAGTTATAACGATAAATCAGAACTCAATTCAAAGGTTAACTTTTTATTTTCATTTTCCTTCAATGTAATCCGAATTCCGCGCACCGTGTACCACAAAACACTCATTTTCTAATATAATATTATTAGACGAGACTTATTCAGTAAGCAGCGCACGGCTGGTTTCAAATCACGCTACCTTTACATCACTTCAATACAATTAATCATCATTGTGGTACAATTGCACAAACAATTACACGTCTAGACGTCATTACGGTCTGGAGTTTAGGTTGTGGGTTTAGAAACATAAGCGATAAGCGGATTACTTAGAAGAAGCGACTAAATAAAATTTATTCATTTTATCCTTTTCTTATTTGTGGGTGTGTCGCCAACTCAGGTGTCGGAGACTTCGTGAGTGGCCTAACAATTCTCGTCCTGAGACAAGAACCGGGACCGACAGCTATGTGTCCCTTGCTAAGCATGGCAAGTAGCGCTCTGACGTAAATGCCTCACGCGGTCACCCATCCAAGTCGTGACCTGTGCAAGCGCTGTTAAACTTTACTAATCTGTTATGAACGGCAATCATGCTATGTGTGGCACTATTTTGTTAAAAAACGTTATATTAAATAATTACATATGAAGGCTTTAATTTTTATGTGTGTGTACTAAAATAATATACCAATATTCGAACAGTTAGGCCACCCTCACATCGAGCGTGCGCGTTCCTCGAGCGTATGCTGGGCGTGCGCCAGGCGGGCAGCGTGCGTCCGGTGTTCACTTTGTACACAGACAGACAGACGGTCTGTAAATCTATAAGACAGATGATCTACGTGACAACCGAGAATGATAACTCGCCCAGGAACAAGCGAATATTTATGATTTTACTAATCAGATTTTGTGATATATCTGAATAGAGTAATTATGTTATTGTGGAATAAATATTATGTATTAAAAAATCTGTTTAATATTATGTAATAAGTAGGTACAGAGTATCGATGGTTCGAAAATATAAATATGGGTTTCAGACAGGCCAAAGCCTTCAGCTTTCCACTGCTTCCCTTAATATATAAGAGCTTTATCAATATTGGGTACTAAGGATTTATGATTGACAGATATTTATATGAGAATCTACTATTGAAATAATAGTGAACACGTTCATTGGGGAATCCATTAAATATTTGGTTGATGACTTTAACTAAATTGTTCTTCGTTTGATGTTTGTTTTATAGTTTAACCACATAGTTGCGTGCTGTGATTGCCTAGAGTTTGGACTAGGATTGGGTAGTTTGCAGACAGTGGAAGCGATTAATTCATCCAGTCTTAGCCCAAGGCAAAGGATCTAAACACTATTACTGTGATTGCACAGTGAATTCAAGTAATAGGTAGGTACATGAAAATTTTACCTTATATCTCCTGATGATGCTCTTGAGTGGATCTACAAGATTAACTCATAATTTAAGCCAAAATAACAAGAAAATCGAATAAATACCACAGGAACCAGTTCGGCGTCCTACTCCTCGGGCACCAACCAGGAATTCACACACGTGTTTTATAATGTTCGATAAGTTACATATGTTTGACTTTTATCACAGTTTACAAGCGGGTTTCAAATTTAATTTTATATCACAAAAGCACGCGAGAGGCAAAACGTGGATTACAAGATACGGCGTGGTCAAGACAATTTTTTATACCGGGTTTTTTCACTGACCGTGGGAAACGAACAAACTATTCGCAAAGCTACCAGGATGTGCTTTTCGAGGCGATCAATTTATTTCAATTACAAACCCACGTGAGCGAGACCAAATGGCGTCAGCGCAACCATTTTTCCGAAAAAACGGAAGTTGACAGTTCAGTGTGACCATAGTCAAAATTTACAATAGACTAAACTAAACGTTACTAAATCGATATAATCGACTTGACTTATCATAAAAACTATTTCTATTTCAAACATCCACCCGCCCCGGACCGGCCTACCGGTCCGCTAATCGGTTGGTAGACGTGACAACGTTGCAACCGCTCTCCTCAGAATCGAACCATCCACCAAGACCTCAGCAAATCGGGGAACTCCATCAGCCCCAGTTACCAAACGAAGAATGCGCCCCCTGCGCCATCTGAGTGGCGGAAGGTTAGCCTCCTTGATCAAAACGAGGTCACCAATCTTGGGTGGATCGGTCTTGTCGGTCCACTTAACGCGTTGCTGGAGTTTGTGTAAATATTCCAAATTCCAGCGTTTCCAAAAGCTCTGAGTAATCTGGCGTACCAATTCAAAACGCGAGAGACGATTAGGTCTCGTATCAATGTAGGGGTACTCAGGCAAGGCGACAAGTGGGCGAACAATCAAAAAATGGCCCGGCGTAAGGGCCTCCAAATCATTCGGATCTGAGGAGATCGGGCACAATGGCCTAGAGTTCAAAACGGCCTCAATCTTAAAAAACACAGTTGCGAGTTCCTCAAAGGTAAGGACAGATTCACCGATTGTCCTGCGCAAGTGTTTTTTGTCCGATTTTACAGCGGCCTCAAAAATACCACCCCAGTGTGGACAATTTGGTGGGGAAAACAACCAATTTATCCCACGTCGGGCAAGTCTATCACCTATATCAGCCTTGTTGGTTTCAAGGAAATTAACAACATCATTCAAATAATTATTGGTGCCCTTGAAGTTAGTGCCGCAGTCAGAACGGATCAAGGAAGGCAGCCCTCTGCGGGATACAAATCTGTCAAATGTGGCTACAAACGCCTCGGTCGTAAGCGAGGAGACCAGTTCTAAGTGAACGGCCTTTGTGGAAAGACAAACAAAAACGCACAAGTAGGCCTTAAAAGTCTTGCTGTTTCGAAGTGTTGAAGTTTTTACCAAAAAGAGACCAGCGAAGTCCGTGCCAACACCGTCAAACGTCCTGCTCTCAGTTACGCGATCTGCCGGTAAGTCTCCCATCAAGGGCTGCATGGTAGAAGCCTTGAGCTTATAGCAAGGAATGCAGCGAAAGACTACACTCCTAATAATTCTTCGGGCAGACAAAATCCAAAATTTGCGTTTCAAAATGACCAACAGGGCATTACAAACAGCATGCGAATTTTTAAGGTGACGGTTAGTTACCAACAAGCGAACCAAATGACCGTCCTTGGGTAACAAAAGGGGGTGACGTGCCCCGTAAGGGAGGTTGGCGTTCTTGAGACGCCCTCCAACGCGCAAGAGACCCGTATCGTCCAAAAAGGGGTTCAATTTTTCAATTTAGAGACAGCTCCCGACAATTTCGATCTCCCTGATTTAAGGATAGCAATCTCCTTCTCAAAATGCGCCAATTGCACAGAACGAACCCAAAAGGTGAGGGATTCCTGTCGTTCCTGTGGTGAGATAAACGGTGTCAGTCGTTTCTGTTGTGGGTGCCTAAAGTTAAAAACAAAACGCTTTATCCAAGCAGTGACACCTAACAACTTGTCGAGGGAGCTGTAACGATTCAACAAAAAATCGCGGTCAAAGGCGCATTCTACCTTCTCAAGAGCGAGTGTTCGTAGACCCGGCAAATTAGAAGTATTCAAACCTGGCATTCGAGGCCAATCGATTTCTGGTCGACTCAACCATTTCGGACCTCACCACAGTGAATGACCTATCAAACTAGGCGTCAAGCATCCGCGCGAGGCATAATCAGCGGGGTTGAGCTCACCTGGCACGTGTCTCCAAACAAGCTTGACTTCAGATTTTTGGATTTGGGATACGCGATTAGCGACAAATACCTCCAAGGTGTGGACAGAAGCCTTCAACCAACAAAGAACAATTTGGCTGTCTGTCCAGGCGTAGGTCCCATTAATACAAATGCTTTTACCTTAAGTACTGGACACATGGTTCAATAAGCGTACAAGTAGGGCTGCTCCCGAGAGCTCGAATTTTGGGATGGTCTAAGATGTCCGAAGGGGTGCCACATTGCTCTTTGCCATGATCAGGGAAACCCTCACCTGACCTGAGGCACTAACTGTGCGCAAGTACACCACGGCCGCGTGACCACGTTCCGAGGCATCACAAAACCCGTGAAGGGTGGCCTTGTACTTCCCGGGAGGAAGGATGGGATGAGGCAAGGAGATCTCGTTGACGGCAGGCAGTGAGGATTCAAAGGAGGTCTATTCCTCAACAAGAGTACCGTGTAGAGGTTCGTCCCAGGTCAATCCTGCTGTCCAAAGCTTCTGCAAGAAGCATTTTGCCCAAAATATGACAGGACAAATCCAACCGTTCGGATCAAAGGTTCTGGCGATAGTAGACAATACGAGACGTTTAGTCCAAGAACAAGGCAATTTCAAGTCTACATTGTACGTAAAGATGTCTTGGACTGGTCTGTACTGAACGCCGAGATCAGCCATCATGGCGGGGTTGTCAACAATCTCAAACAAATGTGGATCCTGCTGATGATCCTCTGGCAAGCCTTCCAAAAGCGCTGGTGAGTTGGAAATCCATTTGCGCAACTCATAACCAGCGGAGGCCAAAATACCTATCAATTCGTCCCGCAGGAGGATCGCCTCGTCCGCTGTGGAGGCGCCCGAGCAAATGTCATCGACGTAAATATCGTCCTTCAAGATGGCGGAGGCTCGTGGGAAACGTAAGCCTTCGCGGTCTGCGAGCTCCCAAAGAGAACGTATTGCCAAGTAGGGGCTTGACTTTAACCCGTACGTATTAGTATTGAGCTCGTAGACGACTATGGGATCGCGAGGATTCTCTCTCCAAAGGATCAGCTGGAAGCGACGGTCATCAGGGTGGATAATCGTCTGCCTGAACATCATTTTTATATCGGCTACAAAGACAACCTGATGTCGTCGGAAGCTGGTGATGACGTCACAAAGGTCCTTTGGGACCAGAATGTAAGCACTGGTTCAAGGATACACCTGTAGAAGTCTGCGCAGAACCATCAAACACCGTGCGCAGCTTGCCAGTTGATGGATTCAATACCGCGTGATGCGGGAGAAAATAGTGCTCCACCGAACGCCAATCCAAATTTGACACAGACATGTGTCCCAATTGTTCATATTCTCTCATGAACTCAATGTACTTCTGTCTGAGCTCCGGATCACGACCCATGCGACGTTCCATAGCTAACAATCTCTTTTCGGCTAAAGGTCGTGACTCACCAAGCGGAGGCCGAACAGACCGGAAAGGATAGCCTCGTAATAATCCGACCAGAACGGAGTCGACCAGTGTTGTTCTGGAAGAACAGCTCGCACTCCTCATGTTCTGGATTCAAACGGGCAGCTTGAGGGGGCCCCTCTACCTCCCAAAACGTCTGAACCGCATCAGAGAGAGCGGAGCCTACAGCCAACAAATTATCAAGTTCGGGTGGAGGGGGGTCCCTAGGTACAGGGCCCATCAAAGCAAATCCAAATATGGTCGGGATGGCAGTCAAACCATTTGGCACCAAGACCCGTTTCCCATCAATCAAAATTCCACCGAGGACATCAGAGCCAATCAACAAGTCGATTTGACCCGGTGTGTCAAATTTGAGGTCTGCCAGTTCCAATCCCGATGTCAAATTCACCACAGCAGCGGGTAGCTGTTTCTGTGGGTGCATACCCAAAATATTCTTCAGCATAATAGCCGAGGTTTTAATCCTCGGGTGTGAAGATTCAAAGGCCAAACAAAACCTTAACTTGCCCTTCAACATTAGAGGCTACGTCCTCTTTGCCCCGTATACAATTCGGAAAAGAGCCCATATTTAATTTAACCTGCCCTAACAAATAAGTGGAATCAATGCAACCTTGTGAACCTGTGTCCAATATAGCACGGACAACAACAGAGGTACCCGTGGGTCCCCACACCGTAACAACAACCGTTGGTAGGATAACGCTCTCAATGGGGGAGGTTGGCGTTATAGGGCAGGGGTCAATGACCTATTGTTGCCTGGGCGGCGACCGTTGGCCAGGACCAGGCAAGTCAAAACGAGGGTGTGGCTTGAAGTCCTCAAAGGCGCGATGACTCGAACCGCGCGTCATCTGTGGGGGGTCATAATGACGCACCCGCCCAAAACGAGGTGGGCGCGAGTCAAGGCGGAGACGCTCCGCCAAAGGAGGGGAATACCTGGGGCAGCAGTCATGGTGCTGGTGACGTTGAACGGTCGCACATTCTGGTGCGCGAGAGAGAGGAGGCGTGCACACGCTACGGTTTTCCAAGCAGGGTGAGTGGCGATCAATTGAGCGAGGCGACTCTCGGCTACGCGCCGGTGAGCCTCGGCTGCCACCTTCAAAACACCCGCCCGTGCGCGGCGTCGGCTGGTTGGACAAGCGGCCTACCTCTCTGGCATTCATGCAGAGAATGTCCAAATGCTGTCCCCCACAGTGAGGACAGGGGCGAGAGTTTGGGCAGTCTCGCTGGTAGTGGGACCCCAAGCAAGAGAAGCAAAGGCGGCGGGCATTCGCGATGCGCCTACGAGAGGCGACATGTAGGTCCAAGAATGCCCTACAACTGGCCGTTCTGTGCCCCGTGACCTTGCAGTAAGAGCACTCCGCTGGGCTCTGCGTGACTGCAAAGCGAGGTGGGCGCCGGTCAACATTGGCTCGGGTGTGAACGCGAGCCTGCTCCTTGACCTTGGGCGGCTGCCACTTAGCCGGCGTGTCACCATCGGAGTTGTCCAAGACCCGGCACTCATCCTCCAGGAACCTCTCCAGGTCAGCAAAGGGGGGCAGATGGGTCGCGCTGTCCCCACCAAAGCGCTGCTCAAAACACGACCTCAGGTCGGCAGGCAGCTTCTTCAGCACAATGTGCACCAATAGGTAGGACCATTGGTCCACGGGCAAGTCAAGGCACTTAAGTGCGTTGATGGCCACCAAAAGCGGGTTCAAAAGTTTGGTGCGCAACCCAAAGACCCGGGTGAGCTTCACCAAACCTAAAATCTGTTCAATATGCGTGTCGGCGAGGCCACGCTTGTTATGGTACCTACGGGTAATTAAGTCCCGAGCCGTCTGATACGCCTCGTCAGACACGGGCAGATGCTTGATGAGGCCTTTGGCCTCTCCATCCAGAACCGACATCAAATATGTCAATTTCTGTGCCGGCTAAAGGTCAGCCCTGTCATTGACCAGGCTGTCAAACAAATTAACGAAACCCAGGTAGCTTCCTAGGCAGCCATCAAAATGGGGGAGGTCTAAGGTAGGAAGCCTACTCACCAGCCCCGGTGTTGACCTAGGAAGCTTCTGCTTCAAACCGGGTTGCTCTTCCCTCTCGGCAGCTTGTTTTCTCGCACTATTGGAGACAGCATCATACAGGTCTAAGACCTGGGCATAATCTTCGCTGACCTTATTTCGCTGGTCAGCGTTGAAATCATTAACTGACACTTCGAGACAACAAGCGTTGAAAATGCGAAATCGCTGTTCCACACTTGCCAGGCGATCATCAATCCGCTCATACCTCTGTAGTAAGGCCTGCTGGCGATCAGGCCGGTTCACCAAGGCACTGGCCGAGGCAAACCAGCGCAAATCTGATGCAATAGCACCAGCAGCCGCACGCAAGTCCTTGATAGCTGACATAATCAAATTTCAAAAGAGCCCGGACAAGCGTTAAATAATATTAACAATCAAAACTTTATATTTGTTAATTCTTTGAAAACAACAAGGTATTAGCCTGTTTACTGCAAGTGCAGGCAAGTGACAGGTATCTACTGTCCAACAAAATTAATCGTTTCAATTAAGTAGGTATATTGACACAAAAACAAAATTATCAAAACAAAATAAATTAGCGGGTCTTAATCGCGTACATTTAATTTATTTAAGGTAGATTTATCACTGCGGCGGTGTTTACATTAAATCTCTGTTTAAATCTCAACAGTGTGTAGACGTCATTAGTGTAGTGTGTCGGAGTACCGACAGTGCGAACTTAAATAAAGACCAAGTGAGGGTAGGTGCCGAAACCCGCACTTCCACAAGACGGCGCTGAGCTCTCATCAGTCTGTCCGCGACCACGCTCGGTGCAAGACGAGCGAAACGTCGGAAACAAATAGGTATTTATACCTTAAATAAATTAATTGTACGCGATTAAGACCCGCTAATTTATTTTGTATGATGTATACAAATCACGAAAGTTTAAAATCGATTAAAATTATCAAAAGTTGAAACTTCAAATAAGTTAATTAATTACTTACAACAGACAGACTGGCTGTGTTATTTGAGATATGCAATAGTAAGTAAGCACAGAATATGTGTTACCTAGCAATATTATCTATATATTATAACAAAACAAAGGTTTATCAATGGTTATCAAAAGTTTGGTTGTTATAATGTTTCAACTCAATATATGCAATATACTGAATTGACTAAATTTATTAATACCTACAGCTGTTGTGTATCCAAACTGACTTATTAATGCTAACAACAACAATTATTGCTAGATTTCAACAATACAAGTCAAACAATGACTGATTGAGGTTATGTATGACAATGTGTTTCAAGTTATGTAGGTCAACTTATGCACATAAATATTATGTATTATAGGCAAAAACTGACCTGACAGACACTACAATACTATCTACAAGGTGATAAGATACAAGCTTATACCAATCTGAGTTTAGATACAATCAACGGTTCAGTTTCAACTACAGCTCTGCACCAAAAATTATGTCTAGAGTTTGGACTAAGATTGGGTAGTTTGCAGACAGTGGAAGCGATTAATTCATCTAGTCTTAGCCCAAGGCAAAGGATCTAAACACTATTACAGTGATTGCACAGTGAATTCAAGTAATAGGTAGGTACATGAAAATTTTACCTTATATCTCCTGATGATGCTTTTGAGTGGACCTATAAGATTAACTCATAATTTTGGCCAAAATAACAAGAAAATCGAATAAATACCACAGGATCTAGTTCAGCGTCCTACTCCTCGGGCACCAACCAGGAATTCACACACGTGTTTTATAATGTTCGATAAGTTACAAATGTTTAACTTTTATTAAAGCACGCGAGAGGTAAAATTTATTTATTTATTTATTTATTCATTTATTCTTAACAAAATTAATTTGTGTTGAACATTTAAATATAAACAAAATTACACAATATTGATAAATATAAACAACACTAATATAAATTTGTGGATTATCAGTGTAAGTATTTATTATTTGCAATACGTGAATATTAATATAATGTCAAATGGGCAAATTAAAAAAAAATAGTTATGTCAATTAATAATAGAAAGTTATGTCAATTAATAATACAAAATCCAATAATTTATATTATTACGCAAAAAAAAAATGTCAACTTAAAATACTTAACATACCTAATTACAAACATATTGAGTTTAAATGTCATGAAAAATGAAAATACAATAAAATGAAGTAAAACAAAATTGTAAAACATAATGTCAATGGGGTTTGTCTTTGATGTACTCGTCCACACTGTAATAACACTTCTGTAATAAATAGGTTTTCAATTTGGTTTTAAATATATTATAATTCAGTATAGTTTTGAATTCTATAGGCAACTTATTAAACAAAAGAATTGATTGCACCCGAGAGCAGTGCTTGACTATATTTAATTTGTACCGAATAGTGTAAGCTTAATCCTTCCTTCTTGTTAGTAATCTTGTTTTTCTCTCCTCTGGTGTCTCAAACTTATGAAGGTTCTTAACTAAATGGCCTAGTAATACAAGAAGATAAAGACTGGGTGCTGTAAGAATTTTAAGTTGTATGAAGTGATCTTTACATGACTCAATTTGTTTCAATCGAAGCATAGTTCGTATTGCCCTTTTTTGCATCACAAATGCTGCAGACATGTTATACATAAAACTATTACCCCAGAACTTGATGCTATATCTTAACCTAGATTCAATCAAAGCGAAATAGACAGGCCGTATCTGAGGTACAGTTAGTTCGTCTCTTAAAGTTCGTAACGCATAACAAGCACTACTCAGTGTATTTGTGATAACTGTAAGTTCGTACTTCCAATTCAGCAAACAATCTATTTTTACTCCTAAGAATTTGAAACTCTCCACCAAGTCAACTTTGTTTTGCATAGACACCAACTTCAACGTTTCATTTTGTCTTGCAGTGGTTTTAAACAACATACACTTCGTTTTTTTTATATTTATCGTAAGATTATTGTCTGTAAACCAGTTTTCAAAAATAAATAAAAGTTGTTTAATTTTGTTTTCTAAATCTTGTATATTACTACTGGCTATAACGGCACTAGTGTCGTCTGCAAAAAGAACGAGTTTTATATCTGGCATGATGTTATGAACAAATGCAGGCAAATCATTGATGAACAAAATAAAAAAGATAGGTCCTAGAACAGAACCTTGCGGCACGCCTTTTTTTATTGTTACTAGGCTGGACTTAAAAGAAGCTTCTTGCTTTTCAACCACAGATTTTAATTCTACGTACTGTTTCCTATTATGCAAATACGAACGAAACAGGTTAAGCAAATTATCCCTAATGCCATAATGCTCTAGTTTCATAATTAAAATATTATGATCTACGTTGTCAAAAGCAGAGCTTAAGTCTAGAAATAGGCCCGCTACTTTGAGTCTATTATTGAGATTAAGTATAACCGAGTCGATTAATGAGTCTATAGCATCAAGGGTACCTACGCATTTCTGATAACCTAATTGCTGGCAGTCAATAACTTTCTCAGAATGTAGGTGTCTAACAACTCTTGTTTTTAATATCTTTTCAAATATTTTTGACAGTACTGGCAACAAGGATATGGGCCTGTAATTGCCAGGGTCTGTCTTAGATCCTTTCTTAAAAATAGGAATTATCCTGGCTATTTTTAATTGATCTGGAAAAATGCCTTGGCTAACGCACTCATTGAACAAATTCGCAATTGGGGTTGCAAGAATATCAATATTATCTTTAAATACTACGAGTGGTAGTTCATCATGACCAAAAGAGTTTTTTCCCTCCATGCTACTAACAAGTTTAAATATCTCTATAGAAGTGACTGGTTCAAAGATCATACTATTTTGTACTCTAATAGTATTGTGAGTGAGATATTCCTCAGCCAGTTTTATATTACAGAGCTGCAGCGATGTGTTATTTTCAAACTGGTTTGATAAAATACTAACAACATCAGAAGGGGTATCAATTATATGGTTATCTACTTTTAATATTATATTATTACCGTCAGATCTCTTGTTATTTCTGCAATTATCAACAATTTTCCAAATAGCTTTACTACTATTTGAAGCAGAACTTATTTGTTTACTAGCCTGTAATCTTTTAGCACACCTTATTACTTTTTTATAAATACGAAAATACTCTGCACGGTAGTTTAACATCGACACATCATTACACTCAGTCTTGTTAATAGGGCAAAGTAAGCGTTTCATTTTACTGGATATCTTGATACCTTTAGTAATCCATCTGGACCTACTTGCGTTTTTTAAATTAATTTTGATCTTTTTTTTTATAAAAGAAGTCGAATGTAATTCTTTAATCTTCCTAATGAAGGTATTCACTCCCATATTCCAATCACTTTCCAAAAGCCTTTGCCTGAACTGTTGTCTATTCTTTTTGTTATATATTCTCCTCTCAATTATTTTACACCCTGTGTGTTTTTTTGCGCATTGAGTTTTTTCCAAGGCCACAGTGCAGAACAATCCCGCATGACCATCTGGCAGACTATTATGTTCTACTTTAGTACTAAGTACACAATTATCCACTGTATTGGTCAATATATTGTCTATACACGAGCTAGAGTCATTACGTATGAAAGTTGGTGTGTCAATCAAGTACCGAAAACCATAACACCTCAGGAGCGATAGAAAGGCTCGTTGCTTTTTATCTTGTTTTGTGACATCTAAATTAAAGTCACCACAAATGAAGCATAATTTTCTAAACATATGGTACAATAGTTTTTCAAGTCTGTCAATAAATTGCTCAAAATTATTATTATTCGGTGTTCTATAACAGCAAATAAAATAGGTATTAGTTTCAACATCCCTGATTCCACAAACCTCAAAACTATCCATCTTATATAGCTGTTTACAAATTTCTAAGTCCTCCACTTGTCTACTAACATGTGTAAGTATTAGGGTGCCCCCCCTTTTTTTATTCAATCTAGTATTATATGCACTCAGACTATAGTTTGGTAGGCTAAATTGTGATGCTAAAATATTGTTTAAAAAATGTTCACTTACTAATATAAAACTAATTTCTTTCCTCAAATGTGTCAAATAAATTTCTAAATCGTCTTTTTTATTGCTCAAGCCACACATATTTTGATGGTAAAAATGTATAGTGTTGTATTCTCCGAGTTTTGAACCATACAAGCTAGTTTCTGCTGCGTTTCTACCAGTCATGAAAAAACTGATCTTTAGAAACCGTTTCACTACTATCAATAAAAGCTACATACTCTGAACCTATAGCTGTGATTAATTTTTGAATGTCAGTAAAAATACAAGTTAACCCTTTATAATTAACATAACCTTGCTTTGTTGTAAACATGTCATATGTCAGATTTGCATTTGAGTCTAATAAACAAGTATATTTTTTAATACAATTATCATTATAGAGTAAGTTATTAAATGATTCCACACGCCAATTGTACATTGTTCTATTACTAAGCATTTGATATGTAGGTAAGCATACTATAATATTAGTGTGATAATTGTCCATACAAGTTTTGTTCAACAACTCCACAAGCTGGCTATAGTTCTTTGAACTTTTGAAATCTTCTTCACCTATCATAATGACGCAGTAATCCTTCTCGGTAAATGTAGCCAATTTAATATTTATTCCTTCAAGCAGCTGCTCCAAACCACAGTGTGATTTAATGTAGTGACATATTTCAAATTGATCATGAAAAAGTTCCTCAGCAACAGATAATATTCTACTTTTCGATCTTGTGCTTAATATAGCTAGTCTTCCTCTATTTTGTTGTTTTTGTAGAGTAGAAAACACAGAAGTGATTTTCTCCATATTTTTCAGAGTTGAATTATTAGAATTAAATGTCATCTCATTATATGCTTGAGATTCTTGATAAGTGTCATTAATTGAGAGTGACAAATCTGTAGCTTTGCTATCAAGTTTTTTGTAGGCGCTGAATTCAATGTCACTGTCAGTCGAATTTCTTTTGTCCCTTTTTCTTTTTCGCTCCCTGCAAGTAGGTGTCAAGCAGTCATTTGTGTATCCTACGGTTTTATAAAGATCGATTGTGGTTTTATACTTTTCGATTGTCATTTTTAAGTCTTTATTTTCTAATGACAAGTTATCAATTTCTTCGTTAGCTGATTCAAGTCTCGAAGTTAAATCTATTATTTGATTATTGAGTTGCATAATTATGCCATCAAGAGATTTTTCATGTAGACTGATAGCAGAGGTGTCAAATAATGTTTGATTGAATAAATTGTTTAAAGACTTGGTTTTCCTTAATTTACGTATGGTGATGTTTTCAAACGCCATATTGGATTGAGAACGCAATAACAAAAAATATATAAAGAAAATAAATGGTATTTCCGTTTGCTGATGCCTGCTATTGCCTCATAACGCCTGTTTGTTACTTTGTAAAAATAATTAAAATGTATATTCAAGTTGCAAAAAGTGTTTCAGGCCTTTCACGGGTTTGAACTCACTACTTCTCTCAATAAACAGTTGAAGAATGTTACGCCATTAGACCACGGATACACGACAGCTGTTCGTTAAATTTGGATACTATTTGTGCTTAGTTTATCGTAGCAAAATATTATGTTGTAATGAGTCCAAAGGTCAGTTTAATTTATGTGCACAACGAGAGAGTCAATTGCTGTTTAGAAATTATGTTCGATTACCGTCACTGTTTTTGTTGCAAAAAGTTTGTTGATATTATATTTATGCACAGAAACTGTATTTCATTATTCCGTTGATTTAAAACACAGGGATAAAGTCTTATACTTATATGGTTAGGGAAGATGTTCACTTCAAACACGTTTTAGAGTCAAACACTTTGTTGTTTAGGAAGTTTTATACACTTTTGTCAATAGTTTTATAACTTTGTAAATCGCCTGTATACAGGCAGGATAACGATATCACTGATTTATTAGAGCGTCTTGTCACCGAATTCACTTTATTTATGCACTTTACTTCGTTTTAGCATTTTAAAAATTAATAATATCTAAGAGCCGATGTTTACGTTGGCACTGGCGCCATCTATAAACGTGGATTACAAGATACGGCGTGGTCAAGACGACAACTTTTTATACCGGGTTTTTTCACTGACCGCGGGAAACGAACAAACTACGAGTATTTGCGAAGCTACCAATATGTGCTTTTCAAAAGACGATCAATTTATTTCAATTACAAACCCACGCGAGCGAGACCAAACGGCGTCAGCGCAACCATTTTTCCGAAAAAACGGAAGTTGACAGTTCAGTGTGACCATAGTCAAAATTTACAATAGACTAAACTAAACGTTACTAAATCGATATAATCGACTTGAGTTATCATAAAAACTATTTCTATTTCAAACAGTGATTGTGTTTTGACGTCGGGAATTTGAGTGAATTTATTTGCATTTGCTCCAGATTGGAGACATCCTAAAAACAAGACAGGTTAGAAGTACCCTGAACAGAAGAGCATGCATGAGGAATCTGATGGGAGTGAATGAAGCAAGAGAGATATGTCAGGATCGTTGCAAATGGCGTTCCGTAGTCTCTGCCTACCCCTCCGGGAAACAGGCGTGAGTCTATGTATGTATGTTATTTGCATTTTCAGAGCGTGTTGAGAATAAAGGCGCAAAGCAATAAGTAAACAAGGAAAAATTTTAATTACATTAAATTCGTAGTTTTTTAAAAGTAAGTACGTATTTATTTGCAATAAATAGATTACAAATTGCAAAAGGACATTAAGTTTATAAAAATACAACACCCACATTAGAAATAAATCCAGTATGGTGGTGCACTACAAACATTTAAACAACGAACACGAAGAATACCCAGACACAAAAAAATAAAGACACACTAAACTTAATGTTGTGTCTATCTGCAAATCTTATGTATATATACACATATTCTACTAGAAAGAAAAAGTCAGCTGGACGGAAGGCAAAAAATTCTTCAAAGGCGTTTTGTACTGTCTCTCGGGTATTGAATTTTTTCCCCGCCAAGAAGTTATCCAAATTCTGGAAAAAGTAGAAGTCTGTAGGCGCAAGGTCTGGTGAGTACGGCGGATGACAGAGAACTTCCAACCCCAGCTCTTGTAGCTTGGAGACCGTCTGCTGTGCAGTATAAGGTCGTGCGTAGAGCTGAACGATTGACCAAAGCTGCATAGAGACGTGCGAGCTTCTCCATCACTATCTGGTAAAGACCTGTTATAAGATGAACTTTTGTTTCTGTTATTTCCTGTCTGTCTTTAAGAACGTGATAAATTAAAGCATTACGCATCCGAATGTTAGCCGCTGCCGTCACATAAAGCTGATTGTTCGGCGCATTTGGTGTAACATGCCAACCGACTTTTCAGTTGCAGAAGGTTAGAAGGTATAGAAAAGTAAGGAAAACATCATTGAACAAGGACTAATTAGATTATAGATCAACTCGCTATCCGCTAGCAGAGGGACCAGACTTATACATCTAATCTAAAAGGGTTGATGGCAAAATGTACATGATGTTATATTTTCCTGATTTGCATGTAAATTGCTTTAAGTAGCATTTTGGTGCAACGTTAAAATACAAATTATGAACGAACAACAATGTATTTTATTACGAGCAATCTCAAATTAGTATGCAGTAATAAAATTTTGCTGAGCATTAAATTACTCACACGCTTTTTATTTAGAATGGAGTTTGCTTATGAGAATATGCGTGTAATAGAAGGGTTATTATGTATATATGTATAGGTACAAGGTATATGGCCTATATGTAGTATTTTAGTTATATTTGTCAATGGTTTGAAAAATAAAAGAGACAACTATCAATTGTTACTTTCATTTATTCAGTTTGTCACAAGAATATGTCTTAGATAAAGATACATTTACAGTTATCGCCACTCTTGGCATTTCTTTTAATAGTCATTGTTTATAAAAGCAGTACAAACTATATCATATTTATAATATTGGGTAGCAAGGTTTTGGGTAGTTCAATATATCAAATATAACATTAATACAATGTATTAGCAACAATATAATTCATTTAGTAATATTGACCACATGTATATCTTTTATTATTATTCTAGGTATATTTACTATGGATATATTCAATATTTACCACTGTAATATTCACCACAGGTACATATAATTGATATGGCTTGTTTCACAGCATATGAATCGATTATATTATATGATATCTCAAGTTCTAAAATTATAACATCTCACAACTGACAAAACCACCCACAATATCAATTATACAATAGCTACACTATATTACATTGCTTCTGCATTATTTATATTAACAAAACTCTAAATAACACCACAGAAGCAATATAGAACAGTGAAACACAATAATATAATAGTCAGAATTATATCGTACCTTAGTTAGCTGTTGCCGGAGCGAAAGTGAACATTGAGCAGAGTCTGTTCATATTTTATAATCTATTTACCCGTTTGACAGTGTCAACTGTCAAACGTCATACCAATTTGTCTATTTAGAATTGGCAACACTATAAATTCAAAACATACAATCCATTTATGTTCATTTATTATATGTTTAGGCTATACATAGTTAATGATACAATATATATGGTTATATCTTGTTAGAGACATATGTGAATAATTCTAAAATCGATCTTATTGTAACTTAACCTAAAACTCGTCGTTGAAATAACAATGATATAAATTCTAGCCAGATTTATAACAGTTTGATACCAGAGTTTTTGCTGGGATAATAAATAGGTACTTACAAACGGGACACACATACTTTAGACGTACTTACTTAGATATATTTTTGAATATCTTTACAATATATTTCAACAAATCTATCACGTGCACAGCTTTTGTATTTTATTGTTTTATGATATTTGCTCAAGCATGCTAGGGATGTTTGTGGCCATATTGAATTTTAAAACTTAGTGCTAGTTAGTTGTGATCAAAATCGACGCTTGAATTTTCTTTTAAATTAACCGGAAAATTTCGGGCAAACCTTTCTTAGCACCCTTACGCTCCTCAAGGAACATGCCTGCCAAATTTACGGTCACTGTTAGTCAGTCAGTAACGAAAGAATTTTATGAGTGTCTTTTCAAATTGACACATCTTTATCTGTATGTATAAAAAAATAATAACATTCTAAACGAGTATAGTTGGAGTATGCTACAACTGGACTCGTAGCTTTTTTTAATGTTATATTTTGCAAGCAACGAGACAATTTCTCACAAAGAGGTTAGGCAAATAGTTCTCCATGCTTCTCAGTAACGTGTTGAAGTGGTACAAAGACTAAGCTAGAAATATGAAAAAGAGTATGATAATAACTCCCTTCAGATGCTTTTTCTTTGAAAAAGTGGAAAGCGAAGTTCCGTTACAGAAACGTTTCAAATGGCCATGCAAAGAAGACGTTGTGTTCATTTATTTGCTATTTAGCTTCTTTAGTCCATTGAAAAGTTACATTTGGGGTTGCATTTATCAGAGAACGCAATTTTATTTAACAGACGTGTAGGGAGGGCTAGTGTAAAGCTTAATCCAAATTTGTGGGGCTACCTTTTATGCCTCGGCTGCCATCTTGGAAAGAGCGCGGGTGCAGATGCTTTTTCTTGATTATCTGGTAAACTATTTGCCACACAAAGAATATGTGAAGAGCTTTATTTTGCAAATTAAATTCTCTACCATTTTGGTCGTGAAACTCTTGTTGTAAAACCAAAAATAAAATGTATACCTATCTTAATTATTGTTGTATTTCGGCAATTTTTATGTTTTTCCATTATAACTGTGTCCACAGTCTTTGAGATGAGCCAGGTTTTGGCACAGGGTCTGATTAAGTATACAATGTTTGATAAATACATTTAGAGGAAAGTCGCATTTTGTCGATAATTCATCATTTTCTACTTTTAATTTTGATACCTCTAATGATTTGCCTGCAGCAGTCCCCAAAACATTAAGGCATTGCAGAGCACTTTGCAATGTCCTCGGGCAGGGCAAACTATCAACTTCAGATTCCCAGGGATAGAGTTTTTCTTATTTTTCTAATGTATCAATGTGTAAATTGGACTTGATGGTACTGCAGGGTTTCAAGTTGGAAGACCGGGTCTTGTTTGGAAGAAGAAAAGACAGATTAAATTAATTATCTATTGCTGACGATGATAGAATTATAACGCATTGAAAAAAAAATTTGTTGCAAATTTCGATTTTTGTGTGTAACTTTGTTATCTTTCATTTTACGTCTAAATGCTACGGAATCAAAATTGTAGAGAATTCAATTTGCAACAGAACATAATTTCTTTTTTCTGTATGGCCAATAGTTTGCCAGATAAACTAGAAAACCCTTTTGTACCACTTTTGCGGTACAAAATGGCGGTCGCAGTGCAATGGCTGCGACCCCACAAACTTGGACTTATTTTATACATTGTACAAACCCTCTCTAGACATCTATAAAATAAAATTGCGTCCTCTGACAAATGCACGCTAAGACCAAAAAAATGTTACATTACAATGGACTACTTATGTTTTGGGTATGGCGCTCCAAAAATTGTATTTATTGGTAATTTACTCGCCTCGTAGGTTGTTTTAACTTGTGTAGAGTCGTATTTGTTTTGCTATTGGAAGATACTAAATAAAATTCTAGGCTATGCTATATGTAACTACCGTTTTTTTAAAAGACCTTTTCAAAATAGTATTTTCTTGGGTTTATGCGAATTTTATACATTGAAATCAAACTGCGGATTTAATGTTTTCTCTTTAAATACAATGTATCGCGATAGAATCCGTTCACCGTAGTTTGACTTCAACAGGCCAATGCGCAAAAGTTTTAAATCATTTACTATCTATACTATTAGCGAAACAGCACAACACTTTAATACCTAAACCGTAACACACGCTCCACATTCCACTATATGTTTGAAGCTGTTTATTTATCGTCAAAACAAAATGGATGAAACAGGGACAAAAATATATTTTACTTCCCAACAATGTTTTACAGACATTTGGAAGCGTTCGTGAACACCCGTAAACATATCGATGCCTTCCAGCCAAAAGGGGTTAAGCGACATTTTTTGCGAAATCGACTTATATATATGGTTAGAATCGGCTTTTTTTTCTGCGTCTAATGGTCTAAGTTTCGTGGCTCTGGGACAAACTTTTTGTCGCTTAGGCGGTAAAGGAATTGAGGTTCTGACACTAAGTTTTTCGTCATAAACGACAGTTATTTTTGGTGTATTTTGTATTATGGTGGTTGGATAAAAATTATATTTCAAAATTTTGGCTTTGAATATTTTTTCTTTACTTGAACGTTAAGTAGTTTGGGCTGTAAATACTTTTTTGTAAAAAATACATTAGTCAAATTTTACTTGAATCTTTGTGTACCAAACTTACGGTTAGGATATTAGGGCAGTTCCTTTGGATAAAATATATGTCATTTATTACATTTAGGTCTCATTTCCGTGACTTTATTTGCCGTTTATTTTTATTTTCCCTAGTCACCAAATCAATCATCGAAGGCGCTTAGGATAATTTATCCAAACGAATGTCGCCTTACATTGTCGCTTACCCTTTTTTTTTCCCTCCCCAAAAAAATATCTGGTATGGTGGTTAGATAACAAGGTAAATCAAAGGTTTGGCGGTTAGCTTACAGAAGAATGACAAACAGCGTCGGTTATCTCACTCCTTCGTTCGAACAAAATGTCGTTAGCGTTGCACAGCGAATATTCACCGCGGGCATAAGCACCTCCGTGCTTGCGAGTCCGTTTGGCGCGAAGTTTTTCGAAGGAAATAAAACGGTAAGATTATTTTAATAGACTTTTATATTCATTTATAATTGTGTATTCTAATTAGTTATTTTAAGTTTTATAGGTAAGAAGTCATTCTTTTGCTATCTTGTTCAGACAATACTGAATGGTTAAATAAGTACCTACAGAGTTTTTGTTGGCTTGCCTGGCTTAGGAGCATAATCAAGGGTTCAAATCCCAGGTTGGGCCTGCAAGGAATTATTGGATTTTTTGATGAATTTTCAGTAACAGTCAAGAGTTAATCCTGCGACTGATATGACTCTGTTGTGTCAGATTGCCTATGGGAGTGAGAGAATAAAAACTGCACATTTGTTTTGCACATATATTAGCGTTAGTAGGTCCCTCTTTTGCAAATTTTTATTCTGCCTCAAGATTTGTCACCGTGACTGATTTAACATGTGTCATCATCATTGTTTTATCGATTGAGTGAATGGATGGGTGAGTGCGAATGAATGGATACACGGCAAAAGCGATAGTAAGAACCCTCTTTTTGGAGTGGCTGTAGGCCGCCACGGTGTCCTCACCTTCCGCCTGACGCATGTCTTCATCGGATACGGTTGTTTTGGGTAGTTTCGTTGCTGTGAAGGACTCCCCCGGCTACGGAGTACATGTTGTATGGGGCAGCGGAAATAATTGTGAAGGTTGTCTATTCCTTTAGAAAGTAGTAAAACAAAATATTTTTCATCGATATTTGGTTATGTATTAATAATATATATGTTTCGTTAAGATTTGCTATTTCACTTTCCATTCTCGCAATTTCGTTGTTACTGACGTCTGTAGTTTCTTTCATGAACTGAAACTGTACTGGTCTACAGTACCTGGTTGAAGAAGGAGATTCATTCTTCCAATACACCGAAGATTGTTTTCATTGAGACGGAGAGGAACTAATGTTGTTAGAAACAATTTAGTGTCTGTGGCACCATCTTAATGTGCGTAATAATGAGTTAATTAACTAATATGGCAAAAAAATGGAGATTCGCAGGTATTCGCAGCTGGAAGTGATTTATTAATTATCTACACAAATGTGCCTATTATTTGAATTATAAGAGAAACCGCCGGAAGCCGCCGCAACCTAGATATGGCCGTTTAAACTAAGAATTTTACTTAAAAACAAGCTTTCTTCTCTAATTCTCCTGCACTCATACTAATCACTTTATCGACAATACTAATTATCTAGTAGATTCTCTTAGACGTGGAGTATTACAGAAAATTTAAGTATATTAAAAAAACACCACAAACTGGAACATACTACCCACTAACTTAGGGCTTTTTTCAAGTGAAAATTCAATATCCTTTTAACTTCAACTTTGTAATTTTATTAAACTAATAAGATAACGCAATAAAAATAAAATTATTATGTGTTTGTGTTTATTTATGCTTGTAGTATTCAATACTGGTATGACATATTCGAATAGTCATACTTTGCAAAATTATTTTTTTCCGCTCATTGACCACCGTGGGACGTCGCGAGGTGATTTACGACAACTGTAGACGCGGACATGTGGACGACGAGGACCAAACGCCTACCGTCATACCTAAAAGTGGTCCTTAGGTACGAAATTTTAAGTTTATATTTTTTTTTCATACCTAGAATGTCAGCATGAATGTATAATGCAAGACTAACTTACAATGAGTAACAATTGTTTTGTTTAATTTTCTAAACTAAAGACTGATTGAGCACAATTTCTCTTTTTTTTAATTCATACTTAGTCGGTTAGCCAGTTTAAAAACTTATAAAAGTCTAATGTATGTATGTAAGTATGTATGTATAATTTTATAAGAATTAATCACAATGCGCTTTCGCGTTGTATAAAAGAGCTTATAGTATTTTTTATAAATGATTAACTTATAACAATTTCCTTGTTCGTCTGCCATTAACCAATAGCCGGTTATGTCATATTGGCTCCACTTGATGAACAGAAAAAGCACAGGTATGCTCTTTTTCTTCAACAGAAATAAAATAAATGGTGCAGTTAAATCATTTGGGTTGGAACTCATTAATTGGGTTAATTTCATTTACGAAGTTTTTTCCTAATAGTATAATTAGGACCATTTGAGGGTAAGCGACAGTAAATAGTGTTAGGAGTGTGATTTGTTTTAATTAACAATGTCATTTCGTAGAGACCTAGTCAAAAACTATATGGTTCAATTTTGAAACTTTTGGAACGTACAGAAAATTTTCTATGATTTTTTTTCACTTATTTTGAACTTTAAACTACTCTCCTGTAAAGTTTGTTAAGTGGCGGTTAGCCTCTTTTGGCCGTAAGGCATCGATATATAGTGAGAATAGTTTGGGTAAGGGCTAAATATGCCGAGTAGTACATACCTAGAACATGAATTAAGTGAGCAATGAAACGTCATCATTTATATATTTATCAATCTGCATTGCCGGTAACTAATATACGCTAAGTCACGTGAAGACACCACGCCGCTGGCCAAGTGCGACTTTACAGACTTCACGTGTTTTTTAACCCGGCAAGATTGTGGCAGGGTATTTTACACCCTGCCCTTTACTTAAACTATATGTGATAAAAAAATATATGTGATATTTTTTATTTCGCGCTTACCAACAACGTGATGCTCAGTAGCTGCAGGTAAGGGAGTGGCGGGAGAGGTAGTAGATTGATCTCAGTGTTGCGTGCGCCTGCGTGGGAGTTATACGTGTGGCAACCTGCCTCGGGTATGTTTTACCCTGCCACACAGCTGGTGTATGTGTTTTGAAATTTGTTTTATTTATTTATTTGGATTTTAAATGCCAATAACATATGCTATTTTTTCAGTCTTTTTAAAAATTAATAACGAACGAATCAGATTTAACGTTAAACCAAGTGTAGAACGATTCTTTCGACGAATTTAATTCTGAAGATGGCTCTGATCATTGTTGCAACCACGAAATTAGTTCTGGAACGGAGTAGCGTGGAATATAGTTGTGACGATGAAAATAGGGTTGTGTTTGATGATGAAATTCCAATTTGGGCTTGTCGCTGGTCAACGAATATTTACGCCAGCGAAACATAAAATGAATATTCCGATATAAATTCGTGAGCGTATCTCCTCTCAACTTTGTAAACCCTCAAGATCAGCATTAAAAAATATTTTTGAAGGAGCTGTCAGGTGTGGTAACTGTCCTTATAAGAAAGAGCGGAAGACTAAACATGGTTGTAAGCACTGTGGAAAAACCATATGAAAGAAACATGCTATTTTCTTCTGCAATGATTGTGCCAATGTTCAAGACTGAAAAAAAACACTGTTAGGACTGATTTGAATATAGTTGATTTAATTTATTTATATGTGGTAGCGCCATCTATCTTTTCCATTGCTAGTTAATAATGTAAGCTAATTAGCTAATAAATTTCTTTGCATACCGCAGTGTCAAAAGAGCGATCTTTTGTCCCTTTCTATCCCATTCCCTTCCAAAGGCACGCCTCGCTCTAATTGGTCGCAGAATTCAATGACGCTGCGACGAAGTCGAAAATCAACCGTCCCGCTGACCGGCTGTGTCCTGGCGCAGCTCCGCGCCGCGACGAACACATGCAGCACCGCAATATTTTACCGCTATTTTATACTATAAACGAGAACTAAACCGCCCGCGGGTGTAGTGGAGTGATCTGTGCAGCTTCAGGACTCTCGAAGACGCCGACGGCCGCTATCTTACAAGGTAAGGCGTGCTCCCATACATCCGCCTCCTATTCCTCCCATTAAACACTCTACTGGGCGATTTACCAGCCATTCTTGATACAGTCCACAATATTAATAATTTCTATATCACCAAATCGCCTAGTACATACTTTCGGTGCAACGCCGCACCATTTTTTGGTCCGTACGAAGCCGGATTCATTTGCGTTTATACGTAACCTCTCGTTTATCTCGCGTAGGTATTTTCTAGAAGTACCTACCTAGGTAGTTATAGCACCTAGCTATACTCCTAGTCCATTTACATACCCATTACGTGGTTACTTCCGCACGCTTCCGTAGGTAATATACTTTTATGTAGCTACCTACTAATCTGATATATCTACCCAATTATTATTACTGGAACTATCATAGTTGTCTTTCAAATTCCATATTTCAAGCACCTTTTAATTCCACCGCCTTAAAGTTGTTGCCTACTTACGAATAACTACCGCATAAACACCTACTTAGGTAAAATAATAGGTTCTTTAGGTATTCTTATTTTGATTCGGTCTCATTAGCTTATACATACGTAAACATGGCGCAACAAAAGAAGCCATGCATGTCGGAAGAAAAAGATCTGAAAATCTTGGAAGCTAAACGTAATATTTTATTTGAGCGTATTCAAAACATTTACGAGCGCTCAAAAACTGCCGCTACTTCCGATATTAATAGGGAATCATTTCTTAGTTATTGTATGACAGTAGATAGTATTCGAACAGATTTTCATAAATTGTTAGACGATTATAACGCAAGATTGCTTTCTATTAATCCTGATGAACAGCCGAATTGTCACGCGTACACCTCATTCGAAAATCTTTATTGTATCATCAAGCGCATACAATCACAATTGGAGGGTAAATATTCAGCACAGCCCGTTTCTGCCTCACCGGTGGTTCGAGCGCCGAGATTACCGCCAATTGAGCTTATGTCATTTGATGGAGATAATATACGAAATTGGCCGTTATACTATGCGAGTTTTAAGTCTACAGTGCACGATAATGGTTCTCTGACAGATGCTGACAGGTTGTACTATTTAATAGGTAAGCTGTCACCGAAGGCCCAGTCCGTATTCGCAGGTGTCACACCCAGTGCTGAGAACTATCAGGTCATATTCCAGTCACTACTTGATAGGTATCAAGTTACTCGTATTCTAGCGTCTACTTACTTTGATCAAGCTTTAAATCTTAAATTGTCCGGTGCCGCGTCTGTTTCGAATTTCCAGCTGTTTATAGACAACTTTGTTACCGCAGTTAATTCCCTTAAAAACTTAAAATTAAAAGATCTTTCCGACTTTATGTTTCTTCAAGTCGCTTTAAAAAAGTTTGACACTGAAACAATTCGTGCTTTCGAAATGACTGAACGTAATCATAAAATACCTACACTATATAGTTTTATTTCTTTCATCAAAGATCAGTGTCGAATATTTCATAATATGCAATCTAGTTCATCTAGCTAGTCTAATAATAATAATAGCAAACAAAAGTCGAATAAATCGCGAAATAGCAATAATAACTCGGTCCCTAATCCGCAATCTTACGTAGCATGCTCGGAATCTAATAATAATAATTCACAGAAATGTCTGTGCAGTAATATAGTACACGACCATTTCTATAAATGCCCCGGTTTTAATAATTTAAATCCGACTGCTCGTTTCAAATGTGTAAAAGAAAACAAAGCTTGCGTTAATTGTTTAAGTATAAAACATGAAAGGAGTGATTGTTCTAGTAAGACGAAGTGTCGTTCATGTAATCAACGACATCAATCATTATTACATTTTGATAAAAGTTATCCGTTGTCGGGTCAATCCGGTAGCCTTGACCCAATTTCTGGCCCACTTACGTCGCAGGTGCAGGCCGCCACGGTGGCTTCCCCCTCCGCGTCTCAGTGCGAAGTATCGTTGTGTACGACGTCCATTGCGCTGGCGGCGCACACACGCGGACAACCCTCGTGCGCTTGTCATGCTCAGCGCGATGCTAAACCGCAGTGTACGGCGTCCAAAACGGTTCTATTAGCAACAGCGCAAGTTATCGTTTATGATATTAATAACGAAACGCACATAGTTCGTTGTTTACTCGATAGCGCCTCACAGGAAAACTTTATTACTTCTGATTGTTTCAAACGCCTCGGACTGTGGGATAACTTTAAAAATACTAAATTAGTAGTCATCATAGAGATCGGGGGGTCAGAAAAACATTGCAAGGCTTCCGTAGATATTAAAATACATTCGCGTTTTGATAGGGATATTAATTTTAACATTTCTTCGCTTATTGTGGAGCGTATTACGGACACATTGCCGAACGCTAACGTGGACGTATCACTACTCACACATCTCGAGTCATTGCCGCTAGCAGACGCGGAATTTGCGAATCCAGCAGACATTGATGTTTTGACCGGAGCTTCAATATTTCCGCACTTGTTACTACCTAAAGTAGTACATAGTGAGCAATATAATTTACCGCTCGCTATTGAGACGGTATTTGGGTATGTGATTATGGGTACCGTACCTACGTTACATACTTCTCATTATATTACGTCTTGTTGTTGTTCTGTTCTTCAAGAAAATAATATTGATTCTCTTCTCAAGCGATTTTGGGAGCTGGAAGAGATTACTGCACCACCCTCGATGAGCCGTAAGGATCTCGAGTGTGAACAACATTTCCGCGCTTCCACTGTTCGTGACGATAGTGGCAGATACGTTGTGTAGTTGCCATTCTATGGTGACCCTTATTCGTTAAGTGACTCGTACGCTGCTGCGCTTAGACGTTTCCATTGTTTAGAACGTAAACTTGATGCTTCACTTAAGTTACGCGGCGCCTATAATGACGTCATTCGTGACTACCTAAATAAAGGTTTTTTGAGTGTAGTTGTAAACAACGAGGGCAATTCTCTTCCCTCATATTATATCCGGCATCACGGCGTAGTTCGCGAAGATAATACCTCTACTAAACTTCGTGTGGTTTTAGATGCTAGTTGTAAGACTACATCGGGTCAGTCGATTAATGATATTTTGCATGCCGGCCCTAATCTACCGGCTGATTTATTTACCATCATAATAAAGTTTCGTCTTTTCCAAATCGCTCTGTCAGCTGATTGCCGCCAAATCTTTCTCAGTATCGGCGTTCGCGAATCTGACCGTAGATTTCAACGGATTTTTTATCGTTTTAACAATAAGGAAACTTCATCCGTGTGTCAGTTCAATCGTGTTTGTTTTAGACTCAAGTCTAGCCCATATCACGCGTTACGAGTTGTTCGCCAGGTGATCGCTGATGAAGGCGATCACTTTCCCGCTGCAGCAGCTGTTGCTACTTCCGCTTTGTATATGGATGACATTGCCTGAAGTGTCATATCCCCTCCCGTAGGCAATTTCGCTTTGTGAAGAGCTTATTCAGCTTTTCAAGTGAGGCCAGTTTGATCTTGTCAAATGGACAAGCAATTCTAAGGAGGTTCTCGCACGCATACCTGATTCTCATAAAGCTTCTCCAGACATTGAGTTTGAGAAGTCTGTACCGCATAAAGTTCTCGGTTTACGCTGGGACAAATCCTGTGATAGTTTTCGGTTTGACGTCTCACCGCCAGGTGATAAGTGCACCAAACGCACTATGCTGTCCACAGTGGCTCGACTATGAAACATAATGGGTTTTGTGGCTCCCACAATTTTGTACGCCAAGCTCTTGATCAAAGAACTTTGGCTGTTAAAGTGTGAGTGGGATGAAACACCCCCTGCCCATATTGTCGCCGCTTGGGGCCAGTTTTGTATTGAGCTTACCGCGCTCAATCAAATGACTATTCCGCGTCATCTTGGTTTGGTAGATGGATGTACCATCAACTTAATAGGTTTCGCTGACGCCAGCGAGCGTGCTTACGGCGGAGTCGTATATCTGCAAGTCTGCATTGGTTCTAACTACTCGGTGCAGTTAGTTTGTGCTAAGTCCAAGGTCTCGCCTATAAAAACCATTTCGGTTGCGAGACTGGAGTTGTGCGCGGCCCTTCTGCTGTCTCAGTTGGTCCACAAGGTTCAAGACACAGTTTTGCCCCACTACCCTATCAATTAAATATGCGCGTTTTCTGACTCCAAAGTATGTAAGATGTTGGGAAAGCATGGTCAAAGTAATTAAAACGCATCTCTTTGAAGTTATAGGTCAACAGATCCTCTCTTACGAAGAGCTCTTAACTGTCCTTGCACAAGTCGAGGCGCTGATCAACTCGCGTCCGCTCACGGCATTGAGTAGTGACCCTGCAGAACCATCCGCGTTAAGCCCTGCACATTTTCTGAACACAGTGCCATTATCGTCATTTTCAGCTCCTGAAGCAGACTCTTCAAGCTTGCTCCAGAGACATACTCTGCTGGATAAACTCGTGTAGTCGTTCAAGCGGCGCTGGCATACGGAATATCTCCACCAGCTTCAGGCTAGATCCAATTGGAATAGTCCTGCATCCCCTATACAGGAGGGTACGTTGGTCGTCATAGTACATGATAATGCTCCGCCGCTTTCATGGCCGTTAGCCATCGTAGAGAAACTGCATACTTCAAAAGACGGTACAACCCGCGTTGTTACCGTAAAAACCGCGAAGGGGAGCTACGTGCGCCCTGTTGTACGTCTCTGTCCGCTTCCAACTCAGTGAGATCTAGCCTGAAGTTAGATCCACCTCTTAGTTTAAGTATTTCGTTTGTAGTTTTCGTTATAATTGTTTCGCTAAAGTTAATTTAGATCAATTTTAATATCATATCGCTGTCTTAGCCTATTGATGGGTTATGCGGTAGTACATCCAACATAGCTAAGTTCAATTTTATTTTTTTTAAAGGCAACCCTTTAGGGCCGGGAGGATATGGTAGCGCCATCTATCTTTTCCATTGCTAGTTAATTATGTTAACACCTAGCTAATAAATTCCTTTGCATACCGCAGTATCTAAAGAGCGATATTTTTCCCTTTCCCTCCCATTCCCTCCCAAAGGCACGCCTCGCTATAATTGGTCGCAGAATTCAATGACGCTGCGACGAAGTCGAAAATCAACCATCCCGCTGACCGGCTGTGTCCTGGCGCAGCTCCGCGCCGCGATGAACACATGCAGCACCGCAATATTTTACCGCTATTTTATACTATTAACGAGAACTAAACCGCCCGCGGGTGTAGTGGAGTGATCTGTGCAGCTTCAGGACTCTCGAAGACGCCGACGGCCGCTATTTTACAAGGTAAGGCGTAATCTCATACCTCCGCCTCCTATTCCTCCCATTAACTACTCTACTGGGCGATTTACCAGCCATTCGTGATACAGTCCACAATATTAATAATTTCTATATCACCAAATCGCCTAGTACATACTTTCGGTGCAACGCCGAACCAATATGAATATCTCATAAGTTAAACGAGTAACGTGCAATTATTAAAAAAATAAGAAGGATTTTTAAGATTTGTTATGGTTTTTGTAGTTCCTAATTTTTGGTTAATTCCTTCTTTCCAATTTGCTGTAAAATAAATAAATATACAATAGCATATACAATATTTTTTTATTTTATATTAAAGATAATGTAATTAAAATTAATAAAATAGTACATTTTTTAATAATATAGCTATAATAACATCACAGTGTGCATTAATGAAGGTACTGATTGAAAGAGTTATGAAAGTAACCGACAAGAAAATATGGGATGTACAAGCGGGGTTCCGAAAGGGTATGGGGTGAACGGATCAAGTCTTTTCCTTGCGATGCATAACAGAGAAATTTTTGGCCAAAGGTCGAAAGGTCTACTGCGCATTCGTGGATTTGGAAAAGGCTTACGATAAAGTGGTGAGGAATGAAATGTGGTCGGTATTGTCGATGTATGGGGTGAACAGCAGCCTCATCCGAGCTCTGAAATCCCTTTATGAGGATTCTAGAGCTTGTGTGAGGATAAACGGGGCATAGATTGACTGGTTTACCATCAACACAGGTGTTAGACAGGGATGTGTAGCGTCGCCATGGCTGTTCAACCTCTTCATGGACAGTTGTTTGCAGGACTTGAAACATAGTGGTTGTGGATTAAGGATGAATGAGTTAATTGTCAAATGCCTCCTTTATGCTGATGATCAGGTTATACTTGCGTCTTCAGCGGAGGAGTTGCAGGAGATGGTAAAAATCATGCATGGTGCGTTAGAGAGGAAAGGAATGAAAGTGAATGTAAGTAAAACGAAAGTTATGGTTTTTGAAAAGGAGGAATGCGTTACGGCTTGTAATGTTATGATCGATGGACAGCGAGTGGAGCAAGTGAATGAGTTTGTATATTTAGGTACGCTGTTTACAAGAGATGGTAAGAATGTAAAAGATATTGAAAGAAGAGTTAATGCAAGTTATAGAGTGAATGGAGCTCTGAAGGCGTTTATGAATAGCCAAAACGTGTCCAAAAAGGCACGTTTGGCTGTGCATAGAGGGGTGCTAGTACCTACTCTTCTGTATGGTAGTGATAGTTGGGTATGGCAGAAGAGTCATGAAAGTAGAATAAATGCTGTAGAAATGAGAGCACTGAGAAGAATGTGTGGTGTCTCTCGGACTGACAGAGTAAAGAATTGTGTGATAAGAGAGTGTTGTGGGGTAAAAGAAGATGTAGTGACAAGCATCGAGAAAGGTATGCTAAGATGGTTTGGGCACGTGGAGAGGATGGATGACGAAAGAATGACCAAGCAGATATATAAGGCAAGTGTGGAAGGGACAGGATGAAGGGGAAGACCTAGGAGTACGTTCTCTGACCAGATTGGAGACATCCTTAAAACAGGACAGGTGAGAAGTACCCTGAACAGAAGAACATGCATGAGGAATCTGATGGGAGTGAATGAAGCAAGAGAGATATGTCAGGATCGTTGCAAATGGCGTTCCGTAGTCTCTGCCTACCCCTGCGGGAAACAGGCGTGAGTCTATGTATGTATGTATATATGTATGTGCATTAATACATAAGGGTAAAATTTAGTCTGCCACATACCGTGTACCTTTTTTTCACCACATTCTCGCCGGGTTAAATATGAAGAACTCTCAGATATGCTTACTCACGATGTTTCCCTTTACCAGGCAAGCGATAATTAACAATTCAATACGCACTAAACTTCGAAAAGTCATCGGTGCACGCCGTAGATTCGAACTCAAGACCCCCTGCGTAGCCGTCTGTCGGTGTCTCCACTCGGCTATCGCTAAATTTATTAGAATGACAATATAATTGAAGTTTTCCCTCAGCCTTCGGCATGCTTAGCTGTAATTTTCAATGTATATTCACTTTTATTTCTTTCTCAATAAGTAATATTTTGCTTTGACGCAGTCATGCCGTCATTGAATACAGGGTCATGGCCAGCCACTGTGGGGATTCGGACGTTATTTGTTCGTTTACAACCTTGTCCCTTCAATAAGAACCTTCTAGAGATTTGGAATGGATAGCGATCTTCAGTGAATTATTAATAGTAAGAAATATCTAGCTACAACACACAGACCAAGTACAATCAAATGAAAAATAAATTATACTTAGAAACAATAATACTATCATCCTTATCACGCAAAGGCTAAGTAAAAAGGTAGGCATCGAAACTACGACCTTCGGCGTAGCAATCAGTATATCAAGGCCGAAACGTTATATTTAATGCAAAGGGCATAAATAAATATTATAATTGAAAGAAATGTTAAGAATTGACTATAGGCAGAAATTTTGATTGTATGAAATGTCTTGTAAAAATATGAGTTCATCCCAACTCACAGCACTTATGAAAGGTTTTTAAGGTAATTCTACACAGACTGATCTGACATCAAACAACGATACCTTTTTTTCGTGATTGACTAGAGCACCACTTGCTCTAATAATTTATATTTTGAGCCATTGAAGATTTACCATCAAAAAATGTGTGGAATAAATAACAAAGTGAATTCATTTGAAATATATTTACAGGACATTAATATTAAAATGGATTATAGTATCTGTATTAGTTAGCATTTCTTAAACGAAGCCACTTTTAAACAATTTCATTTGCAAAATTATAATTTGGCATCATTTAATGTAAGGCAAACTAAGATAAGAACCTCCTAATTTAGTGTTAGTAGATAGTAAACGCAAAACTGAAGATCTAAACACGTGTAAGCCGTCGTATGAACAAGATGTTTTTGAAGTATGTGGTGTGAAAGATTGTGACACCAACTTAAATATCATCTATTGCTACAGAACTCCTGAAAATAAAAAATGTAATGTAATTTTGAAAAACTGTTGCACCATTTTTATAAAAAACATTGTTTTATCTGCGGTGATTTCAACATAGATTTGATGATTACAGGTACAAAACAAAATTCTTTTTCATCGCTTTTTTCATGTTATTTCATGTTATGCCTTTGAGTCTTTGATATGTTTGCCTACATTTATTCTTAATTCGTCCATTTTGTGCATAGACAATATAATAACAAACGTCTCAAAAAACAGTTAAATAAATATATGTCGGAGATTCATTGACACAGCGGAGGAAACAAGTGTGGCCGACCTAGGTCCGACTTCGTCTTTTTCTTCTTTCTATTTAAGAGCTAGGCTCTTGTCGGTGGAGCTTCTTCCATGCCAATCTATCCTCAGCCAGTGCCTTGACATCTTGATACGACGCAACGTTAACTTTTTCCTTTACTTGGTCTATGAATGTTCTCCTTGGCCTACCCCTTCCTCGCCTTCCTTCCATTTTCCCTTCCAAGATGTTTTTAATGAAATTGTCATGTCGTATCAAGTGCCCCAACATTTTACCTCTTCGATTTTCTATTGTACTTAAGATATTTATTTTCTCTTTTACTATGTTTAAGACCTCATCATTTGTTTTCCTTTCTGTCCAACTGATTCTTTCCATCCTACGCCAACACCACATCTCAAATGCTTCCAATCTCTCTCTGTCCCTTTGCGTCATTGTCCAAGTCTCAGAGCCATAAAGTGCTATACTCCAGATATAGCTTTTAATAAAGCGTTTCTTGGTGTTAATAGAGATATTTTTTGTTGTGAGTAGGTGTTTCTTAGAATTAAACGCTCCTCTCGCCATACCTATTCTTGCTATTATATCTGGGGTGTATCTAGAGTCGCTAGTTATTAAGGATCCCAGGTATCTAAATTTATGAACATTTTCTATTCTGGTATTATTTAATTTTATTGGTTCAATATTAGCAAATGGAAATTTTGAAGTTGTCATTGTTTTAATTTTTGAGCTATTTATTTTAAGCCAAAGTGCATAAAAGCCTCGTCCATTATGTTTAATAAAATTTCTAACTGTTGTCTACTTTCTGCCAAAGCAGCTATGTCATCAGCATATCTTATGAAATGTATATTTTCCCCATTAATCTTTACACCCCCCTGTTCATCTTCAGTAATTTTCTTTATTGCACATTCAATGAAAATGTTAAAGACTAGTGGGGACAGTGGACATCCTTGTCTAACTCCTTGTCTGATCCTTGCTCTTTCCTTTACCTCCCCCACTTCTATAACGGCTTTCTGATCTCTGTATAGTTCGAAAATGATCTTCCTGTCCCTGTAATCCAAGCCAGCATTCTTTAAGACCTCCATCAATTTCTTCCAATTTACGCTATCAAAAGCCTTCTCTAGATCCACAAACGCAATGTGTGTACTGAGGCCCAATTCCATTCTTCTATTGATGACTAATTTCAATGCTAATATGGCCTCTCTGGTGCCTTTTCCTTGCCTGAACCCGTATTGATCTTCACCTATACTTTCTTCTGACTTCTTTCTTATTCTCATTTGCAATATTTTCAGTAAAATTTTCGATGCTTGAGATATCCGAGACAGCGTTCTGTACTCTTCACATTTTCGCGTATTGATTTTCTTAGGTAGCATGACTATTTTACTCATTTGAAAGTCTTTGGGAATTGTACCGGTTAAATACATGGACTGAGTCAGTGAAAATATTTCTTCTATAATAGCAGGACAGTGTGCGTACTTAATCAGTTCGATGTGAATTTCATCTACCCCTGTCGCTTTGCCATTTTGGATGTTACGCAAGGCTTTCTCGAATTCCTCTCTCATTATCGGTGGACCTAAGTTATCAGCATCAATTTGTGCCTGGTCTTCTATATCCCCAATATCTAATCCTGGTCCTTCATATAAGCTCTCTATGTACCTCTTCCATCTTTTAACAACGTCTGCGTGATCAAGCAATATTTTTCCTTGTTCATCCAAAACTGCTGTACTTTTGGTTTTATGTCTTTTGTCAAAATTTCTTACTATGTTGTATACACTATCCATTTTCCCTTTTTTTGTGAGATATTCTATTTTCTCGCAATCTTTTTCTATAGCCTTTTTCTTTGCTTCTCTACATTGCCTTGTTATTCTATTTGTGAGTATTTTATATTCTTTTATACTATCTACATCACTGTTATTTCTAAGCTTCTTTCTTTCTAACATCATATTTTCAATATCACTAGTTAGCCATTTTTTCCTAGGGACAATTTTTTCCTTCTTTAAACATTCCTGTGCGCTAGTTTTTATAATATCTCTAATATTGCACCACCTTTCTTCTATGCTCAGATTTCTTAGCCTATGTTTATATGATTCAAATTTATTGCCTATTTTATTACTATATTGCACACTATAATTACTTTTTATATCCTTAATTCTACTGAGATCAATATTCTTTGGTTTTGCTTTTAACCTAGATTTTTTTACTTGTAGATTGAAAGAAATAAGCAATAAATTATGATCCGTATTGAGGTCTGCTCCTGGCAACGTCTTACAAGCTGTTACTTGATACCTATATTTAGTTTTGACTAGTATATAGTCTAACTGATATCTTGCGATATCGCCCGGCATTTTCCAAGTGTACAGTCTCCATTTCGGCTGTTTAAAAAATTGTGTTTATAGCGGTCATTTTATTTTTTTTACAGAATTGAATTAATCGTTCTCCTCTTGAATTTCTATTACCTAACCCGTATTTACCAACAAATTCTTCCTCTGCCCCCTCTCCAATTACTGCATTGAAATCTCCCATAATTACTAACAAATCAATATCCTTAACTGTATCAATTATAACATCTAAGTGATTGTACATTTCTTCTATTTCATCATCTGGGTGGCTACCGGTAGGCATGTATACCTGTACTATGATTAAATTACTTGATGAGGTCTTAACTTTAACTACTGTTATTCTGTCACTGTGATGTATGGTATTTACTACTTGTGAACCCCATTTCATATTTAAAATTATAGCAGTTCCATTGGTTCCTTGTTTATCCCCTGTATATATAATTCGATAATCGTCATTCCAAAAATCCCCACTGTCTTCCCGTCTCACTTCGCTTAAACCTATTATATCCATCCTCTGTCTCTGCATCTCTCCAATCAACTCTTCCAATTTGCCTGTTGGCAGCATCGTACGCACGTTCCACGTGCCAATCCTACAAGGATTTCGCTGGATGACGACCTGGGTAGCCTTGCTTCTACCCCTGCCGGACTCAGACCGCCACGGAATGTTACGTCGTGGAAGCCCGTTGTCAAGAACTATATTTCTTTCTATGCTCATTTCATGCTCCATGTATAGGAAAAATAGTGTAGTGGTTTTCCCATTTGCCTTCTACACCGCAGTTCTACAGCCAAAGTATCGCCTGCAGATTTCTAGTCAGAAGCCCTTCCAGATCCCATTTCTTCGGCCTTCTGCTAGTACTGACGTCCCTGCTGCCTGACATCAGGGGTACGCTTATTTAATGGCGGCGTAAATTCGCCATGTCACAGAACCGTCATGGGATTTGCAAGTATTTTATTGGTCAGTTCGCCCCACCGAACTGCCCACTGCTTCCTGCTAGCTCTGTCGCTGCTTGGTCGGGGACTGCTTATTCACTATATTCGCAGCTAACCACCATATCTGATGGCCGTTCCTCTATCCGCCTCCTGTGGACCCCACCGGTAGCCTGCAGCTCAGCCCCGACCGAGTCCGACTTCGCCGCGTTTCTAAAAGTGTAGTAAAACTCCAGTTGTATTCCAATACAATTTATATTTCGGACACACCTTTACACTGTACAGATATTATAATATTTCCTAAGAGCCACCGTCCGTTCAGTACCGTCGCCCGGAATGGAATGCCCGCTCTCGCCAACCGCCATTTTGAATTATTTCGATAGTGATGTGACTCGGACGAGTCAATCGACTACAAATTATTAAATTCCAATCGATATTAATTTTAATAAAAATGGGGACCTTACACTCGTCCATCCTGACCTCGTGTATGTCCCCATACACGCAATCAAGCAAACTTAACATAAACCTTACACTCGGCGAGAGGGGGCACTTACAATCACATTAAAGAATCCTGTAAACCCATCCAATTCTCACCAATACTAATTTTATAAACCGTTTATAAAAGCTTACAATCCTGGTCAACCCATCCAATTCTGACCAATACATTTTATAAATCGCTTATAAAAGCTTACAATCCTGATCAACCCATCAATTCTGACCAATACATTTTATAAATCGCTTATAAAAGCTTACAATCCTGGTCAACCCATCAATTCTGACCAATACATTTTATAAATCGCTTATAAAAGCTTACAATCCTGGTCAACCCATTAATTCTGACCAATACATTTTATAAATCGCTTATAAAAGCTTACAATCTTGGTCAACCCATCCAATTCTGACCAATACATTTTATAAATCGCTTGTAAATGCTTACAATCCTGGTCAACCCATCCAATTCTGACCAATACATTTTATAAATCGCTTATAAAAGCTTAGACATGTTATAAATGCAATGCTTGCTAACCCATCCAATTCTAGCAAGATTGACATTTACCAACAATACCTACGTGTTATAAATGCAATGCTTGCTAACCCATCCAATTCTAGCAAGATTGACATTTACCAACAATACCTACGTGTTATAAATGCAATGCTTGCTAACCCATCCAATTCTAGCAAGATTGACATTTACCAACAATACCTACATGTCATAAATGCCATTTACCAACAATACCATGTTATAAATGACATTTACCAACAATGCCTACGTGTTATAAATGCAATGCTTGCTAACCCATCCAATTCTATCAAGATTGACATTTACCAACAATACCTACATGTTATAAATGCAATGATTGCTAACCCACCCAAGTCTAGCAACATTGACATTTGCCAACAATACCAACATGCAGTTCCTGCTAACCCATCCAATTCTAGCAGGAACTGCTACACTGCTTATAATAGCTTATAATTCTGGTCAACCCATCCAATTCTGACCAGAATTTTCACATAACAAAATAGACCTTTAATAAATAGAATCATGGCTATATCAACAATTGTATCGTAATTTAGTTAATACGGTTTTACAACCAACAGTGCAATATATCAGCTCATACAATAGTTAGCGCAACATTTGTAAAACACCACTATTACTAACCATTTAATTTTAAGCACAAGTTAACAACATATTATTATCATAGCGACATAATATACACAAGGAATTAATATAAATTAGAATGATAGGCTGTTTTATCACTGCTACAAAAATAAGCCTGTAACAATACAGCTCTGGACTGTACCATTAATACCTAGGTACATTAATATTATTTTAAATTAATAATTTTTGGAAGGGGGGTGAAGTTACTCGCGTCATTAGGAACGACCATCCTTTCCTAGACCCACCCTACCCGTGCCCCCAAAAACAATAACTGTTATCCGGTCAAATGGGCTATCGGCTATTCACCCCAAAGGACAATAAAAGCTACCGCTTAGTCATTAAAAACCTCCACCATAGAACTCCACAACAACCACCAAAGATTGTGAACTACAACAGAGATCCCATGCAGGTGTGGTAGCCGCCGAGACCGTAACGCAGTCAAAATCTACATCAGCTTCTGATAACACCACTGATATTACTGACAATCAACGAAATCTGACTCTTGAAAGCATACTCATAAAACAAAGTGAGACGATCGATCTCCTAATTCAACAAATGTGCTCCATGTTGGACCGTATCACAACTCTCATTATAGAACAACAAATTACTTCTCTAAACCTCATGAACTTGAAGCATTCCTCCACTCCAACAAACTTGATGCATGCCTTATATCCGAAGCACATACAAACAATCGAATCTAAGCCGAATTTGCATCACCGGATATAGCGTGTATTTTACCTGCCACCCGAATGGCGGAGCTCATGCTGGTTCTGCGATTGTTATTAAAAATAGCATAAAACACTGCCTACCGCAGCCGTACGCATAGAAGACGGCTATGGTCATATGAACCTCTCGGCCATATATTGCCCACCGCGACATTGCATAAAAGAAGTCATGTTCACAGAATATTTCCAGTCTCTGGGGAATCGCTTCATAGCTGGTGGGGTCTGGAATGCTAAGCACACCTACTGGGGATCACGAGTAACCGTTACAAGAGGTCGAGAACTAAAAAGGAGCGTCGATTCCAATCGACTTATACTATTATCTACTGGTGAACCGACATACTGGCCCACAGACGGCAACAAGATACCAGATTTGTTGGACTTTTATATCACCAAAAATATTCAACCCTTTTACGTTCACATAGTATCAAGCCTCGACGTCTCCTCGGACCATAGTCTTGTGATGCTGACGATAAGCACAACAATCATTTACTGTGTACCCTATAATGAGAACCTGTAAAATGCAAAAACAGACTAGGGGTAATTTTCGTGAATTTCTGGAATCCAATATCTACGTGACTGGTGAGAGGCCGGAAATCGGCCGCGTCAAAATAGTGCCTGACTGGCGAGAGGCCGGAAATCGGTCGATCGTTATATTCGAATTTCTTTTTTTCCTTCTTTTTTTTCAGCAATTTTTTTATTAAAATGTATTATTACGTAAGGATATTTATATACCAATCTGTAGGAAACTTTATGAAGAATCTAAATATATATATATATGTTAGCAGAAATTCATAAAAATCACCGAGTAATTAACAACAGAATGGAGCGGCCCCCCCCGTCGCGGGTTACCCCGCGCGCAGGGCCCGCCAGACGCGGGGGGTGGCAGCATGCAAGTAGCGCCACGTGACTGGATATAATTCTTAAACTTCCACTGAAAAATCCCGAAAAGATTGACCACGCGTGCCCATACGTCACCAACCAGATACAAGTAGCGGCTTGGAAAAATACTCCCACTCTAGAAACACCCAATCGTAGAAAACTATTTCCAGTTGATATCCGCAGCAAGATATCTGAAAAGCGCAGACTTCGCAGAGTGTGGCAACATTCACGCAATAGAGAAGACAAAACACGACTCAACCGGGTGATCACGTAACTAAGGACTGCTCTCGCACAGGTTGCAAATGCATAGAGTCTACCAAAAGATAAGACAGTCTCGAAAATAAGGAGTACTGCTCAGCAGCATTTCTCGATGTCCAACATGCTTTCGATCGGGTTTGGAACAAAAGCCTATTGTGCAAAATAAAGAGGACCCTGCCCCACACGTTCTACCTTCTGATGGCATCATATTTAAAGGATAGAACCCTCCAAGTCAAGCAACGCGGCTCCAGATCCCCTCCGCACACTTGCGATTCAGGAGCGCCTCAAGGCTCGGTCCTTGGCCCAGATATGTATAACATATTTACTCACAACCTACCGCAAGCCCCCAAACGTAATTATTGCGACGCCTGCGGATGACGCTGCATTTCTGACATCTAGTAGTGACCCAGATGAAGCCAGGGGGCCCTTTCATATCCAACCAGATCAAACCTATAGCTGGTTGCAAAAATGGCGAATTAGAGCGAGTGCCCCCAAATCGCACCACATCACTTTCATGCCGCTAAAGAAACCGCTACCTCAATCTACATGTGTGAAGCCCCCGGGCCTCCATTTGGATCAACGTTTGACCTGGAAGGAGCATGTAAAACATAAACGGAACGAAGTCAACTTTCGTTTTAAAAAAAAACTATTGTGGTTACTCGGTAAACAATCCGCTCCGTCCCTGAGTAACAAACCCAGAGTCTACAGCTCAGTTATAAAACCCATATGGACTTATGGATTCCAACTGTGGTCCTCAGCCTGCAAATCAAACATCCAATGCCTCCAGAGCCCAAAATAACATCCTCAGGACTACAAGTGGCGCCGCCCGGCCCACTCGCAACTCTGAGATCCATGAGTACTTGGAGACGAAAACTTCTGGAGGGGTCATGAGGCAGCTCTTTGTATCTCATCCTGTCTCAATGATGTCGATCTATGCGACGATAACGGCATCGTCATCAAGTCAGAGAAAACCAAACTGCTAATAACACACTATACATATTTGCGACCATCAGTAGAACCAGTATTGTATACAATACTGGTTCTACTAAATTATGAAAGCTTGAATGGTTGTGTGTATACACACAACCATTCAAGCTTTCATAATTTATCAAACCGTCAATGTAAACCTATTGAAAAAGTAAACTGTTTTAAATACTTAGGCATGAAAATAGATGAACATTTTTCATGGTCCCATCATTTAGATTACCTTTGTGACAAACAGAGTATTCATCATACAATTTAAAACAGATGTAAAACAGAGTATTACTTGGAAAATTCTATCATTTAAGCTTTAAAGTACCTAAAGGAGCATTGAAATCCTTATATAAGTCACTCTAGGAGTCTATTCTCGGTATGCTTTAGATTGCCATGGTCTTACATTCAAAACATATATAAATAAATTAGAATCAATCCAAACAAAGTTTCTTAAACTTCTTGTCAATAATAAAACTAGAAATCAGCATAAAAATGTCTACACAAAATTATTTAAAATTTGTAAAATACTACCAATTTCCCTAAAACATAAATACTTATTGGCTGTAAACAAACGACTTTGACTTTGACACCAACAACTCCATTAGAAATCTTTAATACAATCAAATCATTGAAAATGACTAATAGTACAGGATATGACAATATAAATACAAAAATATTAAAATACGTGGCAAAAAGTATATCTTCACCACTTAGTTTTATAATTAACTTGAGCATGGAAAATGGAATATTCCCAGACAATTTAAAGATATCGATTATAAAGCCACTCTTCAAAAAAGGTAATAGGGATGATATGAAGTGTTATAGACCTGTTGCACTTTTACCTATTATATCAAAAGTATTTGAGAAAGTAATTTGTAACAGATTAAGTTCTTATCTTGAGAATAATGACATTTTAACGAATGCTCAACAAGGTTTCAGAAAAAATCATTCCATAAATTCGGCAATTCATAAATTTCTGAATCACATATATAGCTGCATTGATAACAATACTCATGTTAGTGCAATGTATATGGATATGACTAAAGCGTTCGACTATGTTGACCATAGAATAATGCTGCACAAACTAGAGACATATGGGGTTCGAGGTAATGCTTTAGACCTATTAAAATCTTACCTTAGCAATCGACATCAGATGACGCAAATCAATAGAATATGCCTGAATAATAAAATTGAGCATATTTATTCATCCAAATTAAAAGAAATACAATATGGAGTTCCCCAAGGTAGCGTGTTAGGCCCATTATTGTTCCTCACATATATAAATGATCTGCCCCAATGTACTAGACATCCTATGATCCTGTTCGCAGACGATAGTACAATTATATATAAAATTAAAAATGTTAATCATCTCGACAGCGAAATCAATTCCTCTTTATCTGACGTCATAGACTGGCTTAATTCGAATAACCTCATTATCAATCTCGGTAAGACAAACATTATGACATTTACAACAAGACAAAATAGAATAAGTACTGTTAGTAATATCCACTATAAGGACCAAAAAGTTAATGAGACTGATAGCACAAAGTTCTTAGGACTAAACATAGATAAACATTTAAGTTGGTGGAATCAAATAGAAAGTGTCTGTAAGAAATTAAACCAGTACTCTTATGCACTTTATATGTTACGCAAAATAGTCAATAAAAACGCAGTTCAGACAGCATATCACGGATTTGTAGACTCTTTGTTACGATATGGGATTATTTTCTGGGGCAACTCTAGCGGGATCAATATGGTATTCAAGTCTCAAAAAAGATGTATACGTTCGATGTGTAATTTGCAACAGACTGATAGCTGTAAACCATATTTTAAGGAAATGAGCATTCTCACTGTACCTAGTCTATACATTTACGAGAGTGCAGTGTTTGTCAAAAGTAGTATAGACAGTTATGTTAATTGTAATAATAAAAGATATCCGCACAAATTACAAATACCCAGCTCACGTACAGCGCTTTTTAGTAAAAGTATTTTTACCATGGCCCCAAAAATATATAATAAGCTACCTAAACAAATAAATGACATAGAGAGTATAGGCAAGTATAAAAAATCCTTGAAACAATATTTGGTGGGCAAAGCATATTATTCAATCACAGAATTTCTAGAGGAAAAACTATGGTAAGAATTAATAAATATGATATTGTTATTGTAAATTTAAATTTATTTTCATTGACATTTATTGTTTATTGATATTAATATTATAGATTTTTTTTTTTGACTATTTGACTGACATAAATTTAATTATGAATTTTAAAATAGGTACCTACTATGTTTGTATGCATGTTATTAAATTGTTAGTATTGTATTAACATTGAAAATTGTATTAAAATTATTAATTTGTATGCCTGATGCATGGCAGGACATAGACGTATCACAATATATTGTATAACACCTAATGTAACCTATGTTCCACAAATAAAGATATTGAATTGAATTGAATTGAAAAAAAACAACCATGGCAGTCTTGGGCATAACTTGGAACCAGTTACAAATAATCATAACACCCGATCGATGGCCTCTGCCAAATATATTGTACCAAAAGTGTTTAATTATTACGGTGGTAGAACTATAAAAACGTTTGCCATATCCGCCAAACAATGTCCCAGAGGACATAAGGAACGAAAATGATGAAACTATATTTACTTAAGCAATATTACTTAGATAAGTGCTAGAATTTAAGAGTGAAGTTAGCTATAAGTAGTTATTGTAATTTTATCTATGTAAACGTTCTAATTTACTGTACGGAGACTGGATCCCACAGTCAAACCGATGACACGGTTTTGTGGGACACTGCACTATTTCTGCATGAACGTGTGAATGACAAATAATTAAATAAATAACAAATATGCGACGCATTACGGTTAGTAATGGTCGTTATTACAATAACAGTTATGGTAATGCATTATTTGAGCGTAATGAATAATGAGTTATTGCATACTGAGTTATCCTGTTATCGTTATAAACTGTTATCGTGCTAAAATGACAACAGTATAGGTAAGAGTAGGCATGCAATATGCACACCACGAGTGTGTGAGAGAGATGACGATAGGCGCACGTGCTGTTATCGTGCTAAAATGACAACAGGATAGGTAAGAGTAGGCATGCAATATGCACACCACGAGTGTGTGAGAGAGATGACGATAGGCGCACGTGCTGCTATCGTGCTAAAATGACAACAGGATAGGTAAGAGTAGGCATGCAATATGCACACCACGAGTGTGTGAGAGTGATGACGATAGGCGCACGTGCGCTCGAGTTTCGCCGAGTCGCCGCTCCCGAGCCTCGCGAAGTAGCGACTATCCTAGCGCCAACCTTAAGGCATTATAATCTTTCACGAAACGTAATAAAGGTCATACTTGCTTAAGTTATTTTTGGGACTCTTATTATTTTAGTTATCCTGTTATTGTTATGGCTTGTCAAGTTGTCAGTTGTCACTGTTGTCTGTTGTCACTGTTGTCTGTTGTCGACGTTGTCGTTGTCGTGAAGTACATATTTAATATATAAATCGGACCAATGCTTTCTTTACAGTGTTTGTGAAACAATAACAGGATAACGACAACAGTTTACAATAACAGTTATTACATAATAACGCAACAGGATAATTCATTATTGCAAAACAACCGTTATTGCCATTACTAATTACGGTCGCCGCGACGAGAGCCATGCCGTCGGGAACCCGGTCGATGACGACTCCGTTGCAAGCCGATTTCCTCTCCCAAGCGCCCGACTCCGTCTCGTTACTCTCGTTCTCTCTCCGACCCAGGATTCCCGTCCCGGACGCTCCGGCCGCAGACGCCGCGATGAGCAGGGCCACGGCTCCGATAGCGAGTGCGACCTCCACAGTCCACCTCGCTGCGCAGTCGACTCCCGCCCAGCTCCTTCGCCATCGCGTCCCGATCCACCGGGCTCCGGCGTCTCCAGGCGTCAGCTTGATCCATTCCCGCCTCGCTCCATTTTCTTTAACTCAGAGACGAAAAGTTCGGTTTGAATTTGTATTTTTAAATAGACGGTAAATTATTATTATTATTTTTTTGAAAAAAATCGTCTATCTCGAAAACGGTGCGCGTTAGCGCAAAAATAATGAAAAATTCATACCCCTTTATAAAACCCCGGAGAATATTTCTTAGAACCCTTTTCTGACCTTAACATGACCTTGACCCTGGTCCTCCGAACCACTACCAATGATACACTTTATTTAATAATTAAAATAGACGGTCTTGGAGCTTTCTCCTCAAGACCATGGTTGCACCTTAATGTGACCTTGACCATACGTTCACGGCACAAGCTAACCATAATCAAGTAGTATTCTTTTCGTAATTATCCGTTACATACATACACAGTCTCCCTTCTATATCCTCGAAGAGCTAGGCAGAGCTAGATATTGCTATACTCACTTTTGACCAGACCAAAGAAATCCCAACAATACATTGCCCGATCCGGGCATCGAACCCGGGATATGTCCCACGAGAAAATTTATGCCGCGAGACCAACGAGACAGTAATAATCCGTTAGACTATGAAGAGGGTAATTTTAAATTTGTTAGCGTTGTTACATTGTACGCTGGTAACTAGTTTTCTATTCCAATATATATCTAACAAAAGTTCAAAACTAGGACGAATACAAAATACCCCCATACGCGCACACGTAAAATCATAATTTGAACTAAAACGAATATAAATTAATGTGAGCATGTACATCCCACTTCTGATTTGTAGTAAAACTCCAGTTGTATTCCAATACAATTTATATTTCGGACACACCTTTACACTGTACAGATATTATAATATTTCCTAAGAGCCACCGTCCGTTCAGTACCGTCGCCCGGAATGGAATGCCCGCTCTCGCCAACCACCATTTTGAATTATTTCGATAGTGATGTGACTCGGACGAGTCAATCGACTACAAATTATTAAATTCCAATCGATATTAATTTTAATAAAAATGGGGACCTTACAAAAGTTATCCATTTTCATCCGAGCTACGTGTGCATATTTTTTATCAGACGGGCATGCAGGGTTGTTCTGTACAGTAAAATTAAAAAGTGTATCTGTGAAGAAACAGAATAAATTCGTATTAAGGAATAACGGGATATACAGTGATAGATATAAGGCCATGTTTAGGAAAAAGCTTCTGGATGTTGACTGGAATCTAGGTATAGATTATTACGTTTGTTTCAAAATTTAAAGAACTTCATACACGTATTTTTTAAAAGCAGTGTATAAAAATGTATACAGGAAATAGAGAAAAAATAAATTGGATATCAACGGGAATCAAAATTTCTAGTAAGTTTAAAAGGGTATTGAGTTTTATTCATAGGGAAAAATGTGACAATTCTATTTTAAAATACAGGAATAAATACATTCAAATTTATAGAAAAGTAATCAGAGATGCTTAAAAGAGTGGAGCCCTCAAATCCTAATAAGACCATATGGAGTATAGTAAATCGTAGAAAAAAAGGTTCTGAAGATACAACTGAATGTGATCAAATGGTTTTAAAGGTGAATAATAAAATAATCGATAAACCAGATCAGATTGCTAATATACTTTCATGTAGTTTCAGCAAAAATACCTCATTAAAAAAATTTTATTCGAATATTGCAATTAATTTTATAGAAAGAATAGAAAATGATATGACTTTTAGTCATGTTTTATCATTGAAATTAAACTACAGTTTACGGATTTTATCGCGTTATATTGGTTTCACTGGTTATTTATTATTACATTTAAACCGAAAGATCTAGAAACTACATCTTTATTACTAGCCAACGTTTCGAATTCTTTACAGGATTCGTGTTCACGGCAGACTGAGGTGATATTTGTCTTTGTCTTAAATTTATAAGTTATCTCAAAGAACCTGAACATTTTTCAACTATTGGTGTTACTATCAACGCAGAATGTGCTCACTGTGTCTTGATGTCTTCTGGTGACTTTATCCTTCTTGGGTTTCACTAGCCTGATAACAGGGTCCCAAGCTGAAGGAACATTCCAACCATCTTCCCTATTGAAATAAGGATGTTTTTTAATTTCAATAGCTTCACGTATCATTCTTGGAATAAAGCGGTGTTCTTTTGCGAGTATCTGTGGTTTATCAAATCGCAGGTAATGGTTGGTTCCTTGTTCTACATGTTCACACACAGCAGACTTCGTCGAGCGTTTGTGTTTAATGTCAGCTATATGTTCCTTTAGTCGAATGCCTATGCTTCTCTTGGTTTGTCCAATGCATGAGAGCCCACACTCACAGTCTATCTTGTAAACCCCGGCCTCTTGTAAGGGTAACTGACTCTTGACAGATGGTAATAATTGGCTTATCTTCGTTGGCGGCTTGTAGAAAGTTTTGATTGAAGCTCACTTCAAGATGTAGCCAATCTTGTCGGTCACGCCCTTGATGTATGGGAGGACAGCAGGTTATCTCTCTACTGTGGCTGGGTTGTTCTTCGGGGATCTGTGACGTTGGCGCGGCGGTCGGAGCTTATTGTCTTGCAGAACTTGCTTGACATGTTGAAGCTCGGCGTCCAGGCGTTTCTTGTCACAGATCCCCCGGGCTCTCTGAAACAAAGACATTCCTACGGTAGCTAACTGTTTAGGATGGTGGTGAGATTCACCGTTTAAGTACCTATTTGTATGTGTCTTTTTCCTATATACAGTGTGGCTCAAAGAGTTGTTTTTGTTCCTGATAACAAGTACATCTAGGAAAGCTAAAGAATTGTTTGCCTCTAATTCCATTGTAAATTTGATTTGGTTATGAAAAGAATTAAGATGGTCTAGGAATACATTAACACTATCTGTTGCTAAAATTGTAAAAGTGTCATCTACATACCGCTTGTAGAACCTCGGTGTGATGGTGGCAGTCTGCAGGGCTCGCGCCTCGAAGTCCTCCATGAAGATGTCAGCAACAACAGCCGATACTGGAGAGCCCATTGCCACACCATCTACTTGTATGTAGTATTTCTCATCCCTTAACAAATAGCCAGTTGTTAAGCAGTGTTTCAATATTTCTGCATATTCCTCAGACATGTTGTTCTCTATTAGCTTCCTTCAAGTTATTTCAATACAGTCATGTAAATAAGGTAAGCATGTAAATAATGACTGTACATCAAAACTAACCATAGTTTCCTTGTCAGAGAGATGTAGGTGTTTTATTTCACTGACAAAATTGTAGGAATCCTTTACATGCGCTTTCGTCTTGCCTCTGAGTGGCGAGAGAATCTTCGCAATGTGTTGAGCCAATCTGTAGGTTGGTGCTCCTATTTGACTGACTATAGGGCGCAGTGGAGCATTGTCTTTGTCTTGAATTTATAAGTTATCTCAAAGTACCTGAACATTTTTCAACTATTGGTGTTACTATCTACGCAGAATGTGCTCACTGTGTCTTGATGTCTTCTGGTGACTTTATCCTTCTTGGGTTTCATTAGCCTGATAACAGGGTCCCAAGCTGACCAAGACAAATATCACCTCAGTCTGCCGTGAACACGAATCCTGTAAAGAATTCGAAACGTTGGCTAGTAATAAAAATGTAGTTTCTAGATCTTTCGGTTTAAATGTAATAACAAATAACCAGTGAAACCAATATAACGCGATAAAATCCGTAAACTGTAGTTTAATTTCAATGTGTAACATTCGCGTAAACCCAAGAAAACATCATGTTTTACCACTCGAAATTTATAAGCTAGTTAAGAAAATGGACTCGAAAAGCTCTTTTGGATATGACGAAATACCCTTGACAGTTATTAAAGACAACATTGACATTTTAGCCAATCCTATCGCTGACATTATAAATGCATGTATAGATACTGGAGTTTTTCCTGACCAGTTGAAGATAGCCAGGGTAATACCTATTTTTAAAAAAGGCTCCAAAACCGACCCCGAGAATTACAGACCAATATCTGTTTTACCCGTTCTTTCAAAAATATTAGAAAAAAAATTAAATGTGGTTATTGAGACATTTACATAGTAACGAAATTTTAAGTAGTAAACAGTTTGGTTACAGGAATTCTGTGGGTACCATAGACGCTGTAAGCACTTTAGTTGAGGACATAGTCAATAGGTTGAATAAAAAGAGAAAGTTGCAGAGCTTTTCCTACCTCAGTGCTGCTTTTGATACAGTAGATCACCATATACACCTCCTCGCAAAATTAGAGCACTATGGAGTTGGAAACAACGTGTTGCAGCTTTTCTCCTCTTATTTGCAAAACAGGAAACAGTATGTGGAAATAAAATCAGTAAGAGAAGGAAGCGAAGCAATACATAAATCAAAACTGATACCGGTTACTAGAGGAGTGCTGCAAGGATCGGTGTTAGGACCTATACTTTTCATTATACCCCTAAATGATTTAACAGAATATATCAATAATATAAACCCGAATGCTCAGTTGGTCATATTCGCAGACGACACAAATGCGGTCATATCTGCAGAGGATATAAAAAGTTTAGAGTGGCAGGTCAATGATCATTTTACTGCCTTTGACAAGTGGTTTGCTGCAAATAACTTAAAATTAAATATTAATAAAACAAAGTGTATGCTATTTAAGTCTACTACCAAAAGTAATGAACATCTAAAAATAGTTTCGGCATCCAGTAAGGCAGACATGGTGACTAGTTTAAAATTCCTTGGAATACACGCTTTGCTTAATTGGAAACCCGAGCTGATAGATATAGTTAATACTTTAGTTCAGCCTGCTATGCTTTTAAAGATTAAGGGAAGACTTGAATATATATCAATTAAAAATGGTCTATTACGCCCTTGTAGAATCCAAACTTAGAAATAGTATCCTATTATGGAGTAATAGTTACAAGTATAACATAACTCAGCATTTGTAATTAGGAAAAGGGCCTTAAGAACCATGTTGCGTATTGATCAAATGGAATCACGTAGAAACATACACTAAGTTAAAACGTTAGTTATAACGATAAGTCAGAAATCAGTACAAGCGTTTACTTTTTATTTTCATTTTCCTTCAATGTAATCCGGACCCCGCGCCCGATAATATTATTATACGAGACTTATTCAGTAAGCAGCGCATGTCTGGTTTCAAATCACGCTACCTTTACATCACTTCAATACAATTAATCATCATTGTGGTACAATTGCACAAACAATTACACGTCTAGACGTCATTACGGTCTGGAGTTTAGGTTGTGAGTTTAGTAACATAAGCGAAAAGAGGATTAGTAAGGCTAAGCGATATAATTTTTTTTTTATAACAGAGAGAAGAAAAGAACGTAATGTAGAATATGAAAGCAAATTAAATTATGGCTGGGCTGGGCAAAAGTGTAATAGCAAGTTATGGGTTTTCATGTGGATGTATAGATAAGGGACGAGTATTGAAACAGTTCAGGTCTCGCTCAATTTACGTGGTCACGTTCATCGAGCGTGTGCTTGCTTAGCTTGGGCCAAGCGGGCGTTGGGCGTGCGCTTGGCGTTCACTTGTACTATAGATAGATAGACGATCTAAAGGACAGGCAATCTTGGTAACAACAGAGAATTACTAACAGCTCGCCTAGGCATGCGAAAATGTATAATTTTAGTAATCTAATTTTGCGGTTTACCTACCTGAATAGTAGAATGATATTCCTCTAGAATTAATATTAAAACATCTATATATTATTATGTTATAAGTAGAAACAGAGTATAGAACTGAATACGGAAATAAAAATATGGGTTTCAGACAGGCCAAAGCTTTCCGCTTTCCGCTGTTGCTCTTAATATTTAACAGCCTTATCAATATCGGATACTAAAGATTTATGATGCTCGTTATTTATATGAGAATCTACTATTGAAATAATGGTGATTGCGTACATTGGGGAATCCATTAAATATTTGGTTGATGACTTTAACTAAATAGTGCTTCGTTTGATGTTAGTTGTATAGTTTAGCCACATTGTAGTTGCGTGCTGTGATTGTGTTTTGATTGATTTCACGTCGGGAATTTGAGCAAATTGATTTGCATTTTCAGAGCGTAGTGCTTTCACCTTACAGAAAAAAATGGACAATACAACTAAGTAAGCAAGACATTTTTTTTTGCACCGTCCATTCAAAACGTAATATCTAAGTAATTAAGATAAATTCATAGTTTATAAAAACGACAATAAGATTATAAAAATACCACATTCACGTTGGGGAAAAAATCCAGTATGGCGTGCGATACTACAAACATTCAAACAAAGCACATGAAGAACACCCAGTCACGAAAAATGTGGAGGTGACACTAAAATGTAAATGTAGAATCATCTAGTAATTAACTTAAATTTTTGACCTTCATAAGCGTCACTTTGTGGCCTAAATGAATAAATGATTTTGACTTTGACTTTGAAATGTTGTGCCTGCTGAAAATCCAAGGTATATTCTACACTTATTCTACATTAGAGGTTGCGCGCAGCTATTCCCTCCTACTTTTTATCATTACTTACTGCTCCTGTGGGAATTTCGGACAGTCTCGTCTTATTGCACAAATTGCGCAGTCGCCAAGAAACATACATGTGTTTCCGATTCTTATGCCCAACAAGTAGTTTTGGTTGTGCGGTGTTTATCATTCAGTCGGTAACATAAATACAGATTACAATAACTTAAGTCAATAAATAGCCAATTATAATGTTATACGTTCACTTACTATTCTCAAAGACAATACAAATGTCACTGTTTGAAATAGAAATATTATTTGTGATAGGTCAAGTCGATTATATCGATTTAGTAACGTTTAGTTAAAGTTTAGTCAAAATTTACAATAGACAAACTATTGTAAATTTTGACTATGGTCACACTGAACTGTCATTCACTCACTTTGGTTCATCATCGTTTCCCGCGGTCAGTGAAAAAACGCTGGAAGATTCCGTTTTGATGAGCGCGTTTGATCTTGTATAATTGTTTTCGGAACCCGTTTTGATTGCCGCTTCCTTGCTCAATAACTGGCACCGGTTTAATTGTGATAAAAATAGTATCTTGTGAACTATTGATTGACATTTGTGAAAAGTGTGAATTCGGTATTGACGTCCACGTGTCAACGTGTCTTGAAAGCGTCACTTTTGCAGCTTAATAGCTAAGTATAAGATATTTCATTCACTTATTTTGGCCAATATATTTGTATGAATGTGTCTAATTTAACTCAAGCCTGACACCAGGAAATATAAGGTAAATCTGGTATTTGAGCGAATTTACTTACATTTTCAGAGCGTGATGAAAGTAGAGACACAAAAAAATATTAACACTATAATATTGTTAAAAAGTAAATACTTATAGGTATTAACGTGAGAGTTTGTTAGGTTAAATGGAGAGACAATTGTTTTGCTCTCTAAACTCTTTCTTTCTATTTGTTAATTTACGGTCCCCGGTCTCCAAGAAGAGGGTCTTGGATCTCAACCGGGACTACGCTAAGATGATCTTGACATAGCTTATAATTAAATACGTTACCATTTTTCGCAATAACTGATATCTATGTAGGTGGAGGTTACGGTAAAAAGCTAGTAATTTTATAAAAATACAACTAGGTATAAATCCATTAAGGTGGTGGATAAATGGATTTTTTCCTAGTTGTACTGTGCGGTGGTATAAAGGATGATTCTCGTTACACCGTGCCGGGGCCGGGCCGGGCCCGGCCGGGCCACGGTCGGGACACGGTTAGCATGATTCACATTACACCGTGCCGTGTCCGGGCCGGGCCCCGTCCGGGGAACGGCCGTGGCACGGTCAGATATTCATTGTATTGATTTGTATGAAGTAATTCACGTTAGGCCGTGCCACGGCCGGGCCACGGCGTCGTAATGTCGGTGGGTATTGTTTCTCTTTCGTCTGTCGCAATCCCTACTTGATCAGACAGACACGGCCGTGCAATAAATGCTCGATGATTCACGTTACACCTGGCCGGGGCCGGGCCGTAGCCCAGCCGTGTCGAATCCACCGTGCTCCGGCCGGGCTAGGCATTCATGCTACACCGGGCTGTTTCCGAGCATTCATTGCACGGCCGTGCCTGTCGGTACTTGTTTGGATAGCATCACACGAGGTGATAGTTTGTAATTATTACTAATTAAAATGCAATTATCACAAATTGAGTTGGCAGCTATCGCCATTGCCATTGACGACGAAGCATCGGAAAAACGAACCGAAAGTACCAAAAGAAGATTTACCTGAGCTGGGTGTATACCCAATACACCCAGCCTGGAGGAAACGCGAAACGGAAGGGGAATTCGCCACACTGTACAAGGAATAAGAAGATGATGAGACCAAATTTTACGGTTATTTTAGAATGTCTAAAGAATGCTTTAGTATCTTAGCCTTCTCCTCCCACTGAACGATTAGCAGTTTATCTCAGGTCAATTAAAAAAAAAAGATTTTCGTTTCAATTACCTATGTACTTATTTATTTAATATTGACATGAAATGTTTCACATACATACATAGACTCATGCCTGCATTTATTTAATATTGATATGAAATGTTTCGCATGCATACATAGACTCATGCCTGCTTCCCCGAAGGGGTGGGCAGAGGCATATTAAACGCCCACTTTTCGCCAATGTTTTGTCCCACGTAATAGGTGGCGAGCGAGATTATAGCTCCGTGTGTTCCGGCCTAAATCATCAACTGCCCTCCGGCCGGCAAACTATACCCACGGCAGGGGTCCGGCCGTGCTCCGGCCGTGGCATGGCCGTGCCACGGCCTAACGTGAATTACTTCATACAAATCAATACTATGAATATTTGACCGTGCCACGGCCGTGCCCCGGCCGGGGCCCGGCCCGGACACGGCCCGATGTAACGTGAATCCTTTAACATTTAAAGGACGAACACGAAGAGCACCCAGACACGGAATAAAATTTTGAAGACTGCACAAAATATTGTTCCCACCTGAAAATCGAATCTACAATCTACATTATATTTACTTAGATGTATTACCAAAGTAAATTTGATGTAGAATATAGATTCTACATTACAATTTTATTATAATATAGAATATAGATTTCACATTACAATTTTAGTATATTATTGTGCGTTCATTAACTATACTCAAAGACATGTTACCATAGCTCACATCCTGCCATTAGTGCCATTACGCAAATCATGTTGAATTTTAAACGTCAGCGCTCGTAATTTCGGAGACGATCTAAACTTGGATTTTATTTCTAGTTTTGCGAACAACGACCAGGAAACTTGCCTGAGTCAGACGATTTATGAATCACATTCATACTTTTGTACTGTGCGAGGATTAACTCGAAATCCACAACTGCAACCTGAATTGGACATTTGTCCTTGTCGTACAGCTTGAGTATGTCTAGTAACTATTTGATTTTCAGACAGTTTCGTCTGAATGTATCTATTTATTTATTATAAGATGAAGTACATAATTATATTATGATTCCTGAATTTGGCTTAGGTGTACAATTTACGCAGATGGAGCGGTGGGTGGAGTCTAGTTATGCTTGTTTTTTTTACAGTATTTGACATATTTCTTTGTATTTTTTCCGGATGGCATACAATACTACTTTATGTACTGCCTCCGTGGTCCAGTGGATAGCGTATGCGACTGCTGATCGGAGGTGCCGGCTTTGATTTCCGGGTCAGACAAAACTGTTACTGGGTTTTTCCGAATACTCAGTAGCTGCCCGGAGTCTGGTGATGTGCCCGGTAACGGCAATAGGCTCGCCTCACATTACGTGGGACCTAAAAATTCATGGCGAAATGTGGGTGTAATATTTATACCTCTGCCTACCCCTTCGGGGATACAGGCGTGAGACTATAAAAAATAAATAAACAAAACATTTTGTTAGACCCTGCCAAAAACGACAGGATAGTTGAAGAGACGGGTGTGGTTTTTCGTGCATATTCGGGACTTATTTTGGGAGTCACTAGTACCCTCTCAGAAAATCTCTCCTCTTAGAAATGACTTTGAATATTGGAAGACGAGAGATTTCCATTGCGTCGCAAACAAATGATAGACAGAAAAGTTATGAAAACACAGTTGAACAAGGATAGTATATCCTATCATCTTGCCAACCAGTAATTAGATTGTAGATCAATACGCTATCCGCTAGCAAGGGTACCAGACTTATAGGTATATCTAATCTATAAGGTTCAACGTCAAAATGTCATCATGTTATATTTGCTTGAATTTGCATGTAAATTGCTTTAAGTAGCATTTTGGTGTAAAGTTAAAATACAAATTATGAACGAACAACAATGTGTTTTATAACTTGCAATCTCAAATTAGTATGCAGTAATGAAATTTTGCTGAGCATTTAATTACTTACACGCTTTTTATTCTGAATGATGTGCACAGCTTTTATTTTTTATTGTTTAATGATATTTGCTCTACCACCCTAGGAATGATTAAGGCAATTCCATTTTAAAATTTATTGCTAGTTGTGATAAAAACTACGCTCGCACATTTTTTAATGAAATGTTTTGAACGATCTCTTAAACATTTCGGGCAATCCTTTCATAGATCCCTACATTCTGAACGAACATGGATGCCAAATTTACGTTGTCAGTCAGTCAGTCAGCAGCGGAAGAATTTTATGAGTGTCTTTTCAAATTGAAAAACTATCTGTATATATGTATAACATTTTATGACGTTCTAAACGAGTATAGTTGGACTGACTGACTGCCTTCATGGTCCAGTGGATAGCGTAAGCGACTGCTGATCGGAGATCCCGGGTTCGATCCTTGGGTCGGGCAAAAGTGTTACCGGGTTTTTCCGAATTCTCAGTAGCAGCACAGAGTCAGGTGATGTGCGGTAACGGCAATAGGCTCGCCCCCTATTACGTGGGACCTAAAAATTCATGGCGAAATGTGGGTGTAATATTGCACTCTGCATACCCCTACAGGGATAGCGTGAGTCTATAAAAAAAATTGTTGTACCATACTGCCTCGTTGGTCTCGCGGCATAAATGTGCGCGTGAGATCGGGAGGTCCCGGGTTCGATTCCTGGGACGGGCAGTGTTATTGGGTTTTTCTGTCACGAAATTCTCAGTAGCATCACGGAGCAATAGGTTCGCCCCTTATTACGTGGGACTAAAGTATATCTGGCGAAAAGTGGGTGTAGAAATACACCTCTGCCTACCTCTTCGGGGTTATAGGCGTGAGACTGTGTATGTGTATGTACTTCAACTGTACTCGTAGCTTTTTTAAATGTTATATTATGTAAGCAAGGAGACCATTTCTCACAAAGAGGTTAGGCAAATAGTTCTCCATGCTTCTCAGTAACGTGTTGAAGTGGTACAAAGACTAAGAGCTAGAAATATGAAATAGAGTCAGCTAATAACTTCCTTTAGATACTTCTTTCTTAGAAAAGTGGAAAGCCAGGTTCCATTAATAATGCGCACTAAATGTACATACATCCATTCATAGACTCTCGCCTGTTTCCCGGAGGGGCAGGCAGAGACTACTATCCTGACATATCTCTCTTGCTTCATTCACGCCCATCTAATTTCTTATGCATGCCCTTCAGTTAAGGGTACTTCTAATCTGTCCTTTTTTTAGGATGTTTCCGATCTGGTCAGAGAACGTCTGTCTAGGTCTTCACCTCCCTCCTGTCCCATTCACACTTGTCTTATATACTTAACTTCTTGGTCAGTATTTCGTCATCCATCCTCTCCATGTGTCTAAACCATCTTAGCATAACGACCTTAGCACTAAATGTAATAGAAAATAAGAACAAGACTGGAAAATCTTCTGTATATATAGAATTCTTGCGTTACTAACTGACTCACAAACAAGCTACAGCCACAACTATTGAATTGGCTTCTATGTTTTTTTTACGCAAAAATTTGAAATCATATACATCTACACTTCCAACGGTAACGGCACACCAGTGTATCACCTAAAGCGTAACATACGTTCCACATTCCACGTTATGTTTGAAGCCGTTTATTTATCGTCAAAACAAAATAGACGAAACAGGGTCAAAACATAACGGCATATTTTACAACCCAACAATGTCTTACAGACATTCGGAAGCTTTCGTGGGCACCCGTTAACATATTTCATGTGAATAGTTTGGATAAGGGGGGCTAAATGTGAGGTCTGTGCACTTTAAAATAAGGGTCCCGACGGACAGTTGTTTGTTCGTCCTTTACTAGGGATGTGATAGGTTGAAGCTGACGCTAAAATTTATTTCATAATGTTTTGTGATGTTTGCGTTTGACGGTAAGAAAAAACAAGACGATGGTCCTGGTTCTGAGCTACCTCCCCACAAATTTTCAGCCAAATCGGTTCAGCCGTTCTTGAGTTATAAAAAGTGTAACTAACATGACTTTCTTTTATACTATGTAGATATTTTCTATAGTTCGTAGGTATGTGTGAACATGTTAGTGGCCAGTAATTTACGCGTAAAGTAGGTCTGTATGCGAACGCGTTCCGTGGCTAATTGTAATGGTCGTCACTGCAGGGATGTCAGTTTCGTTCCGAAAGATTTGTGCTGGTCTCAATAGATGCATTAGCGCTACTCGTATGTGATGTTTACTTAAGAATTGTTTGATTAGGAATAAGGCTTTTGTCGTCTGTGATCTCATGTGAACAGCGAAATTTTGGATTGATGTCTTGGATTGATTGCGTATCTACACGACACGAAATCAATATTCACATTCAAATCGGTTCCTACTTTTTCCGAATCGCGTCCTACACTATTAAATTGCGATTGAAGTATCGCTTACCTCAAGTTTGTATAGTAGTGCAGTGTGATTCTGAAAGACTTCATTTTAAACTTCGAATCTGAATCCGCTGTGAGTTTCTTGATTGGCATTCGATAAATTCGGTTGATAATATAGAGAGAGATAATATGCGAGTTGAACTAAATAGACCTCGAGATTTTGACAGATAAAGTATGAGATGACGTAAAAAGTGGCATTCTGTATATGTATTCTGTAATTCCCCCGTCAGTTCAACGCTCACTCAAAATCAAGGTCATTTTGAACCTAATGCGAATTGAATTACTTATTTTTAAATAGCTAACGCCCTCAGAATAAAATTGTGTCACTTTTAAGTTAAACGAAATAAAAAACTCGTCAAAATAAATTAGATCTATTTGTATAGGTATAAATAAAAAATTATAAGATCATCGTAAAATATTTACCAAAAAGTTAATTGTAAAAAATATATTTATCATCCAGCACATGTCCCATCACTAGAAGTTTGAAAGTATTCCGAAAAACTGAACAATAATTATATAATAAAGCCGCAATTTGGGCGACAATTCATTTGAAAGAAACCTTCCCTACTTAGAAGGCTTCTATTCAATTATAGAGATAAGGTTCTCAAAGTTGGTGATACATATATACCAATATGTTTGTTTTGACAATGTTGGTGAGTACAAAAATGTTTTAATTTTCTTTTTTCGAGAAAGTTCCATGACTTGTCTCAGTTTTCAAGTACTTAGAGAAGTTGCATATTATATTTTGCATCACAGCAGTGAGAGTCGTATTTAATTGTATTTCACTGGTTTTTAACACGCAATCTTTAAATCGTCCTATGTAACGGAATATTTGTACGAGATTTTCAACCACTTTAAAATTAAGCTTTAAACTGAAACTTCGCACACTTGTCAAAGACCGGAACGGATATTATAGGTGCAATAATTGCAAAAAGTCACAAAAAACGAACATTATTTTCTTGGATTTACGTGAATGTGACACATTGAAGTCAAACTACCGAAAACCTTTCCAAATTCTCAGCAGCAGCACGGAGTCTGGTAATGTGCCCGGTAACGGCTGGCCTCCTATTACGTGAGACCTAAAAATTCATGGCGAAGTGTGGGAGTAATATTACACCTCTGCCTACCTCTTCGGGGATACAGGCGTGAGTCTATAAATAAAAAACAAATAAACCGAATGATCAAAAAATACATTATTTATTATGATCCCAAGTTTCAGCTGAACTGTAGACCTGACCACAGCTCCCAGCTAGTAAATGTAAAAAAATCGTCATCGTCAAAAATAAATAATACTTATATACTAAATTAAAAAAAACACAAAAGGTGAAAAGTAATAATGTTATTTAAAAAAAGCGCGAGTTTTCAAAATTCACGCTGTCGGTTTGAGCAGATTAATCTGTGATCCCGATGAAGATCCCGCAGAGCTATATTTCTGGTTCGCCCTTCAACTGAACAGCGCAAAAACTAGCGGATACCGTCCTTGCAGTTTATGACCGTCAATTTGTAGGATTTATTTAAAGCTTAGAACGCAGTAATATGACTGACTTGGTCATATATTGCTTTATAATTTTGTCACTGGATTTGAGATTGAAGCCCTATCCTTCTACTATAATAGACGTGAAAGTTTGTGAGAATGAATGGATGTTTGTCATTCCTTTACACAAAAATTACTGAATCGGTTTTGATGGAACTTTGCAGTAAGTAGCTTATAATTACTCCAGAATAGCATAAAATGTTGCTCTTTGTCACATTGACGTGGACGAAGCCGTGGGTAGAAACCAGTTTTTTATGTTGAGTATTAGTCGCTTTACTTTTATGTTCTCGTGCTATTCGTTAGCCTCGATGCGCCAGGGGTAGAATAAGCAAATACTTACCGTGTACAAGCACTATGAAGTAAAAAGTAATTTACATCGAAATTAAATTCCTGTTCTGAATTTTAAAGTAGAAGCTTGAACACCCACAACCAACTTGCTAATCCGAAGGTAAACGATATCTTATATCATATTGAAATGAAAATAATTTAAATATTGATTCGAGGCAATTAATTAAAACCAATAGTTCGAGAGGCATATAATTCATAAAACAGTGAAAATCTCCATAGGCTCAGATAATATCACCCTTCTTTGCACACAGTTAAAGACACCATGCACTGAAATTGAAAGGACCATCGCCATCCCCTTCATACACTAAGTATCTTAGCTATATCTGTCTTTGTCATTAAACTCTTCAAAGTGTAATCGAATCATTAATCAACCGATATTTCACAGCAATAGCAAACATTTTTGACGTTCATTTTAAAAAGTGCTTTCAAAAAGTAATCAGTAAAGAAACGTGTACAACGTTTTGAGGTTTTCTTTAAGATATGAAAAGAATGTTCAAATAAAAGTATTGTGAGGAATTCTAAGACGCGCTGTGAAAGAACTAAGGTTGTTAGATTTTATTGAGTGGCGCTCCTTGGCGAGGTTTTTGACTTTACGTTTTTAAAAAACTTGAAAGAGTTCTTGGTTACAAAGAATGTTAAGAAAGTGTTATTTTTATTTTTGTGTATATTTCGTCTATAAAAAGACTGGTTGGAAACTCGATGTTTCTGATTTTATTTACGGTTTTTGACAACGTGAGAAAGGCAGTGACCTAGTTTAACCTATTCATCATGGCAGAATAAATATCGAGAATATAATAGTAATTATTAGAGATAGTCTGTTTAAGGCTTGTTATATTCATTAAATATACAATATTCGTACTTATACCTTTGAAGTAGTCTTTGGTCGTATTAAAATGTAAATAAACATTAGGAAGGATATGCTTGTGGTCTGTAGTGGACGTCTTTTGACTGAAATGACGATACATATGAAGGAAGTCTGTCAATACTTCAAATCAGTGCAAATCATTATTTTCTCAGTCCATTACTGTGCCAAACTTGTTAAATATGCTTCTGTACAAATTTGCACCTGTATTTTATGAACGGGTAAAAATTTAAAACTTTTTATTATATTGGTAAAACTTTTATCATCCACCAAGGGAATGGATGCAGGTTCGGATAGCAGTTCTTCTGGGAATTCTATAACAGAAGATGCAAACAAAATATATGGAGGAACTGTCAATCCAGATACTTTACAATTAAATAGACTTTGAAACCAAAAGCTGAATATTTTTCGAAAAATATTCAAGCTTCATGCTATGATTAGTAAAAATCTATGGTAGAGGTAACAGAAGCTCTGCTCCGCAATGAAATGCAAACATCTAGAACCAAACAGGCAGCCCACTACACACCTTACGAAATCGTGCAATGGCTGCTACAAACGTTACGATAAATTTTGACGTGACAACGTCTTATAAATTGGTTTGCCGGGTGACACTTCAAGAAACTGCGTTACGCTCCGCTCACGTTATGCGCTCACAATGAGAGCGAGTGAGAGGCACGCGTCCCGCCTAAGAGCGAGAGAGACAGACATAAAAAGTGAAAGGCACGCGTCTTTCATCCTTCTTCCTACTATACGAATGAATATTCACATTAAAATTATTTTACCACTCAAAGTCGTTGTCACGTAAAACTTTCGCCCGTATACCGACTTTACAGGCAACCAATTTTTACTATTGGACAGTACAGTTTAAACTGCAACGATTTACTAACAAAATCGTAGCATTGCCATTAGAACACATATATCGATGAGCATTGCTAAGTAGGTAAAAATTTATTATAATTTTACCTATTGCTTAATAGGTAAAATTATATTAAATTGCTCATCATTCATTATTTGCAAATACAGAATACTATATAATATAGTAATACTATACAACATAGTAGTACTATATAATATAGTAATTTACAGAACTGGTCAAGGGACACATTGCTGATTTAAAAAATAAAGCAAAAGTACCGACAGCAATAATATTACAGAAAACCTAAGTAGCTAAAGTAAGAAATCAGTGGATTGAATTTTATCACAAGTTCTATGCAATCTTTAACATCATCATCATCAGCCTTTAACAGTCCACTGCTGGACTAGGCCTCTCCTTTGCAAAGAGGTATTGGCCTACTATACCACGCTGGTCGGCCAAACGGGTTGGTTTAGGGTTTTTATCAAGTTTTCCATCTCTTACAGTACTGTTCTCTGCATAATATGCTCCCTTTGTCGGCTCTTACGACACCCATAGGATCATACGAGGTGGTGATATTTCGTATTCTTAATCCGTCACCACACGGACAATCTCTAACATCTCTCTCGAAATAATACAACGCAAGGATTGTGCGAGAAGCCGTTGAAGTATTCAAACATAACACTTTTAATACGAAACGGAGTTTTAAACACTTTGAATATGAAATGACCATGTGGTAACCAGTGGTTATATTAATACAACCTCACTACGGTATGGGGCTTTTTAAATGGATATAATAAGTCATCATCATCATCATCAGCCTTTAACAGTCCACTGCTGGACTAGGCCTCTCCTTTGTAAGGAGGAATTGGCCTACTATACCACGCTGGCCAAACGGGTTGGTATAGGGTTTGTATCAAGTTTTCCTTCTCTTACAGTGCTGTTCTCTGCATAATATGCTCCCTCTGTCGGCTCTTACGACACCCATGGGATGATATGGGGTGGTGACATTCCGTATTCTTAATCCGTCACCACACGGACAATATAATAAGTGTGAGAGTATAATATGGAAGACACATCACGTCGTGTGGGTTTATTTGAAAAAATATAACGCACAATAGGATAAAATGAATCTGTACGCCAATATACCTGCGGCTAGTGAAATATGGACGAAACATCTTGCGAAATTTCAAATAAAATTTCGATTTTTAGGGTTCCGTACCTCACAAGGTAAAAAAGGAACCCATATAAGATCACTTTCTTGTCCGTCTGTCTGTCTGTCCGTGTGTCACCACCGATTTCCTCAGGAACGGGTGGATCTAGCAAATTGAAATTTATGCCAGATAATGAAGTCTATGGTTCCTATTAGGTATATAAAAAGCAGGGTCCTGGGTCAACCCGATAAAAAGATATGGTCAAAATTAGATTTTTGCGAAAACTTGTAAGTACCAAAATTAACCTTAATTTATTTTTTTTTATTTTTTTCGGAATTTTTCCTTTACTTGTGCTGTCAGACCTTGGTTTTGACCAAAATTGACAATTCTAGGTCAACCGTAAGTACCCTATAGGTTTTGGGTCGAAAACCTATATGGTAGTTCCCGTTTAACTAGAATCACGAAATTTGGCCGTAAGCAGGGTCTTACAGCACACATAAAGGAAAAATTACAAAAAATAAAAAAGTGGAAAATTTAAGGGTGTCTCCATACATACATAGTACTCCATTTAAGATAGTCCTCTAAGTTGTATGGCCGCTCATAGAGATATATTATCATTCCTGTTGAAGGTGCTTGAAGTATGCGTCCACAAACTGTCCGGGTTTGTTGCCGAAAATAATATTCTTTCGCCACTACAATCGGGATTCAGGCCCGGATATAGTACTGTCTCCGCACTGCTCAATGCAACTGGTGATGTCAGGTTGGGTGTGGAGGACTCCAAGATCACAGTAATGGTCTTGGTGGACTTCTCAAACGCCTTCGGCGCTGTCAACCACGATATCCTTTTATCCATCCTTTCCCACTTTATGATTTCCCCCGACGCTTTGGAATTGTTCTCTTCCTATCTTCGAGGACGTCAGTAGTCAGTTTGCGTGGATTAAACTTCATCAACCTGGCGAGACCTTGGCTCGTGCGTTCCTCAAGGCGGTATAATTTCTCCTCTTCTCTTTTCATAATAATAAATAAATAAATAATAATATTTATTTTGCTTGAAATACGGTACTTGTGTACCGTATTAAGTAAGGTGTTACATTTAAAAAGTACAGGACATATTTTACCATCAATACTGGTATGCAAATTACAAATTTGAATTTGACGTTTTCATTATTTATTAATCTTCTTACGTATGACCTTCGCTGTGCGTATCATCTGTACGCCGACGACCTACAGATCTACACCCAGGCAGGAGGAGAAAACCTTTTCACTGCCATAGATGAGGTCAACCGAGATTTAAACACATTAAAGGATTGGTCTGACAGATTCGGCATATCAGTAAATCCGACCTAATGCCAAGCCATCATGATGAAGAAGCTAAAGTATGATGTGCAAAGTGAATTTAAGTTCTCTTCCACCTATTACATTCAAAGTCAAAGTCAAAATCGTTTATTCTTCTAGGTCACAAGGTGACGCTTATGAACGTAAATTTTTTTAATCGAATAACTTCATGCTTCTACATTTACATTTACTGCCTCTTTCGCAAAGCAATAGGTACAACCACGAGAAAGAACGGGCAATAAAACTCGTGGCCACTCTTTTGAATCGCCAATATTATGGTACATAATTATGTATTTATTTTTGTAAGGAGCCGCAAATAGTAATTACTTAGCTACAGACATTCAACGGATCTATCATTCCCTTCAGCCCTAGTGTAGCGAAAAATCTCGGTTTACACCTGGACACTACTCTTGACTGGCGTTCTCAAATTGCGAGTGTCAGTCAGAAAGTCACGGGTTCCCTGCGGTCTCTCTATCACCTTAAGAATTTCCATCCAATTAAGACGAAAACAATGCTTGTGCAAACTTTAATTTTCCCTCTTATCGACTATGGTGATGTATGTTATCTCGATCTGAATGCCGATCTGCTCAATAAACTTGACGGACTTCTCAACAGTTGCATTCGGTTCATTTTCAATCTCTGTAAATATGACCATATTTCCTCTTACCGTGCCCAATTGCGATGGCTGCCTATCCGCCAACGGTTCAATTTGCGCACGTTAACGACACTTTACTCTATTTTAAACTCACCAAACGCTCCTTCTTATCTGACTCTTCACTTTCAATATCTCTGCAGTGGACATGACAAAAACCTTCGTTCCATAAATAATCTACTTCTTTTGTGTCCTTCCCATAGCTCCACTTTTTTCTATTCGTCTTTTAACATCCAAGCTATTTATTTGTGAAATTCACTCCCTCCAGAGATCAGGATGTCTTCATCTCGTGAACTTTTTATCGTGAACTTTTTAAAGCTAGAGTACGTAGGCGATACATGGAACAGTTGACAGAATCACAACAGTAGGCATATTTGTATATACCTAATATATATTTGTATATAAGTTATTTTAAATATATTGGTACATAATATTACGTAACTTTGTATTTATAGCTATGTATTTATTTGTATATTTTATATTCGTATATATATTATAATAATATGTATTTATTATAGAATTTTATCATATTGTTCGCTTATTATTTTATTAGTTTCCTATATAACGTTACTTATTTCATATTTATTAAGTAACTTTACGCTTTTCTTATGCACCTACTATGATTGTCTCTGCACCACCCAAAGGTTGACTGGTAGAGAATGCCAATGACATTAAGTCCGCCTTTGTACAATAATTTGTAAATTATGTGCAAGAAGTTTAAAAAATAAATAAAGAAAATATATATTTAAATCGTGCACCGCGAAGGCATAGAGTTTACCCTTTCTACGCATGTAGGCCTTGTCACATTTAATTCAATATAAAATCCCTACTACCCTTATCACACAACTCTTTTTTCCGATACAATCTTCCCACACGTACTTCAAGTCCAGCATCCAGCTGTACCTAAAACTGTAAAAACATTAAAACAACGCGGCTAAACTGAAAACTAGGCGAATAGGTCTCTAAGGATAAATAAAGTCAAAGTCAAAATCATTTATTCATCTAGGTCACAAGGTGACGCTTATGAACGTCAAAATTTAAAGTACATTACTTAATGCTTCTACATTTACATTTACTGCCCATTCGCAAAGCAATAGGTAGAACCACGAGAAAGAACGGGCAATAAAACTCGTGGCCACTCTTTTTAATCGCCAGTGTTATGTTACATATTTTGTTTTTGTAAGCAGCTGCAACTATTTCACATTGTAATTAATTACTTGTAAATAGTAATTAGGAACATACATAATACTTAAATAATTTATGCAGTTACCAATTTAAATGCTGTAGTAGCCTTCCAGTGTGAATTTTGTGAAACAGGAGCATCCACTTACGTCTTATAATGTAGGCAACTCGCGATCATGTTCAGAACTATGATGGAAATGTATGCTACAGAAAGTGACGGTAGGTATATAAATACACAAAGGAGAATGACCAAATTTGTATGGAAGACGGGCTAAGTTTGCTTCTCAATGATTTGACCAGTAAAACATAGTAAATATACTCCTAATTAAATTATGAAAAAATGAATACGATATTCGGTGGCAGTTCTGAGCTATCGGATATTAAAGATTTCAAATATTTTGAGGTTAAGTATTGTGATAGTTGTATGATTTAATCATATTAATAATAGTAAATTAGTTAATTATCGCCCGTGCTTCGAAGAGTATTTATGTTAGGCCGTCGGTCCCAGTTGTCATGAAGATCTTTCACCATCGCACGTCGTTACGGGGAGTCAGTACCCTCCAATAAACCGATACTTACTGGTATAAACCATACATTAGCCCTAACCCTTTGGGTTATAGCGGTCAGTCTATGGAAAAGCTAATATTCTTTCATATCTGGTTAGACTAGTTAGCGAACCCAGGGCTCCTAGGTGTTGAAGTCTTGGATGCAACCGACATAACGCTAGGACGATGATGATATGATTTAATCATATAACCGGCATTTATTAGAAGCCCCTATGTATATTATATATAGAAAATAGTTGTAAAAAGAAAAGGAGCTACGAAACAAACGCTTGTAAATTATATTAGTTTGCGGTTTTTCAGTCCGATATACTTACCTATTTCTTACTGAGAATTCTCAATACCATGTGGTACGATTAATGAGAATTTCAATGAGGCTAGTTCGCAAAAGATAAGCTCATTCCATTGGACCTTATTACAAAGTTGGCATTAAAACTACACTGTTTTATGCATAATAGGTAAATGAAACACAGTTTTTATGTAATTCTTCATTTTATTTGTTAATATAAATCTTTAGCCGTGTGGTTGACGGCATAGAATACAAGTGTCACCACCCCCTATCTTCGCGTGGGTGCCGTAAGAGGCGACTAAGGGATAAAACGATGCAAATACCATCTTTGCATAGAGACGGAAAACTCGACATCAAACCCTATACGACTGCCTCGTTGGTCTCGCGGCATAAATGTGCGGTTGGGATCGGGTCACGGGTTCGATTCCTGGGTCGGGCAGTGTTATTGGGTTTTACTGTCACGAAATTTTCAGTGGCAGCACGGAGTCTGGAAATGTGCCCGGTACGGCAATAGGCTCGCCCCTTATTACGTGGGGCTAAAGTATATCTGGCGAAAAGTGGGTGTAGAAATACACCTCTGCCTACCCCTTCGGGGATAAAAGGCGTGACGATATGTATGTATGTATGTATGTATGTATGTATGTATAAATCTTCTTCAAATAAATCACCTCAAGTGAAGCAGGAGCTTGTATATCGTATACCATAATGCGATGCAGGTATGACCTCAGAAGTTACAACAGCTTCAATTAATGTGTAGCATTCTAAACATAAGACTCTGTTCAATTCCTGAAACAAACAATTAAAGTCTTTCGAATATTCGGTGAGGAGAGCACGAGAGGACTGTAGGAATTCAGAAGAGAAGTAAACAACACTTACACAGACTGGCGCTATCCATGATGTCAAAATATTGAGCGCCGAATCAGATAGCTTGTCCAAAGAACGGACGTGTTGCTGCAGAGATACCGCAAAGGAAGAGAACATAACCGCAATCCTCACCACGGCTAGTTGTTCTACGTCCAGACGACAGACTAATGTTACCAATAAAGACTGTCTCATACTTTAGTTAACCCACGAGTCTTGAGAACACGAAATAAAGTTGTTTGGTCCACGAAGGATTGCTCAAGTCAATAAAAAAGACCGTTAATTACTTATCATACACAATACTACAGAGATATTATCTTAAGTGAAAAATCAATTTGACTGTATTTGACTGTTTTCATGTCAAAATAACTGACATAAGACATTATGGATGCCAGTATAATAAAAATATGTTCCCATATTTTCAATACATACAAAATATATACAAAACATTATTTCGTGCAAAAAGGATAAACATATTATTTTTAGAAAATAGTTCACCACAATACATCTTTCAAAATATCATAAGATTTTGGTGTTATTTTGCTTTTAGACCTTTTCCTATGTCACACTGTTTGTACTGTGAATGTCATGTTTCCCTATTAAAAGGAGTTTGCAAGAAACTGTAAACATTTGCCGAAATATGCTCAATGAGATTTGAATATGAAATGGCGATGTCACGACCGGAACAACGCAGATACTTTTATTATAGAACTAAAAATGCCCATTACGCTTTAACATAAAATTAATATATATAAAATTATAAAATAAAAGAAGATTTTCCATACATGAATGGTTTAGAAGCAAATGTGGCACAAAATAGCCCAGTTTTGGTCATTCTCCTTCACAAAAACGTTAGTGTACAGCCCATGATCACGAGCTACCTTCATCTTACACAGCAGCAATTTTTTTAAATAAAATTAATGAATCTTTATTAAGAATATTGTTTTACTCTAGTAATGTAAAATTTTATATTATTGTTGATGAAAGTAATTTTAACTAAATCTTAAAGAGTAAGAACTTATAAGCCATTACTTTGATTAGTCTGAAGTCCAAACTAGGTAGTTGAAACTCAATAAAAAACCTTGCTGATGATTCATTTGTGCAGAAACTGAATTAAAGTGATTCTATACTTTGCTTCTTCAATTTGATATAATAGAAAGGGATGAAAAACAGGCCCATCAAATTTCGTTGCACTTAATTTTCTACGTAGTAGTGAACACACTGTGGCTTTCAATTAGGACACAACCACAATCACCGTCAAATAGGCAGGTTTAGTATGATGTCACTAAAATTTACCAAGCCTTTTCTCACTTTGTGTTTTAAAGAAAACAATAACTGATTCAATCTTGGTTCAGTTAGTCCTATAAAATAGTTAGGAACCAGAAAATTTGTGCACAATTCCCGTCTTGAAAGATTCTAAACAAATGTATTTATCTATTTACTACTTACAGTGAGCTTAACATTGGCAATGTTAAGCACTATAAGTGGTAACTAAAATCTCGGCCAAAAGCCACAAAGCTATTTAATAACATAAACTCCGACAAATCTCGTAGAGTAGTTATACTCGTGTTACCCGCAAATTTAAATGGAAATTAATTCTTGTATTGTGCAAATGCGGCTACTGCAGATGTACAATGTATTTTACCGACTCAGCGATTATTACTGAATATAATAATATTACGGCAAGCCAAAACTACTTGGCAACGTTCAGTACGAATATAAAGTTTTGCCACACTGTAGCTAAATAACTAAATGGTGGTTGGTTTCCATCAAATTTGAATGGGAATAATGTGGCGTGTTTCGTCGTTTTTATTACGGACTAGCTTTTTTACTTCGGTCCTGTTAATGGTTATAGAAATTATGCAATACCTGATTCAGCCAGTGGCCATACCTACTTAGTTGTCGGCCATCGCGACCAAATGCAGGCAATCTGTAACTCTGATGTATAATATCAAGCTTTATTTCTGCAAAATTGTATCGATCTCCTTTTAATACTTCCAGCGTGAAAGAAGAACAAATAAACAAAATATCGCAATTATAAAAATTATATTAGTATGCACTACAGATGACGTCGAACTTTATATGCCACGTTCACGAGTGAGTAAATAGTTAATGTCCTGCTATTTTATTATTTACCAACACTGTGAAACTTCACTGTCAACTACTGCAACTATGTCACTTTGAGCGCGCCACTCCGTCTCGGGACTGATTTACTCGAAGCAGTCCCGCTGTAAGATGCGACCATCGTCATCCAGTAGACAAGAGTCTACTGTTCAACACGTGTACACGCGGGCACGTGGTAAACCGTCACGATATACGACATTATGCTGGTGGAAAAATACAAGTGCTAAGGCGGACTTAGCTATTCATTCTTTCGTGGAGGAGTTAAGTGCATTTTGGATTCTTTTGAAAAAAAATTGATGTTATCGTATGAATAAAAAATGAATGAGTGAAATATATTCATCATCATCAGACTTACTTATAAAACTACCAAACTGCTGGGCAAAGGTCTCTTCTCACTATAAGAAGGGTCAGATAATAGTTCGTCATGCTGGCTGGCTGCCCAAGTACAGGTTGGCAGACTTCACATGTCTTTCGAGAATAAAATTGAGCAACCTCAAACATGCAGGTTGCGATGATTTTCTTCAGTGCTTAGTTTAGCAAGCTATAAATAAAATATTAACAGGCACACAACTTTCAAAGTCAATGGGGGATACCGTGTGAAAGCCTTCTGCTGGTCTCTCCATTACCGCTTATTAATTTAATAATTCCAACAATTTGTCAATTTAAACAAAAAGTTCTTGTCTTTGCCCAAATCAGAAAATAAAAACTGAGAACGCACAATCTGATGCCATGTTTAGAATTAATTTATCACGTTTGGAACTTACAATAAATATAGATTCTAATGTCTGCAATGCCAACAGTGAAAAGGCTGTCGAATGAAAAAAAGCAATTCAAATAAATATATTATTTTTAACGTTCATAATTTCCACCGCTAAAATATCCAGTTATGATCTTCTAAATTGTACACTTGGTTGGATACGTATACAACATCTGATACCAAAACTCTCAGAGAGGTACTTGACAAGCAAGAGGTCCTTTACTCAGTACAGTTTCACCTCAAGGCATGTTCTCAGGGTTCAAGGCTCTAGAAGATTTCCAACAAGTTTAATAACTTGGAAGGAATTTGTTTCAAAATGCCTTTGGTTGTGAATTTATTTTTAGTATTGTATAGAATTTTATTTTGACCCTTGGTTTTCTTTCTGTTGTTTTATCGTTTTGGGTGTGTACGCGACTGCCTGGTGGGTCTATTGGACTTAATTTTTTTTTTATTATTTCCAAATGGAGGACTCAAAAAAAAAATCTATAGGTAGTAGGGCCATGCTGATTTCAGCACGAATGGGTCAGCTCGACCGGGCCGGTACTACCCTCTCACAGAAGATCAACGTAAAGTAGCAGTACTTTTCAGCTTCGTTTCGCTTGGTGAGTGAGAGCGCCGGAGGCCCAATCCCTCCTTCCCATTCTCTCTTCCTTTCTTTTGAGGATGGCAGAGAGAGTGTAAAGGTTTAGGTGAGGGGGCGGTTACCACAGCATCCGTTGGACCAGTGAAGTATTAGTGGAGTCATTGTGTGGGTAGTGGGGGTCGACCCGCCGGCCAGGGAGACTCGTAGAAACGGTGGTGCCGCTAGCCGCCCGCGGTATAGTATAGGGGCCCAACTGAGACTAACCATCTCTAATAACAATTTAATGCATTGCTTAAAGCAGAAGTGGTAATGAGATTACTGATTTTCTATAAAAAACCGCCATGTCTTTTTTCTTTGTTATAAATTAAAGGCTGCAGACCAGGTATGGTCCACTTGGTATAGGGTATGGTCCAGCTAAACCTCGTAGATCTTAAACGCCAGTTATGTCAACCAAAACCAACCAGCAGGTCACCAACGCTACGTAAAGGCAGAGAGGAATACTATCCTGGCCGCCTTTTGATTGAATCTCCTTCCTCTCCTCACACTCATTTCCCAATTCCATATAGGACAAAAAATCGAGAAAGACTCGAGTCCTCTCACTGACGACAATACACCCATTAATAGACTTTGGTAAATTCTTGCTATCAGGCACACAATAATTTTAGCGGAATGCCATCCTAATGATAAAAAAGAAAATTTTTATTTCGCGTCATGTCTGAGATTCAAAGAATACTCTGGATCATTCCGTAGTCACTTTTATCTAAAATAGAAAATGCTTGTCGATAGAATATCCCTCACTTCCGTTTGATTTCGAAGTGTATCCGGTTAGGCTCTTTGTTCACTGGATTTATTCACGAACCGGACATCCGGTCGGATCAAACGACCCCTTAGGGGTTTTTTACCTTTACCTATAAATATTTTACGTCTAACTAGGTTCGATAGAGCTTCAGGATGGCGCAAAAGTAATGACCCTATAGAGATTCCTTATATACATTTTTTATGACATCTCCTGACATTCTGGTATTGAAAATTTTGTAGTAATCAAATGTAAAATTACCTAAAAATAATCATGGACCGCTTTACTCCCCAAGAAAGTGAAATCGCGTCAGAAACCTCAACCTTGAACAGGGTAATTTTTCTTTAAAATTGATTATGAGTAACGAAGCGCATTTGCATCTCTCGGGGCATGTCAATAAGCAGCATAATAATCGCTTTTGTGGCACTAAAAATCCGCGCATTATTCAACAAACACCTTTACATCCACTAAAAGTAACTGTATGGTGTGGCGTCCAGACTTCTTTCTTTGGGGTTATTTGAAATCTCGGGTGTGTGTGAACAAACTACAGACTCTTGCAGCTTTAAAAGAAAACCTTTCACCAAAAAATAGGAAACATATCGCAGGAAGTGTTACGGCTAGTTATGGAAAATGTCATAAATATCTCACATGTGCTTTAACTCTGGAGGTCAACATTTAATTCATGGCACAAATATATATTATTTAAAAAACTAGTTCTAGTTTTCTAATTTAGAAACGAAGTTAAAGCTGAACCAAATAGCGTCATTACTTTTGCGCCACCAGGTATAAGTTTGTTGAGCGGGAAGGTAAAATCGGAAACAGAAAGATATTTTTACCTCAGCATTCTGAACTCTTGCTTTTGTCGAGGTGAACGAGTAAATTTTCAATTAAAATCTTTTTATTTAGAGAACACTTCTCTAAATATCATATCTATATTCAGTCGGCTCGACCGGCGAAGTACCATCTGACAGAATATCGCCGTAAGTAACAGTTTATGTACTTTTGCGTTTCGAGTTAAAGTGCCGGAGGGCCTATCCCCAGTTCCTTCTTCCTCATCCTGCTACTATTCGTTTTCCCACGCTATAGTCAATGGGGTGGTTGTGTTGCCGCACATAGCCAGTCAGTACGAGCTGGGTAGCTGCTTATCATCTGATGGGCAGTTAGCTCACCTATTTATTGATAGAAATAAAAAATAAAACTCAGCGCGCATTGACAAAATAACGGCTATAAAATCACCAATTACCCCCTTAGCATCACTGAAACAGCATCAACAAAACAAACTGTTCTAGAGAGAGTACACAAAAAGCATTTACACTTGTAAAGTAACGGTTCTGTGAAGAGTTGATACAACGTTCAACGAAACACTCGCAGTGTGTAAGGATTTGCCTACTTGGATTTTTTATTCTGTCACGATTGAACAGTCAAATCACGTGTGCTCTTTTTGGTTAGCTGAAAGGTTATAATACGACAGTAGTTTTGTATAATACAAGAGGATCTCCGTTACTACGCTTGGAAATTGTATTTTAATTACAGCGTTACTTCTCGACCATTGGAATTTCGTGACGCTGTATAGTCTATACGCTTCCTTGATAAATTGGATATCCAATAGAAAATTATTCAAATTCAAACCAGTAATTCCTGAGATAAGCGCGTGCAACCATCCAAACAAACTAAGTATTCAGTTTTACAATATTAGCATAAAAATACCAGCCACATTTCTACACAAAACTAAGTATTTCTTAGCGGAAAATCTCAATGGTAGTTTACACGTTTCAGACAGCACAAATATATGTTACGGCACCAAAGAGGTAGTTGAAATATAGATCTACTTAAGTGTTCTCGGCCGCAGAAACATGATGCTAGTAGGTTGTTATTTATTTACGAACGAAAATTTCGTATAAACTTTTTTTACAAACCAGTAACACCGTAATTAATCTATCCAACGCGAGTTTAGATGAATCTGCTATTAACATCTTGGCCAAAGGTTTAAACTTCGCATTAACACTTAAGCGAATACCGTACGAAAATATAATCAGCAGTGTTGAGGAGACGATTATCCGTAATAAAGTACCGCCCGGTGATGCCGATACCCTACGACAGGACGTCGCGATTATATTACGGAAGTCGAAGATACCCACTAGCAATGCCACTATGGAAGAGCGTCAAGCACTGAAAAGGATTCGGGACAACCAGGATATTTTAGTGCTTAAGGCTGACAAGGGAAACGTCACTGTAGTGATGAATACGGCTGATTATACGGACAAGGTACGAGAGTTGTTATGTGATAACAAGGTGTATAAACCGGTCTCATATAACCCCGCGGCCAGAGTAACGCGCTGAATACGAACACTGATACAAGACCACCAGGACCTGTTCACGGAAGACGAGTACAGCAAGCTATATGGTCCCAAGCCATACCAACCACCTAGGCTATATGGTCTGCCTAAGGTACATAAGCCCAACGTGCCACTACGGCCTATCGTAAGTCAGATTTCCTCGCCTACTTACGACCTTGCGAAGCACGTTGCATCGGTATTACAGCCATTAGGCGGTAAGCACCGTCTTTCGTAAAGAACTCACGTCATTTCGTCCAGATCGTACAAAGTATCCGAATGGAACCGGAAGATGTAATGGTAAGCTTTGACGTTGAGTGGCTCTTTACCAATGTTCCAATAAGGGAATGTCTGGACGTAGTGAAGGACAGACTGAGTGACAACGATATGCCTCACAACTATATTGATCTACTAAAGCGCTGCTTAGATGGCAACTACTTCCTCTTCCAAGGCCAATATTACCTCCAGATCGATGGCGTCGCAATAGGGAGTCCAGTAGCCCCAGTACTGGCTAATATCTGGCTGGAATACTTTGAAGAAAAGGCGCTTAGCAGCGGGCCCAAGACCATCAGGCTTTGGAAAAGATACGTGGACGACATCTTTAGTATCGTAAAAGGAGGTAGGCAGGAAGTAGATCAATATGTGCAACACCTTAACGCCATTCATCCGAAAATGAGGTTCACCTACGAAATGGAAACTGACAGATCGTTGTCATTCTTGGATGTCAAAGTGACTGTGAGACCAGACGGGTCCTTAACACACTGCGTATACCGGAAGCCTACGCACACCGATAGATACCTGCACGCCACGTCGCACCACCACCCTCGACACCTGCAATCCGTTGTGACGTCACTAAAAAACAGAGCACATGACCTCTGTGACCCTGAGCATTTGAAGCTAGAGCTAGACCATGTTCAGGAGGTACTCAGGAAGAACGGATACCAGGTACAACGACGAATGACGCGGCCTATCAAGCGCGATAAACATCCGGCGGTAAATAGACAACCGACCTACATGCCCTACATTAGAGGTGTTACGGATAAAATAGGAGACAAGTTAAAAAACTACTCCATTCCGACAGTATTTACACCAGGGGCCAAAGTATACAACATGGTGGGCACACCAAAGGATGTTCTACCGCCACAAACCCCAGGTGTCTATAGAATCCACGGCAGCTGCGGAAGCTCTTACATAGGGCAAACGAAGCGGACTATCGCTGAACGTATAAAGGAGCACATCGCAGCTGTAAAGAAAATCAGCAGCAAATGAACAAATCGGCGATTGCGGAACATTTACTTCAATCGGGCACCAATCACTGGATTGAATTTCATCGTCCCCAAGTCCTCTCCACGGAACGCCACTTTTACCCAAGAGTTGTGCGTGAAGCGATTGAAATCAGAAAACATAATAATTTAAATCGGGAAGAGGGCTTCAAATTGTCATCGGCGTGAAATCCTGTGATTCGGCTAACAACACCCCACTTTAACGCGCAGTCGGCGAATGTTCAATATACAGATACGGTTAGTGTGTTTTGCGCCGGTACTTCGAATATCAACGACCCGGGGGTAGAGATAGAATCTTCTACCTCGCACTTGGAGACGTGACATCGCCACACCAGTCAGCTTGCGACCACGGGACGTGCAACCGTCTCGAAACGTCAAGCAAAATAAGGTATTTAAATACCTAATTTGCATGTTCGCGTTAATTCCCGTCTATATATTATATATTCGAAAATTTCGTAGAAAGCAAACAAGGTCTTTTAAGGGATTACTCTCTTGCGACGAGTGGAATCCCTTTCGCTTCATAATTCACTGCAATTTAGTGCACTTCCTTTATTTCCCCATGTTACGGAGGTTAATATTGTATTCAATATATGAGTAGGTGAAGGTAAAGTTTCTTTCAAATGGGTCTAAAACAATGTTTCTAAGATATGTCATCATAATTACGTAATATTGTTTATATCCAGAAAAGAGACATAACACGAGTGATACATTTATGTTTTTAATTCTTAAACAATAACATATTTCTCATATAATTCGTAGCGGCTTTAACATTCCCTGAGATTTCACGAGTGTCAAAATTCGTTACCTTCAATGGTCACTGTTTCAGAACCTGGAAACACAGGCGTTGCTGTGGCAATCAGGATGAGACTTGTCCTAAAAGAGCTCATGGAATTACTGGTAACTATTATTTGCTAGACCAAAATTCCAAGAAATATAAGGTAAGTAAGAGCCAAGTTAACGATCGACAACTAGGGATCGATAGAAAAAGAAAGCATGTATTCCGTAACACACAAGGTACACAGAAAAACATAAATACATTCAGCATAAAAAAAATTGCAGCTCATGGATGTGGTTGGCTCAAGATCGGTCTGTGTGGAGAGCCTTGGGGGAGGCCTATGTCCAGCAGTAAACGTCTTTCGGCTGATATGATGAAGAGCCAAGTACTTCACTATCACTACATAGTATAAAACAAAGTCTGTTTTTGTCTGTCTGTCCTTATGTATGCTTAAATCTTAAAAATTACGTAACGGATTTTAATGCGTTTTTTTAATAGAAATAATTATTCAAGATGAAGTTTTATATATTTAATTGACGCGGGCGAAACCGCTAGCGACGTCTAGTAAACTATAAAACTTTGGAACAAAAAATAACTAATAATTCCTCCAATAGTAATAGTGAGGATGAGTACTCCCATAATAGTGGCACCAACATCGCGGCTAGAACTTTTCACGACAATTATCCAAGTCTTAATATCTTGACGGACCTAATATTTCAGCGATATCCCACATTCAATCTATGTAATTGGTACAGCGTCAAATTATTACACAGTCAACACATTCAAAATAAAACCTTAGCGCTCATTCTCTAAGGTTGTGTTTCTAAGTGTCCCGTCCCTTAAACCCTCGTCAATTTAATGGGCAATGAATTGATTGATGACCCACATAATTGTGTGTAGGTAAATTGGTACATTTGTGTTGCTTGCCTTTTTATACGTTATTGACTTGGTTGGTTAGGTGCGAATGTTCAAGCCTATTTTGTAACGTTAAATGAATTTAAGGACTGAGTGGTAGGATTCTGTTATACTTTATGGACTTGATAGGTTAGACGAAAATGTTCAAGCTTAGTTTTCAACGTTTTTTTTATAAAAAACGAGTGTTGTGATTGTGATCGATAGTCTTCCCTCATAGAATAAAGACAAAATAAATGTAACGTTACCACTGTGCATTTGTGGCAGTGCTATTCGCTTAAAAAGTATTTGCGCACAGCGCAAAACGACAGACATATTTCGCTGATGCAATGTTCGTCTGACTTTGAAACGCAAATTTATTTCGACAATGGACTGTGTATGTGGTTAGCAGAAATGTATAGCTACACTCTCTCAAACCAGACTAGCGACTGTCTAAAACAATGGTTTCTAATTTAATTATTCATCCTTGGGGCTGGTCAGGAATGTAACTTTAGTCACTATATACCACTCGTGCTGAAAAATCTTGTCTCGTTTAAGAGCTTCTACCTTTCATCGCCGCGCTGGACCTAGCGTGAGCCAAATTTTGTGAGAATTTTATTTCCTTTTAAGGTTATACTATGATTAGTAACAACGATAACGTAAATAGATTGTTAAATAATTTTTTAAACTAAAAAGTGTTCGAAGATATATTGATATCGCAGGAGCATGACATGTCTAAACTAGAGTTAGTCTATAAAATATGAGGTAGCGAGTTCATGAAAGAGAGAGCTATCCTTTGATAATTTACTATTCAATAGGGGTTGAACTAGCATAACACTCAGTGAATTGTAACAATGAATGAATTTATCATGCTAGCAGCATGATAAATTCATTCATTGTTACATTAACAATATTTCTTTTACTGCAGCGTATTGTAAATTTATTGTAGCGTATTTAAAATATAGAGCATTTGAACTATTGACAAAATGTTTTTAATGTTTAGCTGATGTCACCGATGATAAAGCTTTTCAATTATAGATTTATAATATATAACATAATAAAAAAGGCCGCACAAATGGCATGGTGGCTTAAGCGATCGCTACTAGTTTTACACTACGCTAAGCATTGTGGTTATAATCCTTACATGAAAAAAAACTTTGTAAGATCGTTAAATGTTTATTACGTATCCGGATAATTAGTCTTTTTCTCAGTTGTCAATTTGGAAACAAAAATATTAGCTATTTTCTTAAAAGTTCTTATCCATATACTAAATAAATAAATACTAACAAAAGCCACTGTACACGGCGTCTCAGCATTAGTGAGACGACCCTTGAAACGTGACAACCATGTTATCTTAAATTAAAATCGGTGCACACACAATACTTTTCTTAACATGAATATTTCTCTTAGATATCCAAAAGATATCTCCAAAATGATGGACGCAAAAACCGCATGTATGTACGGGTTTATAAAAGCTTCGCTTCCTTAAGTCTTCATTGTTGACTTAACAAAAAGGACGATGGATTTTCTTGAACCAAAACTGTCGCAGTAAGCTGAAGACTGATGTAGAAAATGACCTAAGTTGAGATTATTCGGACTTAGTTTGGCGAAAAAAGACTTAAGTTGTTCGGTATTTGTTGCCCACAAAAGCGTATTGCGGTAAAAATGAGTCACTATTTCTATTTATGAAGTACTCGGATTCTTCTATCGATATAATCTGCTTTCCACATTTTCAGAGCTTCAAAATAAGTGAAATTTCAGACAAGTTTTGAACATCTATTTTATCTCTTTGGTGATATCGGAAATCCCTTCATTCATACAGTGAACCAACGTTTTAAAAGAAATCCACTGTTTAAATTTGGCTTATGTTTAACATACCACTGATATAGTAACATATGACAGACAAAAATAGTAAATGATCATCAAAACGAAACCCGCATTTAATGTAAAATTATAAGCAAAGTTTTAAAATTTCTCTATCCTATTTAAGCAATAGGATTATTACTCCAAATAAATCTTTGTTCACCCAAAAGTAGCAAATGATCACCAAAATTAAACCAGAAATTTAATGTAAAATTATAACAAAAGTTTTTTTGTTAGTTGTATGAAATACCAACACATAAATTGGATTTGGTTACACCACCTAATTTAATAAACGAAGATGACGCTGCCCTGCTTCGCAGGGCTCCTATTTTTTTAATGAAGGGTCACAAGAGAACCTAACATAACCTTTTTATTTGGTGATAATTTACTACATTTGGTGTTCGAATACAATTTGAATTGCAGTCGTGACTAAAATAGCTAGTACTATTGTAATTCTAGACGTAATTTTTCTGGTGTTAAGTATATAGTTTTGGTGAAGAAGCTAAGGGTATCAAAGCATTTTATGGTGTTCGTTATATTTAACCCCTTTAAATTTCATGTTTCTGCAGCAGTTTGTACAAGAGAATTTACCTATAATATGATGACAAGTAATTTAAATAATTATTATTACATTAAATTAATCGTTTTCACAGTTTCAGTACAGCAGTGGTTTCAGTGATTGCTTTACCACTTGCGGTCAGAATTTAAATGTTTGGCATAATTTGTTCATTTTATAAACCTGAGTGTTTAATTAAGCAACTCAAGTTTGGTTCTGGTTTTCACGAAGTATTGCCCAGTGTTGGAATCGGACTAGTCGTGCACTTTTGTGCAGTTAAATAGTATCTGTAGCGCACGATTATGTGTGTAAGTCTAAAATAACCAAAAGCACCCTTGCTTTTGTTTGTTGCTATTTTGATTCATAAATTGCTAGTTTTCTTAATAGTATTAAACGGTTTTGAACTTTGCAATTTATATCATCTAATATCCGACATCATAGGTAGAATATTATGCAAGCAACATCACAATAAGAGACGAAAATGTTGGAACAAATTATGTACCCAACTCTAGTAAGCCAAATTCTCATTTCAAGAGATGGCTTATACAATGGAAGACTGTTAAAGGCTGGTGATGATGAAACATTATACAGCTCGGTAAGACAGCGGTAATGGTCACGGCTGAACTGATTATTTGCGATAACGGTCATTGTGAGGCAGTCGAAAAGGCAGAAAACTGAGTTAAGTATTTATTCCATTTATTTTTTAAAGAGATTAAGACCAGTTCAATAAACTTGCATACCATCCTCTCCTATTAGAATAGTTGAACCCTGGGTATTACCCGTCACTCTTTTTCACTTGCCGTTATTTTTCGTTTAACTCAGCTGCTAACCATGATATAATGCAGTATGTAACCTTCCGTACTTACTGGGCACAAACAGTAACAAATATACTCAAATGCGGTACCTATGTCATTTCCTGAGTTCGCGACAACAACGTCTTCGTCTTCACTACGTTGTACAAGAATAAATAGCGGGACTTTGAGGGAATCGCGCATAAATACCTCGCAATTTTTCGACGTTTCGACCGGTATGTAACGGTCGTGGCCGCGTCGCCACGTCCAAGAGCATTGCAAGTCAATAAAACTGGAAACGAAATTACTTAAATTGTTTACTTTATTATGTTAGTATTGGTTATTCTCAAAAACGTAACAGCTGGGCGATCACATCAGTATATGCAATAATGTCCCTCGGTACGCTGATTACACGCTAGATATCAATGCCTTGATAACACGGGATTAGCATATATCGTCACATCAATAATATTGCTGTACTAGTTGACATTATTCTCACACGTGGTTGTGTAGGTCTAGTACAAAAGCCAGCGATTTTGGAAGGTATGGTATCGCATCTGGAACAGCACTAAAATGAAGATAGTGTTGTACATTTAGGCTTATGGGATCAGATTCATTTGTGTTAATTCTTCCAGAGTATATATATTAATATTAACCGTATAGTGACGGATAAAAAATTCGTATTGTCACTATCTCATTTCATGTCCTGGATGTAAGAAGCAACTAAGAAACTACACGAAGCAAAGAATACTTTTGTTAAGAGACGGAAAACTCTAAATGAACCCCATGCCAACTGCTCTGGCCAGCGTGTTATGGTAGACCAAATCCTCACAATCCTTCCTATCCAGTAGTAGAAAACTAGAAAAGGCTGTTTTATTAATATTAATAGGATCAATCGAATCACTGTACAAAAATAACAATAAACTTATTAATCCCAATCAAACGCCTTCAATTGGCGCAAACTATTTGCGTAACATTGATGTGCTAAACCTATTGAATTCTTTTTACTATGAGTTACTATGAGCGCTTGATTGCGTCACTTGATTCTACGTCCATATACTATGTGATGGCATAGTTTGATTGGTATCACGCTCAATGGGTAGCTGTAATGTTTATATTGATATACTCGTACATAAGCTTAAGGTGCTACCTCGAAAATGTATGCCCTTTTTGATTACAGATTTTAAAGCAGTAAGTAACACACGTAACACACCAACAATGTGAAAATTTCATATATTCTTTATCAGATCTTTATCTAGGGACTGCTCAGATAGATACACGATTGGAAGATTTTCGCTCGATAGAATTTTTATTTGAAAATCATGCTTTCTGTAAACATTTTTACGGATATTTAAAAAAATACTTAACTTTTCGCCTTGAAATTGCTACTCACCGAAAGAAAAGCTAGTTTATTAGGGACTGGTCTAACGAATTTTCTAAAACGATTATTACTTGAGTTATGAATGAAATAAGATTTCAGAGAGTTTCGTGATGGCGTGCCATGTCAAAAACCGTGCGACATTCAACTTTATAGCTAAGACTTAGCGACGACCCCTGCACGATTTTTTGACCTCCGAGGTAGCCTCTTAACAGCGATAGCCTAGTGAAGATACCAACAGACTGCCATGCAGAGGGTATCGAGTTCGAATGCACGGCGCGCACCATTGACTTTTCGGAGTACCTATGTGTGTATTGAATTATTAATTATCGCTTGTCCCGTGCCCGTGTCCCGGTTGTCATGATGATATTTGACAGTCGTTGGGCGTCAGTACCTCTACATAAAACTGACACTAGTGTAAACCATAGAATATCGCTATCCCTTCGGGTTGAGGAAGTCAGACACGCAGTCGCTCCATGGATAAGCTAATATTCAGCCAAATCCGGTTAGACTAGTAAGCGGAACGCAGGCTGAATCTGGGATAACGCTAGGAGGATGATGATGACATAAGCTTACAATAATATATGATTTGTGCTCAGCTGTACTGCAAGCATAGTAGTTTAAGTGGTTGCCACGCCGCTTATCCCCTTGTCTAGTGTTACGATCTATCTCCATCAGTCGCAAAATGTTTAACTCGCAGAATGTCCATTTCGCAAAATGTCCAATTCACAGAATTTCCAATTAGTAAAATGTCCAATTCACTGAATGTCGAATTCGCAAAATTTCCAGTTCGCAGAAAGTTCAATTCGCAAAATGTCCAATTCACAGAAAGTCCATTTCGCAAAATGTGCAATTCGCAGAATGTCCAATTCGCAAAATGTCAAATTTGCAGAATGGCTAATTCTCAAAATGTCCCATTCACAAAAATGTCCAAAAAGTGAACACTGATGTTACAGGAAGCAGGATACACAGATTGGGGATCTAACTGGAGTTGCAGCACGACTAGTAGGTAGCTCTACATTAAACAGTCTGTTCAAAGTACCAGTTTGTCGAACTCAGACAAAACATGCGCCATCAGCAAGGAGAGACGACATTCACCGACCGATTCATTATAAGTACATAGTTTACACTTCAGGCCAAAAATAGAGACAACTTGAACGATCCATATTTTATTTTTGATTTTTACGTGTATTTATAGAAGCGTTTATCTAGTATCTTCTTGGGTTTACGCGAATGTTACACATTGAAATTAAACTACAGTTTACGGATTTTATCGCGTTGTATTGGTTTCACTAAGTTATTACATTTGAAACTAAAGTGTAATAACTTAGTGAAACCTATACAACGCGATAAAATCCGTAAACTGTAGTTTAATTTCAATGAAGCGTTTATCGTTATACTTTTTGGACTTTGATAACGAAATATTTTTAACATTTAAACATTATTTTAAGTAGGCGAAAGCCCGAATCCTCTCAATCTCCGCCAGTGCGTCTGTATTGCATGGTGTTTTATCTGTCACCTTAGAACAATCTAGCTCTTCACTCCGAAGACCATTTAGTGTTTTTACTATACTTAGGGCTACATACACCTGTCCAGCCGCAAAAGTATGGGACCCTAAGTACAGCACTGCGTGGTCTACAATATAACTATATTTGATTTGTTATAACCTTGACACCTGATCGTGTTCAAAGTCCATTACGTGGCCTTTCTCACAAGTTCAAACACGACTATGATACGATATTCTATCATGGAATTCTAGTGCCTATCTTCCGGCTTCATCATCAGACCTTGAAACCTAATTGTGGTCAAAGTTCATTACAAGACCTTTCTAAGAAATCCAAAGCAGCTATGATACGATTTCCATCATGAAGTTCCAGTTCATATCTTCCGGCTCCATCATCAGATCAGTTCGACAGTATCATTTTATTGTATTATCATCAAAACTACATACAGCTGCCAATTTTCATTACGCTACAACCCTTCAAAGAGGGTTAAATTTGATATCTTAGATGCCATTACATAGTTACATACATGTCGACCTAATAAAAGCGAGTTAAAATTGAATGAACAAACTTTAACTGTCTGCTGTGCAGAACGCACAGCGGACCTGTTAAAGTTTGTTCATTCACTAGACTACTGTAATGCTCGTTATCATGTTCCTTTTATACCATTTCAGCACACCCATTACACGTGTACTATAACTCTTGTCAAGAATGCAAAAAGTTAAAATAACTTTTCGTATACTATATAGACAATACATAACATGTATTACTTCTGTGATAAACGCGAAAACTTTTGAGGAGGGTTGAATGGATATTTGTTACTCTTTCACAGAAAAACTATTGTACGGATTCTGAGACGAAATGAGATTAGATTTTCACTTGACTCAGAATCGGTAATCTGCTAATTTAATGTCATTATCGTCTCATTCAACTTCTATTGGTCGACGTTGACACACTTTTCAAATAACGATCTAGTCACGAAAACATTTCAATAACATTCAAATATCAGTTAATTTAGGAAATTACCATTTGTGACATGAGTATGACACTGACTTTAGAACGAAACTGCATTTTAAACAAATATAATTAGGAGAATAAAATTGGGCCTCTCATGAAACTTTCAGTAATATAGCTTATGGATCTGTCTGTTGTTCCAAAATAGTCCCACTGCAGGCGAAGTCGTGTAGAGGAAAGCTCTTTACTACATAGGAAAATATTAAATTCGACTTTATATGTTTTACGAAACAAGAGAGAACCAGAACAAACAAGATCACATCTTTCCAGATCTAATTTATATTTAGTGAGTTTTCTTCCAACAATGTTTTGCTAGCTCTCGGAAATGATAGTAAACTTAAAATAGTTAGCCTTCACACCCACAAACCAACCAGCCCTAACATTTTATGCGTTATATTCTGAGATCGGTGCAATTCTCGGAATATTTCCCGATTAGCGAGCGATTCTCCATAGTTGCATAACTCACCCATCGCGTGCAGTTTCGAAGAACTAGAATTGTGCGTAAAAGTGATATGATCTCTGCTCTACTTTTCTGGCTGCAACGGATAATTCAAGTTTGATTATATAATTTTACAGGCTGCGTCGAATTTAATATATTGTTGATTAGCTGTGCCCTGCAGTTTCAAGCGTTATTCTCGTTATACCACGACTAGAAGTCGCCTACCGTATCAAATACAGTTATATGTTGTCCTACAAAGTTTTCTATCGCTCATTAAAATCTGTTCATCCATTCTAAAGATAAGACAGGCAGGCGATCAGGCAGACAATTTAACAAAGAAACAGGTCGTTAGATTTCAATGCTTTCATTTTAGTTCTGTCATTGTCCTCACAGTGCCTATGGTTGGGTGTAGGTGTACTTCTTTATTAATACTGTATAGTATATATATATATACCGTACTTCATAATTAATCAATTGAAATCATTTATTCGTCATAGAAAGGTTAGTATACATCAAGAGTAGGATATGCCTAAAGCTTGTTTGATCAACAATAACACTGGACGTAAAACAGTCGTGTTTGAATGTAAATATACCAGTTTATTAGCACAGTTTGATTATTCTGTTAGAAGATTCAATCGGATGATCTAATTGAGTAGATAGCGATTTTCCATAGTTTAGACTAAAGACATTTTATTCAGAGGTACTGACGCCCTATAACGGCAGTCGAAGATCTTTATGCCAACCAGGACCAACGGCTTAACGTTTTCTCCAAGGCAAGAGGCATGCGATAATTAACAATTCAATTATGATGACATCGGTCGACCTGATGTTTGAAAATTGACGTTTGAAAAGCCAATGCTTTAAGTTAGAATTAAAGAATTGGCTTTTCAAACGTCAATTTAATCACGCAAGTGTTGAGACCGTAACAACTCATAAACGATAAAAATATAATTTACTTTCCCCGCAGAACATCATTCCACAGGTTTCATTTATAAGAACACTTAGGGAAATTACATAGAGGATGCCCACAACTACGTCCGCACTTTTTTTATTTAACTGTTTCTGCCCGATTCCATGGGAATTTTGGGCAATCCCTACTTAGTGCACCCTTACGGTCACCAAGGAACACACATGCCAAAGTTCAGCTTCCTGCGCCCAGTTGTTTTGGCTGTAGCTTGTCTGTCAGTCAGTCAGTAACGCAAGGATTTTATATATTAAGATTTGGTCCATAAATATATTCGAAAGTGAATCAATGAATAATTCCGTCCTGATGTTTCATAGCTACAAGGAAAAACAAGTTGAATTGCCAGCAGAGATTGTCAATCAGTACGTGATCGCTGACAGATTGATTTATTGATAGATTGATTGGTTATATGTCCATCAACATATATGTTTAATGGACGAATCAGGATGAATATTGAAATATCATCTCTCTTTTACATAGGATATTGATGTTTTGTTTATTTTAGTAGTAATGGAAAGCATTTTGCGGTATTTATATAAAATAGGTCTACAGCTTATGAAAAAATGTGTATCGGAAAATTGGTTCTAAATCAAAATAATCGGTGAAGTACGAGTTGGGTTACACGACAAACGCCCCTCGATTACAAACATGGCATTAAAATAAATGTTAATGTCTAAATTATAAAGATTCTAATCTTTAAGTTATTAATTTATAAAGACTTTCTGCGTCAAATTTTTAGTGACGAAGATATTGTCTCTTGTTTTGAACAATGTAGCTGGTGGAAATAGATTACGATTGATGATGTATACTAAATACCCCTTAAAAGAGGAAACATTAAAACAAGTCTATTATGTCTTTTAGGATTACTTATCAAGAAGCCCATAACAAAACGGAAGAGTAATGAAAAAAAAACACGTTCAGGGGAGCAACTCATAAAAAACATAAAATACATAATCACTAATTTTATAGGCACGTTTGCAATTATAATAGGCCAGACAGCGTTGCAATTTGAACTTCAACAATAGTTGAAGCAGTTGTCTTATTTTAATCTCTGCCTTCTACTTAACTAATTTCATTATTATTGGTGGTTGTGTAAAACTACTGTTTCTGTTCCTTTCTTTCTTTTTTCTTTCTTTCAAATGTATAACTTTGTTCGGCGCTTTAATCTGAGTGTAACAGGGTATAAAAGGACAAAGAAACAGACCAACTCCTTAAGCCTCTATATTCATGTTATCAAGAATTTTGTTATTAGTTAGAGTATTAAACATTACTTTTATACTTTTTTATAGATTGAATACCATAAGTATATGCTAGCAAACGTGTCGTAGGAATTTAACATTAATATTACAAATTATTTTATCAATTAAAACCTATTATTACTAAAACTTTCCTGTAATGCATTTAATTTACGGTGAAAGCATCATGAACATAGCAAAATCATTTTATAGCTAACAGGAAAATTGAAATTTTAACAATATAAAAATATAATGCGATATTTATAAAAGGTCGCTTAGTAAACCAATCACTTAGCGTCCAACGCAAGTTTTTCATTTAAAGTCAAGATTGACAATACGTCATCAACATATTTTCATAAAATTTCGTACCTTTTTGTACAAAAAGTTGAACTTTCTATCCAAAACACAATAAACTTCGAAATAATGTAAGCCGATCTTGGGATGGCCTTGACCTTGAAAACGTGTAATTTTTTTTTTGGTGTCGGGTTGGAAAATCCTCATGGAGTTCCTCCGCCCCGGGAGAAGGACGAAGGGGACTGTCAGACTCTAACTGTCTAAAAACCAACCCGTGTTCCTCATGTACCCGTGTGTCGGAGGGTAGGGATTCGCATAAGCATTCCTCGCTACCCCCTGACGGGTATTGGCCCGCCAGATGGTCAGGCGGGCCCCGAACAAAACTCCCTTGGCGGCGGATTAAGGTGTTTGGCTCCATCGCCAAAACACTCAGCGGCCGCAGAGGATAGGGAGGATGGCAACGCAACACCGCATCTCCTCTTCCTCTGCGGCCCCACCACGACGCATCGAATGGTGCGCCCCCATTTGGTCGTGGGAGATAGGGCGCGCGGCAACGCAACACCAACACGCCTCTCCTCCCGCGACCGCACCCGACTGCGAGGGACAGACAGAACTGTCCCCCGCACCCACACCATTGGACGCATCCTGCGCAGGCCCCGTCAAGCCCACGCGGAGCGTCCCCTCCTGGACCCCTCTTAGCTTCACCGCGGGTAAGCAATCCACGGTTACTGAGCCCCCCCACCACGACAAGGTGGAGATCCCACGGGGGGGACACTGGTGTTTAGCTTGAGGCAAGTTGTCTTCAGTCTTGTTAACTAGGCTCAACAAGGACTGACAGAATTGACAGTGACACAGACATAAACAAGGTCTTCATTGATTTTGACCTTGTTATAAATCTGGCCTTGTACGTTGGTTGTCAAGAGTACCATTACAAAGTATAAATGTCCATAAAAATAGCAGCCTTGGATCCATTTTAAGTCACGGAATAGCGTTTCTGTAACAATAACTTTATGAAAAATATATTTGATGTATTAGTGATACTATCATATAATATTTTAGAATAGTTAAAAAAGTAGGTAATTTATTCTGCTTGTAATTTCCCTGAGTGTTCTTATAAATGAGTCGTGTGGAATGATGTTCTGCGGGGAAAGTAAATTATATTTTATCGTTTAATTTGCTTCTGTCTTTACTGTTTTATTTTGTGTCTTAATAGACCAGTGCAGATACGTTAGAAAACGATAAAAAGTAAAATAAAATTATAGTAGGATGAAACCCATTGGAGAAGGCAGAGAATATAGCGATCATTAAAGGAAAAATAAATTACGGGCGATCTGAGGTCGGGAAGTGGATGGGGTTGCAATTTTAAGGGTAAAAAAACGTTTATCTCGATTGCCAGCAAAACTACAAGTCCTACGTGTAAAACGTCAATGGCAAAGTTGTAGGTAATAAAAGATCTACAATTTTTGTATTTACACTTTATTCACACAACGACATAATTTATGTGAAAAATTCAAATAACCAAGTTTTTGCTTTTTTATTTTTAACTTTTACAATATTTTTTTCTTTTACACGAAATTTGGTGATAACTTGCCTTTTTATGTTCCAAACACACTGGTAATGTTTTTTATTTAAAATATTTATTTTCCCGCCTTATTTTGACTTAATATTGAAATAAAACCCTAATTTTCAATTGAAAATTCTTACGTCAATATATCATCTTTTTTTTTAATTTGTTCGACGTTTTGTTCGTTGAAATCTCTACTTTCTGTTGGTGTGATTAAAATATACATTACTAAGGTAAACGTTCTCAGAAAATGCAAAGAAATGAAACCACCTCGAGACAGATTTTTTTAATACATTGATAAATAGGAACTTAAAATCTATATATACAACTAAAATTAGCAACCAAATAAGTTAATATTTAATAAGACATCTACAATATTTTAAGAAAATTATAGAATATTCTTTAAATTATAGCGTAGACTCCTATTTATTGCTATTTTAAGATAATGTATATACCTGATTGACCCACAGACAATTTGAGCCCACCAATAGTTATTTTATAGAGAAGTACGAAGGGCTAGGTTTTATACTAGGCATTATGATTAAAAAAATCGGTCTCGAGGTTGTTTCATTTCTTTGCATTTTCTGAGAACGTTTACCTTAGTAATGTATATTTCATTCACACCATCAGAAAGTAGAGATTTCAACGAACAAAACGCCGAACAATTTAAAAAAAAAAGCTGATTTATTGACGTGAGAACTTTGAATTGAAAATTAGGGTTTTATTTCGATATTAAGTCAAAATAAGGCGTAAAAATAAATATTTTTAATAAAAAACATTAATAGTGTGTTTGGAACATAAGAAGGCAAGTTTTCACCAAATTTCGTGTAAAAGAAAAAAATATTGTAAAAGTTAAAAATTAAAAACCACAAACTTGGCTTTTTGAATTTTTCACATAATTTATGACGTTTTGTGTATAAAGTGTAAATACAAATGTTGTAGATCTTTTTATTGCCTACAACTTTGCCATTGACGTTTTTCCCGTAGGACTTCTAGTTTTGCTGGCAATCGAGATAAACCCTTTTTTACCCTTAAAATCGCAACCCCATCCACTTCCCGACCTCAGATCGCCCGTAATTTATTTTTCCTTAAATTTTTGCTACATTCTCTTTCTTTTCCAATGGGTTTCATCCTACTATAATTTTCTATCGCTTCAAAAATTATCTACCCTTGTCTATAAGCCAATTTTATCAAGTTGTTTAAAGTTAGAATGAGACTCATTTGAATAATAATTTTGTTTCTTTGAAATTGTATGACTTTTGTGGTCACAATCGTATCATTTATTAGTATAGATCTTTTTAGACTGTTTGTCTTAATAATGGTTAGTGACTTTCTGACCGTAGGTGGTGAGTTCGATGCCCATACAGAACAATCTTTTGCATACCTGGGTATGTATTACTTTTATCTAGGGGTGTATAAATCGGGAAACTACGACATTTCTTATTGCAATTAACATTCGATTCATGAAAGAAAAACTGCAAATACTATCCAAACTCATATTTTGTTTATTTTGCTTTATATATCCGCATTATAACTTTTACAAAAGGCTTAATTGCGATGCAAATACGTGAGGGGATACCACAGTTATGGCCGTCAAAATTAAAGACGAAGGATAAAATGTTTTAAAATTTCACACGGCGTTGTTAATGTAGGTATACAGTTTGTAAGCTTCTGTATCATCAGAGTAAATGTCAGCCACAAAAATAGTTTGAGGCCATAAACCGCCTACAGATACAAAACAGACTCTGTAATATTCTCACTATTTAACTATTAATTTTGTAAATTCAGAAATGTTCTTGCTATTTCACTTTTTTTTTTTTGGAATTTCAGAAACTACCCCATCGTAAGGGTGGTACCAGTCTGTTAGGTTAATTTTATTACACTCATTCATGCATGTTAAGAAGTCTGTGGAGGAACTATTTTTGAAGGTCAACGTAAATATCAAGGTCAATAAGGATTAAGGTTAAGATTTAAAAAAATAATCGTGCGTTCTAAGTGTTCTAAGGTTAGGAGTATCTTATATATCTGTACTGGCTGGACGGCATGACTTAGAAATACTTTGTTATTTTAATTTTATATTTTCTTTTACTAACTTGTTTTATAGGTAGTTCTCTTGCATGTCATTTTTTTAAAGATGTGATAATTATAATATTTCCATAAAAACGTGATAGGATGTTAAGCACGTGATAGCGAATTAGTTTTGCTGTTACCTTTGCGTGGTCAGTTACAGTATATTCTTAATTCTTCTTAAAGATATCGTTTATTAAAATAGACACCGAACATCTCGTTTTTAAACTAAATAAAGAATAAACCTGTCAAATTTGGAATAACTAAGAAAGCGGATCCTGGATTCCGAACCGGGGAACGCTGAAACGATGATGATGAGCTGATAGATCTTCGTAAAGGTTTATTTAGCGGATCTTAATCGTTTTACCGCAATTGTACACACTAAATAAATTTACTTTATGTCCATACATTCCTCAAGTTAAATTTAACTTCATAGGTAACTTCTACACTACACAACTAGCTCATGACCGCAGAAAAAACATCGTCAGACAACATTGGATAATATATTTTCAGTTTCATAAATTATTTTCAAAGCTATGATTTGCAGAGTAGCACAAGAAGTAAATTTGCAGATACTTTATTTCAACATTGACTAAATAAATAATTGTAAAAGTCAAAGTCATTGTAAAATTAGAATCGTAGGATATTCCCTACTCCAATAGGTTTTTGCGTCATTACATTTTGTATTATGACGTCCTTTATTGATATAATAGTAATGATGTGCTTTATTCATGCCGAAAAAGATCCCCTATTCAAATAAACCTTACGAGTTAGGCAGACTATCCCATTAGTTCCCCATCGTTAATTGACTATCGATCTTCAGGCAAAGTGATAACTTTATATTTGTAGTAAATTCTAAGTAGCCGTGGAGTTTTTGAATGTGACTTATGAGTGAATTTCCCGGGACCAAAAATTACGTGGCATCAATAAAATCGGTACTATAAAAAGATTCCGACGAATTGTGAACCTCCTCCTTTTTTTGAAGTCGGTTAAAACATAGTTATAATGTTCTAACATTTTTTTCTGGTTAGGTGAAATAGTAATCTATGTGTAGCACTAAATATTTAATTAAATAGGATTAATAAATACTAAAAAAAAAAACATTAAACCTCGAAATCTTTCATTGCCGTGTTTGTCCACACATCACCTTGATGTGTATTATACGTTAGTGATAAAAATCTATTGGTTATTTATATAAAAACCTAGTTTTATTTGATACGTGAATAGTTAAAGTATCGTTACGTAAAACATTTATTCATATATTTAATCAATACGACGAATGGTGAGTAAAATGCATTTGTCCTAGAACTAGCTTTCAGCGCCGTGTCCTAAATATATTTAAGAATATTGTTTTCTCTAAGGACTTGCGTCCCTCACCCCTGTGCGCTAAACGTTGCATAATAGGTAGTGTCGCTTGGTGTTCGACGTGGAACGACGTGTATACGTGCCTGCGTTTTTGCGCCATAAATGTATGTATTCGATTTTTATACTACTGGACATTTTTTATTTCATCGCCGAGGAAAGGTCTTACTTCTATTTGAATAAGTTTGTCCTTTTGATTAAGCATTCGATAGAATGCCATTTATTTTATGTTTATTTGTAACGTGTTAATTACTGTGAATTATTAATAGATTTTTGGTTACTTGATGTTTTTGCCTTGATTTTCATCACCGTGCTCTCATTGCAGTGATTTCCGTGGGCAAAATTTGCTATGGCAATGAAAAAAAGACATGGCGATGAAACAGAATTTCATTGCTATATCTTTTAAAACAATTTAATTTCATTGCCATGTCCAGTTGTTCCATTTCCGTGACTTATGTTTTCATCGCCACAGCATGATTAAGAAAAAGAAACAATCTGTACTGTACACTCAGCTACAAAAAGATATTTCCACGTTAACCGTACAAAATGATATATATTTGGTTGGGGGAAAAGTCTTTTCGCATTATAGTATGTATGAACTTGTAATAAAATCTCTTTGGCTATACTATTTGTATCTGGCTGGTTTGGTATCATTGAAAGTTTAAATATTAAAGAACATAATTCCAAATTCAAATTAGGAAAATGTGAGATTTTTATTTGTCTTTCGTACTGTCAAGATGAGTGAGTCTAATGATGCAAGTCGATACATTTTAAAATTTTACTACAAAAAAGGTAAAAATGCATGCAAGCTGCGAAAAAAATTTGCGATGTTTATGGACCTAGTGCAGTGTCTGTGAGTGTAGCACAAATTTGGTTTTCAATCGTTTTCAATCCGGAAATTTGATGTCAAAGATGCAAGTCGCGAAAATGGATGCCATTTTGAAAAAGTGGAGCAACTCGGCATATTAGCAGTTACGACGTAGCTGAAGAACTGGGAATTGACCACAAAACAGTTTTGGCGCATTTGAAAAAATGCGCCAAAACAAAAAGCGTGGGTACACAAAAACGTTCGATATTTGGGTATCGCGAGCTCACTGAAAGAAACCTAATGAACTGTGTACTCATTTGTGCTCCTTTATTACGACGTAATGAAACCGAACCATTTTTGAAGAAGCTGATAACTGGTGATGAAAAGTGTATCACGTACGACAATAACGTGCGAAAAAAGTCGTGGTTAAAGGCCGGTCAGGCTTCACAGACTGTGGCGAAACCCAGGTTAACTCGCAACAAGGTGATTCTTTGTGTGTTAAGGGATTGGAAGGGCATTTTTCCATTCTTCACTATTAGCTGTTACCACCAGGCAAGACCATCGATTCTGAACTCTACTGCAAACAACTGATGAGATTAAAGCAAGAAATTGAGAGAAAGTGGCTGGAATTAATCACAAGAATGGGTGTGGTTTTTCATCATGATAATGCTAGACCTCACACATTTTTAGCCACTCAGAAAAATTAAGAGAGTTTGGCTGGGAGGTTTTAATGCATCCGCCGTATAGTCATGACTTTGCACCTTCAGATTTCCACCTGTTTCGGTCTCTTCAGAATTCTTTAGGCAGTGTCAGGTTAACATCACAAGAGGACTGCCAAAACCACTTGTCGCGGTATTTTGATCAGAAGTCCCAAAATTTCTATAGCAATGGGAACATGTCCCTACTCAAAAGATGGCAAAAAGTTATCAAACAAAATAGTACCTACATACTTTAATTAAATGTAAATAAACTATGTTAAAAATGTTTTGAATTTTCTTCAAAAATGCAAAGAAACTTTTTCCCCAACCTATTATTTGGGACTCCGTCACACGATAGACATTCAAACATACGCACACACACATGCACACAGATTCACACACACACACACACACACAACACAATCACACGCACTCACTCACATATATTATACTACAGTCTAATTATAAACATAATAATGGATTGTTTATATTTAGAAAGCCAAGATGCCTAAACCGAAACTATCGGAAGAGGAGAGAAAGGAAAGAAAGGATTGGCCGAACAAAAGTGAGGAAAAAATAAGAAGCGACCCTGTAATATTATATAAAGTTAAGTATAATATATATTGTTGGCAATAGCTATTGCATACTTTAGAAGAATATCTTATTATTTGTTAATTTTTATTTTGTTAATTTTTGTGTGAAGGAACTTAAGTGATTTTGTTGCTTTGATTCTATTTACTATTTGTTTAATTTTACTCTGATGCGAGAAGGTTATTGAAAATAGAGTATAAGAGCGTATGTGTGTGTTGTGTATGCCTTTCTCTCTCAGAGCCAGGGATGTATCTATTTCAGGTAAGTATATTGTATCAAAAATATCATGTGTTGTTGGATTTTTTCATTACCGTGGATTGATTATATAATTCCCGTGGCACAGTTCTTTCATTGCCGTGGACGCATGTTTCATTGCCATGCATGCATGTTTCATTGCCGTGGCACGAAATTTTTAATCTTGTATATCTCGTTAGTTTTTTAAGCTATCTGCTAGATATTAAGCAAGATTACATATATTATCAAAAACTTGAGTAAACACTATTTTTATTGTTCTAAAGTTGAAGAATAAAAAATCTCATCTAAATATTTAATAAGCAGCAATAGACTAGAGGAGATGCTAACAGATAATACGCAGAGAGTCGCCTGTGCACCAGTTTGCAAGGTTATGGGCGTATTAAATAAATTATCGCATGCTAAATGGTGATAATGACCTGCATTTCTGAGAGTTCTCAATAATGTTCTTGAAGACTTGTGCAATCTGCCAACCCGCCTTTGGCCACGTGGTGCTCTTCTCATAACGAGAAGACGGCTGTGCACAATGAGACTGTTTATGTACGGGGCTCATATTATAACATACATACATAAACTCTCGCCTGTTTCCCGAAGGGGTAGGCAGAAACTACGGAACGCCATTTACTATAAGGTATATATTATTATGATCTATACATACCCATAACCATAGGTAACCTGAATGATTTATATCTACATCCTTACCTAACCCTTGAAATGACAGTCGCGTCATGTCACTAATTGTAATTAGCAAAGCAGAAAGTGAACTACCATTCTAACCCCATTCAACTTTAAGTGCCAATCAACGGAGATCATTATTTTAACGGCGGATAAGTATTTTCAGTAGCAACTGTTCTGCGAACTCAACAATGGGTTAGAAAACATTAAGCTGTAGTTGAAAAGGAAATATTCTTGGCCATTAAATGAAATACAGAAGAAGGAACGGTACAATTCTATACCAGTTTCTTAGCTGTTGTTATGCTTTGACATTTGCGAAGTAATGGACACTTCTGAATTCATAGGAGCCCGGGGACTCGTGGAAATATAAAATGCATGTTAACTAAAACACATTGTGAGTAAGGAGAGCTACGTCTTGAGCAATTTGTCGTAGTTGTCTCTTTAATGTACATGCCTGGCTGTTTAATAAATAATTGTGTGGAATTTTACTTTGATATTATAGCACGACTAGCAATGGCACATGTAGTATTTATACGTACATAAAATTAAGTTCTCTTTTCTTTCTATCAGTCTGAATGAACAGGATATATTCAAAAACTACTAAACGGATTTTAGTATAGTTATCTTTGCTTCCTGATGAAGGTTTAGGTAAATAAATCACGCAGGCGAAACCGCAGGCGAAGTTTAGTACAAAGTGAATGCAAGTAAACCTAGGTTTACCCCATCATCTAATATTACCTGGGGGGCAATCGTGCTAAACGTCAACGTATTTACCAAAACCAAACTTCAACCGAAAACGTCACGTTATGCACATTTCGTATCGTGCTAATTATTTGAACGTAAACGATTTGGTTTTTGTAGGGCAGATAGGGTTAAGTGCTCGTAGGGCAGATACGTTCAGTGACAGCTAGGTGACAGCGTGCGAGCGAACTCTCGTTGTTGCATGGTATCGCGCTATTATTTGACAACGTTTTAAACCAAAACCGTTACGTTCGCGGACGTCTCATACGTTGTCAAACCAAAAGTTCCTATCGACGAACTTTGCAATTATATAATATTTTAAATTTGAGAAAATTATTAAGATAATTTTATATTATTTATCAATTTAGTGGCATATGCTTATAATACGTTTGATTGCAATGAAATGAGTGAACAACATTCTTTCAGAAGGCAATTTTTATAGATATCGCTTTGGTATAGCTTATTGTTGCGGTAGATTTCATTATTGTAAGATTGGCGTCAACCTTGCTTGGCCCTATATTTATGACAATGTCTAGGAAGGCATCTCATCAAATAGGCTACATCTCGACGCGATACCTTCCTAGACATTCGCTTTTGAAAGGCTTAAATAATATTATGAGGATGTACGTATACCATACACATAATACTGTCACAGTTATAGGTTCTTTGGGTGGCTTAAGCCAAAAGACTGCCTACTCGGCCAGTGCGCGCTCAGACGCCTGTATACAGCAAGTAGACGACTGATAAACGTTCATTTATAATTATTTTTCCCTAGTACCTAGATAGGTATTGTAATTATTTCATTTTACCAAGACACAGACAAAAGTGTAGCTCATTATACAAAGATTTGTCGTATTAGGAATCCAACCCACTACCTCGGGTAACAGACCTAAGTCTTAGATTAGGGCTGGGTGGCAGCGAGTTGAATGTGCGTGCGTGGGAAGCGCAATGCGGTGCCGACACAGAATTGTAAATTTCATGTAATCTGTGGGTGCCGAATAGTTCTTTCTCCACCGGCCGTAGTTCAGGACATGTTGACGGAAGCCGTCCGGTAGGACGCTAATGTGGTCTCCTTCTGTGAAGCGGTCATGCTCCAGAAGGAGGCCGCCGAGCGGGATCGCGAGAGAGCCGATTCCGCTCGCAGACGCAGGCGGCGTCGCGCGTCTTGGCGGTGGCAATGGCCGCTAGCCTGACTCTTCCTTGGGGCCGTGGGCTATCAGAGATGGCAAATTTGACTACCCGACCACGAACGACCCCGAGAAGACAGCGGTCTCGGGTAGTTGAGGGACCACTGTACTCGCACAGTACGAGGTAGCGAAGGGAGGGCATTACCAACCTAGCCCTATCAGAGACTGAGCCCTACTACGGGACTAGCGTAATGGGAGCCAGGAGCAGTACACCCATGTTCCCTGTGTCCCATTCTTTTGACCGCTGAGGCGGCTATTGTGGTACGTGGTTTTAGTCGGTAAACCCGGGTTCTGTCCCGGGGAGTCCGACATACCTATCCTCTCTGCCCGCCCCGCGGAGGGGCACTCGCAAAAGAGTTTCCCGATATAAAAAAAAGGGTGCCGAATAGTTCAACGAGTCGGTCAGACCCTAGACATGGCTTAGACTCTGGCTAGCCTATTTTGACTAGTTGGTTCAGGGCTCTTAAATTTGGCTTGCTTTGGCCGATCAGCGAAGGGAAGGCCACAGGAGCTTTTCGCTTGGTGTAGTTTTCAAAGGCATAATCACGGGAAAACCTGCCCCGGGTCTTTGTTGCGACGAGACCCGCCATGACAAAACATCACTGTTGCCCACTTTGCATATATAGTAAAAGTAATAGGCCTTGGAGCCTGTTAAGAGAATATCTATCTAATAAGGTTCCCATCAAGTACCACCTGCCCATACTAGTATGAGAGTGGTTAGGGTAGGTGCCACCTTTCGTCCTTAGTGACTATTTAGACCGGGTGAATTTCTAAGTGAATTGTAAGAAAATATCCGTGAAGAAGAGAAACATAAGAATAAATTAATTCTCTGTGACAACCTACACCTGGCGGTGTGATCCCAAACTAGGCACAACCTAGTGGCATGGTCAGACAATTGATTAATATATATAAATATTGTTTTGATACACTTACGAGTATTATAGTTATGGTAATTTGCTCATCGCACAAAGAGTTCTCCTGGGTGGTAATCGATCGAATGACTTTCGTCTTAGCACTCAGGTTTAGGTACCACTAGACTTATAGGCCGTTCTACAAGGGAGACTTACCACTAACTCAGCAAGATGTATACGATTGTGTGAGCTTACATAAGCGTAGCGCGTTTCTTATCGGGTACCGAGTCCAACATCTGATGATCCAGTGTTACCCAGACTGCCGCTTGACCACTTCAATAGATATTTAAAGGAATAGAGTAGGTATATTAAAAGGAAAGCTCCAATTTCGCATTTCGATTTTATTTATTCAGTGTATTGAGATGATGAAATCTGATACAAAATATTATTTTAAGTAGAGTTGAAACAATCAACATCTGTTAGGTCATTTGATTGTTACAATTACAACGTGAACTTCACAGTAATAATAATGTATTTGGTTTGGTTTTCATTATTTAAGTAAACTACATACATACATACATAGTCTCACGCCTATAACCCCGAAGAGGTAGGCAGAGGTGTATTTCTACACCCACTTTTCGCCAGATATACTTTAGTCCCACGTAATAAGGGGCGAGCCTATTGCCATACCGGGAACATTTCGAGACTCCGTGCTGCTACTGAGAATTTCGTGACAGAATAACCCCATAATACTGCCAAACCCAGGAATCGAACCCGGGACCTCCCAATCCCACGCGCACACTTATGCCGCGAGACCAACGAGGCAGTCGTATAGGGTTTGATGTCGAATTTTCCGTCTCTACGCAAAGATGGTATTTGCATCGTGTTATCCCTTAGTCGCCTCTTACGACACCCACGGGAAGAGAACTAATTAATAGTAGGTATATTGTTGTTTAATGTCCAAGAAGTGACGATGGTCTGGATTTGGCTCGTAGCAAATTCCTCATTTCTGTTAACTTGCTATTATGTACTGTCCATGTGGTTGTGCTAACGAGCAGTTTATTATTCTGCTTACTCCTCGGCTACTGTGAACAAAATTAAAAAATAAATTATTTAGTAAATATTTACTCAAATATAAGTCCTACCAAAATAACTAAACCCACTGACATTTAACTTAAGATTAATATTGTTCGCATACGTGCGCTATATCTTGTGTTTGAGTATATAGGTACTTACAATATTTTGTTGGGGATTTATGCATATTATAAGACAAGTTCAGAATGAGAGTAAATACTGTAAGATCTTACGTAATGATAATTGAAATGCGTACCTACCTGAAAAGTTAGAAAGTCAGCTAAATTCAAATTCTCCAGCTTTTCGTCTATCTCTTCTTATATAGAAAGGATAACTATTATGCCGAACGCTGACAATTCCGGTTTTGTTTAACATCTTTCTCTGCTCTATATATTATTCCAAATCTGTAAAATAGGTGTTTTTTATTGTAACGATCATATAAAATTCGTATTGGGCTCGACAAATAGCAGAAGAAGCTGCAATTGCGGTGATGTTGTGGTGCATCATCATTTGAATTCACCTTCGTTACCCTAGTGAAATAAAAACCACTTCTACATGACCAAGTGTGACCATTAATTGCTTTTTGCATAAATCACTTATTACAGTAAACAATATTTCGGTACTTACCGTATAATTTGAATGTAATTATTTCATGATTTCATATATATAATATTTGTTGACATTCAATGACATTCACATGATGACATTTGTCTTTTTAAAATAGTGCTTGCACATGGCGCGATGTCGCTACAGCCTCTTTAGTATAAGAATAGTACTTACTATTTTCAAAAGCCGGTGTCAAGCACTAGACGTTTGACGTAAGCCCAACGTAAGGGTTGCGTCTACGGTTCGAACCAAAGAGGTTGGACGTTTAGACTAGAGAGAACATGCCATATAAATTTCCTTATACCGAACGTGCAACATGTAATGTCAGTTGGTCTTAGTTGGTTAATCATAACGTCAAATTACGCGTCTCATTTAAAGAGGCATATACTCTTTACATACTCATATCTTTGACTACATTCTCTAAATAGCCGTGCTGTGATCTGTCAACAGTGTAAAATTTGTTGTATGTTTGTGTTTACATTTTTAATAACTTTTTTGCATTTAAATAGTAAGTAAGCTTATAAAAATTAAATAGTGTACTCATTAATTAATACACATTGTGTATGTGATATCGGAATGTGGATTCCGCTATTCTCGGAACGGAAATAACAGGAGAAACTTTATCTTCTAGCAGTGAGTCGGAATTTTCCTACAAATGTATTTACTTTTCTCGTATTAATGCTATAATGAGTGTTAAGTTTACACAATATCATTGTATTGCAAATCACAGGAACAGCTTGCATACGTATGTGTTATGAATTTTACTCACAAATTGTTATTTTGTACATTTATTGATTTAATAGCCTTAGTGATGGGATTTGACAGTGAAAGGACATATCGATGTTTTTTGAATGAGGGGTAAATACGGAAACTAACTATCGGACATGAATGTAAAACTGTAGCTGGAAGCGACAGCGGGTAGCCGCGGTTGCTAAGTTGACAATAAACAAAGACATCCAGCGGTCTAATTTTCTATCGCGCGTTTGATAGTAAGCGCAGTTTAATGTACATAATTTACTTAGATACCTACCTTAAAAGTAGCGTCTATTAACCTAAAGCCAAGTGTTCCAGTGTAAGCGCGTGTGTGTAGGCTTACATTTCTGCATCTATAAAATAGTAGATGGATTAGGGATGCGAGTAGCATTTTTTCATTATTAAGAAGGTGTTTTTTATTACAGGTTGCCTATTAATGACGTCACAAGAAAACTTTGGATAAATGCCGTTGGACGGCCTAGTTTGATTTAGCAGAAGTACCATCATATTTGTTCACGTCATTTTGAGAAAGACTGTTTTTTAAAGACAGAAAGCACCTGGCGTCGTTTAAAACCGAAAGCTGTGCTTACATTACATTTAAGCCCGGACATTGCACACCCGGTAGAATTATTTATCCAAAGCTAAACAAAAAGTGTGTAATTTTAGTTTGAACATATTAATAAAATATAATAATTACAACGATTTTAATTAATCTACCTACTTCTATATTATTTATCATATTAGTGCTATCCTGACTGATACGCTCAAGGTAACGTCCGCGACAGACGTCCGATATTGTGCACACTTGAATGGATTTTCCTTGTCCAGATACAGGCCTTGCCACACGGCACAATTTTACGTCCAACTTGACTAAATCACTTGATGAAATCGTGACGTGTAGACGCCAGTCGTCCAACTCAAGTTCATCGGGTGGGCGGTACCACCAGATTTTAACCAATCGGGTGGGCGGAATGCAAATCAGTGATTTGATTGTGTCGTGTAGACGGGCAAAGCCAATTCGATTGAAAATTTGATCAGTGGTAAAATTGTATCGTGTGGCAAGGCCTTACCCTTCTGTCGCGACTTACTGTCGCGACAGTAAGTCTCGACAGATAGTTTGTGCGGGCCTTTAAACACGTGATTTTTTTAGTACTGTCTGTCTGGCAAGTCTTTGCAAAGCACTGTCCGGCGTCAACAGCAAAAACTACAATTTCAATATTTTAGTTGTTTATTTATACGGCTTAAATATATCGACACATACTAAAGTTAGACATTTGACCAAAAATATTTATCGATAAATCATCACTGTTACGAACAACACTCGGTTTCCTAACTCTATGTTTTGTCTACTGTTTGCCTACCACGATTCTGCTATAAGAGCGTGCTGCTAAACCTATCGACAGCTCTTTCTATCATACTGCATGTGCCATTAGAAAGAAGATATCAATCATAGCAACCGCTGTTGTTATTGAGTGTTACTTCTATGCCTTAGGTTATATTTCTTTGGTTCGAACGCTCAATACAATTAGCACGAAACGTTCACCAAATACGTTACGTTGTCAACGTTTGAACGTTTGAAAATAGCACGATTAGCCCCCTGTAACATATACCTTCATACAGAATTCCTTTAAGTTTGCACAGCTCCCATGAGAATGAATGCAAAGCGCTCGTGGATGCAGTTTGTCAAACACTTTCAAGATGTCAATAGTGACAGCTATCTCTCTATCGATATACCCCTAGAGAATTCTACCAAATATACACAGGACATAAAGATAGATAGTCACCGCACAGTAGACGGAACATATTTTTGGTGACTATCATAGTGGCCTAGCGGTAGCTTGCCTTCGAATTATAAGAGTTTCACTTACTGCAAAAAGCTTTATAAGTGTTTACCGTCAAGAATTACTATCCAATCTTAAGTTGGAGCTAGGCGTTTGGTGATTATACATCTCATTAGATTCGGAAAGAAAGCTGTAAAGTAATCAAAACGTCATATTGTAATAAATAATGTAGTTTTTTTTTAATTAAATCTCAGTAAAACCAATATATCGCGATAGAATCCGTGAACTGTAGTGAGTTCACACTGCTGTAATAAAATATTTTTAACGCAGTTAACTTATTTCTATTGATACTGGTGGCCGTGGCCAAAAGTTCGGTCTGAAGTTAATTTCTTACACATTTTTGGTCAGACGGAGGTCGTAGACCTTACAGATCAAATCTCTTTATTTTTACACATTAGCAGACTTAGAGAGAAGTCATTGGTCAGTTACTGTAATCCAATGCCCCTTAGTCTGTATTTTATTAAAATAAACTTACGTGATAGCCTTTGGCCATCCCACCGTCAAGAAAAATAAATATTTCAGCTATAAAAACTCCAATTACATTTTGTCCAGATTATATTTTGTATTCCAATTTTCCTCAAAATGACGATTTAAGCCGTGGTTACAAATTGTTATAGGGAAAGGAAAATTGCTCAAACCCATGATAGCTTTGGAGCAATTATATTCGATTTAGAACTTTAAGAGGTATTATGCACGCTGATGATGATTTGTTTTTGTCTTAATGCTTCAGTTAATTTTATACAAAGTTTATAAGACATAATGACATTGCATGAACATCCAGTACCTATATCTTAAAGTAGTGTATAGAGAAAAGAAGAACGAGTAGAAAGAGACTGCTTCTGTGATTCGGCGGTAGTGTAAGCGACTCTGGATCATGAGATGAAAAAAGGATATTGGGTTTTGGGATTGATACCTCCCATCGGACTCTGAGATAGAGAGTAGTTTAGAGAGAGAAGTTTTTCGCACACGCATGTGAATTATAATAACCTGCGCAGCGGGTTCGTCCCGTTGAGACTGAATGACTGAAATTCAGTCTAGTGGAAATTAATACTGTGCCGTGACTCCGCTGGATAGGTCATAAAGCTTGAAATCAAATTAATCTTAAATTGAATGTTATCTTAAATTAAGTGTTAATAAGTAGTTCATTCTTGATTCAACAGATAAAATTTATACAAAATATTTAGATTTACTTCAACAAACAAATTTTATATAACAACGTCAAATTCGTATCTCTTCACAACATTCAACATTACGCCTCGCAGTAAACAGCCTTTGTCTTACGAATAAATAAATTATTTGTCAGCAGAATTATTTAGTATCTACACACAACAATTTTGTGGTAAAACTAAACCTTAGACATAAAATGTTGATACAGAGATATTATTGATGAACTGTTAGACAGTTTTATGAGATTTACGCTAAGACATCTAGGTCAATTGAATACTTATTTGCTAAGAGTAGCAACTCCCTAAGGATACCGTAGGCTAGCATGCAGAATGAGAATTTAGCTATTTGATACCAAGACGTAAGTACGGACCAAAGCTGTAGAGGCCCTTGGGTTTGTACCTACGACGTGCACCATTGACATTCGGATTTATGTACTTACATTGTTTAATATTAGTTATTCTGTGTTTTGAAGAGTACGTCGAGCCCTTACCACGTTGGTCCCAGCTGTCATGAAGACCTTTATGTACACCAGTAGTGACGGGAGTTTATACTTTAAACATAATGATACTATTCTAAGCTATATGATAAGATAACTATCCATTTGGATTAAAGAGATCGAACAGCAGTCTTACGATAGAAAGGCTAATAGGCATACTGACAAATCTAATTTGCCTAGAAAACGAGCCATAGGAGCCAAGACTGGAGTGGATGCAAATGGTATGGTGTTAGGAAGATGATTTAGTTCAATCACAAACCTCAAGTCTCATAACCTCAGGTAGACTGAAAAGTCGGAATAAACCATTGTACAACAATATTTAAACCTGTAATAATCTTTACTTTGGAAGTGTTATTGGGTTTTTCTGTTAGGAAATTCTCCGTAGCAGCACGTACGCGACTGGCTGTTAAAGACCTCGTTAGTCTCGCGGCATAACTGTGCGCGTGGGATTGGGAGGTCTCGGGTTCGATTCCCGGGTCGGGCAAAGTGTTATAGGGTTTTCCCTTAGGAAATTCTTAGTAGCATCACGGAGTCTGGTAATGTGCCCATGTGTGTGTGGTACGGCAATAGGCTCGCCCCCTATTACGTAGGACTTAAAGATTCATGGTGAAATGTGGGTGTAATATTACACCTCTGCCTACCCCCTCGGGGATACAGGCGAGAGTCCATAAAAAATCTTTATATAATGATATATACAGCGACAAATCAAGTCAAACAGCTGCAATACGATTTTAATACTTTTTCTTACGCCATTAGATCTTTCTAAAAATTCAAAGTGCTAAGCAAAGAGTATACAAATACTACGTAAGAGTGCTAAGGATAACGTGTTGCTGTTTATACTATTTATATAATGGCGATTCTTCATCTGAATATAAATTCTGTAATCAAATGCCATTAGACAAAAAGAGCAATAATGTTATTCTTAATATTTTCTGTAAAGAAAATATTAAGAATTACATCCAGTGGTACGTCTAAGATGTAAAACCCGTGAAAATAAAACAGTCAAACCGCGAGCTGACGTAGTTAGTGTAGTATGTCGTGATCGGGTACAGTGCGATAGTTTAAACAGTGGCAGTGGTGTTATACGCAAAAAAAGACTAAGAAAGCGAGTAGACCGTTATACTTGCTCGTAACTTCATCCACCCGCAATACCCTCAGTACATCCGTGAACATGGCGCTTGCAACAGTGCCGAAATATCGGTTACTCCAAACAAAGGTACGTGGTATAAATCCCGAAAGACAATTTAAAATAAGTAATAATTATACTCTTCTAATTTTAGACTAGATACTCCGTAATATTATATTAGAGACAGAATTCTTACGATGAATAAATATTTTATGACAAATCTTAATAACACTTTTCTCGGAAATACTGTCGAAAACTCAAGATTTAATCACAGAGAAAAAATATAGAGTATTGTGATTTCCATTTCTAAGAATACTTACCTATAGGTTATGATGACTTCGCCAATATTAACTATAAAAATAAACAAATATGTGTATTATTAAAATAAAAGATTCATATTAACGCTGTAAGCAAGTAGACATATACAATAATTATAAAAAAAGTCTACCAATACACATTCTGTGAAAACTTTAACTAGTAGTAAATACGGTGAATGAAACATAGCCAAGGCAAATAACTGAAAGGATTCTAGCCTTGGAACTAAATAACAACATGCTACATATCAATGGAAAGGTTCTTTTTGTATTTTAAATTTTGTTACGGTGGATGGTCCCAAATTGCCCGTCCACCTTTAGTTTTAGGACACCTCTTGGTTAAGAGACCATGATATGAGAATTATAACAATATAAGTTTGCATACCCGATTTAAAACGAACATTCAATATAAAAAACATGCAGATAGTCTATCCCTTATTTATTTAAATATATCAAATCTTATATATACATATGTAAGTCGACGACCGGTTGGCGCAGCGGGAGTATAAGCGACTGCCAAGCCGAAGGTCGCGGGTTCGATACCCGCTCAAGTCAAACATTTGTGTGCGTGAGCATGAATGTTTGTCTTGGTCTAGGTGTTACTATGTATAATAAGTATATAATTATGTATGTATTTACAAAAAAAAGTATATAATTATGTATGTTTATCCATTGTCTAGTACCCATAGTACAAGCTCTGCTTATACTAAAGATCTTTAGTATGTGTGCATATCGTGGTAGTTTAAAAGCTCTGCTTAGTTTGGGACTATTACATTATCTATATATATATATATAAATGAATTGCTGTTCGTTAGTCTCGCTAAAACTCGAGAACGGCTGAACGGATTTATCTTATCTCGGTTTTGAAATGTTCGTGGAGGTCTAGGAAAGGTTTAAAAGTTGACAAAAAATCGAATAATTGCCGGGAAAACCCTCAAAACAGCCCTTTTCTATTTCCTATACAAACGTTTTCTAAATAAAATGGAAAGTCAATTTGTAATATATTACCGCTGCATAAAGTTCAAATTCGCGTGCGCGCTTATATACTTCTTTGTTTGATGGCAGTTTTGACAGGTTTCCGGAATCTGAAGTCTCAGTGCTGCCGCCCAGCGGGCTTCATGTCAGAAGAAACTATACTACAATAATCCCTACTTATTAATATTATAAATTCAAAATTGTGTATGTATGTATGTTCCGTTTTCACGCTAAAACGGCTGAACCAACTTTGTTAAGTTTTAATAAAGAGATACATATATTGGACCATGGAGACGGACATAGGCTACCATAAGTTGTAAAAATTAAACTGGGAGGGATTGTAGGCAGGGTAGAAGTTTGTACGGCACAAATTTACCTCTTGGAAGTAAGAACGCATGCACTGATAATTGAGTGCTGCGCATGTGCTATCGCATATCTGTCAGTACTGTCACGTCATACATAATGTCATATTGTGCACGTTGATTAAATTGTTTGCTTATCTATACTAATATAATAAAGCGGAAGAGTTTGTTTGTTTGAACGCGTTAATCTCAGGAACTACCGGATCTGAAAAATTATTTTTGTAAATGATAGCCCAGTTATTCCGCAAGGCTATAGGCTATATAACATAACGCTTCGACCTTTTGGGGCCGGGCAAAAGGCTAAAAAGGCTTAAAGATAATGTCGGCTAATCACAGGAACTAGCAGTCAGATTTTAAAAATTGTTATTGTCTAAGATAGCCCAATTATTCCGAAAGGCTATAGGCTATATAGGTACAATTAAGCCACAACTTTTAAGGGCCGGACAAAAATAATAAAATGGTCAAGCGAGAAGGGGGAGGGTTGGTCAAAGGCAAAAAAAAGCTAAACGAACAGGATACAATCTATATGGGTATCGTTTTCGAGATTTTCGGGACGCTGATTAATAATATGAAATTTATTTAGTAATCCAAAATGGCGGACGGGAAATTAAAGATGGCGGATGAGAAAATTTTAAAAATCAATATAATATATAATATATAATATATAATATAATATCTTTATTTCCAAAAGAATTACAGATCATATTTTTTAGAGATTTAACAAACATCCGGTGACATGAATGTTAATACATAACAATATGGGTATCATCTGCGATATTTTAAGGGGTGGAGAATTCAAAAACACGATCTATTTCGTGATCAAAGACGGCGGATGGGTTTTTTTTTTAAATATCAATATGGGTATCCTCTCCGATGTTTAATGGGATGGAAAATCCAAATACAATATCTATTTCGTGATCAAAGATGGCGGATAGGAAATCAAAGATGGCGGACGGGATTTTTTTAAAGTCGATATATTTTATTTTATTTTATTTTCTTTGAGATAACAAACAATTGCGTAATGTGCTTAATTCTAATACAGTATTAATCCTTAAAATATACTTATGTAATCACGCAACCAACACCGTTATCTACAACTTAACATATTTAAGTGAACTTAACAAGTAGCAAGCAACTATAGCAAACAGGGCACCTGTTTCACTGTGTCACCTGCACCATTGAAAGACGATAGATATTTAATATAAAGAGGTAAATTTAAGACATTATAGGTAATGTACAGTAGGTATATGTTATGTTTTATTTGTGTATAATATTAAAATATTTTTGATAAACATTACACCAATTTATTCATTAGCTGTTTTTTAAACTGAAATAGGGACAAGGCAAATATATCAACATCAGTGAAATTATCGTTATAACTTTTCATTATACGTCTTAAAGGCGCCCGCTCACCAGCGTTTGTTCTGCTCGGTATAGGAGCAAATAGGTTATGAACGTAGGTGTCACGGATACGTTGCGAGCGACTAGGTATGCGAAAATATATTTGGTTTATCAACTTATCACAATCTAGTTTATTTTGACAAATCTTGAAAAGAAACATTTGGTCAAGGTACATTCTTCTATGTTTAAGAGTCATGAGAGAAAATTTTTTGAGAAGTATTTCATATGGTAGCCGTTTCCGTTCAACTTTATAATTCAAGTAACGTAGAAATTTGCGTTGTACTGATTCTATTTGGTCATTATATTTGTCATATAATGGGTTCCAAATACACGTGGCGTACTCCAGCTGCGACCGAATGAGGGACTTGTATAATAACAATAAAGTAGCGGACTTCTTGAGCAAGGTACAGGTACGTCTAACAAAACCAAAAAGTTTAAAGGCCTATATGGGTATCATCTCCGATATTTTAAGGGATGGGAAATCCAAATACAACATCTATTTCGTAATCAAGATGGCGGATGGGAAATCAAAGATGGCTGATGGGAAAAATTTAAAAATCAATATGGGTATCGTCTCTGATGATTTAAGGGATGGTGAATCCAAATACAGCATCTACTATTTCGTGATCAAAGATGGCGGACGGGATTTTTTTTAAGTCGATATGGGTATCGTCTCCGATATTTTAAGGAATGGGGAATTCAATAAAGGAACATTTGACTTCATTAAGTTTTAACGAAGTGTATGAACAAAACACTTTTGACTCTGCCTTCCAATCATTCCATGAAACTTTTTGCTTGCTATACAAATTGTATTTTCCAGTTATCAAAGTCAAAATATCTAACATAGCTAAAACAAAAAACTGGATTACTAAAGGCTTAAAAGTTAGCTGTAAAGGAAAACGCTCACTGCGATATAAATATTACCACAATAAATGTAGCAAAACAATGATTCAATATAAAAAATATTCGAAATTATTGCGTAACTGTATTGATCAGTCCATTAAAATTTTTTACCGTGACATGATGGTTAAATCAAAAAATGTAAGCAAAACGTCATGGCGGTTAATTAAAGAAGAATCGACATCATATGAACAAATAAAGACCATTACTAGCATTAATAGTAAACATGATACATTGCTTTATAATCCGTACGACATTGCCAAGGAGTTCAATGCACATTTTGCTAACTTATCACATCTTAATACTAGTTCCTTAACCAATACAAGTAAGGCTAGCTCGTGCAATAGCATTTTCTTACGACCATTTTTATGTAATGAAATTTTCTCTATAATTATGTCATTGAATAATAGTAATGCGGTCGGTTATGACGAAATAGCGACAAATATTCTCAAGAGCTGTTCAGTAGAAATTACTCCGATACTTACACATTTAGTTAACCACTCATTTAAAGACGGGTGTTTCCCTAGTGTGCTCAAATACTCAATTGTGAAACCATTGCATAAAAAAGAGAAAAAAACATGCATGAGTAATTACAGACCAATATCTCTCATACCAATTTTGTCAAAAGTCTTTGAAATGGCAATGTATAAACGTCTTGCAAGTTTCATTAAAAAACATAATGTGTTACGACAAGAACAGTATGGCTTTCAAAGGGGAAAATCGACAACATTAGCGTGTTTTGATTTGGTAAGTAAAATAATTGATAATATAGACCGTAATAGAGTAGTTACTGTGATATTTTTTGACATGTCCAAGGCGTTCGATCTTGTATGTCATGAAACGCTTTTAGAAAAGTTAAATAAATATGGTATCAGAGGACCAGCACTAAGTTGGATTAGAACGTATCTAAAAGAAAGGCGACAAGCTGTACAAATAGATAATGTAAATAGAAATAAAGTGCTTGAACAATATAGATCAACCTATCTTATAAATAGTTATGGTGTTCCACAAGGAAGCATTCTTGGACCATTATTATTTTTAATTTATATTAATGACCTTCCTGACATTACTCCTAATCCTTGTATTTTATTTGCTGACGATGTTTCCCTAATAATGACTTGTAAAAATGATACTGACATGGATAAATTTTCTTCTGACATAAATAATACTATACAATCTATATTAAAATGGCTCGCTGATAATAATTTAATGGTAAATCTAGACAAGACAAATTTCATTCAATTTAGGACATATAATACAAATATCAGAGACATAAAAATTAATTATAACGATCAAAACATTACTCAAGTAAAAGAAACAAAATTCTTGGGTATTCACTTAGATGAACATCTAAACTGGAAGTCTCACATCCATAAAGTGTGTAATAAAGTAAACAGTTTTGTTTTCATCCTTTATAAACTTCGTAAGACTTCAACTGAAAAAACGGTCCTAGCAGCTTATCACGGATGTGTTGCCTCTGTTCTAAATCACGGTTTAATATTATGGGGAAACTCTACAGAAATACAACGAGCATTTCTTGCTAAAAAAAATGTATTAGAGCCATTGCTGGTATACCGCCCTGGGAATCGTGTAAGACATTATTTAAAAAGTTTAAAATACTTACACTACCCTGTATGTACATATTAGAAGCAGCTAAATTTGTTAAATTATACCCCAGTCGATTTGAAACTGCTAAAAACCTATTCATTCGAAACATTAGAAATCCAGACAGAATTGTGTTAAAAAGAGTACCAAGAACGACAATGTATCTGAAAAATTGTATTACAATGTGTGGAAAAATTTACAATACTGTACCTCCTAACATAAAAAATCTACCACTTAATCAATTCTGCAAAAAATTGAAACAATGGTTGTTAGAAAATAATTTTTATTCTGTCACTGATTTCTTAAATCGCAATTCTTAAAACAAAATAATGTACCTATGACATCTTTGTAATTAAATTCCTATTGAAACTATATGTAGACTATTGAATATTGTTAATAATGTATGTGTGTTTTCATGATTGATTGTATTGACTTCTATTTATATTTGACATTGGCTATAATTTTATTTAATTGATTTAATTTTAAAAGCTATAAAATGTATGATGTTTTTGCATGTCGCTAAGCGACAAAATGTACTGGCTCTATGTACCATTTTGCTCCATCTCCTTTGTACCTACATTTTATGCAAATAAAGAATATTATTATGTCGTTTATTAAATATTCTTCTCACAGTCACATTTCACATACTTAATAAATTTCACACTAAGAACTAAATTAAATATATAAAATGGGACCACGGAGACCCACCGGCATCGGGCACAGGGACCAAGCTACCGGTGGTTAGGGCTCCAGAGAAAGGAACCTCCGTACGATGCGTGTCGTGTCCAGCAATACTGCCTTCTGTATAGAGGACTTGATCCAGCCGTCTAACGAGAGCCTCTTGAGGTGGTGGTCGAGGCTCTTGGCAATAAGACCATTTACAGTCACGACTATCGGTACAATGATCGCCGAGTCAACATCCCACATGTCGACAATCTCGTGAGCCAGGTCCAAATACTTAATTTGTTTATCTTTTTCGACTTTCACGAGATTCTCGTCATGGGGTATGGTATCGTCGATGATCATTGCAAGGCGCTCTAATCGGTCTATCACCACTATGTCCGGCTTGTTAGCCACAATAGTTCTGTCAGTAATGATAGACCGATCCCAATACAGAGTAGCACGACCATTTTCAAGAACTGGGTCGGGCACATACCTGTAGTACGGTATTTCAGAGTTGACAAGTTGGTACTTTAAGGCAAGTTGCTGGTGGACAATCCTGGCTACTTGGTTGTGTCTATTCAAATATATAATTATAATATCGTATATAAATATACATACATACATAGACTAACGCCTGTTTCCCGGAGGGGTAGGCAGAGGAACGCCATTTGCAACGATCCTGACATACAATCATTCAATTCTATCAAATTTATCATGCATGCTCTTCTGTTTAGGGTACTTCTGACCTGTCTTTTTTTTAGGATGTCTCCAATCTGGTCAGAGAACGTCCGCCTAGGTCTTCCCCTTCGTCCAGACCCATTCACATTTGTCTTATATATCTTCTTTGTCAGTCTTTCGTCATCCATCCTCTCCATGTGCCCAAACCATCTTAACACGCCTTTCTCGATGCTTGTCACTACATCTTCTTTTACCCAACACCACTCTCTTATCCGCTCGACCGCTAGCGCCAATTCGCCGAATTCGCTCGACCGCTCACGTTCTAAACAAAATGTTGCGCCGCCGCTCGCCAGATGGGCGCGCTTACATAAACATTTATTGTTGACTAGTCGATGCCAGCGGCTTCGCTTGCACATATTTTCGAATTTCCCTTTTGCCCGATCCCGTGGGAATTTCGGGAAATCCCATCTTAGTGCACCACTACGGTCCCCAAGGAACATACATGCTAAATTTCAGCATCTTGCGTCGAGTAGTTTAGGCTGTAGCTTGTCTGTCAGTCAGTCAGTAACGCAAGGATTTTATATATTAAGATAAGTCAGTAACATGAGTAAGTTGAAGTGATGTTTTTCTTTAACCTTATGAATGACTCGTTCAAGTCGTATGAATTCTTTGTTGATATTAGTTTCTAATTTATTATACATAGCAGCGAACATTGACTATCGTTGAAAAAAACCGGTCAAGTGCGAGTCGGACTCGCGCACCGAGGGTTCCGTACAAACCTAGTAGCACCATAGTTATGGTATTTTTATTGCCAAATGAAATCCATAACATTTACAGTATGGAAAGCTGGAGGAGCATAAATTAAAGAAAAAGGGGTCTTTGTCGTTTGTAATCAGTCATCCTTTATTTTATATTAACATATATAGCTTATTTTATAATATAACTTAAATGTCTATACCAGCCTTGCAGCAGCCTTGCAAAAGTCTGCTGATGAATGATGGTAAGATTTTTTATCAAAGTTATTGATTTACAAAGTTTTTAGTGACTATTAGAAATCTGTTACAAAAATACTTATAAAGTACAGAATAATTAGCAAACAGGTTTATGGTCAGTCCACTGCCGCACCATAGCACACGGTCCTCAGCCTTGCGCATCCTTTATCTGGGCTATAAGACGTTGCTTCGTACCAAATTTCAAGATATTGAGTTCACGGTAGGTTTTGATTCCCTTGCGAGTAGCCGCGAGTTTGAAAATATGATTACGAGTATATTGCTGTTTCTTTTGATTGCGTAGACATAGAAGTTTGATTTTGTTACAGCCTAACGGTGTTATATACCTGAGTATTTGATATGAATTTCAATTTAATACCTCTACGCGTTCAAGAGAAAGGGGTAGTAACTTAAAATTTATTAAAAATATTTTTTTATATGTTGTAACAAAAAAATTACGATTTTCGCATTTTTTCCTTTATAAGTGATATAAGACGTTGCTTCGTACCAAATTTCAAGATTTTGAGTTCACGGGAAGTACCCTGTAGGTTTTGATTCCCTTGCGAGTAGTCGCGAGTTTGAAAAGATGCTTATATTGCTCTGTCTTTTGATTGCGTTGACATAGAAGCTTGATTTTGTTGCAGCCTTACGGTGTTATATACTTGATTATTTGATATGAATTTCAATTAAATACCTCCACGCGTTCAAGAGAAAGGGGTAGTAACTTTAAATTTATTAAAAATGTTTTTTTATATGCTGTAACAAAAAAATTACGGTTTTTGCAATTTTTCCTTTATGAGTGATATAAGACGTTGCTTCGTACCAAATTTCAATTTCACGGGAAGTACCCTGTAGGTTTTGATTCCAATGCGAGTTTGAAAATATGCTGCAATTTGCAGCATATACGGCTGTATCTTTTGATTGCGTTGGATTAGAAGTTTGATTTTTTTACAGCTCTATGGAACCGTACATTCGAGTATTTAGTATAAATTTCAGTTTGATACCTCCACGCATTCCGGAGAAAAAGGGTCTTGACAGACGGACGGACAACAAAGTGATCCTATAAGGGTTCTGTTTTTTCCTTTCGAGGTACGGAACCCTAAAAACACTTTGTGTATTTTAAACCGGATTATTTTAAAAAGTAAATCGATGGCATACATATTTTATGAGTTTTCACCGTAGAGGGGTTCTATCTACACCGAATTAAATAAAAGAAAACATGTATCATAGTATAAAAATATTAAATTTCACGCATACGATTAGCACGTAATCACGGAGCGCGCGAAACAAAGAGTGGACATTATTTTTTCGTTCCGGGTTAACGATTTTAAGACTCGCTTCGTATTTTTTGCCTGAAAAAATGTTCAATGATTTGAATAGAACAGAGAATAAGGATTTAAAACATTACGTAATAGAAAGAAACAGTAAATTCAGACCGAATATAGCGCTGTAACCAAAAAGGGAAAATAGTCACTTGTGCGCGGTCTACGGAATTTCGAAAAAGGGAGAATAGTCACTTGTGCGCGGTCAAGCGAATATATATAAATATATAAAAAATAATAAATCAGTCAACGCCACAAAAAGGTTTGGCCATAAAAAGACTAATCTGCAGAAAAGACGTTTCTGCCATAAAGACTTAAAGAACTGCAGTCAAACACGAAAACACAAACAAATAAAGGAGCTCTGCTCCTAACAAACCCGTTTATTCATTTATCTCTAGCAACTTAGCCAATGATCTAATGCTGACACGTAGATTGGTGGAATAAACAGCATCATATCATGTTAAGCTAGGTAGTGCTTGTAGGATAATCTATCATTCTATAGGATTGGTTTTTGTGTTGTAGCTACACATCAGCTAAAATCAGGTCTCATTATAGTGGAATAGATTTTATATTTAATCTGGCTCCACTTGTTTATTGACCAATAGAAAAACGAAACGATTCCAAACCCGACAACTGAAACCACCAACTAACAGGCCAAAAATTAGAATAATAGAATTGATCAATTACAATAATTTTGTGCACAGAATTACAGTTTTACTTAGAACTAATTGGAAAATGGGCGCACTAGTTTGGTGAACTAATATGACCAAAGGTCTCAAATCTTCTTCTTCTTAATATATAAAATCCTTGCGTTACAGACTGACTGACCGACACGCTACAGCCGAAACTATTGGGCGCAGGAAGCTGAAATTTAGCAGGTGTGTTCCTTGGGGACCGTAGGGGTGCACTAAGAAGGGATTTCCCGAAATCCACACGGGATCGGCCAAAACGAGTAAATTTTAAAAAATGCAGGCGTAGCTGCTGGCGTCCTCTAGTTCTGTATAAAGCACAGCATAGAGTACCTGGAATTAATCACTGAAACTGATATGCTGAAATCTAATTATTACAGGGTTAATTAGAAAGATGAATAAAGATAAATTTTCATAACAATCATTGATTTTCTATTTCAATGACTTAGTACCATGGCTGCATGGGCGCCAACTTGATTGCTTTTAAAATTGAGCCTTGAAGCTTTTAATGCTGATATGTCAAAGATTTTTGTCACTATCATAACAGATAATGTAAAAATCTCATCCAAACTAAGCAGAGCTTGTAATATGGGTACTAGACAATTTTATTAAAATACAATACACACATGTATATTAATACAATACAATACACACATGTCTCAACAGCGCAACTTGTACAGAAGCGTCAACTTTTACAAAAAAAATATCGGCAAGTAATAACTTTATATACAATTCTCAGATGTTAACATTTTGCTAAATCAATTGGATAATTACAATGCAAGTGAATCAATAATATGTGAGCCGGATCAATGTGCAAAATTACTTAAAGACCCACAATCTTACGTCAGAATTCTGCACCAAAACATTAGAAGCTTAAATAAAAATTATGACAACTTATGTATCCTACTGAAACAACTGGGTTTAGACTGCAATATTATAATACTTTCAGAATGTTGGATGTCTTGTGTTGCCAAATTGCCTACTCTGACTGGTTATTATGCATACAGTAGTTCAAAGCACTATAACCAGAATGATGGAGTTGTCTTATTCATTAACAAATCAATAAATCATAATATTGAAGAGCCCACATTCGTGGAGGCTAACTGTCTTTTGATTAAATTAGGAAAAGATACAGTTATTATTTCAATTTACAGACCACATTGCTTCAAAAATATTGAGAACTTTATAAATTCCTTAAACAATATCTTGCTAGAACTATCCTCCTTCAGAAATATTTTTATAATAGGTGATATTAATATAAATATTTCAGAAAGCAGCTCTAATTCATCACGCTATCTAGAACTATTATCGTTCCACGGATTAATGCCGGCCTATGACTATGCAACTAGAGGTAATAGCTGTATCGACCACATCATTTTAAAAACAAATCTCCCTTCCTTAACATTTGTTATAAATTCAACTGTAACTGATCACGGAGCAACTTTGTTTTGCCTTCAGAATAAACGGTACAATGTAAAAAACAATAGAACTATTGATAAAACAGATTTTGACAAAGTCATTTCAGAATGTAAAACTACTGATTTTGATCAATTATTATGTGGCCGTGACCCGAATTCAGCAACTTCTGTCCTCGTAGAATATTTACAAAACTTAATAATAATTAATACTATAAAAGTAAAAATACCACATAACAAAGTTATTTTAAAACCATGGATCACTGTTGGTTTACTTAGATGCGTTCGAAATAGAGATCGAATGCACCATAGATTAAAAACGGACAAAACTAATCAAATACTCGCTAAAACTTATAAAAGATACAGAAATTTCTGTAACTCAGTACTTAAAAAATGTAAAATAGCATATGAAAGGCGGGAACTGGAAATGGCAAATAACAACTCTAAGAAACTCTGGCACAGTATTAAAAATATAACGAATTCACATAAAACCAAACAGTCTAACCATGAACTGCTAACTATTAAAGGAACATCAACTGACTCTATTAATGCGGTTAATAATTTCTTCGCAAATATAGGTGCAAATCTAGCAAAAAATATACCCATCTTGCCTAATATGTATCATTCAAATAAGTACAGTACGTCAAGCTCGTCTTTTGTACTTATGGAAACGGATTGTGATGAGGTTGGCGACATCATCTCTACCCTAAAGATTGATAGTGGTCCCGGATGGGATGGTATCTCCAACAAATTTCTTAAACTAGCTAAGGAATATATAGTAGCGCCTATAACGGAACTTTTTAACAGGTGCTTAAAGAACGGTGTGTTTCCCGATGCCCTCAAGCAATCGATAGTAGTGCCCATTCACAAAACTGGGAAAAGAGACTGTGTCAACAATTATCGCCCAATATCTATCCTCACTTCATTCTCGAAGATATTTGAGAAGATACTAAACAAGAGGCTCGTAAAATTTTTAGAATCCAAAAATTTACTATCGGACGCTCAATTCGGCTTTAGGCAAGGTAAATCGACAGACGATGCTGTGCACACATTAACTGAATTTATCGCTACTAAGCTAGATGACAAAAGAAAATGCTTAACAATATTTATAGACCTTGCAAAAGCGTTTGACACAGTCTCTGTTTCCAAGCTATTGTCGAAGCTTGAGAGCATCGGGATCAGAGATGCACAGCTGAACTTGTTTAACAGCTATCTTACAGGTCGAAGGCAGCGGGTGAGGATAGGGGACAAGTTGAGTGTTGAGGCTTCTGTTAATTTTGGAGTTCCGCAGGGCAGTGTTTTGGGGCCTACTCTGTTTCTGTGCTACATTAATGACCTGTGCAAATTACAACTACCAAACTGTAAGATTATTTCGTACGCCGATGACACCACCCTTACTTTCTATGGGGACTCGTGGCCTAGTGTATTTGCGTATGCCCAGGAAGGTCTAAACAGAGTATGTCATTGGTTAGCTACTAACTCACTTACTTTAAACTCTTCTAAGACACAGTATGTAACCTTTTCACCACGTAGTTCTGTTGCCTTCCCATACGAAATAAAAGCTCATACATGTAACATTATGACCAATGTAAACTGTGACTGCCCGCGTATTGAGCATACCAAATCCACTAAGTACTTAGGTATAACAATAGATGAAAATCTTAGCTTCACAGAACATATTAATAGTGTCGCAAACAGAATTCGAAAACTAGCATATATTTTTAAACAACTTAGGCATGTAGCGGACTCCAAAGTTATGAGAACTGTTTATCTTGCACTCTGTCAATCTGTCCTCGCCTACTGTATTTCGGTCTGGGGTGGGGCAGCTAAGACTAACCTAATTGTACTAGAAAGAGCACAAAGACTTATTCTGAAAATAAGTCTCTTCAAGCCAAGATTGTTCCCAACTTCAGAACTTTATAGTCTGGCGGAAGTATTGTCGGTAAGACAACTATACATTCTTGCTGTCGTTCTTAAACAGCACAAGTTACTGCAATACAACCCACACAATCCTGCGCTAGTAAGACGTCGTTGCTTCCAGATAAGTAACACTGAATCAGTTAAATCTGCTTGCAGTGAAAGATATTTCTTTTTCCAAGGGGCACGTTTATACAACCTTGCCAATAAATTGCTCAATATATATCCTGATACAAGTAAGAAATGCAAAAGGAAGATCATAAACTGGCTTTTGACGCTAAGGTACGATGATACAGAAAAAATTATGAACAGACACAGAGACATTTAAATTCACTCACAGACACAACCTACACACACACACACACACACGCACACATGCACACAAAATACACGTATACACAAACACATTTTCACATACCCATTTCCTCTCACAATGTATGTATATATATAATAGAATTGCACTATGTATCTGGGATAAGGAGGCCAGGAGTCCTGTAACACAAGTTCCTACTTAGTATAGGCTCCTGTCTCCCTACCGTAATTTTTGTAAAAACCTGATTCTACTACGTGAATTTGCTGGGAGAAATAAATAAATTTTATTATTATTATTATTATTATTATTATTGATAATCAACATAGATATTATACATTATATGATATATAATATGAGAATTTTACTCTCGAAATATTGCACCATTGTACCTACGTAGGCTAGTCGCAATATTTATATCAAATTACATGACAGAGGTTTAGCTCGTAAGTGCTCGTATGTATGCGTGGGCTGATTGTTTCGAAAGAAAGAGATAAAAATAGATATCGTTATGAAAAGGCTATTAAGGAACAAAGAGAGAAAGAATGAAAATATTATATTTAACATTAACATTAATTTTTACTATGGAAAAGTCCAAAGCTATACTAGTGCTATCATATAAGACGGCACGTATGACGTAGTAATTTAAGCGGTCGCCTCATCGTTTAACATCATACGTTTAACATCGTCCTTTCATCCACAAGACGAACAAGTCGTTGAAACCTGACGATTTTAATTTAATTTTATTTTATTTTATTTTATTTTATTTTATTTTATTTTATTTTATTTTATTTTATTTTATTTTATTTTATTTTATTTTATTTTATTTTATTTTATTTTATTTTATTTTATTTTATTTTATTTTATTTTATTTTATTTTATTTTATTTTATTTTATTTTATTTTATTTTATTTTATTTTATTTTATTTTATTTTATTTTATTTTATTTTATTTTATTTTATTTTATTTTATTTTATTAAAAAAGGAACAACAAACAGCTACACTATGTGATTTTACAACATAATAACATATTAACTTAAATAATAATGTAGCCCACAGCGCTGTTCACAGATTACCAATTGAATACAGTTTAAAAATGCTAGGGAATAGCTATTCGTGTATGACAGTTATTATTACTAGTAAAACAGAAAAAAAAACAATAATAAACAAGATAAGATAAAGTCACATATTATCTAAGAACGTGCAAGTGTCTTGTACAAATGGCTTCGAAACAATTTCATGGAGCACGTAAATATGTCCAAGTGTTCAAATTCTTTATTATAAGATGCTGCCATTCGCCGGATTGGTGAACGTTGGCCAGTATTAGATCGGCAGGTACCTATTGCAAATAGCGTACCCGCTCGCACCTGCCTTCTGTGAACAGTCCGAGGGACGGCATAACAGAGTACATTATTCAGATCGATACAGTCAAAGTTGCCATTAACAATATTATATAGGGTCATTGCTTCTAGTTGTTTGCGTCTGGATCTGAGCGTTAAGAGTTTGTATCTGCTAAGCAGCTGGTCATACGGCAAATACGATCTGTGACATCTAAAATGCATTGCACGAAGAAATCTGCGTTGTACGTTTTCTATTAAATCAATGTATTTCTTATAGTACGGGTTCCAGATGGGAACGGCGTATTCAAGCTGAGAGCGGACTAGTGATTTATATAGACATAGGAACGACGAGGTCCGCTTAAAGTCATGAGTGGATCTCATTATAAATCCATACATCTTATATGCTTTATTTACAATTTTTTCAATATGTAAGTCCAAACAGAGTTTACAATCAAGTAAAATGCCCAAGTCACGTACTGAATTTACTTTATTCAGTGGGGTACCACATAAAGAGTACGCAAACCTAATAATGTTTATATTTTTGGTAAAATTTATAAAGTTGCACTTGGGAATGCTTAGAAGAAGCTTACTTGAATAACAATAGTCCGTCAGTCGGTCCAAGTCTTCTTGCAATAGAAAACAGTCCTGCATGCTTCGAATAGGCCTGTATATTTTAAGGTCGTCTGCATATAATAAAAATTTCGAATTGTGAAAGCAACTGCCAATATCATTTATAAAGAGGATGAATAAAAGAGGACCGAGAATAGAGCCTTGGGGGACACCCGAGGTAACCCGAATAGCGTCAGAATGATAACCGTTAATTACAACCCGTTGACAGCGATTAGTGATGTAAGAAATAAACCATCGTAACAAGTTACCACGAATACCATTGAAGGCAATCCGGTTTAACAGTAATTCATGATCCACCTTGTCGAAAGCTTTCTGAAAGTCCGTGTACACTGCATCAACCTGTATACGATTGTCCATCTTTTCGAATAGGTCATTAGAGAAGACCAACAAATTCGTTACTGTTGACCGCTTCTTAACAAAACCATGTTGCTGCTGTATAATAGCCTTATGCAAAACAGGATACACTTCGTTATGCACTAGTCTCTCAAAAAGTTTCGACAAGGTAGATAAAATAGAAATTGGTCTATATTGCTCAACACTACGTTTAGATCCGGCCTTGTGTACAGGTTGTGATATTAGCATGTTTCCATGGAGTCGGCATGACGCCTTCAGTGATACATTTATTGTATATTATTGCTAAGGGTTTGCATATAACAGTGGCGGTATTTTTGAGAAAATATGCAGAGAGACCATCTGGACCTGGACCCTTAGCTGGATCCAGTAATTTCAGTTCTGTCATTATTGTTTCCTCTTTGAAATTAAGGTCAGAAATAACTATATCATTAGACACTGTATCTGAAGGCGGCTCCCAGTGAGAGAGGGCAGGTGAAGCTGGCTCGTAGACAGAAGAAAAAAAATTGGAAAACATATTGCAAATCAATTGAGGATCGTTGGATGTTACGTCATTATATTGTACTTTAGCTGGTATACCGAGTTTGTCTTTACGATTAGAAACATAGACCCAGAAATCTTTAATGTTGTTATGAATATTATCTTCGATCGACTGGATGTATTTAGAAAAACATTTGTTACAGTTATTCTTAAATAATGCTCTTGTGTTGTGAAAAAGTTTCGTAGTCTGCGATGTTGCCGTATTTCTTCCATTTGACCCATGACTTTTGTTTTTTTCTAAAAGTGTTTATTAATGATTTGGATAACCACACTGGAAAGCCAGCCGTTCTGGAAGTGGATAGTGGTGTGTGCTGCTTAATTATATCATCAATGTTGTTATAGAATGTGCTAAGAGCCTCTTCGGGCCCTAAAGGGGTTAGAAGTTTTATCCAGTCAGTACTCTGAATTTTACGGTTGATGTGGTCAAAGTCGGATTTATAAAAGTTATATTTTTGAAGTGGGTGCTTTTTCATGGGAAGAATATCTACATTTAGGGTTATATCACAGATAAAAGGCGGGTGATAAGTGTCAATTGGAAGAAGAGGCATCAACGCGCTCGATACCTTACATGGGTGGTTAGCTATCAAAAGGTCAAGAATTTTACCAGAAGTATTTGCTACTACATTGTATTGCAAGGCATCAAGTAGTGACATAAAATTATTTAACAGGCTACAAGTCATGGACGAGCCAATACCTAAACCACCGCCAATTAGAGACGTATTCAGAGCCGGTATATTCCAAGTTATTTCTGGGAGATTGTAATCGCCTACTATATAAAAACAGTCAACGCTAGTGTCACCCAGAACCTGCTGTAAGTTTTCAAAGTGTTGTTCATAAACAAGGGAAGCAGTTTTTGGAGGTATATAAGCGGCGCTAATGATATGCCTCTTAGACGGTCGCATACTAGGCACTTCTATAAGGACGTGTTCGACAAGGTTACGAAATGGGGAGTTACCTGAAGTTATAGAAATGTCACATTCAGAGGACTTAAGTGTTCGTAGCAATGCAACTAATACTCCACCACCATCCATTTTATTGGTGCTAACACGATCACGATCACACCTATACACATTATAGCGCTGATCGATAAACTCATTATTGTTTATCTCGGGACTCAACCAAGTCTCTGTAAGTACAATGATGTCATAGTTACCATTCAAAATATTCATGTATAGCGTGTGCAATTTTGTACGGGTTCCTCTGCAGTTTTGGTAATATGAAGATAAATGTTTGTTACTCATCACGAGAGATTAATAATTATAAATAATAATTACCAGCAATGTAAATACTATTAAGCCCCAAATATTCGTGCAATGCTCAATACAAATTATAATCACACCGAGCCGCTTAACCCCATACATACAACAATACATATTATATTTGAAATAAACCTCTTTATGATAGTGACTTACAACAGTTACAATTACAACAATTACAATACAATTATTGCGCAAAGTAAGAATAAGCAACAATCTCCAACGATGCGTGGCTGTGTACTAACCTGTCATCATTATCATCGTCCTTGCGTTATCCCAGTTGCATCCAAGACATACACGTCTTGGAGCCCGGGGTCCGCTTACTAGTCTAACCAGATATAACTGAATATCAGCTTTTCCACAGAGCGACTGCCGTCTGACTTTCGCGATTCAAAAGGATAGAGATATTCAATGGTTAAGACCAGTATCAGTTTATTTGAGGGTACTGACTCCCCGTCATGACTGTCAAACATCTTCATGACATCCAGGATCAAAGGTATAACGTGGGCTCTGAGGCACGGGGCAAGCGATAATTAACAATTTAATACGCACATAACTCCGCAAAGTCAGTGGTGTAGTGGATTCGAACCTGATACCCTCTGCAGACTGCCATCAGTCTGTTGGTATCTCCATTAGACTATCGCCTATATGCTATAGGTATTGTGATAGTCAATCGTGACTTAAATCGTTATGTAGCGGCGACTTGCGTCGCCTTGTAGACGATGGGCCTGAGGCGAATGTAGTAAGTTCGATTCGGGCGTTCTTTGTGTCCGTTGATTCGTGGTCTTTACCGATACAAGATTCAATCCAAGTGATAAAAAAAATGCTCATTAGGGCATTAAAATTGTAATCATGTAGGAACATGTAAAAGTAGACAAGAAATAAATACTTTAAAGATTGTAACAATACTAAGGCCCACTTGCACAATGATTCTTAAATTGAATTAAGATGTATTTAACGAGAAAAAAAATATAGCTTTTTGCACAACGAAAAATTTGTCGAGTAATATGATTCAAGAACTGTCAAAATTAATTACCGAAAATCGGCTGTTTAGTGGCTAATTTCATTTAAGAACTGTCACACTGATGTTGGCATCTTGTCATTAGCGACGAAAATAATTATCAATAATTATATAACCTTTGAGGGCAGGGGGAGGCTTATGTCCAGCAGTGGACGTCCCTAGGCTGACATGATGATAATGATGATATAACAGGGGCCCAATTCTGCTAATTATATTTGTTCAAAATGCAGTTTCGATATGATGTCGGTGTCATATTTACGTCATAATGGTATTCTCCTAAATTAAGAGACATTGAAATGATATTGCGGATATATTGAGAGTTGAACAATACATAAACGGTATTCTGCTAAATATATTTTTGTACAAAGACAAACGTCAAACTGTAAATATACATATTCAAAACACCCATATTTTAAATGTTCGATTTCAAATCGTACGTAACATTATTGATTATGTATCAAAAAATCTCTCACAATCCAACGAATAAATTCATTTACTAAAATGGTACTGGTTAGTATTATAGACTGCCATATTGCACTGCTAGGTAGTACCTATCATCTGTATATATAAAATTCATTCACAATTCCCTGACTAACAGCAATGCACAGCCGAATCTACTGGGCACAAGATGCTAAAAATCGGCATGTACGTTCCTCGAGGACCGTATGCTGCACCCTTACGGTCCCTGACTAAGAAGAAATTTCCCCAAACATCTACCAGATCGTAAGGAACTGTTAAATTGAAATAAAATGTGAGAGCGTACTTGCGGGCATATTACATAAAAAACAAATCATAGGCAACGCTGTAACATCAAATTACCAGCAATAAAGTTAATTATTTCATTAACGGCAATACCTACTCATGTCAGGATATTTGACATTAAATTGAATATATCGAAATTAGAATAGAATGACATTGTGTAGCAGAATACCGATTTTGAGTCAATTCAAAATATAATATCATTCCATTCAAAATATGATGTCGATGTCATCTAAAATAGCAGAATTGGGCCCCTGATAACAATGTACCTACTTGTGTTATCGTTAACCCTAGAATCCTACACTTTTTGGCGCACATGTTATTCCTACACTGGGGTGCTGGAAGACCCCATACTAAAATGACTGTAATCCTTAAAATAAAAATAAAACAATTCATGAAAATACATTTTATTAAACATAATCGGTAACTTGAGATCACAAATCAGCCTTATTACACAAAGTTAAATGTAGTTTGAGCAACAGCGCTTGTAGAATTTGGTCCTTTTTTGAGGATCACTGCAATGGACTAAGTTGGCATCCAAGACGGTCCTCCAAATGTTCATGTATCAGTTCCAAACTTAATTTCAAAACTGTCTGCTGAAACTTTATATTAGGCTTATTATTTGATCTTGAACACTTGTAAAGAACCCAGGAATTACAACTGGTCCCAACTTCTATTTCTTCTTCGCCAGATTTGTGGTCTAGAATAGAGCTTATTTCTTCGTAATTCAAACCTCTGACAGCCATCCGAAACAAAACAAATAAAATTCATTGAATTTTACCTTCATAATTTCTAAAAATATCTGTATTTAATTCATATAAGGCTATTGTTTTAATAAATAATCAAATTTAATAACTTATTACAAATAAATACATCAATCGTAATAAATAAATAATCTTACGATTTTACTACACTGGGGTACCGGCGTACCCCACAGCACTTATACAGGCGACCACACAACGCGGTCCCTCGTCACGGTATTGACGTAACGCGAGCGGTTGACACCAAACTAAAATACTCCAACGCGCGAATTCGTAGATATTAAAGAAATTGAGATATTTAGAAAACAAATCGGTGTGGGGTGCACCTGCACCCCATGTAGGGTTCTGGGGTTAATGCTCAAAAGTTTATAGTTATTATTTGTCAATTGTCATTTCGTTGCTAGGCGACTACAATGCGTTTTGTTTTATGAATATATAATACTAGCTGTGCCCGCGACTTCGTTCGCGTATATGTTAAAATTTAATTAGCATGACATTTATGCCAAATGTGTACAATATTTATAACTTTCATATGTATATTATATAATACATGTCCTTAGAGGATTTCTTTATACACAACATTACTTGTTTTACCACCTTCACATAGAACATGAAATTTTTTTTACCGCTTACTCGTGAACATGCCACATAATTATAACTGACCATGTGAAAAACAACATGTTCGGGGGTCGATTCCAGCTATTTCAAGTCTGTCCCTGCGATTTATTTAGAAAATACACACAGGGCTACGAATATCCAGCCCTGCCGAAAGTAAGGAGCCCCGTTGAGTTACTCAAGAGGTATCTGAATTCAGGCCTCAGTCTCCCACCCACGGATTCCCACGTACGTGAGGTGTGGGAATTTGGGAATAATGAGACACCTGTATAAGTACAGAACACGAAAGAACGATAGACATCAAAGAAACGCAACCACATTCATTATTCAAAAGAAACGACAAAGACACCATCATCATTGTCTTGCCCTGATCCCAATTTAATTGGGGTCGGCGCAGTATGTCCTTCGCTTCCATACTTCTCTGTCACCAGTCATCCGATCGTTTATATCCCTTTCTCTTTCATATCCATCCTCACACAGTCCATCCATCTTTTCCTTGGCCGCCCTCTCCCTTTTCGTCCTTCTACGTGCATATTCATCACTTTCTTACCCCACGTACATCTCACCTCTTCGCATAACATGTCCATACCAGGCCAACGGACTCCCTTTTACCTTTTCATCAATGGGCGCCACTTTCATACTACCTCTAATGTAATCATTCCTAATTCTGTCCATTCTTGTCACTCCACACATCCATCGTAACGACAGGCCTTACAACCGTCTTAAACATGCGGCCTTTTAACTTCACAGGCATTTTGTGATCGCATATTGTGCCTGAGACCTGTCGCCATTTCATCCATCCTGCGTTAATTCGTTGCCTAACATCCCGATAAATTTCGCCGTCATCTTGCAGGAGTGAACCTAGGTAGCGAAAATCGGAGCATACTGGTAGAGGTGTACCGCCGAGCATAACCGGTATAGAACTGGAGAGACCGCCAAAGTCACAGAACATATAGTACTCTGTCTTGGTTCTGCTTATTCTCAGGCCTACATTCTCCAATCTCTGCCGCCACTCCTCCAGCTTGCTCTGCACCTTTTGTACACTCTCTGCTACCAGAACAATGTCATCGGTAAACAGCATGCACCAGGGTGCCTCCTCCTGTATATCTGATGATATAGCATCCATAATTAACAGGAAGAGATAGGGGCTAAAGGCCGACCCCTGGTGCAAGCCTACGACCACATCGAATCTGGCTGTGATACCGGTCGCGGATCGGACTTGACAAAGACAGCAATCCGATGAAAACAAAAGAAAATTAACCGAGAACCTCATCAATCCACGGAGAATCTTAACACCGTCATTTAGAAAATGACGTCATTTGCTCAACCCGAGATAGAAAATAATATGGACTAATCGACAATTTATTGAAAAAAGGATCTATAGTCATTGTTTATATCATTTAAAATAAAATGAAATGATTATATAACTATTATAATTATAAGCATAATAATTTGAAATAAATGAGATTGACCGTTTAAATTAAGTGGTAAGTGGACATTGTAACAAATTTAGACACAGAGACTTTTTGTTTTTGAAAGTGCCGAATATTATACTCTATTAATTTTTTAATAACAGAAAGATACTCGACACATAATTATTGTCTTTTTTGCAAGAAACATTTATTTTGCTAGAAAATTATTTGAAAATAGTGACATCTATCGGTCGGAAGGATAACTATAGATATGCTCGGTTCCAGTAATTTATTTATCGAAAATACATAAAAATATACTGAAGAAATTAAGAATCGCCTCCTTTTGTAAAGTCGGGTAAATAGCCATAAAACACTTTGAAGGTACATTTTTAGACTAACTATAATTTTACTAACAAACTTATAATGATCATAGCTGGCACCACATAGATAACCAGTTTTGGATGATCCCTGTTTTGTTTGGGACTACGAACAAAAGAGAGGTCAAGCTGTACACCGATAACCACTCAACCGATTGTGATGTAACATATACTATTTTATCGGTTTGAGTATCCTTTGTACATGAGTGTAAGTTTCATTGAAATCAATTTCGCCATTTTCGAGATCTTTAGCAATATAGGGAAAGACGTCGGACAGACAGACAGACATAAATTCTAAAAATTATCTAGTATTGCTTTTTAGCATTTTCCTAGATTTTTTAGCTAATTTTCGTCAAAATATCTTTAATGTACAGACTTTTTCACCTCTACAGTTTTATTATAGTATAGATATAGTTTAAGGTATTATGCAAAAGCATACGCATAACATCGTTAAAATTGTAACAAAAGTCATCATGCCATGAAACAAAACGTAGAAACTACTTTACCACAGTTTATCGACCTTATTAAATATTTAACTAAATCTAAGCGTTGTTGTCGTTGTGCAAGAGGACGCTAAATACTTAGTTAAATTATTTGATGCTGTTAATTCTGTTCAACAAATTTAAATTAAGGAGTGACTTAAATCAAACGTTAGGCAAGTGGGCCTTAATCTGTGATGCAAATGTTTGTATATATTTAGTTTTTTCTTTTACAGGTACGGCTGTGATAAATAGGAAAAGACGTGCATGAAGTTCTTCATTCTTCGCTGAAGGTAACTACTACGAAACCTAATTACTTTTGACTTCACCTTTGTCACAATTTTAGTTGAACATTTAACGTGACTGCATAAGATGGAAAAGTTGTTTCATGGAAATAAAACGTAACACTTAATACTCCAAACGTTTATGATTCACTAAACAGATTTGGTTATTAAATCCGTATACATTAAAATTTTCCTATAAATACACAAATCTATATGTTTGTCTTCAATAAGTACAATCATACCACCTATGATATCGTCATCCACTCTTTCTGTAAGTTGTATTTTCTGACCCTTATCCACCAATTTCTGCAATACTGCTAGAAGTGCTTCTCTGTCACTAGCTTCAAGTGGCGATGCAGTTATCACTTCACATTCAGCTTCATGCCTGTGTGCTGCCATTACCTTGAGAAATAAAGTTATAATCTTTTTCAAGCTTTTCAGTCGTCCATTTTCAGCAACAAGACCCAAGAAATTGATTATCGTTGATGGTTGCCCTGTAGACTGTGCAATGTCTTTTAGCAATTTAGATTTATTCGCTCGCGATATCAAGCTTGTCGCTATGAAATCCTTTATATTCGGTTTATCAAGCGTCTTTAGGATGTCTTTGAGGCATACCGCTGCGGCATCAAGTTCATTTTTTTGTGATGCTGCACTATACAAAGCTTGGACATATCGACCTTTAATACCAAACACTGGAATAGGGGGTCTTACTAACTTGTACTGTACCGCACTTATTGATATGTTTCTGATAAAAATCCGAAACATATTTTCGAAAAACAGATTTCTCTAGGAAAACAAAGAGTATACAAATACTACGTAAGAAGAGGCGGATCTGCCATAGATCATGCGAGACTTTCAGCTTTGTATGAAACGTGCAGGGAGAACTCGTACCAACATAAAGATACTAATTGACATCGTTTTTATGTTGTCAGCATTGTCATATTTGTCAATATAGGGATGTACCCTAGTAGTGATTAACGAAATATCGATATCGATAATATTCGGTAAGAAATAATTATAATTAAGTATGTTTCGACTAGAATAATGATACTTTTCCAACACAAATAAAAGATGTACTTATTTAATATTTATGTGTTTATTCAAACAAATTAGCCTATTCTATAAATCTATTCTAGGTTAGCGAAGAAAAATACGCAGAACTAAAAGATATACGTATGTACATGTAATGGAAAGGTTTTCAACATTTCTTCTGTAATAGGATTTAAAGAAATGTCTATAGATACAAGGCACAGCTGTTTTTCTGACTTGAGTTCCCTTTTTTTTAAGTCTTTCGGCTTAAAATGCTTGCCACACACATAGTTCAACTGATGTAATTTTTCAATGGGCACATAAATCAAGTCTTGATTTCCAGTTGCAGCTACCCATTTTTACATCTAAAAAGAAAAAAAGAATAGAATGTTTAGTCATTGTGCCAATTTCTAATAACGGATTATCGATAACTGACAGGCAGCACTATTGTTTACCTACAAAGTACTAGGATATGAAACTTTAGAATATTTCCTTATTTTTTATGTTTCATTGAAATATATCACATTATATAACATTATAAATATTCATTGATCTTTATCTAGGGACATTTTGCCATAATGCATGACCTTTTTTCACGCCTGACCGGCATGTTGTTGTATGCCATATTTCGCACGTTATTTTGCTTGTTTTCATTGCGCTCCTTTCAATGCTAATCAAATAAATACACACACACTAGAAGTGTAACACTAACACTAGAAGTGTAAAATCACATTTATTTGGTATACACAAAGCACTTTTACAGTATGTTTTTTAGGTTTTTTAAACAAACTACATAACGCGGCAAAGTCCAATCTGGATAATAATGTGACAGTTGTGACATTTGACACTATTGATAGCCAAGGCGGTGATGTACGTATAACCCGTCAAACTTTGAAAGAATACTGTTCCAAGGGTACATAGTGAAGGATGCTATCTTCACGTTTTATATATATAATAGTAGCCATTAAAAAGATAGCACGTTTCATACATTCGGTGTTTTCTTAGGAACTTGCGCCAGGCTGTAGGAAAATAAATGATTTTGGTTCAATTCACAAATTCAAACGTCATGGTGACATAACTTTGGTCTAATTGACATTTGTTTTGTGATTAGCCTTGAGCAACAAAGGAGTTCTATATTTAAAAAAAACTTTATTTTATGTTTGCGCCGACAAGCCGAAGAAAAGTGGCCTGTAGATGTTTGTAAGTGCTGTTTTCCAATTCATGGCCACTGAATACAGCCTCTAGAACTGTTACCTAATACTTTACCAATGTTTGCTTTATATTTAAGTCTAGATATATTGTAAATGAAAATTATTTTCGTATCCTTTGCTTATAACAAATGACGCAAATCTGATCAATATACCTAATATGTAAAACCAAATATGACCAAGAGAGTATATTAAGGAAAATATAAGTAAACATATGCATGTTTAGAATGCTCTTATATTATTTAATAGCGCATGTTTTCAAATCAATCTCGTTCTAAACAAACTTTAATCCCTTATTGTGTGGCTTCAAGAGTGGTATTTAAGAAATCGTTCTTTGGCGCCAATGAATTAAAAGAAAACACTAGCCAAATTTCATGGTTCTTGCTTCAATATATACATTTAAGGGCAGAGACTAAGCTCTCTGCCCCGAAATGTTACTGAAGACAAAAAACTTATATTCTTGTATATGCAGAATTACAAATTAACTACGCGTTTCCTCATACAACTTTATTCACATTTGGGGTCTCGGAGGAACTGACCGCAGACCAGCTCCTCCGTGACCACGACCGTTATAAGCCGGTCAAAACAGCGGAGGAAAACAGGGGTAATTATACCTTTAATTAGTAACACGAATAAACCCCATTAAATAAACTTGTGTGTTGTACACAAATCAAATGTAATGAAATGTATTACTTACGTCTATTTGGACACGTTTATCAATCCATTTATCCATACTGCATTTCAACACTTCACGAATCCAACGCTTGTTCAAACTCAAGATGATTGTTGGCAATGTTATTCCCATTGAAATTAAACAACAGTTTACGGATTTTATCGCGTTATATTGGTTTCACTTGTTTTTACATTTAAACCGAATGATCTAGAAACTACATTTTTATTACTAGCCAACGTTTCGAATTCTTTACAGGATTCATGTTCACGGCAGACTGAGGTGGTATTTGTCTTTGTCTTGAATTTAAAAGTTATCTCAAAGTACCCGAATATTTTTCAACTATTGGTGTTACTATCTACGCAGAATGTGCTCACTGTGTCTTGATGTCTTCTGGTGACTTTGTTCTTCTTGGGTTTCATTAGCCTGATAACAGGGTCCCAAGCTGGAGGAACATTCCAACCATCTTCCCTATGTTACTCCCGTTGTATACAGACTCCTTTATATATACTCCTTAATATAGATAAACAAATGAGAGCGTTTAAGCAAGCATTGCAGTGTAGTGCACCTCTACCTGATTATTAGTATAATTTATTATAGTTTTATGTATTGTATTGTATAGATTGCTCAATATACGACCTTTACAAGCATTCTATCAAGCTTTCGAGCGAGCACTCTAAATTTGCTTCAAGCATTTTGCCAATCAGAGCGTTTGCTAGAAAGATCGTAAAAACGTACTTAGTGATGTACAGCTCTGTTCGTTGTTCAGTTCAAGAAAGGAGATGTACCATTTGGCCATACATTATGGGCCTGGCAAGGACAAACACGAAACCATGTGTGTTTTGAAGATAAATGACTACTCTATTACCCTGTATAATTCTTTTTTAGATAACTTTTGGTGGAAATAAGATACGAGATATTTGAAATGGAAATTATTCCACAACTAAATATACCTTAAAATTGAATTTTAACATAAATATAATACCTAGGAGTAAATAAAGGTATGTCTTTGTGTCATATAGAACAAAAACTACATAAAGAGAGGCCAATAATTATGAATTATCACCTGTGTACTAGGGAACCACGTACTATACTCGTCCAAAAAAACTAACCACAATCACGAACACCGCTGCATATTCTTAGCATGGGTAGAAGGTAGTGATTATTATTATTGAACTTATATTCAACTACATTACAATTAAACCCGCACAAAAACACCAATAAATCAGAGCAAAACATTCATTCATCAACTACAGATAAGTATATTGTGGGTAGTAGCAACACGAATGACATAACAAATAAAAAATGTGTTGCAATGGTTTGAAAAAATATTTATACTATGGATTAAAAAACAAAACGATTTTCGCCGATCAATAATTATGGAATATATAATAAATTATATATTTCTTGATTCATTGTACGAATATATTTATAAAGTAAATAAGAGATATTATTTTCTTATATAATAATAAAAATATTATTTCCTTAAAACAATTTCTGCCTACCATATTTCATTTTATTTATAATGCTGGCAACATAAGAAATTCATCCGTAGCCTATTCAAAACAATAATCTTTAAAAACTAAAATCTTTCACCGAAGCTCTATCAAGAAACGAAAACGATGTATACATTTTAAAAATTATATGTTTAATTTCAACGATTCACTACTTTCTGGCTGCTACAGGCCGTATTTGGTATTTCTCCTTTAAAAACGGCGAATACTCGATGTTCTTTTACAAGTGAATGCGCGAGTCTATCCGCACCTTTATATTACATATTGTATTTGCATATAGACTGTAGTGGCAACAGCTGATACACATTTCGTATTCGTCTAGAGTGCTTCAGTAGCGTGAAGGGTGTTACGTATGTTGATGCGTTTGTGTGGAGAGAATATACGCTTTAGAGGTTTTGAGCTTACTTGTATGTGGGCTATTTGATTTGTAGTTTATATATATTTCTCTTTTATCTGTCTGTATATATAAAATGAGGATAAAATGCTTTAGTTACTGACTGACTGACTAACAGATAAGCCACAGCCATAGAGAAAAGTAATACTACGGAAAGCACCGACCAAAACTATAAGGCGCAATAAGCTCAAAGGTATTTATGTTCTTTGGGGAGCGTAGAGGTGTGCTAAGAAGGTATTAACTGAAATTTTCACAGGATCGAGGACATTCATATATATACAGGATGTCACAAGACCCATCACCAAGCCGAACTCTACTTGTTTTGGACGTCATGCCAAGTCATACTAAGCAAAAATAAAACCTGGGAAACGATTTTTTTAAGGAGCCACATTTTTTAACACGTTCACTGCGGAACAGGCCGATTCCGACCTGCCGCTGTACGTACAGCTGGTGCGGACGAAGAAAACTATGTCCCTCTCGCTGGTGCGGAACGATTATTTTAGGTGTATTTAAGTTTATGACAGAGACAAATATATATTTCGGCTTGTAGTCAAAATTGTAGGTATTCCCCATAAAAACATCACAGCAGGCCTTATTCGACCTACCACGCACTAGCGGTGAAATATATCCGCTCAGTGTGGCAGTGGGTCTATTTCAGCCCGCCAACCCAACAGGCCACCGGCGACCTGATACCGCACAGAGCGCACGCGCCGCAAGTTAGTGTTGTGTTCTGTCGATAAAATTGACGATGGGAAACAATAAAAGAATAATACAAATTTTGGAAGATTTTTATTCGCCCTGCAATTATAACTGATAGTGACTGGTTCGGCGTTACACCGAAACCGTAGGTTCTAGGCGACTTGGAGAAGGAAATGGACTGTATCTAAAGGATGGCGAGTTCTAGTCGCCTAGGATTGGAATGGGAAGAGGATTGTGAGTGGGTATAGGATATTCTAAGGATGCTGAAGGTTGAGGGGCACCTACCTTATACGTCAGTCCTCTTTCCTTGCAAATGGCAGCCTCGTGGTGTTTTCGAGATGAAGCTGCTTGATTCACTCCACTACACAAATCACTTTCACTCGCGAGCGGTTTTGTATAAGCGGTAATAATTATAGCGTTGCGGTGCGGTATGGCGGACACGTTTTCGAGCTTCTCGAATGTTCTGGACTGTCTCTCGCGTCGATGATCACGGCGACCAATCCGCGAAAGGCGTGCCCCTTCCAGGGAATGGGATAGACAGGGACGGAAACAAAGGCATCGCTCGCATTGGCCAAGCAGCGATGAACCATTCACGTTGATGTGATTAGTTTTCGATGGAAAGGTAGATGGCGCTACCAGTGACAGTAGTGATAAAATATTTCCAATTAAGAAAAATAAAAATTATTTGGGAACAAAACATTATGGTAAACCAAGTAAAAGTTTTACTTACTACCTACACGTATATTTATAGTAGTACTTATAATATTTGGAAATATACGGTTACCTGCGAAAGTGCAGTGATATTCGCTTTTTAACCCTCGACGCAAACAGAGCGGTGCTAAAACGATTTCGATCTAGTTCTTTTTTGCTTGAAACGTGATTTTAAAGCTTCGATCAAATATATAATAGATGCACGATTGCGGCTCGAAAAACGGCACCAATCAAACTGTGCTTAATTACAATTTTTAGCCCAGCTTACCTACTCTCAGAGGCTTCACGACCGCGCTAGCAGTGTGACGTACCCATTTCAAATGTTCACGATGCTGATGAATTTTATAACATTTTTATGGAATCTACTATGTAATAAAACATATCAATTAAATATAAAGTCCCGTTTTTTAATAATTTTGTTTCTTTTCAATCTTATGAAATTGTGCAGGGTGGTATGAGAGATTGCGGCGAACCTTCAGTAGCGACAAAGCAAAAAAAGAGTAAAAAAGAATTAAAAAATATTGCAGGCAATGCAACATGAATCTTTGCGTGTCATGTTTTCAAAGCAGCCACAATTAAATAAAAATCTTCATTTCTGTTATGTACGCTAGTTCTGTTTTATTTTTGATATTTTTTTTATTTTGGTATGTCCCATCACTGCTGAAAATACTTTCTAGTGCGGTTCGGGTCGATATCGGCCTGCCACTTTTCCTGGTTTAGGTATATCTCATTTCCTATTTGGTAGATTCCGGGGAGAATCAAACCTAAGGAAGCTGGGTTCAAGGTTATTCTAACAGAATAAAAAAAATATATATACACCATGTTTTCGCAAAGTTATAGCATTTTAAGCTACCCTAGTGCTGGTAGGTCGAAAAAGACCTGCCACGCACTGGCGGAAAAAATCGTTGGGGGCACATTTCGACCTGCCGCCGCACCAGATGATGGTTTATGATTTTACTTACCGCAGCCAACGTGTTAATCCGCAATTAAAAGTGCAGGCATGCTTTTTTCGAAAACTCCACTTATCCATGGATGCATAGCATATAAAACAGGTAGTTGGGGTAAATGCATCTATTTTGTACCTAATTAAACAAGTTTCACAGTAACTTTGAGCCTCAATATCTCTTGAACCATTAATTACCCAGGTATGGTGCCGAAATAAAAAATGTTCGTAATGATTGGTACAACATGGGGTTTCAGTTTTCGTTAAGGGTCTTTTTACACCCTGTATACATGCATATTCTCACGCCTTTTTCCCGTCAGGGTAGGCAGAGACAACAAGGATCGAGGACAAATAGTTAAATTAAAATTAAATATGCGGGCGTATACATGCACACTATCTTGGAAAAGTCATTGGTACGCACCGTGGATTCAAACCTAATACCTTCATTGCAGTCTGTTACTGTATCCGCTAGGCTATCGCTGCGTTGTGTATAAAAAACAAAATACGTCAGTATATTTCCAGAGATGTCAACAAACAAATTTAAATTAGATTCAGATTATGATTCCGAAGTTATGCAATGTCGTATTCATTTTTGGAGAACCGAGCTATTCCTAGATTTAATGAATTCACAACCATCATTCATAAAGGAGCCAATTTCAGTATTTGAATAAACACACCCACATTAATGCACACAACCAGCGAGTAATTGTATACATACATACATAATATGCTCACGCCCTTTTCCCGTCAGGGTAAGCAGAGACAACAGAAAGCCACTTGATTCTATCCTTACAAACCTCACGCGCTTCCTCTTCATTCATTAGGTACTCTCTCATACATGTTCGCCAGTTACGGATGCCCCAGACTTTGTAATTGTATAGCAACCCAAATACGATGAAGCACAATACTTCAATGTTATTATGCTCTATTTGACGTTATACAAGTCCTCCAAACTAGCTCAAATTACTATTATTTGTCTGAAGGACATCTCCTCCCTCTAGCTGGTCGAGATAGCAACACTTAAATTAAAGATGATACGAGAAGATTAATCTAAATGTTACCTATCCGAAGAATCAATAGTTCAAGCTAGCAACCCTGTTGTATTTGCTCCTATATTTTGTGTACAAAAATAATATTCGTATTACAGATGTGAAAATGTATTCGATTGATAAACTAATACCGAAGGACATTGCCCACACGGTCGACTGATCATATTATGGTGATCAAATATCTAGTAAATATATTTATACCTACGTTTATTTTGAATTATCGTACAGCTCTTTGTAGTCCACTGCTGGACATAGGCCTTTCCTAATTTGCGACGAAATCAATAGTTTTGAGAGTCAATACTATTTCGTCGGACAAGTCGGTCGCGGCAGACCTCGTCGGACATTCCTCGACCAAATTGGGGACGTCCTAAAAAACGGCAAGGTCCAAAAAATCCGAAACCGGTGAGCATGTATGAAAAGAGTAATGAGTGTAAAGGAAGCGTGTGAGGTTTGCAAAGGTTGCTACACACAGTGCCGGCGGCACACAAAGCCGCCGGCCTGGCCGCACGACTGAACCGCCGGCATGGCCGCGTGGGTAGGCCGCCGGCCGGCCGCGGGTTGCAACTTGCTACTTGTGTGTGGTCGTTCTATTAGAGTTGTCAACCATACTTTATACTAACGTATCCTACTTTATTTTTGGCAATTATACTTTATACTTTGTATACGAATAAAGTATATGAAAATACCTTACTTCCTACCCTTACTGTGACGTGTAAAACCAAACACTAATTATGAATATTTATCTATTTAACGTTACACATATGTTAAATGGATGATGGGAAGTATTTAGGCTCAAAGAGATCTAAAATAAATTCACCACTGATGGTAAATATTTTTTACAGAAAAAAGCAATTGGCAATAGTATAGACTCGCGCCTGTCCTGTATCCCCGAAGGGGTAGGCAGAGGTGTAATATAACACCCACATTTCGCCATGAATTTTTAGGTCTCACTTAATAGGGGACGAGCCTATTGCCGTTACCGGGCACATCATAAGACTCCGTGCTGCTACTGGGAATTCGGAAAAACCCAGTAACACTTTTGCCCAACCCGGGAATCAAATCCGGGACCTCCGATCAGCAGTCACATACACTATTCACTGGACCACGGAGGCAATTTATACTTAAAATCATATCTCCGTCTCCGTCCTCGCCACTTCAGAAGTTCAGAATTAAAGAGTTCAGTGATGAATCCAAAGTGATGAGACGAAAGAAATAGAACGTCAATAATTAACGTAATTAAAAACGAATTGTTTATTTTTTATTGTCAAACAAGCTATGAAACATTTAAAGATAGAAAAAATTGGCAAAAAAGTTGGCAACCTTACGTTCTATACAACTGGAATGATGCCCGGCGGCTTTCTGTGGCCGATGCCGGCGGCACAGACGCCCGCCAAAAGCCGGCGGCATGAGCCGCGTGACAAAAGCCGGAGGCCCATGTCGCCGGCACTGTGTGTAGCAGCCATAAGGATAGAAGCAAGTGGCGTTCAGTTGTCTCTGCCTACCCCGACGGGAAAAAGGCGTGAGTATATTTATGTATGTATGTCAACAGGAGGTTTTGGTCAACTATACCACGCTGACCAGACGGGGTGGTACAGGGTTTCATGTCGTGTTTGCTGTCTCATTCTAAACATTCTATCAACCTTGTATATTTGCCGTGGGTGCTGTAAGAGACGACCTCTTACTGCACCGACCGAATGATATGTAGTAATGATAATCTTTCTTTTTCTTTTTTAAAAAGACAACTCCCGCATTAGAACTAGATCCTGTGTCGCGGGAAACTTTACAAACATACAACTAACGGACACAATGAACACCCAGACTCGAAACAACAATTTATGAATCACACAAAGTGTTGTCTTGTGTGGGGATCGAACCCACAACACTTAAATAAAATTGTATTCTTGATACGTCAAGGAGACTTATGAACAAAATATATTTTATATATAATTTTAGGCAAAAATAACATCCAAGCAAAGAACAAGTAACTATCACTCGTATTAACTGCATTCATCATCATCAGCCTTTAACAGTCCACTGCTGGATTAGGCATCTCCTTTGAAAGGAGGAATTGACCTACTATACCACGCTGGCTAAACGGGTTGGTATAGGGTTTGTATCAAGTGTTCCTTCTCTTACATTGCTGTTCTCTGCATAATATTTATTTATTTAATTCTTTATTGTACACCAGTAATTACAGAACCAAGTACAGTAAATAACTTATATACTAATGGTAAGTACAAGGGCGGTCTTATCGCATAATGCGATTTCTACCAGACAACCATGAACGGACAGTATCGTTTAAATTGAGAGGTAGTATGCGGGCGTACAATACTAGACTAAAACTAGCTACTTAAAACTAAAATTAACCTAACGAAACTAAATTAATATAAACAATATTTAGATATAATTACATACATACATAAATAATATATACCTACATAATACATATAACAAGTACATAAATAAATATTTATATTATACATACATATATACATACATAATGTATATTTTACATATATGTAATTGGATTGGTTGTTGTTACAGTGACAAGTAATGTTCTTTTACGAGTTTTTTAAATATTGGCAGTGTTTTCGATCGCCTAATATCTTCTGATAGTGAATTCCATAGTCTTGTCGCTAGCACTGTAAATGATTTGTCGAAGAACACAGTAGAGTGCACAGGAATTTTCAACTTAAGATTTTCTGATGATCTCAAGCACTTCGAATGTGTGTCATGCAAGAATACAAATCTTTTCTTGAGATATAGGGGATATGACGGATTAAATAGTACATTATACAGGAGACAGAGAATGTGAGTATTCCGGCGAAGGCGGATTGGCAGCCATTTGAGCTTGTTTCGAAATTCAGAGACGTGGTCATATTTCCGTAAACCAAATATGAACCGTATGCTCCCTCTGACGGCTCTTATGACACCCATGGGAAGATATGGGGTGGTGACATTTCGTATTCTTAATCCGTCGCTATACGGATTATTAACCGCATTATGGCAGTAAAAATCGTAGATTTGTCTGGATTCATACGCTATTTTTAACATCAAAATTTTCTGGATGGAAGCATTGAAACCAATTAAATACGTGACGTACCACCATGTATTATATTCGGTCCGTATGCGTTGTGAACGTTGCGTGCATTTTGTTCTCATTACAACCACAAACTAAAAGTCGCCTAGGATTGGAATGGGAAGAGGATTGTGAGTGGGTATAGGATATTCTAAGGATGCTGAAGGTTGAGGGGCACCTACCTTATACGTCAGTCCTCTTTCCTTGCAAATGGCAGCCTCCTGGTGTTTTCGAGATGAAGCTGCATTGAATCACTCCACTACACAATCACTTCACTCGCGGGCGGTTTGTTGAGTTTTTGGTATAAAGCGGGAGCGGTAAAAATATGGCGGTGCGATTTGTCTTCGTCGCGACACGGATTATTCCAGACTGTTCGTAGGCGTGCCTTGGGAGGGAGCGAGGGAAGGAGACAATAGGATCGCTCGCATTGGACGAGCAAGCGTGGAACGATTGACGTTGATGTGATTAATTCTCGATGGAAAGGTAGATGGCGCTACCAACGCGGGACATATTATAGTGCTCAAATGTGTGCGCAAACACACAGTGCACTTGGCACTCACTATTCCCTTGATTTGATTTTGATGATTGACTCTCATAGTCCAATGGGACGCCACATGCGACACGACCGAAAAGAGATTGGGCGCAAGACCAACGGCTTAACGTACTTTCTGAGGCTCAGGGTTCTAACCACCAACTGCTTGACTCCGAACTTCTATTGGATAATCCCTAGCAGAAATACCCGAGAAATAATTAAACCGAAGGACCACAAAGGTAGTCAAAAGTTGCACACCACTATAAAATAATTGTTGTAGCTTCAGTTTCTTGGCCTCGTAGCGAACGGAACTGCTCTCCATTACCCAAAGTTGAGTTAAGAGCCTGGTGAAGAAAGTAAAAAAATAAACTTCCAGAAAAAAAATGTGGAATGTGGCGGTATAGTATACGGGCACACTGTTCTTTAAAAATATATGAGATGTATAAGTTTGTAAGTTCATGTAAACCACAATAGAAAAAGTGCTGTAACCTAAAACTCTCAAATTAATTTGAATTGTATTCACTTCCATAAAAAGAAATAATTTTCGCTCAATTTGTGACACGAACTAATTGGGACACAGATGTGTGTTACATGTAAGTACACATGGAGCTAGCGAAGCACAGCTTGTGATTAACTGGGTAAACATTTGTAAATTCAGTTTGAGTAATTTAATTTGTTTACTTTCATTCACGTAAACTCTTTGAAATATATTGGAGATAAATGGCTTTGAAAACAGCAGTGTGCGAGAAGAACATATCCGTCGAACTCTTTCTAAATAAATCCGTAAGCTGGTCTCTTGCCCGCCAAAATGACTCAACTGATTTTGATAAATCTAGATGATAAAGATGATAACCGACCCCACATGGACGAAGCCCCAAGTGACGGATAGTTTTAAAGTATTAAATTATTTTTATGCAGTTCTCCTTAATATGAAATAACGTATTATAGACTTAAAAGCTTAAGCCGTTGTATAAAGGCGACCTACCTGTTTGATCTTGTGTTCAAAGAGTTAGCACTGCAAAAGTGTGGGTGTATGTATCTATGTTCCGTATTTATTATATTTTATTTTCCATCAAAATAAAGGCTACCTTATGTTGCGACAGCAAAAGCACACAAACAACATAAATATTTAAATATTTCGACACAAATGTATATTTGTTTATGAAATAAATATTTTAAACTGAAACAAATAAGGGTGAAAGTTACACTGGGCACCCACTTTTTAATCCAGAGGGATCTTCTAAAAGTGAGGGAGATGTGATTTTCAAAAAATTTATTCTTTGATATAAATCACAATTCATCCACATGTAAAATCTGGTAATAGAATAATTAGTCACAGCGTTAGTGGATATTCTTCCTAAAATTTTAAATTACATCACTGAGAAAAAAATGGGTTTCATTTAAGGCAATTCATAATCTTAATATATTAAATCCTTGCGTTACTGACTGACTGACAGACACTCAATAGCCGAAACTATTGGGCGCAGAAAGCTGAAATTTGGCATGTATGTTCCTTGGGGACCGTAAGGGTGCACTAAGAAGGGATTTCCCGAAATTCCCACGGGATCGGCCAAAACGGGTAAATTAAAAAAAATTGCAGGCGTAGCTGCTGGCGTCCTCTAGTTTCGTATAATATTGAGAGCTTTAAAATATTACTGATGGAAATTGTCTGTTATAAATTCCCCGCTAGTATCAATTTATTTTTTAGGTTGCGGCTGTAAAAGAATTACTTAAAATGTAATAAAATGTTGACAATCAAAGGCGTTCGAGCGTAATATAAAATGCTAAGCTTGATGTCAGTGTGGTGACGGATTAAGAATACGGAATGTCACCACCGCATATCATCCCATGGATGTCGTAAAAGCCGACAGAGGGACCATACTGTGCAAAAAACAGCACTGTAAGAGAAGGAAAACTTGGTACAAACCCTATACCAACCCGTTTGGCCAGCGTGGTATAGTAGGCCAATTCCTCCTTTCAAAGGAGAGGCCTAGTCCAGCAGTGGACTGTAAGGCGCTGATTGAGAAGAAGCTTGAATAATAATGATTGTATATTATTCTTCCACATACACGCAAAACCATCTAGTCCCAAACTAAGCAGAACTTGTTCTATGGTTACCAGCCTCTGGATAAACATACATATATACTTATCTTAAATATGTAAAAAAGTATGTATAATAAAATTTATATCCGACCAAATGAAGCGAAATATATTAGCAGACGGATCAGAATCTTGGCAAGTGAAAATCCATTGTCAATATAGTTGATGGTTGTATTATGTAAATGATTCGACCCCGTTTACAACACACACAAATATAAACACATAGTCGTATCAGATAAACAAGTAACAGAACTTTATGGAAACAATCAAGTCAAACATTTGTGTGCATGAACATGTATGTTTGTCTTGGTCTGGGTGTTTCTATGTATAATATGTATGTTTATCCATTATCTAGTACCCATAGTACAAGCTCTGCTTAGTTTGGGAATAGATGGTGATGTGTGTATGTGGTAGAATATTATTATTATATTATTATAATGGAATAGATGCAGCAACAACATATTATGGAATACGGAATCCATTAACAAAAAAAATGATAGAATGATATTTTCCGAAATAGTAGCAATATGAATGTTTTTTAATTGTTTTATGTTTAATTTGATTAATAAGATTCACATAATATTATTTTTAGATTTAGAACTATATTTCACGTAACCTTGTGTCAAGTATCTAATATTTCGGTACGTAGCAAAAGCTATGACCATCGTTCCGCGCCATGATCAGAATAAGGTAAATTAGCAAACTACTGATGGTTCCAAGTTTATTTACAAAAAAAACTTTTAATACCGATAATAATTTAAAACCCATCAATCCGGTGAACTCGGTGCGTTAAAATTTTAACTTTCACCCTCAAAGATGTTTCGAAGACAGATGGCAGAGTTTCACTATTTTGGCCGTTTTGCCTTAACTCAGGAGAATAAGTTTTTCAATTTGAAGGGATCGGTCAAGTTCCGTATTGTTAAGATTAATGTCCCTCATTTCAGTAAAGTTAATGCGTACTTTAAAACTGCGGTCGGTGTTATTAGAATGGGCATTGTTCAAATTTTTCACACCCATTTTTATGCCAGATTTCGTAAATATTATGTTAATATTATTAATTTCCGATGGCTTAGGCGTGAATACGTCATCATTGGCATGATATCTCTGAGCCTTCTATTTACATTGACATTTATTAAATTTAAATGTCAAAAATGTCATTGGTATACTTCTGATTTGCTTCTGATATAAACAAACCCCACTCTATTAATTCAGTTATGATTTTTGAGTATGTAGCAACAAGTAGCCATCATAACTTGGCTGCAATAAGAGGAGCAAAAATATTAATGTAAGTTGATTTGGTATTTTATTACAACAAAACCATATGCATAATTATGATTATTTCTCTGTACTGTTTTTACGTACGTACGTACTTTACACGTACATACTTTCTCAGATTAAATTGTTAAATTTGTTTCAGGTCATCTCGAGATTCTTACATTAATACTGTTGTTGGCTATGTGACATTGAGTCACATGATAACCAAAAAAATTTACACAGTAACACGTCAAGTTGACGAACAAAACAACACTATCACTAATGCAACATGCGAAGATTGTCCAGCATCAGCAGGTAGTAGCATGATCTACAAAATATAGATACCATTCATAAAAGAAATATTAATCAAATGTATATCAAATGTTTAAAAGCTAACAGTCATCAAACATAAAAAAAATATTAATCAAATATGTTTGTTACATAGAAAATATTAATTGAAATGTTTGTTCTTTCCAGGTGGCTATAAGCATTCTCTTATTTTGGCTAGCAAATAAAAGTTCAGAGCCTTGATAAACTGCAGTTGAATGCTACTGGAATAAACCTTCTCTTACAGGCGCTACCTCAGAACAAGTTTCTAGTAAAGAAATATTTCCAAAGGCTAAAGTTCCAAAACTTGTTCCAAAAGATAGAGCAGTATTAAGTGAGTTTCAAGAAGAATGTCACAGGAGAAATTTAAGTAATTCACTAATTTTGAAGTATAGTGAAGGGCGTAAAACAAATTCAAAGAACATCTTTGACATCATGTTAACTTTTATTAATGATGAACCTGTACATGATTATAGTTATTTCACCAAGTATTAAAAATAGTTTTTAATGAAGATATTATCCATGAAATTAACCTCAAAACAGTAGAACAAGCTAAGAACACATATTGGCATCATATAAGGCAAGAAAGACTTACTGCTTCTGAATTGTATGAAGCAGCTCATTGCAAAACTGATGGTGCTTTAGTGGAGCAAATCTTAGGGGGTTATAAGATGCCTGGAACTAAAGCTTTTCAGCGAGGTAAATGTTTAGAAAGCAGAGTACTCCAAGCTATCAAACAAAAATTAAATTTAAAAATTAAACGATCAGGGTTCAATCTTATTGATGGAATTTTGGGAGCATCACCTGATAGAATTGGTGAAGACTTTGTCGTAGAAGTGAAGTGTCCACTTTCAGAAAAAGCTGTCAAGACATATATAAAAAATAATATGATTACAGACAAATTTAAAACTCAAATAATGTGCCAGATGATGACCTGTAAGAAAAATAAAGGATTATTCTTGTTGCAGATCTTTTATTCGAAACAAAAAATAACATACATGTTGTTTGGGAAGTTTATGATGATGTATATTTTAAGGATATAATAAAACAAGCAAAAATCTTTTGGAGTACATATATTTTTCCTAAATTACTTGAAAGTGCAAAAAAGAAATAAATTATTGCTTATCTTTAATAACTTTTTATTATTTCCCCTTGCAAATTTATTAAACCAAAAACAATCATAACAATTTTGTCCAAGTATGGCACATATTTGTAGCTTACTACTGAACGTGGTTTCAATAAAGTATACTCCCTCACACGCCTAATAACTTTTTCAACATGGACACGTAGGCTTGCTATCACTTTACTCTGAAGTACATCGGAAGTAGTTTGCTTAGTGCCCGAATATACAGTTGGTGAACACCTATTTTCATAAATTTGTATGTTACTTACGTATTCTACTTATACAATTCTGTGGCACAAAGTAATTTTATTCCTAGTTATGACTAAAGCAGCAATATGTTTAAATGGCTCTTCCAATCTCAATTGAATTCTATGAAGTGGATGAAAATTCAAGCATTTTTACACTAATTATCTTTACGTATACATAAAATACAATAGGTTTTAACTTACGCAATTGCCTAAGACATAAAGGCTTGAAATTATTCACGTCAAAAAAATATGATAGTCATTAGTTACGTCGAAATTTAACATTTCTAAAGATATCCTACATTATTTAACTTGGAACATCATTATTCAATCCCCAAGATGGTCCAAAGAAATACGTTCCAAGACAGCAAATGTATGCTTAGAATGAATGATGGTACCATGGAATCGTGTTTACTGGGGCATGCAAATTTCATGTAACATTGCTCAGAATATCTTGCTTGCGAAATCAGCAATAACTGGGACGTTCGTTACAAGAGTTTGAAGTCTTGGAGCGTGTTCAACACAAACATTGCTTGGACAGGATCGACCACTGAACCTAAGTTATGTCTTTGTATAAATTTGGATTATTTCTTACCACTATTGAATAAATGGTCGCTATGTTGGTGACTTCTTTACCTTTCTGTTATTACCCAAGAATTTATTTTAGTTAGATTTCTGGTAGGGTATTAAGTAAGTTACGAATGACAAAATAAGAATTAAAAGTACTCGGTAAATGTTATAGTGCTTTGATGATTTAGTGAAGGCAGTAATAAACAAGATTGTTGCAATGTAGTCTTTGAGTTCGACTTCTTGATACTCAAGGCACATTTATTTTTCTGTAATAAAATCCAAATTTCGTTGAATTGTTTTCTTGACCACAGAAATCCTCATCAAAATTTGAACATTTTGCTAAAGCAGACAATATATACAGAATGCTTCATAAAGCAATTCTATTATAACCGCAAACCATATAGGCAATGAGAATGCGGTCAGAGCAAAATGTTATCGTCTACCATATTACAGTTAGTAACAAAAGTCCTTCATTGATAAAATGGTCGGTGAAGTTTTCGTATGAGGTTATTGCCACTGTCGGTATTTTGAGGTTTGTTTGTAATATTGCAAATAATTTTAAAACCACATAAATATTAGCACCCATTTATTTTTCGCAAACGTTGATGTCAGATAAAAAAATAGCTTATCTAGTGGGAACTCAACCTTAAAATTCATCGTCAGCCGCTTTGCGTGAAGCCAAAATATTCAGCCTGAATAATGCAAGGTTGCAGAAGCATTGAATCGAGTTAGCGATTTTCGAGGGCCTCTGCTACCCCAGTTTTCTTTTTTAAATGACTTTTCTTTGAAACGTGTTCTAGCACGTCACATAATGTAAGGTATCCGAAGGGCAACTAGTATGTCTTTGGGATACCAGACTATATTGCTGGATTATTTCAAGCGTAACAAAATAAATCTAAAATTATGTTTGAAATCTAAGGCTTCTTCAATGACCTTAAGGAATTTGATTCAAAAGTAAATTAAATTAGTAGTAACAGTAAACTTTATATTAAATAAACAATTTCTATAAAAGGTAAAAAATTTTAAGTGATTTCGATTATTCGTAATTTGAGATGAAAAATTCTAGTGCTGAAATTTAATTTAAATAAAACTATGAAATTGTTTGAAAATTGCTGACACACCAATATAATAGATTTCCCAGCATACGGCAAACCGTATGTAGCCCAGCATACGGCAAACCGTATGTGGGGCTATCTATTTTATTTTCGGTTCGGCTGTCATTTATTGAGTGTTTCATACAATGTTATGCGTTTAACTATATACAGGATGGCGCAAAAGTAATGTCTCTATACAAATATTTTTTTAGACATCTCCTGTCATTCTGATATTGAAAATGTTGTAGTAATCAAATGTAAAATTCACTTAAAATTATCATGGACCGCTTTACTCCCTAAGAACGTGGAATAATCGCTTCATAAACCTCAACCTTGAAGAAGATAATTTTTCATCTCCATCGCTCGGGGCATGTCAATAAGCAAAATACTCGCTTTTGAGGCACTGAAAATCCGCGCATTATTCAACAAACACCTTTACATCCACTAAAAGAAACTGTATGGTGTGGCGTCCAGACTTCTCTCTTTGGAGTTATTTGAAATCTCGGGTGTATGTAAACAAACCACAGACTCTCCCAGCTTAAAAAGAAAACATACACGAAGAAATAAGAAACATATATCGCAGGTAGTGTTACGGCTAGTTTTGGAAAATGTCATAAATAGGGCTCGAATGTGCTTCAACTCTGGAGGTCAAAATTTAATAGACATCATATTTAAGTCATAATGCAACTTAATTTTATGGCACAAATATATTTAATTAATAAACTAAATCTAGTTTACTAATTTAGAAACGAAGTAGCTGAACCAAATAGGGTCATTACTTTTGCGCCACCCAGTACTTATTATAAGGTAGAGATGCACTACAGTACAGACAACGTACAGAATATTTATAAAGCTTACTCGTCATAATATTATGTATCCGATCTAGCTGCCAATTCACACGTAGAAATCGACTGATACAAGAATTTGTTACATCAGACATTTTATAAAAGTGATCCTATCTGAAGACGTGTCTAGAGTACTAACTACGGACTAAGACCTGCATTTGAATAAAGCAATAGCATTTATGGTCGTGTTAAAAATATGGAATGGAATAGTAATACTTTAAACAATAGAAGAAATTTAACTTGTCGGTGATTTACTGTTTTAAATTTAGTAATATTTTTTTCTGTTTTTAATTTAGGATTGAAATATTTATCTTCTACATTCTTTTGGCTAAAAAAGGAAACCTATGAGTTTAAATCAAAACAGTTTTTTTGATCGTTGTTAAATTTATTAATGAAAGTGAACAATATGATGGAAAGTTTGCCTATTCGCATTTAGCTGATGTTTAACATACCAATATATATTAACAACATAGTCTTAGAATAATTAGTAAGCTTAACAACATTAAAGCAGATCACAAAAATCAAAACATACGAGCGAAATGAAAATGCACTGGATTTAAAAAAATGGGTCGATGAAAATATCTTCATAATTGATGATATCATCTTTAGAGAATGTTCTACATTTTTCTTTAGTGTTAAATCATTATTTGTTGGCAACACCACGCAAATAGGTCGCACGGGAATTCACTGTATAATCAGACCGCAAAATACATTCATTTCCATCACTGTTTATCGATTACTTGGCTATAAAGTATCTTGTCTTTTCCCAAGATTAAATGGGATTTGTATATGTATAATGTTCACTGAAGAGAAGAGTAATGACTTGCAAATTGTGAATCGTATAATTTTTAATAATATGAACTTCAAAATCTGTGCCAAAATATGTTATTGAAGCTGGCAAACCATATGATTAAGCGCTGGAAAAAACTTCAATAAATCTATTAATTGTTTCAAATGATTAACATTAACATCAAAACATTTTCCACTTTAATTAATTTACCAAATCTGAAATAAATGAATTTTTTTATTATATACCATGTAACAAAATAAACATATTGAAGATTGTTACGTACCTGAAACGTAAAGCACTTGACGTCGCATACCTAAAAAGGAGGGTTATTATTTTTGACTACGTTTAAAAAATGACGAGTCAGAGTTCTATTCTAGTCTCAGCACGTACATGAAAGAAATGAATATTGAACACGTACAGCAAACAAACTCACTAGACGAGATGTTTGCTGGAGTAACGAATGTACCTTCTGTGGTCATATATGATACGTTGTATGACAACAAAGAATACCTTCATGTGAAGAATCAACATTAAAATAAGGCAAAGAAAGCTTGTCAGTTATGTAGGTAGCGGGCATAGCGTGACTGGACTTGCTATTCGTAACAGATTGGTGAAGTAAAGCAACGGTCACTGAGGTCACCGCTGGGATGGGTGACCGCTTGTTGCAGCATTTTCGTTAGAGGGCTACCGGTTTTGGATAGCACGTAAAGCAATTGAGCTCGAATCTTGGGTCAGAACAAGAAACGTTACTTTATAACAGATTTTTTATAAATTTGGACGCCAGAATTTGCTACAAATTCACACGACAAATAATAAGTACCTACTTCGTAGTAGACTAGTATTTAATTATTTGTTATACGGCTGATGTTATTCACGTGGAATCATCGGGTAAACAGGACGTATTTAACCAACATTTAAGTATAACCACGATTATTTTTTTATTTTTTTTTTATTTTATTAAAAAAAGGAACAACAAACAGCTACACTATGTGATTTTACAACATAATAACATATTAACTTAAATAATAATGTAGCCCACAGCGCTGTTCGCAGATTACCAATTGAATACAGTTTAAAAATGCTAGGGAATAGCTATTCGTGTATGACAGTTATTATTACTAGTAAAACAGAAAAAAAAACAATAATAAACAAGATAAGATAAGATAAAGTCACATATCTAAGAACGTGCAAGTGTCTTGTACAAATGGCTTCGAAACAATTTCATGGAGCACGTAAATATGTCCAAGTGTTCAAATTCTTTATTATAAGATGCTGCCATTCGCCGGATTGGTGAACGTTGGCCAGTATTAGATCGGCAGGTACCTATTGCAAATAGCGTACCCGCTCGCACCTGCCTTCTGTGAACAGTCCGAGGGACGGCATAACAGAGTACATTATTCAGATCGATACAGTCAAAGTTGCCATTAACAATATTATATAGGGTCATTGCTTCTAGTTGTTTGCGTCTGGAGCTGAGCGTTAAGAGTTTGTATCTGCTAAGCAGCTGGTCATACGGCAAATACGATCTGTGACATCTAAAATGCATTGCACGAAGAAATCTGCGTTGTACGTTTTCTATTAAATCAATGTATTTCTTATAGTACGGGTTCCAGATGGGAACGGCGTATTCAAGCTGAGAGCGGACTAGTGATTTATATAGACAGAGGAACGACGAGGTCCGTTTAAAGTCATGAGTGGATCTCATTATAAATCCATACATCTTATATGCTTTATTTACAATTTTTTCAATATGTAAGTCCAAACAGAGTTTACAATCAAGTAAAATGCCCAAGTCACGTACTGAATTTACTTTATTCAGTGGGGTACCACATAAAGAGTACGCAAACCTAATAATGTTTATATTTTTGGTAAAATTTATAAAGTTGCACTTGGGAATGCTTAGAAGAAGCTTACTTGAATAACAATAGTCCGTCAGTCGGTCCAAGTCTTCTTGCAATAGAAAACAGTCCTGCATGCTTCGAATAGGCCTGTATATTTTAAGGTCGTCTGCATATAATAAAAATTTTGAATTGTGAAAGCAGCTGCCAATATCATTTTTAAAGATGATGAATAAAAGAGGACCGAGAATAGAGCCTTGGGGGACACCCGAGGTAACCCGAATAGCGTCAGAATGATAACCGTTAATTACAACCCGTTGACAGCAATTAGTGATGTAAGAAATAAACCATCGTAACAGGTTACCACGAATACCATTGAAGGCGATCCGGTTTAACAGTAATTCATGATCCACCTTGTCGAAAGCTTTCTGAAAGTCCGTGTACACTGCATCAACCTGTATACGATTGTCCATCTTTTCGAATAGGTCATTAGAGAAGACCAACAAATTCGTTACTGTTGACCGCTTCTTAACAAAACCATGTTGCTGCTGTATAATAGCCTTATGCAAAACAGGATACACTTCGTTATGCACTAGTCTCTCAAAAAGTTTCGACAAGGTAGATAAAATAGAAATTGGTCTATATTGCTCAACACTACGTTTAGATCCGGCCTTGTGTACTGGTGTGATATTAGCATGTTTCCATGGAGTCGGCATGACGCCATCAGTGATACATTTATTGTATATTATTGCTAAGGGTTTGCATATAACACTGGCGGTATTTTTGAGAAAATATGCAGAGAGACCATCTGGACCTGGACCCTTAGCTGGATCCAGTAATTTCAGTTCTGTCATTATTGTTTCCTCTTTGAAATTAAGGTCAGAAATAACTATATCATTAGACACTGTATCTGAAGGCGGCTCCCAGTGAGAGAGGGCAGGTGAAGCTGGCTCGTAGACAGAAGAAAAAAATCGGAAAACATATTGCAAATCAATTGAGGATCGTTGGATGTTACGTCATTATATTGTACTTTAGCTGGTATACCGGGTTTGTCTTTACGATTAGAAACATAGACCCAGAAATCTTTAATGTTGTTATGAATATTATCCTCGATCGACTGGATGTATTTAGAAAAACATTTGTTACAGTTATTCTTAAATAATGCTCTGTGTTGTAAAAAGGTTTCGTAGTCTGCGATGTTGCCGTATTTCTTCCATTTGACCCATGACATTTGTTTTTTTCTAAAAGTGCTTATTAATGATTTGGAAAACCACACTGGAAAGCCAGCCTTTCTGGAAGTGGATAGTGGTGTGTGCTGCTTAATTAAATCATCAATGTTGTTATAGAATGTGCTAAGAGCCTCTTCGGGCCCTAAAGGGGTTAGAAGTTTTATCCAGTCAGTACTCTGAATTTTACGGTTGATGTGGTCAAAGTCGGATTTATAAAATTTTTCGCTCGACCTCTTAAAATACGGATACATTATATAGTAAAATAAACGGTGAACGCATAAGCCAAACCTAGGTGGTAAAATTTCTAGGCGTTCACATCGACGATAGACTAAACTGGAAAGCAGAGTTAAAGCATCTGGAGAACTCAATTAGTTTGGCCTGCTATGTACTCAGGAATCTTCGAGTCAAAACTAAGATATAGCATCCTGTTTTGGGGAGGAAGCTTTGAATATAATATTAATAAGGTTTTTGTCGCACAGAAAAAAGGCATTCGAACAATTGTAAGATTTCAAATACCAGATTCATGCAGACCACATTTCAAAAAACAAAAACTATTAACCGTTCCTAGTTTATATATATTAGTACTACTCTCTCACTTATCTAAAAATGTTCATAAGTACGAAAATGAAGATGAAAAACAGATAAAGGAGAGCACGAGGAGAAAGGATTTATATACCCAATGTATACCACACCTAGATGTCGTAAAACAAAGTGCATATTATAGATCCGTTAAAATATTTAATAAAATACCTTTAGAAATCCAATAAATATTTTGCAAAAAGGATTTTTTAAGCGAACTTAAGCGATTCCTGTTAGAAAAATGCTATTATTCAATTGATGACATTTAAACCACATAGACAATTTTTTTAATATTCATTTATTGTTTTTTGACTTGTTTAAGTTTCTATTTTTTATTATTTATCAGTTAATTTATTGTCATTTTTATGATTTTTATTATTTTCAGTTTGCATTTGACATTTTAAGGATTTTATTATTTTCTTGGTCACATTTATTATATATTTTTATTATATATATAATTAATTGAATTTTTATCCCTTTTTTATGTCTATAATTTTATTGTGGTGTTATCAATGTTTATTGTAATTAATCAAATTCAAATTAATTATACTCATATCATGATTATTGTTCTTAAAAAATATTTAGGAATTGTAATTGTAAAATATAACTGTAAAGCATTCGCATACAATGTAAATTGTTTCTGAATAAATAAATGAAATAAAATGGGCTTTATTTTAAAAAGGCAATGAATTCATTTTGGATTATTGAGATAGGAAAGTTTTACAAAGGTATGTTAAGGATGTTGATTGAGTTTAAGGAGAAGCTTGGAAGGGTTCTTAAAGCTCTTACGAGAGGCTTTAATATGCTTGATAGTGTAAGAAGGTCAGTAACCGCTAACTAGGTAAAAAGTGTGTTATTTAACCATTATAATACAGGGTGTAAAAAGACCCTTAACGAAAACTTAAATCCCATGTTGTACCAATCACTACGAACATTTTTTGCTTGGGCACCGTACCTGGGAAATTACTGGTTCAGGACATATTGAGGCTCAAAGTTAGTATGGAGTTTTTCTAATTAGGTACAAAATTGATCCATTTCCCCGCCAATATGTTCTTTAGATGCCCTATGAGCCCATGGATAAGTATGTATTTCGAGCATTGCACGCGCGCGCGTTTAATTGCGGTTTAAAAAATGTGAAAACTTAAAAAAAAATTGGTTTTCCCAGGTATTATTTTTGGTTTGTATGACTTGGCATGATGTCCACAACGAGTAGACTTCGGCTTGGTGATGGGTCTTGTGACAGCCTGTATATTATGCCCGATATTTTAATGGATTTACATATAGAAAGATAACTTAGATTTCCTGAGTAAAATGTTATATCAAGTTTTGCTTGATTACCTGGACGGTAAATTTCGAGGAATGAGGTTTTCACAATTACAATTTCGTAATAGTTGGTGAGTTGACTTGGCGTGCATAATAGATCGGAAACAGTTAGCAATGTCCTCACTGGTCACCACTTTGGTGATCGCTTGGAGCATTTACATCTGAGCGCTCTTTTTCTTCTTCGTGTCAATGGTTGCTTTCAACTATATCAGAACGCTATAGACTGTGCTTGGGAGGGTACGTCTACTTCGCTTAAGAGGGTACGAAAAGTCATCGACGCCATCTATCGCACAATGGCGACATCTCATGGATACCGCACACAATAATAGCGCGATTCAGGATAGTTCAGTATGCTGAATCGCGCTATTAAAGTTCTACATTATTTATTTACATACATTACATACATAGACTCACGCCTGTTTCCCCGAGGCATATTAAACGCCCACTTTTCGCCAGTGTTTTGATCCCACGTAATAGGTGGCGAGCCTATTGCCGCTTATCGGGATATTTTGTTAGCCAGAGCCTCGTCCGTTGATCGGCAGGTGCACCACTTGCAGGTGAGGTTGGCTTGGGACCCTAAGTTCTTGGTGGGAACCCTATACAACCCTATACACCATTACATTATTTATTTATTGGGACATATAACAGTTATACATTACAATGCATGGCTCATTGATGGCATTGGCACCGATGATATTAAAGTCACCACAAATTAAGCAATTCTTGTCAAAAAATGCTTTTACAGTTTCTAAAGTTGTTGCAGAAATATATCCAAATTATTGTCATGAGGATTGCGATAACAACAACATATACACACAACAGTTTGTATATCTTTAACACAACAAATTTCAAAACTCTCAACAGTATAATTTTTTTTTGAAATATTTAACTCTTCATACTCTCTCTCCCTTTTTGCTAGAATAAGAGTACTTCCCCTTTGTTTGCTTATTCTAGTATTATATGATGCAACTTGATATTCAGAAAGATTAAGTAGGGATACTAGGTCTTTATTAAGAAAATGTTCCCTAATGCATAGAAAATGCATGGGACGAGATAAGCTGCATATATATAATTCTAATTCGTCTTTCTTATTGTTTAAACCACACAAATTTTGATGAAAGACATTAAGCGTAGTCATATGTAAAGCATGTGAAGAGTTTTTATGTACATCTGAATTAGTTTTAGAAACGAAAAAACACCCAAAATGCCGTCAAAAATTTTTACTTCATTTTGTAACATCAAACTAATTTCAAACTTAGTGCTCTAAAAATAAATTCAACTCAGTTGTGACAATAATCGCCAATGCCATTTGAATTCAGACTTTACGACTTAAATGATAGGGTTACATTTTTAATGATGTTTGAGAGACTTTTTGAGATGCCAGCACCATGTTAATTAAGGCTTTGAACACTGTTAACAGAATTAAATGCCTTCAAGAGCTGTGATGCATGAAGTTAAATAAAGTTTTTATTCAATGTCCTATTTGTGATTGAATGAAGAACTAGCTCACAAAGTCACAAGTCTCACGAAAATTTCACGTTAATTATATCTCACTTTATTATTCAAAGTTAACGAATCGTTAGATATTAGCTTCTCTTGAAATCTGTATGAGTATTTTTTGTGAAATCTTTTTATTACAGCGGACGTAGATTTTTATGAAATTGGTACCAATTTCTTATTCCTTTTGCTTATTAACCATTTCTATTTTCTTTTGAGAGGAAAATCTTGTAAAATACACCAAGACTCTGGCCTCTGTTAATTTTGTTACGAATAAAACTGACATCCGGACGGCTCTTAATTTATTTTGGAAACTATGCCTTCTGATTTATCGTCTACTCGAAATACTTCCAGCGATAAAGGATGAGGTCATTGACTTAACCGTTTATCTGTGGCTTAACAGCTTAATCTTACTTCTTCTCGTCCATGTTTTTCATTACTGAAGATCGTTTCTAAACCACGATAAAAATTATAAACAAGACTAAAATTTTAGTCCATTGTATTAGTTGACGACATAATTTTACTTTCGATATTGATTTAATAGTAAAACAAATAAGACAGACGGATGGAATACTCTCAAAACTTTCTATCATACAAGATAAAACGGGTCTTGCTTGCAATATTTAATTAATTTAAGGTATAAATAGTATTACTGACGTTTCGACTGTCTTGCAACGGCCGTGGTAGTGGAAATAATGAGTCGCGAGTAAGACCCGTTTTAATCTTAATATATAAAATCCTTGCGTTACTGACTGACTGACAGACACGCTACAGCCGAAACTATTGGGCGCAGGAAGCTGAAATTTAGCATGTATGTTCCTTGGGGACCGTAGGGGTGCACTAAGAAGGGATTTCCCGAAATTCCCACGGAATCGGACAAAACGGGTAAATTTAAAAAAAATGCAGGCGTAGCTGCTGGCGTCCTCTAGTATATTATACAAATCAATGTATACAATGTATACAAATCAAGAATGTTTAAAAACTTTTTATATTCAGAGATCTCATCCAGAGCCTTGGATTTGCCATCGAAAGCACTGCTGAAATTATTGAGCCAACCAAGCATTCAAATCCAAATTGTTTACTTTGTACTGAAATGAAGATTCATTTAGTGTTCGTTTAAATATGAAATGTCAAATTGGAAGAGCCCAATTAGATAGCTTCATCCACTCAGCAGAAATTCAGAGTTAAACAATTTAAGTGTATTGTTATGAATAAGGCAATCCAGGCTTCTTTATATTTTTTATATTGATGTGTCTTCAGTAGCTTTTACGCATGTAAAGGTTTGTAGGTTACAATTTTAAATGATCATATATTATTGTAGTCAGACATTTTTGTCATCAAAATCTGGATATACTTTTCAAGTATTATCAGAGACTTTTTAAACTCAAGAAAGACTATGTTTTTTCTAACTGCTAAACGTCAAAACAGCCATTCAGAATCCAAGACAAAAAACCCGAATTATATTTTCAACATGAAATCCTGCGGATAACGACTACACAAATGAAGGTTATTATACCATTTGGTGCTTGGCCTTTGTGCAAATGGAAAGCATTTTCTAGGATAGTAGGAAAAAAGCGGCTCTGGTCAAAATTGGATACTGTTATTGGGCCCTTACTTATAAGGTTTCTTGAAATTACCATGAAAATAACAGTAAGAATACATTTCTTGGATGTTTTGGGATAAAGTAGTAAAATGCAAGTAATAAAGCATACTAGTAGTACAATGCATGCATGCAAAGTTTTTGGCTTAAAAGCTTCGGTCCGCGATTTTGCATGCAAAATAAAGATAACATAATATCAAAGAATCAATTATAACATGATATACGTATCTCTAACATAGAAACCTTATTTGGTAAATTCTCAATCTCTAGTTCAAATCCTTTAAGTTGAATTTGTGATAATCTAATTGTAAGCAAATTTGCATCAAATTCGATTCAGCCGTTTTTGAAAAAATATTGGAATATCCGTACTATTGGCAGAGCAGTGCAGTGGCGCGACCGAGTAACTGCTACGCAAAGAGTCTCGGGTCCTAATCCGCGTCCCGCACCAATGACTTTTCGAAGTTATGTGCTAATTATCGCTTGCTAAACGGTGAAGGAAAACACCGTTAGGAAACCTTCATGTCTGAGAGTTCTCCATAATGTTCTCGAAAGACATGTTAAGTCTGCCAACCCGCACTTAGCCATCGTGGTGGACTATGACCTACCCTTCTCACAGTGAAAAGAGGCGCGTGCTCAGCTGTGGGACAGATTATATACGGAGCCGATGATTATGTACTAATGGCACGCCGGCAGCTCCCAATATTTGGACTATCCATAGATTTGTCTACTAGAGATACATTTTTAATATAAGCTTCATACATAATACATCAAATAATATATTTCTTTAGTAGTCAAATGTATGGGTCAAATATTGGGACCGACCGTTAAACCACATGAGTAAATAAACCGACTCATGTGGTTAAACCTTACTTCGTTATCGTAAAAAAGGTAGTTTTTAATTTTATCGTGTTCATACAGACAGACAAGACGCGGCGAAGATGAAAAATATTTTATATCAAATTTTGCATTTCTGTTGGCAAAAAAAAATAAAAATCCGGTCCAGATTAGGAAAAGTTGAAAAGAAAATGTATTTGGCTTTTCATTTAACCCTAGAGTACTAATAGTCCAAGATCCCAGAGCCGCCAGACCTACGTCATTTTAGCAAACCTGAAATTTTGAGGATAATTAGTATAAAATCTTGTTAAGAAGTATACCGACCCACTAGCTTGAAAGCCGGGCCATTTCACCGGTAACGCGAAGTAAAGGTACCAAAAAAACATACTTACTTACGTTAAAGTATCAAAGCTGGTATTCAAATATGTGTTTAAAAATACTGTCTAAAATTGAAATTCATTATTGCCAGACACTTGCCGTGGGCCATTACTTCTGCCAGACGCCTTGAAAGTTACTTAAAAATTATGTAAACTACGTCATTTTAGCAAAGCTAAATTTGATATATGTTACTTAAGATACTATTTTAAGACCCTTCCTAAGCAGCCAGACCAATCCGAAGGGCCATTCGTCTAGCCAGACACCATGAAACTTTCCCTGTGAGTGCGAGCGTGCGGTCATTGTTGCCAGATATAAACACTTCGACTATGTAGTTTAGACTATTTATATTTATAAATTTGTTTAATAGACAAATATTATATTGAAATGACCGCTACTTCACTGCAAAAACGATGATATTGGGTTGCCTACGAAAAACCTGTCAGGAAAAGCAGTTGACAATTTTTTTAAGCTTGGCTCGGATTATTTTTTACCAATCTTTTCATGTTATAATTTTTAACTAGCAAAATTTGATATAAAATACTTTTTATCCAATAACCAGATCGGTGAAGGTCGCTCTTCTACGGATTTTAGACTATAAGGAAAGTTTTTATTGTTTCGTTAAGACGCGACGATGAGATAGATGTTATTAATTATGTGCCTTAATATAAAACGACTTAGAAGGTAATTATTTACTGAACATCTACTTAAATATAATAAGACGTATAAGATGATTGATGGAGAATTGGATTTTCTTGTAAGCTTCTCGATGTTGCCAGTTGGATTATAATTATTCGTCCATATGTACGCAAAATGATGTTGCAGATAATTATTGCATGAGTAGTTATATAGCTGGATAATATAGTATATTTTAAATATCTTTTACCGCTGAATTCAATATTCGATCTCTCCGTTTTTTTTTAAATTTTATATTCGTTTGTGACCTAAGGCAGCGATGGCATAGTGGAGATACCAACGGACTGCCGTGCAGAGGTTATCGGGTTGCGGGTGCGCCCAGTTTCGGAGTTAAGTGCGTATTGAATTGTTAATTATCACTTGTCTCGTACCTCGGAGAGCACGTTAGGCCGTCGGTCCCGGCTGTCATGAAGATCTTTGAGAGTCGTTATAGGGCGTCAGTACCTCTAAAATAAACTGGCACTAGTCTAAACCGAGGAATATCGCTATCCCTTCGGGTTGTGGAGGTCAGACAGGCAGCGCTCCGTGGAAAAGCTAATATTCAGCCAAATCTGGTTAGACTAGAAAGCGGACCCCAGGTTGAGACTGGGATAACGCTAGGAAGATGGATTTGTTTTTGACCTAAGCATACTTGATATTATGTCAAACACGAATCTCAAATCTCAATATCCATGGAAAGATCGAACATTAAAACCTGCCGTTATATGTAGGTACTTTAATACGTACTTATAATAAACAAGCTGTGCCCGCGACTTCGTTCGCATAAATGTAGGAATTTAATTAGCATGACATTTATGCCAAAAGTATATAATATTTATAACTTTTGTATGTATGTTATATACCTAATTATATCATCACCATCATCAGTCTGCAAGAGTCCACTGGAGAGGCCTATATCCAGATATAGGCCTCTCCAATGGCACGCCACTGAGCCCGATTTTCGGCTTTTCGTGTCCAGCCGCTGCCAGCCACAACCGGCCACAATAGCCTAATATATATCTTTCGAGAATTTCTTTATACACAACATTAACTGTTTTACCACCTTCACCTAGAACAGGTAAATTATTGTTAACGCTCACTCGTGAACATGCCACATATAACTGACCATGTGAAAAACAACATGTTTGGAGGTCGATTCCAGCAGTTTCAAGTGTCTGTCCCTGCGATTTATTTAGAAAATACACACAGGACTACGAATATCCAGCCCTGTCGAAAGTAGGAAAGCCCCGTTGAGTAACTTAAGAGGTATCTGAATTCAGGCCTCAGTCTCCCGCCCAAAGAATCTTTGGGCGGGAGACTACGTGACGTGAGGAGTGGGGAATTGGGAATAAAGAGACACCTATATAAGAACAGAACACGAACGAATGAAATAAATCAAAGAAACACAATCACATTCAACATCAACGATCAAAAATTCAAAAGAAACGACAAAGACACCAATCCAAGTAATACCGAGATAGAAAATAATATGGACTAATCGACAATTTATTGAAAAAAGGATCTATAGTCATTATTTTTATCATTTGAAATAAAATTAAATGATTATATAACTACTAGAGGACGCCAGCAGCTACGCCTGCATTTTTTTTTAATTTACCCGTTTTGGCCGATCCCGTGGGAATTTCGGGAAATCCCTTCTTAGTGCACCCCTACGGTCCCCAAGGAACCAACATGCCAAATTTCAGCTTCCTGCGCCTAATAGTTTGGGCTGTAGCGTGTCTGTCAGTCAGTCAGTAACGCAAGGATTTTATATATTAAGATAATATAAACATAATAATTAGAAATAAATGAGATTGACCGTTTAAATTAAGTGGACCATGTGGACATTGTAATAAATTTTGACACATAGACTTATTGTTTATGTGCCGAATATTATACTCTATTATTTTTTTAATAACAGAAAGACACTAATTATTGTCTTTTTTGTAAGAAACATTTATTTTGCTGGAAAATTATTTGAAAATAGTGACATCTATCAGTCGGAAGGATAACTATAATTATGCTCGGATCCAGTAATTTAATTATCGAAAATACATAAAAATATACTGACGAAATTAAGAATTGCCTCCTTTTTTAGAGTCGGGTAAATAGCCATAAAACACTTTGAAGGTACCAATTTAGACTAACTATAGTTTTACTAACAAACTTATAATGATAATAGATGGCACCACATATATAACCAGTTTTCGATGATCCCTGTTTTGTTTGGGAGTACGTACAAAGGAGTGGTAAAGCTGTACACCGAAAACCACTCAACCGATTGTGATGTAACATATACTGTTTTATAGGTTTGAGTATCTTTTGTACATGAGTGTAAGTTTTATTGAAATCAATTTCGCCATTTTAGAGGTCTTTAGCAATATAGGGAAAGACAGACACAGACATAAATTCTAAAAAATATCAAGTATTGCTTTTTAGCATTTTCCTAGATTTTTAAGCTCATTTTCGTCAAAATATATTTAATGTACAGACTTTTTCACCTCTACAGTTTTATTATAGTATAGATAGATTGCGCATAATACAAAATTCACTCTTCTTTTATGAAGCCTTTTGCAGTCCGTTACTGGACATAAGCCGCTCCTAATTTGCATCACATTGGCATTGTGAGTAAATACCTAGGATGATTTGACATTGGGTATAATGTCGAGTTTTGCGTCTCTTCCCAAAATACTACTACAAACATACATACATACAAAGACTCACGCCTGTTTCCCTGAGGGATAGGCAGAGACTACGAAACGCCACCTGCAACGATCCTGACTTATCTCGCTTGCTTCATTCCCTCCCATCAAGTTTCTCATGCATGCTCTTCCGTTTAGGGTACTTCTTACCTGTCCTTTTATATTACTAATAGCTTCATGTCTGATTCCTCTTGCAAACTCTTTCTTAAAAGCTCGGTAATGACAACACCAGATTAATTTCTATTTTATAGAATATGTACAACAAAAAAACATTAAACGAACATGGTTATAATGTTGGGATTACTATTAAGGTTTTGTTAAATTTTGATATTTCACAGCGACATTCCAACATGAAAAACGATAAAATGCGATACCCTAGTGGAAAAACAACATACTGGTATGCAGAGAGTATCAGGATCGAATCCTCAGCGTGCACCATTGACTTTTTGAAGTTACGTGCGTATTAAATATCTTTATTATCGCTTGTCTTGCCTGGGAGAGCACGTTAAGCTGTCGTTCCCGGCTGACATGAATATCTTTGACAGTCGTAATGGGTCAGTACCGTTAAGCTTACTGACACTAGTCAATCATGGAATATTACTCTCCCTTTGAGTTACAGAGGTCAGACAGCAGTCACTCTGTAGAAAAGTTAAAATTCAGTTAAATCAGTTTCGAAATATTATTATGCTAGGAGGATAGTGATGATGATACTAGGTATAAGATGCGAATTTATTAGGGTAAACACTAATAGAGCTCATTCATCATTCGCCAATGAGCAAAAAGACTTCCCACGATGCGGTAGTCAAACCTACTAATACACCCACAGATTCACGTTAATTTCATAATATCCAACAACAATGAAACTTACATTTCATATTTTCATAGAATACCATGAACGTATATATATTGTAATAGATGCTCTATCGCACAAAAAATATTTTCACGCTAAAATTATTTTTCAAATATTGGCAAAGAATTATAATACACTATTTAAATATATTATGTATTTGTGAGACATTTACGACGCTACAAAGTATAAAAAACATCAATTTTATTCGAATACATTACTATAATATTGAATTTTAGAAGCGTTGGAACATATTATTTTCTTGATTTATTACTCTAAAGACGTAAAAAAATGCACTTCGTTTGATTAATACGAACTGAACCTTCATACTCATATAGATTCAAGGTGAAATACAAATTCTTAGATGATGACATTTTAGATATTCTTAGTCAAATAAAAGCTTTCAAGTTACTCAGATTTATTGTTTTTAAACTGATTTTGAAAGAAAGATGATGATTTATTTTGCCCACAAATATTTGAAAGGAAAAATCTGAAATAAATAAAAATATCATCATCATCCTCCTAGCGTTATCCCAGTTAGAACCTGGGGTCCGCTTTCTAGTCTAACCGGATTTGACTGAATATTGGCTTTTCCATGGAGCGACTGCATATCTGAAATCCGCAACCCAAAGGGATAGCCATATCACATGGTTTAGACTAGTGTCAGTTTATTCATAGGCACTGTGTAACGGGTTCTGGTAATTAAAACGCAGTAGAGGTTCTAGGTGCGTTTATCTGCCGAGTATTGTCTCACTTCCCTTGCACGAGTATGACCGACCAGCAACACGACACTGGCCTGAACACTAAGGGCTGCAGTCTCCCACGCTGTTCCCTCCGGTAGTGCGCAGGGCAGGTTGCTCGAAGGGCTGTGCGTAGCGGCAGATCGTCGCAGTCCGTTGGCTCAGCTGGCAGGCGCCGGCGGTGTGTGTGCGATGAGCAGGGCAGGGCCAGACTCTTCGGCAGAGGTGACGTCAAGGACGGTGCTTGGAAGTGTAGCGGTCTAGGTAGAGTAGCCCGGAGCCTTAAGGTAGACCTGGAACCTAAAGGAAAGCAGCATTAGGAGAGCCACATCCAATAGAGTCAGGCAGGCGGCGTCAGCCGGCCTCAGCTAGCAGGTAGAGAGATGGGCAGTACGCTATCGCAGTAAATGTAGTAACTTACCCAGCTGCTGGGATCAGGATACACGTAAGACGTAGGGTCAGTAGATACGCGTAATTATAGTAGGTAGGTAGTAGAATGGCGGTGGCGGCCTCTCTGTCGGCCCCTTTATATACTGGCCCTTCCATCAGAGTTGGAGTCCGTTACATGACCATATTTGGTCAGGCTTCGCGAGCGCGGACGATGGCCTTCTTTGATTGGCCGAGCATATGGACGGTACTGTGACGTAGACGCGGTAGGTACCGGATATACGTCACAACTGACTTCCTATGACGATTGTCAAAGATCTTCATGACAGCCGGGACCGATAGCTTAACGTGCTCTCCGAGGCACGGGACAAGCGATAATTTATAATTCAATACGCACATAACTCCGAAAACTCATTGGTGCGCGCCGTGAATTTGAACCCGATACCCTCTGCATGGCAGTCTGTTGGTGTCTCCACTAGGCTTTCGATGCCTATATAAAATATATTAACACAAAATAATTCAAACTAAGCAAAAGGCAGCACGGTTGGCATAGTGGTTTAATCGGCCGCCTTGCCGCTTGACACTGTGACAAGTGTTGTGGGTTCGATCTCCATACGAGACAAGACTTTTGTATTATTCATAAATAATTATTTTTGGGCGTTTAATATGCCTCTGCCTACCCTTTCGGCGAAACAGGCGTGAGTCTATGTATGTATGTAATTATTTTTGTATCAGTTAGGCCTCCCTCACATTGGGCGTCAGCGTTCCTCGAGCGTACGCTCGGCGTTAGTTGTTTGTTCGTAAAGTCCCCCGCGACACAGAATTCAGAGCGGTAGTTGTCAAAATAAAAACCATTAAATAATATAAAAAAATACAGAATCTGAGTTTACAATTTTCCATGTCATTGTGTTTCAGTTGTTATCATTATGCCAACTTGTAAGATGACAGCAGTTAAAAAAATCCTCTTTTAAAGTTTCTCTACCAAACATTTTTGTATCCAAAACTCGCAAGGCCACACTAAGACATACACCCACACGTTTCGACAGAAATAGGTCTTCAATACACTCTAAGTAATAAGAAATCAAATCTTTGGGGAATTCCAGGCATCTTGTGAAGTGTTAGTCACTTATGATGACACACTTATGTCCGAAATAAATATAGATTACTTTCATCAGCTTCGAATAGAGTCCGTTAAGATAATTATTTTGTTTTTGCCGAAGATGAGTTATTTTATGACTTTCGTCTATATGCATTTGATACCAAAATCTCAATCGTGGATTCTATGGACTGCATCGTTTCTGTTTTTACGACCCACCTAATAAATGTGCAAATAAATGGCCGTCAAAGCAAAGTGATATTGCTTTGACGGCCAGTGATAAGTAATAAGTCTATCTCAGCACTAGGAGCATATTTCGTAGTCATCTTGATCAACAATCATTTTATTGTAAATTTCAATTTACGATTTTTTGTTTTCGATACCAGTATCTACCAGTAACTACATTGCTTTGTAAACAAACAATAAAACTTTGTATTGAACTTTTGGACTGAATCTATGCCTATTTACTTTCTATCAGTCAATTTTTACATGCCAGTGGTAAACCAAAGGTATCATAACCAATGAAATGTAACCAAAAAAACAAATACACTCCAAAAATTATTTCAAAAATATAAACATTCATTTTACATTATACATCGTTCTTTTTTAATATCAGTAACACAGCTTCAAAGGTGCGTTAGTGCTCTGCCAACGCGGGCATGAGACAAATTTGAGATTGTAATATCGTAGCTTGTTCGTACTTCTGTATCTTGTAGTTCCATGCTTGAAAGCGCACGTAAAGCGTCGGTTCCGCATGTTGAAACGAAGCTGAACGTACTTTATGCGAAGAACATTGATAAACCGGTGTAATTGCTCCTAAATAACATATTTGGGCAGCTACGTGATGACTTCTTAAACTAATTTTTATTCTTGTAAACTTATAACGGATTGTTGTGAATCTGAAAAATAAAATATTAAAAAAAATATAATAATTAATAAAATATTCTTGCCTTACTGTCTGACAGACAACACACAGCCAAAAGTAATCCTAATGTATGACTCTTAGATATTTTAACATATAACTACAAGACGAAATACATTTGTGTGATTAACTTATATCAACTCAGGTAAAACACATATATTTCGGCGTGACATATCCGAAAGACCCAAAATTAAATTACGACTACCACGCCTGCTATAGAAATTATTCAGCAATATTTATTCCACTTTAGCGTTATGAAGACACAGTTGAGTGCCTCTCATGTCTGAAACACCTGATACATATGTAATCCACTTAAGGAAACCGATACTAAGTACAGAGACGATAATTCACCGTCGATCTACGATATGTATTCGGCTATCTATATTCATAACCCTCCTGCAAAATACATCTTCGGGTTTGTCGGGCTCGGCGTAATATTTGCGGTCAGTGTTTTGCTGTCCAACGTTCAGCTAGAACGAGCAAAAAAAAATTACATTATGTAAAAATGTTGACTCACTGTTATTTTAAGACCTATTTGTATAGTTGGTATGGGATAAACACCCCACCGCTTCCAAGAAACATACATACTAAAATTCAGCTTCTTGCGCCTAGTAGTTTTGGCTGTACTTTGTCAGTCAGTCGCTGGGTAACGCAAGAATTTAACATAATATATTGATTTTTATAAATTTTTCTTTGATTTAACGCAGCAACGAGCTCTGTTAATGCATTTAAAATTTTAACAAAGCTTTACTCAAAACATTTACCTCATTGGGATAGAGCAGAGAAATACCTACTCAGTCAATTGGAAAATAAATTTGCTTCTTACGCAAGCATTAACATTTCATTCGACATGGTCCCACATCAGAGTTGGTTTGGACCCACACAACCTGTCGATCACGTGTCTAGTATATTATTTATTACTCTCCTTAGTCTCGATATAGGTAATTAAGTTTTGGGTCACTAAGGATATATATTTTAAATAAATAAACTAAAATTTACATTTGTAAAATCGATATCTATTATATAAAAATATCGCTATCTAAACCTTCTTCAGAAAAAGTATCTAGTGCGATTCCTCAGGAAGGTTTGTTTTTTTTAAATCGTATTCCCATCTAAACACGATAAACTATTAGTTTATTTCAATTACAATTGGCATTGTGATACATATTATTGGAGATCACCTTTTAAACAAGGAATTGTTTGTATTAGGAGACGCCGCGCTTCCACTTGTCACTTTAATGCAATTGAAATGTAGACTATGTAAATTATGTAAGCATGCAAAAATAAAATGGTGAGATATGAATTTACACTTTCGTGGTTTTTAACATTAGTTTTACATTGAAAATAAAGTGGTGACTTAAAATTATACAAATTTTCTTACAAATAAATGAAAGTACCACAGGAAGAGGCCAGATCACGCGTGTAGGTGTGGTACGTGTATCATGAATGAGTGAGTGAGTGTGGGTGTAAGTGTGTGAGAATGTGAGAGATTGTGGGTGTAAGTATGAGAGTGTGGTTGTGTCGTGTGTGAATTGCAATAAGCATTGCTCAGTTTATTTTTGTTCACTTTTGATTGTTGATTGTTATTAACATGCTATGCTTAGACGAAACGTAGGTCTAAATATATGTTATCGTTTGTCGGTTTGTCGGTTAGCCCTGCGACACTGTCTTGGGATCGAAAGAAGCACGTCTTCTTTCACTAACCATGCGCTCATCATCCCAATTGTAACTAATTTAGTTACTGAATAGAAGATACGATAGACTCAACATCGTCGTAAGTTTTAGTTCTAAGCCAATCTATTATAACTTTTTTGCAGTCCGAAAATGAATAGGTATATCCGCAATTCTTTATTCAGCAAGTTATATAAATAAGACGATTGCCTTGGGTATTGCCTTTTAGCGAAAGCAGATCTAACGTGGACAGTTGGAGTTGAGCGACCTAGTAGTTCCTTCTGCTTTTTGACTAAGAGGGGTCATACGGGAGTGATGTGTGTGTTTTTTGAAGGGGTAAGGTTAGGGGTTAGGTTAGTTGAAGCAAATAAAGCTTTCTCACAGACAAAAGGGTGGGATACCTATAGGATTTAAAGAACATTACCTTAATTAGGGTTCTCTGCGCCCTTTCAATTCTTTTTTTTTTTTTTTTGGAGGGGTTTTTGTCTAACTAGACACGTTAACCCCATCGTATCCGTTTACATTGAGCATATCAACTAACATTAAACTACAATTAAGCGGGCTAATGAAGAAAGTTACATATTATGAAGGACTTTTATTAGATAACACATTTTTTTAGCAACATCTGTATAGGGTTCGGCCAGGATGGATTGAATTAATCCTACATCCAACCTATTTAGTTTAAATTCCTTCATAAGTAACTGTCTTTCATTCATGTTCCGAGAACAATCCATCAGCAAATGTTGCACATCCTCAATTTGATTACATATTGAGCAATTAGGTGAATTGTTTTTCTTCATGAGGAATGCAAACTTTGCCGATGGATAGTGCCCAGAGCGAAGTCTTAACAAAGTTTTTATTAGGGTTCTAGGTAAATTAACGTTATCAAACCATGGCACACGACAGGGCTCGCTCTGTATACTTCGATACCAGACTCCTTTCTCTTTGCAAATATTAATAAAATGTTGTTTCCACAAGTTAAAGCATTCCAATTTAAATGTTGGTATACATTCCCAGTAATCAGGGATATAACTAACACACGTACCACTTACTGAACCTAATTTACATATGCGATCAGCTTCTTCATTACCGCATATACCAATATGCCCTGGAACCCATTGCAACTTAAATTCAATATTATTCTCTATCAGAAAAATAAAAACTTTCAGAATATCATACGCTATCGATGTACCTCTGCTGTATCCAGAGGCGCATCGAGCGATATGTTGTAGTGCACTTTTACAGTCTGAAAAAATGACTACTTTATTTAAATTTTCATTTTTAATGTAGTTAAGCGCTTGAGAAATTGCAATGAGTTCCAGTGACATAATTGATATATCGATGTTACAATTTATTTTGAACCCTAGTCTATTTCCCGAGCTTTGATCGAATAACCCTACTCCCAAGCCCTGGGCATTTTTGGACCCATCGGTATATATTTTGTGCCACCCATATTAATCTGCATTTAATTCAAACAATACATCACTTAATAATATATTTGGATTATAATCAATCTTAGAATATTTTAAACATTTTAGAGAAGTAAGAATTAGATTATTCTGAATTGTTGTTGTCCAAGTTTCTAAGTTATACATTTTTAGAGTTACTGAGGAAACAATGTTTATATGCTTTATTTTATTATATACACTAGTTATTAAAGGTTGTTTTTTATTTACCCAATAAGAGGTTTGGCAGCATGTTTCTAAATCTGAGATTAACTTTACTGAAATATTATTTGACCAGGACATAATCTTTATACTGTATTTATACGCTAGATATTCTCTTCTTATATGCAACGGGGGAATGCACAAATCTGAATCCATAACATGGATCGGGGTACTTTTGATATACCCTCCTACGATTCTCATTGCCTGATTTTGTAATTTGTTTAATTTTGAGATATGACAATTAGCACTGCAGTCATATATGAAACAACCATAATCTAATCTACTCCGAATTAAAGAAAAGTATAGCCTACGTAAATGTTTTGTATGTATTCCCCAAGTACTTCCTGCCAACACTTTAAATAAATTCAAAAATTTTGAGCATTTACTAACTACCTCGTTTATGTGCTTACCCCAGCGCAGACTTCTGTCCAACCACATACCTAGATATCTAGTGCATTCCGAAAAGGTCAATGGTTGCTCATTTATTTTGAGCGTGGGCAATATTCTTCGTTTGCCCCTACTAAATAGACAAAATGTAGACTTTTTTGGTGACAACTCCAGGCCCAGCTCAGCTAGAAATTTAACAAAGTAATCCAAGGCATTTTGTACATAACTTTCACATTTTTGTATACTTTTTTCTTGAACACAAATAAGAAAATCGTCCGCATATTGAGACACTATAACATTTAATGGTAACTGGAATATTTTATGTGTTATCAAATTAAATAGCAATGGTGAGAGGGGGTCACCTTGTGCTAGACCTCTATTGGTCCACCTAGATGTCATTGCTTCATTGTTATCGGCTTTGATCACTAAATATCTTTCATTCAAGAAGGACCAAATATAAGAGCATATTTTTGATCCAATTTTGAGTTCATCCAGGATTTTAGTTGCAGTGTCAATGGAGACATTGTTATATGCATTTTCAATGTCCAGGAAACAAGCTAGTGTAGGCATATTCTTAGCGAAACCAATTTGAATGTAGGTCACCAGTCGAACCAAAGCATCTAGACAGGAGAGAGATTTTCTAAATCCGACTGTACAAGGTGATAGTATTTTTTCTTTTTCGGTGTACCATTCTAAACGTTTGACTATCATTAAATGAAAGATTTTACATGGACACGAAATTAGAGATATAGGTCTTAATTTAGGATCAACGGTAGTACTGTTTGCTTTAGGAATTGGAATAATTTGTATACTCCGCCACTGAACTGGTATAGCACCAAATTTAAATAAATTATTATATAGGTTAAGTAAATAAAGTTTTATTGTGGTAGGTAAATTAAAGATCATCGAATATGAAATACCGTCTTGGCCTGGGGTTGTATCCTTTTTCTTGAGACAATTTTCAAGCTCCTGAATATTAAAGTCACATTCCAATAATTCATTTTTAGAAACAAATATAGGTGTCTTATTAGCTACATAATCAGGTGTCAATGAACGCAATAATTCTTCTTGTTTATCAATAGCAGGATAACTTTTAGATTGTCTCAAGCCTTTCATCCAACGCATACGTTGCCACATTTCAGAGGTTGATACAACATTATCAATGGAGTCACAAAATCTTTGCCAGGATCTAAACTTTGCCTGCCGTATTTTTTTTTGGGTTTCTTTTGTTTTTTCTTCTAATTTAGTTAAATTATCAGGTGTAGGATTACGCCGAAAATTAGCTAAACATAATCTGCGCTGTGCAACTAAATGGGATAACTCGGGAGTCCAGTAACATTTTGGCTTAAAATTTTTTGACGGGTTAGTGTAACTTTTAGAAAATGGAATGTATTTATCAGCGGCTTTATTCATTTGCTGTATTAAGTAATTATACATTTCTTGAACGTTACTATTAATCAATGGAGTGAAGTTTTCCGAAAGAAAATCTTGGTATCCTTTCCAGTCTGCCCTTCTAAAATTTCTTTTTTTTGTTTATAATAAAATTATCAGGTATGTTAATAGACATTTTAATAATCAAATGGTCACTACCAAGGTTTTCATTTAGCACTTGCCAATCAAACTTTATCGCAATGTCGGAAGAAGCAAATGAAATATCTGGTGAAGTTCTCTGTAAGTTACCATTGACTAGATTAATTCGGGTGTATGTACAATCATTAAGAGAAATAAAGGAGTTTTCAAGAGATGAGTCCATTATCTGATTGCCCCTCGTATCGGTTTTAACAGACCAGTTTGTATGGTGGCCATTAAAATCTCCGGCTACTAAGGATTTATTAGGAAAAAAGGAAAATATTTGTTCCCAATCCGAAGGTTGAGTCGTGACTGAGGACGGACAATAGATAGCAATAACATTTTCAATATCTTTGCAATTGATCAATTTTACACTCACTACCTCTATACCAGTGTTGGAAACCTGGATTGAATTAAGATGGGAGTTAATAGACTTATGCACCAGGATCGCAACCCCCCCATAGGAATCATATCTGTCTTTTCTAAAGATGTTATAGCCACCAATATGCAAATCCATTTCGCTATCTAACCACGTTTCACTCAAGATTGCTATATGTATATTTTCTCGGTATAACAACTCTTTAAGGGCAATTAACTTTGGGCGAAGACTTTGTGAATTCCATTGAACTATGTTTATCCGAATATCCTTACTTGAACTATCCATTTATTAGAGCAATATTTTTTTCTAAAAATCCTCCCTTGAATACACAATCTAACAATAACATTCTTAATTCTTCATATATGACTTTAAAAAAATTTAAGCTTTTCTCCTCAAAAGTTCCCTGTGAGGTAAAAATATTATTCAATTTAAACAAAAATTTCTTAAATTCAAACCTATTCTGCAAATGTTCATCCCTTCTAGCTTCTGTTTCTTCAGTTTGAGGTCTTCCTATATTTTCTTCTGTTTGTTGAACTGTAAAGTTTTGATTTTGTTTTCCTTTCTGCTTACCCTGCTTGCTCCTGTCTTCCTGGGGCGTCAGTACTGGAACATTTAGTGTAGTGTATGCAGTTTCTATACTTTGTGTTAATTGTTCTTCTGGTTCCGACATTGGCCCTGAATTTTGTAGGGATTTTGTAAGCACACTACTATAGGTCTCTTTTGTTGATTTTGTACAATTCGTAGTCTCCTCTGAGGTTGCCGGTAAGTGTGTACCTTCTTGACGCTTCTCAATACTTAACTGAAGGGCTTTCCTATATGTGACCTGTTCTTTACTCATAATGTCCCTTATGTTTCTTTCCTTCAGAAATAGAGGGCAAGTTTTGTCTAATACCAAGTGATTACCTTTACAGTTAAGGCATATAATCTTATCGGCATTGCAGTTTTCATGATTACCACCACACTTTGGACATATTTTTTTCTTCATTGGGCAATACTTAATTATGTGGCCAAATTTCCAACATCCAGAGCACTGTGTCACCGGGAATACATAGGATTCAACTTTTAAGCGGCAATCATATGCGTATATGTATGGTGGCTAAGTGTTACCTTTAAAACAAACGCGCACAGTTTCACTGTCAATCCAGTTGCCATCACTATTTACGCGTCTTAATCTTTTGACGGAGACTATATCTGTAGTACATTCAAATATTTTTAATATTTCCTCTTCGCACAAATCAAGGTCAACACCTTTCACTACACCATATGACAAGGACAGTTCATTTATTAACTGGCATCTCCATCCCATATCCATAATTGTCTTGCATTCTAATAATCTAGAAGCATCTTCTTTGATTTGCAGTTGAACAAGTACTTTGTTGAAGCTTTTATATTTAATTCTTAGGACATTCTTTATCCCTTCATTTCTCAACAATTTTGCTAGTGCCATTTGCTTGAACATATTTTCCGTTGAAGTTATACAAACTTCGTGTTTTTCCGTATTATTTATTGTATCATCATTTTTCTTATCTACCCCCTTTTCATTTTGTATCAGCAAAAAATCGCTTTTTGTTAAACGTCTCCTTCTGTTTACAGTAATAAAGTCATCTTCTCGTTCTTTTCTCTTCTCAGCTATTCTTGTCTCATCTTCATCCATCATTTCCACTTGCAAGGTGTTGGGTTCAAGTTGTAAAGTTGTAGAATTGTAAAGTTTTCGTTCACAATTACGTATGAACTCCGCATCACTGGCATCATCATCCTCTCCACTTTCCATAATAATGATTAAATTTGTTTATTTAACGGTGACACTACGCGCGAGAATCAATAACAAAGTATCGTTCACACACACGTCCGCAGAGAGCGCGCGACAGCGACCGTATGCGCCCTTTCAAGCTCCAAGAATTTTAGTTTTGTTGTTCCTCCCCAGCATGACAAACAGTACATGAGGATAGATTGGGCCAATGATATGTATACTTGCTTCAGAAGTTGCTTTGAAGCCGCTTATCTCAGTGTTTTAAAGGTCCATATCAGCTTCCTAACTATATTGAAGATAAGGACTTAGGTAAGAAGGAACAGAGGGAGAAATAAGAAAGGCCAACAAAACATTTATGCCGCGAGCCTACCTCGTTGGTCTCGCGGCATAAATGTGCAAATCTGTGTGTAAATCTGGCGAAAAGAGGGTGTAGCAATATACCTCTGCCTACCTCTTCGGATAAAAATCAATTTCCACAAGGTTTGCATAATAATATTACTTGCATAAAAAATAAAAAATCACATAGGCTATTTCGTTTTCTTTCGAGAAACCATTAAATAAAATGTACTAATAGCCTAACCCATCACTTTTATCATTTCGCAGTTTATATAACGCTCGTCTACACGTTCCAATACTCATCTATTTCAGTAAAATAATAAACATTAAATTTTTACTGCACAAGATATTGGTTTAGTCATTACTATTCGCGTAGATGATGAGCATAAATTTTGTTTAGTCATACAGAACGTTTATAACTTCTTTATATAGATTGCTTGCTTTGCTCCGCGTTTTCACTAGCGTCGCTTCATAACATGTTTTGTTATGTTATGGTATGTTATGTTGTGAAGCGAAGATGATGATGTCGCGTCGCTTCGTTTTTTTAATATTCGTCTTCGTATACCGTCACTCGTCAGTGCTGTAATTACTTCCTTAATAGGTTATAGCGTGATGTTACTTAGCCCTTTATGCTTCTTTGCTTATGTGGCTATCGTAAAATAAGAGATTTTGCGAACTTATGAGCTATATTATATTTACTGGACTTCCCCTGCAGCTCCACCCGTGTGAATCGTACACTTAAACCACCCCCAGTATTCACACTATAATTATATTGGTGAAATCTGCGCAACAGGTGACAACAGTCCGCAAAGGGGGTACTTAGTTTTATTACTTGTACATATACTATAATGAATTATTTGTATTTGGCCATTACATCTATTTTAGCAATAGCGAGATTATCAAGTATCAATGTTAATTCCTTGTTTATATAGTGATAAATTCGAGATAAGCCCATAGTTAAACAGTAACTAGACCCTGTATTGTGTACTTTGACTGTGCGATTCGAGTATAGCGGAACATATCGCCAACAATTGTCTAGTATGACTTGAATAATGTACAGACATGTATGTATGTAGATTTATAGACATTCGAGGGAGAGATCCGAAAGATTGTACTAGTTGGTACCATGCATTGGCTCATTAATAATTAGTAAGTACGCAGCGTCATTGCATTTATTTTGTGACATTTGCAGTATTGGGATCGAATCTAGAATGAATTTCAAATATATTATTTTGTATATTTTTTATAATTATAAGATAATAATTAATTATTTTAATTATAATTATCTCGAAAGCTGATGGAAAGTCGCTCAATAACACACCGTCATTAGTCTTTAAGGGTCTTTAGACTATTACGTTGTCTTCATTGGCTCTTAAAGACAAGAAAGGGCTGTGTTTATTTCTTTAAATGGATTTTAAGGAACGGCAAAGTTAATTTCTTTGAAAATTGAAGTAAAATGAATCCATTTTACATTATTTCTCAAACACATCACCCCTGAAAATCTTTTGTGTTATTATTACCTGGTCAAGTCGCTCTCTTTTTCACGATAATTCATATATTAGTCAAACTTCTGCTGATTTCTATTACGTTTTAAATGTATGTGGATATAATTTTAGGAGTTGTAATTAAACTGGTTATATTCCCATGTAATTTAGCGAAGACGAATGAAACGAAGACAAAGATTTATAATTGGGTGCGGAAGCCTCTCACGTACCTAATTAATTAACTACAATGAACTTACCATAATTGGAGCACATGAGATCGTACCAACTTACCTAAGTTTAGCCTAACTTGATACATGCGAAACTTTAGATTTAAATTTTCAATTAGTTTTGCGATACGTAATTTTCTGCGTGCTTCTGATTATGTAGCAACGGTTAAGATTAAGTGCCAGTTTGGCCGCTGTCTAATAAGTTCCTGTTAAATTTCTTTGTCAGATAATACATCGAAATTTACTTCTAATTTCGACTTTATCTCGTAGATACCTCTACTCACAAGTAGGGAAACTGGACCTAATGTGCCTATGTCGGCATATTTGTATATAACCTCTCAAATTGACACTGAAAACGATTACATGCCTCAGCTCAAATAATGTTTATTTAATTATCCAGAAAGATTTTTTAAGTATAAATATAATTTTATGTACAAAACATAAAAATTATTACAACGTACCTACGCCGCATTTTCTTGTTTCTTTTTTAACAAGCCCCATGTTATGTTTATTATGTCACTGGCACACAAGCAAAATCTCTTTTTTACGATAGCCACATTAGCGAGGAAGCATAAAGGGCTAAGTAACATCACGCTATAACCTATTAAGGAAATAATTACAGCACTGACGAGTGACGGTATACGAAGACGAATATTAAAAAAAACGAAGCGACGCGACATCATCATCTTCGCTTCACAACATTACATAACATAGCATAACATAATATGTTATGAAACGACGCTAGTGAAAACGCGGAGCAAAGCAAGCAATCTATATAAAGACGTTATAAATGTTCTGTATGACTAAAGAAAATGTATGCTCAACATCTACGCGAATAGTAATGACTGAACCAATATCTTGTGCAGTAAAAATTTAATGTTTATTATTTTACTGAAATAGATGAGTATTGGAATGTGTTAATGAGAGTTTTATAGACTGCGAAATGATAAAAGTGATGGGTTAGGCTATTAGTACATTTTATTTAATGGTTTCTCAAAAGAAAACGAAATAGCCTATGTGATTTTTTATTTTTTATGCAAATAATATTATTATGCAAACCTAGTGGAAATTGAGAAAACAAAGTGTCACTAACCCATTTCTTGCCGTGGATGTCGTAAGTGGTGACTGAAGAAAATACCCAAAGCACATACCTAGTATCTTACGGTAGAGACAGAAAACTCGACATCGAACCCTATGCCAACACGTCTGACCAGCGAGGTACATACATACATACAAAGTCTCACGCCTTTATACCCGAAGAGGTAGGCAGAGGTATATTGCTACACCCACTTTTCGCCAGATTCTAAACGGGAGTTTATTTTACGCGAACATTTTCAAAAATTTATCAATTTGCGACGTCTCGTCGTAAATTTATAAATTTACGGAAATCCATTCGTAAGATTATAAACGGTACGACCAATCACAGAAGAGCTTTTAATTTAACGCTACTTTGAAATACGGCAAATAACACTCTGCTCTCTGATTAGTCGGTAGGTGATAATGAAGGTAGGCATCAGTTCAACTTAATAGGTTATGTTAGTTTTTCTTGTGAGCCTGAACACAAAAATAGGAGCCCTGCTTTGCAGGGCTCCTATTTTTGTGTTCAGGGTCACTGTTATTGCTTACGTATTATTTTACGAATGCATTCGGTAAGTTTATCATTTTACGAAAATATGGGCGTAAAATAATACAATTTATCTCTCGTTTAGAATCCTACGAAAGTTTACAAATTTCCTAGGAAATTTATAATTTTTCGGTTTTTATTATTTTCCGGTGACATATGTACACCGAACCTTTGTGTGCTAACAAAATTATACCTAACTGTAAAATAAATGTCAAGGATACGTTTATACTTTCGAGACTTCTACACATACTCAAATATATTATACGGGTCTACTTTGCGTAGCTTTTTGACAATAAATATGGGTTACACCACCCGTAGTCACGGACACTGAGCGTATATTTATACTTGTACCTTGAAATAATCTGGTGTCAGTGTTTAGAGCATCTGAAGGCTGCCGATATGGACGAAAGAAGCTAAACCATCAGCTTTATGTGCCCTCCGACTCACAGTGGTGCTCTGATGTAAATGCTACACGTGGTCATTCATATAAGTGGTGACCTAACGATGCTTAACTTTACCGACCTGTTACGAACGGCAAGCCAAGTGATGCTATGAGCACTACGTGATACAGATTCATTCTATAAATATGAGTAAATATCAAGGAATCTTATAAATGACATAAGTACATTATACATATAATAGTGTGTATGAAGCAGACATATTCAACTTAAATCCAACGCATTGAAACTCCAACGTTAACCCTTATTCAAACAAAGGAATATATATTACCACTTCGACTTTTTTTAAATAAAGCATCCTTATTTTTCCTATGGTAAGGAAAGGTATCGATGTTACATATTTTTAATCTTTATTGTTTTCTTTACATATTATAAGTCATCCTACAACTCATCAACGTCATTTGTCACTATAAGGTGATGTCAAAGTTGACCAAACGGTTTTCGGGTGAAAAAAAAACGAGATTTTAGCGACTGTGTTCAATAAATTTGACTCTTTGTTAAAAAAAAAACTGGTATTTGCTTTTTCGATTCAAATATCAAAACTATAACATTTTGTCTGTAATTTCACTTTTTAGCAGTATGCGCAATTGACTCATTCATATAATTTAGATGTTTTAAAAAAGTGGTAAATAATTTACCACTGTCCGATCTCGCTTTGATAAAAATCAGTTTATAATATATAAAAATACGTTATCTGTCTGTATAAATACGAAATGCTAAATATAATATTATAATATTTTGAAACGTGCAAATTTGTTCTTATGTAAAGCGTAAATCGTTTGTTAACGTTAAACTCAAGACATCAGAATCTACCTACTTATTTTTTATGTTTATACGTTCAATTTGTATTTTGTTTATTTCAGAAATACAATATGTCTAAAAAATATAATAACTTTTATTACATGCATTTTTTGTGTTTTACTATCTACTTTGATAAAACAAGTACACACAAGTAGAACCAAGAAGAAGTCACTAGTCTAGATACAAAAATAAAGATACGAAACGGACAATGGTAACTATTTTACCACCAAATTGCAAAATTTGGGAGTCATGAACGGACAATGGTAAATTATTTACCACCACAAAAACTACCCTATCCCCTACTTTTTTAATATTTTTGATGCCAAATATAGAATCTGCAAGTGTTCTTTACCCTAAAACCACCCTAACTTTTTTAATAACTTGTACAGGAGCTCGCGTTTGTTTAAGGTTTAAACTTGCTTGTTTGAAACTATAGTTTAAATACATGTGTCATCCAAACGCGCTAGGAAACATCGTGCTGTCAGCCAAAGTTTAGGGCTGCTTACAATTTTGATACGTTATGTCAGTTTATTGTGTAGTAAGATAATATCTACAATGTTGTAAGGAATTAATGCTGCCCTAAGTTTATGCAGCGTTACATTCATGTCGAGCCGGTTTCACAATACTTGTGATGAAGATAGTGCCCTTCATAACACTTTAAAACAGGTAGATTACAGCCTACCTTAAGGCAGTTTCAAGACATTTTGATAGGTGTAATGGTTTTAATAGGTGGTCATGTTTGGATGTGCTTCGAGAGTTGAAGGAAAGAAAATAGCTATTTAACCAATAATGTACATAATTTGTACTAGACTTTATACTATTTATATTATATTTTAGCAGTCATCCCCAAGTCACCCCAGTACTAGAACAATATCTACAAGATTAAAATTTTATATACTTGTTATTATAGAAATGTCCTCCACACCGAGTTTTGGCCACGGCAGCCAGTTTCAACGGAAACTAGACAGCTGCTCGGTAAACATTACTCACAAGTGTGTGCGTAAACTAGCGTAAACACAAGTGAACTGTCTATTCTCTAGGTCTTATTGTTCCAAGAGATATAAGGGACACGACCTAAGAGAAATTGAGTGCAGTTACACGTGCTTACCGAGAAACGGGAGTGTTACACCGCTAACTGCCAAATACTATTAAATACGTACAATCAAACAAGTCGGCGCTGGGCCAGTTTGAAAAAAAAATCCCTTGGCTCGCTCATAGAGTCGAGGCACACTAGAAACTGGTTTTGTATACGAGTGTCAACGTGCGTGTAAAGTAGCACTGGGAGCGACGATGTCCGGCTGAGCGATTTTCGTCCTTATGGGGTCCAGCGGGAAGTTGTTCGACTGTACGTAAGTTCGAAGTCAGTGGTGCCACCCGCAGGTTTGATCCCGAAGCAATCTACATAGCAATCTGTTGGTCTCTCAACTAAGCTACTTTAGCTCTAGCTTCGTTATGAATAAGGAAATACAACCAGGAATTTAAAGTCACGCATTTGGTAAAAATACCGTTTACACATATGGCTATCTTACTCCTTGGCGTATTTAAAAATAGATAAGGAGTGCTAATACAACTAACCTATCTACGTAGTTGACTATGATTGCGTGAAAGAAATCCCCCTGGTGATTAGTCCAACGATTGTACCTTAAACATGTACTATATTTTGGTAAGAAGTACTTTACTATGGAAGTACCCTGAACAGAAGAGCATGCATGAGGACTCTGATGGGAGTAAATGAAGCAAGAGAGATATGTAAGGATCATTGCAAATGGCGTTCCGTAGTCTCTGCCTACCCTTCCGGGAAACAGGCGTGAGTCTATGTATGTATGTATGTATTCGGCATAATTATGTATGGTAACTTTGTTTCGAATATCCAATATTGCAACTGCTGCAAGCGCCGTGTTCACATTGTACAATGTGTACCTTTGTGTTCACATGTGTGTGGGAACCTAGTGACATCTCGATAGAAGATGTTAAAATTTATGTTATTGACCTCAAAAGCATAAACATCTATGGAGGAATTATTTACTCACCTATAAGTTAAGTTTTTTCATGTAACTTTTTTAACTGACACTTAAAGATAACATAAAACAATAAAATGGTAATACAAAGAATATGGTCTTCTGATGCTAGTAGTCGAGGACTCCTTAGAAATCGGGTATTTCCTTTAATCGTAACATACCTGTAACTTTTCCAGAGTTATACTGTGTTTCTTTCTAGATGGCACAATCATCCACGGAAGTGATGGACATGGCTGTTCATTACTTCCATAGATGATTCAGACGTAACATCAGACGCAATACATCTCCAAGATATAAAGGTGTGAACTAAAAATCAAACATTCTATGAACGACTGCAACAGTAATACAATCAGAACAATCTGTTTACTATGCTTAAAAAGGCGATCATTTGAACGGAATTTCCGTCGTGTCGTGAGCTTTATGCGTAAAAATGCAATTTCGGAAAAGTGCAATCTACGTCAGTGCTTTGGAATTTCAAACGATTTTTATCTTTTTTTATCGGAGTTATGCCGAAAATATGTTTGACGGTGTAGGTGTTTAAAGTATTTAATGTATTTTTGCTTCATCGAATATTTGATATTATTCGATCTTTGATGTTATATTTTATGGTTTTCCTCTGTGGCTTGCCTACCCACAACTTTGATGGCAAACGAAATTACATCATATAATAATAACATAGAAAAGAAAATATCCTGTTTACTTTAAAACGGAATGTTTACCGGTGTGTTCTCACACGCATCTAAACGCAACAGTAGAAATACTACTCCTTGGCATTCATATTTGGTGAGGAGATGCTGTGTAGAATTCGGGCTAAGAATGGGTATTTTTTAACACAGATCAGTGGAAGCGATTAATTCATCCAGTCTTAGCCCAAGACAAAGGATCTAACACATGGGCCAAGTTTCTTGGCGCTAAGAATTAAACAACTTACTTACCAAATATCTCCTGGTGATGTTCTTGAGTGGAGTCCTGGAGGCAAGTTAGACACACACGAGACTAAAATTGGCCAATATTAGCAAGTGAATTATCTTTACTTTACCAGACTCCACGCAGCGTCTTCAATCAGCAAATTCTTCCGGCACCAACCACGTGCATCGGATTCACTCAAGTTTTACAATGTTCGTTAAAATACTATTTTTATCACAATTAACCGGTGCCAGTTATTGATCAAGGAAGTGGCAATCAAACGGGTTCTAAATACAAGATCAAAACGCTCACAACACGAAATCTATCCAGAGCTAGCTTTTTTCGCTGACCGCGGGAAACGACAAAGAACGAAAAGATTGACAGTTCAGTGTGACCATTGTCAGAAATTTTCAATAGACTAAACAAAATGTTACTCAATCGATCTAATCGATTTGACTTATAATAAAAACTAATTCTATTTCAAACATCCACCCGCCCCGGACCGGCCTACCGGTCCGCTAATCGGTTGGTAGACGCGACAATGTTGCAACCGCTCTCCTCAGAATCGAACCGTCCACCAAGACCTCAGCAAATCGGGGAACTCCATCAGCCCCAGTTACCAAACGAAGGATGCGCCCCCTGCGCCATCTGAGTGGCGGAAGGTTAGCCTCCTTGATCAAAACGAGGTCACCAATCTTGGGTGGATCGGTCTTGTCGGTCCACTTAACGCGTTGCTGGAGTATGTGCAAATATTCCAAATTCCAGCGTTTCCAAAAGCTCTGAGTAATCTGGCGTACCAATTCAAAACGCGAGAGACGACCAGGTCTCGTATCAATGTAGGGGTACTCAGGCAAGGCGACAAGTGGGCGACCAATCAAAAAATGGCCCGGCGTAAGGGCCTCCAAATCATTCGGATCTGAGGAGATCGGGCACAATGGCCGAGAGTTCAAAACGGCCTCAATCTTACAAAACACAGTTGCGAGTTCCTCAAATGTAAGGACAGACTCACCGATTGTCCTGCGCAAGTGTGTTTTGGCCGATTTTACGGCGGCCTCAAATATACCACCCCAGTGTGGACAATTTGGTGGGGAAAACAACCAATTTATCCCACGTCGGGCAAGCCTATCACCTATATCAGCCTTGTTGGTTTCAAGAAAATTAACAACTTCATTCAAATAATTATACGTGCCCTTGAAGTTAGTGCCGCAGTCAGAACGGATCAAGGAAGGCAGTCCTCTGCGGGATACAAATCTGTCAAATGTGGCTACAAACGCCTCGGTCGTAAGCGAGGAGACCAGTTCTAAGTGTACGGCCTTTGTGGAGAGACAAACAAAAACACACAAGTAGGCCTTAACAGTCTTGCTGTTTCGAAGTGTCGACGTTTTCACCAAAAAGGGACCTGCGAAGTCCGTGCCAACACCGTCAAACGTCCTGCTCTCAGTTACGCGATCTGCCGGTAAGTCTCCCATCAAGGGCTGCATGGTAGAAGCCTTGAGCTTATAGCAAGGGATGCAGCGAAAGACTACACTCCGAATAATTCTTCGGGCAGACAAAATCCAAAATTCGCGTTGCAAAATAGCCAACAAAGCATTACAACCAGCATGCGAGTTTTTAAGGTGACGGTCAGTTACCAACAAGCGAACCAAATGACCGTCCTTAGGTAACAAAAGGGGGTGACGTGCTCCGTGAGGGAGGTTGGCGTTCTTGAGACGCCCTCCAACGCGCAAGAGACCCGTATCGTCCAAAAAGGGGTTCAATTTAGAGACAGCTCCCGACAATTTCGATCTCCCTGATTTAAGGATAGCAATCTCCTTTTCAAAATGCGCCAATTGCACAGAACGAACCCAAAAGGTAAGGGACTCCTGTCGTTCCTGTGGTGAGATAAACGGTGTCAGTCGTTTCTGTTGTGGGTGCCTAAAATTAAAAACAAAACGCTTTATCCAAGCAGTAACACCTAACAACTTGTCGAGGGAGCTGTAACGATTCAACAGGAAATCGGGGTCGAAGGCGCATTCTACCTTCTCAAGAGCGAGTGTTCGTAGACCCGGCAAATTAGAAGTATTCAAAACTGGCGTTCGAGGCCAATCAATTTCTGGTCGACTCAACCATTCCGGACCCCACCACAGCGAATGACCTATCAAACTAGGCGTCAAGCATCCGCGCGAGGCACAATCAGCGGGGTTGAGCTCACCTGGCACGTGTCTCCAAACAAGTTTGACTTCGGATTTCTGGATTTGGGAAACGCGATTAGCGACAAATACCTCCAAGGTGTGAACAGAAGCCTTCAACCAACAAAGTACAATTTGGCTGTCTGTCCAGGCGTAGGTCCCACTAATACAAATGCTTTTACCCAAAGTGTTAGACACGTGGTTCAATAAGCGTACAAGTAGTGCTGCTCCCGAGAGCTCCAATTTTGGGATGGTCAGAGATGTCCGAAGGGGTGCGACCTTGCTCTTCGCCATGATCAGGGAAACTCTCACCTGACCTGAGGCACTGACTGTGCGCAAGTACACCACAGCCGCGTGACCACGTTCCGAGGCATCACAAAACCCGTGAAGGGTGGCCTTGTACTTCCCGGGAGGAAGGATGGGACGAGGCAAGGAGATCTCGTTGACGGCAGGAAGTGAGGATACAAAGGAGGTCCATTCCTCAACAAGAGTGCCGTGCAGAGGTTCGTCCCAGGTCAATCCTGCTGTCCAAAGCTTCTGCAAGAAGCATTTTGCCCAAAATATAATTGGACAGATCCAACCATTCGGATCAAAGGTTCTGGCGACAGTAGACAATACGAGACGTTTAGTCCAAGAACACGGCAATTTCAAATCTACGTTATATGTAAAGATGTCTTGGACTGGTCTGTACTGAACGCCGAGAACAGCCATCATGGCGGGGTTGTCAACAATCTCAAATAGATGTGGATCTTGCTGATGATCCTCTGGCAAGCCTTCCAAAAGCGCTGGTGAGTTGGAAATCCATTTGCGCAACTCATAACCAGCGGAGGCCAAAATACCTATCAATTCGTCCCGCAGGAGGATCGCCTCGTCCGCTGTGGAGGCGCCCGAGCAAATGTCATCGACGTAAATATCGTCCTTCAAGATGGCGGAGGCTCTTGGGAAACGTAAGCCTTCGCGGTCTGCGAGCTCCCAAAGAGAACGTATTGCCAAGTAGGGGCTTGACCTTAACCCGTACGTATTAGTATTGAGCTCGTAGACGACCATGGGATCGCGAGGAGACTCTCTCCAAAGGATCAGCTGGAAGCGACGGTCATCAGGGTGGATAATAGTCTGCCTGAACATCATTTTTATGTCGGCCACAAAGACAACCTGATGTCGTCGGAAGCTGGTGATGACGTCACAAAGGTCCTTGACCAACTTGGGACCAGAATGCAAGCACTGGTTCAAGGATACGCCTGTTGAAGTCTGCGCAGAACCATCAAAAACTGTGCGCAGCTTGCCAGTCGATGGCTTCAATACCGCATGATGCGGGAGAAAGTAATGCTCCACCGAACGCCAATCCAAATTTGACACAGACATGTGTCCCAACTGTTCATATTCCCTCATGAACTCAATGTACTTCTGTCTGAGCTCCGGATCACGACCCATGCGGCGCTCCATGGCCAACAACCTCTTTTCGGCTAAAGGTCGTGACTCACCAAGCGGAGGCCGAACAGACAGGAAGGGAAGCCTCGTAATAATCCGACCAGAACGGAGTCGACCAGTGTTGTTCTGGAAGAACAGCTCGCACTCCTCATGTTCTGGATTCAAACGGGCAGCTTGAGGGGGCTCCTCTACCTCCCAAAACCTCTGAACCGCATCAGAGAGAGCGGAGCCTACAGCCAACAAATTGTCAAGTTCAGGTGGAGGGGGGTCCCTAGGTACAGGTCCCATCAAAGCAAATCCAAATATGGTCGGGATGGCAGTCAAACCATTTGGCACCAAGACCCGTTTCCCACCAATCAAAATTCCACCGAGGACATCAGAGCCAATCAACAAGTCGATTTGTCCCGGTGTGTCAAATTTGGGGTCTGCCAGTTCCAATCCCGATGTCAAATTCACCACAGCAGCGGGTAGCTGTTTCTGTGGGTGCATACCCAAAATATTCTTCAACACAATAGCCGAGGTTTTAATCCTCGGGTGTGAAGATTCAACAGGGCCAAACAAAACCTTAACTTGCCCTTCAACATTAGAGGCTACGTCCCCTATGCCCCGTATAGAATTCGGAAAGGAGCCCATATTTAATTTAACCTGCCCTACCAAATAAGTGGAAACTATGCAACCTTGTGAACCTGTGTCCAATATAGCACGGACAACAACAGAGGTCCCCGTGGGTCCCCAGACCCTAACAGCAACCGTTGGTAGGATAACGGTCTCAATGGGGGAGGTTGGCGTTATAGGGCAGGGGTCAATGACCTATTGTTGCCTGGGCGGCGACCGTTGGCCAGGACCAGGCAAGTCAAAACGAGGGTGCGGCTTGAAGTCCTCAAAGGCGCGATGACTCGATCCGCGCGCCATCTGTGGGGGGTCATAATGACGCACCCGCCCAAAACGAGGTGGGCGCGAGTCAAGGCGGGGACGCTCCGCCAAAGGAGGGGAGTACCTGGGGCAGCAGTCATGGTGCTGGTGACGTTGCGCGGTCGCACATTCAGGTGCGCGAGAGAGAGGAGGCGTGCGCACGCTACGGTTCTCCAAGCGGGGTGAGTGGCGATCAATTGAGCGAGGCGACTCTCGGCTACGCGCCGGTGAGCCTCGGCTGCCACCTTCAAAACACCCGCCCGTGCGCGGCGTCGGCTGGTTGGACAAGCGGCCAACCTCTCTGGCATTCATGCAGAGAATGTCCAAATGCTGTCCTCCACAGTGAGGACAGGGGCGAGAGTTTGGGCAGTCTCGCTGGTAGTGGGACCCCAAACAAGAGAAGCAAAGGCGGCGGGCATTCGCGATGCGCCTACGAGAGGCGACATGCAGGTCCAAGAATGCCCTACAACTGGCCGTTCTGTGCCCCGTGACCTTGCAGTAGGAGCACTCCACTGGGCTCTGCGTGACTGCAAAGCGAGGAGGGCGCCGGTCAACATTGGCTCGAGTGTGAACGCGAGCCTGCTCCTTGACCTTGGGCGGCTGCGACTTAGCCGGCGTGTCACCACCGGAGTTGTCCAAGACCCGGCACTCATCCTCCAGGAACCTCTCCAGGTCAGCAAAGGGGGGCAAATGGGTCGCGCTATCCCCACCAAAGCGCTGTTCAAAACGCGACCTCAGGTCGGCAGGCAGCTTCTTCAGCACAATGTGCACCAATAGATAGGACCATTGGTCCACGGGCAGGTCAAGGCACTTAAGTGCGTTGATGGCCACCAAAAGCGGGTTCAACAGTTGGGTGCGCAACCCAGAGACCCGGGTGAGCGTCGGCAAGCCCAAAATCTGCTCAATATGCGTGTCGGCGAGGCCACGCTTGTTATGGTACCTACGGGTGATTAGGTCCCGAGCTGTCTGGTACGCCTCGTCAGACACGGGCAGATGCTGGATGAGGCCCTTAGCCTCCCCATCCAGTACCGACATTAGATAGGCCAACTTTTGTGCCGGCCGAAGGGCAACCCGGCCTGAAGCAGGAGCTTCTTAGCGCCAAGAAACTTGGCCCATGTGTTAGATCCTTTGTCTTGGGCTAAGACTGGATGAATTAATCGCTTCCACTGATCTGTGTTAAAAAATACCCATTCTTAGCCCGAATTCTACACATAATTTTTGGTAGCAGAGCGTAGTTTTTTTCGCTGACCGCGGGAAACGACAAAGAACGAAAAGATTGACAGTTCAGTGTGACCATTGTCAGAAATTTTCAATAGACTAAACAAAATGTTACTCAATCGATCTAATCGATTTGACTTATAATAAAAACTAATTCTATTTCAAACAGATGCTAACTACTAAATAAATACAATATTTAATGTCTGATACTTACATATTATTTTAATCGAAAGGATATCCTTCCAATTTGCTCCCGCAGCAAATTGTAAAGCAGGGAAAATGCGTGTTTACAAATATTAAATTACTAATCCAATTTGATACTTAATTTTTTTCCAATGAGCAATTTCGTTAGTGTGAGGCTACTATGTATTTATTATTTTTGTCCAGAAAAATATTTAAGCAACGAATTCTAACTTTTAATGGCAACCAGCACTACGTTATGTACAACAGAGGTCATTTTTTTGTAATGGTGGTTTCTGAACTACTTATTTGAATGTTAAACTTTTCCTCCCCACACATATACGTTAAAACGCCTACGCGACGTCAGTAGCCATTAAAATATTTTATACCCAATACGGGCTGAAGGTCTCAAACGATAATGTGAATACTCTTTATAAAGATTTACATATATTATGTACACATTACGAGAATTTTCTGACATTCAATAGGAAGGTGGTAAACGAATCGTAAGGATCTTTATATAGTCAATCAGGGTACAGTCACGTAAATAGAATCATGTTAAAGAGATAAAAGTACTTGTGTGAATATAACCACAGCTGTGTAAGTAACAGATTCGTTTTATGTTTTTTGTGTTAAATTATTTGTGACGACTGTGTAAGGGCGTTAACCTGGTGTATTTCCAGTGGAACACGCTCGGTGGCAATTTTCCACTGAGCTTGTAGGAAGAATTCAATGACAAAAGGGTTTTTATAAGATAACCAAGACGCCATATTCAATACCATGGCAATCGCGGGATCGTTTGCGAATATTGCATTCATATCAGATCTCTTCACCGTTCTGCAAAGCGCCAGCAAAAGGATTGCAAGCCGGACAAACGCAGTGTATACTGTTTATGGTTAACTGCTGGTGAGCTAACGTATCTGATTGTTACTATGCTGTGAATTTAAGAGACAGCAAGTTTGCGGCAGACGCGCGATCATACAAGCACTGAATGTGATATTTAGATAAGATATTGTAGGAAAGGCAGTACCAAACAGTATTAGTTTTTAAATATTATGTTGTTACATAAGTGTATTTAGCTATATAGAAAAAGTCAATTAACCAAAGGTCATTCACAATTTTTGTTCAATATTCACACAAAAACCTATGTACGAAAATAATCCCATGACTTAATGGCTAGATACAGCTAAACATTTATACTATCTTTGCAGCCTAATTTTACTTATTTATTTATGCACAAACAATGTACAAAGGTGGACATAATGCCGTAAGGCATTATCTACCTGTCAACTTTAAGGTGGTGCAGAGATAAAAGTGATAGGTGCAATTAAACTGTGAACTTGAGTAGTAGTTATAACTTAATACTAATAATTATAGTGTAAGTAAATTATTATTTTATATATAATAGGGATACAATACATACACAATAAATAGTTCTATATATACTTACTTACACATAAATATATACATATATATATATAAACCTAAATATACATACATACTGCATATTGTACAATAAGTTGGCAGTACAAAATGGTTGGCTTTGTTTAATATATTAATCAAATATACCCTGATCCTTTTTAAACAGATCAGAAGTCCAATGTAAACAAACGATAATAATATTTGCTTAAAGGAGTTTACCTATTTAAAACATTTACATTTTGAAGGCATATTAAGTATTTTATAAACTGACTAGAGGACGCCAGCAGCTACGCCTGCATTTTTTTTAATTTTACCCGTTTTGGTCGATCCCGTGGGAATTTCGGGAAATCCCTTCTTAGTGCAACCTTACGGTCCCCAAGGAACATACATGCCAAATTTCAGCTTCCTGCGCCCAATAGTTTCGGCTGTAGCATGTCTGTCAATCAGTCAGTAAAGCAAGGATTTTATATATTAAGATACAGCTACTCTAGTGTTGAAAACAAGGTTCCGTCGTAACTGTGTGAACTAGGAATTATAAGAAGGCACTTCAATCAGCATTAAAATATCGATAATAAGGCCAAAGCTCATTGTTGGCCTTAAAAAATGGTGGGATGGACGGATACGAATGGAAGGGGAATATACCTATAAGGGATTCACTTTTTGTTCTCTCGTTTTCAGCGCTACAGTCAATTAATGTAAACAAGTTATTTGTACACGCTATAGACAAAAGTTTTCATAAATTTATCTCTTTACAGTACACTTTATTTAGTTATGCAAGACACTGTTATCACGTAGTGTTTATATCCTAAAAGAATCATAGTATAACCTACACAAGTCGCGAAACTTTAAAACCATTTATATACAATACTGCCGTCATAACGTAAAACAACAACTAACATTTTGTAAATCAGGAGAAAATCGAGTTTAAAATATTTCTTAGTTTTTGTAAAAAATAAATTTCGTTATCGTAGTTATAGAAAATGTATGAATGGAAATAGTAGCGTCTGTATGAATTCTATAAGATGATTTACATATTTTATTTTATTTACACTGTACTTATTAAATATTCGACATTTTCCATTTCAACTTAACTTAAAAAATATTGTAAAATCTAATATTACGTATAAAAGGCATAATTAACCAAATGTGACTTTCCATTCTAACATTTTGGGGAAAAAAATTAAATATTACTCTGCCGTCATAACGTAAAAGGGCACAACTAAAATTTTGTAAATCAGGAGAAACTCGAGTTTACACTTTTTCTTAGTTTTTGTAAAAAAAGAAAAATTACGGTATTGTAGTTATAGTAGCGTCTACATGAATTATATAAGATGATTTACTATTTTATTTTTATTTTTACTGTATTTATTCAATAATATACATTTTCCATTTGTAAAATCATTAATATTACGTATGAAAGGCATAATTAACCAAATGTGACTTTCCATTGTAACATTTTGGGGAAAAAGGTTAAATAATAAAATGAAAAGCCATATTAATTAAAACACTTGTGACTTCTTCATGTAAGGTAGGTTATAGGTTATGGTACTTTTGTTTATTGTGGTTATAAAATTATACAGAAAATATGAGCAGATAGGCTTTTTTCTCCTGATTCCAAATATGTATATAACTCAATTTCGAAAAAATGTTAGTTGTGCCCTTATTCCTTATGACGGCAGAATAGATCTAAAATGCATATGTTTACTTAAAAACAAAGTTCTTGCATGAAAATGTATCACTGCAAGACGTTTCGTTTATTTATTTGACTCTGTACTCTGTGCTCTACTTGACTTTGTGAATGTAACTTTAAACGTTCATCAGTGTTACTATGATGCCAAAGAGTATAATTGGGCCAACCCAATTAATTTAATGTCAAATTAACGTCATGTCCTAAAAGCCATCCGTCGGTGCTGATCCCTGTTCAAATAATGTATAATTAAAAAGTAAAGTTAATGAATATGAAAGGATTTTATCTTTGGAAGAACTGCATTGGTAGGATTGTTACTTGATATGAAAGAAAATAAATATATATTACGATAATTCACACAAGGTTTTCTGAATCAAAACTTGAAAGAGACTGTTGTGTAAGAATCAAAGATCTAATAAGCGACTGTGCTTTGGCAATGCGAGTTCCGATAAAGTTACAGGAATATGACAAAAAAAGAATACATCAGAAATAGATTATACCCAGCGTCGTATAACTAGCTGAGCCCGCGGTCACACTCACTTTATTTCGGGCTCGCGCTAGTTGCACATAGCGTGATGTTACATGGCCCTTCCTTTATAAATGGGTTTACCAACACAAAAATATCTTTAAAGAAAGCCCATAATACCTGAAATAAGCGTGTTCATACAAAAATATAAACATTTCAGTTTTGTAATATTAGATACCTATTAGAAAAAAATATAAGTTGTCAGAAGTTCATTGTGTCCATTGGTGATGTAGAATTATTATAATTATAGTCTTTTTGACAAAAAAATCACTTTCGCTTAGTAAGTATATAAAAAAATTGCTACTACGTTGGCCCATTTCCTCATACATCAGTCAAATAGCTCATCTATGATGAATACTCATCTACTACATAAGTTTGACTGTTGATAGATCGGCATTATTGCGTTGCTCGTCATCCATCGGCGCCTCGTGTTTATTTATTCAATACATCTATTACTAGCGCAGCAATGGATTATGAACTGTTTGTGTACTAGAATTAGATGCTGTGTTGATTTTATTGTGCGTTTGATCGTCTATAATTGGTGATTTGTTATTTTCCGGTTGTTTGAATACTGATTCATAGTGCAGAGGATTTTTATGAACTCAGTCTGGTTTTTTTTGTCGAATTTATAGCTATTATTCGGATTTTTGCTCTTTCGGCAGAAAGTTTACTCTTCAGGAAATAACGTTAAGTGTTATCTATTTATACCAATCATACTATATTTATAGTATTGTATGAGATATTTTCATACTAAATTATACTAGATATGAAATTATAATTTTAAAGACCGTCAGTCAAACAATTTCATGTTAAGGTATTTCAATGAGTAAGATTTTAAGTAAAAATTCCTCTGATTACAATATAGATAAATTATGGTACCATAATCCTACGGATTTATTGTGCATAAGGACATAACATTTCTGTTTGTAAAATTTCTGTTAGTTAATCTTTTGTCAGAATTCTCATTCTGGTTCAGTGGGAATTATTGTTATGTACTCTGCGCGATTTTAAGTTTTATCTTTTATGTGAAGCTATTGCTTTGGTGTTCATAATAGTAAGCCTTTAGCTAGCCATAGAAGGTCTTTAAAATCGACAGCCATACGGTTTGCTAGTAAACCATAGAAGCAGTTCTAACAACAATTATGTTTAAGAGAACTGAAGACAAGATTACGTTTTCCTCTACAGATCACACACAAAAGGCTTTTATAAATAGTCATATCCAAACTATAAAAGAGACAACTTTGTAAAAGATAGTGACAAAAACATCACTTCCAATGAGAAACAAGGATATATATATTAAAAATCCTGGTCGTTAATCAGTGCGAAGTATACTTATCCATAAAAATAGTCCATATTATGTCTACGAGGAACATAAGGTATTTTCTGACAAAATATAGTAAGTAATATAAAACGAAATAGATTTTCTGCCAGTAATAGAAGATTCGCTGGGAATGGAGCGTGGAAATAACATAAAAATAAACTATTAAGTGGGCTGGACGATTGTGATTTGTGTGGGCTAAGTATTTTGGGTAATGGAGTGACATAAGGCCTATTATTTTTACTGTCTTTGGTGTGGGGTAAGCCATTGGCTTAGCCGTAGCTGTAGCCTTAAAAGTCAGATTTACGTATTTGGTAATCTATATTATTCATCTGAATAACACAATTTCAGAGATATTTATGAACGATGCTTTTCAAATGAAGTCACTAAAGATAGGTTTATCAGGCCAGATATTGGGTTATTATGAGAGCTTTTTGATTGAATCTCATATACTATACTTAATAAATAAAGCTGAAGAGTTTGTTTGTTTGTTTGGTTGGTTGAACGCGCTAATATCAGGAACCACCGGTCCGATTTGAAAAATTCTTTCAGTATTTGATAGGTCATTTATCGTGGAAGGCTATATAATATAACGCTATGAGCGACGGCATGTAATGTAATCGCGGGCATCATCTAGTTATAATTAAGGCCTATAAATATAGCTCTCAAACTTCGCTATTTTCAAGTAAAAGACCCGGAAAAATCGGTTCAGCCGAAGCTTACCACGGCCAAACAGAAGTCGTAGTCATATTAAAAACATAACTATTTCCAAACGTTTTTTTATGGCTTGGCATTATATAAATAAGTATAAAGCAGTTGAGACAACTTAGATATTTTGAAATCACAGACTAACACTTCAATTTTATTTATATGTATTAATATAATAATAATTTTCAATGTACTCAACATTCTCTTATAGATAGTCGATTCATACTGGTAAGAAATGAATTTTTGTTTTTTTTTTTTTAAGTAAACTCCCGCATTAGGACGAAGTCCTGTGTCGCGGGGGACTTTACAAACATACAACTATCGAGGACAATTAACACCCAGCCTCGAAACAACAATTTATAGATTACACAAAGTGTTGTCTCGTGTGGGAATCGAACCCACAACACTCGGCGCACTGTCAAGCGGCAAGGAGGCCGCTTAAATCACTACACCAACCGTGCAGTTTTTTCGTGCAATTTATGTACATGTTAGCTTATTCAGTTTCGGTTTTTTTCTTGCGTTTTGATGTTCTTCAAAATATATACATACCACTGGGAACAATTTACTTAAACTTTTTGAACATTCAAAGGAAATTCGACCTAGAAACAACAATTTTTAATTTAGTTACGTGTAACGATCGAACACACAAACTCAGTACAGTGCGAATCGAAGAGGTGGCTGTTTTAATTACTATGCCTTCAGAGTAATCATTATTATTATTACTCACTTACTTTAATATGACATTCTCATTTAAATAATACAAAGCAGCGAGCCAATTGTAAAGGAACACGATATTCGCGAAATAAAGTCGTTAATTTGCAAGTTAGTGGGCACTCGCCTATCTAGTTCACCACAATATCCCTTGAGGGAATTGTGGAGACCGGGCCGGACTTATAATGGGTTGGAGCATTTGGTATTATAAATAGTGCCAAAGGGACCGTAAGGACAGAAACCTTCATACGCACCATGTGAACTTAAGATAGCCTATACAAATTATATTTACATGTACATATCTATCTGTCGTGTTCTAGTGTGGAGACCGCGCCTTGGCAAGCGTAGTGTAGGAAGCCCTCCGGCTAGGTGGAGTGAAGATACGGAAAATGGCTGGCAGCAGCTGGACACGAACAGCCAAAAATCGAGCTCAGCAAAAATTGGGAAGCCATTGGAGAGAGCATATATCCAGCAGTGGAATATGGCAGGCTGATCTATCTACGACTATGTAGTAACACTGTTTATATTTGATTAACAGAACAATTCCAATTGTTATATATGAATAAAATGTTTCTAGTAAAAACACTTCACTCAAAAGACGACGCTCGACAGGCCTCTAAACCGGCAGCTGGCAGGCATTTTTGTTCCAAGGACAAAGTTGAACGTGGCTAAGAACTATTAAATTGGACGCATTAATAAATTACCTACAAACGAGGGCGACTTCCCAAGGGATTTCGTACGAAATAAGGTTTCAGAATTACAAAAGAACGTCAGAAACTAAAAATATTTTGAAGATTTATTCGTCACGTACGCGTAAAATGAAAGTACAACAAGTAAAAGCCCCATTCAAGTAATTTACTCCCCGAATTAACTGGTAATGTGAGGATGATATTTTTTTTCCTACGCTACTTTAGAAATTATTGACTATTCCTAATATTTTCTTGGGTTTACGCGAAAGTTACACATTGAAATTAAACTACAGTTTACGGATTTTATCGCGTTATATTGGTTTCTCAACAAGTGAAACCAATATAACGCGATAAAATCCGTAAACTGTAGTTTAATTTCAATATTGACTATTCCCTCAGAGAATCGAAGAAAATTTAAGGGTCTGTTTTGAGGCTTATCTAGAACGTTCTAAAAGATAATTATGACGATTGACTTGACGAGTGCTTGAAACGCTGCTAATAAAACTCAAATAGGACTTCAAAATATGATTCGTAAAACAGCTTTTGTCGAAGTAGTACTTATAAACTAAACTGACATAATAGATAGACATTGTAAAAATAAGACTTTTTCTCATTTGTTTATTGAAGGGTACATAAGTATCAGTTTAATTTGATAAAATTTAAACTAACGGCAAAAACTTTTTGAATATTTTAGGGTATATTTGGTAGGTAGGAGAAGACTGTAACGTAGTTTTCGTACTTCTTAATTGTTAGGGTATCCCTAACTATAAAAAAGTTAAATAATAATTCATATTTTATTTGAAATAAGCAAAAACGTGTAACCCCAAATTTAATTTGAGATTTAAGTTCGTCGGGTCAGCTAGGATGTCCACTGAATACAAGTCCAAATAATATTGTGTTAAAATTATATTGACGGATGAAATATACATTCCGCAAATTACATTTGAATAAAAATGCAAACATATATTTTACCAATTTGCCTTCCTCGAATAGAACATATTATTCCAAAGAATGATTTTTATCAACGTCAAATAATTATTCACTTAGCTAACGTGGCATGTGGAATAATTTATATATATTAAGTAGGAATTCGTTCTCATCGTTATGTGAAAGAAGTTTGTATACTTTTTTAATTACTTGTTGTACGTAGGAATTAAAAGTTGTCGAAAATCACGTATCATTCCTTGAAATTTCTGTGAAATTTCTGAGTAGATGTATTGTGATATAAACGATATTTTCGTAGAATTTAAATCCGTATGGAAGTAAAAATTTATCTCTATTATTACTGATGGATCTTGGTTGATATTTATAATTGTTATGTGTTTGATGATGCGTGATGTCAAGTTTATAATAATTCTCTTTCTTAGTGCCTTTTTTATTTAAATATATAATTTTACACTAGTAAATAAACTATAAAGTAGATAAACTATTATCGTCCGTGTGGTGACGGATTAGGAATACGGAATGTCATCACCCCATATAATCCTATGGGTGTCGTAAGAGCCGACAGAGGGAGCATACTATGCGGAGAACAGCACTGTAAGAGAAGGAAAACTTGATACCCACCCTATACCAACCCATTTGGCCAGCGTGGTACAGTAGGCCAATTCCTCCTTTCAAACGTGAGGCCTAGTCCAGCAGTGGACTGTTAAAGGATGATGATGAAACTATTATCGAAAGTGTTTTAAACTGCCTAACAATATGTAGTCTAATAATGAAGTCAAATTGATACTAATTGACTTTTAAGGGCACTTGTCGCTTGTGTTTTTCCACGGAGAGCACGCTAAACGTTTAGATTTATGTCAAAAGGTACGAAGAGTCAGTTTCCTCAGACATTATGGCACTGGATTAAACCCTGGTTTGATAGATCAGACGACAGTCACTCTCTAGAGAAAATAATATTTTGTGACATTTGTTTTTTTTTCATTAATTTCTTTGCATAAAAGTTATTAAAAAAATCTCGTTTACGCAGCTGCTTTATGAATAATACTTATTTTTAAAGTACCAACAAAACTATCTTAAAGTTTTGTAGTACGTTAGGCAATGCGGCAGCACTTTTTAAGTTTAAATTTACTTTGTCAATTTGTTCAAGTCTCGCCATAGTTGGAACTAGTTCGGGGGCAGACCTAGACTATCTTTGAAAGTTAGTCAGGAAAAATATTTTACCTGCTGGCCGAAATATATTTTTCTCCCAAGAAATTTAAAAATGTTTGATTTTTGTAAAGCTTAGAGGTATATAGTTGATAAGTCACTTTTGTACTAATTAAATTAAACATCTGTTTTTTTTTTTTTAACATTACAGGGAAAATTTAATTAAATTTAGAAATATACATTAAATAAACATAGTTTTATAATCTACATGAAGTTTAATCTAATCTTAATGTCTAAGTAGTATATGTACAAAAAAAACGTAAAAAGAGATTAAAAATTGAAAATATTTACACGGTTTAGGCGTCGTAAAATGCCTCCGCATCAATGTCATCGGGTAACGTGCCCAGAAGGCTGGCAGCATTGCCACGCTGGATGGCAATGCTGATTCTCTGAGCGAAGAATAAACTAGCCTTCTGGTCACGTGAGACGTCGATTAAACGTTTCGAAATTTCCCGGAACAGTGAACGAGCGCTCGGACCCCATGAGCCTAGCGTTTCCACCCCGAACGGCTCAAACACGTAATTACACACTAAATTACTGTATTTGCGCCGTTTGAGGGTTTCCGCAGTTGCAGCAGCAGCGCCAGCATGGCCTCCCGTGCTTGGAATATGTGATGGCGCGAGGGTGTCTACGCAGGTTGCGTCCCACACCAAAGGCCTACCCATTTTTCAAGGCAACAATGACATACCATCAGGTCTCTTACCGTCGTCGCGTACCAAACCATTTGGTTCAAGTACAGCTGGTACGCCAGACGCGACAAGAGCACGACGAATTATGTCATTCAGATGGGCGTGACGGGGAATTCTACCAGCGCTTCTGCTGCAAGATAGCCCATGGTGTCCGAGGCTATCGACGTCTTCTCCACAATGACATCGATGCGGAGAAACACACGGAGCACCTAAGCGAAGACAAGTGGCGATACGGAACGTCTCATCGTCCAACATGGTTCCAGTGATGGACGATGGTAGTGCCTGAAGCCACAGACCCGATTCCCATTCTCCCACAGCCAGCAAGCGAGCACGCTCTGCAACATTAAAAGTTGTATCTAAAAGACTTTTCCTTATAATGTCACAAAGCGGCGCGTCCCACTGTTTTTGGGAGAATAGGTTGGTAGGCAAATCAGCGCTTGGACAAGCCATTTTCCAGGCGTTTACAGCTTCGGTTTTGCACAACACTTCTGAGTTAACTAGTGTAGGTGATAAAATTTTCCTAGTTAACTCTTCCGTGCTGTGAACCGAAGATAGAAACGTCGGTAAACTGACACAAGAAATTTTGCGTACACCGAGCCCACCCAGACGTATAGGCAATGATGCTTGTAGCCAGGCTCGGTCGTCCAAGTCCACATTTAATATTCTCTTTAAAGTACTTTGGATAATTTTGTCGACTTGTTCTAAAAGTGCATATTTTTTCCAAAGTTGGGAAGATCTTAAGGCATGTGTGAATTTTGGGACGAAAAGACAATATCGAATAATAGTATAGGCCGAGTGAATATTAATTTTGAATAGGCGATCTGAAACTTCACAGAAATTTTGTATCTTTTCCTTTAAGAAAGAATCGAAAGATTCTTCGAATACTGGAGAACCTAGGAGGCGAAGAGATGTCTTATCAATAATTTTGATGTTTGATGCCAAATTATTAAATTTAGATAGTATCGAAAGTCTTTTTGTAGAGTCTGTTGTATTTATAAACAGCTCACATTTACTAGAATTTAGTTCCAAGCCAATAGATGCGAATTTATTTTTAAGAAGAGCTAAATCTGGTAATACAATATCTGGATCCCCTCCTAGGGTCCCGTCATCTAAAAACCATACATTAAATTTAGAATTTACTTGCCGAATAATGGGGTGTATTGCTAAACTAAAAATGACTGGTCCAAGAGGGTCACCTTGTTGACACCCAACTGCTGATTCCAAAAGCTTATCCTGATATAATAATTTTGAGGGGTACCTACAGGTACCCCTCAAAACATTGCCAAAGAAATTTAAAAATTTTAGGGGTTTCTAATTTTGCTTGTGCCAACAAAGTGTCCCTATTCACTGAATTGAAGGCGTTTTTCAAGTCAACCTTCAAAATGACCTCTCCATCACCACTTCCAAGGTACGTAGAAAGGGCATGTATAGCAGCCTCGCAACCCCCCTTGGAACCAAAACCTAGTTGGAGGGGTTGGAATTTTTCCGAAAGCTCCCTGCTGTAAAATTTACAGCGTATCTTGGCTGCTATACGCCGATATGTGCAACCTACGGCAATGGGACGTATGCCACCATCCCTCTTGTTAAGGGCGCACAAGTTCGCCCCATACAAGATGTCATCGATGGCGTCGTCCACATTACCGGAGAGCATAATATTTATTAGCGCAGTCAACTCCCTCAGAAGTGTATCGCCAGCCACCCCAGCACTGGCACACACAAGGTCTTTCAGGTGCTGGGGCGTCAGTGCATCGAGGCCCCCTGCCGAGCCACTCCGGAAGGAGCCAACCGCTGCTAACACGTCCTTGGCTGTGGTGATCAGATGTTCTGATTCCCTGTCGGGAGCTTCAGGGAAGGAGAGATCATTAATAGGCGCTGGATGCTTGCTCTTCAGACCCGCAAGTGTCTGGAGAGCAAGGCGCCACCACATCGCTACTGAAAAGGAGTCTAGAAGCGCCCCGTATATCGCCCTCCCTTAATTTAGATTCTACATATTGATACAGCGACTTCTGCTTGTTAAACGTAAATTTTGAATCTAAAGAGTGTGCCGAAACTTGACAATTATATTTAATTTGGGATGTCAACGAATTTTGGCCTGCCTGATTTTTATCAACATGTAGAATCCTATAAGGGAAAGTCAGTAATTGCTTCCAGGCTGTTCTCGAGTTCTCCCTGACGACAAGACCAATACATTCCGCTAATTTTTTGGATACTGTTGGTCTTGCCCCACGGGGAACTCTTTTCACAACCGGGATCGAATGTTTTAATTTTGATAGCGTTTGCCAAAAAGGAATTTGTGTGGTGTCTCCTAATACAGGTTGTGAAGATATTGTGGAACCAGAAAGTGCATTTTGGGATTTATGTACTTTACTAAAATGCACTTTCAGGCCCCGCTTACCTTTGAAAACGCGGTCCTGGGGGCAATCCGGATAGCGCACCAGACCAGTCAACGATGTGGTAGGTTGACTAGCACTCACGTCCACATCGCCAAGCCATCACAACATTGCATTCGTTTAATTACTATATAATATTTACAAAATAAATCACAATAGTAAATTCACATTAACAATATTTACAAAACAAACTGTCACATGTCAAGAACTGTCACGAAGGCAGAGATAATTATAAATAAACAATTTCGTTGAGGCTTTTGTTGCTCGGCGGCGGCATAAAGACTCAAGTGAACACTTGCTTGCTGGTGAAGCCTGGGTAGCGACCAAGATAGCGCGACCATCATACGGTCGCTTAAATGTACGAAGTGAGGCACGGCTGGCAGCTTGACGAATTTGCGATTTTAATCCGCTAAGTATATGTATATATATAGTCGCAAATGTAAAACAAAACCTCTTGGGCGACTAGGAACGATCTTGAGTTTGTAATCTCGTTCAGATCAGGCAGAAATACTTAATTATTTTCTTAATTAAATTATTCAGCACGCCGACATGTATTTTTTTTTTTGTGGAAAATAGATAATTAACATCTGATTAATGTTAATTATCTATTTTCCACCTCTGCTTCTTAGATACTAAATAAAATGGGTATTAAAGCATACCTTAATAATAATAGTTTAGTTTGCTAATATTTCAATAATATTGTTGACATAGAATACCTAAGAAACATTGTACTTATACATTAGCTTTGAGTTAAACTGCTTAGTTAGAAAAACTGAAACCAAATAAAAACATCAAGCAGATCACAAATAACCACAAAAACAAACAATATTAGAACCAATAATAATTAAGCTTTGTAAATTAGTAGCGATTTCGTGTCATACCCTGTTATAATTGAATAAGAGGTATTGTATTATCACTCAAACGGTTGCGTTGCATGATACACATAAACCGTCTATAAATTAGTTTACATTTACAATTAAACACGAATAGCTCATTTGCTTGTAGATTGTGTTAAAATTAACGATAAACAGCAATTAATAATGGTATGCAACATGTGGTCGATAGCGGAATGAAACAACTATTATTGTTTTGATGCATCCTAGAAATTTTGGAAGCCGTATGCATAATGTGAATGTACTAAAACGGGGATTTCGTAATTTGTCATGCATGTAGCATTAATCTTATGTATTGACTTGCTCTTGTGGCATCATCAAAGTAAAGCAATGCTTGCACAGGTCACCCGGTGAATGGGTGACCTGTGCGGTATTTACTCGTATATGAAACCGCTCACGTGTATTTAATGGTAAGCATATAAAATAGTCGGTCCCGTTTCTTGTCTTGGTTCACGTCCATGTCGGAGGTTTCAGGGCTATCTATGATCAGGAGATCATAGATCGATCGATCTTATCCAGTTAGCCAGGAGGCTAACTAGATAAGAAGTGAACGCGGAACAGATGAGAAGACCCCGGGCTCTAAAAATAATCCTGGATACTAGCAAGATAACGCTAAGAGAGGTAGAGATAGAGGATGATAAAATAATAATAGACACCAAATAAGATAAATATTCGATTTTGAGAGCGTACTATTATTAATTATTTCGAAAACTTTCCAATGTTATTGTGTACGTGAACGTATCCAAAAGTTCGAAACTTGATATATTATGTTCATAGATATAGGAGCTAACATTTAAGAGTCATAAGATCAGAAAAAAATCCTATATTTGATGTCACCCTACCCTGAATATGGTAGTTATGAAGTCATTCAAGCAAAACGATATCTAGAACGTCATAAAATGTACTATGCGGGATTATGTTTCTCGTCGGATATATTATGATAGTGCTATGTAGTACGCCTATGACGATTTTCCTTACATAGCAAAATCGTTATCGTCTTTACTAAAACTTAGAGTAAAGATATATGAGTTTAGATATAGCTGATATTTAAATTATTTCATCCAAAATAACGTTAATAAAAACGTATTATCTGTTAAGGAGTCTAGTATATATACTCCCAACCAAATATAGTACGAACTGAGCCGAATCGAGCACTAGCCCTAAAATATATTTTCCCTTGTTGCAGATACCTTTCAAGTCATGAAGAATTGAACTCAAAACTACCAAAATGGAGTCAACAGAAGAGGAATTCATGAGTATATGCCTCAACCTAACCAGCGAGGAGGCTTTGATCGGTGGCTGCAAGGACCCTGGTGACATTGAAAATGGAGAACTACTGGAAAAAGTCGTCTCAAGAGTTGTGTCCATATTCTTTGGTTTTATCGGAATAGTTGGACTAGTAGGCAATACCTTGGTGGTATTGGTCGTCGCAGCCAACCCTGGCATGAGATCCACTACCAACTTTCTCATCATTAACCTGGCAGTTGCTGATCTCCTCTTCGTTATATTCTGCGTTCCATTCACGGCTATCGATAATGTCATACCCCGATGGCCTTTTGGTGACTGGTGGTACAAAGTTGTCCAGTACTTCATCGTGGTAATAGCCCACGCATCAATGTACACTTGTTCTTATGTCTTTAGACTGATTCATGGCTGTAATCCATCGTATAGCATCAATGTCTATCAAAACAGAAAAAAATTGGGTGGTTATATTAACAACAGCTATCCCCGTGGGTATCTGTCACGGGGAAAGAGAATATTCTTACTTCTATAGAAACCACTCTTCGTGTGTATTTTTGGAAGAGCGGGGGTATAGTAAACTGGGTTTCCAGATGTCTTTCTTCCTGTCTTCGTATGTGATTCCCTAAGCTTTGATTAGTGCGTTGTATATGTGTATGTTGACGAGGTTATGGAAGAGTGCGCCAGCGGGCAGGGTGTCGGCGGAGAGCCGGCGGGGGAGAAAGAAGGTGACAAGAATGGTTGTGGTCGTAGTCGTCGTGTTCGCCGTCTGCTGGTGTCCTATCCAGGTCAGTTCAATTTTTATAATATAGTTTTAAAGTGGATATACCAACAGACTGCCATGCAGAGGGTATCGAGTTCGAATCCACGGTGCGCACCAATGACTTTTCGGAGTTATGTGCGTTGAATTGTTAATTATCGCTTGACCCGTGCCTCGAACACGTTAAACCGTCGGTCCCGGTTGTCATGAAGATCTTTGACAGTTGCTACAGGGTATCAGTACCTTCTAAATAAACTAACACTAGTCTTAACCATGGAATATCGCTATCCCTTCGGGTTGCGGAGGTCAGACAGGCAGTCGCTCTGTGGAAAAGCTGATATTCAGCCAAATCCGGTTAGACTAGTAAGCGGACCCCTGATTGAAACTGGGATAACGCCACAGTCAAATAATCCATACAGTCGTTTGACGAACGCGTCTAGACAGGTCAATCGTGCGGGGGACAAGGGCTGAGACGCGGGAAGAGTGGTACCTAGTTACGTATATCGCCTTAGTTCGTAACTAGGTACATGTTTTTGGGGGCTGGCGCGTGCTTGATTTATGTGTGTTGCTTATATTATTTGCTTATGAATATTAATTAAGATGGTACATACGACTTGTGCTGTGAGACATTGACATTTTTTATGCTCCTTAAAGATTTAAATAAATAAGGATTAAAAATATCTGCGGTTTCATCAATTGACTTACACCAAAAAGAAAATTGCATTAATTTTATTTATTTATTTTTATTTATTTTATGATTTATTGTACACCAGAAATATTACATAGGATATCATACAAAAAAGCGAAGTACAATGGGCGGCCTTATCGCTTATAGCGATCTCTACCAGGCAACCTTTGGATGGAAATATTATTGGTCAGAAAATAGTGGTAGTTGTAGGTGTAACAGTTATAATACATATATATTTCTAAACACATACATATATACCTATTCATAAACTCTACTCTATGTACCTACATACATACAAATACATATATACATAAACATACAAAACATATATATATAAAGGACATAATTATACACACATAAACTATAGCCATGTCTTAAATATAGAATATTTTAGAAATTATAACTATATATTATAATAAATAATAATGAAAGGTAATATTCCTTCTCTAAAGATTTAAATTTTGCCACCGTCTTAGCTTGCCTAATGTGCAGTGGTAATTTATTCCACAAGCGAACAGCAGTTACGGTGAAGGAATTGTCATAAAATGCCGTGGAATGTACCGGCATTTTAAGCCTCAAATTTTCTGATGACCTTAAATATCTATTATGTGTATCATGAAGGAACTCAAATCTTCCTTTAAGATAGGAGGGAGTTGAAGGGTTAAACAATATATTGTACAGTAAAGTGAGAATGTGAGCATTCCGGCGATGTCGAATTGGTAACCACTTGAGATGTGTTCGAAATTGTGAAACATTGTCGTATTTGCGCAAGCCAAATACGAATCTTATACAGACACTAGAGGACGCCAGCAGCTACGCCTGCATTTTTGTTTTAATTTACCCATTTTGGCCGATCCCGTGGGAATTTCGGGAAATCCCTTCTTAGTGCACCCTTTCGGTCCCCAAGGAACATACATGCCAAATTTCAGCTTCCTGCGCCCAATAGTTTCGGCTGTAGCGTGTCTGTCAGTCAGTCAGTAACGCAAGGAATTTATATATTAAGATTTTGAATTCGCTCAAGTTTATCTAGCTGGTTTTCGGCGAGGTCTAGATAGCTGACATCTGCATAATCAATAATGGGTAACAGAAGAGACTGAGCGTGGGCAATTTTAGTAGCAGTGGGCAGGAAGTTTCTTAATCGCCTCAGTGAACCAACTGAAGCGAACACCTTACGACTCACTTCTTGTATCTGCGGTCCCCAAGTAAGAGTAGAGTCGATAGTGAGACCCAGATTTTTTACTTTGTCTTGTATATTAATAATAGTGCCATCAAAGATTATATGAGGGAGTAAAGACCAGTCAATTTTACTTTTCATTCTAGAGCTACCAATAACAATGACTTGAGTTTTGGTAGGGTTAAGTTTAAGCCCAAAAGATTTGCTCCACTTGCTGATGTGTGCCAAGTCACTGTTAATGATATCTAACGAATGTGACATCTGCGACAGTGTTGACTGTGTGTATATCTGGAGATCATCTGCATAAAGGTGATAGGAACAGCGAAGGTTATTACAGATAGAATTTATGAATATTGAGAAGAGTAAAGGAGACAATACGCCGCCCTGGGGCACACCGGCATTTGTATTACATCAAGAAGAAAGTGAATTCTCGATATGTATACGTTGTCGGCGGCCACACAGGTAACTACGAAACCAATCAATCACCGTAGGAGTTATGTTAAGAGAACAGAGGCGTCCAAGAAGAATATCAAAATCTACCGTATTAAAGGCGTTACTAAAATCAAGTAGACATAAAATTGTGAACTGTCCGCCTTCCATACCAGCCCTGATGTCATCCGTAACATTGACTAAGGATGTGACTGTGCTATGACCCGAACGGAAACCGGATTGAAAGGGTTAAGAAGATTATTCTTACAGAGGAAGGAGTTGATTTGGTAGTACACGAGACGTTCGAGGACTTTAGAGAGGAATGGCAGGATAGAAATGGGCCGATAATCGGAAAAGGATGAAGGATGGGAAATTTTTGGTATAGGAGTAATTTGGGCGTCCTTCCACATCGATGGAAATATACTACTGGACAAGGAAAAATTGAAGATGTGGGTAATAATGGGTAGGATTGCGTCAAGGACAGGAATGATATGTTACGGCTGACACAGTCACTACCAATTGCGTTGGACGTGATTGATACTATGCTCTTCTTAACATCACTATCAGTGAACTGATTGAAGACAAACGGTGAATAACTAGGGGTAGGCAATGATGAAAGATAATTAATAGTGCTTGTCTTAGTAGTCCTATCAATGAAGGACGAAGCAGAAAAATGTTGATTGAGCAAGTCAATATTGAAGTTAGTAGGATTGATGTGTTGACGTGCTTTGCCGACCCCCAGGGTTTTAAGAAATTTCCAGAACTTTGCTGGATCTCCGTCTTTTACAGAGCTGTGGATATGTTGGCGTTGTGCGTCCCTACACACCCTATTGCAGTGATTTCTAATCGCGATATACTTTTGGAGATTTAAAGCATCAGGTCTAATTTTATACTTAAATTTAGCTGAAGCTTTCTTACGTATCAGCTGTTTGATGTTTTCTGTGAGCCACGGCGATGGAGGATGTTTTATTTTAACGGGTCGTATAGGTGCATGCTTGTCGTACAATTTTGTGATTTGACGTGTAAAGATGGTAACTTTTTCATCAACAGAGTTCGAGTTAAAAAGATGATTCCAGTCAATATCACTAGCATCTTTACAGAGATTATTTAAATTGATGTTACGAAAATTGCGCTGCATTAATATTTTAGGCTTAACTTTTGGAGGGCGGATTTGGTAAGATAGGAAAAGTAAGTCATGATAAGAGAACATGTCTGCCGGGTATTGCCCGTGCGTGGCGACATGTTCCCTTGAGGAAACTAAGATAAGATCTAGAAGAGAAGGTGAAGAATTTGGAAAATGATGAGTTGCATTTAAAGGGAGAATTGACAAGTTACAACTTAAAGATGATGAAAGAAGAGAAGAAGAGCGGGAATCATTTTTAAGGAGACAGGTATTAAAGTCACCCATTATGATAATGTGATTGTAAGAGGGCACAAGATTGACCAGCATGGTTTCAAAAGAAGAAAAGAAATCTATACGTAATGATGGACAATAGTAAACGCCGAGTAGGACTTTAGTGCGGTTTAATACAACTTCCAGAAACAAATGTTCCCCAGCGTCTTGTGGCGGTGGTTGTGCTGACATATCAACAATTGTATAAGGGATATGTGAGCGGAGGTAAATGGCAACACCGCCACCTCCCCCAATCGCTCGGTCATTTCTGATTAGTTGAAAACCAGGTAGGGAGTATAATATTGAGGGAAGACAGGGCTTAAGCCATGACTCAGAAACAAGGATAGCGTGAATGCTCTTACAATCAAGATTGGCCAGCACATCAGGGAAATGTGCCGGAATGCTTTGGGCATTGATATGAACGACATTGAAATTTTTGGGTACATCAGAAAATTGTGAATTTAGGCAATCAGCTAGCGACGGCACACTGGAAAAGCTATCATCTAGGCTGCATACAGAGTGGAAACTATCGTCCTCATTTATAGAATTATTATCAATGGTGAATATATGTTATGAACGCAATATATACAATGAAAATATATTAAATAAGAGTATATATATATATATATACTTAAATATTAAATAAATTAAAATTATTAATAATTAAATAAAAAATATTTACCAATAATACACCACCTGCCAGTTGTGCTGATAACAAGCTAAAAAGATACATAATTGAGAAAAAAAAAACAATTACTAACCTAAGCATCTAGTCCGGGTACAATGTTAAAAAGTTTATCAGTTAGACGTGAAGTGGAAACTGAAGTTAAAGATAGAGGAAAACAAGCAGTAGTGAAGAGACTAAATTTACATTATTAGAGAATATAATAACGTATATCTAAAAAGCCTTGTACCCAAAAAGAATTTAACTAGTAGATCACAGATGACAGTTACAGATATAATGACGTTTGACAGATAACGTGCAGAGAAAATAACAAACACCGACAGATTTATAATTCACATAAATAAAATAAAAGTAATGAGTTAACGAAGGTAGATAAGTGGGTACAGACTGGAAACTAATATATTATTGCTAATTACCTACTACCCGGACCAAAAAACAAACAAAGAAACGTGAATATTACGTCTTCTTTTGGGCAGCCGCTCGTTTGTTCTTTGTGGCTGGCTTCGACGCTGCGGATGGTTTCTCCACGCCCTTCTGCTCGATTCTCTGCAACTCGCCGAGGCTTACCACACGGTGACGTGAACCATCAGGCGCCAAGACGTGGATGATCCCTTCCCTGGTCCAGCACTGCGTTACGCCGTACTTTTGCCTTGCTGCCATAAAAGTCTCATGCCGCTGCTTGGTCAGGAACTCCGAAATTGTGATGCCAGTGCCCTTGAGTTTTGTTTTATCAAACCAAGCCTTGTCACGTATGGATGCGCTGTTTAGTTTCAAAACAATGGGCCTGGGTTTATGGTCATTTGACAAGCGCCCCATTCTGTGGCAGCATCGGATGTCGGTGTTCGTCAGATCGGCTTTAAGATGCTCCTTGAAGACGTTTGCCACCACTTTGGATGTGTCCTCCTTGCTGTCCTCGGTCACACCATGAATCAGCAACATCTTTCGTCTGGTTCTCATCTCCATGGCGTCCATTGTGCGTGAAAGGATTTCTATCTGGCGTTGAGAACTATTCAGGGCCTCCATAACAAAATCTTTGAAAGTTTGGCATTCTGAGGACAATCCTGTTAATGATGGAGAGCTTTGTGATCGTGGTAACTCAGCCTCAAAATCTGCCATCCGCTTGAGAAACATGTTTCTCAAACTGCACATAGATTCCTGTAGTGACTCAGCCATTGTGAAGTGATATGTATTACTTTATTGTGCACGTAGGATGTTGTCAACACTGTACTGGCAGGTAATGACTGTATTTAATTGTATAATGTCATTAAACTTACTAAAATAACACTTAAACTATTTTATTTTAATATTTAAAAGTAGAGCTAATAACTGTAGATACTGTTGATACAACTACCCACAGTATGTATCCAATCCAAATTTTAATTATTTATATTCTTTTGAAATGTATGTACGTACCTATAACCAGTTAAAATAATGTGCATGTTCCTACTAATCTTTTAACTTTTTACAATATCTCATGTCTGGCCAAATCACAGAATAAAGTAGTAATTATTGTACGTAAACAACATGGCAGACGTAAGAAAATATGCGTTGTAAGGTAATATTCGATTTTTTTTACGACGCCAAAACCTTGTAAATATTTTCACTTTTTAGATTTGTTGTATTAGATTAGGTTAGATTAGATTAAGCTTCGTTACAAGACTATGTTTCGTTAGTGTTCCAAATTAAATTGAATAACAATATTCGATTCAAGTGTGATTTTAATTTCATGCAATAAGTACCTAGTACCTTCGTATTAAGTACCTATAACATATTATTGTGTATCTTAGTAACGGCGCATCCTAGCTCAAAAATAACCATATTTTGGCCCCCTTTGGTCACCCATCCATAAAATGACTGTGATGTCTGATCCTTTACTTTAACGTAGTTTGCACGAAAAAAAATGTGCAAAATATTTCATATCGATAACATAGGCTCTGCAAGCTAATCCCGTGGTTACCCATCCATTAAACCACCGCTATGTTAATAAGGTACTTTATTTTAACTTGGTTTGTACGATAACTATATCTGAAAAATGCTTAATATCCTTAACCGCCGCCCACGATACCTGCGGGATGAAATAGGTGCTGACTGACACTTTGTATGCAACTCTGTCACCGTACGAAAAAATGCAAACTGTTTTATAATAGTTATTTATCGTTAATTATTGTAGTATAATAATCTAGCTGTTTCCCGCGGTTTCACCAGCGTCCTGAGGGAACTACTTCGCGTACCCGGTTAATTTATAGGTTAAGTTACTCCTTGGTACATCAGCTATCCGCCAGTGAAAGTTTCGTCAAAATTATTCTAGCCGTTCAAGAGATTAGCAAGAACAAACAGACATACATAAATTGTAAAAAATGTCATGTAATATTATACTAAAATAAATAGACGGTGTTTGAATAAGTAGGTATTTTTTACATGTGGCAGCCCTAGCCTCGTTACCCTTGTCTAGACATTATTGGCTTTTTCTACGAAATCAAAGGCGTCAAACTACTGTATGTCTTTATACTGTGATAACGCTAAGAGAAAGAAGATTTATTTATTTATTTAAGACAGGAAAACCAACAGAGTTATACATAAAAAAAGATAATATGAATAGGTTACAGTGCGCCAATTAGAGGTTTTCACGAATAAGCATTTTAAAAATAATATACTACTACATTGCAAACAATTCAAAGGTACTCACTACAATGATAAATAGAACAATCGCTTAAAGTTAATCACATTTTATGCCTTGTAAAACTCAACTCAAGGTTAAGAAGCCTTCTTGCCGTGTTGCCGCTGATGGTATATGGATCAAAAGTGTAGTCTTTACATAGTTTATTAAAGTCTTTGCTTACTCGCACCATAGGGTAAAACTTGGTATTACGCCCCAGTTGACAAAACGCTCCACGCACCTAGCACGCACACTAGGAAAGCTACAGCACAGGTATAGCGCTGCGAGTAGCCATCAGTCGCCAAACAACATGACTGACGTGCACGTGTGGTTTATTACGCTCGGTTAAAAAATATTAATAAATTTAGTTTTTCGGCGAAGATACAATTTGTGGCAAGTTGCAAATTTTTTTTTATATATTCAAAGTCATTATAGTTAAGTCAAATTGATCTAAACTGTGAAAAATACATATACATACCCTTTATTATTCTCGTTCACTCAGCGTTATACCTTGAGATTGCGTCTTTGTCCTTGATGGGACGTTTTAAGCAGCAAATTGTACAATACGCCCCAGTATTCAAATTACATGTGTAATGTCATCAAAAAAAAGCAAAAAGCTTTTATTCTTACATCTGCAGATAACATTGAGATGAGAAAAGTAATTGAATTAAAGAAAGCAAAATGGCATGGGAGAACACAATTGAAAAGGCAAAGAAGAAAATATTTAAAACGAGAAATGACAAAAATAATAACAAAAATTAGAACCCAGATTCAGATCAAGACGAAAAACATATACAATTAACCAATGTGCAAAGACAACCTAAGACAAAAGACAATAATCTGAAATTGATGGATATATCTGAAGGTGAAATATCAACAAATTACCGAGTAAAACCCAATGAGAAAACGAAAATAGCAATGAAGAGAAAACCTGAAAATAAAAATGATTCAGAAGATGACGAAGATAGAACGGATGCATATTCAGATGAGAATTTACATGATAAATAACCGAGCTGAGAAATATAGGCATGTTGAAAATACAAAGAAGAAAATACCGGCAAAGGAAAAGGGGGTCAAGAATAATGAAAAAGAAGAAATCAAAAGAAGTAAAATAGTTAAAATTTCGATAGAAAAGAAAAAGGTGAAGAAAGTTCATCCAAAAAACAGAAAAGTATTTTATTCATCGTCTTCTGAAACAGTAGATGAAACCGATAACAGAACTAACATTTCTGAAGAAGAATTTTCGGATATGGATGATAATGATAACAAATGCATTGAATGCATAGAAAATTGCTACAAAACAAATTTTTCTGAAGACTGGATTTAATTTTCGGCTTGTTAAGGGTGGTTACATGAGTTTTGCATCACTATGGAAGCAGTTAAAACTAATAGATGTTGTTTTTATCGTCTTTGTTTAAATTAATGTATGTATATATACTTACTGGGGCATTTTAAATTACCCGGGGCATTTTATAATACAAGAGAGGCGTATTAGGCGATGTGTACCTGACAAAACGCCCCACTCCATGTCAAAAAAATATAGAAATAACTAGCGTTCCTATTACATTTAGCTTTTGTTGTATTATGGTCAAGTAACCAAATAACGTCCTAGTAACAAAAAAACGATTATATATATTATTATTTGAGATTTATTGAACTTCAAAAAAAAGCGGGGCGTATTACCAAGTTTTACCCTAAACGAATTCATTATATAATTTGAAAAGGAAGGATGTATATAAATTGTAGGTTTATGCCTAATAGATCTCGCAGGGACATTAAATTTAATTGTATTGAAGAGGTGACTACAATCTACTTCATTTGAAATAATTTTTGAAAAAAATGAACAGTCTGCTAATCGACGACGATAAACTAGTGGTTGAATATTAAAATTTTTACATAAGATAATATAGTTTTCGGAGCTATAGGGTATTTTAAGGCGAAAACATACATGTGTTATAAAGCGTTTTTGCACACCTTCAATTTGGTTGATATATTTATCGTAACAAGGATTACATATTTGTGATGCATACTCAAGGTGGCTTCCAACGTATGTGCAGTACAGTATTTTTAGTGTCTCAATACTTTTAAAGCATCTAGAAAGCCTCATAACAAAACAAAGAGACTTATTGCCTTAAGCAACTATTTTCTCAATATGAACGTCGAATAGAAGTTTGCTATCATGATGGACCCCTAGATCACGTATAACATCAGATCGTGATAGAATTTGACTTTTAAGCTTATATGAAGCTTTAACTGCATCACGCTTCCGGCTAAAAGAACTAAAAAACACTTAAGCGGATTAAGATCTAGTTTATTTCGTTCACAGTAGTCGTCCAAGCGTGTGAGATCCGCCTGAAGGGTCTCGTTATCGCTAGAAGATGAAATGCAGGTATAGATATTCATATTATCGGCAAAACATAGGAGAAGGGAAGATTGGAAGCAAGAGTCGATGTCATTTACATAGATAATAAAGATCAACGGGTCCATTAGCGATCCCTGGGGGACGCCGCTGGGCACGGAAAGCCAACTGGAAATATAGTTGCTAATAACTACAGCCTGAGACCGATTTTCAAGGTACGAACAGAACCACCTTAGTAAGTCACCCTGATTCCAGATGATTAAAAAATTTCATTTTGAGGATGTCATTATCGATGAGGTCAAGCGCTTTACTGTAGTATGTGTAAATGACATCGACTTGTGCTCCCTTATCCATATTGACGGTGATATAATCATTTAAGACTGCTAGGTTAGGGACCGTAGATCTACTTATAAGAAAGCCATGTTGATTGGGGCTAAACGAAATTGCTAAAGCTGCGTAAACCTGATCATAGACTATACGTTCAAATATTTTTGCTATAATACACAATTTGAAGATTGGCCTATAATTTGTCAATTTCGTCTTAGACCCTTTTTTATGCACTGGGGTGATAAAGCCGATTTCCATATGTCTGGGACAGTATATGACGACAGCGACTTGTTAAATAGCAAAAAAATAGGTAGGGCTATAGTTTTAGCACAAGCAATAAAAAAATGTTGGTGATATATGATCAGGTCCCGCCGACTTAGAGGGATCTAGCTGTGAGAGAAGTTCCTGTACTGTTTCGACGTTAACTTCAATTGTGTGAATGTCCGAGGATGAAAGTGTATTAAGACTACACGGGCAGGGTGGAGAAGATAAGTTATTGTTACTGGCAGAAATATAACGCATATAGCAGAAATATAAGAAATGAGACGAAAACGCTTCACAGATATAATCTGGCGAAGAAAGAAATACATCGCCATATTTAAGAGAGCTAGGCAGTGTGTTAGATTTGGAACGCTGTTTTACAAATCTCCAAAAGCGCTTTGTATCACTTTCAATGCTTGCTTCAGAAGAAGCCAGATATACATTGTAACACTCTTTTTCAAGCTTTTTAACACGGTCGCGTAATAACTTAAACGTCAGTTCATCTGGAAGCCTGCCGTATAATTTGTACTTGCGTAGGTATTTAAATTTTTCTTTAATAAATGAGATTAAAGACGAAGAGTACCAAATCAGATAACCATAGTGGTTTTGGCGTAATCTTTCTAACAGGAATGATTTTATTTTGAAGATTGTTAATTGAGGAGTAGAAGTAATTAACAGCCTCCCCGATTGACTTATTACTAAACTCGTTATGCCAGGCAATGTTTGAGATTTCGTTATTAATTGCAATAAAATCACCTTTTTCATAGACATAGCACAGCTGCGCGTAGCCAACGCGGAGCTAAAATAATACATTCATATTCCACAAAATTAGCATTTATCATTAGTGCTGGGCGATAGTCATCGATGGGCGTTAGAGGGTCCAAACATTATTGCACGGTAACCGCCTCGTTACACAAAACTAAATCTAAAAACTTACTGTGTCTATTTGGTACTCCATTATATTGGTTGAGTCCCAATATACGCAATTCATCCGTAAACATATGTTCTTCACTGCTACAAATGTTACCGGGCGTTAACGTAGTGTCGTTGTTCAAACACCACGATATTCCACTCTTATTTTAATCACCAATTAAAAGAAACATATCCGATGGGTTATTTACAACGCAATTACTTACACTATTAATAAAGTAAGCGAGCTGTGTGGAAAATGAATTACAAAATACAGGTACTTATATTACACATAAGTTTAATTTATAATATGTTTTTGTCTTGGATGTTTGAACACAGCGGAAAATCTGGCCAATTTTTAAGGTATTTGAAGGTTCATATCTTTTTTAATATTTAATTTATGACAAAAAGGAAAACATACGGACATGGCAATCGAGGCCATACATCTTTTGGAAAAAAATGATTGCTCTACTGGCATTATCCAGGGAGAAAACAGGAGACTACGTTTGTATGGAAAAACGGCCGTTGTGTTTCCTCTTAAGACACCGTTGTGTTTCCACGAGACTGACCGGTTAACTAATAATCGCGATCCCGTTGCCACACAATATAATCGTCACTGAATAACTCCGAATCGTAAACACCATCAACTAACAACGTTTCCGTTAGCATTATTATATCGTACGAGCAGACACAGAGTTGACGATAAAATGTTTCGGTTTTTGTACGAAGTCCACAAACGTTTTGATAGTAAATGTTAAGACAATTATTATCATAATTAGCCATGGTATGTTCTAAATTTGACATCAACGGTTACAAAATCACAATAAAAACATCCGAAACAATAGAACAGTGGTATGTAAAACTTAAACATAATTATGCATATTAATTCAAATAAAATTTGCAGAAAATAAAATATGGGGTACTAGGAAACTAAGACTTCGCAGTCCGGCGTGTGAAAGGAAAGCCAAATAGATAGTCGAACAAGTGCGAGCAAGATAAGCATATTGACCTTATTTAATTTCTGGTGTATCAGTAGGTCAGTTATACAGGTAGAAAACATGGCGCAAGGATTGAAACAAAAACAGGCTACAAGCAAAGCAGAGGAGCTAAACATTGTACTTGGGTTTGAATACCACAACATGATACATAAAGTTAATAGACAGGTATTGAGTTGAAACACATTTTTCATAAAATTTTGAATGATTATTAGGCAAGAAGTTGTGATAATTTTTGAAGTTAGTAAGAGTAAATTAAATATAAATAAGAAAACTATACAAAATAACGAGAACAGTAGATTAGAACATCTGATTATACAAATTTGTTTAAATCATTTTCTTTAGTCACAATAAAAACTCGCGAGCCATGCTCCTTCCGCAAATGTATTTTACCATGTTTCACCCATACGTGCTTATAACCCTTTTCTTTTGCCAGTGTTCTGGTTAAGTTCAAAAGTTTCTTTGAGTCCGATGTCAGGTGCTCATTTATGTAGACTCGAAGTCCACCCAGGATGTAGGATTTGAAGGCCCACTTCAAATCCTACATCCTGGGTGGACAGATTTTTAAAGTTCCTTGCTGCTATAAAATCTTCTTTGGTGTATCTGCTTAGGAAACTAATAATAATGGATTTTCTTTAGAGTTAAACAACGGTATTCTATGTGTAGGCTTCAGGAATGATGCCTATCTTCTTGCTGCAATATGTTTCCCTAACCCTAAGCTAACTAACTAACTATTACTAATTATTTACTCTAGGAACTTCTTGAGCAAGGGAAAAAAAATAAAATAAACAAGAAAACAACTAACAACTATTTATATTAAATCAAATTAAATTAAATTACAGCAATTAATATTAAGCTAAACAAGAACAGTAAGCAAGGATCTAAGCTAGATTAGCGCAAGGAGTAAGTAAGGCGAAGTGTAATTACATTTTCTAAACAAGCAGTATTTATACAAAAATATAATTAATAGTAATAACGCTAAATAGTGTTCGCGCTTGACACTTTTGCGCAGGAGTAGAACGCCCACAACATGGTGGCCGACGCGAACACAAAAGATGCGCGGGCGACCATCTTGCTTACCTGTGGCGTGAACAAAAGAATGGTTGTCGCCATCTTGTTAGGGGCGGCGCTAAGTTACGCACACGGCCTGAGCGTTTGCACGCGGCACTAACATCATACGATGTGACGTAGTAGTGGTGTGATCCTGTGGCTCGTTCAAATGGGCGAGTTAACTTGCCTAAGTAGTGGGTGAGCCGCCACACCACTCCCCCCGTGAGACCGTGACTACGGGCGAAAGTAGTCTGGGAATCTGACAACACGTCCACTCCTCGTCTTTCTGACGGTATTCTGGTCTTCTCCGGTCTGCTGTACTTGGGTATTCACTAGAGTCTCCCTCGTCATGTAGGCTGGTTTTAATCGGTCTATGGTAACCCTTTGCTGCTTCCCGTTTATGTCGATATCGAAGGTCTTCTTATCCCGACGTAACACCTTGTAGGGACCCAGGTAAGGTGATCTGAAGCAACCCTCACCGGTCAGATTACCAACAGCTCCCGACGTGATCTGAAGCAACCTTCACCGGTCAGATTACCAGCAAGCTCTCCCGACGTGATCTGAAGCAGCCTTCCACCGGTCAGATCAGCAGCCGCTCCATCTTCGTCATCTCCACCTCGCCTCACTCCGCACTTCACCTGATGGTTATCAACCAAGACGCCTCCAGCCAGCCTACATATGTAAATTTTTGATCTGCACTTTAGACACGGGGAACCTTACTTTACAGCCTCACATATTTTTCCGAAGACGTTAAAAAGGTTTTCACCGTTTTTGACTGGTATGCCTTTGATTTCAACGTTGTTTAACCTTGATCGCTGATCACTCAATGGCGACTCAAGCTTAATTTCATCTACATTTTTCTGGAGCGTAGTGACTTTTTCTTTCAGGCGTTTAAGACTTGTAACTTGCGACTCCAAATTAGTTACTTTAGTTGCAGACTCATCCATCTTGTTACTGTTGAACTCACAGGCTGTTTTGAAATGTTGAAGCTCCTCCATGATCACTCGAATGTCGTTAGTCAGCGTTGGCAGGCTAGCCAATTGCAACTTGATATCTCGGATTTCCTGCAAAACAGTTTCGATGTTGGCGGGCTCTAAAGTGGACGATGGCGTTGGCGATGGGGACGAGATTCCGCATGAAGGGCATTTCCATACTGTTCTCCTGTCATTGCCCAGCTTCCTCCATCCGGCTTCGGATATATTAGCACAACCAATGCCTTTTGCACGAGCAACACTGAACACCATCATTAAAATTCACGAAGCACACTTCATTATAGGAGGCAGAAATGTAAAATTTTATATAAAATGCGACCGACAGTTCAGAGCAACTGACGCAATGGTCAAGCGTGGTGACGTAGTTCTGCAATGAGTGTTCGCGACGTACTGATGAAATGTACTCTTAAAATGTACTCTAATGTACTCTAAATAATTATATAATTTTTTTCCAATATGCCAATGCGTCAGGTCTGGACTAATAGTTATTTTTATAAGAAACTAAAATTTACACGTGCATAATCACACACATCGATAAATTGATATCTTTTTTAAGCTAACTGTTATTGGACTACAATATGATAAATCCTGCTGAAAATAATACAACTTTAAATTATATAAAAAATATTCTCAGAACTAAACCTAGTAAAACATAACAAAACTGGTTATTGTTGATTTTCTTATTAGACGAAATCAACGGCTAAAGATACGGTTGTTTAGGTACATGTCAAATTTCATGTAATATTAAATAACCGACACTAAAATAAACAGATGATATAATTTTAATGACAATGCAGGAAGATAATTTCGAACAAAATACATAAATTATGACGTTACAAAAATAGGTCTTCTGAACATTTTAATTTCCTTGGGTTTGACGAGGGTTAGTTAGTTACTTAAACGTCACAATTTAGACTGGGTTGCACCATCTTACTTTAACAATGACAAGGAACGCAACATCTGTCAAAGTACCGGTTATGCAAAAAATGAGTTGCACCACTTGACAATAGTTAAAATGACGTCATAATTTAACGTTAACTGTAACCGCCCGATGTTGGCTGGTTAATGTTATTGTTAAAGTCAGTTCTTCTGTATTATTGTTGTTACGCATCAAATATAACCTGCAAACATGTCACTGCTTCGAGAAATACTCGCAGAAACTAGTTCTTCTGAAGACAAAGGTGATTTAGACCAGATAAGTGTAAGGCCTAGGAAAAGAAAACTGTATTTCTCCAGAACTGATCGATTTTCAAAATTCTTGGCTAGATTTCGAGTCTCCAAAAATGTAGCGCGGTGGCTAGCTCAACGGTTGGAACACGATTTGCAGCCTCCAACGACGAGGCAAGTTATATAAATTAAATTATCTACTGACCTATATACCTACCTCAACTATGAGGTGCCAAATTTTATTTGCTAGATCCCTACCTAGCCTAGGTTCCTGTAATTCTTCCTGGAAAACTTATTGCCTAGTCACCGAGCTGTTTACCTTTTTTTATTCATACATAATATAAATTTAAATTTAATAATAATGCCGGAGCTTAGATGCTTTATTTCCTTTTGCAAAGTAATAAATACCTATACATTTAATCTCATTATTTTTACAGAAATAAAGCAGTGACTCCATTGCAGCAAGTACTAATAATCGCTTTAGAGTAAGTACTATGCATGTGGGTCTTTTCAAAGATGTATTGGCGATACAGCTGGTGTACATAAGTCAAGTGTATCACGCATATTTAAAAAAGTGAGCCGAGCCATTGCAAACATGCGAGCAGAATGGATATCTATGCCCGGGAACGTTGAAGATATGGAGAGAAAAGCAACAGAATTTTATGCTTTAACTGCCTTTCCAAAGGTTATTGGGGCGATTGATTGTACTCACATACCAATTAAGTCTCCAGGTGTGTATAGAATTAATTAAAAACTATTTAAGCATTTTGATATATGGCAAAAATTGCCATACTAATTTAATTAAGTGCATGTACTACTGTTACTACATCATGAAGTTCATGTGTGAGTGTATGTATATATTCATAATATTTTTATCTTTTTTCCTGATGGACCAGATGCAGAAAATTATAGAAATAGGACATTGTATTTCTCAATGAATGTACAAGCTATCTGTGATGCCAACATGTATATAACAAACTAGAGGATGCCAGCAGCTACGCCTGCAACTTTTATAAATTTACCCGTTTCGGCTGATCCCGTGGGAATTTCGGAAAATCCCTTCTTAGTGCACCCCTACGGTCCCCAAGGAATATACATGCCAAATTTCAGCTTCCTACGCCCAATAGTTTCGGCTGTAGCGTGTCTGTCAGTCAGTCAGTAACGCAAGGATTTTATATATTAAGATATTGTAGCACGTTGGCCAGGCAGTAGCCATGATAGCCACATTTTTAACAGCAGTGTCATTAATGTACATACCTACTTAAAAATATTAGTTTAGTACATTCCTCCTTTCAAAGGAGAGGCCTAGTCCAGCAGTGGACTGTAAGGGGCTGATGATGATGACATTCATAAGGATTTTGACTTATTTTTAATTAATTCAAATATCCCTTTATGTTAAATATGTTATTATTGTTATTTTACAGGGCAGACTAGAAGATGGTGATTTTGACGGATACTGGCTGGTTGGTGACAAAGGTTATGGTGTAAAACCCTATTTGATGACACCTTTGCGTGATCCTATTAGTGATGCAGAGAGACTAATGAAAGTCAAATCCGTACAAGGAATGTCATTGAAAGGATGTTTGGGTGCTGGAAAAAAAGATTTCCTGCCCTTTCTATGAAAATAATAAATAAAATTGATAGAGTACAACCTATTATAGTAGCTACTGCCGTACTGCACAATATATGTGACGGGGAACCCATAAAGTTGCAGTCATCTGGTACACGGTTATTCTCTTCTTGCATCTTGTGGGGATACGAAATAACACCACAGATGGATAGTAAATGTCTTCTTTAATGATTTAAGAATATCACCAATCACAATTATTCACAAACTAATCGGATGGAAACGGATGCCTTTCGTGAGCTCACTCTCGCTTGCACGTCTCGACTCAACTTAACGACTTAATCGACATCGCCTCTGCACTTTGACAAATGACAGGCCGAATGTGCTCACGAATGACATTGACATTGACGTTTCGCGAACTTGACAAGTGACAGGCTGATTATGTCACACGCACTCTCACGAGCGACATCTAATGCTCAGTTTAGGTAACATCTTGGTAAGTATGTACGTTACGCGTTGCGACACGGCCGTCCTGCGCCTTACACGTCCTCGTGTAAGTGTTCATCTAGCATCCCTTAACACTTTGAAGGACAGTAAACGCCTATAGACGTGATAACAATAAAACTTCAATTGTGTCTCGTTTACTGTCCGTGAAAATGTTAACCAGGGGCATCGCTTAGCCAGCGGCATCCCTTAACCAGGGGCATCCCTTAACCAGAGGCATCACTTAACCAGCGGCATCCCTTAACCAGGGGCATCCCTTAACCAGGGGCTTCCCTTAACCAGGGGCATCACTTAACCAGCGGCATCCCTTAACCAGGGGCTTCCCTTAACCAGGGGCATCACTTAACCAGCGGCATCCCTTAACCAGGGGCTTCCCTTAACCAGGGGCATCACTTAACCAGCGGCATCCCTTAACCAGGGGCATATAAGAGTGACAAGAACTACGAATACAAACCTACTCTATCAACATCGAGTTTAATCAGTCAGGTAATCAGGAACTCAAAGTAAAACTGACATTTCACTATCGCTGTATCTCTCAAGATATTTTGTTTTTCAAACCAAGTAAACCATAACATTTAAGCTCTACATGTGATCATGGCTATGCATAGCCCAGTTACCTCCAGTTACTCTGCTTTTTGCGAAACCCACATGGGAACGCGACTGAAACCCGACCTCAGCCAGGGCCGACTGCAATACCGCCTACTCACGGACTACTTAGTAGACGCCGATTTCTACCGAGCTACGGCTACACGTCAGCCTCTGGCACGATCCGATCCGATCATCATGTAAACTTAAACACTTTCTTTAATATTAGAACTATTTTGTTCTACCTCAATATCGTCAGTTGTACTTTGAACTTCAAGCATTTTTCTCAACCTGCAGAGTGCGTACTTACAGTTACGCTTAGAATTAAGGGCTTTGCGATTATAATGATCATCGTAAAGAACTTCTGTGACCTCAAATGGACCTTTAAGATATTTCAAACCAAGTTAACCAAAACATTAAAGCTAAGGTCTTTGGATTCTAAACCTTCTAAGCAAACTCCTTTAATAAACTACCTTCACTTTCATTGCCAGTTTCGGCCAGGTAGGCTTTAGCTATACCAGTTACTAAAGTTCTCAGAGCCACATACAAGCCCCGCGCCACACAAGGGCCGCGCGCCACACACGGGCCGCGCGCCACACACGGGCCGCGCGCCACACACGGGCCGCGCGCCACACACGGGCCGCGCGCCACACACGGGCCGCGCGACACACACGGGCCGCGCGACACACAAGGGCCGCGCGACACACAAGGGCCGCGTGACACACACGGGCCGCGCGACACACACGGGCTATGCTGGCCACCAAGCCACACTCGCAACCAGGCCGCGCCGGCTGCCAGGCTGCGCCGGCCGCCAAACCGTGCCGGTCGCCAGACTGCGCCAGCCACCATGCCACGCCGGCCACCATGCCGCGCCGGCCACCATGCCGCGCCGGCCACCATGCCGCGCCGGCCACCATGCCGCGCCAGCTACCAGGCCGTGCCGGCCATCAGGCCGCGCTAGCCACCAGGATTACCCAAAGAGGAAATAAATCTACCATTAGATTCGTCTCATTGTATACCCACTAAATAGAGTATCCGTTGTTTCAGACTAATTCAACGTCCGCACTTCGTAAATTTTAGGCGATTATCAAATTCATTTACTACTTCACAACCGCGGAACGTAACTCCCGTCCATACTCTCATTGAGCTATGTCAAAACTGGATTTGACCACTGACAAAAACTAAAACCAAATGCGAACATGGCGAGAACCGATAAGCTACTTTCGGACAAAACTGATTTCCTTTGGCTACATAGAGGCAAAGACTACAGTTCCGAAATAAGCAATCGTCAGTCCATGAGCACATTCAGATTCTCGCAACATGCTCTTGTCATACGACACAGAAACCAGAGGTAGATAATTTTAGCGATCAAAAATCAAATAAGAGCTACTTGAGTAGCAGGGTATCCGTGATTGCGATCAACGACCACACTTTAATGTACTTCGCTCTAGGAATAAAAGAAAATTATTGCACAACACTCATTCTAGTCGTTCGGCTATTCCTGACCCAAGTCGGTGGGGAATAAAGCTACTCTAAACAAAATCATGACAGGTTTTAATGAAAACCACAACTAATTATTTCTCTCGACGCTGATATGTTGAACAACACGCATACTCGTTAAAATAATAGGAAACTCATTACAACCACCATCCGGTTACACAACACCACCCGTATAATAATTTCGAGCGTTTAACAAAGTAATCTTAAAGTAGGTTTGTTGATCATGTTACTTTGGTTTTCCTTATCACATAGCAGACTATAAGAAAATCTTACTAGGCTGCATGATAGTTTAGATGTTAAGTTTACTACCAAGGTATCCAATCAGTCTTTTCAGCGTTATAATTTTGTCATGGATAGTCTAAATACGAAGCATAACCTAACCTAATCATTAGCAATACAGCAACGGACCTTACGCGTTCAAGACGATGGATAACGTTTGTGATACTATGGCAATGCACTAACGGCTGTCACAAAAGCTCAAGGGTAAACTTGACTAACCAGAAAGACACTTTACCGGTCCAACCAATGGCAACGCATGGCTAAACATGCAGCCGCACAAACGGCTTATCCAATTTATGCAAATCTACATTGACGGTAACGTGGGTACCACAAAATTATCACAAAGACTAACAAAGTACCTATTTAATGAGAATAAGGTTAAGCATACAATCATCACTAACGATCACTAACCTAGTCCTACCTACAATGACAATTAAAATCTCTGAAACTTATTATCGTAAAGCACTACGATGATAACTCAATCATTTTCTTCTACGTCTGGTAATCGAGTTAAACAACTTCTACTAGAAACACTATCCCTCTTAAACGTCCTAAGCATAACCTGGAATTGGCCAGAGAACTCGGGGCACTTGATAAAAATTCCCAGCGTATCACATTAATTTTAAAAATACACAGTTGGTCATTTTCACGCGTAAAATCTTAAAATTGAATTTAATTTTACTAGTGGTGCCATCTTATAATCTGAGTAAGAAACATTTTAATGTGCCATGTTAAAAATTTATGCACACAAAGAAGCAGGTGTAATTGCAACATCGAGATCGTCTGTACAACTCAGAATTACAACGAGTAACAGTGTCACTTTTTACTTAGATCAAGTTTAAACGAAAACCTTTACATATTATCAACACCACGAGTCGATAAAATAATGGCGCTAGTAATATCTTTCGATTATGGTCAGGTTACACTAACCAACTAACCGCACTTGTTTGGAATAATGCAAGTCGGCCTGTACGCTCACTCTTGTTACTGATACAGCCCATAAAGTAAGACCGAGACAAGATAATTTATTTGCAAGCAAGCATAATATGATCACAAGTAAAAATAATCGCTTTCTTTTTAACCGGCGTATCAAACTCAAAACCTCCATTCGATATCTACGCTATAGCTAGGTCACTGTGGTAGTCAGACAACCATACGCTAGCATAAAATACGGCAAAGGTCAAATGGTTCCACATTTCAGTGTCTCGTGTAGGTATCGAACCTACAACAGTCGGTACGATGTGATCGCGACATTACCACAACAATTACGACATTTCCAAGGTTAAACGCGTAATGTTTTACAAGTACCGTCACTTAATAAAATTGGCAGTAGGTACCAATAAAGAAATCAGACAAAATACGCTCACCAAGGTTGCAATTGAATGCTCAGCTGATTCACCAGCATAGCAGCGTTAGCAGTCTCTATCGCTCGCGCCTTTGTGCACACTGCATTGCACAATATCATATCAGGAAACGATACGCATTAGTGCGACCACAAGCGGGGCGCAATGCGAGTCTTGATCTTCAATCACATGTCTGCAGTCGTCACCTAAGCACGTGCATCCATATCTTGTTGCTCAGGATCGAATTCCGGTAAACAAAGGCCATGCGACGATGTAATCGGTATTTTCATGGCTTGCATCAGCGTCAGAAAATTACGATTTTATAGTTCCAACAGGCCCAGCAATTTTTCGTTACTAGCGTCTTCATTTTGAACACGTGGGTCGTTGTGGTCCCATCCCAATTCTGATGACGGGGAACCCATAAAGTTGCAGTCATCTGGTACACGGTTATTCTCTTCTTGCATCTTGTGGGGATACGAAATAACACCACAGATGGATAGTAAATGTCTTCTTTAATGATTTAAGAATATCACCAATCACAATTATTCACAAACTAATCGGATGGAAACGGATGCCTTTCGTGAGCTCACTCTCGCTTGCACGTCTCGACTCAACTGAACGACTTAATCGACATCGCCTCTGCACTTTGACAAATGACAGGCCGAATGTGCTCACGAATGACATTGACATTGACGTTTCGCGAACTTGACAAGTGACAGGCTGATTATGTCACACGCACTCTCACGAGCGACATCTAATGCTCAGTTTAGGTAACATCTTGGTAAGTATGTACGTTACGCGTTGCGACATATGCAAAAAGACGCGAGATCCAATGCCTCCACCAGATTCAAGCTTAACGATTGAGGATAGCGACTCTTCTGACGAGGAAGATGTTGTGTATAGAGTGACCGGGAGTAATAATTCTAATAGAAAGTCATTAATAAACAATCATATTAGTAGACTGCAATAGGTAAATAAAAATATTTTAATTATATATGATTGGTTTTATTATATAAAATGAAAACCATTAATCATAGCTTATTCAAAATTTTTTTTTGTTTCAGAATCATTATTTCTAAGCTAAGATTTTATTTTTCTAATTTATGGCGTTCTTCTTTATGGCGCAGCTCTTGCTCTTGAAGCTCCTGGGCGAGCCTGATGGAGTCCCTAATTTTTTGCAGCTCCAGGTCCTGCAGACTATCTAATAGAGCTATCTTTTTCTCTCGTAATGTCTGTCGGACTATATTGCAGTTTTCTGCAGCTTTCAGTTTTTTGAACCGACCTACAACACAGTGGAATGATAAATTAAATCACTCTAGACCTATTTGCAAATATAGACAAGATACAGTTTGTATCACTACATATAAATCTACATTACGTTTTAGTGGTGATGACACGGGTCTCTTGAGGGATGTGTAAGGTGTGCTGGCGTCAAAGTGCCACTTCTTGGTTTCAGAGGCCTTGTTATCCCCGCTTGGGGTTAGTTCATTTGCAGGTTACTGTAAAACAAACAAATAACGTGAAATCATTATGTTACATTATATATGTATACAATAGATATGTTTTGAAAATAACAACAAACAGCCAACACAATATGATACATTGCCCTTTTGCAGCAATAAAATGGAATCCCTGTTTGTGATTTACTTTTAATAGATAAAGATATTAGCATGATACCTTGTTACCAAGATGAGACTCCACAGTGTCATCATGATCAATAATTTGTATAGTTATTTCTTGATTCTTTTGATGGTTCGCAGGCTGTCGACAAAATGTTTTAAAATATTCTATTATAATTTTTATCTAAATACATGACTGACTGACTAATCTGATCTTCCAATCCACAGCCTAACCCATCTGGTCTAGATATCTGATGTTGGGCAGGGATTTCTTATAAGAAAGGGATTTTGAATTTAATTTGATAGTAAGCATTTGGAAAAATGAATATTTTGTATTTAAAATGGAATGTCTTAAACACAAAATATTATAAGTAACATTAGGTACTCACAAAGACTGTCTTAGAACTGTTGCTTATGACATCATCATCAAATGTTGCCTCCTGTCCATAAATAGCAGTGGACATCACAGAATTTAGCCAATCTGTCGTCTCAGCATCGCTCGGTCCAGGGGGCGTCGGTGGTGGGCCTCCTCCAGTGCGGCGCATCTCTTGGCGCTCTGTGCTAGCTATCTGAAATTTTATAAGGTAGAAATTAAAATAATAACAGTTGAAAAGATTTTGTAGTTAATAAATAAGTATGAAATTTTGAGCCCTTCCATTTATATTTATCATTGTATCTATTTATGTACCTTTTTTGCCACTCTCTTCATATTCTCAAATTTGTATTCGAGCTGCTTCACAGTGGGTGGGATCTCTCCAATGGCATTAAATTCCCTTTCTATTAAAATCCACGCGCTATCCTTTTGCTTAATACTTACAGCATCGGTTTTCTTACAAAATAATACGATTTGGTGTTTAGTTATTGATGATTGAAGTCTATCGATTTCAACTCGAGTAAAGTTTACGCTTCTTTCCTTGAAATATACAGAATTAAACATAAAGATAGGCATATTTTTGTGTGCTGTAAAAAATTACCACGCAAGTGTTATAGGCAATAGAATAATAAAGTTGTGCATACTTACTTTGTTTGGCTGTTTACGAACAAGCTTTTTGTATTTGATGCCATTATCATCTACACTTCGTAAAACTTTAACTCGAAAGGTTAGTATCGTTTTAATAAGAAAGATCAACAAAATCTTTTAAATTATGCGCGTTTTATTCGTTTGACGTTTGTTTGGAGCTTTGACATAATATTTGACATTAGCAACAAAGAAATATAACTAGTCCAACCTCTCTGATTAGCAATAACAGTGAAGCTCTAGTATTGTAAGACTTAAAAATAGTTCCCACAGCGAAACGGGGTAAATTACGCCTCATTTGTCTAGCAATCCTGTTAACGTTAACATTAGCAATTTAATTTGCAGCAGCCGTTAAGTTTACTGTTAAAATTATTGAAAAATTTGACTTTAGCTTTTACTTTAACCAGTGATGTGGTGCAATCCACTCTAATGTCACAAGCAAATAAATTTGTATTTTGTTTGACGGCGTGGATGATTTTCAGAGACAAGAGTGGTTTGCAGCCAACAGTTTACTGATTGTGTCTCAGTTAAGTATGATTTTACCGTTTCTCATAAAGCGTATAATATCTAACCGAAAGGTTGAGTTCTAATAAAAAATAAAGAATTACATACATTTTTATTATAGAATTTTCAATAAAAATGATATCGTCATATCAGCCGAAAGACGCACACTGCTGGATATAGGCTTCCTCCAAGGCTCTACACATGGATCGATCCATAAAATGACATAATTCCATTAAAAATAAATAAATGTAAATTTTCGTATGATGAAATAAAACAATAGTCAAACGCTATGGTGTAGAATAGAAAATTGAACAACTCTTCGATCGACATAAACGCAAAGACAATTTTAGCATAAACAATCAATAGATACGATCAAACGAATTTGAACAATTACAAGGATTGAATCGATTAATATAACAAAAACACACTAAAACTGCGTGTATTTCGAATAGAATACAAAATCAATATACGAAAATCCTTTCTCCAATTTAGTGCCCAATTTATTGAGCACAATATTAGCTTCAAGCCGATTAAACGAAACTTAACTGTAATGGTCTAGTTAGATATTTATTTATAAGACGATTTCGGAAAATGAGTAGTCTCTCAGGATATTATTTGGTGGCACTGATTTAATTAGAAATTGTGATAATCTTAATATATAAAATCCTTGCGTTACTGACTGACTGACAGACACGCTACAGCCGAAACTATTGGGTGCAGGAAGCTGAAATTTGGCATGTATGTTCCTTGAGGACCGTAGGGGTGCATTAAGAAGGGATTTCCCGAAATTCCCACGGAATCGGCCAAAACGGGTAAATTAAAAAAAAATGCAGGCGTAGCTGCTGGCGTCCTCTAGTTTATTATATTAATCAATGTTTGGGCTGTAACGGCAAAATTTGAATGGGTGATTGGTGTGGATACCTGACGAGGAGTACTTTTGACACTTTTTGTTTTACAATTTGGAAATGAATTGAATGATTGTGCCGTCATTAGGTATTTAATTTTGATGACGGGTGTATTTGTTTCAATGCTCGTTTTATAATTGACGCAACCGAGAGAGTTGTGATTTTCTTTTCACTTTAAGAAATAATTGAAAACTTTTAAAACTGGGTAAACTTTCAGTTGTTGAAATTTTATATTCGAAGCCCATATTTTATATTAACGGCTCTTACAATGAATTCACAACCGCCTACTAAGACAATGGTTTCATCTGAGTTAGTAGATCGTCAAGAAGGCAAGATAACAGAGTAGTGGAAGTAACTCAACATCCAGATAATACGAATCCTATAAATTCTTAAAATTATCCTACCAAAAATATGTCTTGCTACGTAAAGGAGAACTCTTTTGTATTTTGTGACTATAAAAATTTAAATAGGCATAGTATTTAAAGTGGCTTTAAACAATAAAATACCTGAAGGAAATCGCTCTATTAATATAAATAAAAAATAATATACTTAAATAATATCAAAATTTCATACATTCCAAGTTGAATTAACAAATTGTCATTTTCAAGTCTGAATAGGAAAATACAGAGAGCAATGAATCCAGCCAACATTCTGCCAAGTATTTTGGTGTGAATGATGGAAGAAAGTTTGTTTATTGCAAGCAATATATTATGTTTGCGCCGGCAAGTAAATAACGGGATTGTTTATGAGCTCCGGTAAGGGTTTATAGAATGAAAGATTGCTTTAGCTTTGATTTGTAGGTTAGACAATAATATGATGTCGAGATGTAGGTTTTGGTTAATGAATTTGATTAGCTGGATATAAAGATTTGCTCTTTCATTCGTAACTTTAAAATGTAAGAGGGTGAGAGCTTAAAAACTTTAAGGCAAGGTCAATATATACAAAAAATACAAATAGCTTATAAGATTCATATTAAAACTATCAGATTGTATCGTAAATTCCAAGTCATATTTTGCACATTAAATTTTCTCTTAACATCTGACTTATAGAGGCGCTGTTCAAGCAATATATATGAAATGCGTTGATAATAAATACTCATAGTGTGCTATCATAACAAATAACTTTTAAATAATGGAATATGTAACATGCATTATACTTTGTTACATGTTGTACAAGTTAGGGCCTAACCTTCGATAGCTCTTAAGTATAGCCCTAAGCTTGCACGTACCTAAACCTAGACTTATCCTAATTTAAGCCTACTGGTTCCTATATCTAGCCTAACCTATCTTCTGATATACCTATCCCTATTTTAGATCTAACTCTAACCTAACTCCCTAGTCTACCCTAGCCCTGTTAGGTATAGTGTATAGCGAGGCCGTGTACACTGTGGTCACACAGACTGTCGCGTATACAACCCTAATCCCTAGTTCCCTAGCAGTCCCTGGGATCCCTAGGCCGGGATATCTGTCGCCGGGAGACCTAAGGCGACAGACGGAAAGTGGGTAGGATTAGGGTGTAGTGAAGTGGGTTTTCTCACTGCCGGTCGAGCAGACTCACAAGACCGATCATGGTGATGGCTAAGGGTGTCTTGGCCGCAGTGAGAGGTGAGGGGTAGGGTATGAGTTAAAGCCGGGAGTGAGCTAATGACTGGTTTATTTCTTAAAACTATAATCTTATATACTAAACTTATTCTATGTACACATATACACGTATTTAGTTGTGTGCCGTCGGTGTATTGTGCCGATGCAGCATGTCTGAGCCGACCGCCGTACGTGATAATTTACATGATCTTAATATATCACGCATCTTCCTCGGTGATAAGTTGGATGTGTGTTGGAATGCCAAGAATGTCATGTTCATGTTTGAACACATGTTGTTTAAGGTATAAATACCTATTTATTTCCGATGCTTCGCTCGTTTTGCACCGAGCGTGGTCGAGGAAAACTGATGAGAGCTCAGCAAATCTACCTAATTTAGGAAATACCCGACAAAAAATAAAATGTAAAATAAAGATACAGCATAATAAAAGTTAACGCAATAATTATGTCCGATTTGAAATAAAATTAAATGGTCATATTTGATTTGGTATTTTTTACTCTAATAAGTTCGAAATACGAGTATTACGTTCCTATGTAACACGAGGTGTCAGTAGCACAATTCTTTTGTAATAGGACATTTACAACTATTCTATTTTTATGTCTACATTTCTAAAATCATGCTTTGGAAATCGAATGTAAATCACAGAGACCAGCTATTGACTCAATTCAAAAAAAGCCATATCTTTAAATGATGATGATATTCTATAAATATTTTGGCTGACACTACTAAAAATAAAACATATATGAATTGTCCTAATAATCCTCAAAATTAATTCCATAGTGCGCAGTTGGCTACTTTCAGTTTTTATCGCGCACTAAAGCTTAACTAACTTTACTTTCAACAATTTGTTTACAGTCCCACATTCGTTTCGTGTGCAAATCAATTGAAATAAATTAGTTTGTGCAAAACGAACTAAAATACTTGTTTTGTTGGCCTTTAGTTTAATTAAGTTTGTATTGCATGGACGCAATAGTACTGTTATTTTCATTGAGGGGGTTAACCCTTCAGTTAGCCCTTCGAATCCACTTGATTAACTCCGAGCTATTTGCGGAGGGGTCAACAAAATTCCGAATTAGAAAGATCCTTGTGTTGTACAAATTCCTGATGAAATAAATGCACGTTGGTTAGTATAAAACGCTGAGAATAATGTGCTAAAGCTTAGAAATGTTTATAGTATTTTGATTTAAGTCTAAACGATTTATTTCAGAAACATAAAACAAAGGCTCTTTAAGTGCGCTGTTCTATTGTAACAAATTATTTAAAAACTTTATTGGACTCTATTGGTATTGGATATACGTTAACATTAAATTTACTAATATTTTTGTAAACCTTTTGAAAATATTAAGTGAGAACCTACTAAGTACCTTGTACACTACTCTATTTAAGGCCCCACGCTAGGCGCCACTTTCAGTAAGAAATAATATCTTAATACGCATGGTCTAATTCTTTAAAAAATGAAAATAATTAAGTTAGTGGCAAAGCAGATTTTTTGAGATAAAGTAAACAGAAAAGTGAATAATAAAAGCGACTCACGAATTACTTTTACCGTTTCTCGCGTCCGACTTAAGATTAAGTTAAAATCTTAATGTTTTTACGCACTTGGCGCGGTGTCTTAAAAGCGAATCTGAAATTAAAATTGCCTTTTAGTTACTTTAAGTGGCTGTTAAAAAGTCGCCTAATAACTGTGAGATTAAATTCAACCCTCCATTATTATATCTATATGGTTTTATGTTTTAGTCACACAATAATAATTGTAAAAACATGTTATTATGTATGTATATGAAAATTATCTGTTTACTAGACATATGTATGTATACCTACACCAATAATTTGTAAAAGGTACCAAAATAAGGTATTAACTCGCGTCATAAATGTTAAACCCTGACTAATTACGTTGAGATAATTAATGATAGAACATAATCGAACAATAAGTAAGGATTCAATTAGAAATACTTAATATTATCTTTATTAAGGCTCTTATAATGAAGACTACCTTTCGTGAACTCAGTAAATGAGATATGAGACGTTAATAAAGATTAATTGCTTGTAATATGCGATCTTATTGATAGATTCGTTTCATTTAGAAAGCTTCATATATAATGTAAGGTTTTTAGCATCAAAGTAAGAAAGCTTTTATATTTACCTGTACGCAGCAGCCGCAAATATAAACAAATGACGTCAAGATAAAATGAAAACAGGGTTCTTATCACCAATATTTAAATGCTGGTAACTAGATTATTACGAAAACAATTCCTTTACTTTTTTGTTATATGGTATAATTGTGCTGTATTTTCTATTATCTTAATTACGTATACATTAAACTAAGCTGCTACCACGTACTGTCCATTAAGTCTAGACGATCGAAAGCAATAACCTTAGTCTATGTAGGCTCGCAGTTCCATAGATATTATGTACTTACGAAAATCGCCAATAAAGGAGCGTCTGTGCACGAATCTAGGATCAACACTATTCTCCTTCTGACGCTACCTACCAAGAAATTGGTACAATGAGATTCTATCATATAATGTTATTAAAACGGATCTTGCTCGCAATATTTTATTAGTTTCAAGTATGAATTCCTCTGTTTTACTGACGTTTCGGCTGCTTTACAACGGTCGTAGTCTGGGACTGGTACTTATTGTCGACCATATGAAGCGCGGGTTTCGGCAATTACCCTCACTGTTTTTTGTTGTTATTTTTATCCACACTGTCGGCACTTTGACACACTACACTTATAACGTCTACACACTGATAAACTGGTGTTTGTTTTAATAATTACTAGATTCCAAGTCACAGTCTGTATCCATCCTCGGTAGGACGTATATTGAAATTTAGTAACCAAAAAATATATCGATTATGAGATTATATTTCTAAAAGCTATTGAAGGAGAAGGACAACAATTACACGAATAATAAACTAAGAGAAGACTACCTTGCGATAGCAGATAGTCAGGTCTTAAGTTCTGAGGGAACAAAAAATGACAATAAGTTTTCTTGTCAGGAATTGTCAAATTGTAGTAGTGGCTCGGAGTCAGGCAGTTGGTGGTGCTACTTTTCCTTTCTCATCATCAACGTCCTAGTGTTCTCTCGGTCCAATATATTTGCCTTGGTGAAAGGGTCCAGTTTCATCCTGTTTGACAGGATATTAGTAACACACTTGTTTGTTTTGCTCTAATTTATTTTTGATCGTATCGGATTGCTTTTCCATGGGACGTTAAGAGGTAGGAAACAAAGAATGAACATATATTTGTACACACAAAATAGCTCGCGCATGTAACTATTTCCAATTAAGACTGTACCAGTGTTCTGAAGGTCTTCACAATAATAATTTTTCATAGCCCTTGTACTGATAGGACTTGTATTCTTAATTCTAAGGGTAACTACCCCATTTTATTCCGTGGGTGCAGTAAGAGGCGATATAAATGGCGAAAATACACATGCACATACACCTTGAGAAAAAGATGGAAAGCACTCAAACCACTTACCAACATGTCTGACCAGCGCGATATAGTAGCCCAAATTATCCTATTATCTCACAATATTATTGTGAAGCGAATAAGGATAGTATAATATCCAGTAACTGCTAAAGGGTGTATGATAAATTACCATGCTTTTGTTCCAGATCATCCTACTGGTGAAGGCTCTAGACACGTACAACATAACTTACTTCACGGTGACGGCGCAGATCGTCTCACACGTGCTTGCGTACATGAACAGTTGCGTCAATCCCGTGCTCTACGCGTTCCTGTCGGAGAACTTCAGGGTCGCGTTTAGGATGGTGAGGACTTGCTTCGGATTCATTTTGGTAATAGGACAGAGATGCATGGCGGTCCAATAAACCTTTGCGCCTTTTCAAGGGTGCAATGTGGGTCAATTTTGGGTTTGCTTAAATTTGTTTAAAATTGGGCCATATTTTTGGTCCTCCTTACCTGTTGGGGGTTACCAAAAATATAAACCATTTAGGGCACTTGTTTTTAGTAGCAGTGGGTCCAAGTCTGTATCTATGAATTTAATTGGATTCTTATCATTACTGAAGTCAGCAGCATACACTTAAAGGCTAGCGTCCACTAGGCTCGCCGCCGAGCCGAATCGAAACGCAAAAAGTCGCCTCCTATATATTTCTATGAACCTGCGTTCATAAGCGACGAGCCGCGGCGTGCCGAATCGAATCTACCGGGCGCATCGCTCGTCAGGCGAATTTCTGCGGCGACACGTTTCGACTCGACTCGGCGCGCCTCTTAGTCGACGCGGGTCAGCGGATGAGTGTCGACGGGTACTATTTGGCGTAGTGGTTTAAGCAGCCGCCTCGCCGCTTGACACTGCGCTGACTGTTGTGGGTTCGATTCCCATACGAGGCAATACTTTGTGTAATTCACAAATTGTTGTTTCGAGTCTGGGTGTTCATTGTGTCTGTTGGTTGTATGTTTGTAATGTCCCCCGCGACATAGGATTTAGTCCTAATGCGGGCGTTGTCTTTCTTAACAATCTTAACTTACTTTTGTGCTACCAGTTCTGTTAACATTAGTAACTCATCAGAAATGAAGAACTTACAGCAATATTTAAATGATATGGAGCACGACCGACATCACTTTATTCGTGTACATATTAACAAGCCTAGCTTAGATTATAAAATGAACTAAACTGAAAAGACGAAGATAGCTTATGAAGTATTAAATTAGTTTGGTTCAGCACAGTGCCGCTTCCTCGGGAACTCAGGTCAACTTTGTTTGTTTATCAGTTCATCATTACTCTTCTCATAGTTTACTTTATCTTACGAGCTAAGGTAGTTTGCTTAGCTAGCAGTTTACAGTATTACTTGTGTTTTAGACTTGCAATTCTTGTAGTTCAACTTGTAGTATTATATCAGAGTAAGCTTTATTGATATACTACTCATTAGTTTTTGAAAGTTCATACTACAGAATAAGAAATTCATAATGAGTGGACACACGCTACACTGTTTTAAAGTATGTGTATGTTATTAAGCTATTGCATAGCTTTTATCGCGGGCTTGAGCGCGGCGACCGAATCCAGAAATTCTGTAACGAAAAAAACCTGACACCCTTGACATATTAATCAACTTAGCGTAAGCGCCAAGTTGATTAATATGTATTATGAGCTTTACTGCTTATTAATTAAGGTTTAGTTTAGAATAAAATGTTATACTTGTACAAAGGTATTTTTTTATGTGGAACATATTACAGCGGTTTATAGTAGGTACTATTGTCATTAATTATATTACAAGTGGAAGTTATGGTAGAAATTGTAGCTTTGGTAAGAATAGTCGATTTGAGAGAAATGGTTCTTTTGACAGCACTGGCGGTTTTGGTAGAAATGGTAGTTTTGAAAAAGTGGTAGATATGATAGTGTTAGTACGAATAGTAGTTTTGGTACATATAGTAATTTTGATAGGAATTGTATTTTCGGTAGGAATAGTAGTTTTGATATTTTTATGTGGAACATATTACAGCGGTTCATCGTAGGTACTATTGTCATTAATTATATTACAAGTGGTAGTTATGATAGAAATTGTAGCTTTGGTAAGAATAGTAGTTTTGAGAGAAATGGTTATTTTGACAGCACCGGCGGTTTTGGTAGAAATGGTAGTTTTGAAAAAAGTGGTAGATATGATAGTGTTAGTACGAATAGTAATTTTGCTTTTTCACTTACACTAACACTTTCGTCACGGACACTAAAATGAAACGCAGCGTTGGTCCTACCGCAGTGGGCCCGCTCCAGGGACCCTGGGCTCGCCGCCGCCGGCGCCGCGACGGAGGCTAGCGGCGCCTCTGCAGGTCGGTGGCGCGCGCGCCAGCGCCGCACACAGTACGCAGCAACAGCAGCGCAGGCTCCGCCCGCCAGTAAATAGATCACAACGTAGTGGTGCACGTCGTGATACGAAATGTCACTGACTAATCCCTTCTCTGTTTTCATTTTGTCCGATGCTGGAGCCTATGTTCTTCAAGTCCTTGCCGTCTATTACCGGTTCTGGTTCCGCAATTGGCATAGGCAAGTTTTGGTTAAAGAGGTGGTTTATCTGCGGAATGTCTATCTGTCCAACATCAGCGAAGGTAGTCATGTTGTGGTATTGTTGTTTGTGCGCAACAATGGTAACATCCTTCCCTTTTATCATGCAATCGCTACCCAGCGTCATGATTCCAGCATTGGTGAGATGGTCAATGGTAATCTGGTCGACACATATTATTCTTATTTGACGAGGATCGCAGCAAAAGAAAAGGTAAGTGTTGATATTGTTCAACTGAACCCACGAATCTTGACATGGTGCAGATAGGCTCTTGCACATCTGAGTATTTTGGTTTTTGGAACACAGGTTTTCATCTGGTTTCATACGAAAGATTGGTTTCTGTAATGGGCACAATTGTGTCGACAAGTCGAAATGAACACATTCTATAAATTCCGACTGTTTTATTGTTATGAATGAATCCTTTCGTAAATTGATCGCAACGTAATCTGAAACAGGGACTAGGGTGACCATGTTGTTGCCAACTTTCTTTGGTATAGAAATTATTTTGTATACTTCATAACTATCTCGACTCACGAGTGGTATTCTAATTTCAAAGATAAGATATCCCGATGTCATTTTCGCCTTCACTTTCAGCAGATGGTATATTTTTGGTAGTTCCGAAGGTACATTTTCAATTGGTAAACTTAGCTCTTTCGAAAGTTTCCGGAAATGGTATTCAATTCTGCCAACAGCTGATCTGGTTTCAAAAGATGTATATTGAATCTACCATAATTTACCTCAGAAATGGTATCTAATAAAACGTCTTGAATGCCTTTCAAGTTCGTCAGTAGACTATGAGCAACAATAGAACTCAACAAAAACTCATTTGTAGTGTTAAGGTCTTGGACTCGAATCTGCAACGTGTTGGCATCCTTTTGCAACTGGTTAAGGTATTGGTTAAACAGTTTATGTTGCTTGTCAATGGAGTTCTTCATTCTGGTCAAGACATTGTACTCCGCCTCTACTACGGAAGTTTGGTTCTTCCACAATGCAGCTAAATGGTTTTGGTTGGATCGTACAAGATCGATGTCCCGTTTATATTGTTCGGCGAATTGGTCATCGAGTACACCGAACAAGCTATGTGCAACATTACCTACTGCATTGATAAGGCCGCGGCGACGTCGCAGCGCGTGCCCGCCTGGGAATTTTTGACTCGGCATTATGTTATTATAGCGTTGTAATTCATTATAGCTGTGTCGTAATTGTAATAACATTGACTCGCAATGAACTTTATTTGCTATAGTGGTGCAAATGTTATCTAAATAGTTTACGTATTTTTGAAGTAGGTTCATTCCTTGCCAGTAAGGTTCTACATCATAGTAAACTACTAACTTCCACTCATCCCGAACAAAATGAACAGTGGACATCCTGTCAAAATATAAGCTCTGACTGTTGTTTAGAGTTACGGTTGTGTGAGTGTGAGTACATTGTTTAGGTGCTATGAAGCATGTAAACAACATCAGCATCATGGTCATGAAGTGGAATACGCCTGTCTTGGCTCTTCCTTTTGAATTGGTTGCTGGTTTTGGTGATTCAGGACATGAATGGTCGGTGTCATTTATCCTTTCTACGTTCTGTGTGTTATGGTTTGTGTTATCTTTAACTGGTAGTAAAGATAATTTTACGACCGGCCTCTTTATGACTCCGTTTTTGGTCTTTACTGACACCACTCTGACGAGATCGTCTTTCCCGGGGTGTAGTTCTACGACTCTGCCCAGAGCCCACTTGCCGGGAGGAAGATTGACGTCATGTATTATGACGATATCCCCTATCTGCATATTTGGTTGTGTACGCTGCCACTTAGAGCGAGCGTTCAACTGAGTTAAATACTCCGTTTGCCACCTCCTCCAGATATCTTGGTATATCTTTTGGGTGAGCTGCCATCTAGTGCGCAGATCCTTTTCAGTTTCCACAATGGTCAACGTTGGTCCACCGGAGAGAAAATGCGCCGGAGTAAGAAATTCCAAGTCCTCCGGGTCTTCGTTAAGTGGGCACAGCGGTCTTGAATTGAGACAACCTTCTAACTGCGCCAATAACGTAGAAAACTCTTCGTACGTTAACCGTTGTTCTCTTACAACTCGCTTCAAATGGTACTTTAAGCTCTTTACGGCTGCTTCCCAGAGACCGCCAGCGCTGGGCCATGATGGAGCATTAAAGTGCCATTCGATATGCATATCCGTGATTTCTCTATAAAAGTGGTCGTCTATTATATTTTTCAGGTTAACGTACTCTTCCTGCAGCAATCTATTGGTCTTTATGAAGTTGGTCCCGTTGTCACTGTACATGTGACCGGGTGCTCCCCGCCGGGCCGCGAATCTGCGAAGAGCCGCTGTAAATGCCGAAGAGGTAAGGTCGGATACGAGTTCCAGGTGAATGGCCTTGGTTGCCATACATACAAAAACGGCGATATATCCTTTGGTACACCTTACGCCTCTTCCTTTGGCAGACTTGACATCAACGAAGCCTGTAAAATTGACCCCCGTATGGTAGAAGGGTCGTGTAATATTGGTCCTGGCTGCTGGTAATTCCCCCATCAACTGGTTGTGTTTATAGGGATTATTTCTTCTACAGGTAATGCATCGTCGAAGTCTCTTTTTGACAGCATTATTGCCACCCACTATCCAAAACTCTTGACGCAGCCACTCCAACGTTAGGCGTGCGCCTCCATGGAAAGTCAATCTATGGGCGTGGTCAATAAGCATGTCCGTTAATATATGGTTATGTGGTAATATTGAAGGATGTTTCATATTGTTTTGCACGTTTGCATTTGCAATTCGTCCGCCGACTCTCAGTAGTCCTTGGTCATCCATAAATGGGTGCAACTTGTATAAACTGCTCTTGGTATTTGGCTGATTATGTTTCTGGAAATAAGCTATATCATCTGCAAACTCGAGCTGTGCGTGTTTTATCAATATATTTTTAGCTTTACGTAGTTCGTGTATGGTTAAATAAGTAGGTTTGTTTTGTAATCGTGACGTCATTCGTAACGCCCAAGCAAGCACTCGCGACGCTCGCGTAAAATCGCTGTGTCTGCTTAATATCGAGTCAATGACTTCATTGTTATGATTTATTGTAGAAATATTTATCATGACCGATTTTTTCATTTCTTCATTTGTTTGGTATGTAATCTTTTTTACGGTGTTTTCGTCAAAAGATATAAGCGAGCTTGGTCCTTGCCACCAAATGGTGTGCTTGGTAAGTTGATCAGCAGTGATGCCTCGGCTTGCGCAGTCAGCTGGATTTTCCTTGGACTGTACATAATGCCAGCATGATGGTGGTATCACTTCTACCACATTTCTAACCCTATTCGCGACAAATGGCTTCCAGCGACTGGGATCGCCATTTAGCCAACCTAGTACCGCCGTCGAGTTTGACCAAGCGAATATTTTGATGTTGAAGTTAGCCAAGCATTCACGGGTGGTCTTCATCAATCTCGCGAGCAATACAGCCGCACACAGTTCCAACCTTGGTAGAGAAACGGTTTTCTTTGCTGGTACGAGACGCGATTTAGCCGCTATGATGACGATTGATGGTTTTGTTTGCTTATCGCTGTTGACCTTGCAGTAAATGACGCATGCATAGGCCTTCTCCGACGAGTCACAGTAGCCATGCACTTCTATGGTATCGCCTTTATTGCATTGCAGCCACCTCGGGATCTTAACATGGTTGATGTTTCTTACATCTTCTTTCATGGCATTCCACTTAGAGGTGATGGAGTCTGGTAGTACATCATCCCACTGTAGGTTGAGTAGCCATATTTCCTGGAATAACAGCTTGAACTTGCATGTAACTGGTGACAGCCATCCCAGAGGATCGAAGATCTTGGATATAGCCGAAAGCAAAGTTCTTTTGGTTAGCTTGACTGGTGATTCTACCTCAAACTGAAACGTGAAATGATCTTCTGTCGGTCGCCACTGTAACCCTAATGCCTTGGTTGATTCTTGGTGCTTGAAGTTGTAGATCTGGTGGCCTACATCTGTTGAATCGTAATCTTCCAACAGCTCTGGTTTATTGGATGACCATTTCCTAAGGTTAAACCCACCTAAGCGCAAAAGTGCTATAAGGTCGGATTTTAGCTTTTTCGTAGATTCAAGGTCATGCCCACCTTGCAAAATATCATCCATAAAAAAACTGGTTTCCACAACCTTGGCTGCGTCAGGAAATCGATGTGCTTCATCCTTGGCCAGCTGCCTTAACGTCATAATCGCTAAAAATGGTGAACTCTTTTGACCGTATGTTACGGTGGCCAACTGATATTCCCGCAATGGTTGTTTGGGATGATCACGCCATACGATTTTCTGTAAAGCTTGATCATCTTCATGGACGAATATCTGCCTAAACATTTTCTCAATGTCAGCAATGAACGCAATTCTAAATTGTCTCCAGCTTATGATCAAGGTAAGCAAATCTCTTTGTAGATTTGGCCCACTGTACATAAGATCGTTCAATGAATAGCCTGTAGATGTCTTAGCTGACGCGTTAAAAACGACGCGAGTCGCAGTGGTTGTTGACTCGCGTAAAACGCAATGGTGCGGTAAATATGACTCCGGTGTTTGGTTCCCGGTGCACTTAGTCATATGTTTCAATCGTAAATATTCATGCATAAATTCTTTATAACTTGCCGCGATGGTTTTGTTACGCATAAACCTTTTTTCTAATTGACGAAATTGGGCTACGGCTTTGGTTCTAGACTCGCCCAATTTTTCTGTCACGTCTGGTTTTAGTGGTAGTCGGACCACGTAACGTCCGTCTGGTTGGCGTTTCGTCTGCAACTGGTATTGTTGAATGCAATGATAATCTTCACTCGACATGTTGAGGGTACTATCTGAGATGTCCTCTATCTCCCAGAACCTCTGAATGTTATCTAACTCAACAGTCACAACATTACAGATAGTCTGTGGTTGAATAGTACCGCTTAAAATCCAACCGAATTCCGTTTGTTGAGCGATAGCTTGAGATGCGGTATTCCGAATAAAACCTGGTTGTAAAATTAATTCATATACTTCCACACTCAATATCAAATCAACTGGTCTACTCCTATAGAATTCGGGGTCTGCTAATTGTATTTTATTCAAAGATGGCCATGATGGTTTTGCGAACGACTGGTTTGGTAAATTGCCGACGACGTGTTTCATGACGTAGGCTTCCGTGTCTATTGTAAAATCATTGTAAAGGGACGAAATGGTAATTTTGATTACTCCTTTACTGTGGTTAGCCTTGGCGCCTACTCCTACCACCACACAGTTGCGCTTAATGCGTGGTAGGCCTAATATCTGCGCTGCATTCTCCGTGATGAGCGAGGATTCTGCACAAGGATCGATGAGAGCACGCATGGTATGACAACACCCGTCTACCGCCTTGATATTAACCTTGGCTGTCGCAAGCAACTTGGGGATGGTTTCTGATGGTCCATTGGATACGCATACGTTTGGTTTGTGTATATCCTTCTCCTCTGTACCATGGCTAGACGAAGGTGCTGCGTCCGTCACGTAAGCATTGTGCAACAACGTATTGTGCGTTTCGTTACAAAAGCGACATGTTTTTCCAGAACTGCAAGCCTTGCCAAAATGGTTGACTAAGCAATTTTTGCATAATTTATTATTTTCAATTATTCTGCGTCGATTTTCTGACATAGATTCTAAAAATGCTTTACATTGAAATAATGCATGGTTGTTATTGCAGAGTAAATATTTCCGTTGTGTTGCAATATTGCCTACTTTCGTCGTCACATGATTTATTACTGGTCTTTGCTGGTAAATTTTATTTATAGAATTATTTGGTAATCTAGAATTGGTATTTCTTTTTTGGTTATCGTTATATTGAGTCTGTAAATTTGGTTTCACAGAATCCTGTTTACGTCTCGAGGACTCTAGAGATGTAAATTTGGTTTCTAGGAATTCCAGAAATTCGGCTATGGTCGGCAAATTTCTAGGGTTCCGCAATGACTCAATATAATCATGGTGGGTTTCAGCATCTAACTTCTGAGCTAGAATATACACAATGAGTGGGTCCCAGTTTGTTATGTCTACACCCATTGCTTTAATAGCGTTAAGACACTCATTTGTAGTGTCGTGTAATTTTTTGATGAGCGCAGCGGATTGGTGTGGCATATTGGACATGGTTAAAAGTGTTTGAATATGGGAATTAAATATAAGCCGCATATTCTGGTATCTATGGTTTAATATGTCCCAACAAACCTGGTAATTGTCGGAATTGATTTTTAGATGCTGGATAAGCTTGTCTGCTTCTCCACGTAGTTTCGCTTTTAGAAACTGCATCTTTTGGGCATTCGGTAAAGATTTGTTATTGTGTATAGTCTCACAAAACAAATCTTTAAAGGAAATCCATTGTTGGTAATTGCCGTTGAACGTTGGTATGTCCATTTTCGGCGTAACCTTTTCTCGGTAGGAAACCGACCACATTTTGCTGTTCACAGCTTTTTTGATGTTGTTGTATTTTCTTTCATACTCATTAAAAGCGCGTTCGTATTCCTCGTTGTCCATAAGGCTTTTATTGTCGATTTCCCAGTGTAGGGTGTCGATGACCGACCATCTGGACTGGATAGTTTTCAAAATGTCCTCGAACTCCCATTTCTCGGACATGGAATCGAGGTCGATAGCATCTATGGTACGCATAAAGGCCTTAAAATTGTTTTTTTGCTTTCGCAGCATTTCGTCAACCTTACTCGAATTGCCCTGTGTGGTTAATCTGGTTGTAAATGGTGAGTGAGAAGCACCCGATTCGGCAGAAATAGTCGCATTCTGTCGATCAGAAACCTTAGACAATGGTGTCACAGGTCTCAATAATGGTTTAGGTGGTTCAGTGGTCAAAAATTGCTTAATAAGCGTTTTTGTTTCATTATAAAAGTTAAGAGCTTTTTGGTAATAATTCTCACTAAAATATTTATGGTTAGGCTCATCTAATTCTGCAGATAACCTGGTATGGTTCACCTGAAATTCGTTCCAATAACTATCTAAGGTAGCTATACGTTGCTCAATATAGGCAGGCGTCTTACGCTCCTTCCCGTCCTTTTGAAAATTGGTGCGAAGGTTGGTCATCGCGGAAATAATTCGTTCTTGGGTAGCTAAGGTCGCCTCCATAGTGGTCATGGTAATATACTCGTATTATATGGTGTAGAAAGTGGTAAAAAGGAAAGATCTTACTTGAAGACTGGCACTTGGTCACCTGGTTTTTCTCGAAATACGATCCGGATCCTGGGTGGTTTGGTCGTCCGGGAAACTGGTTATCCACTTGAAAAAGGTCACTGGTGAAACTGGTTAATGTTTCTTTGTCCGTAAGTAGGATTCACTGCCACGTATCACTGGTTTACACGCGCGCGCAGGTCCCGCCTTACGATCCAGACAAGAAGGACCACGATGTACGGTGTGGTGGTTACCGTACAGAGGTATTTACGTATGGTTCGTAAATAAAAGATAGAGTTAAGTACAATAATTTGGTTTTATTGTCTTAACTTAATCTAAATGGTATGGTAAATGGTTATACAATGAGGACACGCGAACCGATTGGTGATTACACATGAACTGGTTAATAAAATGATCGATGCGGCGTGTGTCGGCGTAAACGCTGACTACGCACAACGTGATGTACGATGTGAAGCATCGTACAGTACGTATAGTAATTTTGATAGGAATTGTATTTTCGGTAGGAATAGTAGTTTTGGTATTTTTTATGTGGAATATTTATTACAGCGGTACATAGTAGGTACTATTGTCATTAATTATATTACAAGTGGTAGTTATGGTAGAAATTGTAGCTTTGGTAAGAATAGTAGTTTTGAGAGAAATGGTTCTTTTGACAGCACTGGCGGATTTGGTCGAAATGGTAGTTTTGAAAAAAATGGTAGATATGATAGTGTTAGTACGAATAGTAGTTTTGGTACATATAGTAATTTTGATAGGAATTGTATTTTCGGCAGGAATAGTAGTTTTGGTAGAAATTGTATTGTTGGCATATATGGTAGTTTTGGTAGCATGTTACTTACGATGGTACCAAAACTACCATCTTTATCAAAAGTACCATTTCTACCAAAGTTACCATTCCTACTAATTTTTTTTTTTATTATTATGTATAGGTAATACACTTTTATGCCGCGCAGAGAAAGTACATATGACATTATATCTATATAAATGTACATTGCGCGAATTCGATGATCAATCTCTTAATATCGTTATTTTTTTTTTTTTTTTGAATGAATAATTATTTTGGTGTGTAATTACACTATTAATACCTAATTATAACCTAATAACCTATTATTTATACCTAGATATTTTCTTTTTATAGAGAAAAAAAGCATAAAGAGCTAAAAATTTGTTTTCTTATCGGTCACCACGCTCAAAGTGTAACTTGAATTAATATCAAAGAAAAAATACTGCATAAATAAATAATTATAATTGCATAAGTTGATAAAAAATGCTATGCAATAGCTTTACCGCGGCAGTCTCCGAGTGCCACACGTCTTTTTTATTTTTTTATTTATAGCAAATTTCATGTTCCAAGACTATTCCTTCTGTATTTAAAGGAAAATCATTTTACTTACTCGAAACTTCTCATCGTTGACAAACTTTGCCCCTTATCCCCGAATTAATTCATACGTATGATAAAATATTTTGTTTTAGATATGTGTATGTTGTCATGCACCTTAAGATAATTAAATTCCACTTTCTCTCTGAATAATTATTTTATAATAAATAGAGTATATATTTTATTATATTCTACTGTTTGTATATTACTTATACTGTAGTATTATTCCTGTTGAGAGTGACCAGTGTTTGGATCTTTTTTTTTCAATGCACAAGGAAACCCCCGGAGGCCACTTTATCCGTCATAGAACAACATCCATTTGATTGGTCGTTAGCCATAACGCCCTTGGGACTAGCATTCCCGTCACGAAGTTATTGCGCCGATCGATCTATAGAACGATACCAGAATAAAGAAAGGTTGCCTTACTTAATTTTTAGTCGAGATTGGACTCTATCCAGTGTGAAAATATTTCTCGTTTAGTGAGGTCTGATGCTCAAAATAGAAGGCCGTGTAAGATTTTATAGGTAGTGCAGCCTTGCTGATATCAGCATGCTTAGACCGGCTCGACCCGGGAAGTACTACCTTCTCACAGAATATTGACGCAAAGTAACAATATCCATACTGTTGCGTTTCGTTAGGTGAATGAGAGATAACGAATGTCCCGCAGCATTTCCTTCTCTCGTATTCCACTACTTCCATTATTGCTTTTATCTTCTAGGCTGGCAATGGTCTCGACTTCTCTGATGATGTGGGTATTCAAGAGCGGTGGTAATCACATACAATAAGACGATTCGCCTGCTCTTCATAAAAAATGCCTCCTATCACCAAAAAAAGACATTAATCATTCATATTATTTATTTACTACTGCGTATCCCCTGGACAGCGTTTCGAACAAAACCTCTATCTTGGAAGAACAAAAAATTAAAGAAAGATTATCGTGGACTGTGCAGATACGAATTCTCTAATACTTTGGACACACTGTTCGAAACCAGCACTCCATGGAAGGACTCGTTGTTCAATGGCAAGTAGAGGGTAAGAGGGCACGTGGTCGCTCACCTACGCGTTGGAAAGACCTGATAAAAACTGCGACACAAACGTCTAATGTTCCCGAAACACTAAGGACCGCAACAAGTGGAGACAGATTGCGAGGATTGCATCATCTGGAGAAAATGAATCATGAAACAACGACCACTCTGCCAAGAGTGAACGACTGAGGAGGATTATTTACTTAGGTTTTATGATAAAACAAAGACTGAGTATAATTTCTCACTCAGACCTAACTTTAGACTATTTGAAAATACTATTAAAGCTAAGTCGATATTTATTTCAATTCGACAATGACGGCAAACTATTTACGGATCAGATATTTAACAAAATATTCCATTAATCTACGTATAAATAACTTTCATACTACTCAGTCTAAAGCTAAACTTATCCTTTTTATTGAAATATACATAAGCCCTCTCCTAAATTTATTGTATCAAATATTAATTGCAACGTTGCGTTGTCTATCAGTCAGTTAGTAATGGAAGAATTTAACAGACATATACCGTGAAAGGACCTTGAGAGCGTTTACGCCTTACGGCTTTTCATACAAACTTTCAAGTCCGAAATGATTTAAACGATTTTAATGAAACTTCATACACATAAACCGGATACATAGGTCTAAAAAGTTAATTTGACTAGTGAAATTAGGCTGTTAACAAAGAAAAAATATACAAATTCAGCACCAACCCCAAACAAGCAAAAGCAAACTCAATTTGGCGTTGTCCGCCACAGCGGACGTAGTAATAATATACTATTTTTCTATGCAATTGGCAATGTTCGCGGTGACGGACAGAACACTTTAGTCACGAAAAACACAATGAAAAGAAGGGTATATTATGTTGTTTTGTATTATAATCTATAATATTTTGTTTAGTCAATAATCCTAAATTTTTCATGCATTGATTCGCAAAAAGAGGAAAAATAATAATAAATACCTTGGGCAAAACAGGCGGCCGCCGTTTCGTAGACATATTGTGTCAAAACTGACAAATTCAGTGTTCCAAACATCATAATATATTTTTTACTATTATTTTACATACATACATACATACATAGACTCACGCCTGTTTCCCGAGGGGTAGGCAGAGACTACGGAACGCCATTTGCAACGATCCAGACATATCTCTCTTGCTTCATTCACTCCCGTCAGATTCCTCATGCATGCTCTTCTGTTCAGGGTACTTCTCACCCGTCCTGTTTTTAGGATGTCTCCAATCTGATCAGAGAACGTCCGCCTAGGTCTTCCCCTTCGTCCTGTCCCTTCCACACTTGCCTTATATATCTGCTTGGTCAGTCTTTCGTCATCCATCCTCTCTACGTGCCCAAACCATCTTAGCATACCTTTCTCGATGCTTGTCACTACATCTTCTTTTACCCCACAACACTCTCTTATTACACAATTCTTTACTCTGTGAGTCAGAGAGACACCACACATACTTCTCAGTGCTCTCATTTCTACAGCATTTATTCTACTTTCATGACTTTTCTGCCATACCCAACTATCACTACCATACATAAGAGTAGGTACTAACACCCCTCTATGCACAGCCAAATGTACCTTTTTGGACACGTTTTGGCTATTCATAAACGCCTTCAGAGCTCTATTCACTCTATTACCTGCATTAACTCTTCTTTCGATATCTTCTACATTCTTACCATCTCTTGTAAACAGCGTACCTAAATATACAAACTCATTCACTTGCTCCACTCGCTGTCCATCGATCATAACATTGCAAGCCGTAACGCATTCCTCCTTTTCAAAAACCATAACTTTCGTTTTACTTACATTCACTTTCATTCCTTTCCTCTCTAACGCACCATGCATGATTGTTACCATCTCCTGCAACTCCTCCGCTGAAGACGCAAGTATAACCTGATCATCAGCATAAAGGAGGCATTTGACAAGTAACTCATTCATCCTTAATCCACAATCACTATGTTTCAAGTCTTGCAAACAACTGTCCATGAAGAGGTTGAACAGCCACGGCGACGCTACACATCCCTGTCTAACACCTGTGTTGATGGTAAACCAGTCAGTGTATGCCCCGTTTATCCTCACACAAGCTCTAGAATCCTCATAAAGGGATTTCTGAGCTCGAATTAGGCTGCTGTTCACCCCATACATCGACAGTACTGACCACATTTCATTCCTCACCACTTTATCGTAAGCCTTTTCCAAATCCACGAATGCGCAGTAGATAGTATAAATAAACATTTAGTCGATTACCAATTGATGAATATCAAATAAAAAACCAACACGATTTCTTTTAAATGTATGTCCGCCACACCGGACTGTATGCGCATGCGCATGCCGTGGCAGAAATCCGTAACTATTCGGGAAGTCAATTTGATTTTTGATTTGAATTTTGTCATAACAAATACATTATCTGATAATTTAATTCTTGATCTTAAATATTATCATCTTTGAAATGGGTCATAATTTTTGTTGTGTTGTGGACTGCAAAAATAACGGCACAAATATTCTGTGTAAATTTAATATTTTTTCAACAGTAGAGTGGAAATTAGATCAAAGAAAGATTAGATACGATACTTAATAAATAAATTATTTTTATTTGTTCTATATTTTATGTGATATGAAATAATGTTTTATTTTTCAGTGTTGATGGCTCGCCATGGACTCCAAGACGTCACGACACAATTTGTAGTGAACGTTTTATTGGAGGCAAAAAATCTGACGTGCAAACAAGTCAAAGTTATGTTCCAACGATATTCCCTCAAATATATCGACAGAAGAAAGTTAGAGAGTCACAGGTGTTAGCTAGATATACACGTTTTATAAAACGTAGTACCACAAAAGTCTTAGATATCACATCAAATCAAGTAAGAGTACGAGTGTAAGATGAAAATGAATTTGATCAAATCGAACCTCGTGTGGCTGATCAAGGATGCCAAATCGATCTGTTTTCTGAATCGAATTTAAAAGAAACAACCATTATTTGTAATAGATTCATTTACAGTGATCACTCTGATGCTGAAATCCAAGTGGATATAGCAACAACTTCAAAAATTGTAGCAATTAATAATGCAAGAATGAAAGATAAAAGCTGTCGCACTGACAAAATATTGTATGACTAGTCGACGCCAGCAGCTACGCCTGCACATTTTTTTTTAATTTAACTGTTTTGACCGATCTTGTGGGTATTTCGGGAAATCCCTTCTTAGTGCGCCCCTACGGAAGTGTCCCCTTGGAACATGCATGCCAAATTTCAGCTTCCTGCGCCCAATAGTTTTGGCTGTTGCTTGTCTGTCAGTCAGTCAGTAATGCAAGGATTTTATATATTAAGATAATCAATGTACCGAAACAAAAAGCCAATAATTTGTTGGTATTTCATCAATAAAAATGATCAAGAACTCCTAGATCTTGCTGGTGTGTCATGTAGCAATTTGCAGTTTTTAGTAACAAGATTAACTACATATTATTATGTAAAAATGTACAATTTCCATTAAATACCGACTTCATATTTTTTATAAAAATGAAAACTGGCTTGACATTTTCAGCATTGTATTATTTGGTATACAGCAGAACCACAATCTAACGAATATTTCATTTGATCTTACAAAATCTAGCTTGTGCAACTACAAGACCGAATAGAGCCACCGTAGAAGCAACAATGACCAAGTGTTTCAGTCCAGATTACATCAATACAAGAGTTATTATTTTATGTACACATATACACGTATTTAGTTGTGTGCCGTCGGTGTATTGCGCCGATGCAGCATGTTTGAGCCGACCGCCGTACGTGATAAATTAGATGATCTTAAAATATCACGCATCTTCCTCGGTGATAAGTTGGATGTGTGTTGGAATGCCAAGAATGTCATGTTCATGTTTGAACATTCTGGCGTCTCTCCGGGATAGGCTTCAGGAAGGTCATGTTCCGGCGTGAACATTCTAGCGTCTCTCCGGGGCAGGCTCTAGAAAGTTCTTATGTTCAGGCGTGAACATTCTGGCGGGTGTCTGGCGTAGGCTTCAGCTCAACTTCATCTGCATCGGTAGTTGGTTGTTCACTGGTGAGTTGTTTTCTTGACGGCTTCGGTTGGCTGGCTGTAGGCCATGTGCGATGCAACCCTGGCAGCGACAGTTGACCTCGTTGCATGCTGTAGAGTCTTAAGGCGATCGTTGCGGGGGAAATGTTAAGAACTTAATCGGTAGGTACATATGTATTCAAAAAAAAAAATATATATATATTTAGTCAACACGCAATTGTAATCATTTTTTGTTATACAATTGCATGTTCTTCACCCCTCCAGAAATTATATTCCTTCCCTTATCTAACAGTAGTATTAGTTGTAGTAGTAGCAATTGTAAAAGTAGTTTCTCTCAACTTGGCTACCGTCGCAGTAACCAAGTCCTCCTATTCCTTTGTTTTAGTAGTAGTTTCCCTCAACTTGGTACCATCGCAGTAACCAAGTCCTCCTATTCCCTTGTTGTAGCAATAGTTTCCCTCAACTTGGTACCGTCGCAGTATCCAAGTCCTCCTATTCCCTTGTTGTAGTAGTAGTTTCCTTCAACTTGGTACCGTCGCAGTACCCGAGTCCTCCTATTCCCTTGTTGTAGTAGTAGTTTCCCTCAACTTAGTACCGTCGCAGTATCCAAGTCCTCCTATTCCCTTGTTGTAGTAGTAGTTTCCCTCAACTTGGCTACCGTCGCAGTAACCAAGTCCTCCTATTCCCTTGTTGTAGTAGTATCCCTCAACTTGGCTACCGTCGCAGTAACCAAGTCCACCTATTCCCTATCTCCCTAGTGCTACCCTACCCCTGTTAGGTATATTGTATAGCGAGGCCGTGTACACTGTGGTCACACAGACTGTCGCGTATACAACCCTAATCCCTAGTTCCCTAGCAGTCCCTGGGATCCCTGGGCCGGGATATCTGTCGCCGGGAGACCTGCGGCAGACGGAAAGTGGGTAGGATTAAGGTGTAGCAGAGTGGGTTATCTCACTGCCGGTCGAGCAGACTCACAAGACCGATCATGGTGACGGCTAAGGGTGTCTTGGCCGCAGTGAGAGGTGTGGGGTAGGGTATGAGTCCAAGCCGGGAGTGAACTTGTGACTGGTTTATTTCTTAAAACTATAATCTTATATGCTAAACTTATTCTATGTACACATATACACGTATTTAGTTGTGTGCCGTCGGTGTATTGCGCCGATGTAGCATGTTTGAGCCGACCGCCGTACGAGATAAATTAGATGATCTTAAAATATCACGCATCTTCCTCGGTGATAAGTTGGATGTGTGTTGGAATGCCAAGAATGTCATGTTCATGTTTGAACATTCTGGCGTCTCTCCGGGATAGGCTTCAGGAAGGTCATGTTCCGGCGTGAACAGACTGTACTGAATTCCGAATTGAAATACTGACAGCAGTGGATGACCGTTGATAGTAAAAATACCACTACGTCTTTTTGTTTATCTTTAATTTACTATAATTACATAGGTATGTACTAGAAAGCAATAAAATACTGACATGGCATTATTTGGCATAATCCCGAATAGTTGCGCATGCTAGGTGGCGCTATTGTCGTGCACGGTCTCAATACACTGAGGTTACATTTTCTGCAGCATATGTCATTAAAATTTGTTCCAACAAACGTAGCATTAAAATAAATAAGTACGTTCTTGAAAAGTTTCTGTGAGAGATCTTTATTTAATACTAGCTGAGGCCGCGACTTCGTTCGCGTAAATGTTGGAATTTAATTAGCATGACATTTATGCTAAGAGTAGGTATATACTATTTATAACTTTTATATGTATATTATATACCCAATATATATCTTTAGAGAATTTCTTCATACACAACATTTACTGTTTTACCACCTTCACATAGAACATACATACATAGGTACATACATAGACTCACGCCTGTTTCCCGGAGGGGTAGGCAGAGACCATGGAACGCCACTTGCAACGATCCTGACATACTTCTCTTGCTTCATTCACTCCCATCAAGTTTCTCATGCATGCTCTTCTGTTTAGGGTACTTCTGACCCGTCCTTTTTCTAGGATGTCTCCAATCTGATCAGAGTACGTCCGCCTAGGTCTTCCCCTTCGCCATGTCCCATTCACATTTGCCTAATATATCTTCTTTGTCAGTCTTTCGTCATCCATCCTCTCCATGTGTCCAAACCATCTTAACATGCTTTTCCCGATGTTTGTCACTACATCTTCTTTTACCGCACACCACTCTCGTATCACACAATTCTTTACTCTGTCGGTCATAGACACACCACACACACTTTTCAGTGCTCTTATTTCTACAGCATTTATTCTACTTTCATGACTCTTCTGCCACACCCAACTTTCACTACCAAACATGGAACATGTAAATTATTTTTACCGATCATGTGAAAAGCAACATGTTTGGATGTCGATTCCAACTATTTCAAGTGTCTATCCCTGCGATTTATTTAGAAAATACACGCAGGACTACGACTATCCAGCCCTGCCGAAAGTAAGATAGCCCCGTTGAGTAATTCAAGAGGTATCTGAATTCAGGGCTCAGTCTCACGCTCAGAGATTCCCACGTACGTGACGTGAGGAGTGGGAAATTGGGAATAATGAGACACCTGTATAAGAATAGAACATGAACGAACGAAAGAAATCAAAGAAACACGATAACATTCAACAATCATAAACCCAAAAGTAACGTCAAATACCCAATCCAAAGTATTCCAATGACGACGAAAGCAAATTATCCGTGAACCTCATCAATCCTCGGAGAATCTTAACACCGCCATTCAGAAAATAACGTCATTTGTCAACGCCATCTATGTTTACATATACAAACCGACCGAGATAGAAAATAATAATGATGGACTACCTAATCGACAATTTATTGAAAAAAGGATCTATAGTCATTGTATTTGTCATTTAAAATAAAAAGTAATTAAATGATTATATAACTATTATACAGATACATACATACATAGACTCACGCCTGTTTCCCCGAAGGGGTAGGCAGAGGCATATTAAACGCCCAATTTTTGCCAGAGTTTTCATCATCATCATCATCCTAGCGCTGTCCCGGTTGCGCTCCAAAACCCACGCCTTGGAGCACGGGGGTCTGCTTTCCGGCTATGTCTCCTCCACTTCGCACGGTCTTCAGCATCCTTGGTGGTTAGTTGGTTGGCACGCATATCATCCCTTACGACGTCAAGCCAGCATTTCTTTGGCCTTCCCCGTTTACCGGGGCCCGGTGGAGGTAGCATGGCAAGACATTTGTTACCCACGTAAGATGCCGCTTGACGTAAGACGTGGCCATACCAGCGTAGACGACACTCTTGCAGTTTGTCAGCAATGTCACGGACATGAAGGCTACCCCGGATGCGGGAGTTCCTAATGCGGTCCTTCCGCGTGACACCACACATCCAGCGCAGCATGTCATCTCCGTGACGCGCAGACTCTGCTTGTGTCGCTCAAGCACAGGCCACTTCTCACTGCCATATAACAGGACAGGTCTAATGATGGATTTATAGACCTGTCCTTTGAGCTTAACCGGCATTTTGGGGTCACAAATGACACCGCTCCCCTCACGCCATTTGGCCCAGGCTGCCGAAATGCGTGCTTTGACGCGCAATCGATGTCACCAGACGCGTGCAGTACTACAGTTTTCGCCAGAGTTTTGATCCCACGTAATAGGTGGCGAGCCTATTGCCGCTTATCGGGATATTTTGTTTGCCAGAGCCTCGTCCGTTGATCAGCAGGTTGTGACGTCAATCCTTGACGCATCACTCGGCCCGGACGACCCCGCCGCCCGCGTCCTGCAACGGGCTATAAATATGGAAGCGTTCGGCCTTTTTGCGGCGGCTACAGCTCCGAGTTAAGTACATCAACTCCTGGGCGACCATCGACAGCGGGATTCTCAACATCAATCCCACCCATCGCCGAATCACGCGACCCTGTGTAATTTTTTATTAATTCCTAATTTTTTCGCTTGCTAAATGATGTCTAAAATTAATTGAGAATTAAATCAATTTTTATTGTAACATTTAATCACGTTTCTCATTTAAACACACCCAAGTAGGGATAACATAACAGTGGACACCAGAAAGGCTTTTTTACGTTACAAGATGCACCACTTGCAGGTGAGGTTGCCTTGGGACCCTTAGTTCTTGGTAGGAACCTTATGTAACTATTTTAATTATAAACATAATAATTTGAAATACATGAGATTGACCGTTTAAATTAAGTGGACATTGTAATGAATTTTGACACAGAGACTTTTTGTTTATGAAAGTGCCGAATATTATACTCTATTATTTTTTAATACCCAACAGAAAGATACCCGACACTTAATTATTGTCTTTTTTGCAAGAAACATTTATTTTGCTAGAAAATTATTTGAAAATAGTGACATCTATCGGTTGGTAAGTAGCCATAAAACACTTTGAAGGTACCTATTTAGACTAACTATACTTTTACTAACAAAATTATAATGATCATAGATGGCACCATATATATAACCAGTTTAGGATGATCCCTGTTTTGTTTGGGACCACGTACAAAGAAGAGGTCAAGCTGTACACCAAAAACCACTCAACCGATTGTGATGTAACATATACTATTTTATAGGTTTGAGTATCCTTTGTACATGGGTGTAAGTTTTATTGAAATCAATTTTGCCATTTTAGAGATCTTTAGCAACATAGGGAAAGACAGACAGACAGACAGACAGACATACATTCTAAAAAACATTAAGTACTGCTTTTTAGCAAATTTTCGTCAAAATATCTTTAATGTACAGACGTTTTTACCTCTACAGTTTAATTATAGTATAGATAGTGCCATACTTATTTCTTTTTTTTGGTGATGACATCTATAAAGTTTTCATTTAGAATATATCGAAGTAAGAATAGGTCTAATGGCCCGGCTACACGCTCCGTCTTGCCTGCGCAGTCCGGTTTGTGCAGTCATGACTGTGCAAAAAGACGGAACACACTGTAGTGGCTAATGGCCCGGCTACACGCTCCGTCTTGCCTACGATCATGCCTGTACAAACCTGTTTGCGCAGGTAAGTACAATCTCGAAAATAATTACGTCGGACTGTTGCGTGGCTTGAATAACCGGCAACACGTTCAAGTAAAATCGTGCAAGTATAGTTTGCGCAGTCCAAATCTTCAGCATGTCGACGATCGCACAACCCGCGCTTTCAGGACTGCGCGCGCTACCGTCTTACCGTCCACACGCGCGCGCTTACCTGCGCAAACAGGTTTGTACAAGCATGATCGCAGGCAAGACGGAGCGTGTAGCCGGGCCATAAGAAAGCTTACAAATGGCCGTTCTATTGACGAAAAAGCTTGACGTAGACAGAGCACTAAAGGAATGTAGATCGAAATAGTTCATAAGATATCAAGTTAATACCTTGTCAAACTCCGAAGAAAAACGATTTTGACAGAAAGACTGACGGACAACAAAGCGATTTTTCAAGGGTTTATTTTTTCTTATTGATCCAAGAAAGAACACAAATTGTTTGGAAATTGAAGAATACATGACACAACGACGTATTTTATCACAAAAGTGATTTCTTTTACCAATTTCAGTCATTTTATTTCATTTACTGTATTATGGGTACCTACTTCGTCTTTTTCATTTACCGTTTTTGTAGCAAGAAATGTCGACATATAATTTTCGACTATAGCAAGGTATTGACATTCATTTACAAATATGTATTTAACGGCTCTCAATTGTTCAGGTAATTAATAAAAATAAAGGTTACTAGTTTCCTCGAAATATTGGAGCGTAGGTGTAGGTCAAATTCGTCGTAGTCACGGGCTCACTGAGATATAAATATTAGTAGATGTACAGCGAAACCTACTGGGTGCAAGAAGCTAAAATTTGGCATGTATTTTCCTTGGGGAGCGTAAGCGTACTCTAAGCCGGGATATTCTGAAATTCCTACGGGATTAAGAAAATACTTAATAAAAATAAATATGGTATATGGCATCCTCTCGTAATTCATAAAAACATGAAACATTATACAAAGATACAGTAGAGCTGCTCCATACAAACGTGACTTCATCCTCAGTTTAATCTTTTTAGACGTTATTTACAGTATTTATACGGCCACGTGTTTTCTGTGACCCGAGTAAACTTACAGTAAATTAAACTGTCTGACGACCACAAAGGATTTAATCTGAACAAAGCTGGAGAAAGTGGTACAAATTAATTGCACTTCCAATTCGTTAGCTAAGCGAAAGATGAAGTCAATGTATTACGGCAAAGACTCTATATACATATGTACGTATAAATACGTATAACATACGTACAAGACTAGTGGAGATGATTACCGACTACCATGCATAGGGTATTGGGTTCGAATCCATGGCTCACACCACTAACTTTTCGGAGCTAATATATATTTGTTTATCCATTATCTAGTATCCATAGTACAAGCTTCTGCTTAATTTGGGACTAGATGGTGTTGTGTAAATGTGTTAGAATATTATTATTATATTAGAGGCCGGTGCCTAACAGTATGCATGTATATAATTATATAGAGTTGCTAATGAACATGGCCAAACTTGCAAGATAAGAGCGTACTCCTTCTTAATAGGCTGGTAACGCTCTTGCTGCCCTTCCGGTCTTGCCAGTCTATTGGCTTCGGTAATGGCTTACCATCAGGCAATCCGTCTGCTCGTTTGCCTTCCTATATTATAAAAAAGTTGCATTAGACAAATTCCAGAAATCTCACAAATCTTATACTAATATAAAAAACTGAAGAGTTTGTTTGTTTGGTTGAACGCGCTAATTTCAGGAACAACTGATCCGATTTGAACTAAACAAATAGGTCGCGGCTGCCATGACGACGAAATTTACCTACACAGTCAAGTCTCCGTACATAATTGTGTTATGTTGCTGAACACGTTTAGTACTGCGCCAAGTATTGTAAATTCGTACCGCCCAGGAGAGAAAACATTGCGCGATTTCCAAAATATCATAATTTGGGTGTAGTCTGGCTGTATAGAGATGCCGTAGGCAGGTAGGAAATTGTTGCAAAATGCGTAGTGGAAGTTTGTATTACATCTACCTGACAATGGCAAGGCAAAGAGTCTAACATATGTTCTGTGTTTCACAGCGGTGAAATTAAAATATGTATGTTTACCTGAGATCTTCTAGTGATGTTCTCGAGTAGACCTATAAGATACATACATACATACATAACGTCACGCCTTTTATCCCCGAAGGGGTAGGCAGAGGTGTATTTCTACACCCACTTTTCGCCAGATATACTTTAGTCCCACGTAATAAGGGGCGAGCATATTGCCGTACCGGGCACATTTCCAGACTCCGTGCTGCTACTGAGAATTTCGTGACAGAAAATCCCAATAACACTGCCCGACCCAGGAATCGAACCCGGGACCTCCCGATCCCACGCGCACATTTACGCTGCGAGACCAACGAGGCAGTCGTCTAGGGTTTGATGTCGAGTTTTCCGTCTCTTCGCAAAGATGGTATTTGCATCGTGTTATCCCTTAGTCGCCTCTTACGACACCCACTGGAAGATAGGGGGTGGTGACACTTGTATTCTATGCCGTCAACCACACGGCATATTATTATTAGTTAATTGTTAAAAATGCCTTTTCTGTGATTTAAGTGAATTATTGAAGGGTGTAAGGGACGGTGTACCGAAAACTGATACCAGTGATTCAATACATGATTCTGAGGACTCCATGTGTAAAAATTTCCGGAAGAATTTTCACGGATTTTCCGATTGTTTGCCGCGTTCTTTTGTTCTTGATATACCTATAAGATAACACTCATAATTTTGGCCAAAATAACAAGGAAATCATTATAGTTACCCAACCGTTCCTCCAAACGATGTTTTCCAAACACGAGGTGCAGATTTACACAATTTTACAAAAGTTCAATATTTCACAAATTTTATCAATCGCTCACAACCTTTGTCGGGCAAATTCAATAGCGAAATAGAAATATTATATAATGATTATATATAATGATTGCAAGGTTATTAACTAATTTTATTCTACAAGTCATGCGATAAAACCAAGACGGCGTGCTCAAGTAATTTTTTTCCGGAAACAAGAATGAGAATTATTTGACAGTTCATAGTGTGACCATAGTTAAAATTTACAAGAGACAAATTAATGATACCAACTAATATTATCGATTCAACTTATCATAGAAAATATTTCTATTTCAAACATCCACCCGCTCCGGAGCGGCCTACCTGTCCGCTAATCAGTTGGTGGACGTGACAACGTTGCAACCGCTCTCCTCAGAATCGAACCGTCCACCAAGACCTCAGCAAATCGGGGAACTCCATCAGCCTCAGTTACCAAACGAAGAATGAGCCCCCTACGCCATCTGAGTAGCGGAAGGTCAGCCTCCTTGCTCAAAACGAGGTCTCCAATCTTGGGTAGATCGGTCTTGTCGGTCCACTTAACGCGTTGCTGGAGTGTGTGCAAATATTCCAAATTCCAGCGATTCCAAAAGCTCTGAGTAATCTGACGTACCAATTCAAAACGCGTGAGACGATTAGGTTTCGTATCAATATAGGGGTACTCAGGCAAGGCGACAAGTGGGCGACCAATCAAAAAATGGCCTGGCGTAAGGGCTTCCAAATCATTCGGATCTGAAAGATCAGGCACAATGGCCTAGAGTTCAAAACGGCCTCAATCTTACAAAACACAGTTGCGAGTTCGTCAAATGTAAGGACTGATTCACCAATTGTCCTGCGCAAGTGTGTCTTGGCCGATTTTACAGCGGCCTCAAATATACCACCCCAGTGTGGACAATTTAGTGGGGGAAACAACCAATTTATCCCACGTCGGGCAAGCCTATTGCCTATATCAGCCTTGTTGGTTTCAAGGAAATTAACAACGTCATTCAAATAATTATAAGTGCCCTTGAAGTTAGTGCCGCAATCGGAACGGATCGAGGAAGGCAGCCCTCTGCGGATACAAATCTGTCAAATGTGGCTACAAACGTCTCGGTCGTAAGCGAGGAGACCAGTTCTAAGTATACGGCCTTTGTGGAGAGGCAAACGAATACATACAAGTAGGCCTTAACAGTCTTGCTGTTTCGAAGTGTTGAAGTTTTCACCAAAAAGGGACCAGCGAGGTCCGTGCCAACACCGTCAAACGTCCTGCTCTCAGTTACGCGGTCTGCCGGTAAGTCTCCCATCAAGGGCTGCATGGTAGAAGCTTTGAGCTTAAAACAAGTGATGCAGCGAAAGACTACACTCCAAATAATTCTACGGGCAGACAAAATCCAAAACTCGCGTTGCAAAATGGCCAACAGAGCATTACAATCAGCATGCGAATTTTTGAGGTGACGGTCAGTTACCAACAAGCGTACCAAATGACCGTCCTTGGGTAACAAAAGGGGGTGACGTGCCCCGTAAGGGAGGTTGGCGTTCTTGAGACGCCCTCCAATGCGCAAAAGATCCATATCGTCCAAAAAGGGGTTCAATTTAGATACAGCTCCCGACAATTTCGATTTCCCTGACTTAAGGATAGCAATCTCCCTCTCAAAATGCGCCAATTGCACAGATCGAACCCAAAATTTGAGGGACTCCTGTCGTTCCTGTGGTGAGAAAAAAGGTGTCAATCGTTTCTGTTGTGGGTGCATAAAATTGTAAACAAAGCGCTTTATCTATATATATATACCTTCTCAAGAGCGAATGTTCGCAGTCCCGGCAAATTGGAAGTATTCAAAACTGGCGTTCGAGGCCAATCAATTTGTGGTCGATTCAACCATTCCAGACCCCACCACAGCGAATGACCTATCAAACTACGTTTTTAAACGTAGAGTTTTTAGTTTTGCTATTTTCTTAAGAGTCCTAACTTTTCAGTAGCTGAAGGTAAGGGTTCGAAAAGGGCGAGATACAGTATCAAGTTTAGTGTTGCGCCCGCGGCGACGGTAGATAAACATGGGTACACGTGGCTAAACGTTACAATCTGTTCCACATAAAATCGCTTTGCAATAGATCAGCACAGTCAAACACTATGAACTTAGTATGTACAATTCGCTTAGTCGAACGTAAATCTACCATTTAGCCCCGCTGCCCTGCGGAGGACAGTCTAGATTTAGCAGAAAACCAACTAAAGCTGGGGGTTCGTTCTAAAACCAATATAACAACTGCACTACAACAATAACTAGCACGCTTCACTCGAAACGCACTTGCATGGAATAAATCAAGTTGGCCTGTACACTAAGTCTCGTTACTGTTACATACTATGTTCACAAAATGCTGCACGCTGACCAGAGAGACCATTTGCGTTCACAAGGTTCGTGATCGCTTTATTCCAAGAATGATACGAGAAGCTATTGAAATTAAAAAACATCCTAATTTCAATAGGGAAGATGGTTGGAATGTTCCTCCAGCTTGGGACTCTGTTATCAGGCTAATGAAACCCAAGAAAGACAAAGTCACCAGAAGACATTAAGACACAGTGAGCACATTCTGCGTAGATAGTAACACCAATAGTTGAAAAATGTTCAGGTACTTTGAGATAACTTATAAATTCAAGACAAAGACAAATATCACCTCAGTCTGCCGTGAACACGAATCCTGTAAAGAATTCGAAACGTCGGCTAGTAATAAAAATGTAGTTTCTTGATCTTTCGGTTTAAATGTAATAACAAATAACCAGTGAAACCAATATAACGCGATAAAATCCGTAAACTGTAGTTTAATTTCAATTGCAAGATCACTGTTCTATTTTTTATTTATTTATAGTCTCACGCCTGTATCCCCGAAGGGGTAGTCAGAGGTGTAAATATTACACCTACATTTCGTACTACACACATGTGGGTGTAATTACTGTTCTAAGTAAATCAAATTAAGAACATAAATTGAGTCATCGACCTAGCGTTATCCCGGTTGCATCCAAGACTTACACACCTTGGAGCCCGAGGTCTGCTTACTGGTCTAACCAGATATGACAGAATATCCACTTTTGCACCGAACGACTGCCGTCTGACTTCCGCAACCCGAAGGGATAGCGATATTTCATGGTTTAGACTAGTGTCAGTTTATTTCCGACGGCCGGTTGACGCCGCGGGAGTGTAAGCGACTGCTATGCCGAAGGTCGCGGGTTCGATTCCCGCTCAAGTCAAACATTTGTGTGCATGAACATAGATGTTAGTCTTGGTCTGGGTGTTTCTATGTATAATAAGTATGTATTTACAAAAAAAAGTTTATATGTATGTTTATCCATTAACTAGTACCCATAGTACAAGCTTCTGCTTAGTTTGGGACTAGATGGTGTTGTGTGAATGTGGTAGAATATTATTTAAAAGGTACTGACGCCCTTTAACGACTGTCAAAAATCTTTATGACAGCCGGTACCGACCGACGATTTAACGTGCTCTCCAAGGCACGGGGCAAGCGATAATTAACAATTTAATACGCACTGAACTTTGAAAACTCATTGTTGCGTGCCGTGAATTCGATCCCGATACCCTCTACATAGCAGTCCGTTGGTATCTCCACTAGGCTATTGCTGCCTTAGGAACATAATTTGAGTAACAGAAATAAAAAATAATACTTATGACATTTTTTTAATTTTGATGTTACAAAACGTAGAAAGAATCTTTTGTGTAAGTCTGAACTACGAAACATTCCCACAGGATTTGAATTTTACAATAGGCTTATCAAGTTAACTACGAAAAATTATATCCAAAGATTGAGCTAGGTACTAGTTTAAACATCAGTTTCTTCAAGTTGGCTTATGTATGAATTATACAGTGTGATATTGAATGACCGTTCCACAAACAAAGCTAGACTACATAGAAAATTTCATATATACTTACAGATACCTCATTCTCGTTTTATGGTAACCTTCAATGATTATATTGATACTGGTTCTAGAGCATTCACATAATCTTACAAAACCGAATATAACTACCAAATCAACATGACAAAGCCTTCTATATAAATTACCTGATTACCAGCATGGAGGCTGTAAGCCCACAATAATCTATCGCATTGTTGTATATTTTACTGAGAACAACGAGTGAAACTTATTGTTTTAAATACAACTAGCATGATTCAAACAAATGGAAATTATATTCAATTGTGTTTCTAGAATTAATTTGACAGTGACGGTATTATTTTGCGGTTTTATATAAGATCTTGTGGGTACCCGAAATATAAATGTCAGCCTCAATGAAAATTGTCTACAGCTGCGTAACCATTAAAGATGTGAGCCAGTTGATACGTTCACAAGGAAAATATACACAAATAGAGTCACTTCGTATCGCTTGCTACGCTCAGCTCATTAAATTCTTGTTTTTCACAGAACAATTCTATTGTAATATTCTTGTTATTCCTTATAGACCGCTTAGCTGTCTCGTACATTTCTTTAGAATTTGCGACCTAAAGCTTGCTAGAGGACTAAAGAACTTGTAAACACGAGTAATTATGGGTGGCTGCAGTGAATAACAATGTTCTGTAGCAAATAAATCAAACTCAAATGATTTGTTTTTATTTAAAGCTCGTAATTGTTACAACAACAATCAAAATAATAATGTTTATTTATTTTGTTACAAATTTCTGCGACCGTACTTTATACTGTCTCAATCATTACCGTGATATAAGTACAAGCAAATTATTAATTAACTAGACCTAGAGTATGACCACAGCTACGCCCTTGAACTATGTATGTTTATTTAACATAACCGTTTGCCCGATCCTTTGGTAATTCTAGGAAATCCTTTGCAAGTGAACCCCTCTATGGTCTGGAAGGACGGCCTGTCAGTCAGTCGGTAACACAAGAATTTTATCCATTCATATAGATATGCCATCTCTCAAATTGAGCACTTACACATAAATTGGCGTATCAAATAACATTAACGATGATGTACAACTTTGTGGATAAGGCTCTCTCCCTTTAGCCTCGGGATAAGCAGATACTTTGGTTTTAGTGTTTTTTTTTTATGTCGCTACGCCTGTATCTCCGAAGAGATAGGCAAACGAGTAATGTGTATTGCACCCTCATTTCGCCTTATGAATTTTAGGTACCAAGTAATAGGGGGCGAGCCCCATATCACATTGCTCAAGAGTCATAAATTGTTTTAAAAGTAGACAATTTTTTGTAACAATAATACAATAATTTGTATCAATAACAATATATTAAACATAACTTATTTCGTCTTCGCGTAAACTTAATTTATTTATTGTCGTCGTCTCTCCGTGACCACGCTCGGTGCAAGACGAGCGAAACTTCGGAAACAAATAGGTATTTATACCTTATTAAACAAGTTAAGTTTATGCGAATAAGACCCCCTAAATTATTGTGTATAATGTAAACAAATTGCGAAAGTTAAAAATCGAATAATAATCTAGACTGGATTAAAATCATGTAGCTTTTAAAACTTACATAAAATATTACTCACTAGCTCTTATTTATGCCAAAGTTTATATACCCACGCTTAACTCTAAAAACATGAACCTCTCGTAACTCTAAGTTAATTGGAGTGCTTAACAATAATAGAAGCAATTTAAAACAAAAATTGCTCATCATATTTTAATACGAAAGTGCTCAGTTTAAAAGCTTGTCTATTATCTCGACAATTAGCTGTATAAAGCCTAATTAAACGCGCCCACTCTCCGTGTTTTCAAAAGTTATGCTCGCAGTCTTTGTGTTTTCTGATAATATACGTTTTCGTTTTTATGCCTTCATGCTGGAAGCCAAAATTAAGGGATCGTACTCCGCATGAGAGGCGGTGGAGACACCAGACGAGTACGACTACTTTCTATCCATCCTTCTCAAATGAATCGTTTACTAGTATTTCAATCAAAATATCATCTTGAAAATGAAATCTTGATTTAAGTGCGATGACAGTGTCATCAACCGAACATATATGAATAGTTGTTCTTCAGCATTTTGCATTATTTTGGTGTCCCCGAAACAAGACGTGTTTGTGGTTTTTACTTGGAACTCTGTTCAAAACATCCAACATTAGTTACAGAAAGTGTTCTCACCATATACTGTAAAGGTGCTGATAGCCGTGAGCATTCACTTGTAACAGAACATCGAAATTCGCTTATTCAAATTGATGAAACTAAACACCGAACAAAGCAGAGCATAGAGCAAAACATCGCTACTTATATTTTCATAAACTATCTAGCGAACGCTCTAGTCGACAAAATGGTCAAAAGAAATTGGCTGTCCTTTCGCTAGAATGTCTGAAAGAAAGGACCTGAAATGCCCTCGTTGCTTTTTCTGTAATGTAACATCCCCAAGAATGTTCATTAAAAGTGAATGCTTAAGTTTATCAGCACCATTACACAATAATTTCTCGGAAAAGTCTTTTGATAACATTTTCTTCATAAATAGATGAAATATCATTTATTAATTTTATCATTAGCAAATTACTTTCCTTTAATAAGGCCAAACCTTTCAGCTACACCAAAAAAAGACATCTCCATGTTCTTTTCACTCTGTATATGAATAAGCTAATGTGAATGAAATAAACTACTTGTATGGATTGCGGCCACAAAGATGTGAATTAGGGAGAGAGCTCCCACGATCAAAGAGTACTTGTATTTTACCATATAATACATAACATTGCCGAAGGCTTATTTAGATGTAACTTGATATACATATTATGAAAAGATTTCAGTACAAATTGATTTGAAAGCCCTGCCTATATTGTTCAGAGAGTTTTTGGGGCCGGAATATTTTTTTATATTACATGGTTATTTATCTTATCGGTGTATTACGCCTTACATTTTTGTTCGTGTATGGCCACCGCCCAAAGGCCTCCGACGTAGCCTAGCCATGCTTGTGTTTGAGACAAGAACTAGCTAGTCTTGCTTACATGCTGGAGAAGTACGGAAGCTCAGAATATGTAAGGACCACAATCCATTACTTATTCAAGTGGTGACTTTTGCTAAAATTGCCTAACTTTGTCCATCTATTACGAATGGCAGCTCAAGTCTCACTATGTAATTGCAACTTTTTATAACCACACTACTAAATCTATCAACGAAATCAGGACAACTCAAACTGAAACTTTTCAACAAAATGTTTATTTGGAACTGAGATTTAGAACTGCTGAACATTACCTACAACAATATCTACAGAGCTATATGACAATTTTATTTTTCAAAGGCATCTTCCTTCCTTTCTTTTACACTCAGGTGTCAACGTTTTAGACCGTCCAAAGGCCACCGACATGGCCTAACGGTTTTCGTACTGAGGCAAAGAAAGAGTCTGACAGCCTTACGTGCCCTCCGAAGCACCGTAGCGCTCTGATATAAGGAATCTTTACGAAAGTGTATAAGCAATGTTAATAAAATGTTTTCTTTTCTTTTCAGGTAATGTACTGCCCACCGCCGTACTCCGACCACATGTTGGGACATCCCCAACCAACGAAAACCACACGAACAGGCAACGGGAACTCTTGTCACAACATAGTCTGAGAATCGGTTCGCAGTAGGGCACGGTTTTGCTCTTCCGACCAAGCCACTGTAGTGTGAGTGTACCTTTACAATGAACTCTTGAAAAAATACAACAAGTGTAAATATCTTTTAGAATAATAATAGATGTATCAATAAAATTGTTACTTAGATTAGAATAGTGTAATATCATAATATTTTTTTTTATAACCTTCTAGAAATTTATTTTCAAATTTAAATGTATAACTAAATGTAACGTACTTGCTCAGTTCTATATTAATGAGCCCAATATGGAACTGCGCGATGAGTAACATTAACATAAAAGTAAAAATGTTTACTTTCATGTTTTAATAAATCATATATATTAAATTAAATAAACGTACGAATTAGATATAAAAATAGTTACACATTGCACTATACGATAGAATACAAAAATGTAATTTTAAATGTACATAAATAAAAATTAGTGAAATTTTGTATTTAACGATTCACATAACTAACGTAAGTTAACTTGTAAATATTCTATTACAATATAAATCTATAACAGAATAAATAACTATTATTACAGTTAAAGATGTATATAGATATTTAAGTTTTGTTAAATCCCGACTAAAATGCAAAAAGTTATTCATGTATATAGATAGTTAAGTTATGTTAAGTTAAATATGTTACATCATATTCAATTTAAATGATTTTATGTGAAATGCTTTAAAGTAAGTTAATATTCAATAAATGTTTTGATAAAACGTGAAGTTATTTGATGACCCAAAATTTTATTGAATATCAGCGAGATTTTGAAACGCAAACAAATTAATAAATGATCTTGTTAATTAGTTTAAATGAGTAGAGCCTATAAAAGGAAGGAACCAAACTTTTCATTTGTCCATTAATTAAGCAAAGTAAGCTTGCTATTAGCAGTTCGTTAAATTCACGGTAAGATTTAACAATTGTTTTGATAAGAATTCAAACCTCCGTGCTCCGTGCCGCGAATAGCGTGACCCCGCCACTACACGGTCCAAACTATTCCTCAGAATTTATTGAAAATTTTAAATTGATGAATAGGCTCCATTGATTTTATAAAATAAAATGCCAGGCTATGCGGATGACATCATCTTAACCCACTTCGTCAGCAGGACTGGAATACTGGGAACTACTGAGAGACTTTAACATCCATTTTGATTTATGATTTATGCTATTAAAAGATTTTAAGATTTATTTTTTATTTCATGTTAATAGGAAAACAAACAGTATGCTATAACTAAATTATAAGCTATTTATCATATATACAAACAAAATAAATCTACTTATATAACTAAACTATCCTAAGCTAAACTATAAAAACTAATTAATTAATGATAACAAAAGAAAAAAAATCTATAAAAAAAGGGAAATTGACTACGACGCGTCAAGAAATTCCTTCGCAACGCTGTCAGCTGGTAGCGTGCCCAGAAGGCTGGCAGCATTGCCACGTTGAATAGCAATGCTTAATCTTTCTGCGAAATATAAACCAGCCCTCTGGTCATGGGAAGCGTCGATCAGTATTTTGGCAATTTCTTTGTAAAGAGCGCGTGCACTAGGGCCCCATGGCCCCAGCGTTTCGACCCCAAACGGCTCAAAAACGTAATTACCAGATAGGTTTCCGTATTTGCGCCGTTTGAGGGTCTCCGCTGATGCAGCAGCAGCGCCAGCCGATCCAGCTGTACTTGGAAGATGTGATGGCGCAAGGGTATCGACGCATGTCGCGTCCCATACCAGAGGCCTGCCCATCTTCCAAGGTAATAAGGACATACCGTCTGGTCTCTTCCCATCATCTTCTTATGCTATTGTTTTTCTTTTACACTTTATCCGACGACATAAACATCACTTTACTCTGATTTAGGGCTTCGGTCATCAAAACGACGCATATCGTCTGCGAAAAACTTTATTCGCTAAGAGATTTATAGCCACTATAAATTAGGTAATGGTAGTATACGACACTATTTTACGAGTAGCTAATTTATTACCACTAATGACTGAATGTTGGGAGGCGTCTACTCGGCGTTTAGTGTCCTGCGTCAAAGCACTTTTTGTTTAGGTTAAATGAGGTTTTCATTTGTAAATTTACTATAGTAGGTTTCTAGTGAATATATTTTTTATTTAAAATAGAAAAGCTGCCACGCACAGGACGACGCAGTGTAAGTAGTCCCTATGGTAAGATTGGTCGACGATTTTGTTATGATCGTGGAAAGCGGAAGATCGGGTTTTGTCTAGAGCTTTGGAGGAGGCCTATGTCCAACAGTAGACTTCTCTAGGATAGTGGTACCCAAAGTTGTCTGAGCTCCAACCCATCAAACAAAAATCCAATCTTGAGACCCACATTTTAGCTATTTTTTGACAAAATGGGGGCATAAATGGGAGGATAAAGGCAAAGAAGAACTGCGGTCAGTCGGTATCACCTTATATTTCAGGACCCACTCATAGTTTGGGAAATGCTGCTCTAGGCTAAGATGAAGAAGTAGAAGTTATACATATATATAGTTAGTAAAGGAAGTGTACAAAAGAGGCAGGAAAAGCGTAACAGGAAGTTAATTAATTTAAAATTATTTTTAAATCCTATACCAGTATTGGTTTTAAAGATTCTAATAGTCAAGTTACATTGAATGACAAAATAATTACAAACTTTGTCAGTTGATGCAAATGTACCAAACATTGAGCCGTCGAATTTTCATACAAAATTTGATCATCGATATAAATTTAATGAAATCGATGAAAAAATAGGAGTATAACACATGACAATTGGCGTATCGCCAGAAGTTGAGTCGATAAAAATTAACGAAGATATCGAACGAATTCAGCTTAGAGTATATATATAGACGGGAATTAACGCGAACATGCATTAGGTATTTACATACCTTATTTTGCTTGACCTTTCGAGACGGTTGCACGTCCCGTGGTCGCAAGGTGACTGGTGTAGCGATGTCACGTCTCCGAGTGCGAGGTAGAAGCTTCCATTTCTACCCCCGGGTCGTTTATTTTCGCAAAACACACTAACCGTATCTACATATTGAACATTCGCCGACTGCGCATTAAAGTGGAGTGTTGTTAGCCAAATCACTGGATTCCACGCCGATGACAATTTGAAGCCCTCTTCCCGATTTAATGTTTTTTTTTTTATGTTTTCTGATTTCGATCGCTTCACGCACAACTCTTGGGTAAAAGTGGCGTTCCGTGGAGAGGTGGGCCAGAATGTTCAATATACTGATACGGTTAGTATGTTTTGCGCCGGTACTTCGAAAATAAACGACCCGGGGGTAGAAATAGAAGCTTCTACCTCGCACTCGGAGACGTGACATCGCTACACCAGTCAGCTTTCTACCACGGGACGTGCAACCGTCTCGAAACGTCGAGCAAAATAAGGTATGTAAATACCTAATGCATGTTCGCGTTAATTCCCGTCTATATATTATATACTCTAAACATGTAACGCGAGTGTTTAAAAGTTCGAATTCAGTTTAATTAATATCAGGATTTCGCGATTCATTACATTATATACGTCTTTGCCAGTATGTGAATGCTTCGATTATACGATTTTAATTTGTGTTTTATACTCAGTTGTGCGATCAATCGCTCTGTAATGGAATTTCAACTTATTGTGACTGCGTGATTATTTTCAATTACTTTAAAATTAAAATACTTTATTCTATGATTTCTTTTTATGATTAAAAAAAATACCTCCTGCACTTACAAACATCCAATAAACGGAGAAAAGGACACATTCAAAAAAGCAGTATGTGGATCTCATGAAGGAATATTTTGGGAACTTACACTCGGGTATTAAACGCTGCGGATTCTACGTCATCCGTGCAAGTTTTGGATTATGGAACATTTATAATATACTTAGGTAAAAAAATACAAGAAAAATGAAAGAGAATAGGTCAAATTACAGGAAGAAAAACAGGAATGACTCCGAGTTTGTTTCGGATTTTCTTCTCTAGAGCTAATTTAGCTAGGCAAAGCCGGCTTCATCTCGTTTTGACTTCTATAAGTGTAGTGAACAACCATAAATATGTCCTATGATACGTTTGTACTGTTGTTTTACTGGGGCGAGTTCAACTTCAAAATATGAACTGGCAATCTCTTTGCAAGCCAATAAAACAAATACAATAATAATCTCATATCAAAAGAAAAAATTAACCCTGATCCGTTTCTTAGGCTGTAACGCGACTGAAATGAGCGTCGAAGTTCAGATTGGAACTTTTTTAATAAGGGCCAAAAACATTTTTCAATAATGGCTACGAGGGCAATACCCTTCCGGCAAAATCGTTCAAAGCCTTTTTAAGTGATCACCATAATGTATATAAGTATACCAAGTAGTATGTTTGCTTAGCACCTCTTAAATTTTTTTATGTAAGAAATCTGTCGGTGATCAAAGTTGAAAAATTCTTTTGTAACGTTGAATTTAGTAAGTAGGCAATTAAATGTTGTATACCATATTCGACCCTATTTTCTATATGAGAGTGCATTGTCAACGGTGGAAAATACTTACCTACCGATACGCTGCTCCTATTGGAAAACATTTGGACATACATTCTGAATTGCATCGCACAGGTACACGTTCAGTGTAAAAGAGCTTTGCATTTTAAAATGGCTGAGCCCGCTACATCAAAGTAGTAGGTACCATGTTCAAAGAGTATAGACGCAAAGAAGTGTAGCACTCAAAAAGTGAATTGCAATAGATCATCATCTTCTAGCGTTATCCCAGTTTCAATCTGAGGTCCGCTTACTAGTCTAACCGGCTTTGGCTGAATATTAGCTTGAAATAAATAATCGCAAGAAATCGACAAAATATTCAACGCTTGGATATATCACCTGAAAGATCTTTTGTTGTAGCATTTACACCAGAGCGGTAAATACTGGGCTTCGAATGGCACGTAAAGCTGTCGGTCCAAGGCCATATCGGTGACCTACGGGTGGTCTGTAAACTTCAGCCACTAGATGCAGAGTGGCGACCCACACACGAAAATGTATTATGCTTAAGGCGCTGTTATACCTCAGAAGCCGTGAAACACCTAATTTTTCGTCGCGCATCTAGCCATAACGGTTCATATTACAAACTAGCAAAAATTAGAGCTTAAAGTCAAAAGTCTGAACAAAAGACTTTTGAAAGAATTTTTCATGTACGTAAAATAGAATCACGGTAAAAAAATCACAAAATCGAAGCAGAAAATAATCTTTCGTCTCACTGTTTGCAATATTTTGATCGTAAGCTGTCATATTTTTTTTGATAATATTGTAGGAAATCTAATGAACTAAAGAATTACCCTATTTATTTTCATATTATACGTGTATATTTTGTAAAATTAAATAAAATCTGCCAAACGTCTATGATTTTGACGCTCGGTAGATCCCATCAATATCAAACGCTTCAGCAATTTAAACCTTATTAGCATAAGCGGTGTACTGAGTGTCAGTTGCTAGTTTACGCCCCGCCCAGACCTCATCATTCGGCTATGAGCCCTGTGAGAGATAGGTCATGTCGCTTGCGTCTCCGCTGCACGAAATTTTACGTAAACCTGTTTGTTATTATAATACGCCGATTTGAGTTCGTAATTTCATGTTTTATGTTATAGACTGAATACTTTGAATCAAATAGGCTTATCATGTAACTATGGGCACATATAATTAGGACCTAAGTTTATACTCTTGTTGCGTTTAATGTGTTATTGTTTCTGTGCTTATAAATATATAATTAGAAGAATAAAATATGGTCAATTAGAAAAATGAAGTTCTACGAAGGATTTGTACAAGAAAGCGTCGTAATAAAATAGAAATTCATCCATGACCAAGTGATTATGAAATATGTAACATTTTTTTCACAAATTATTTTCATAAGAGTCTTTTATGACTAACTATGTTACTTATATATTATCGACTATGCATAATATAATTATATAAATTATTCTCACAATACATAGCTGCCACAGTTTTCAATTTTTGAAAGAGTAATAACATAAAATCGAATCATTTTATGTACCTATATTTCAAATTCATTAGCTTGTCAGAGCGCCTGGAGCGCTAAGATGCCGCCACGGCGAACAATAATGATGACAGCGCTAATATGGCGCTCCGCAATCCGCACACAAGCGGTAACGAATGTTGTATTATTGTGTTTTGAACATAAACCTTTTTAGGTACATCGGGTAAAACTTTGATTATTCATAAACTATTAGGTATGTCTCAGTACATCTAATATCTTTTTAATTTCTAAAATCAATCATTTATAAGTAAGAAGGTGACTTCTCTGTTTGCTAACACACAAGATATAGTATTTTTTAATAATAAAGTACGTAACTAATTATCATTATTGTAATTACAGTGAAGTTAAAGATAACAGTTCTGCAACGTCTTACACACATTTGACTTCAGTCATTCCTTACACGATCTGTTCAAGAGCTAGCCAAGAAATGCCAAACAATTTTTTTAACAAATTTGACTCAAATTCCGTAGTGATAAGCAAAAATTACAAGAGGGATAGCAGTGACTGGTTCGAATTGCGTAAGAATATGTTGACAGATTGGAATTTTTGTATAGTGGTAAAAAGAAGAGATAACAGCAGTAAAGCCAACTTAGTAAAAAATATTTTGTACAAATAATTTGCAATGTAAAATCAGTTGCGCATGGAATCTAAAATGAACAACTGGCTTTGCAACAACTGGCGAAGCAAGAAAATGTAACAATCGAGCCTTGTGGATTATTCGATTATTGGTGCCACGCCAGATATATTAATAGGTCCAAACACGATTGTGGAAATTTAATGTTCTAAAGTTGCCTATAAGAATGGCCTGGAGAATAGTATAAGAGCAAATAAAATACAAATAAAAAAGTGAACTGACTAGTCTAAACAAATATTGTAATTGTTATTACCAAATTCAGGGGCAACGCCACGTTACACGCAAACAAAAGTGTTTATTTGCTGTGTGGAGTGGCGAAAGTATAGCACTAAAAATAGAAATTATAGAAAGAGATGATGTTTTCTGGGAAAAGCTTGTGGCGTTTTATATGAATTGGCAGTTGCCTGTAATTGTTGATTCTCGTCAAGCTCAAGGGATGGCATTGCGAGATCACGGAGAGGAAAATGTTTCATCAGTGCTTGAAATGTCTACAATACCAAGCCGTAAAAGGAAAGTAAATGAAACTGTGCCTCGTGAACAACAGCAAATAATAAGTCTTATCACCTCACACACTGCCTTGAACATTCGATGAGAATAAAGAAAACCTGCCGGGTTGTAGCAGACAGCTAACTTTTGATGAGCTGTAAACTCTGTATTTCGTTAATAAATTATAAATGAATATAAATAAATATCTTTTAAAATTTATTTTCTTTGAAACAACACATATTTGAAGCGAAATAATTTTTTTATATTTTTCCATACAAACATGTATGACGAGAGCTAACGAAAAAGCAGTAACTCAAATTCTAATTCTATAATTTTCTAAGCGACATAGCAGTATCTCATGAATTAGGTATATCCACATATATTTTTGATGTTTCATCTATTTGGAAAAATAATAATGGTTTGGGTTTCGAAACGAGTCGCCTGAATTTGAGGGTATTGGTAGTGTAGGGTGCTTAAGGTAGTTCGTTTTAATCCTCTAAAAGTAATTTTGGCTGCCGGAGTTGCGTCTAAATATTTTTAAACAATTTCCAAAATTTCATAAATACTGCGGCAATTATGCAAAACGGAACATAGTTTTTATACTTTGGTACAGTTTTACAAATGTAATTTTTAGGTTTTATGTGAAAAACGTGAAACGAAACGCAAAACTGCCATCTTGGAATGATCATATTGACAGCTGATGTCAAATTTGTGCGTCATTGCTTTCGAGTGCCTTGGGTTAGGTGCGACTGTAATAAGTAAATAAATAGGTTGTTAGGTTCTCTTTTGACCCTTAATCCGAAAATAGGAGTCCTTCGCAGGGTTCCGACAACCTTAGTTTATTAAACTAGTGTGATGAATGTGGAAGTTGGCAGTGCCATACACACCGATGTTTGGAGATTTGTTTTTTCATAGGAAACCAAGTATTTCCGGCAAGTGAAAATGGTGAGGGGGGTTTCAAGACCTCCCCTGCTCCCTCTCCAATCACTCACAACCCCTAAAAACGGTGACGTATTTCGAAACCTTTGCCATAACAATTAGACCTATAATAACAATAAACATCCATAAATAAATAAAAGAAATCAACTTTTACTAAACTTCAATTATCTCGTAACTCGCTTTAGTTGAGATATGGCATTTGCGCTCAGTAGAGCAGTATTGTGTTTTTTAGGGTACCGTAGCCAAAAATTGTAAAAACGGAACCCTTATAGATTCGCAATATCTGTCTGTCTGTCCGCCCGTATGTCACAGCCAATTTATTGCAAAACAGATTTGAAAACTGGCAAGAATGGAATTAGATGTAGGTATTCTATGAACTGCTTCACTATTTTTATACAAAAACAAAACAAACATAATAATGGCCTCTTCATACATGGAACTGACTTAATTATTTTTATCATCTTACGGCACGTAGGTATTTACCTACTTTCGTCAACATTTAATACCTATAACGTCTAATGTAAACCAGTTTTGCCATGTCATGGCTGCACTGAGAACAAAAATTGCGCTATGCCTATATTTTACAAACAGATTGATGTATGTTATATAAATTTTAATATCAGTATCTCAATTCAATATGCTAAAACGTTTTGCTTGCGATTTTGAAATATTGGAATACGGATGTCGCCAGAATACGGCCGCACGCGACTAGAATGAAGGGGGGCGCCCCGCAGTAGACGGAGCTACGCTCCCTTCACCTCCCCTGCTTCACCCCCTCATTTACCAAAACAGTCGCTTAGGACAGCGCCTTAATTGCTTCTATAATATTTCTTGCGAAAGTAGGTCAAAAGCATATGATAGAACTCGCTTTTAATATCTGCCATCGATGATGATTTTAAATCTGTACTGAGTTCATATAAGTAAATACTTATAATGACGGGCACGAGGATAGACGCAACATCAAAGAAGTCAGAAGCGCATTGCTGACCTGAACGGCAAAAGGAATAGAAGGATTAGCGAGAAGAGGGATTCGGAGAAGTGAAGTGTCACTTTTGACCAAACAAAATGCAACAGTTTATACTATTATCATTCATCAGTTTATACTGTAACTTCACATCGATGTTCTGTGAGAGGGTAGTACTTCTCCGGTTGAGCCGACCATTCGTGCTGAAATCTGCAAAGCTCTACTAACGACAGAAAGAACCAAAGCCAAGCTATGTAAGAAAAATATATTGATTTGTTCTTCCTTCATCTAGTAACTCCAAATGAGCAATTCTTGTATATAATGTTACATATTATAATCACAATCTCAGAGACGGCTCCAAAGATTTTCATGAGTATATTGGGTGTTTGAGGGCGATATATCAATCTAGCTTAAATTCACTTTTAGACCACACAACTTACGAAAATAAAAAATACCTAGTAAACATACCAAGATTTACTCTGTATATTTTTTTGGAATGGATGACCGCATTCGTTATACTTGAGACTCACACATCATCCAATCGAAACAAATCATACTGAAAACTAAAATAACTATAATCATCGAATGTTGTAGATTGTTTTAGATATGAACAACGTAACACCGAATTGTTACAAAAAGTACTTTATTCAGAACTATCGCGTGTCTTGATGTGCTGATAAAGAGAGGAAATGAAATACGCTTTATTGTAATAGCTTTAGTTATATAATTATGTTATTATGTAATCTTATTTGATAGTTGTTGCATGTTTCGGGTATTTATTTTTGGATGAAATATATCTTGAAAAAAGAAACAGCTGTTAGCATTATGAATAACGGACATTGTGACAAAAACTAGCACATTCTGCTTTTAAATATACCATACTACCTACTGAAGACCATAACGAAACAATATTTAGTTTAGTGGTAAGTCTTCTTCTTCTTCTCGAGTCAATGGTAAAGAGATCAAATGGAACCAGCCCAGTGTGGGGCCACAGCAACTGCATTGTTGGTGGCTTGGTGTAAATCGGCCTCCGAATATCTGGGTGGACATTTGGGGCACTCCAGCAGGTGACTCATGGTTTGTCGCACTGCATTTGGGCCGGACCAATTATACCTCATTTGGCTAGGTTATGTCTGCAACGGCCAACTTGGCTTCGTAAGCGATTCAGGGATCTCCATACGGGCCATTTCAGATTGCTGCCCGGGAGTAGGTGTTCTTTGGCAACAACATAATTGGTGGGCGAGGGTCTGTCTCATGCCACATTTTAGTAACTAAAAAATCCTAAGTGAGGAGGAACTATTAAAATTAATAGACTGCTATTAAGCCTGTTCGCAAGAGTATAAAAAAAGAATAGAATAGCCGATGCTATAAAACCTTTCACCACCATAAGAAATTGTCGATACTAGGCAACAAAGTACGAGTGCGACCACGATCCGCATTGTGCAATTAAAATATTAAAAACTAAAGGATGCCTGTAGTTGCGACCGTACATTTATAGATCCAGTGGAAATTGCGACAAATCCTTTTCTGGTACTCCCCTTCCCTATGCATGCCAAATATCAGGTGCCTGCGCCGCTTAGTATCGGCTGTGTATTGTCTGTCAGTCAGACTATAACGGCACAGTTTTAATAATATAGAAGATAATTTAGGACTATTCCTAAATTATCTTCTATATTATTGAAATTATTTTTTTTACCAGATCTATATCTGGTAGCCATAATATATTATGTTTTGCTTAATTTGATATCAAATGACCGTATGTGAGTTGCCCTAGGATATTATTTATAAGCAAAAACGTATTTTGTTTTAATTTAACTTGCTTTGACTGAGATGTCAAAGTTAAAGTCAAAACCATTTATTCATCTAGGTCACAAGGTGATGCTTATGAACGTCAATTTTAAAATTAAATCACGTAATGCTTCTACATTTACATTTACTGCTTCGTTCGCAAAGCAATATGTAGAACCACGAGAAAGAACAGGCAATAAAACTCGTGGCCACTCTTTTAAATCGTCAATATTATGGTACATATTTATATATTTGTAAAGAGCTGCCACTGTTTCACATTGTACTTAATTACTTCTAAATAGTAATTAGTTACAGAAGATGAACACGGTTAGGAAATTTATTATATATAGACATATTGACATTCATATTATAATAACAAGAACCCTTACCCTTACTATATAAAAACTGTAAAGTACAGAAAAAAATTACTTTACGCCATTATATCCAACCATTTGTTCAAATAAATTTAAAATAAATTGTGTAGTAGAAATGAGGCATAAATCAACTTCTTATAAAATCTACGTTACATTATATTTTGCTTGACTTTCAATAAAAATACAAATAATAAAAAATATAAAGTAGGTTTAGTTTCTTTAAAATATTCTGTCAAAAGCAAATATATCATCTCAATAAATTTTATGCTGACATATAGACACTAACATATTTTTGACGTCTGAATTTAAGGCGTTGTGTAAAAAAGAATAATCAATAAAAATCTTTAGACTCTATCGACCCTTGCGTTTCTTGTAAATTTTCAGAATATCGCATATTTTTTTTACTCGAGTTAGTGGGTGGGTTGGAATAAAATAATAATATTATTATATCTTGAGACAATTCAGTTAATCAGATCTTTCGCTAGGCGGAGCCTCTACTACTATGGCAAAAACTTATCCTACAAGAGACAATTCGCATATTCTGATCCTTCGCTAGGCGGAGCCACTATCTATCTTTTCTATGGCAACAACTTACACTAAACTGTCATTAAGAAAGAAAAAAATGGGTGAAGTTATTTATCCCATACAACCGCACAACACTTAATATACATAATACACACAATACACGACACACAATATCGGCACAAAAAGGGTACGTCGACTTTATCCTTTTCATTCTTCCCTCTTATACAGGCCTATGTAATACTTTTGAAACTTGTCCGAAAACTATTTCTGACCAAACTTACCTACGTAGTATCATTATAAGTTATTAACCCTTAATTTGATACAGTCCGGTGTGGCGGACATACATTTAAAAGAAATCATGTTAGTTTTTTATTTGATATTCATCAATTGATAATTGACTAAATGTTAATGTATACTATAAAGTAATAGTAAAAAAATATATAATGGTGGTCGGAACACTGCATATATCAATTTTGACACAATATGTCTACGAAACGGCGACCACCTGTTTTGCTCAAGGTATTTATGATTATTTTTCCTCTTTTGGCGAATAAATGCATGGAAAATTTAGGCTTATTTACTAAATAAAATATTATAGATTATAATACAAGACAAAATAATATACCCTTACTTTCATTTTCATTGTGTTTTTGTGACTGAAGTGTTCTGTCCGTCACTGCGAACATTGCCAATTGCATAGAAAAATAGTACATTATTACTATGTCCGCTGTAGCGAACAACGCCAAATTGAGTTTGCTGTTGCTTGTTTGGGTTTGGTGCTGAATTTGTTTATTTTTTCTTTGTTAACAGCCTAATTGCACTAGTCAAATTATAACATACGTGCCGAATGAACATGATCCTTCCGATGTAGCGAAATATCCGATTTGGAAACTGAATTGCATGATGAGCGTACTAATTCTTCCACCCCGCTAATTTCTTCTGCACGCTAATCTAACTATAGATACATCTCATAACCAAGAATCAAACACCGAAGACGCTGATATTATACCAGATTCTATCGTGCGTGAAATTAAAGTATCAAATTATTAAAATGTTTCCTCTTTATCTGGTATACCTGCATTACCTTCAACGCCTGTAGCTGCAACACCGATAATTTTTTCATTAGCATCTCAAAAAACAAGATTTAGGAGACTACCAACAGTAACCGTTAAAAGAGCAAAGAAAAGTAAAAATTTCCAGGTGACTTATAACAGGAAAATAGATCGATGCCGCCACAATGCTACAGCAGAAGACGATGAGGAAGATGATTACGTGAACCTACCAGAAGATGAATGTCATTGACAATATAGTGGAACAAACAAATTTATATTCTGTTCAAAACCCGGCAAGTCAGTAAGACTTACAAAAGAAGAATTTCAGGATTTATTAGCTATCCACGTAATTATAAATATTGTAGTAATACCTGGACTATTGGTCAGATAAATTCAGGTATGCAAAAGTTGCACAAATAATGTCTCTGTAAAGATATCAGCAGATATGACATAACATTTTGTCATTAATAATATGGATGGACATTAAATATAATGTAAATATGTTTAAATTGCTCATTTTTATTTTTGTATTATTTTATCAATAAAAAGCATGAAAATTATGCTTATTTAAATTTTGCCGTAATTTGTAAACGTCCGCTGCAGCGGACGTGAATTCACTGCCAAGTATTTGGCAACGTCCGCTGTGACGGACATTACTTTTCCCAGCAGTGGGCTATTATAATTTTTTATTAATATTTTTTTAGGACTTCCTAACATGATCCAAAAACCTCACAATAATTAGATTTATCAATTTTGATTCTTTTTCTTGGTGCCAAATTAAGGGTTAAGAAATAACCTTCGGGTAACCTACTAACAAAAGAAATTACAAAATTCAAGGACCCGATCACTATAAATCGATGATTAATTGACTCTTTATTACACCCAGCCATGGTTTGAATTGAGTTAGTGCTCGGTATGAAATTCGCGAAGAAAAAAATATTTTTGGAATAATAATTGTGTCCCTGAAAGAAACCTTTGTGATTGCCTTTGTAGTTTTAAAGATGTGTCATTATTTGGCTCGAATTAATGAGTTAGATATTTATAAGGGAAGAATTGATTGCGTTTCTGCAGGATTTGTAATTTATATGCTGATTTTCTATTAATGTTGATCAATGGGTTACACAAGAAAGCTATAGAGTATAGACAGTGTATTGATCAAGTTTTAACAAAGGTTTACTTATAAAGGGTTGACTTGCTTTTTATTGCCCTTGTTGTTATCACCCATTGTTTTTGTTGCGATCTAAGTTATTTGTCTTCAAGTCTAAGATCGCCTTACTAGTCTAGTCAGACTGGATAGAATATTACCGCTCGGAGTGACAGTTTTGACTTTAAGTTTAAGGACAGGGTCAATCTGCCAGCATATAGAATACTAGAGGACGCCAGCAGCTACGCCTGCATTTTTTTTAAATTTACCGGTTTTGGCCGATTTCGTGGGAATTTCGGGAAATCCCTTCTTAGTGCACCCCTACGGTCCCCGAGGAACATATATGCCAAATTTCAGCTCCCTGCGCCCAATAGTTTCGGCTGTAGCGTGTCTGTCAGTCAGTCAGTAACGCAAGGATTTTATATATTAAGAAGATTGTTTGAGCGAAATGGCAATGGCAATAGCTTGAAAGATTGATGGCCACATTGCTATCTATTGCAAGTTATTCAAGCTCATCGTATAAGTCTATCATAGTGTAGGGATCGTTTTTCGGAAATTCAAGCCCTGTTGTAACTGATTATAACTATCAAAACAGCTGAATAGAAAAAAGAGGTTAGATTTTTTAGTTTGTAGCCTTGTAGCTTTGCTAGTATGACCACCACCTGACCGCCACGTTACTAGCACATTATCCAATAGCGTGTAGCTCGCGGTTCGACCGACCACTTAATTCTTTATTATAAGTAATAAAAGTAAACTACATAATCACATAACATTAGTATTGAAAGATATCTGACTAACGTAGTAAAACTAAAAATTATAATATATTTTAGCAATGACGTTGCAAACACAGTCCATTAATCGAGGGACGTTGGGGTGCGATGGATCAGTAAATATTAGTAACTGTACGCTTGACTGACTATCTGTGATTGGCTTACTAATATGATTTTGAGGTCATTGGATATGTTGGGGGTAATATGATACGTGTGTGATTGGATTTCGTGAAGCGCCGTAGTTTATGGTGTGTGTTTGAAATACAAATATTGTTTATGATAAGTTAAATCGATTTTATCAGTTAAGTAGCGTGTTACTTTGTCTATTGTAAATTTTGACTATGGTCACACTTAGAACTGCCAATTCACTCTTTTCTCTTTGTCGGTTCCGCAAAAAATTATCTCTCCACGCCTTTTGCCTTCTCGCGTGCTTATGTGCTATTGAAGTAAATTTGTCTTGTAAATCCTTTTTTTTGCCGCCCCTTGAACATTACCGGCAAGAATTGTAATAAATTTGTAACATACTGAACATTTGCAAAAAAATTGTGTATCGACCTACCACGTGCATCGTGATCTGAAGACCCTGACCCTTGGACTCTGGTAGCTAACTATAACGATTTCCTTATTATTTTGGCCAAAATTATGAGTGTAATCTTATAGGTCTACTCAAGAACATCACAAGAAGAACTCAGGTATATTTACATATTATTTTAACCGCTGTGAAAAACAGTACATGTAATTGACCTTTGCCCTGGGCTAAAGACTGGATGAATTAATTGCTTCCACTAACTTCTGCAAACCTTACCCAGTTTTCAAGCCCAGACTCTGAACAGTGTGCATTAGTTAGGTGACGTGATATAAAGTCACACAAACAAAAAGTCACTTCGTTTTAGAACGCTTTTAGATACTAGTACCTTAGTACTTAGATCTGTCTTATTATGGAATGCAATGCCTCTCGAAATCAGGATTTTCAAGGTAAAGGCTAGAGATTTTTTACGGAGCAAAATGGCAGAATAATCTTATATTGACTGTATTTACTGGCTTATATACTATTATATATACACACATCAACAAAGTCTAGGGATATCTTAATCCTAAATTATTTACGAGTTTATAGTTTAGAACCTTGTTAGTTTCCACAAAAAGTTTATATACTGATTAAAACCTCTTTTATTCTTTTTTCAAAATTTGAACATGGAAAGAAAAAAAACAAAATAATAAACAAAATATGGCGGCAAATTTGCTAGTAATTCGTTACATTAAAGAAAGTTAAAACTGTTTTATTATAATTATTAATGAAAAGGGTTTTTAATTGTTTTTCTTTTTTAATTTAACGTGACGTACGAACTTTAAAAGTCATGTCACGTCGTCATTTGAGTCGAGATGAAATGTTACGAGCCGTGGGCATGTTAGAAAATGGTGCAATTCAACGCGTCGTTGCTGAGGCCCTACATACCAGTCAAAATGTGATATCAAGGTTGTGGTCACGTTATCGCAGTACTGGAGATGTGGCCGAACAGCACACAGGTAGATATCGTGTTACTACGCAGAGACAGGATCGATTTCTCCAAATGACCGCCAGAAGACAACCCAATATCACAGCGCTGCAACTAGTGCAAAGGCGTCCAGGAGGACCACCAGCTGCTGGTAAGCGACCAAACCGTGCGAAGAAGGTTACATGAAGTTGATCTTCATGCTCGAAGACCATTGCGTGTTCCAGCATTGCGACGTGGCAATCGCGGTCGGCGGCTTTCGTGGGCTCGGGAGCATTTACCATGGAGTGACGAACAATGGTCTTTGGTGCTGTTCACCGATGAGTCCCGGTTTGGGTTTCACCCGGATTCACGAAGAACACGCGTTTGGAGAGCTCCAGGGAGAGTTAGCCGTCTACGGCACCCTCAGGAGGTCCACCCATACCAAGGCGGGACAATCATGGTGTGGGCAGGAATTCGTCTTGGCGGACGAACCCAACTCGTTTGGATCCAAGGCAGCATGACTGCACAAAAATACCACGAGGAGGTAGTAGAGCCCGTTATTGTCCCACACAGAACTCAAATAGGCCATGAATTTCTACTCATGCACGATAATGCTCCTTGCCATACGGCGCGGCTGGTATCGACCGCTCTCCGAGAGCACGATATTCAAGTTTTGGATTGGCCTGCACAGTCGTCCGACTTAAATCCTATCGAGCATGCCTGGGACATGTTACAACGAAAAGCTTTGAGAGATTTTCCACCAAATTTGACGACTGAACAACAACTTTACGAACACTTGCAAAGGACATGGGACCTCATACCGCAGCAAGACATTGACAATTTAATTTTAAGTATTAACAATCGATGTCGATGTGTAATCAATGTAAGAGGTGGCAACACTGATTATTAATGATTAGATTTTACAAGATTTTTTCCATTTTTATTAAAATTAATAGTTTTTTAAGAAGAAATGTTTGTTGTTATCATACTAATTTTCCATGATGATTAAAAAAATTCATTTTTTTATTTAAAACAAAAAAAAACACTAAATGTTTTTTATTTTTATTAAAGACCTTAAAATAATCTATGATTCTTCTATTTACTGTATCAGAAAATTCTTCATAGATTTTTAGATATTTGATGAAATATAAAATATCCCTAGACTTTGTTGATGTGTGTATATTTAATTTATATTTTTTGCAAAAAGTTACTCATATACCTATATGTATTTATACTTATATAATTATATTTAATACATTGTATACATATATGTATATATTTAAATATATATGTCTGCAGTTTAAGTAGTAATTATCTAATAGGTATAGTAATTATTATCTAATTAATTTATTTATAATAATCACGCACCTACCATCAATTATCTCTGCACCACCCTAGGTTGACTGGTAAAGAATGCCTAAGGTATTAAGTCCGCCTATGTACAACATTGTTTGTGAAGTGCAAAAAGTTAAATAAATAAAATATGACTTTAAAATAAAACCCCGGAGTATGACGATGTAGAGCTGTTACATAAATATTACTACGTTTACAACTCGCAAAAGTTTAAAAGTATTCATTAAAATTTTGGGATGTAAAGTAAAGGCTCCTTATACCGAAGTATTTCGTGACATTTGGAAGGAAGCAGGAAAAATAAGCATTTGAAAATATTTTAGTCTATGTACAAATATTATTTCAGCTAAAATGGACATAAAATTTTGTATAACTTCTATTATTATGTGACTTTTCAAAAGATTTATTCATGAAAAAAAAATAGTTTTATAGCAAAGTCCATTTTCCCTAATTTCGAGGTATTTTCAGGCTTGAAACCTAATACCGCGGTAGTCGGTTCCTAATTCCGAGGTAGAATAAAAAGAAGTTAATTGGTTCCGTACAGAAATTTTATAAGTTAAATAATAATAGTAAAATAGTTGTGCTATTTCTTAGGAGTTTTTAAATAAAATAATAAATGTTTAAAAAAGTTTGATTAAATTTCAAGTAGATAGTTTACGTATTCTAAATTATTAATAACACACATATTCGTTCATATAAAATTTGAATATATCTTAGTAGGTAGGTATCAAGAAAATCCAAAATGCGGCTAAGCGCAAACGCTAAATTGTAGCGGGGCGGCCGGCGCGTGTATAAAGGATTCCGATATGACGCGAAAGTTTTGGTCTAAGGAACCCTAAAATACTATTTGTGGTTGCCATACCTCGGTATAAGGCGCTATGGAGATCCTTATACGGAGACATACCCTTGGTATTAGGAGCTCATAGAGCCTAACACCGAGGTATACAAAAATCTTACCTCGGAATTAGGAGAAATTCCTGTAATATCCGAATTTATATGGGTCGGAATTAGGATTACATCCTAATTCCGACCCATAAAAATTCGGCCGAATAAATAACTTATTCAATTCTTACTGGTACCAACATTTCTGTTATTGAAAAGTGTTAATATCAGTCAAAATCTTTACTAAATAATTACATTTTATTAGACTAAAGAGCTACTTCTTATTTAAGCCTTTCAAAGAAAATATTGTTTTCTGGGTCATGTTTGACAACATTTAATAAGATTTCTATCCAATAAAACATACCACGGAATTTGGTTTTTACTTCGAAAGAATATAAATAATTTAAAATGATCAAACACCTCATTAAAAAATATTGTATTAAGAGTAATAACCAAGTGAATACGATATCGTGTTTCTCCTATTACCGATGGTACCTCCGAATTAAGAACTACGCTTAAAAAACGTACCTTAACTTCGAGGTATTTTGTTTTATATTTTTAGATACTAAATCAATTTAAAACATAAATTATCTTGATGATTATGGCAAGTAAAATAACACAAAATACTGACAAATTGCTTACATTCAGTACCTTATGTTAAAATCACAACAAAAACTTACGTTAACCCTAGAATACTAATCATCGCCTGAGAGGCCGCGTTCGGTTGAATTTTGAAGATTATTTTTAAATTACTTTTATGTAACGCGGGGTGCGTTCGCGCCAACGCAGTGAACCCCGAGATGCAGTGGAAAGTGATCTTACGTTCAACGGATCCCCCGTTAATGGTAACTCAGGTATCGAGTTATTGACCTGACGTTCGCCTGGGAGGCGATCATTAGTATTAACGGTAAGTTATTTATATGTAATTTTTTAGTTTTTTGCAAATATCTCTTTATTTATTTGTGACTTTGATTTAACTGAGAATTGATCATTTTGTTTCATAGATGAACCTTGACGAGAACCAGATAACAAACTATTTGGAAAATGAAGATTCGAACAGTGAAACTGAAGATTACGATTCAGACGACAGTGTGGCTGATCCTACTCTGTTACCCTCGTGCCAGCTTGAAGATGATTTCTAAAATATTGCTCCAAATAATCTTAATATACCTAGTGGTACATCTCAAATAGAAGCAAGCACAAGCACTGAGTTAGAAGCCGCTCTACAAAACAATCTCATCTCCAAACTGCTGACATTGTGATAGAAAAATTTACTCTCAAGCCAAATATCTTATAATTAGAATGGTATTTTTACTTTTATGCGATATAACACCTTAACAATACTTAATTTAGAAAAAAAATTAGAAGCTATATGTGTATTTTTATGTTTTATTATTATTATTCTAAAGACTGTTCAAACAAGGGTAATGTTACATTTAAGGTTAATTTTTAGACTGAAATTATAATTTTAAGCAAATTGTGCCATTAAATTTAAAGAAACAAGGTCTTTCTTCATTATTTTGTTAAATTAATTACAAATGTTAATAGAAAGGTCTTTTTAAAATCTTGTATCATTTATGTAGTAGTAGTAGCCTCCCGAGCGATCATTAGTATTAAGCAGTAAAATAAATAAGATTAGTACTCAAGGGTTAAAAAAATGAGCTTACTTACCTAACAGGATCCGTGTTTGTATGAAAAAACCACTCGCGTTGAAACCGTGGCAGAGACTGATTGATTTTAGCTAGTTGTTCCGGGGTTACACTTACGAACTTCACGTATGTGAGCAAGTTTGAAACATGGAATGAGTGAATCCTGTTTTTAAGTAGTTACATAATAATATCAGGCCTCCTTCACTCGGCCGTACCTACAGCGATAAGTGCCTACACTTTCGCGCGGCTTCCACGCCGCGTCGTCACCACTCGCGCGCAGGGCTAGCTAATAACGTGAATTTTAATAGTGAACAACAAAAATGTTCACATCACAAGTCTGGTGCAAAGTATTGCTCATTTAACGGATGTGTGTCGAAAGCAACTTGAAATTTTGATTTTATTTATTTTACGAGAGCAACTTGAAAATTGTACTTTTTATTTGTTGAGATATCTCAATGGTTATGGTGTCAAATTAAAGATCTAGTTCAAAAACCATTTTATCTGTTTGAATCACGTAAATCGGTCTACGCATTTAGGAAGTAACTAAGAATTAGTATAGTGAAAATGTAAACCACCAGAATTTTTGTGGTTTTCGTTCTACGAGCTCAAATAGTGGGATAGGATACTTATACTATAAATATTTATTATTAGGTACGTGGTCAAGTAGGTAGATAGACGATGAATAAATATTATAGTAGCAGCGGCAAGTCGACAACCCTAGCGCGACAGCTAGCGCACCACTCCGCGCCAGACAGCGACAGCGTTATGTGTTAGAAAAGAGCGGGAATAGTTAGGTCAATATCGCGTTAGGTACTGAGTGCTCATGCGAGCTGAATTGCACTTTCTTGCTTAGTAGCAAGAGTCGCCATTTCTATAAATTGGTTTGCGAAGTGGTGCTTCTGTTCGTAAGAACTATCTATTCAGTGATAATATTCAAAAGATAAGAGCGAAAACAAAAATACCTCGGAATTAGGAGCCGATTTTGACTACCTCGGTATAAGGAGCCTTTACCTTATACCTCGCCCCTTTGTTTCGATATTCCTATATTTCGGCACTGTTAGTTATTCCTATATTTCTACAGTTACTAGAGTTTGGGCTCATTAGAATCATATAAAGACATGTTTGCTAGTGCTGTTCATTTCTCCTGACGATGAAAAGCATGTTTTTATAGCTTTTTCAACTATTCATTTATATCATCCGAACCCTATCCGAAGCGATATTTACTATGTTCAAAAACTTCCTAAGTCGATGTATCTTAAGTTGGAAAGACTATACCGCATTGTCCTATTTCTTTTAGCCAAACTCGTTTCAACTGCAGTTTGTTTTGAGAGCTTGATGATGACTTCGAGAAATAATGGGACCATCGTCGAAAGGCGCAAAACCGATAAGCAGACATTAATGGTAAAACAAGACTTATTTCACAAAAGGACATTTTCCTAAATGTTTTTGCCGCTTATTTGGAAAATGATATAGATTATAGAACACATCTTTTATTTTTTTTATATTATGTGCATAAATCTTGAAACTGATTGAAATGCATTGTTTTCTACCTTGCCATATTATAAAACATGGATTACTTATAGTTTGAATTTCAGATCTGGCCTTATCTATCGAACAGTTATAATAAGACTATTGATACATTTTTATGAAACTCTGTCTCTCTCAAAATTCGTCTGAGTGAGTGATTTTTTTCTTTATCTGCTGATTCTAAAATGTGTAGATAAAGGACATTGTATGGTATTATATTTAGTGCTTTTTTGTAATGAGGTTTTTAGTCTCGTAAATAAAGATGAACAATTTATCATTTTTGTTGTCACAAAATTCCTGAAATATTATTTTTTTGCCTTTGCAATTACTATTCTTCATAGTAACTATTTTTTATGATCATTTGATAAATTCAATTGTAAGCATCTATAAATGAATCCGATTTTCCACCGTTACACACCTTGTTTGTGTAAAGTAAATATATGATTAAAAATAAAAAATTGTTCACTTTCCTTAATCTTTATATATGAAATCCTTGCGTTACTATCCAACTGACAAAGAATACTCACTCAAATCTATTTGACATATATTTGGCGCAAGAAGAAGAAATTTGCCATGTATGTTCCTTGGTCACCGTTGGGTTGCAGCAAGACGGTATTTGCCAAAATTCCCACAGGATTGAAAAACGGTTAGATAAAATAAAACGAGCGGGCGTAGATGCGAGCATCTAGCTTTTAATATAACCTGAAATTACTGTTACTAACACCAATTACAAGTATTAAGCCAATAAGCCGCAGAGAAATTGAAAGTTTGCCATAAGTTAGTTATCGAGTCGACAAGTGAACCAAGTAATACCACAATGAACCGAGCCACAATATATCGATAACCAGAAACTATCGTACGAACTTTGAGACGTAATTGTTCTTGATTCGGCTTATTGGTCGACATTGTTGTAAATGCTAGTTTCAAGTCCTTGATTTAGAGCTTTCACGTGTAAACGAATTTAATTAGTTGACAGGTGATTTTGTGATATTACAAAATTTACTACACCTACATGTGAACTTCACAAGCGGCTTAGCTCAGAAGTTTTCAAAACCCCTCTCTTAGTGCTCCTCTCCACTCCCCGAGGAACATACATAGGACTGTGCGTTGTCTGCCAGTGAGGGGAGGGTTTTATCATTATAGTGATTGATTTATCGTTTGCGTTATTATTTATATGTCCATAGGGTTGTATTCTGTCTAATTCTGCCTAGCCCTTTGGGGAAAGAGGCGTGAGTTTATCAAACCAGTAAGTAACGGCACGACCTAGTTATCGTAGAATTAAAGTGGCAGAAAATTTCAAGTCACTGCATGAATGGAGCAGTAGGATGGTGACTGGTTAATGAAGGGTGATAGAATGGCATTGCGTAATCTTCATTCCGATTTTGATCACTGTAGCTACTATCAGGATAGCCCGTAGCCGTGTACGTAATGGACTGCCGAGACGATGGTCTCCGGTTCGATCTCCGTTACCCTGGGCACACACCTCTGACTTTTCAAAGTTATCGCTCGCTTAACAATGTGCGATGTAGATGGCCATAGGGTCACCCCCCTTTTACATTGGGTGTGTAATACACTTCTGCTTAGCCCTTTGGGGATAAAGACGTGAAGTTATGTTATGTTGTGATGAATTTTTAGTAGGAAAACTCACAACTACGAGATGTAATGCACGTAAATTATCTCATTTGTCCTGACCGAGTGTTGGTCACTTATTATTCAAATTAAACTGATTACACCCTTCGTTTTAAACTCACTTTATATTCCGTCATCACATTCGTATATGAATTAAAATTCTGTTAATGAGTATCACCGCAATTATGACTGACATAATAATCGTTGTATGTATTTACTGGTGAAACAGCTTATAGTTTGTGTTTAGAATTTAAATAGGTTAAGCAGTTATCTGGGGGCCAATTCTGCTATTTTTATATGACATTGATATCATATTTTGAATGGATTTAAAAGCGGTATTCTGATAAACTTATGTCATTATCGTATAATTCAAAATAAACAGTTCGTCGTTGACACATACGATCTCGTTACAATTTCATTCAAATATCATATAATTTAGAAGAATACGCTTTTTGTGACGTAAGTATGACACTGACATGATATCGCGACTATATTTATTTAGCGGAATTGGGCCCCTGGTTGCCTGTTACAGGTTCTACCTAGTTTTTAGATCAGGTCTTTGTGTGTATCCTCCCAATATACCCGCACATTTTTTTAAATTTAACCGTTTGTGCGAATTTCGTTTGGGCAATCCACTTGGTGCACCCCTACGATCCCCAATGATACATGCCGATTTAATATATATACAAATGTCCTGTCCTTCAGTTCTGTAGATCGATGGCACGCTCATGATTCCTTTCGTGTATGTTAATATTCTATTATTTATTTTTTTATACATTTCTATATGTCTGGACCATGACCCCCCGTTTAACTCAAATAAATGAAAGTCATGCAATGATGATAATAACGTGAACGTTTTATATTGCTATATCGTTATTATCCACTATATCAGCCATGGCTTTTACAAAAATGATATTTTTATAATAATTGGTTTATTGCAATAAAGAAAATAACAAATTACTATTGGACAGGCTAGGGTGACTTGCCTAAACAGTTCATAATACGGAAATATGTATTATTTTAAATAGTATATATTCATTTCCTTAATATTAGGTATGGAGCATTATAATCACTTAGTAATACGTCACACACATGGGACAGGTCAAAGGGGAAGACCTAGGCGGACGTTCTCTGACCAGATTGGAGACATCCTAAAAACAGAACAGGTTAGAAGTACCCTGAACAGAAGAGTTTGCATGAGGAATCTGATGGGAGTGAATGAAGCAAGAGAGATATGTCAGGATCGTTGCAAATTGCGTTCCGTAGTCTCTGCCTACCCCTCCAGGAAACAGGCGTGAGTCTATGTATGTATGTATTTCTATTTTACCATATTTAATAAACCTCAATGATAAAGCTAAATTAATGCTTCAGTATGATGTCCGGCAAATGTATACACGTGATTTAGAAGGTATAACTTCTTACAAACAATAAATATAAAAAAGAAGATTAAAAAGAAAAGCTGTCAGTTTTACTTGTTATTTTAATTGTTCTTTTTCATGGTTACACTACACTCTTGCATTGCGAATGTGGCATTAAATGATAATGTAGAATCTTTAAGAAATTTATTTGTGTATTACTCGATCTTTTAATTTTAGTTTTAGCTACCATCCCGGGGGCACTTCTGAACCGGAATGACCCTATCCATATCTCAAAATACTGTTATATATTGAATACGAAATTGATATGACAGGACAACGAAAATCTTCCAATCAAACAACCAACGTCTATTCTCGTCGCTATAATTAATGTGTACTACGCCTATACAAATTATATTATGAACTAGTTGTAACCATAATTAGATCCGCATGATTTTGTTATTATTGCAAGAGAGAGATAGAGAGAGAGAGAGACAAAGCTACTATTAACCCTAGAGTACTAATCTTATTTTTTTACGCTTATTACTAATGATCGCTTGGGAGGCTACTTCATAAATGTCACAAGATTTTAGAAAGACGTTTTTATAAAAAAAAAAAATTGGTTGCCTGTAAAGTCGGTATACGGGCGAAAGTTTTACGTGACAACGACTTTGAGTGGTAAAATAATTTTAATGTGAATATTCATTCGTATAGTAGGAAGAAGGATGAAAGACGCGTGCCTTTCACTTTTTATGTCTGTCTCTCTCGCTCTTAGGCGGGACGCGTGCCTCTCACTCGCTCTCATTGTGAGCGCATAACGTGAGCGGAGCGTAACGCAGTTTCTTGAAGTGTCACCCGGCAAACCAATTTATAAGACGTTGTCACGTCAAAAATTATTAAATTTAACAAAATAATGAAGAATGTCCTCGTTTCTTTAAATTTAATGTTATATTTTCCTTAAACTTATAATTTCTGTCTTAAAATCACCCTTAATACTAACATTACCCTTGCTTGAACAGTCTTTAGATAATAAAATAAAAAAATAAAAGTAACTTATTGCTTCTAAAGACAATGAGCAGAAGTGGTCCAAATTTCCACCACTATTGGGGGCTTGTTAAATTATTCAAAAATACGTAATTTTAATTATTTAACCGTTAATTATTTTCGCACATAGCCACATTTCAAGCAGTAAAAACATGGTAGCAATGATGACGCATTCCCCCTGTTCTGTAATGCGCTCAAATCGTCTGCAAAGTATACAATGATAACGTTAGCGCACCTACCCATATAAAAATGGCATTGAACCTGAAAACGCTATGTTGCTACGCGCAAGAATACAATTCCGACACGCACGTGCAAGACAATACTACACGTATGTAATGATCCATAGTCTAGAAACCATCAACCATTTCTTGTCTTTCTAGAATGCGAACTGTGGGTTGCTGTGCCCACGTCATAGTAATTATTTGGTATTTTGGATGGGCGAGACACCAACCCACAATTCTACTTCCAGCTGCGAATCTGGATAATTTTATTGTGGATGAAGACATATGAGATGTACTCTTTTAAGGACAGACAACTGTGAGACAGGAATAAATAAAACTATTGTGAAATATTTTTGTGATTACATTCTTCCCAATATTACAAATATTTTAAAATAAATATAAGCATTGTAAAGATAGTATAAGTCCTTTCATTTGATACTCCACATGATAGGGTTTGATTTTTTTGACGTAGCGAGGTACCTACCGCGGTCGCCATATTGTTTTTATTTTGACGTCATATAGTTTATATCAACCCGAATAACGTATGAATTACAACGAAGTGTCATACACCTAAATCAATCGAGTAGTTTAACAGATATAGAAGCGTAAAAAGATTTTTTAAATTGCAAGTTTTCATGGCGTCGTAACTTTTTACATCATCAGCCCTTTACAGTCCACTGCTGGACTAAGCCTCTCCTTTGAAAGGAGGAATTGGCCTACTATACCACGCTGGCTAAACGGGTTGGTATAGGGTTTATTTCAAGTTTTCCTTCTCTTACAGTGCTGTTTTCTGCATAGTATGGTCCTTCTGTCGGCTCTTACGACACCCATGGGATGATATGGGGTGGTGACATTTCGTATTCTTAATCCGTCACCACACGGACAGTAACTTTTAACTGACTACATATTTTTGGTTGCAGTCTTCTTATAATGATTCAGTACGCAGTGCTCCATCATATGCCATTGTTCTTATTGGTGGTGGAAATTTGGACCAAGCTCCATATATTTTTCCCATTCCCCTTTGTTATCTAAATTAGGTATTTTTTAAGTGTTATATCACATAAAAGTAAAAATACTATTGTAATTATAAGATATTTGGCTTGAGAGTAAATTAAAATCAGACTATATTTTCCATCACAATTACAGCAGTTTGGGGATCGAGATGTTCGATTAGGTAAATCAAGATTGTTCAGAGCAATATTTTGAAGATCATCTTCAAGCTGGCACGAGGGTAAAAAATTAGTATCAACAAAACTGTGGTCGGAATCGTGATCCTGATAAATGTTCAGTTTTTCTGTCTAAATCTTCGTTTTTCAAATACTTAGTTATCAGGTTCTCGTCGAGATTCATCTTTGAAACAAAATTATCAATTTTTAGTGTAATGAAACAAATAAATAAAGAGATAATTGCAAAAAACTAAAGAATAGCACTTATAAAAAACTTACCTTTAACATTAATGATCGCCTCCCAGGCGAACATGAGGTCTTCTTTCTCCTAGCGTTATCGCATCGTTATTACAGTTTCAACCCGGGGTCCGCTTACTAATCCAACCGAATTTTACTGAATATTAGCTTTTCCAAGAGCGACTGCCTGTCTGACCTCCGCAACCCAAAGGGATAGCGATATTCCATGGTTTAGACTAGTGTCAGTTTATTCAGAGATAGGTACTGACTCCCTGTAACGACTGTCAAAGATCTTCATGACAACCGGGACTGACTGCTTAACGTTCTCTCCGAGGCACGGGGCAAGCGATAATTAACAATTCAATACGCATTATAACTCCGAAGAGGCATTGGTGCGCGCTGTGGATTCGAACCAATACCCTCTGCATGGCAGTCTGTTGGTATCTCCACTAGGCCATAGCTGCTTCTGAACTAAGAAAGGTTGTATGATGATGCAAAAATTTTTCCGTTTACTCCTGAGTGTTTTGGTACAGCCTTGGGGCGGTTTCAGATCAGCGTATTTTTCTGCGCCTATACGGTCGTTTCAGCATACGCGCTTACACGCGCGCTACATTACGCGCTTCAAAAAACCGGACTCGCGTAAACGGACATATTTCGGCGTGTTCGCTCGTAACAATAGTAGATTCTGACGGCTCGCGCTTATACGACCTTAGAAGCGCGTTAACGCTCGTACGAGTTGCGCGTGTGCGAAAAGGCCCTCCTATACGCGCCTACATGTGCTTCAAAAAGCGAGCATATTAAAACGCTAATCTGAAACCGCCCTTGTACTTGGCAAAATCTTTCCATAATTGGTATTATTTTCGAGCCAAAGACACGACATAGCACTCTGAAACTTTCACTCACCATTCAATCTGAAATTTTCCATGATCAGAATTATCGGAAAAAATTTAAACGTTTGCCAACAGGTAAAATGTTATATAAATTTACAAGTATGGTATTTGAACATCTTTCAGAGCATAAAAATAACTGTATGGGCCTGTCTAGACATTTATTTCTGACGTCTATAGAATATAATACATTTATTTATAAGTATTTTGGTTGTAAATATTTCGATGATTTATTATTATTAAACATCGTTTGGGCAAATATACACTCCTGTATCAATTTTTTTTTATAACGTGCTAAGTGTAAAATTTACCTAACGTTCCAGAACGTTCAAGAAAGTTTTCTTTCTTTCTAGCCAACTATGATCCCCAAAGTGCCATAAATGAACTAAAAAGATCCACCTCTTTTTCTTTCTTAATTTTAAACATTATGATCTGCATAATTAAGACAGTCTAAAAGTAGACCTAGTATTAGTAGTCGAAGAGCATTGACCTCAAGTTTTCCTGTCTCGTGTTGACTTCGAAAGTAAATGTTGATGTTATGCAATTGTAAGAAAACACGTCCTAACGGATGAAAAAACAGTTTGTAGAGATTGACGACACAGTTTTACACACAAAAACCCCTCTACCTGTACGTATAAGCTTTGTTTACAGAAGTCGCAATGCAATATCAGTCCTAACGGTGTAGATACCTATCGACATAAACGAACGAAATTGTCTCTCCTTTCCACAAATAAGTTCTCTACCTTCGAACTGCCTACGGCTTGGTACATATGAAAGTTCAAAATTAACTTATAAAACTGAGCCTCAGATCTTACCAATATCTGAAACAATAAAAACCGTCCAATAAATTTCTATCTCAAGTCTGACCTGAAACTTTTTTAATATCAAACCTAGTATACCGACTGAGTACTAAAGTTGCTTATAACTGAGCTATTGCTCTTAAGATATGAACTAGCTATAAAATAGTTTCTAATTTTTATTGACTACGAGATAATGTAGATAGAATTTTCTGAGGCTAATTAAATAAAATTCTCAGTAGGTAAGCTTTTCTAGGAGAAGTTAACCGATAAATAAACTGAAGTACGGGAACCACTTTTACTCAAAACGTTTTTTTGAACTTTTTTTGTACGTAAATCAAAGGTCCGGTATCCTATGACGTGAAATTTTAATATTGTGGAAGCCCTTAATTTGGCAAAGCCTACAATGTATTAGAAACAGATTTTTTTAATTGGAAATGTTATTGGCGCACAAAAAGCTATAATAGAAAAATAATAAAAAAATACTGAAAAGTTTAGTTTTCCTGAAAACGTATGTATGCCACCGCATACATTGCCAACTCCTCAAGACTACATCTTCTAAATGTGTTGTATGTAGGGACATACATTACCAATAACTTTAGGAACTCAGTATAAAAACACTAATTATTTTATTTAGTATTTTTTATTAGTAAAATTATAAAAAAAATTAGCGAAACACTTCTAGAGATTAAAAAAAAATTACGCGCGTAAATGGTACTGAAGTTGACAATTTCTAGAATTTTTTCCTGTTACAAAACAAAGGCGAACTTGGCATTTCATGCATTGCACAACCGTCAGTTTAGAGCACAGTCGACATCGACCTTGAGTGGTCATTGTCATGAAATGACCAACATTGTCAAAACGTGACGTTTTTGACTTCATTTTCACTGCGCTCGTATTTTTTGAGACCTTCATACAGCTCAAATTGGAAGTCCTTCAAAGGGATTGATGGTTTTCTAGACTTTGAATTATCTTTCCTGAGTAAAAGCCACGCGTTGTTTACACATATGTCCAGGAGTTGGGCAAATATACCAATATACCATCTCCGGGTTTTGAATGGGGTTCTATATCATGAAATAAGCATATCGGCCAAGTCAACTCCTCCCATATGCTTATTGTATTCCTTGACTATTTGCGGACATTGTACATCGACTTTAGTTTTAGAATCCTTGCAGTACCTTTTTATCGTATCCACTGGTTCCACGCCTACAAAGGAACTTATCAACGTCACAGCTTTATTGTCGTTCCACCGCACTACGACCAAACGATTTTTATCACAGGTAACATGAGCATGACTACCCCGGGGTTTCTTTTTCAATATTTTCTCTGAAGGCAGATTTTTTCTGCACCTCACAATCTATTATTTCTGATCGTTCCCAATCCAAAGATTCCGTAGTCTTCCCTGAGTATGTAAAACAACTCCGGACAGGTAAAAAAAATATCGCAGAAAACAAAAGCAGGTTTAGATTTGATACTTTTGCATAAAGCGATTACCACCTGCGCTCCAAATCCAATAGAGGCTTCCTTTTCTGTAAAGGTATGAAATCTGAACGTGTCCTCTCCACCATACAAAACGAAATCGTATATCATACCTGACACACCAGCTCGCACATAATTTTTGAAGCCCCACTTATTGGGTTTATATTTCATATATTGACGACGCCTACCCGCTTTTGTTCCTTTGTATGGGATCATCATCTCATCGATACTGTATCTCATTTCATTGTCTTGAGCTAAACAATTATTTCTGATCTTATGTAGTAATGGCCTAACTTTATAATATCTGTCAGAGTCTTGTATGTTGTTATCAACGAAATGTAAGTAACGGCGAATCTGTTGATAACGTTTTAGAGGCATCAAATCGGCCACCAGTTTGTATCTATATCGCAAACTCCAATAATCGGTATACGATGGCATGCTCACAACACCCATGATGATGTGTATCGCTAAAAAATCTCGTAATCCAAGGGTACGTCCAGTTTTGGATATAGTATAGGCGTTTGTTTGTTTAACAATGTCTGTAAAAATGTCAGGCGAAAAAAACTTCTAAAAATACTCCAGTGGAGATAGGACTTGAACGTCTTCAGTGGGATCCAATTCCTCTTCAACAGTTGCCATATGACGAAACGCAGCTTTTTTCCAGCGATAACTAAGAGTGAACTTTTGAATTCGCCTCGGTCGTTTAGCAACATGAACAGTGGGACGCTGTGATCTTGTTTGTCTGGAAAAACTTGATTGGGAAGAGCTATTTGCGTTCATGCGTTGTGTTACCAAGCCAGGGGGTGCATGGGGTGCAGGAGTTGCAGGAGTTGCCGGTGTTGCAGGAAATGATGGAATGTCACTCAATGTCGGTACTTTACAGCAATTCGGTTCTAGAGATGGGCTAGAATAAACTGTTTGGAAAATGGGTGTAAGGCAAACATTTTCGCTGGTGGGGTCCTGTTCATCATCTAGTAGGTTTAATCTTTCTAAGAAGCTATCAACTGAGGGTAGAGATGAACTAGACACGGAAAGCGGGGTGTGCACACGTATCTCGTCTTCAATATCTGAACGTTCACTATCATCAGAAGGAGCATTTTGAGTAGGGACAAGCGCTAAAATTCTACTACCACGAGTTTGAGGCTTTTGCTGCCGACAAAGAAAAAACATGCTAAAACATAAAATAAGCAAAGCAAAACCCCTAATTTGGCGATGTATGCCATGACATACACATAAACTGAAGGGTCTTTTATTATGAGCTTGGCAATTTATGTCACAGCATACATCATGTTAGTACCCAATATATAGCCATTTTATGTAAGAAAAAGTTCAAAGTTATTACCAGAAGTATATTATCATAAAGTCAAGTAAAAAAAATTGTCATTGCACTTGTCCTAAACCACGTAATAATTAATATAATATTATGAATACCTTGGACAGCACTGCTGACTGACGGCCGGTCGACATTTTCATTGACTTATGTCAAAACTAGTGTTGTCAGATGTCTGATTTACATTTTCTTCTAAAAATTGTTAGTATTGCAAGATGATAAAAATGTAGATACACGTATTTTTTTTATTTTTTCGGCAATTTTTTTTTCTAAGTTTATGTATATCAGGGCATACATTATCAAATTATGTGGAGGAATAAAGTGTAGTTGATCGTCTGACTATGCTAGGTGATTGTGCCTGGTGGACTGCAGAACGACTTACGTAATTAAGACCTTGTATACAGGCTGATTCAAAAGTCGTGTAATTCCTTTGAACCACATGATCTGCTGATGATATAGAATGACCCTACAATATATTTTTTTTAGTTAAAAAAAGGGTTTTAATAAAAAAATTGTAAAAAAATAAACACTAGGTCAACTAAAATGTCAAATTCTAAAAGGAGGTAACAACGCCTCGCGTCGCGTGGCGTCAGCTGTCATAGGGACACGGTAAGGTCAAACTCGCGGCGCGGCGTTTAATGTCAGTGGCAGTAGATGGCGCTACTGTGAGTTTACCTACAAACCACGCAAGAGGCGAAACTAGTCTCTCATGCCATCTTGTTCTTTCAAATGATTGATATTTTATCATAAAAAATAATGATTAGTTACGATATTACTAAATCTTGGACAGACAATCTTGTTAATATCGCGGGAAGCGGTTGGATGCGGGCGGCCCAAGATCGGGAGAGGCATAGCATGCCCAGCAGTGGACGTCCTTTGGCTGAAATGATAATGATGATTAAAGATTCTGACACCAATCTATCAAAACTTTAGCCATCTGGATCAGTCTCTGTCAACATAACTACCTACCACACTACAGCGGCTGTTTTTACTTGTCTGTTGACACATGTTTGATTATTTATTTGTTACCTACTTTATCTTTAGTACAGATTAGATGTTTCATTAAGGAATAGCATTGTCTTGTCACTTCATCGTACAAAAAAATTAAGGGATTTATTATTTTTTATTAATCTATACGTTTTCTATTAAGAGTATCGTTAGTTAAGAAGGAACTACGTTGTTTTACTAAGTAATTGGCAGTCCAGTATTTTTATGATATTGAAGTCCTGGGCCTAAGGTAAGGTAAGTATGTAATACAGAGACAGTGATTTTATTATAAGATTTTACTCGAGTTACACATTTAGAAATATAAGGTTTGGATATTGATCGACTTTACTAAACATAACCAGGCCATCTTTTTACTCGGGATTCGATACGAAACATTCTATTAACATTTCAGAGCGTGCCGGAATTTTGTACGCTACACTCGTGGTTTTTAGATCAAAACATACAGATGTTTCACCCAGTATCCTTAATTTCGATTCAGGATATATGTACAATTGACTCATTATGCGTAGACAAGAAATTCGTACCTATGATACCATCATAATCAATATTAACATTAGACACGTCATGGAAAGGGAATGAAAATGAAAATTTGTTTGACGCATCGGGCTTAACAGATAAAGTAAAAGAGCCTTTGGTTTGGGCATACGACCCGACATTGTTGATACCTTTAAATTTTACTATATTTTGATCTAGTTCTGGGGCCTTTGAGAGACTAGTGTCTTTTATGAGTCAAATGGAACTCCCAGTATCAACTAAGAGTCGCAAAGGCATTTCGGAATGAGATGTATGCACTTCAACATACGGTAACGAAGTTTTCTTATTTTGCGCTATATCATATACCATAGGACACTATCGGTTCATCTCCAAATTTATCTAATAATTCTTCCACTGATTGAGACTCGAAATCAGAACATTTTTCATTTTTGGTCATGAACGAACTCGATAGAGGCGAATCTTTCGAGGAACTAGGAATATTGTTATCGATGGACCCTACGGTCGAACTAGTACGTAAAAACTGTTAATCCCCATTATCAATGCGGTTCAAACCCGAAATAGTACGCAACGAAGATTTAGACTCAGTGTAATTAGAATTGGAATTTATGAAATTACTAGAGGACGCCAGCAGCTACGCCTGCATTTTTTTTTATTTACCCGTTTTGGCCGATCCCGTGGAAATTTCGGGAAATCCCTTCTTAGTGCACCCCTACGGTCCCCAAGGAACATGCATGCCAAATTTCAGCTTCCTGCGCCCAATAGTTTCGGCTGTAGCGTGTCTGTCAGTCAGTCAGTAACGCAAGGATTTTATATATTAAGATTTTCATTAGAAATAGGACACGTTTTAGGTGAAACAGTGGATTTAGTAGTAGAATTATTTTAAGAAATAGCACTATACGATTTAGAAATAGTGGATTGGGAAATAGTAGACTTAGTTTTTGAAACAGTGGATTTAGAAATAGTAGATTTATTATTTGAAACAGTGAATTTGGTATTTGAACTTGAATTTACAGTACCTAGACTGTGGGACTTGCAACGGTACTGGTTTGCAAACCCAACATCTAGTTTAAAGAGTTAGGACTGTTTTCTATTTCAAGGATCTGTGGAGGCGATGATGTTTCGGATGCCGACTCTATGAAGTTTTGTTGAAAATTCCTAGAGTTATTAGGCAAGTCATTATTGTGCGAATTGTTATTAAATGTTCTAGAATTATTATATTGGCGCTAACAACATTGCGAAATATGATGGCCTATATTCTTACAATACCTACAAATGACCGGTGTTGTATTATTCCGAGAACTGTGGAAGGAATTATTTTGCATACGCGGCTGATATTGCAAGCGCGGTGTAGTGTCGCGTCTTAACTTATTATAACACTCCGACTCTAAATGACCTGATTTGTTACAAAATTTACATAACTGTGATTTTAAAATAGAACTTTTGCTCAAATTAAGATTTTTCTCTTCCTGGAATGCAATGTTTACTGCTTCATTTAGAGCCCGAGGGTTTCTGCATCGTACAATATTACCAAGAGCCGAATGTAATCCCAAAGTAAATGTATATAATGCTAGATCTTCTGTCATAGCAATACGACCCGCTAATTCTTCAAGGAAATTTAAATCTTACTTAAATCTTTAAGGAATCTGAGTTATGGATTTCCGACTGCAGAGGAGTGTGGCATGTATCAACTCTTAAGGCGTATTGTGCAACTGTCTCATTGAGTAGCTGTTTGCATGACTGAAGTTCTAATAATAGATTATTGTAATGTTTTTTGAGAAAATCTTTATAAACTTTGTGCACATAAATAGTACAGAGGCGGACTTAATGCCGTAGGTATTATCTACCAGTCAACCTTTGGGTGATGCAGAGATACATGTAATAGGTGCAATTCATAAATTTACATTAATACACACACACACACACACACACACACACACACACACACACACACACACACACACACACACACACACACACACACACACACACACACACACACACACACACACACACATATATATATATATATATATATATATATATATATATATATATATATATATAAACCTATATAATACATTATAAATATATATTACGTATATACAGTAAAATAATTATATACATACAAAATAGATAAATATTTTATTTGATCATGCAACCTGTGCTTTACCGGTTAATTTCGACGGTATTAACTTTAGTAAAATACCTTTCTGAGATGCTGACGCGAGATCTAAAGCGTTTCTACAGTTAGTTAAAATCCCGGGGAGAGTTTCTTTTTCTCCGCTATACGGGTGAACAAAATCGCATAAAACTTTAAGTGGAACATGTTCCAAAAGTAATACTTAGGACCTTTCAGTTTTCGTTATATTAAGTATTTAGGATTAACGTGAATAGGAAATTAATTCAAATTGATAAGTGGCAATAACAATGAACAAAATATAGTACTCACAGGCAAATCACGCACTGGACGAACATAATCGGCGGTGGCGAGCAGTTGAAGAAACCTCTTGAACTGTGACGATGGAATCGGCCTTGACTGGTCGATGCTGTCATCGGTAACGATCTTCTAACGGCAGGCAAGCGGTCACGGCGAGATGTGGGCAGCACACCGTCTACGAGACGATGCGTCGGATAGCGAGGTGCTGCGAGCGGAACAGGACCCCATACGGCGATATGGGCCCTCGACACAGCGAGATACGGCGAGATTCGGCGAGACACGGTGAGATTCGGCGAGATGCAAAGAGATATAGTGAGATTCGCCGAGATACAGCGAGTTTCGGCGAGATACGGTGAGATACGGCGAAATATGTCGAGCTACAGCGTGACTCAGCGAGATACAGCGAGACTCAGCTAGATACAGCGAGATCCAGACAGTTGTACTTCGTCTGGATTGAACTGAAACGCAGCGAGTTGTGGGCACTGGTTGACCTTATTTCGTGGAATATCGGGCTTATGGAATTTGTATAAATCTACCCGACTATCCCACTTCTGACACCATTGTAACAGGGCAGGTCCGAAATAGCTTTTTAAAAAAAAACTCAAAGGTCAAAACAGACTAATTTAATGAAAGAAAATGACTAAAAATAGAATTAACAAAAAACCTAGTGCCCACAACGAAGTCTGTAATAAGAATGTCTTTACCGGAATCGAATAATAATGCATGGATCAGTTTCAATGAGGTATATCGCTTAATGCCTACTGCTGATCTAAGCATTATTATTTTATATGTACTTCATACATTAAATACTATAACAGTATGGAACCCTAAAAACTAAAACATTCACATACCTCCATTATTTCTTTGCGCTAATCACATCAGTGGTTCCACTTTGAAGAAAATTTCACACACGATTAGGCAATAAAAGCACATTTTCATCCAAAAGTTGTGCAAAAAGAGTTACATTACGGATAATCTTAGGCCTTGTGGCACCAATCTCCTCATATAGACACATTGAGGAGTAGAATTTCTGACTCAGTTCAAGATTTTTATCAGTAGGTAACTGCTTTTCTTGATATTGCTGAAGTTACATGTTTCAAAATTAGGCTTTCGTAGACTTTTGAAGCGTACTATTCCTTTATCCATTATTCGAGAAAAAGTAAAAGATTTTTAGTTTCTAGACTAACTCCAGTTATATGGGTTTTCGGCATAGCACGCCAACATTTCATTCCCTTACACGTAATATAAAAAAAGGTCCTTTTTTCACTTTGAATTTACAGTGAATCATGCACATTATTTTACTAGTCACAGGAACTTTGTATCCACGGCATATTAACCATGTATTTCATATTTCGTTTTATGTGTTACGCGATAGAGCCCTAGCCTTGGTACATAAAATAATATTACTATAGGTATCGGAAGAAGTTTTCTATCAAGATCCTTGTCCCTTTCTTAAGAACTCGTTAATATATAATAAACATCCGAAAGTGAAGTAACTTTCGCGGCCAAAATAAAATATTCATGAAATACTTATCCTGACCATCAACTTGAAATAACTAAAAGAAACTAAAGGAATAAGAAACTTCAAAATCTGAGAATCTCTTTTATTGTTGCGTTGCGCCGTCTAAAATTATACAAAATAAGCCTTTGGAGTACCTGAGACCTCCGGTGTCAGAATATTGAAAACCTTTTTTTGCTGAACTGTTTACTATAAAGGATTTTGGAGTACCTAGCAGATATTTGGATAAAAAATTTAAAGTCGTTTAGAGGACAGAATAAATTAATCTGAGAATCAATATTAAATTTTGTTGATTCAAAGTTTAGAATTAGTTGGTTATAATAGCCGTACTACTAATAAATATGTCAACTTGTTAATTCATTATCGTATGCCTCGTGCATCGGAGAGCACGTTAAACCGTTGGTCCCGGCTGTCATGAAGATCTTTGACAGTCGTTACGAGGAGTCAGTACCCTCAAATAGACTGATACTGGTCTAAATCTCTGGCATTTCGCTCTGTATAAAGGTGAATATTCAGTCATATATGGTTAGTGGCCAGTAAGTGGACCCGGGTTCCAAGGCGTGTAAGTCTTGGATGCAACCGGGATGACGTTAGGACGATGATGATGGTTATGTAGCAGAACCCGTTAAATACTTTTATTATTCTTACTTCTCTTTAAACACTTCACCGTCATTCAGTACTTAAAACGTTGAACCGTGTTTTCCTTCACTTTGGAAACCCAAATAATGGGCAACATTATGCATCTGTAGGGTGCATGTGACTCTCCCAACAGATGCTGAGAGCAGACCTTACCCAATAAAACCACTGCGGTATTTGTTGACGTACCTTATATGTAGAGCCACGCGATAAGTAAGCTTACTTTAGCTGTAGCCTTGTAGCTGTGCTGAACGAGTATTAATGTACCTTCAAATATTTGAGCGAAGACACTGAGGTAATACGTACAGTCAGTATCAACTATCTCCGATCTTGAGAAACTAGTTTAACCCCCGGTTACAACCGCGTTATTTAGGAATACTGTTCGGCATCCGTGGCACTCTCTTTCTTTGATAAATCCAACACAAAAACTACTATTAAAATCGGTTCCTAAGATTACCACGCTGAACCAACCAAAGAAATAAAATATTCTGCTTTATAATATGAATATTATTAAAAGTATAGATTTACTCTATACCAGATACCGACGAAAACCAGTATCATATACTACACTATACTACAAAATCTTATAGACTAGCACAGCTACTGTGAACACTTAAAAATCTTACGCCGAATCTTCGAGACTATCACTTTCTTAAATGATTTCGCAATTCAGGCTAGTTGGCAATGAAAATTTGAGCTTAGCTACTTTAAAATTTAACTTCAGTATTCAAACAATTTGCGAAATCAATTTTGAAAATATTACTTCCAATAGTTTTTGTTCTCAAAAGTTTTGAGTTGCCAACTTTTCAATTAAAATCCGAAGTATAAAATATTTCAAACAATAAGTTTGCCAACAGTAACAGAATTCAATAGCTGATGGAGATAATGCGTAGATCGTATATTAATAATATATGTTCAAACAATATGGGGAAATAGAAAATACTTAATGTGAAAATATTGAAAATGCTGTTGAACGCCGTGCCAGTCTTGTTTTGTGTAAAAATCGGGCATTTGTTAGGCATTTCACAGGCCATGATCGAGTTATAACAATTTGGCGGTGTTGAGCGACAAATGATAGCGATTCATATCTAATTAACTATAATAATATTATAAAGCTAAATAGTTTGTCTTTTTTCAATGCCCTAATCTCAATAAGTATGAATCGAGAAAGGCATGTTAAGATGGTTTGGGCACATGGAGATCCTCTCCATGTGCCCAAACCATGGATGACGAAAGACTGTCAAAGAAGAGATATAAAGGAAGTGTGAATGGGACAGGACGAAGTGGACGACCTAGGCGGACGTTCTCTGACCAAATTGGAACCAAAAGTATTATGCTTGAGTATTATGATGTACAGTAAATATATACAAGTGATATAGAAGGTGTAACAGTTGCAGCACCTTACAAAATGTAAATTGTGTATTATGCAAAACCTGGCGATGAAAAAGAGTGACCGTGAGTTTTATTGCCCGTTCTTTCTCATGGTTCTACCTATTGCTTTGCGAACGTGGCAGTAAATGTAAATGTAGAAGCATACAGTAATAATGTTTTAAATTTGAGTATAAGTAATTATTTTATAAATTTATTGTTTTGACGTTCATAAGCGTCACATTGTGACCCAAATGAATAAAGGATTTTGAATTTGAATTTGAATTTGGAGACATCCTAAAAAAAGTACAGGTCAGAAGTTCCCTAAACAGAAAAGCATGCATGAGAAACTTGATGAGAGTGAATGAAGCAAGAGAGGTAAGTCAGGATCGTAGAAAATGGCGTTCCGTAGTCTCTGCCTACCCCTCCAGGAAACAGGCGTGAGTCTATTGTAACGTTATCCCTACTTAGGTGTGGATAAATGAAAATCGTGGTTAAATGTTACAATTAAAAATCTGTTTAATTCGTCAAGGAAATATAAGCATCATTTAGCAATGCATTAAATTGAATATTAATATATAGTTAAAGAGGTAGAACCAGGGTCGCGTGATTCGGCGATGGTAAGGGGTCCTGTTGAGGGTCCGGTTCCGGTGGTCGTTCAGAGTAGCTGGTGCACTTAGCTTTGCTTGCCGCTGTCCAGCCGAATGCAGAAAGAGGGGCCCGCGCTCCCAGCGACTCCGTATTTATAGGAAGCGCGAAGCCCAGTGTGGCGTCTGAGGTGAGTGGGAGGTGTGATCGCGACGTCACACACTCCCCCCATTAGGCCAGAATTTTTCATCCGGGGAAATTCTGCGGCTGGTAGGCGGCAACAGCATTCCGGGAACCTGAAACAGATGAGTGGTGGTGTCTTTCAGGGTTAGTTGTTGCTCTGTACTTAGCCTACTGCTAAGTACAAAGCAACTACTAACCCTGAAAGAAAAATCAAGTATAACCCTCGACCATTCATAGGTCACCAAGCATTGAACGTTTCTATTACCTGACATTCATCACATTCAAAAGGCCTACACACAATCATACGTATGAACAAGCCAGCATTCATTCCCGATGCGAGTCGTATTCATTATAATACAAGACGCGCGAAGAGGTATTATACGTGAGGTTTAGAGTAAATAGCCACCCAGCCTAGGTTGCTAGGCACCACCTGACAACCCCGGTTCGATAAGTAAAGTTAAATTGAAAATGTTTTAGTCGTAAACTAATATTACGATCTTACGATATTACGATACTAACAATATTACGATCAGTTGGCAATATCACAAGCAAATTGCTCAATAACACGCTCGATGTGAATTGCAAGGGCAAATTGTATACATTTAAAATAAAATAAACAATGATTACGGCGATGGAAAGTTTTGAGCTGGCGAGTGGCTGGTAAATACGTGAGTCATCACTGCGCGTGAGGCGCCGCGCCGCATTCCATTGTCGTGAATCATTATTTAGTTTCTGAACATGACACAAAGTCACTAACGGCAAATACACAATTCGGAGTAAGTTGTAATGAATAATATATCACCGCAGGAGACGATCGATGATATAGTATACACTACCATAGCTAAAAAAAACAAAAAAAAAAAACACAAGCGAGAATCGAACAACAGACCGATCCGACAACAACCTTTTAACCACTGAGCCATAAGGGAAAAAACAGTATTTTTTACATTACGATCAGTCATTACTAAAGCTATATGTAACAAGATATTTGGGTACATAATTTAGCTGTAATTGGGAGTTAAATTTTTTTATACTATTTGTAACAAAATGTTAAGTTCTTTTTGTGATTCGATCATTAGTGATGAGCATTAATCATTTCATTCTTAAACTTTGTAGTGAGTTAATTTAAGATCTTTAATATGGAAATCACAAAGGGGTTGGGCAAACATATCTGATAGTTTATACACAAGGGAAGATTTTTTTGCCGCAATTTTACATTTAATAAATTTTTTGCTGAAATACTTATCCTTGTCACTCATATAGAAAGTTCTTTTCCAAACCACATCACCAATATTGAAATCAGCCGATATTCGACGAAGAATATAAGAATGCCTATTCATCTGATGAGCATTGTGCAATTCTGCATGCACCTTGTCAAATATGGTAGACAGATGGCCAAGCGTTTGGGCATATTCATCCCGCGGCTCAAATACAATATTGGTGTCCGATTCATTATGAATATAATGAGAACCACAAGTAACCAATTCGCGACCATAAACCAAGAATGATGGGATAAAACCAGTTGATTCGTTCACCGCACAGTTGAGTGCAAATTGTATCTTTGCTAAGTTCAAATCCCATATGCGGTGGTCGCGGTCTATAAAAGTTGAAACAGCTGTCATAATAGTTTTGTTATATCTCTCGACCGGATTAACGTGTGGGGTATACAGCGGTATGTAATGCAAGTTAGGAACCTTGTATTTGGATAGTACATTTTTAAAGGTGTTGTTGATAAAATGCTTACTGTTATCTAAGACAATGGTAGACGGAATACCATGAACAAGGAAAGCATTTTCTTCTAATATTTGGTTATAATTTCGGCAGAGGCACGCCTAATTGGAAAAAGCAAACAATATTTAGTAAAACAACAAGACACTACGAAAACATACGTATTCTGCTTCCTCGAGAGGGGTAAAGGTCCGACGAGGTCTATGCTCAACATCTGAAATGGTCTATGACACGATTTAGGTTGACCCATATGGCCGAGAACGGTACATTCCATGATTTTGGTGCTTGTGGGCCGTACAAGTATTGCACGCATGGACGGCTTCAACGACATCGCTATACATACCCGGCCAGTAGTGGGCAAGCGATAAACGCTTGTATGTTTTAAAAATGCCGAGATGGCCAGCAGTGGGCAAGGAGTGATTGTCGGATATGATGTTTGGTCTCATTTCCAACGGTATTACCTCCTTCCACTGAAACTCCCTAATAAGTGGGTTTAATCACTTTTTAAGTCGATACAATTTATTATTAATTATTTGATAGTCAACATAAGACGATGGCCTCTTTAAGCAACCGTTAAATACGTTTAGATACCAAGAATCATTAGTAAAAACCGGTACAATTGCATTAGAATCATTACTATCATCCTGCGAACCGTTGATAATAGCAGAGACAGGTACAGAGCGAGACAGAAAATCAGGCAAAACATTATCTGAACTACGACGATGTCTAATTTCAAAATTATAACAAGAGAAACGAACACTCCATCTGGCTAAACGGCCTGTGGGATTATTTAATTTTAAAAACCACTGTAATGCTACGTGATCAGTATAGACAACAAACTTCCTACCATTCTCGGTATAACAGCGCCAATGCTCAATAGTCGACAAGACTGCTAATGCTTCGCGCTCAGTAGCACTATAATTTTTTTTCCTGGCTGGATAATGACTTGCTGTAATAGGCAATTATCCTTTCTTCACCCTTCAACACTTGACAGAGAACGGCTCCTATACCATAATAGCTAGCGTCCGTGTAATTTTCAAAAGGTTCAGAAAAATTTGGACAGGATAAAATCGCTGGGGAGGCCAAGCTTTCTTTTAATTTTATATATGCTTGTTCAGCCTCTGCCGATCAACAGGAAGGCGGTGCCTTTTTGCCTTGAGAAGTTAGTTTGTTCAAGGGTGTTGCAATAGTGCTGAAATTGGGTATAAAGTGCCTATACCACGAGGCCGTGCCCAAGAAACGACGAACCTCCTTTCTAGTACTAGGAGTCGGGTACTCTTTTATGGAAGCAATTTTATCGGGGTCGACATAAAGACCCTTAGAATCGACAACAAAGCCAAGATACTTTAACTTATCTCTAAAAAAATTGCATTTATCGAAGTTAATGGTTAAGTTAGCGATTTTAATTTTTGAAGAACGCGTAGTAACAGCGAAAAGTGTTCAGAAAAATTGGAACTAATACAGATTATATCGTCGACAAAACAGAACACCTTGTTCTCAAATTCAGGCCCATAGAACAAAAAATCAGCCAATCTTTGTTGAATTGCAGGGGCATTAGTAAGCCCAAAAGGCATTTTTTTAAATTTAAATGTTCCGCGAGATGGAACGTAAAAAGCTGTTTTACAACGATCCTCTTTTTTAATTAATGTCTGCCAGAAACATTTGGAAATGTCAATACTAGACAAATATTGAGCATTACTAAGGTTATCAAGGATCTCCGAAATATAAGGCAAATTATAAGCTTCTTTCCTCATCACCGAATTTAATTTTCTACTATCCAAGCAAAAACGTAGTTCACCATTCTTTTTCGGAACCAAAATTACAGGGTTGGACCAAGGACTTTCCGCCGGCTCGACGACATCCTCCTCAAGCATCTCGTCCAGTTGTTTAACTAATATGCGTTGTTTATCGGGAGACATACAATAATAACGCTGACGAATAGGGGGGCTGTCACCCGTATCGATCGAATGGGTAATTAAATGAGTACAACCTAAACCCCTAATTTGGTAGGATATATTTTTGAAATTTGAAACAACCTTATCGGCGATACGTCTTTGTTCTGAGGTTAAATTATCGTAGGGGATAATATGCCTAGAACATGATGTGGTGTTTAACTCGGCAACCTCAGCGTCAGACTTATTTAAAAGTAAGACGGAGTCCAAATGATTTGGGAACAAACCGAAAGCCCTCCTGAAATCCATACCTAGGATTAAAGAGTTCTTGATGCCAGGGACTATATGAACTATTAGGCGAACTACTTTATTATGAAATTCAAAGGTAACGGAAACCGATCCAGCAGAAAACAACCTTTCACCGCCTGCAGTAATAAGTTTCAACGGTTGAGAATCCATCAACTGGCAACCATTGTCAAGCAAGAATTTGTGCGAATTGTTACCCAGAATAGTGACGCACGAGCCAGAATCGAGCAAGCCAACAGCACGCTTACCATTAATATTAACTCAATATAAGGATTATATTCAAAATTAATTTCTTGGATTGAAGACAAGTGATAAAAATTAAAGAATTTAGCAATATAATTCAACTAGTTATGCCAATTGCGTTTATCAAAATTAGCCTATTTTATTAATCCAATCCGATTTAATTAGTTTTTTGGACTATTATTTTTTGTTGCTAGGAGTTTTACAATTGGGGCAATTAGTAACACGATAACCCTTCAAACACAATCTTAACTATACATTACAACAAACTACATATTAATTACAACAACTATATATTCAACTTCACACTTAAAACAAATCAACAGATTGGGTTTATTACAAGTATTCAAGGAGTGCGAACATGTTCTACAACGAGGGCAAAATTGATTACTATTTAGAATTAGGGGATTTACTGACGGCATTAATAATCGGTTTCTCTTTGTAATTATTTTGATAGGAAATATTATTTCTGTTTTTAAAGTTAGAATAATTTTGATATGATTTTTTATTAAAATTGGGGACAGAACGACTAGGGGAGGTATGATTATCTAAAAACTCAGGAGGTAAATAATTAGAAGAAGAAGAGAAAGGACCACGATCCCTACTAAGGCTGTCCAGCTTCTCAAATTCCTGGCACACAACAACCAAACTAAGAATGTCAACCACCTTAGTAGTAAGGAAACAGTTTGTGTAACAAGGTTTTATATGATTTAAAATTATGTCTAATTTCTGCGCCTCGCTAATGGGGTCATCCAAACGAGAGAATAGACCTTTCATTTTTGCAATGTTTAAAGTAATATTTTCATTCTCGCCTTGGTGATGAAGTCTAATCGCCGACATAAGTTTGTAATCGTGGTTACGAGGGCTAAAGTCTCTTTTCAAATACAAACCCAATTGATTCCAAGAATTGACACTATCTTTAACGCTGCAGTACCAAGTAAATGCGTCGCCAGTAAAAATTTCAAACGAGAATGCGAGAATCTTCTCGTCGGGAACAGATCTACAAACCATAAACTCGTTGACCTTTTCTATAAAGGCACGGACACACGTTTTGCCATTATATTTAAATTTAGACAACTCAGAAAACAACTTACGGTCGTAAGAAAAAGCGTTAACAGATGATTCATTTGATATAACGTGTGAGCAACTTGTTTGTGGTTTAGGTGAAACAGCTCGCAGAGCCGATAATTGACCGCGGAAATCTAGCCAAAGAGTATCTAAAACACTGGCATTGTTAGGTTCGTTCACGTTCACTCTATTCAACCTGTGATATAAGTGGTGTAATAAAGATTCTGTACGCGAGAACAAATTATTTTCAAACTCGATTTGTAGTATTTTTTAATTATTGATTATCTTTATGAGAGTTATTTTTATGCCTGATATGTCTTCAGAAAAAGAAAGATGAGACTCGCATATGGTCTCAGCCCGAAACTAGTTTGCTGTAGCCGACGGCTCGGCACCTCGAATTGCCACCTCATACTCTAGTTCGCCCTTTTGAAGTAGCAAGTATTTGATTTCAAAAGACATCGTCGCAATATGCAGTAGAAAGTTTATAATAATATCGACTATAAGGTGTAACTCGACCAGTCAAGGTCGCACAAAGAGGGTTATACGAACAATCAAAAATTGTAAAAAAAAGCAGAAAGGGTATGAATTCGTTTCAAAAAATTCATCCCGAAGGGCAGTTATTATAAGAAAATAATTAGTAGTAGTAATTAATTTTAATTAGTAGTAGGCAATTAAAAAGGCTATCACAAAACAAGCGATACACGAGTGTGACCTTAGCGCCTCGTTTAGTTGACACGTGGCCGCAAACAAAGCGATTATAACTTGTTGCTTATGCGGTTGATACCCAATTAATTATCACACGCTGCAACAGAAACAGTTATAATATAAAAAAAACACTTACCAAGCGAGGTAAGAAAAATTGAACACAAATAAAACAATATAACACTGATTTGGAACGATTTCACACATACACAGTTAAAAAAAAAATACTTACCAGAAACGGATTCCCTACAAAACTCTACTTATATATTCCCGTGGGCGCCACTGTAACGTTATCCCTGCATAGGTGTCATCATCATCATCATCAGCCTTTAGCAGTCCACTGTTGGACTAGGCCTCTCCTTTGAAAGGAGGAATTGGCCTACTATATCACGCTGGCCAAACGGGTTGGTATAGGGTTTGTATCAAGTTTTCATTCTCTTACAGTGCTGTTCTCTGCATAATATGCTCCCTCTGTCGGCTTTTACGACACCCACGGGACGACATGTGGTGGTGACATTCCGTATTCTTAATCCGTCACCACACGGACAAATAGGTGTGGTTAAATGAAAATCGTGGTTAAATGTTACAATTAAAAATCAGTTTAATTCGTCAAGGAAATCTAAGCATCATTTAGCAACGCATTAAATTGAAAATTAATATATATGCTAGTTAAAGAGGTAGAACCAGGGTCGCGTGATTCGGCGATGGTAAGGGGTCCTGTTGAGGGTCCGGTTCCGGTGGTCGTTCAGGGTAGCTGGTGCACTTAGCTTTGCTTGCCGCTGTCCAGCCGAATGCAGAAAGAGGGGCCCGCGCTCCCAGCGACTCCGTATTTATAGGAAGCGCGAAGCCCGGTGTGGCGTCTGAGGTGAGCGGGAGGTGTGATCGCGACGTCACAGCGACGTCACACTATGTATGTATGTATTAATCACGGGTGCGGAGCAGTAGCCTTAAATAACGAGGGTCTAACCGCGGCCTCAGATAATGCATTTAGTATATATATTTTTTTATAGACTCACGCCTGTATCCCCAAAGGGGCAGGCAGAGGTGTAATATTACACCCACATTTCGCCATGGATTTTTAGGTCCCACGTAATAGGGACTACCTCGTTGGTCTCACGGCATAAATTTGCGCGTGGGATTGGGAGGTCTCGGGTTCGATTCCCGGGTCGGGCAAAGTGTTATTGGGTTTTCCGTTAGGAAATTCCCAGTAAAAGCACGGAGTCTGGTAATGTGCCCGGTACGGCAATAGGCTTGCCTCCTATTACGTGGGACCTAAAAATCCATGCATTTAGTAATTAGTTACAATATCGGTCATGTGCGTATCGCGCTACCTATTCGAGTAATGAAAAAGAAAATGATCACGCCTTTTTAGTTCACTTAAAACAGAAGTTTCAACCAATATTAATTCTACACAACTACAGGCTTATTTGTAAAACACCGTTAACCTCTCAGGAATAAAGACATAAAGACATAAAGACATATTTATTTCTGCATTTTGGTTGTTTACAACACTTATACATGTCAATACCCTATTTTAGATGAAGCCGGCTTTCCTAGCTAAATGACTTCTTGAGAAGAAAGGCCGAAACAAACTCAGAGTCATTGTTTTTTTTGTCACTTCAATTTCTTTAGTATTTTCTTCATCTTTTAAAGTCCAGACAAAAAAGGGTTTAGTATGCAAGTACAATGCAGGAAATTATCTGAGGCTTTTGACTGACTCGGCCCACTGATGGCCCGCATTCAACAGCAATCGTACGGCTCAACCTTAATTGAGGGAGCCAGCACGATCTGTATCACTATGCCTCCATGCCATCAGAAGGTGTATGCATAAGCATGTCAGCCTAAGCCATCAGACAGGTTGCCACAACTATTTGTTTATATGTTTAATAATGCCCACATCGTACTCACAACTTTACATGCTAATACACAGTAAAATACATGTTGCAAACAATAAGTAAAAATAATAAAAATTTAAACAATAAAATGTCATATATTTAAAATGTCGGAAAATATTATTAAATGTCAGAAAATATTATTGAATGTCAATTTATGAAAAATATGTTACTAACATCATTATCAACAACTTTTGTTAAAGTTAAACAAAAATAAAGTCACTTACTAGATTTATAAAATCAGATATCAGATATCTGAGAAATTCAATGCACAACACGACCAATTTTCAATCGAACCTAACCAAACCAAGCTGTTATAAAGATGTGTTTTTCACATAATCGTCTTGTGGACGCTGTAAATACCTGTTCTCATTTCATTACAAATTCAAATCCATCCAAATCACGATTTAGTATTAAACGTCTTATCTTTCACCGAACGCCAACCTTTACTACTTTAGTAAAAGCATAAAGATTGAAGGAAATTAAATGACGGTCCGTGAAGCGGTTCCAATTTAGAGACCCACAAATCAGCGTTGAAATGCTATCCTTTTACCTACTATAGTCTGTCAAATATTTTAACGTAATACTTCACATGGATCTCTTTCAGGCGTTCCAACCGCAACGTCTTGTAAATGCTTTCAAACTATTTGAAGTTTTGAATCTATTTAGTGCTGGCTGCTTTATATGCAGCCAGGCATTAAATGTTGCTTAACCTAAACATCTATCCAATATATACTTTTTGCAATATTCCTATTTTAGGATAAAGGATTACTAATATTCATCATTAGGCAGCGAGAATATTGAGAAAAGACAGAATGCTAGTTGCTACGCAGTTTAAACCCACAGCGTACACCATTGACCTTTCGACAATATAATACCCACAATTAAATTGTTTATTATCGTTTACTGATACGTTGAAGGAAAATAAGAATATGATCTTTATACCTTGTACTAAACGTCGCTAGCGGCTTCGCCCGCGTCAATTATACATGTTAACCTTCCTCTTGAATCATCTATACATATAATTAAATGGTAGGCAAGTCAAAACTGTACATTGAATATTTTTTTAAATAATACTTGGGGTGTGATTTACAATCGATACCGAAGCCAAAAATATAGTTTTTAGATTTTTTGTCTGTTTGTCTGTTTGTCCTTAAATCTGGGATAAACTCAAAAAGTATTGCATGGGTTTACTTCAAATTTGGCACGAATATTATGAAAAGGTCGGGTCAACATAATTATAGGCTATATATTATCACGCTATGACCTACGGGGAAAGAGCAGTGAACCTTTATTACTTCAACTCATTCTGTAACAACGTGTAATCTAACGACGCATATTTGAATGTTATTGTGTTAACCATGCTATAAGCTAGCTTCACACTATAAGAATCACGCAATATAAGTAACTTAGGCCGATAAACATAATTAAATAAATATAAGTATTACAAAGACAATTTTAACATCTATGAAATCTGAAAAACATCAAGTCGAATTACATGACTGTATAAACCGTTTTTTGGATATAAATAATTTAAATTTGATCACGTTGGCGAGGTTAATAGTTGTTTTTAAAAGTCATAGATGGAGTGTGCATTTTCTTTTTAAAAATTGTATCGTTAATTCGTTTGAGATGAGCAAGACAATAAAAAAATGTGTTTATATAAGTTTTAAGCTGCTTCATCTATATCTTATAAAATTCGTAGAGTTTGTCTGTATGTAATAACAAACAGAACTCAAAAATAACTGCATAGATTTATAACAAAATTTGTACTCGAAAACGGCACGCTATTGCTGTAAGCAATTTGAGTTAAATAACGAAGAAAGTGGACAAAGAACCTCCTTTTTTTAAGTCGCTTAAAAATTAAGCATGCCATATCTTAAACATAAGACTTACGTAACAGTGATAAGGGATACGTGCTCAAGGATTGCTCTCTGATCGTATGGGATGAGTGTACGATGGCCAATAGGAAGGCAGTTGAGGCCGTGGACAGAACCCACAGGAACGAACATTTGATGCGTCAAAAGTCAAAAGTCAAAAATCATTTATTCATCTAGGTCACAAGGTGACGCTTATGAACGTCAAATTTTTAAAGTAAATTACTAATGCTTCTACATTTACATTTACTGCCTCATTCGCAAAGCAATAGGTAGAACCACGAGAAAGAACGGGCAATAAAACTCGTGGCCACTCTTTTTAATCGCCAGTGTTATGGTACATATTTTGTTTTTGTAAGGAGCTGCAACTGTTTCACATTGTAATTAATTACTTGTAAATAGTAAATAAGAACATACATAATACTTAAACAAATATGCAGTTACTAAATTAAGTGCTGTAATAGTCTTTCAATGTGAATCTTGTGTAACAGGAGCATCCACAGTGCGTGCGTGGTGTCACAGTTCCGTTTAGTGGCGATTTCCTCCAAACGCTTCCCGTGGTGACGCGGGGATCGAGGGCTGACGAGGTGAATGCTTAGTTGTAACGATCTTCGTTGTGGTCACGAGTTCGTACGCTGCGCTTGACCATTCATATGAGAGCTCGGCTTGGCGGCAATTCACGTGCTCAAGACTTCTCCGATGTCCTTCTAAGTCTTGGCGAAGGCACTCTAACAGAGGAGAGAGGTGGACAGGTGGTGCTTCCAGAATATCTCGGTAGAGTTGTATCCAACTTAGATGAACTCATTCGCTGTGTGTACGGGGACATCAGTCGTATACCGCACCAGCAGAATTTTTGGGGTGTGACCGGGCCATTTTGACGCCCAAATATTATCAGGCTGCAGCAATTAACGAATGCATTCTCTCGGAAATTGAGGGGAATTAAGTGGTCTATGCCACACATTATCCGGTGGAATTTCTGAACTCCCAGTCAGCAAGCTGACTTCCAGCGCATACCATCAAGCTGAAGGTCGGTGTCCCGATAATGCTTCTTTGGAACCTATCTCTTTCGATGTTGTGTAACAGGACCCACCTTAAAGTCATCTCGCTCCACTGACACACCATTGAGGCGGAAATTACGGCTTACGGGATGTGGCGCGGCAAGGCAGTATTTATACCACGCTCTCCCCTCATACCTTATAATTTACCGTTCCAGTTCAAGCGCGTACAGTTCCCCGTGACTGTTTGCTTCGCGATGACCATCAATAAGCCGCAGGGGCAGACACTGAGGGCAGTGGGTGTCGACCTCAGGACGAGCTGCTTCTCACACGGGCAGCTGTACGTCACTTGCTCCCGCGTCACCAGTTCTGATTCTTTTTAAATTTTGGCTTATCATCAGCCCTTTATACTGTCCCACTGCTGGGCACGGGCCTCTTCTCACTATGAGGAGAATAAGGCCATAGTCCACCACGCTGGCCAAGCGCGGGTTGGAAGACTTCACATGTCTTTCGAAAACATTATAGAGATCTCTCAGACATGCAGGTTTCCTCACGATGTTTTCCTTCACCGTTTAGGAAGCAACAATTAACAATTTAATACGCACTTAACTCCGAAAAGTCATTGGTGCGTGCCGTAGATTTGAACCCGAGACCCTCTGCGTAGAAGTCTGTCGGTCTCTCCACGCAGCTATCGCAGCCTTCATTATTACTACATTATGGTTGCGGAGAGCCAAACCACTTATGTTGTTTATCGAGAAGTCCTGTAATTATGTAATTTTATCCTATTCGGTATTCCTTATTCATTATTTTCTTCAACTGCTTTAGTTACAACTTATGACTTAATTTAGCAGAATCACCATAAAGTCATTAATTCAAAGCAGGCTGAAAATCAGCACTTTTTGAAGGTCAATTTTACAAAAGACAGTCTCCCTCTGTTACTGCACTTTCTGTAGATATGAAATGTAAAGAAAAAACGGGTAAATGAATGTTATTTTAAAAGGTATAGTCGTAGGTATTTTTGGTACTGTATAGCGTTCACGCAGACGACGTCGCGGGCAGTAGCTAGTTCTATCTATAAAAAACATACATACATCCATAGACTCACGCCTGCTTCCCCGAAGGGTTAGGCATAGTAAACGCCCACTTTTCGCCAGTGTTTTGATCCCACGTAATAGGTGGCGAGCCTATTGCCGCTTATCGGGATAATTTGTTTGCCAGAGACTCGTCTGTTAATCGGCAGGTGCACCACTTGCAGGTGAGGTTGGCTTGGAACCCTAAGTTCTTGGTGGGAACCCTAAGCACCGTAAGTATTTTTAAAAAAACCGCATTATCGGCGCCGCGGGAGTGTAAGCGACTGCTACGCCGAAGGTCGCGGGTGCGGTTCCCGCTCAAGTCAAACATTTGTGTGCATGAACATGGATGTTTGTCTTGGTCTCGGTGTTTCTATGTATAATATGTATGTATTTACAAAAAAGTATATATGTATGTTTATCCATTGTCTAGTACCCATAGTACAAGCTCTGCTTAGTTTGGGACTAGATGGTGTTGTGTGAATGTGGTAGAATATTATATTATATTATATTATTATTATTTACTATGCTGAGGATATTTCCTATTATTATTTACCTGGTTTCCAAAGGGTGTCTGCGCATTTTGGACACATTCAAACCGCAGTTCACACACTCACACAGTCCACTCACAGCAGTAGATGATGACTGCTGTGAAACACTATGTCCAGGGTGTACGCCGGGGTCGTCGGTCGAAGTATCTATTATCAAATCCAAGTTCTTACCAGTTTTATCATGAGCAGAGGAATCGGAATCCATGTTCAAGCTGTGGTCGTCGGGTATCATAGGTAAAAGTTGTCGATTTTAAACCGCAAAAATGTACACAAAGAGACACAAGGCAGTTGCAAAACAAGCAATGATTTTGACATTTAAGATTTCCGGCTTCTATCAAGGTAGTAATGGTGTTGCCATAAAAAACACAAAATATCGATAAATCGATAATAGTTACTTTAACTTAATCAATGCTATCGTACAAAAATAATCATAATTATTATTAGAGGTACTTTCTGTGTTATTACATATATTTTTACAAAATGAATAGTGAACGATTGAAATAACATATGATAGAAAAAAAAAAATTATTTTGCCGGTTAATTATCTGTCAACATATTTTTTGTCGGGGCAACATTTTACAAATATTACAAACTTGCACAGACTAATGAATACACGGAAGAACTAGGATACATATTAATATATTTTTTAGTATAACCTAATAACTGTGCAGTTCTGGGCCTAGATCTGGCATGCCCCTTGATTATTTTTACTCAATACACGCGTCGTCCGCCTCAAAGGGCGGTACAAAGAGATATGTCGGTCGCATGTACCTACCGCTTAAATATGAGACCTAGGCTTAACTGTGAATGTTGTATGAAATTTCTTGGAAATCAGTTTAACACACAATATCAAAGGCCAAGCACGTAGGTTCTGGCTTTGATATTTCTAATACATAAACAAGCTTTGTTATTCAAGATTGTTGATACTAAGAACCTGGTCATACCTTGAGCATAACAGGAACGTTGTGTAGGTTCACAATATATATCGTAGAGCTAAACCTACCAGAATTCCTATGATGTAGTTGCCGATTAAATTACTTGGCAGACTAAATATTGTACAACTTTCACACAAATTTTGAGTTTATCTGAAATAATTATAATGCCTATCCTTGACCGCCTCCCGTGGTCCAGTGGACAGCGCATGCATCTGATAATCAGGAGGTCTCTGATTCGATCCCCGGGTCGACAAAGAGTAACTGAGTTTTACCGAATTTTCAGTGGTAGCACAAAGTCTGGTAAAGTGCCCGTTAACGGCAATAGGCCCGGACCCTAATACGTGGGACCTACACATTCATAACATGGCGAAATGTGGGTGTAATATTAAAACTCTGCCTACCCCTTCGGGGATATAGGGGTGAGTCTATACAAAATATTCATAGTAGAATAATGCCTATCCGAATATAAGCCTTAAAATACATTAGATAACAAGTATTTGAAAATAACTAAAACATTCACATAATGCCTCCAATATTTCTTTGCGAATCAAAGAAGTGGTCCAACTTGAAGAAAATTTAGGCAATAAAAACACATTTTTGTACAATTGTAACTAGGCAATAAAAACACATTTTTGTACAATTGTAATTAGGCAATAAAAACACACTTTTGTACAAGAGTTATGCAAAAGGTAAGATTCCGGTTAATTAAAGGTCCTGTGGCACCAATCCTCTTATAAACGAATATAGAGGAGTAAAATTTCTGATTCAGTTAGTTCAAGATTGTTACCAATACCTGCCGATTTCTTGATATTGCTGAGGTTTCCGAAATCGAAATTAGGCTTTCGTAGACTTTTGGATCGTGTTAATTCTATAATCGATATTTTTAGAAAAAGCTAAAGTTTTTTAGGTTTTAGACTAACTACAGATATATGGATTTTCGGCACGTTACGCCAACACTTCATCCTCTTACGCATAGGATGTAAAAAAAGGACTTCACTTTGAATTTAAAGTGAGTTAAGCACATTATGTTACTTAATTTCCGTAGACACTGGAATCCCGTGATCACATGTGATGTAGCCCAACTTTTACCATCCCCCATCGTTTTAGTTACATTGTTCGTTTAAGTGTTACACGAAAGAGACCTACATGAATATTACTACAGTTATCTGAAGTAGTTTTCTATCAAGTTGCCGCCTTATCCCTTTCCAACGAACTCGTTATTATATAATAAACCTCCGAAAGTGAGCTAACTTTCTCGGCCAAAATAAAATATTCATGAAATACTTATCCTGACCGTCAAGTTGAAATAACTAAAAGTAATATGATGTTTTGTATGTTTATGTATATATGTGTTTGTATGTATGTATATATGTATTTGTATGTAGGTATATAGAGTAGAGTTTATATGTATATATGTATGTGTTTTGAGATATCTATATATTATAACTGCTACACCTACAACTACCACTATTTTCCGATCAATAAAATATTTCCATCCAAAGGTTGCCTGGTAGAGATCGCTATTAGCGATAAGGCCGCCCATTTGACTTCGCTTATATTGTATGATATCTTATGTTGTATTTCTGGTGTACAATAAAGCATAAAATAATAATAATTAAAGAAACTAAAGGAATAAGAAACGTCAAAATCGAAGAATCTCTTTTGTTCTTGAGTTGCGCCGTCTAAAATTATACAAAATAATCCTTTGATGGACCTGAGACGTCCGGTGTCCGGATATTGGAAAACTTTTTTTTGCTGAACTGTTTACTTTACAGGATTTTGGAGTACCTAGCAGATATTTGGATAAAAATTGAAGGTCGTTTAGAGGACAGAATAAATTTATCTGAGAATCAATATTAAATTTTGTTGACTCAAAATTTAGTAGTAGTTGGTTACAATAGCAGAACTACTAATATTTATGTCAACTTGTTAATAAATTATCGCTTGCCTCGTGCGTCGAAGCGCACGTTAAACCGTCGGTCCCAGCTGTCGTGAAGATCTTTGACAGTCGTTATGGGGAGTCGGTACCCTCAATTAAACTGATACTGGTCTCAACCACGGAATATCGCTGTCCCTTTGAGTTGCGGAGGTCATACGGCAGTCGCTCTGTGGAAAAGTTGATATTCTGTCATATCTGGTTGGACCAGTAAGCGGACCTCGGGCTCCAAGGCGTGTAAGTCTTGGATGCAACCGGGATAACGCAACGGCGATGTGGCATGTGGACTTTTAGATGTCTAGGATTTATGAATTATTATCGTTTTGATATTCTTTGATATAATAGTAGCTTTTACTGATCAATTTTTTTTAACTTTCTTACAAAGCTATGAAACTTATTTTCACTTTTGATCGTTTGCTAGTTTATTATATATTTTTATTGACATGACAATGGACCAGAGGAGTACATTGCTAGTCGTGAATTTGGAAGGTGTAGTCTTTTTTATGTGTAAGCGTCATTTTGGTTTGAATACCTTCGCGCCTGGTGTAATGTTCTGGATATTTATATTTACGGACGAATTTACATTTCTTATTTTTTTTCATTTATAGTCTCACGCCTGTATCCCCTGGTAGGGGTAGGCAGAGGTGTAAATATTACACCCACATTTCACCATGAATTTTTAGGTCCCACGTAATAGGGGGCGAGCTTATTGCCGTTGCCGGGCACATCACCAGACTCCGTGCTGCTACTGAGAATTCGGAAAAACCCAGTAACACTTTTGCCCGGCCCGGGAATCAAACCCGGGACATCCGATCAGCAGTCGCATACGCTATCCACTGGATTGGACATAAATGCTTGGGAAAGTTAAGAGTTTAAGTTCTTGAAAGTATGGTTTAGTTGAGTCGGTATTGTGTATGTTTACTAAAATTCTTATTTATTTATTATGCTGAGTAAAAATAGCGGGTTACTAGGAACACTTACAAAACTTACGCCGAATCTTCGAGACTATCACTTTCTCAAATGATTACGCAATTCAGCCTAGTTGGTAATGAAAATTTGAGTTTAGCTCCTTTAAAATTTTACTTTCATATTTGCGAAAGCAATTTCAAATATATTACTTAAAATAAGTTTTTGTTCACAAAAAAATTGAGTTGCCAACTTTTCAATTAAAAACCGAAGTACAAAATATTTCAGACAATAAATTTGACAACAGTAACAGAATTCAATAGCAGATGGCAGTATCTCCATCTGATCGTATAATAATAATAATACATGTTCAAACAATATGGGCAAATAGAAAATACTTAATGTGAAAATATTGAAAATACTGTTGAACGCGGCACCAGTCTCGTTTTGTGTTAAAATCGGGCATTTGTTAGGCATTTCACAGGTCATGATCGAGTTTTTATAATTTGGCGGTGTTGAGCGACAAATGATAGCGTTTCATATGTAATTAACTATAATCTTATCTTATACTAATATATTAAGCTGAAGAGTTTGTTTGTATGTTTGGTGGAACGCGCTTATCTCAGGAACTAATGGCTCGATTTCAAAAATTCTTTCAGTGTTATATAGCCCATTTATCGAGGAAGTAGGCTATATAAAATCGCATAAAATGTATGTAGTCTATGAGTGACGGGAGCGGTTCAGTAGCCTTAAATAACGCGGGTGTAACCGCGGGCCCATCTAGTAATATTATACAGCTGAACAGTTTGTCCTTTTTAATTACGCTAATCTCAACAACTATGAATCACGGGTGCGGAGCCGTAGCCTTAAGTAACGAGGGTGTAACCGCGGCCTCAGCTAATGCATTTATTAATTAGTTACAATATCGGTCATGTGCGTATCGCGCTAGCATTCGAGTAATGAAAAAAATGTACAAACAAAAATAATTTAATTTGGTATTCAATTTTAATTCAGCATGAAGCAATAACTCACTCTCTTATATAATATACTATTATATTATCTTTTTTTTTTATTTTATTTATTGTGTTTTTAACTTTACTATGTTTACTTTTTTATTGGTAATAACTTGTAAAAAAGAATGGACCAAGGTGAAGAAAGAATGTCTGAGAGTTCTCCATGATATTAAAGAATGACAGCCAAATTGGTGGACTATCCTAAACCTATTTATTAGTATTTAGGGCTGCTAGTAATTATACTTTGCTATATGCTTATTTGTAATGCCAAAACAAAATATCGTCAAATAGATCTTTTTGGCTAGATATTTTTAATTTATTTCGTGAATGTCAGAAATATACCTCAACATAACTATTGTTTAATGTGATAATAAAAGTCTGAGTTATGTACGAACAAGAACGTCGTGCTCGTGAAAGACCAGCGCGTTGTTCCAAACTCTGAAATTATGTATTTCATAGAAACTATAGCTGAGCACGAAACGGTATTGTGCTGGAAGATTGATAAAATACTCACAAAAATAAAGTCCTTTACTAAATTAAAAAAATCAGATCGATCTGATATAATTATGATGATACAGAATCGTCTTGTGGATGCTGTGCACGTAAATATCTCTTCTCATTTCATTACAAATTCAAATCTATTTAAATCACGATTTAGTATTAAACGTCTTATCTTTCACCGAACGCCAACCTTTACTACTTTAGTAAAAGCAAAAAGATTGAAGGAAATCGAATGACAGACCGTGCAGCGTTTTACTTTAAAGCCGATTTAAAGAAACACAAATCAGCGTTGAAAAACTATCCTTTTCCCTAAGAAAGTCTCTCAAATATGTTTTTTAACTTACAACTTCAAATGGATCTCAATCAGCTCGTCCCAATATTCTAACCGCGATGTTTTGTAAATGCTTTCAAACTATTTGAACCTTTTTAGTACTAGCTGTTTCATATGGCCCAGCATTAGCATTGATTTAATGTTGCCTATACCAAATATCTATCCAGTAAATACTCTTTGGTTTGACGAATATTTTATTGATATTTATGATCATTCATATTCGTCATTAAGCAGCGATACTAGCAAAAATAAACAGACATGCAGTTTAAACCCACGGCCCACATCATTTACCCTTTAACAGTATGTGGAGAATACTAGCGCTACAAGTGTAATACTCACTTAGTGAATTAAATAGTTGATTATCGCTAGCTAATATGGTGAAGGAAAATGAGAATATAAGCTTTGTAATGTCCGGGTAAGACATCGGCCGACACGCACTGAGCCAGAGTAGTGGATTACGGCTTAACCCTTCTAAACACAGTGTACCTATGTATATACACTATTACGACTGTCAAAGACCTTCATAACAGCTGGGAACGACAGCTTGACGTGCTCACCGAAGCATTTAATATGCACATAACTTCAAAAAGTTAGTGGTGTGTGTCGTGGATTGAAACCTGATACCCTCTCATAAGCAATCCGTTGGTACCTCCACTAAGCCTCGTAAAACAAGGTGCACTTAACGCAATTAGCATAATATTGCCTCTAAAGATAACTTCAAAATACCTGGACTCGCCATTCTAGAAAGATAAGTTCAATACTAAAAACTGGATACTGGCATCATAACATTTAACGTTTGAACCGTATGATGACCCAGTCGTATAATGACACCGATCCTTGGTAAATCGTGGCGGCAAGTAATGGAGGAAATGACACTACGGGTTCATTTAAGTGACTGTTAAATCGGATAAGTTGTTCAAGATTTTTAGTATTTTATTTAATTCATATATTAGTCTTCGCCCGCGATTCTGCCCGCGTGAATTATACAGCTAAACCTTCGTCAGGAATCACCCTATCTACTGGTGAAAACTATTCAATAATCAGAAGGCCAATACTCGTATTAATTCTGACATCGACAGTGTATTTTGAATGAAATGCGATTAGATTTTCAATTGACTCACAATAATTGGTATTCTGCTAACTTATATCATTATCGTCTCATCTGACATAAGTAGTATGGCGGTGTTACATTAATAGTATGGCTCAGGGTGTTGATTTGCATTTGCAAAATATTTTAAGGGGTGAATATACTACCGTAACTAATAAATGTACATGAAAAAATAACTCAATACAAGTTAAAAAAAATGTTTCGTCATCATACACTTTGAAAATTAACTCGGTGTATTGACCGCCGCCGCCGCTCAGCTGTTTGCCATTGCAGGTGCCTAACACACTCTCCCCCCCATGGGATCTCCACCTTGTCGTGGTGGGGGGGCTCAGTAACCGTGGGATTGAGGTACACCCACGGTGAAGCTAAGTGGGATCCCGGGAGGGGACCCTCCACGTGGGCTTGGGTGAGGCCTGCGTAGGATGCGTCCAAAGTGCGGGTCCCCGCACCCGCACTTTGGACGCATTCTTTTTGGACAGTTCTGTCTGTGTGGGACTAAAGTATATCTGGCGAAAAGTGGGTGTAGAAATACACCTCTGCCTACCCCTTCGGGGATAAAAGGCGTGACGATATGTATATGTATGTGTATGTCTGTCCCTCGCAGTCGGGTGCGGTCGCGGGAGGAGAGGCGTGTCGGTGTTGCGTTGCCGCGCGCCCTATCTCCCGCGACCATATGGGGGCGCACCATTGTTGCGTCGCGGTGGGGCCGCAGAGAAGAGGAGAAGCTGTTGCGTTGCCGTCCTCCCTATCCTCTGCGGCCGCTTGGTAGTTTGGCGGCAGAGCCCAACACCTTCATCTGCCGCCAAGGGGGTTTCGTTCGGGGCCCGCCTGACCATCTGGCGGGCCAATACCCATCGAGGGGTAGCGAGGAATGCTTCGGTGAAACCCTACCCTCCGACACATGGGTACATGAGGAGCACGGGTTGGTTTTTAGTCAGTAAGAGTCTGACAGTCCCCTTCATCCTACCCCCCTAGGGCGGAGGGACTCGATTTTCCTACCCGAAACCAAAAAAATAAAAAAAATGACTGCCCGATACAGTCGGTTTTTGCACGATTTAACAGTTTATTCTGATTTACTATCTAAGTAACATGTCACGAAAATAGGGTCGTATATCATTCCACACTGTTTGAAATAATGTTAGGTTAATTAATAAGTATACTGTCTATGTTGTATTATTAAAATGTTTTGCAAATGCAGATCAACATATTGTATAGTTACGGGATACACACGCTTGTCAGCTTATAATAGTGCAGCCAAATAGTATCTGCTTGTCGTTTAATTCTGCAGGATTGTGAAAGTAAAGACCGTCTCAAATTTTTCAGAACTTGATCTGTGAGACAAATAACAATAAAGTATTGGGGAACAAATTATTAACAAACGAACTGACTTTGTTGCCAAACTGTATAACTCACTCCGACTGTAACTGTCAACAACCATTTAAAATGCCACTTCTGTATCCCATGGCAGCCTCTCCCCTAACACATTGATATAAGCGTTTAAATTCCATTGAAACCTTTATAATAAAATTCTTATCTTAAAAATGTACCTACAGAGTCGAAATTTGCTTGCGTTTAGCTTTGAATAGAAAGTTTCTGTTAAAAGCAACGTTTTCCCATTTGAAGTATTTTAAAAGACTACGAGAATAAGAGGCTTCTCAGTGTCTTGGAGAATTTCTTTTTATTAGCATCCGAGATGTTTCACTTTTGCTATTTATGTGTTAAAGTGCAAGTTTGTTACTTTTATTTTGCAAAATACGGAGAAAACGGTGCAAAATTGAAGTTATATTAAAATGAGTAGGTGCACCTGCATTGTAGAAATGTGCAGAATTCACTTCAGATTTGATCAAATGAGAATTGCATTGGGGAATGAAACGTGAAGATGATATTCATTTTTTGCTGCAAAATATAAATTGCAATAACATGTTTGAAAATGAATGCGCTTCAAAGGACTAATCGACAGCTTCTGTCAGTTTGATAGACAGTAATAGTGATTGCCTTTTACAGACAGACTGTCATGGCTATATTTATGTATAATTTACGCATTCGCTGCGATTTACGACGACGACCTAAAATATTTTTTATTTCTATGTGACAGGTGGCAGACGACCAGATAGATGGCCTGGTGGTAATCGATTACCACCATCCATGGATACAAGTAACACCAGAGAAGTCACAAGTGCGTTGCTGCCCTTTGGTATCGGAAAAAGGAATAGGAGAATTTGTTAGTCACACAAAGTGTTATCTCGTGTAGGGATCGAACCCACCACAGCGTAATGACAAATGGCACGCAACAACTTAAACCCCTACGCTATCCTAAATTTAATAAAACGTAGATATTAAGAATATCTTGAAACAAAACTGGCAAACATACACTCTTTATATACATTTTTATGCAAGCAAAGTCAAATATTTGCTCCTAACATTATGCACTGAAGTATTAAAAAGGCTGGCTCGAATTCCAAGTTACTTAGATTTCTTCTCAAAATTTGAAGAAACTACTGTCTTGCTTGACATTGTGTGTATTGCACTTCATGCATTAAGTAACTGTTAACCGCGGTCCCAACCTTGTTGTTTACTGTATCTCGACGTGATTAATTAGGTAGGTTATATTTTTTTTCTGGGAGAATTTTTGCTTCAGAAGGCTAATTTGATCTCCAACAGGAAGGCTGGCGTGTGTGGGATTATAACCGCACTAAAACCTCTTCGATGACCTACTTCTACATAATAGGGAGGGGCTCCGGAAATCAAATAGTTTATGTTACTGGAGCTCCCCCTCAGTTAGGTAGTTACCTACTTTAACTATCCCAACTAGGTATACCATCAGTAAGGTACACAAGTCGCGTTGGTAACTTTTTAGCGCTATTTAAATTTCGCAGAGTGAATGAAGCAGGATCCTTGCAAATGGCGATCCTAAGTCTCTGCCTACCCCTCCGGGAAACAGGCGTGAGTCTATGTCTGTATGTATGTTAAACATATCCTGTGACAAAATCTTCAAACTTTGTTATTTTGAAGGTATTTGTCATTATTTGGTAATTATCAAATCCAAGTTTATTACCCAATGAAATTCTAAATAAATAAATATATTTCCTCCCTTACACAGTAAAGATTTCCGTCTATCTCTTACTAAAGTTTATATACGACTTAGTTACTCTATCTCACTAAATGACTAAAGACGTTCATACTAATTAACTAAGTAACGAACACCACACACTTTAACCGCCACTACAATCTCCCACTGGAATGTCTTGAGGGATAAGCCATTACACTAACGAACGTTTCCATTTTAATCTGATACATCCGTGGTAATTCTGTTACCCCTTGCTGTAGTAATATTATCACTTTACTGAACACTTAACTAGATTCAATATCCGTCTTATTACATGGTCTTAATAAAGGGCAAGGTTTAGTACTGGCCTTACCTGCATAAAATTGATTATAGACACTTATAGACACATTATCGTCACTAAAATTGGTTGCAACAATTGTCGAGTAACAAACTGCCTTTGTTAAAAACGTTTTCTAAATTCCTCTGTCAAAGACTAAACTTGGTATTATATTTAGACTTTCTTTTGTAATAAGGCTCATATGAGTTTTGTTGCTATAAAGCATAAAGGCAGTAACTCTTCGTCATATTGTTAATATTTCTGTGCAGGTTATATTTATTTTCAAAATAACATGTGGGCGTTGTAGTCTGTGGCAATAAAAATAGCTCACTGCTCAGAAAAATGGGTCTTCTTCTAAACAAAACTATATTTCGCCAGCAGCTTTGCCTGTGTGGGTGTCAGTTACACCACCAGAGGTAGGTTATATGTTATTCTGATGTAAGAGTTGTATAAGTAATACTACTGCTAAGTTTGATTGAAATTCGTTAGGTAAATAGTTTTTGCATCTAAGCGTTACATAAATCCATCCTTTTTTGTGACTGCCTTTATTGTTAAAAACAGAGTTTCTTAAAAAGCTTCGCGTTTATATTTGTAGTAGGATGTATTGAAAAATAACTAGGAATTGCAATTTTCTTTGAGCTATCTCTTATTTACAAATAAAATGTTTTTTAGTTCCTGAAAATGCTTCGCTTTAAAGTAACACCTGTGGTCTAGAAACAGTTGTTTCTAATGCGATTAAAACGCTATTTACATCGATCAAATGCAAATAGTGATCCCTGATTTTGTTTGTGAAAGCAGTTTTGCGACGGGTTAAGTAGGATTTCAGGTAAGCATCTGTGCTGTTCTTTTTGCTTCATTGGGTATCATAACTATGGTAGTTATCGAAGCAAAGATAATTGAAAATTTTAAATAGATTACTAAAAGATAGAATACTATCTAGGCACTACCACAATTATGTGCTAGCTACAAAATCAGTAAGTTCCTGGTTCTTATTTTAAGGGCAAGTTTGAGGCAAGTATCTTTCATTGTAGGCCGTTATCATAGCCAGACGTTTGTCTGTCACCAATAATAAAAAAATGCTTATAATGAACATCGAGTCAGTTTTCGAAACAATTTAATTTTTACTGGCACATTTGTGATTTTAAAGAGTATAACATAGTCATCATTGTTTATGCTGACACAAATAATATGAAAGAGCGCGTCTTAGAACACAACCCGTCAGTTTATCAAGGAAGTCCATAAAAAGTACTAGCTTCTACTGCATAACGACTGAGGTTTTGGTCTTGTGGTTTTGACGCAGGGAAAATCTTTTTATAACTTTCTTTTTAAAAGCCAAACTCATTACGGTACGCTCGGTCGATGTATTGCCTGTGTTACAGGGCACTGAACGAACATAGGATATGGAACAGTTGTCCACTAGTTAGTGGAGTCAAGCCCACAACACTAGGCCCAACATCAAACGGATTAGCTACCGCTTCAACCACATTGCCGTAAGTGCAGTAATTTTATTTTAATCTTTGTGTATGAGCACAATTTTTTCTGTCTTCCTGCTATTTTTATCTGGTTGAATAACAGGATACAACAATACTATTAGAATAACTCCTTATACTTTATTATATTCATTTCATTCCATTTATAACGTTGTTATTTTCATATTTTGCTCTAGAACTTGTTTGTGGCATAGGTATGATGTCTCGCTTAGGGGCATACTGTAGGCAGTTAATTATGATGATGATGCGACACAACGCTAGGACGCACCTTATATGAGACATAAACTAAAACTATTTGTTTAATGTCTGAGTGTAATATGTATGTTGTAAGTATTTATAAACAGGTATGTTTATCAGTTGATTGTTATAGTTTGAGTTCTATCCTAAAGATACTATTTGCTTTTGAATTTTGCTTAGTTGTCGCTTATGATACCCACGGAATAATATAAAGCAGTGACACAAGATCGTCTCAAATGGCATTCCGTAGTCTCTGCCTACCCCTTCGGGAAACAGGCGTGTGTCTATGTATGTATATATGACCACAGATAATATAATACTATCCTAGATATGACTTAGAAAAGTCAGAGAAGCACGCCGTGGATGAAACTCTCTGTATAGCAGTATGTTATTCTCTTCAGCTATAATTGATATTTAATTATTTAAGTAAATGAGTTTTGTTTTTTATTAATGAGATCTTTTATCATGTAGTAGAAATTATATAAACCAAGTTTTGTAAACATAATATTACCTTTGCACTTAATATGCCTACATAATTAATTCAGTAAAATAATCATACCCTATTATATAGCAGGTGTTGTCGTAAGCTTGTATTATCTTAATAAGGTAGACCTATTTAGGTTAACGTAACTTGCGTAATAGAGTGAGGCCACAGTAAAGAGATAATGAGAATACGGGCGCCTTACTGTTTAAAATCATAAAGACGAAAAATACTGCTGCTTAATATACTAAATATGTAAATATGCTGGAAGATGCTGCATTAGGATTCCTCGAAATTCCCAAGGGATTGGGCAACAACGGTTTAATAAAACAAATGTGTGAGCGTAGCTGGGGTTCTTATCTTCCATCATCCAGTAGAAGATAAGAGCCAAATTGCAAGATACTGTAATTATTCGAAGGGTCGTCACTGCCCACTTTCAAGTTTTTGAAAGTGTCCAACAGTGGCCACCATTTTGCGTTTTGTCAACTAGCGTATTTCAAGTAACTTCAAAAGTGGGTAGATACATTAACTTGCTTGTAAATGTTGTTCCAACCGCAATACTTCAGTACATGGGTGACCTTGGCGCCGCGCCTGCTAAAAATCGTTTGGCTACAAAATATGCAACATCATTTATCAATGCAACTTTGTTTTTTGTTCAAAATATTTTTTTTTCTGAAGTAGTTAGGTATATCAGATATTAAACAATTGTACATGGCTCATAAAAGCCTGACCTTTATTTAAACTTTCTAATCAGATGTTGATCAAAACCTACACACCACTAATTTTATAGTAAACTAGAGGACGCCAGCAGCTACGCCTACATTTTTTTTAAATTTACCTGTTTTGGCCGATCCCGTGGGAATTTCGGGAAATCCCTTCTTAGTGCTCCCCTACGGTTCCCAAGGAACATACATGCCAAATTTCAGCTTCCTGCGCCCAATAGTTTCAGCTGTAGCGTGTCTGTCAGTCAGTCAGTAACGCAAGGATTTTATATATTAAGACTAGCGTGCGTGCTTTCAGTCTTTACCTTAATTTTGTTTTTTTTTTTTTGTCGGGTTGGAAAATCCTTATGGAGTCCCTCCGTCCTGGGGGGAAAGGACGAAGGGGACTATCAGACTCTCACTGACTAAAAACCAACCCGTGCTCCTCATGTACCCATGTGTTGGAGGGTAGGGTATCACCCAAGCATTCCTCGCTACCCTCCGACGGGTATTGGTCCGCCAGATGGTCAGGCGGGCCCCGAACGAAACCCTCTTGGCGGCGGATGTTGGGCTCCGCCGCCAAAACACCCAGCGGCCGCAGAGGATAGGGAGGACGGTAACGCAACACCGCATCTCCTCTTCCTCTGCGGCCCCACCGCGACGCAAAGTTGGTGCACCCCCATTTGGTCGCGGGCGATAGGGCGCGCGGCAACGCAACACCGACACGCCTCTCCTCCCGCGACCGCACCCGACTGCGAGGGACAGACAGAATTGTCCCCCGCACCCGCACTTTGGGACGCATCCTACGCAGGCCTCACCCAAGCCCACGTGGAGCATCCCCTCTCGGGATCCCGCTTAGCTTCACCGTGGGTGTACCTCTAACCCACGGTTACTGAGCCCCCCCACCACGACAAGGTGGAGATCCCACGGAGGGGTTCAGTCTTTGCCTACCTTTTAGTTAATAAATTATAATAAAACATTATTCCCGAAGTAAGAACTAATATTCCATAGTTAAAACAAACATGTTAGATTGTTTTACTTTGTTAAATGCAAATCTTAACGTCATCATCATCATCATCATCATCAGCCTATATCAGTCCACTGCTGGACGTAGGCCTCTCCCATGGCGCGCCAATGAGCTCGGTCTTCAGCTTTCCTCTTCCAATCCCTGCCCGCTGCCTTTCGAATATCATCGCCCCATCTAGCTACAGGACGCCCTACACTACGTTTGCCGAGACGCGGTCGCCACTCAAGAACCTGACCGCTCCAGCGTTCATCGGTTCTGCGGCATATATGACCTGCCCACTGCCACTTCAGCTTACTTATTCGCTGAGCTATGTCGGTTACTTTAGTTCTCTGCCGAATGATTTCGTTCCGGATTCGATCCCTAAGAGAAACTCCGAGCATAGCTCTTTCCATCTTAACGTAATCTTAACGTAACGAGTAATATTTGAACTATAATATTTAGGCATGTTTTACATAATTACAAACGACTAAAACTAATTTTTACGAGAGCCCACGATTTGAGTGTTTGTTTTATTTATAACTTATATTACATTATTACTTTATTACTGTGTTCTTCTTCAAGGTAAATGATACATTTAATTTTCTTGGTAAAATAAATTGAAATTATTTTTTTAGTTTAAAAAACAAGCTTTCATACGCGCTTCAAACACATAGAACCATAAGTGCTCGTTAATACGAATCAAACGAGCTCAAACTCGATGGCGTTGTGTCGTTATATTGCACAGTTTCTATGGCCACCTTCCAGCTCCATTGTGAGATCGGCTCCATGATATCATAATAATTAATGCATTTACACGCGATATACACTGATGCATAATTTTAACTCAATAGGAAAGCAGGAAGTGGTCAAATTTATCGTGCAATACTTCATTACAGACACCAAGAGAGGTGAAAATAAATAAAAGCTTGTAAAACTATATTATTCATTTAACAAAGATTCAAATAACACTTAAAACAATTCCATCAAGAAGAAATTCTTAAAATTTCTTTGAAAGAGGATATTTTTTTTGTTTCACGTAATCATTTAAAGATGGTTCTCAATAAACTACTACATCGCTGATCGTCACTGTTTGTGTATCGTCACGTTTCCACATTGGATTCTAATAAATTGCCGTTGTAACGAAACATGAAGCGAAGTCATAAAATGGCGACATGAGAATATTAAGTGATGGTTACATGTTACAATATTGCTTCCACGTGCTGGAGATTCAGTTACCACGCATGTTTACAATAAAATTCATGATGTTTTATACAAAACTTTCTATTTGCGGTTGTATTTGTGTGGCTTGTTTGTTTTTCGTGTGGCCAACTGTGATATAGGAGTTTTCAGACCGCCCTAATGCTTCCGACATGGGCTAACGATCCTTATCCTTAAACAAGAACCGGGACCAACAGCTTTACATGCCCTCCGAAGCACGGTAGCACTCAGATGTAAATGCCACACACGGTCACCCATCCAGGTCACCAACCTGTGCAAGCGTTGCTTAACTTTGCCCATTTGTTATGAACGGCAAGCCAAGTCTCACTATGAGCGCTGCATTTTTTTTGTGTGGCGAGCTCGGGTCTCGTAGTTATTCGAAATTCGACCAATTGAAGTCTTACCACATGGTCTACCAATTTGTCTGAACGAGACATGATTCATTCCCCACATAGGAGCACACATGACTCTGAAATTATTGTTCCCAGAATGGTTGTGTTTTGTGTTCGTTGGTTCTACATTTGTGAGCCTAAAAAAATCCTAAAATTATATACATAGAACAAACTACTCACGACTTGACATTACAACAATCAACATCAATTAACAACGGAAGAGTAACATTATTGTTCACACGTTTGTGATAAAGATTAAATAAGTTTGACAGGAAATTAATTGTCAGATTTTCAAGGCGTGGGGCTGAAAACAAATGAGTACCAGGTAAAATGTTAATATATTCCTTTGACTTACTTTATGTTTGTGACGTCTCGTTTATAACTTATACCTTCGGATTTTCTTAGAAATATCAGTGTTCATTACACATAAAAATAGTAGGAAATTCCTACTCCATAATACTGGGTGTAAGGGACCGTGTACCGAAGACCGATACCAGTGATTCATTACATTAGACTGAGACCCTTGACGGTCGAATTTTCCGAAAAAAAATCTAGGAACTCGGCAATTTTGTTGATTCTTGTTGGATTCTCAGAATTTTACAAAAATATTAATGCGGGTCGACTATAGTTACTATTTGATTATAAAAATGCAAAAGAAAAATCGGAAAATTCAAGAAAATTTTCCGGAAAATTCGACCGCCAATGGCCTCAGTATCATGTACTGAATCACTGGCATCGGTTTTCGGTACACCGTCCCTTGCATCCCGTATAGTTGCTACTAATATCAGCTCGGGTGGATACCAAAGGCAGACGACCGGTCGTTGTGTCATGAGTTAGGAGAGGCCTATGGCCAGCAGTACACTGAAATAGGCTGATTGATCGATTGAATATCAGCTCTGTACAAAAAAGCAGTGGAACACTGCTGCGAACGAGCCTCTTTTTACCAAGTGCGGGTTGGCAGACTTCACATTCGAAGGTAGTAGAGCCTTGCTGATTTCAGCATGAACTGGCCGGCTAGACTAGCAAAGTATTACCCTCTCACAGAAAATTGACGTAAACGTTTGTCTGTTTTATATCCGAGTATTCTGCATACCAAAACTGAAATTGTCTGAAATGCTCATCACATTTAATTTGTTACAAGGTTTGCGTACCAATCGTGAGAAATCAATTAAACAGCGCACGCAAGAATCCTAAATATCTCGACAAGAACCGGCTGTTCACATTCTTACGCAACGCGACGATGAATAAGGACCAATGTTTTAAGATTATTGAAGTTACAGTTATAACATATTTAAAGCTATTAATAGAAAATAAAATGTATTTGGTAGCAGCGGTAAGGCTATCGCTATGAAGATAAGTATTTTTGCCTCCTGGACTTTCTGAATAACTGGATGTAATAAGCTCTAGAGAGACCATCTGACTAAGTACTACCAACATCGCACGTACAAACCCACGGTGCGCATAACTGACATTTCGTAGTTATATGTATTTTATTATTAATGATCCTGTGCCTCAGCAAGCACGTTCAATTGTCGGTCCGGACTGTCATAAAGATCTTTGATATTTGACGACATTTGAATATGCTAACGCTGATCTAAGCAATGGCATGTCACTAACCTTTTGGTTTGCGGCAGTCAGACGACAGACATTTTGTGGAATAGCAAATATTCTGTCAGATTTAGTTAGACTTAAAATCCTAATGGATTCTGGGCTTTAATGGGACAGTCTTGGAAGAAAACGAGACAATGCTAGGACGGTAATGATTATAAAGAGTTGTAAATAACCGACTAGGCGGTTTTTCTAAGCCAGGTTTTGCTACGTATTCAAAGTTAGTAATCAATATTCTTAGCACACAACTACATTGCTGTTCCAGAACATTGTCTAAGAATAGTTTAAAACTTCAAGCCATACCTATGGCTAAGTTATTATGTGTTTGACTACTAGTTTTAAACGTAGAAGTAGATAAAGTTTGTGATATCGTTAAAATATACATGACATTATCTAAAAAGCTAAAATTCGAAAGCGTTTTCAACATTTCTCAGCTGATAGGTGTTGCAGGCAATATGATTTAACATGACATTATACAAAGGACGTCGTACGTTAGCAAACTATCGTCGCAACGTGTCATTTTATCATGCTGTGACAAATTGTGAATAATTCATACAAGATATGTATGACAACCGTCTGGAAACTTAATAGGTCAGGATTTCTTGTGCCATAATAGGCGCTCTGCTTAGCAGGGCGTCATAGCCTTTATTAGACTAATCAGATTCAAAACGAATATTTCTTGATACCAATTATAATTATTGGTCAGATCAATAATTTAACTCCAGCTTATTAAAAACCTGTGAGCGGACAAAGCCATTAGTAAAAAACTGAATTATACATATTGCCTGCGACATAGGTACTGTGCAAGTAGTTCGTTTTTAAGATCTACCGTCGTAAAATTACGCTTCAGACACATTACTGACACTGTCTGACAGAAAAAATACATAAAAGTGATTTACATACCCTTCAAGCTCTTCAAGTAACAGACATGCAAAACAGCTTCTTGCGCTCAATAATTTCGGCTTTGCGTTGTCTGTCAGTAACGCTAGAATTTATATACATTACTGATATCAATGTTGACGATGATATTACAGGTAATCAAATAGAAATTATCTCAAGGACACTTATATAATATCTATGACTTTACCCGAATTTAAAAAAGCACAAGTTACTTATATTTTTGCGGAGATATCACTACCTCAGACAGCATAATGCCATTACAACGTGGTTTTATTTGCGCTGAGGGGCCAGAAGTAGGTACTTTGTGCCAGACGCGTTTTTATTGCTGGAGAAACGCGACGCGATATTTTACATATATTACGAAATGCAGTTCTTGTGCTTAAGAGGCAGCGATAGCCTAGTAGAAATACTAACAGACTGTCATTCAGAGCGTACAGGGTACAAACCCTCAGCGGAAACTACTGACTTATCTGAGTTAAGGGCGTATTAAATTATTAATTATCGCTGGCTCCGTGCCTCAGAGAGCACGTTAAGTATTTCAAGTGCATTTATTAAAATAGCAAATAACGTTACAAGTCTACGCATTAGAATGTAACTCTTTGACTGTGCTTGTCGTTGTTTGAAAGAGTATTGTGAAATTACCTTGTACAATACCTGTCATATCCAGATTTAACTAATACTTTAAGCTTTATTTTATTTCACAATGTTTTTTAAAGGTGGTTCATAAATTAAGTCATTGTGAACCCTGTCAAGAAGAAACAATAGTACAGAGAAAGAAAATAAAATAAACATACTTTTTAATACTTGGCCTGGTCTAGGAATAAAACCTGCATTACAGATGACTTTACAAACATTCACAAGGCAGAAAGAACACAAAATCTCAAAACAACAATTAATAGATCACTTAAAGAGTTTTCTATAGTGGTTTAGCTACCACCCACAACACTCGGCGTAGTGTCAAGTGGCGAGGCGACTACTTTAACCACAATTTTATGTAGTCATATTATATCTAGTTCCTTAATAATACTGTAGGGGTTAGCGTATAGATATAACTCACATAACTATGTAAAACGATATAAATTGTAATGACTGCTCAAGCAGACACTCACTCGTTGCTCGCACTGCTTCTAATAACACTGTGTCAACATACGTTATCATCATCGCCCTAGCGTTATCTCGGTTGCATCCAAGACTTAAAGCCTTGGAGCCCGAGGTCCGTTTACTGGTCTAACTAGATATGACAGAATATCAACTTTTCCACAGAACGACTGCCGTCTGACATCCGTTACCCAAAGAGATAGCGATATTCTATGGTTTAGACCAGTATCAGTTTATTTGAGGGTACTGACTCCGCGTAACGTCTGTCAAAGATCTTCATGACAGCCGGGACCGACGGTTTAACGGTTTCCAAGGCACGGGGCAAGCGATAATTGACAATTTAATACACACTTAACTTCGAAAAGTCATCGGTGCGCGCCGTGGATTCGAACCCGATACCCTCTGCATTGCAGTCCGTTGGTATCTCCACTAGGCTATCGCTGCCTTCTTTAGTCAATACACGTAATTATCCCCATTTCAGCAACTCTTTTATTAACGTCCCATACACCTGAAATACTTTATTCTATCCATAAACACAAACAAACTACACAATCAATAAATAATCTTAAACATGGACAAGTGACATTTAACAGTGACTACTTCACGCTCAAAATACTTTAGCATTGTGATAAAAATGTTACTGCCACGAAAACAATCTTATCTATAAAAACGGTTGCATATTAAAAAATCAAAACTTTCTCGAGCAAATTTCAAAAGAACAATAAACGAATTAACAAAATTTAAATGACCAAATGTTTTATTTAGAAAAATTTTAGAATCCCAACGTATGTGACATCAAATGAACGACTTATCAAAAGTTGGTAGATGTAATTTTAAAATAACAAGTCATAAAATAAATTAAAATTAAATTTTATAATCACAAATGATTTCTTATTAAGAATTATTAATTTAAATGTAGGTATAAAAATCCCGAATGGAAGATTTTTATTTAGCATATTTATTTCTTTGAAATTATGTCATTTGACCGTATTTTCAAATGCACTAATTTTATTTAAACTAATGTTTCACTAAACTAATAATGATTTCTTTGCTTTCAAATGGGGTTAGGTTAGGTCCGACTGTAATTCCAGTAACTATAAATAGGTTATGTTTGGTTCTCTTTTGACCCTTAATCCGAAAATAGGAGCCCTGCGAAGCAGGGCTCCGTCAAGCTCAGTTTATTTAACTAGTATGAAGAATGTGAACTAAGTTGACGGAGCCCTGCTTAACGGGGCTCCTATTTTTGAAATTTGCTCAGAAAAGTTTTGATTTTCTAATATGCAACCACAAAAACAGCCTACAGAAAAATTCGTATCTTAAAATTTACATGAACATTAAATACAACAAATATTAAGTTAAAAATCAGACCCTATTTTTATTCACAAATTGACTTGTCACCCAAAAATGTTCGCCAGCGAACGAAATTATGCGCGTTATAAGAAAACAATATTAATTTGAGATGGAAAAATGTGACTTATTCAATTAAGTGCCTCGCAAATTGTGAGAAGCCAAAATTAAGATAACGTTGTTCGGGGACAAGCGGGCTATTTAACGGAGAAACACTTGACGACTCGATTTTAAAATATTATTTACTATTGCGTTAATATCCATAATACAAGTAAAGAATTATTAAAGTAAAAGTTGTTTTGAAATGTTGTGATCTTAAAGTGGATGAAACGCGTAAGCGTAATGAAGTGAATGCGACTGCATATTATTATTATAAGGCTACAAGTAGCGGTAGAAAGCTAGGTCAGTGTCTAAAATATGAGTATTTCTATTCTAGTAAATATGTAATGAATGATTTTTGCAAGTACACCTAAAATTAATGCTGAAAGGAGTTGTGAGATTGAACAAAGAAAGTTAAGAGTAACTTGTTCGTGAGTTGCGTGCTATCCATCTCATTTTCTCGTAAGTTCTTCCTTGTAGTTTCACTTCAACAGTTAAGAATTATTCTTACACTTTTTATAATGCCTGTTACTTCGTCTTATACTTGAGCTTTGGTTCTACGAAAGAGTATCAAGTTCTAAGGGTTTGACATGTAGCAGCAGTGACTGCAACTTTGACCGACAGCGAGTTGCTAGCGATGCTGAGGTAGTTGTGTGGATAATAAAGTGTATATTATAAAAATAATTATGAATATTATTATGCAGTGTAAGTGAAGGATTCAAGTAAGTCATTGATATAAATAAAATATACAGTATGAAGGTACTAATACGCAGAACCAGATACTATACAATATGCAGAAAAGTTAAACGTAGCATGAATCGTACGGATAAACTTTTAAAGTTTTTCTTGGAAATAACTTTACTGGTATGCACACTTAGCACGCTTCAGAGTCATTTTATTTAACTTAAATAATATGTTTTACCTTACCATTACTGATACAATCTTGTAATAACATATTCGGCTTTCAAAGGGCTTCGTCAATATTAACCTTTCGTATGCTTAAGAGCAGATCTGCACGAGACACAATAGATTTTAATTATGTCTGGTAATCCAGCATACGAGAGGTTAAGCACTGAAACATAGTAGCTACCTTCATAGTCCCCAATAACCTTTATTTATTCACTTTCATTTCAGCAAATGTTCTTCATATCAGAGACTTATTTTCTGCTCATACCCAATAACCCTTTATTAGGGGTAACACGTGATATTTATGGTTTTCCGGGACGAACGGAATAAACCCTTAAGCGAGGACGCCAAAACGCAATTTCTGCAGCGTTAAAGGCATTTGCAGAAACAAGCTCAATTGGAGTATTAGGCGGATTAGTTGTTATTTATTTTACCGCAGTCATTCTGGACCCAACACGCCGTAACGTAGTGATGCTTTTTGATCTTGAACAATTCCAAATTGAGATATTCGTGTACGGATTAAGAATACGAAGTGTCAGTACCCCATTTCCTTTTACGTGCGTAAGAGGCGACTAATACGAATACGTGAAACAAATAATATATTTACGAAAAGACGGAATACTTGACGTGAAGCCCTGTACCCGCATGACCAGCATGGTATAGTGGCCCAAATCCTCCTATGTACTCTAAATATTATTATGATTCAAATTGGAAGAGGCCTAGATCCTGCAGTAATATTTGAATTTATCAAGGTTCCACTGCCATCTTGTGTTTGCTAGAATACTAAATTAAGTTACATTTGATCATAGTCTTTAGTTCCAGAGCATTTAAACGTTGGTGATAGTGAGTTTCCATGGTTTTTATTTTTAGACATTATGTGTGCCTGGTTCAGCGAGACATACCTACAAAGTTTTGGACAATCAGTAGAACAGCCAAAATCCAGCTACACATAAACGTATTTATAGTTCAAGAATAATTTTAAATGTCGTCTATTAAAAATGTCTTCACTGAAAAATCCCTACCAGTTTGTAACAAGCACGATAAACATGTACATCGCCATGTGAAAACATAATAATATATCATATACCTGTCGTTTATACCTTCCCTTTTTGTCTCTTTGCGTAGGCCGTATCATACAGATTTGAATATTTTAGGAGAATTAACTTTTGAGGGTTAAGACCCACTCGAATGTGACCTAGAAGAAGATTATAGATAACAATAAGTTGGATTTTCTTTGTATACGATATTATAATAATAATAATAAAGGCTTTGGAGCTACCTGTATAGCACCATGATATTACAAACTAATCAGTCCCTAATATGACAACAAGAAAGCATTTAAATTTGAATGTATGTTAATTTTTTTGCAACATTAACTTTATTTTAGTCAGGCATAAACATTTCGTCGGCTTTTCAAAAAGTTTTATACACAGTTCTTGTACTTAGGTTCCGTAACACTGCAGTACTCGCGCGGTGTGAATATTCACCCCACACCAATACTTTCATCCATATTTTTTAAATTATTTGAATACAGACTGTATCGCCTAGCGTAATCCTCGTCAAGTAAACTAGGTTTTAGGTCAGTACGTCGCCGGCACTCGACACGGGGCGCTAGTGGCAAAAAAAAAGTGGGAAAGTGCTCGGGACGGAATTTCACCCCACGCGAGTATCGGCGTAACAAAATCTCTCTTTCGATTTAAGAGAAGATTAAGTGTTTCTTGTAAGTATTTGTTTTTTTTCTTCAATTTAAGATGATTTCAGTTTCTATAAAACTTTTGTATATTTTGCTATGATCTTTGTGTTTTTCATTACAGATTTGTCGCCATTATGGACGAACGTCAGGATAATATGATACGAAGCTGGTTAGAAGAAGATGTGGAGGTTGTGAGTGATATTGTACTGAGTGATGCAGGAGATAATGAAGAGGAATGTGTTACAGAGCTAAACCATAATTCAGAAACAGAGCAAGAATATGAAAGAACCACAGAAGAGACGGAACAAAGAAGCACGGAAGAGAGGGTAGATGTAAATATGTAAGAAAATATTGAGAATAGTTTTTCAAACGACGACAATGTTCCTCGAAGTACATCAAGTTCTAATTTGTACATCTTTTACGCAAAATACATAAAACAGTTAAAACTAAAAAAAAAATAATGTTTCGGAGAGTTGGCAAAATTAATAAACTTTTCCTCATTTTTTTAATTTTTTATTTTTTTATTTATTTCATAAAAATATTTTTTTTTAAATACTTTTCACTATTTGAACGCATTCTATTTCATATTATATTATATGTACCTAAAATGGATCAAAGTCTGGTCTGAAAATTCACCCCACGCTAGTAAAATATTAGAAAATTAGGGTGCGAGTAGGTACTGCAGTGTTAAAGCGATTTTTCTCTCCGAGGCCCGGGACAAGCGATAATCAACAATTTAATACTCATTTATCTTCAAAAAATCTGTAGTACGTGCCATGATTGACATCCGATACTCTCTGCGTGGCAGTCTGTTGGTATTTCTTTTCTTTTCAACATTTACTTAAATTTTTTTCCGTCAAGTTAGAAACGAGGCTATTGGGATCATAAGGAAAATTTGGGTGTATTTTTAACAGTACACCGCAATAATGCTGACTCTGGAATTGACAACGGGCTGTTACAAGCAGCTATTATCGTTTACAAAAAGTTATACCAAGCGAGCAATGAGTTCTTACTTCCATTTTACACGTCTCCTCGTCAAGCTAGGCACTTTAACCTTTGTTCCGTTCTTATGGTATAGGAAATAAGTATCAAAATCGTACTGCAAATGTTAAGCTTGGCTTGGCGCTGTGTGTACGCATTATACTCTGACTACAGTCAAACGAGATGCCCTATACAGACTTAACCTAAAATGGTTTCCCAAACTGAGCTACTCATCGGAGAGTTGTAACTGAGTAGAGCTGCTGACACCTTTATTCCTTGAGTCAATCGAGCAGAAACGTTCGTAAATAGTCGGTCTTTTATTATACGGTTACAGACGATTTTGGTCAGTAACCACTGTCCATAATCTGTACGACATTTCAAGGTAACGTGTTCACGAGCTAGTGGAGTAATTTGCAAAAAATATCCATCAGGGTTTTCTTAATTTTTTAAGCCTTAACAAAGCCGGTGATATATTTAATTGAAGAAATATCCTCCTCCTCGAGTCGTGTTCCTCATTACTGAGGGTCGTGAAGTTTCCTCTGGATTAGCTTCTTATGGATGGTATCTCGCCATCTGTGACGGTTCTTAGCGTCATGAAGTGCGACGTGCAATTGGGCGTCCAGTGTGGATCTGACCTGATCTGCCCATGTTTTTGGGCTGCGGCCTCTTGGTCGTTTGCCCTCAACCATGCCAGTTACGATGAGCTGTTCAAGGTTGTGGCCATTTTTCCTGGCAATGTGGCCAAAGAACTCCAGTACTCTGCGCATGCAGGTAGTAGACAGTCTGATCTTGATGTTCAGTTCACTCAAGATGGAGAGGTTTGTACGGAAAGCAGTCCAGGGAATTCGGAGCATTTTCCTCCAGTACCACATCTCAAAGGCATCAATGCGGTCGCGGTCCGCCTTTTTTAAAGTCCAAGTCTCAGCCCCGTAGCTGAATATGGAGAAGACTAGACATTTAACCAATTTAGTTTTGGTTTTGCGAGAAATGTTGCGATCCCTCCATATGCCTTGCAACTGCGACATTGCACTCTTGGCCATTCCTATGCGCCTCTGGATTTCCTTTTCACAAGAACCTGTGTTGCTGATATTCGCACCGAGATAGATGAAGTCATCAACCACTTCAAGTCCAAGAGTTCCCGTGAGTTGAAATGAATGAAATGAAAAACATTTATTTTTATATCAGACGAGGGACATCATATAAACAGTGAGAGAAAAAACAAAAAAAAAAATCTATAACTAGGCAAAAATCGTACACGCCCGTCGTCTGTACAAAAATAGGAAGCCAGTTCAGCATATTGCCGGACATTATGTGCCCGACGCGGGTTTTCAACTGGCTCCTTAGTAGACGCGGACGTCAAAACCAGATTATTTTACTTACTATAATTATTATATAATATTGGTTGACATGTTACATTTTTACACAAACAACAAAAATCGAAAATCCAAAGACAATTTTTTTTTATCATAACTACATTTATAAATGCACGTTACGGCTAAGTTCTGACATTGACATTTATAATTAATAATTTATATGCTACAGAATTCAGAAATGACAGATACACGAATTACACGATCACGTTACGTAATCGATAGGTAACAAAAACAAACTTCAGAAATACGATCAAGTTACATAATCTAATTTGATAAAAGATGTCATTTCGGGTCCGGCTCATAACGTGTGCCGCTCTAAATAAATTGCATCGTGAATTGTGACCACTGAGTACCATACGGGCATTTTGACAAGCAATAACAATGTTGAAATGAGATGACAACTTTCTACTTCGGTCCACCACCATCACCTTGGTCTTGCTGTGGTTAATCTTGAGACCCATTTCCAGGCTGATGCGCTCCATTCTATCCAGGATCTCAACCAATTCCGCTTCATTGGCAGCCAGAATCGTGGTGTCGTCTGAAGATGTCGTATGAAGAAATATAAAAAGAAATTAATAAAGGCAGAAGGAACGAAAGAAAACAATAAAGGTGGTCACATTTTTATAAGTCGTTACGATATTTCTGGCCTACAAGATTTTTGACATATCAGTTTACAAGATATTGATGTATTATTTTAGATCGTCACTTCAAATTTTCTGAAAAAACATGAAGTTTTCAACGCAAACCGGTTTTCATCATCATCAGCCCTGAATATAAACTGTCCCACTGCTGGGCACGGGCCTCTTCTCATTGAGAAGGGTCAGGCCATAGTCCACCACGCTGGCCAAATGCGGGTTGGCAGACATCACATGTCTTTCGAGAACATTATGGAGAACTCTCAGACATACAAATTTCCTCACGATGTTTTCCTTCACCGTTTAGCAAGTGATAATTAGCAATTGAATAGCACATAACTTCGAAAAGTCATTGGTGCGTGCCGTGGATTCGAACCCGAGACGTGGGTGTCGGTCTCTCCACTAGGCTATCGCTGCCTAACCGGTTTTCACCGCATAAAAATAGTATTGTAGTTTATCGTTAACAGCTTTCTGTTAACGATAAACTACAATACTATTTTTATGTGGTTTACATGTTTGTCTTTACAAACATGGTCAGAGTGGGTGATTTAAATTAATGTACCCTGTTCCATTGTCGAATGTTTCCCCCAATTCACGGAAACACTTACTGTATGCCAACTATTTATTTTGTTCTCTTAACTTCCATACACATCTTCGGACAAGAGAGGAAAAGATTTAACAAAGATTTACACAAGTAAATGGTCGGACTAGACACGCCTACGTAAAAAGGTTTTCCTTCTTTATTGATCCTTTTTTATATGTCAGAATGAATAAACTGTAGTATTTAGTATTTACTACATAAACATAGTCCGGTCAATAGAGACATTTGAAATAACAAAAATTGCCGGAGAGCCAAATTTTGGTGGAGAGCTAGGGTTTACCATTACAAATAAAGTCTTAAAAGTCCCCATCGATCCTATGTTTGCTACAAAAGTTATTCGGGATCAAACGTCAAAATTTTAGGATTTTTAGATTTTTCTCGAAAACGGTAAGTTTTAATAAAATAAAACATTAACCAAAGTTTTAGATCTTAAAATTCTCTACAAAAATGGTATTAATGATTTTTCCTAAGAGTTACCATTCCTGAGATATCCCGATTCTAAGAGTCACAACATACATGATATGCACACATTTCAACGTTACCTGTGAGGTAGTGTATTCGGCGCGTTTTTTTACCGTGGTTTTCCCTGTAGGCCTACTCCACTAACTGTCATGACAATGTTAGGATAATTTAAGGGAACAATACCCGTCAAGTTCTTGATATGGTAATATCTAGAACTTGAAGTGTATTGTGATTTTAATAAAGAGACCAAAGATTCAGCCACATTTGAACAATTTATGAACATCCAGCAAGAAGAAGAGGATGAAGAAGAAATCGAAGAAGACATGACTGTTGAAGTAGACTTTCAAGAGTATGAAACTGATTAAAATATCTAAAGAAATCAAAACAATAATCGATTTTAAATTTTCGCGATTTGTATACATTATACAATTTTACTAAAGCCGGTCTTATTCGCGATATTTAATTAATTTAAGGTATAAATACCTATATTAAAAATTATGTAACGGGTCTAAATCGTGTTAATAAACGAAAAGAAAGATGAAATACCTTTCTATTTGTCCCGACGTTTCGGCATGGGTTACGCGCACAGACATAGATCTACATAGATAACGCAAATGCATGCACTTCGCGTGTCTGAACTCCGACCAAGCGTCTAGCTTGGTCGCGACTAACCTTAGTCCCCGCGCGTCCATTTTACCGTTAAGTAAACTTTATTCACATTACGTTGCCGCGTTTGCTTCGGACGTTTGATCTGACGTTGTGTATTAGGAGACGATGAATATCGCACAAGCGATACTGTCGCGCATCGCTTCGACTTCGTGATACAGGCAACGTCACAGTAGGTATTAAAAAGTCGGCACGCTTGGTTTCAATACAAATCGTGATAGTTGCGTTATCTATGTAGATCTATATCTGTGGTTACGCGCCAGTGTGAAGATACCATTAGTGTTGTGTGTTGAAGTACCGACAGTTCCGAACATATAAACGTTAATAATTGTGAAGACCAAGTGAGGGTAGGTTTCAAAACTCGCACTTCTCGGAGGCAGCGCTGACGAACATCAGTCATCCCGTGACCACGGCTGTTGTAATCCATGCCGAAACGTCGGGACAAATAGAAAGGTATTTCATCTTTCTTTACGTTTATTAACACGATTCAGACCCGTTACATAATTTTTAATATGTGTACAAATCGTGGTAGTTTAAAAGTAGTTATAAATACCTATGTTTTACCGACGTTTCGGCCGTCTAACAGCTTTGGTCGCGGCAGGACTGATGTCATCTCAGCGTTGTCCTTGTGAAGCGCGGGTTTCGGCAGCTCCAGCACATTTTCAGGAGGTACTTAGGTGCAACGGATTCAACAAGAAGATACCTTGCCTGAAAAGGAAGGATCGTAAACCGGAAGTAGGCAGAGTACCGGCTTACATGCCTTACATAAAGGGAGTGACGGACAAAGTTAGAACAGTACTACAGAAATACTCCATAAAGACTGTATACAGTCCGCTCTCCAAGGTAGCACACAATCTGCGCACCCCGTGGGATGTCATTCCTCTACAAACACCTGGCGTCTACAAGGTTGACTGCAGTTGTGGTAGTTCCTTTATCGGACAGACCAAACGAACCATCGCTGAAAGGGTCAAGGAACATATCGCAGCTGTAAAAAACCGGCAAATTAACAAATCTGCCATAGCTGAGCATTTTTTGGAGTCTGGACCAAACCACTGAATCGAATTACATCAACCAAAGGTCTTATCTACCGATCGTCACTATTACTCCAGGATAGTACGTGAAGCGGTTGAAATCAAAAAGCATAAAAATTTCAACCGGGAGGATGGATACAGACTGTCTGCAACTTGGAATCCGGTAATCAACAAATGTAAACCCCGCCGCAGTAACACAGCTCATCAGTGTGTAGACCGACAGTTCGGATAAAAATAAAAATAAGAAACAAATGAGGGTAGCTGCCGAAACCCGCGCTTCACAAGGACGACGCTGAGATGACATCAGTCCTGCCACGACCAAGGCTGTTGTAAGATGGCCGAAACGTCGGTAAAACATAGGTATTTATACCTTAAATTAATTAAATATCGCGAATAAGACCGGTTTTAGTAAAATTGTATAATCAATACAATAGTTAAACCCATAATCAATAGCAATATCAATAATCAATATCAATAATAAGGTAATATCTAGAACTTGACGGGTATTGTTCCCTCAAATTATCCTAAAATTGTCATGACAGTTAGTGGAGTAGGCCCACAGGGGAAACTACGGTAAAAAAAATGTGCCGAGTACACCACCTCACAGGTGGCGTGGAAATGTGTGCATATCATGTATGATGTGACTCTTAAAATCGCGATATCTCAGGAATGGTAACTCTTCGGAAAAACTTATTAATACCATTTTTGTAGAAAATTTTAAGATCTACAACTTTGTTTAATGTTTTATTTTGATAAACTCACCGTTTTCGAGAAAAATTCAATAAACCTCAAATTTTGACGTTTGACCTCGAATAACTTTTGTAGCACACATAGGATCGATGGGGACTTTTAAGACTTCTTTAGAATCACTAAATCTTCAATGAAGTTTTCAATTAGTATGTTATCCCCAATGATGTACCAAAAGCAGGACGCTAAACATAAGCCAGTTGGCAAGTCTGACATATGTGTGTGTGACGTCGCGAGCCGGCGTCAAAGTGAAACTGACACATATTGTCAACCGAAAATAAAATAAAATATGGAATAATCGATGTGTGCGTTAGTGTGCCATTTCTACGGAATGATTACTACGTAGGTAACTAATCTACCCTTTTCTTGTAATATCATTGGTTATACCCTTATGAATATTAAAAAACTTTCCATATTGGGCGCCTGCGTAATAAAAGGTACCCGCTGTCTAATACAACAGTATAATTTCATGTGTCTTACCGAAGTTTAAACTCTGTGATGATATGTCAGTCATCATCATCAGCCTTTAACAGTCCATTGCTGGACTAGGCCTCTCCTTTGAAAGGAGGAATTGGCCTACCATACCACGCTGGCCAAACGGGTTGGTATAGGGTTTGTATCAAGTTTTCCTTCTCTTACAGTGCTTTTCTCTGCATATCCCTCTGTCGGCTCTTACGACACCCATGGGATGATATGGGGTGGTGACAATCCATATTCTTATTCCGTCACCACACGGACAATGTCGGTCAGTACAAACGAATTTACATGCATGCTCATGATTTATTTGGTTTAAACCAATTTAAACACAGCACTTGTAGTGTAAATAATCATCTTTCAAGTCGCTTACATTTGGTCACAATCCCACTAGAGTTTCGTGGCAATATACTGAGTTCCGGCGATAGCCTAGTGGTTTACGTAACGGACTGCCGAGACGATGGTCTCGGGTTCGATCCCCAGGTAACCCGGGTACACACCTCTGACTTTTAGAAGTTATGTGTGTATAAAAATGTAAATTATCGCTCGCGCCCGATAGTTGGCAATAGGCTCGCCCCCTATTACATTGGGACCGAAAAATAACTGGCAAAGTGTGGGTGTGTAATACACCTCTGCCTACCCCTTCGGGGATAAAAGGCGTGAGGTAATGTGTGTTTATATTGGGTTCCCACATGAAATAAACATGTGCATTACGAAAACGAATTCAAACGGTAGTCGAGCCTTTCTGATTTCAGCATGAATGGGCCGGCTCGACCGGGAAAGTACTACCCTCTCACAGAAAATCAACGTAAAGTAACAGTACATAAACGGTTACGTTTCGTTCGGTGAGTGAGAGTGCCGGAGGCCCTGTCCCCTATTCCTTCTCCCTCATCCCACTCCTTATCCTATCCCTTTTCCCAACCCCAAGCGGCGGCAACGCACTTGACTCCTGTGGTGTTGGTTGTGTCCATGGGCGGCGGTAATTGCTTACCATCAGGCGATCCGTCTGCTCGTTTGCCAACTATTATTATTAAAAAAAAGCGGCCTCCTAGCCCCAGTCCATAGATTGTTGTTTTGAGTCTGGGTGTAGTTTTTGTCTGATATGTCCAATAAAATCGGTATCAATTAATTAATCAAATAATACATACATACATACATAGACTCACGCCTGTTTCCCCGAAGGGGTAGGCAGAGGCATATTAGACGCCCACTTTTTGCCAGTGTTTTGATCCCACGTAATAGGTGGCGAGCCTATTGCTGCTTATCGCGATATTTTGTTTGCCAGAGCCTCGTCCGTTGATTGGCAGGTGCACCACTTGCAGGTGAGGTTGGCTTGGGACCCTAAGTTCTTGGTGGGAACCCTATGCACCCCTTATATAATAAAATAATAAAGACTTCAATGAGTGGAGTACCTTTATTTTTTTTTTTTTGTTTTACGAGGTGGAAAATCCCTTCGGATCTCCGACTCTTGGGGGAAATAAGAGCCGGAGTATGTGGTGTTTCCACTAAAAACCACCTCGACTGCCGCCATGTACCCGTGTGTTGGAGGGTGGGGCATCACCTAAGCACTCGTCGCCACCCTCCGACGGGTATTGGTCCGCCAGATGGTCAGGCGGGCCCTGAACAAAACCCCCTTGGCGACGGATTAAGGTGTTGGACTCCGCCGCCAAAACGCCCAGCGGCCGCAGAGGATAGGGAGGACGGCAACGCAACACCGCATCTCCTCTTCCTCTGCGGCCCCACCGCGACGCATCGAATGGTGCGCCCCCATTTGGTCGCGGGAGATAGGGCGCGCAGCAACGCAACACCGACACGCCTCTCCTCCCGCGACCGCACCCGACTGCGAGGGACAGACAGAACTGTCCCCCGCACCCGCACCGTTGGACGCATCCTGCGCAGGCCCCTCCAAGCCCACGCGGAGCGTCCCCTCCTGGATCCCTCTTAGCTTCACCGCAGGTGACCTATCCACGGTTACTGAGCCCCCACCACGACAAGGTGGAGATCCCACGGGGGGGATGAGTGGAGTACCTATCTTTATTAATAATTATCAGTTGCTAAACGCTGAAAGAAAACATTGTGCGGAAGCATATCTGAGAGTTATTGATAATATTTTCGAAAGACAAGTCTGACAAAACTCATTTAGCCAGTGAAGTGAATTTTATTCTAACCCTTTTTAATAGTTAGAAGGGGCCTATGTCCAGCAGTAAGATAGTTTATCCCATAAAAACAATACTTGTCAAAATACCAAGTCTCGCGGCCCTAAAAAGTTGTGAGATCCATGTAATACCAAGTCGGTTAATTAAAAATATTTAATGTTTTTAATAAATATATTGACTCGGCCATCGCATGAAAACACAATATATCTCATAAGTAATACATATATAAATAACATTGTTTAATGCGATTGCCAAATCAATATAAATTTATTTAAAACATTAAAGATTTTTAATTAACCGACTTGGTATTACATGGATCTCACAACTTTTTACGGTCGCGAGACTTGGTATTTTTGACAAGTATTGTTTTTATGGGATATCATTCCTTTTTGTAGATTGTCTTACTTTAGTCCTTTCCGGTACCTTCTACTTCTTGTACACCAACAACGAATTTTCTTAATTAAAGCTCTAACTGCAAATGTAATTTTGTAGTCCTTCATATTCATATGGGATTACAAAGTTATTTATGCAGTTGATGTATCTCGAAAACTGGACCGAAATTGAAATATATTTTAGTTTTTCCTTGGTTCATACACTAAACACTAATTGTTTCCTAAATTTGAAGCTTCTATGTTTGCTAGAAGTGCCTTAGACCTTTGATGATAGGTCAGTGAGTGACAAAATTAAGAATTTTGACTCGTTATAATTCTTAAGCTACTGGTTCAAATTGGATGAAATTTGAAATACACCATCTTTATACAATGCCAGCATGGTTACTAAACAATCAGGCTTCTTGTTTTATCCACAACGAAGTTATAGGGAGTCGAAAATGGCCTGAATTGCTTCGAGAAAAGGATGGTACGGCCGTGCCGCTTTTTTGCTCGACTTGGTGGGGGCACTGCCGTGTCCCAGATATATACATATATAAACTATCTTACTGCCATATGCCACTATAAGGTAACCACCTGAATTTATTTTACATAAAATTACCAATAACAGCGCGTCATTAAGGGCCTTGAGGTCAGGCTGGTCTATTTGTGCTCCTAGAGTTCCAGATTCTTTAAGAATGCTGTTCTATTACCAATAATAGACCTTTGATCATAGACAACTTAGCAAACTCATGAATTTGCTTTTTATTTTAGCGCCAATTGTCAGATGTCACTGATAATGAAACCATCAGCATTGGCTAGTTGAAATTTGCTTCAACTTAATATAAAGACAAACTAATCTATGACGAAAATTTTGCTGTAACATAAAATAAATTTCGCATGAGCTGTACTGAGCACCATTTAATTATATCCGAGATATTAAATAAAGAAGAAGCAGTTTATAAGGTAGCCGAATACTTTTTATAAAATACTAGCGCTAAATTAAAGTGAATACCTAACTTAATAAGTTTCAGAGGAAACTAACGTAAAAACTAGACGTAATATTAACTTCATCACTCTAGATACTATGGCTAGAAATAAAATAGAAAATAAAAAGGTGATGTTTCTTTGAAAATAAATTTAATTTATGTGAAAATATATAAAACTTAGAAAAGAAACATAGAACCGAATTACGTAGAATAGTTCTCAATGTTGGCATTCTTTTTCTAAGGAATGTAGTGTAAGTGTCTTGGATAAAATATTTCGACTCACTCTAGAGAATTTTCTTTTTCTTTTTTAAATAACAGCCAGATCTTTTTCTGTTATTTTCTTATTGAATCCTGTGCTTATTGACGGAATGTAGCTCATTTGGCGCTCCTTGTCAATGAGAGCCTCTAGTTTGATCGTCCAGTTCGTAGTTTGGCTCGCTCGTCGTTTCGACGTTATATTTCCAAGGGCTCCAATCAGTTTTTAGTTTGACTGAACAATGAGCTATGATGAATTAAAAAAGAATAAAAAAACTATTTCCCATTAACGTTTATGGGAGCTACCCATATAAATTATTAGTTATAAAATGTATTGTACAGTTTTGTCCGTGTGATCCCAATTAATATATAACCATGTCAAATTTCAGATCATTAGAAGAGCTTATAGTTTCCGCCTGATACCGCGGACGGACAGATGGATGGGACGGACGAACATGACGACACTATAAAGGTTTGTTGTATTATATAGGTAACTACAGCACCCTAAAAGTGTAAAACTAAAAATAACTAAACTAAAAAATAATACCATAATTTCATTCGGTGAATTCATCATTACACGCGCGCTTAGCAAATGAATTTAAACATGAGAATCACCACTAATGGTCTGTATTTGAGCTCCTCATACAGAACCGTCGAATTAACGAAAATGCTCATGTCAGTCTGAACCGATATTAGTTTTAAAGTTTAATTGGTTGGAATCATTGGTAACTGCACTCACGTTAAGGGTGTGTGGACACGCAAAATACACGCCAGGACGTGAAGTTACGGAAACAGCCCATGCTGCCAAGGGTGTGTGGAGAACTTTTAGTATTGAATTCTAAAGCAGGGATTAGGATTTATTTCATATGACTGGTCTAGCTGATGTAGTGTTGTAAGTTTACTAGGTACCTATATCTAGTGTTTATTTATATAAAACAGTAAGTGCTAAATGCTTATAATCGTTTTCAAAACAAGAAGAGGTAAGGGCTATTATTATTTTCATTTTCAGTATATTTTTTATAATATTTATGTGACCTGTAGATTTTATTTATAAATGTTGGCTCCAGCACTAGGAAAAAATCTAGTGACCTAGGGCACTCTACAAACATTGGAGCCCGGGGTCCGCATTCCAGTGTCGTCAGATTCGACATACTATTAGCTATACTACCAGCCGACCAGTTGTTTCCAAAATAACAGTTTTAATGGATAATTATAAAGAATTATACTCCGAGTCAAACCCACTATTCATATATTAGTTGTATTAGCCAAAGTATTGTTTCGAATACGATCGAACCCACAACAGCCAGTCCATAAACGACGTGGCGACCGTTTAAACTAGGGTAAACTATAGTAATGTTGGCACCCCCCCAATGATTGGCACTCTGCTGAATTATCCTGAATATTAGGAAAATCTTATATTATTATGTCACAGAAATACATTCATAAGCAGGATTAACCTATTTCTTATACACAGAACAAATATTTAAATCTTAACTATGAATCATTTTTATTTAACAACTATTTTTAAAAAATGTTAGGAAAATTGCCTAAAAAATTAATGAAATGTTTAGGTTAGGTAGTTACTCTCCGAAGCAAAAAATATATTTTTAATTAATTTTACACAAAAGTACCTATTTAATTTGTATCTGTTATGTTCACTAAAGCTTAATAAACGTTAGTTTTGTGCTATTAAATAGATGGATCGTCTTTTTCGATAGTGCCAATGATTATACTTAAAAATTGTTCAACAACATAGTCATTGGCACATTTTAGAATCATATTTTTTCAGATTTTTATTTGTTTTCCGACAAATTCGCATAAAAACAAGTTTAGATTGTATATTTCTTCGCATTTACACCCAACTTACTATGGTACGGTCGTACAGAGATAGCAACCTTTCTCTACAAAGTACCCAGAAATCAGGACAGATATCGCTTAAAACAAAGAACTTAGTATAGACAAAAATATTACGAACAAAATGCTTATGAGGAACTGAAACAGGGCTCATTTGCTACAATTTATCTAAGAGACAAGATGAGCTACATTAGAAAAATATGCCGCAAGAAAGATATAAAACGTGTTAAATGAACTAAACTTTTCTCAAATATAGACTGATGTAAGAAATATTAGACGGTTACATAAACAGTCATAAATATATATTTTGATTACGTAGAATACATGTATAAAGATCCGGATATCAAGTCTTAAGACTGTCTGGGTATCCCTTAGGCCAACAGTGGCAATGATTGTACCTTTTGGGTACTGCCAATAACTATACCAGGGTGCCAATGATTGTACTTTTCTTAAGAAATAACTTTGAGCACATTTTTATGCTAATAAAACGGCTTTATTAAATACGATGTTTTATTTTTATTAACGCCCATGTAAACACAATTCCGACGAAACCATAGAAAATATTATTGAATTTGTATTTTCCTGAGAATTTGTTACTTAATAGTAGAAACCGCTTAGGGTGCCAATCATTATACTATTTACCCTACCTCGCTTTTTTATTATGTGGTGGTGACAGCTTAACGTTGCTTCAAGCTAACAAATAACAGTACATTTTACTATAATATTTCGAATATTACATATTAAGCTAAACAGTACTATAATATAGTTACTAAATATTCTTGTTTCAAATATAAACCCTCATGTTGACGATGTTTTGGAACACGTCGGCCACCCCTAGAGTATTACTAACAAGTTCAGGACGTTGCGTCTCGATAATTTCTTGGAATAGTGTTGTGCAGCGAGATGCAATTTCGGGGAACGGCCATCATGAAATGAAATTATTAAGGGAGTATTTGCAGAAAAACAAAATAGTTGTGACGTACGGACAGACAGACAAAGTGAATTTGTGAATTTATAAAGGTTTCGTTTTTGGCAATTTTGGCTACGGAAACCTAAAAAGTATGTTATGTAAAAATGTTTACTTATATTTGTTGTGTTTTTTTGCACATTATTTTTCCACATTCACACTACACCATCTAGTCCCAAACTAAGCAGAGCTTGTACTGTGGGTACTAGATAATGGATAAACATACATATATACTTTTTTTGTAAATACATACATATTATACATAGAAACACCCAGACCAAGACAAACAGCCATGTTCATGCACACAAATGTTTGACTTGAGCGAGAATCGAACCCGCGACCGTCGACGTAGCAGTCGCTTACACTACCACTATGCCAACCGGCCGTCGATTTAACATTGTACGTATGGTGTAGTAGTTTAAGTGCAGGCCCCAGCGCTAGACACTGCGCCGAGTGTTATGGGTTCGGTTTTCACAGAAGATAACACTTTGTAAGATTCGAAAATTGTTGTTATAATTCTGTGTGTATTGTGGCCGTCGTTTAAATGTTTGTAAGTGCCTGTGACGTCAGAATAGTCGAAAAATTGTTAACAATCCTATTTAAAGTCTTCGTCTTCTAACCTAAAATACGTCTTCTATATCTATACTAATATATAAAGCAGAAGAGTTTGTTTGTTTGGTTGAATGCGCCAATCTCAGGAACTACTGGTCCGATTTAAAAAAATATTTCAGTGTTAGATAGCCCATTTATTGAGGAAGGTTATAGGCTATATAACATCGCGCTATAAACGACGGGAGCGGAGCAGTAGCCTTAAATAACGCGGGTGTAACCGCACGCATCCTCCAGCAGGTACATATGTTTGGAAAAACTTTTGTTAATATTATATTATACAAAATAAATAAACATAACTACAATTATTATTTTGGATGGTAAATATAAACATGATGTCCTTCTGAGAACTGTTATTTTTACTGATGCGACAGGTCGAATTAACCGACTGAAAACTTTTCATAAAGCCGTTTCAGGCAGTCTGTTGGTATTTCTTTTCTTTTCAACATTTATTTTACAATTTTTTCCGTCACGTTAGAAACGAGGCTATTGGGATCTTAAGGACAATTTGGATATATCTTTAACCGGAGACCGCAATAATGCTTACTCTGGAATCGATATCGGGCTGTTACAAGCAGCTATTATCGTTCGTAAAATGTTATACCAAGGGAGTAATAACTTCTTACTTCCATTTTACACGTCTCCTCGTCAAGCTAGGCACTTTGACCTCTGTTCCGTTCTTATGGTGTAGGAATCATCATCATCATTATCAGCCTTTAACAGCCCACTGCTGGACTAGGCCTCTCCTTTGAAAGGAGGAATTGGCCTACTACACCACGCTGGCCAAACGGGTTGGTGTAGGGTTTCTATCAAGTTTTCCTTCTCTTACAGTGGTGTTCTCTGCATAATATGCTCCCTCTGTCGGCTCTTACGACACCCATGGGATGATATGGGGTGGTGACATACCGTATTCTTAATCCGTCACCACACGGACATGGTGTAGGAAATAAGTATCAAAATCGAAATGCAAATGTTAAGCTTGACTTGGCGCGGTGTGTACGCATTATACTCCGACTACAGTCTAAGGAGATGTCCTATAAAGACTTAACCTGAAATGGTTTCCCAAACTGAGCGACTCATCGGAGAGTTGTTACTGAATAGAGCTGCTGACACCAATATTCCTTGAGTCAATCGAGCAGAAACGTTCGCAAATAGTCGGTCCTTTATTGTACGGTTACAGACGATTTTGGTCAGTAACCACTGTCCATAATCATACTGGTAACGTATTCACGAGTTGTACGAGCTAGTGGAGCAATTTGCAAAAAACATCCATGAAGTTCTTCTCATAGTGAAACTAAGCCAGTGATATATTTAATTGAAGAAATATAAAAATAAATTAATAAAGACAGAAGGAACGAAAGAAAAGATTAAAGGTGGTCACTTTTTTATAAGTCGTTACGATATTTCTGGCAAGATTTTTGAAATATCAGTTTACAAGATATTGATGTATTATTATAGATCGTCACTACAAACTTTCTGGAAAACATGAAGTTTGCAACGCAAAGCAGTTTTCACCATATAAATTTTAGTTTAGAATTTTATCGTTAACAGAAAGACAAACATGGTCCGAGTGGGTTTATATTAATGTACTCTATTCCATTGTTGAACATTTCCACCGATTCACGGCAACACTTACTGTACACCAACTATTTATTTTTCACACTATACTTAAATTTCACCCTTAACTTCCATTCACACCTTCGGACAAGGCTGGAAAAGATTTAGCAAAGATTTACACAAGTAAATGGTCGGACTAGACACGCCTACGTAAAAAGGTTTTCCTTCTTTATTCATCCTTTTCTATTTGCGATGCTAAGATTTTAACTAGCTTTCAATACAACTTTACTTCGAGGATAAAGTGGTAATTGTATTGAGCTGTGAAAAGTGTCGTTCCCGGACAACTTCCAAATTCGCCGTTAGAGGCGCGTGGATAATCTTTGTATCGCCAATATGTCAGAATGAATAAATTTACTAGTTTGAGTAATGTCCAGTGCATTAATAATTTTAATAATTAATATAGCATTCGAAACCATGTGTTATCCTACGGCCCATCTCTAGATCAAATAACTATATAACTATTTTTCCCGTGACCGCAATTAGTGTAATCCATGCCGAAAAATGGGGGCGAATATATGGTATTTCACGTATGTTTTAACTGATTAAGCGATATAGATCCGTTACACTGACTTCCGTTATTTGAATGTTCAGTTGGTGCAGTGGTTTCAGCGGCCGCTTCACCGCTTGACCCTGCGCCGAGTGTCGTGGATTCGATCCCCACACGAGACAACACTTTGTGTGATCCATAAATTGTTGTTTCGAGGCTGGGTGTTCAATGTGTCCGTTAGTTGTATGTTTGTAAAGTCCCGCACGACACAGGATATATTCCTAGTGTGGGAGTTGTCCAAGAACCTTTGTCTACTTGACTACATAAATATCAGTAGTTTAGTTGTTCTGACTTGAATCTCAAACCCAGTTAATTCACTTTAACGACAGATATTCACAACTGACTAACTGAACTACTACTAACTTGAAAGGTAGTAGAGCTTTGCTGATTTCAGCATGAATGGGCCGGCTCGACCGCGAAATTACTACCCTCTCACAGAAAATCGACGTCAAGTAACAGTACCTAAACTGTTGCGTTTCGTTCGGTAAGTGAGAGTACCGGAGGCCCTATCCCCTATTCCTTCTCCCTCATCCCACTACTCATCCTATCACTTTTCCCAATCCCAAGGGGCAGCAGCGCACTTGTAACTCCTGTGGTGTTGCTTGTGTCCATGGGCGGCGGTAATTGCTTACCATCAGGCGATCCGTCTGCTCGTTTGCCGCCTATTACCATAAAAAAAACTGACAAACTACAATCGCTTCACTGAGCTCATACGTTTATTAGAAATGCCACTTACTCGTACACGTATCTTCTTCACCCTCTCCCCACTCCTGTTTCAGTAGAATTTATTAAAATACGTCAGGAACAGTATTAGGGTGTAATATTTACACCTCTGCCTACCCCTTCGGGGATACAGGCGTGAGACTATAAATAAATAAAAAAAGGAACAGTATTTGGAATTATTTTCTATTGAAATAGTTTCTAAGTACGAATTGAAAATAGTGTTGTAGAATAATGTTGTACCTATGTAATTCTATAATTTTTAATTGGATTAATTACGAGAATGTTTAAAGAAATACTCGTACCTACATGGTGTCGAATTTTTTAACTATTAGTGAAAGTATTTTTTTATAAATGCATAAATATTATAATAAGTTATAAGGTAAACTGTCTTGTTTTAGCCAGAATAATATGACAAGGCCGACTTTAGGTAAGATTCTTACCATTTATCTTTAGGTTTCAATTTGTAAATACACTAGTTGTACACCTGATTACAGTATATTACGCTTAAGTGGAGTCGCGGCTGAGGTATAGCATACAGCTTTGGGGCAATAGCTACAAATATAACGGTTACAGGGCATTTGTGTTACAGAAAAGGTCAATTAGAACCATTGTTCGCATACCGCAATGGGAGTCCTGTAGGGAATACTTCAAAAGTCTTTCTTTGTTAACGGTGCCATGCCTTTACTTACTGGTAGTTTTGAGTAACTTAGCTAAAATATACACAATTATGAGACAGAAAATGAAAGACAGCTGAGAGAAGATACTAGGACAAAACATTTAAAATACAAATCAAAACCAAAACTGGATATTGTCAAACACAGTATGCAATACCAAGTGGTGAAGTTATTCAATTGTTTACCTGACTATCTTAAGGATGAAATATATAATCTGCACACATTTAAAAGAAAGCTTAAGGACTTCCTATTAGAACACTGTTTTTATTCCATTGAGGATTTTATCAATATGAATTAATTTTTCCTTTTTAACTAATTTTATTTTAAGTATATTGACATGTATTAAGTATTATATTAGAATTAATTGGACTGTTTATATATTGACATTATTGTAATAATTATAATTTATAGATACTGACATTTTTTTTTTTATAATTGTTTGAAACTCATTTTTTTATATAATTGTTTGAATGCGTTTTTATCAATCTAATATTTTATTTTTTGTATTATTGTGACTTGTGTACTTTGTTGTTTTTATTTGCTGTTATTGTTTTAAATGTAATTTTTAATGGACCAATTTACTTATATATTTTTCTTTAATTTTGATGAATTTATGTTAATTTTATGTCACATTCAAACACAATTGTATATTTTTGAATAAATTAAATGAAAAAAATGAAATGTATTCCGCGGTTTTAGCCGCATTATTACATTATTTCTTCAATTATTATTTGTGCACAAACACTACTCGAAATAATTAAATTTTATAGAATTCGTATATTTATTTACCCATTTATCACCCCATTCATATCGATTTAAGGCAAATTTATATAAATCTTCTTTTATGAAATACTTAAAGCCTCGTTCAATCTTACTAACTCAATCTTTCCTTACAGTACAAAAGGATTTTCAATTCCATTAAAAAGATAATTATCTTCCCCGATCCTCTACTTATAATGCACTGTCTCATCTTTTATTTCCCGATTCCCTTCATGAATCCAAAGCGCAGCCATTATACGATTGAAAATACATTCTTGCAAGCGTATTGCAACTACTGAACCCACCTGTGCCGTCGATGGGTACTGCGTGCCAAGAAATTTATACTTAATGTTCCCAGGTAGGAGAAAAACCTTTTAAAACGTTACTTCAATTTGCATTTACATTACAATGAGATTAGGTATATTATTGAGGGCTGTGGCGTAGTCGTAGATGGCAGCTATGAGTGGTGTCTTTCTAATTGAAGATTTTGTTGAAATTTTAGTGAAAACAGATAATCTTCAATGAGAATTTATCAAAGCAAATATAAAAATCAATTATAAAATATATGTTATTATATATTTATATTTCATATTTTGAGAGGCAGACGTAAGAGGCAGCGGTAAGGCTACGGAAGATACCAACATACTGCCATGAAAACGGTATCAAGTTTACCTAATGGAAGTAAAGAGGAACCTACCACGCACCCTTGGATTGACCACCCCAACTATTGCAATAGAAAAAGTTTGACAATATCGAACTCAAAATCTTAATATGCAAAACGTCGATACCAACCTAAACAAAAAAAACTTTAACCAAAGCATTCATCAAAATAGTAGAATTGCTGCTTAAATATAAATGAGTTATTCTCATTTATATTTAAGCAGTAGAATCGCAGAACATTTGCAATCCATTTTAATATAAAATTAGAAGCCTGTATAATATTAAAAATCCATCTACCCCTTCCTTGGCATATGAGCTGTCTCGGTGGGTTAGGTTCCTTTGAGTTGCGGTGGTTACTGCTGTTTGAACAGGCTGCGCTGGATGTATGAATTCACGCTGAAGGACCGCATCGGGGGAAGCCTTCATGTGCATGACATGGCCAACAAACTGCAAGAGTGTCGGCTACGCTGGTGCGGCCACGTCTTACGGCAATCTGTCTCAAGACAATAAGCTATTCCTTTGAATGTTTCCACTGATAAGGCATTTTACGCAGAGAACTTCTGTTTTATGGAATGACACCATCAGATAGTTCTCTTTACTTTGTTGCGAATCTCTTTAATAGTAAAGAACCGTAAAGTTAACTCTACCAAAGCATATGATACGGAAGATAGTCTACGAACATGATTTGTATTGCGGTTTTTGAAACTTCCTTTCGTGATACGGATAACGCTACACAGTTTTTTTTATATTTACGTAAATTAACACAGAATTATAATTACTTATTTGCCCAAACTCCTTACGCTTTACTCCTTAGGATCGACGCACATATAGCGAAGCGCAGCTTATAGCATTATTCACTCTCAAACTCTTATGTACATTACATTTAAAATGATTATTATGGACATTACAGCAAGTTCTCATTTGGGAATAGTCCAAATCAAGTAATAATTTAAAATGGCACATCTGAAAATGAGACATAACTGACATGACTAGCGGACCCCGGGCTCCAAGGCGTGGGTTTTGGAGCGCAACCGGGACAGCGCTAGGATGATGATGATCTGAAAATGAGACAGATACAAAATAAATAATGTCGATAATAGATTGACAGTGAAAAATACGCCGCACTCCGCTTCGATATCGCGCCGCCCCGCCCCTTTCAAAGCCTTATAAAGAGTGTTCTTAACACGATCTCATATTATGCGGCGCCATTGTATTATATTCATAGGGTACGTTAATCTTTAGTATGAGCGACGGAAGCATGAGTAGTGAGAGGGTGTTTCTGGATAAACCTGACAAGATATACTGAGTTTCGCAGGGTGAGATGGGGGTAAAAGTTATGGCAATGTTTTTATATTAAGGGTATGAATTTAAAATAGACTCGCGTCTGTATAGCTTAGAATAGGTAGGCAGAGTTACCACTAGTTGAACCATTGAATCATATTTGAAGAATCTTGATGAAGAGTCAGTTTATCAACTTCAATAGATGTAAGTTTATTTCCCATTTCAACTTGTGAATCAAACAATAATGTTATTCCTTTTCTTGATCAAAATCGTAATATTTAGTGCGTCGACCACATGAAACGAATTATTCTATTATCTTCTTAATATATAAAATCCTTGCGTTACTGACTGACTGACAGACACGCTACAGCCAAAACTATTGGGCGCAGGAAGTTGAAATTTGGCATGTATATTCCTTGGGGATCGTAGGGGTGCACTAAGAAGGGATTTCCCGAAATTCCCACGGGATCGGCTAAAACGGGTAAATTAAAAAAAAATTGCAGGCGTAGCTGCGGGCATCCTCTAGTATTCTAATATTTTTGTTCTTCATATCTTAATTTTCACTAACATCAGATCTTTTTTCGCGTCCAGCTTACCTCGTATACCAATGACCCGTCCTATCATGGAGCCTGTGGATATAACGGTATTAGTTCAAGAAAGTGACTGTAATTCTTAAAATACCTACTGTAAATAAGAATGATCTATCGCAAGACAAAATCCTTTCAGTTTCAGTCCCAGGTAATAAGGGTCTCCAACCTAACGGCTCACTTATTTAAAAGGAATCCTAGCTGTGGTTTTATTGGATTCGCAAATGCTGTTGTTCGCAAATTAAATTGCCCTATTGTTTAGCAGAGGTTTCCTCTGAGATTTTATTTGTAGCGAAAACGTGTTGCTGTTAAACGTTAATGTCGCTGAATATAGCAGTTGTAAAATTTAATATAATTATTCGTCACTTAAGCATTAATTTCATTTCTCGTATAAGATAAAATCTTCTGTTTACGAAACGAACTGTAACGTTTTCATAGAACTGTATAGATTTGATAAAGTGGAATCATGATCACATATGATAAACGTTTCTTTTCTCAAAAATTATTGTTCAACGTGGTTTAATGAAATTTGTACGGTATCCCAGCACCTTAGTTTAATTTCTTCAAATAAAATTAAAATCTTACTAGAGGACCCGTGCTGCTCCACAGCATATTTTAATATTATAAAAAAACTCTTACATATAGGTATGATGAGTAGCCTTATCTAATAAGTAAAAAGATGATATTCTTACAAAAATATAATAGGTATATGACAGAACTTCTTTTCTCACAACATTGGCTTTGCGTTGCACCTTAGGTATCGTGAAATTTCCACATTGGCATTACTGAATGGTTTGCCGCGCAATAGGGATATATATAATATGTATAACTGAACATTGACGAAAGAAAGTTCTTCAATATGACTGTGCTGCCCTGCCATTCTTTCCATTAGGACACTGTAATGTCCTTCGTCCAGGTGCCCAGAAAATAGCAAGTTATGAACAATTTCGCCAGTACCATAGTCAGTAATCGTATTACTGTTTTCCAGGTGAACTCTTAATTGACACTCGGGATATAGCTCAGTTACACTCTGAAGTTCAGCATGCCCTGCGTACTGTCCATTGGCACCCATCACACGTGTGTAATATGTTGCATTTGTAATGGTCTGGCCATATGCTTCGTCACCAACAATGAAGTTACTATATACATCTCACTTATTGACAATGTTCTCAATAGTGGCTAAACGAATTTCATAATGTTTATTAGGTATTCTCACTTCCATATACCTAAACAATAAGAAATAGCACGGAATAAGCAATTACCGTCACCGAGAATGGAAATACTTGAAAATTTTTGATGGTAGAATTAATCAAATCTGAACCCGTTTCCACCCGTATTTTTTAGCAGTAGGAGGACCATCCGGTACCAAATCTCCAACAGGGCCCTCATTGACCAAGATTCTTTGTACAAACTTTCTCTTGAGCATTTTTCAATTTCCTTCCAAGAACCATCATTATACCTAATTGAAAACACAAATACTCACAAAAATACGTTATTAAATCAGTAACTTAAGTACCTAACTAACTTACGCTAACTTCACGTTTTTCTTTATCTGTCAATATTTTATTATCAAAATTAAAAATAAAGATAAAAACTTTTTTTTATAAGTAAGAAAATAGGTTTTATTTATGTTATCCAGCTAAATATTTCTGTGAGAAGCGCGATTTATTTTGTTTGGTGTAAGGGTGTGATTAATCCATCATAATTTAGAAATGTAATAATGACGTTTATAGTTTTTGTCGAAATTGTACTTTTGGTGGGAATGGTAGCTTTGGTAGCAATCGTAAGTAACATTGCTACTAAAACTACAATATATGCCAAAATACCACTTCTACCAAAACTACTATTCCTACAGAAAATACTATTCCTATCAAAACTACTGTTTGTACCGAAACTACTATTCGTACTAACACTATCATACCTACCTTTTTTTTTAAACTACCATTTCAACCAAAACCGCCGGTGCTGTCAAAAGTACCTACCCACCTTTTCTCTCAAAACGACTATTCTTACCAAAGCTACAATTTCTACCATAACTACCACTTGTAATAATATAATTATATGACGATAGTACTATGAACCTCTGTAATATGTTCCACATAAAAAAAAAGATGCCCGAAGAAAGTCAGTAATTTAAAAACACAAAAAAATTTCCTAACATAAAACGTAAGGAAAATTCCTCAACATCAGGAATCAGTTCACCGAACATAAAGGGTTAACTGGTAACATTCGGGGGATATTACCTGCCATCAGCGATAATTCACTATAGTGATAATTTGACGAACATCGGATATAACTTGACACACCACCACACTCACACCCGTATGAAAGTAAGGCAAGGTCACCTTAAGGAGGCATAACGTTTTTTCCTGGCAGTTACCGCAAGGAACTTATTAGATGCCATTAAAATATTTTTGAATTAAGAACCGTCCATGTAGAGAGAAAGCAATGGAATCTTAAGAAATTTATAGGAAAATATTGAAAAATAAGTTCAATGTCCACACCTATCTTCCTTCAAACTTACCCAATTTAAATGAGCATACCCTCAAATGAAAGAGCTCTTTTCAGCGCGTGTTTTAAGCCTATAACGAAACGCCTACCTCATTGTGAACCAGATATATAGAAGCAGAAAGTCATTGACTACGGCTACGAAAACGTAAAAAATGTATGGGAGAAAACTGTTTTTGCATATAACTTGATGAATGTGCAAGTTAGGTAATTTCTAATGCTTGATGACAAATCTATGCAGCGAGAGCTTTCATTTAAAAAATAAATCATGCAAATCGGTTGCGTAGAACGGACTGGCCGACTCGTATTATAAAACACAAATTCTTTTAATATATAGATTTTAGAAATCTTGGTACAATTTGAATGCGAATTCTTTACAGTACTGAAAGTGTTTTTAATACTTAGCCCCACAGAAGGTAGGTAAACTATTTAGGCTCTTGTACGCTGAAATTTTAAATTTTCTGTTAAGTTTACCACATTGAAAATTAATGTGTGAGTATTTGTTGGTCGTAGGTAGGTACGTACATATAACGGCAATAGTACGGTTGGAGAAAAAGAACATGTAGTTTTATGTGTTGTATTTATTCCACCTAACATACAAATTTTATTTTTATTTAGAATCTGTAGTAAAACAATTATTAGTTATTCTAATTAGAATTCTTGAGTATTCTGACTTTTTATAATATTCAATTATTATATAAAAGTGTAAATTCGAACATTACGCTTACTCATTAGGGTCGAAAAAGGTCCATACGGTTAAGTGTTTATATCCCAAATCCATTTGGCTTCAAAACTCGGAATAGCCCACATCAGTAAAAACGTCACATATATGGGCCAAAAGATTAATTGCATTTGGAGGTCCCCTTAAAAAGACACAGAGCAGTTAGCACCGCTACACCGACATTAGCAGGACCTTCAAATTCGACATTTCAAAATCCTAATGACGCGAATAACAAAATTGTACGAACAATACTCAACCTTATTGACATAGAATAAAATTTAGATTCAGATGCAGAAGCTGTCAAGATAGGTATAAATGATGATGATGAAATTAGGAAAGGTGTAACAAAAGAATTAGTCACATAAAACGAACACGCTCCAGTAGATTTAATGTTTACACGAATCAGTACAAATATACGTGTTGTGTGAATAGAAATACCTGGGGACAAGGCGGATACTTTTGTATATAGAATTAGTATAGAGATACGTGACGATTTGAATAACAAAAATATTGTCTGACATATTGAAAATAGGTACCCGTCTACTTATAAACAAATGGAAGCGATCCTCCGAAATTCAAGAGTACTCAATTGATTACGAATAATGGAATTTTGAACGATTAAGAGTAACATTATAATGTCATCCATGCATCTAAAATACATAACATAAAAAGAAACATTCATCATCATCATCAGCCCTATATATAAACTGTCCCACTGCTGGGCACGAGCCTCTTCTCGCTATGAGAAGGGTAAGGCCATGGTCCACTACGCTGGCCTAGTGCGGGTTGGCAGACTTCACATGTCTTTTGAGAACATTATGGAGAACTCTCAGACATGCAGGTTTCCTCACGATGTTTTCCTTCACCGTTTAGCAAGCGATAATTAACAATTTAATACGCACATAACTCCGAAAAGCCATTGGTGCGCGCCGTGGATTTGAACCCAGACTCTCTGCGTAGCGGTCTGTCGGTCTCTCCAATAGGCTATCACTGCTCTTTTTTACGTTTTCCGGGATTGATTTTTCCTTACATGCGCACTACGAATCTCGTCATGTTTTAACTGTTTGTTATTTTTGTATAATGTTCGCTGTATTAAACCAGTGTGCTGTTCTTACGTAGAATACAAACATTTTAAACAAATTATAGAATAAATAAAAGTTTTTACTTTATCATATACTAACACCTTTATTTAGCTTAGTATGTACCTCAATACAATGCTAAATAAAGTAACACATATGTAGAGTATGAATATGAAAAGACAAAAACGATGAAACATACTGAAATGACAAGACAAAAAGTAATGATCCTGTGTTTGTTTCGGATTTTCTTCTCAAGAGGTAATTTAGCTAGGAAAGCCAGCTTCGTTTAGAATAGTCTTTTGACTATGGGAGAGGCCTATGTTCAGCAGTGGACTGGAATAGCCTGATTGACTGACTTACCTACTTGTATAAGTGTTGTAAACAACCAAAATGCAGGAATCAATATTTATGTCTTTATGTAGAAAACACAATTTACGAATTATGTTTTATATTTCGTAAACAGTTGACTGAATAACCGATTTTTTATATCAAAATATGCAAAACGTCAATACCAACCTAAACTTTAATCAAAGCATTCATCAAAATAGTAGAATTGCTGCTTAAATATAAATGAGAATAATAGAAACACAGATTATTTGCAATCCATTTTAATATAAAATGAGAAGCCTGTGATGTTAAAAATCCATCACATTTTCATTTATTTTGCTGAGGTCAACTTCAAAAGAATGTGCTGTATGTGATAATGTGTTGTTGTTAACATTTTAGGCTGAACGTAGAAGTTATGTAGATGGTGTCCGGACCTAGATAACTGAAATATAACTATACTTCATTGAATTTAGTTGACATTTTTATGACGAATTTCTGTGTCATTTGTGATGGATGCCTTACACTTTTGTGAAATAGTCTTGCACAACCTTGGTACTAATTATTTCGTGAGAAAATAAATATTTAAATGGCATTGTATGTAACATAAATGGAACTTCTATTTAAATATTCCGCTTAATTCTGATTATGTATCAGCATAATCTCTTACAACTACGTAAATATGTATAGACTAGCTGTTTCCCGCGGTTTCACCCGCGTCCTGGGGGAACTACTTCGCGTACACGGTTAATTTAGCCTCGGTTACTCCTTGATACATCAGCTATACGCTAGTTAAAGTCCCGTCAAAATCAGTCCAGCCGTTCCAGAGATTAGCGAGAACAAACAGACAGACAGACAGACAAAAAGTGTAAAAATGTCACTTCGGTATATGTACCGTGTATACAACCTTATGCATTTAGTAAAAAGCGGTTATTTTAATATTACAAACAGATTTAAATTGTCTTTCGGGATATATAGAGAACCCTTTAGAATAAAAATCATTATTTTATCAAATAACATACTAATAAAAATAAATCACGTAATAAAAATAAATAACATACTAATAAAAATAAATACGCGTATCAATATAAACCGTTAAAATATAGTTAACGGTATCAATACTTAAATAACTTCAAATACATACTTAAATATATAATGTATAAATACATAATTCTATATAAACAATATAGAAATAACGATGATATTATGTAAACAAATTTATTAGCAAAAAGAAGGTATAAAATAAAATTTAAATCTTAACTAAAATTAATATCAATCAAACAAAAAGTTTATGATAAAATCTACTAATTATAAAAATGTAGTCATCACGTTACCCAAGCATGATTTTATCAAGTGCCGCTTCCAGTCGCGCGTACTCTGTGTAATTCTAATGGAAGGTCTATGTCTGGTCGGTTTTAGTTTAATTGTATCTACTATATACCCCACTTTATTTATTATTGTGAACTTGTTTTTACTGTGCGCCAAACAAAATGTGTAATATTATTGTGAACTTTCTCATGTAAGTGAATGTATAATTCTTATGAGAAATAAATATATCTCAAACCTCAAACCTCATATACCACGTACCTTTGTTTGGTGTAACCGATATTTCGGCACTGTTGCAAGCGCCATGTTCACGGATGTACTGAGGGTATTGTGGGTGGATGAATGTTACGAGCAAGTATAAAGGTCTACCCGCTTTCTTTCTCGTTTTTTGCGTACAACACCACTGCCACTGTTTTTACTATCGCACTACGACATACTACCTCACTACGTCAGCTCGCGGTTTGAGTTTTTTCGTTTTACGGGTTTTACAAAGACGCACCACTGGATGCCAGATACTCGACAGTTGAAACCCATCCTCTCTATTGAAATTATTGAAATTTTTAATATTTTATTATTTTTATATATTTTTAAATATATATTTTTTTTAATATTTTAATAGCCTTCCATTCAGCATTTGAAGTATGTAGTGGCGTTCTGTCGAAAGCACTTGAGGGTTGTGTAACTCAATCCAGTGGTTGGTACCCGAGTCTAAATGGTGTTGAGCTATGGCTGACTTATGTGGCTCGTTATTTTTGACTGAAATATTAATGAAATATCACGCATGTGTAAGAATAATCACGATCGTACCCAGTTTACATAATAATAAAATTGACTTTTGAGGCTAACGAAACAGAATTGTTTTTATTGGTTATTTCTCAAGATAGCCACTAGCACTAAAGTAGGAATAATAAAAAGAAAACCTATTCAAAGTATTACTGTACAGAAGTCTCAAAGCACGAAAACATTCATCGAGCGAAAACACCGTTTACAACTCGTTCACGCTTTTTTGGTTACAGTAAAACATGCACGTCGCATGTTAGTGGTGGCTCTTATGGAAATGCTCCCAACACGTGTTGGCTATCGTAGAAATATAACAAAGGGCCAAGTTTAGGACAGAAATTCGAATTCCGACAGCAGCTACAGCATATTTGCAACATTAAAATACAATGAAAGCCGCAAAACCTGCGTCACAGCACCTTTTAATAGGTTTGAAAGGTTTCTTCTTTCAAGACAACGATTGTTGAAATACAAAACGTTCATCATCATCAGCTTTTAACAGTCCACTGCTAGACTAGGCCTCTCCTTTGAAAGGAGGAATTGGCCTACTATACCACGCTGGCCAAACGGGTTGGTATAGGGTTTGTATCAAGTTTTCCTTCTTACAGTGCTGTTCTCTGCATAATATGCTCTCTCTGTCGGCTCTTACGACACCCATGCGATGATATGGGGTGGTGACATTCCGTATTCTTAATCCGTCACCACACGGACAATAAAACGTTAAGCAAAATAAATATGCTTGCGAACAGTACAACTCTAAAGGCTACATTGCTCTGTAAAATTGTTTGATATCGCGATAAGCTGTTGTGACAATACTTGGGCGACAGCTTAAGTTAAAAGCAAATTATAATTATTAGAAAATTGATGGCTAGAGATGTGGTAAAAACAAACATCGATAACTATGCATATAACTCCACAGTACCTAATAATCAGTAAGTATCGTCTCGCTTCAGACAAAAAAACGCTGTGTTCGGCCAGAGCCTTTGATTTTGTTTTCAAAGTCTCCAATAACGGGGAAACTGGAGAATATAAAAAAATGTAAAGAAAGATATGTGTAGCTGATAGCGTGAATGGCTAGAAATATAAAAGCTGATATTTTGTCAAATCTGGTAAAACTATTTTGAAATTAAACTACATTTTATCGCGCTATATTGATTTCACTTAGTTATTACATTTAAACCGAATGATCTAGTAACTACGTTTTTTTTAATTACTAGCCGACGTTTAGGTCACGGCAGAATGAGGTGATATTTGCCAATATAACGCGATAAAATCTGTAAACTGTAGTTTAATTTCATTGTGTAACACTTGCGTAAACACAAGAAGATATTAATGTGTACATATTATTATGTTAGAAACTTAGTGACGTAATAAAAGCTGAGTCGCGAAATCTTTTACATTGTACCAACTGCAATCAAATGAGATAATTTGAAAACTTAACACCAACCTATTCACTTAAATGTTCTCCTTGTTTCATTACAATAAGGGCGACTATTCAATAACAGACCGTTTCAGCATTTTTATGCAGTGAATAACTTAATGTCACCACAAATTGTTCAGGCTAAGAACTCACGGCGCGATTTTCACCTGCGACCGCCGCGGTGGTAGAACTGCGGTTTTATTTCTAAACTCACGAGACCGGTTATTTGCGCGGTTTCGCAGCCGTCGCGGCTGCGATCATCGCCCGCAGACGTGGCGGGCGATGATCGCAAGACGGGCGGTTGCAAGACCTAAGTAATTAGTAGATTGATTTCAATATCTATTTTATAATGTTTGTTTAATTTTAAACATGCACAAACATTTGTCACGATGCCACAAGTCACTGGCTCGTGCAAAATGACGTTGGATTTCTGTACACCTCGCCCGCGACCGCGGCCCGCACGATTCCACTAGTTGCCCGCCGGTGCAGCGGGAACCGCAAACAACCGCGCACACCGCGGACATAAAACGCGTCGTTAGTTTTACTTTAATTTTTTACATATATATCTACATTCTACAGAAGCTGCGGGCCCGCAACCAAGGCGGTCGCGGGTGAAAATCGCTCCGTGAGTTCTTAGCCTCAGTGTCTCATAAAAGCGGATCTTTTGATTTACAAGGCAGTTATTGCAGTTGTTCGTGTCATATATTGCTGTATTATGACCCGTATTGTTGGGAATATAAAGGCTATGGTTTGTTTCTCAAATAATTTTGTTAATTACGGTCGAATGATAAAGAAGACGCTTTAACTTGTGTATCAAGTTAATGAAATTTTATTGATTCGTTCGATTTTCTTCGTTCTTTCTGTTCATTGTAAGGTTTTAAGAATAAATACGAATCTAAATTGCGTTACATTGGTAGATGATTCTTACAAAAATAAATATCTATTTTTTTTGCTGTGAAAACTTTTTTAATTTTTCTTTGCAAAGTTTACACATGCTTCTAGGTGATAGCAACCGTTTCGCACCTATTTTCATCATCACTGGATCACTATCTCGGTTGCATTCATGATTTGGGCGTTTGTGTTTGAGGTCCGCTTCAGTTACGTCGCGAACGTCAGCAATGGCGGATGTGAACGGGTTAACGACGACTACAATGTTAAAGTGCGCGAACTGTAATCTTGTTGTAAACGAGGTTCTGGCCTTTATTCAGAACAAGTGTGATGTGATGGACGAAGACTCAATGGTCAGACTGTGTACTACGGCATTTAAATCTGAAGAAATTAGTGCGGCAAAAAATCTTTTATTTACCTCAGTTAAGACAACTGGAAGAAAGATCAAACGTAAAAGAGAGGGGAAAACACAACGCGAAATAGAAGACATGATCACGCTAATAAAGCAGAAAGATCCTGAAGAACTGCCGATCTTCGTCGCCCGCGACCTACACAAATTACCCCCGGTCACTTTTGATCATCTTGACGCGACACGGATTTTGAAGGACCTTATTTTACTCAAAAACGAGATGGATACTATTAAGGAAACATATATTCATGTGGACCAGTTTGTGAGATTACAAAATGAAGTTATTAATCTGCAGCAAACATCCGTGGTTAATAATTTCGAACGAGACAATTTTATTAACAGAAAGCGAGGTACCAAGAATCATTTCTTAGATAGCTCAGAATTAAATTGCGAAAGTGGCCCCCAAGGAATTATTCAAATAACACACGAGCCGGTAAGCGCTAAAAATCATAATCATTCCATCGCGATCGATAAGGAGGTAGATCAACACACTCAAGCGCGGAGCTCACTGGCCCTGTCTCGCTCGCGTGCGCCGCTGTCTGGCGACGATGTCCCTGTCGCACACAGCCCAGATGTTGCGTGCGCTGAGATGCTCACCGAGAGACAAACTCACGGCACTTCAACTAGCGCGGATACTAATGTGTAGGTGCAACAAACAATCAGCTGATTCGAGCGCCCGAGCCGCAGAGCGCTTTATTTACGCAGAATAAAGACGATGATTGGCAAGTTGTACAAAGAAAAAGATATAGGAATCGATTTGTAGGTAGAAAAGGGACGTGCACCGACATCACTGGCAGTTTTAAGGCTGCAAATATCAGTGTCCCTCTATTTATTAATAACGTACATAAGGAAACCTGCGAGAATCATATAGTTGCATATATTAAAAGCAAAACAAATGTTGAAATAACGTTGCAAAAGATCGAACCCAAGCAACAGAAACAATACAACTCGTATAAAATGTATGTTCCTAAGGAGAAACTAAGTTTGTTTTTGGACTGCAGTTTATGGCCTGACGGTATAACTTTCCGACGGTACGTGGACTTCAGCAGACGAGATTTAGAGAGACGTAGGAAATCTGATACCAGTGCAAAAATAAATCAAGATGGGTAGTACAACCAACAATGAGAGTTTAACATTCATCAGTTTCAATTGTAAGTCTTTTAAAAGATCCTCGGAGTGTGTAAGACGGCTGTGCTTAAATGCTGATATTATAGCACTGCAAGAAACTTGGCTGTTGCCGCACGAGATATCCGAGCTCGGTAATATAAATAACGAGTTTGGTTTGTTCGGCAAATCTGCGGTTGACCTAACAAGCGGTATTTTGCGCGGGCGACCCTATGGCGGCGTAGCACTTCTATGGAGAAACAGTAAGTGTAATCATGTGTCTGTGATTCCGTGTGAGAGTGATCGAATAAGTGCAATTAGGATGTGTGTGTCGGATCGGTTAATACTAGTTTTTTCCATCTTTATGCCTACTGATTCATCTGACAATCTATTAGAATTTGTTTAATGTTTAAGCGAAGTTACGTCAATAGTTGAGAGTAGTAATATTGAAACCGTATTTATTATGGGGGACTTTAACGCTCATCCGGGGGAATCGTTCGGCAATGAACTTCAAAATTTTTGTAATGAACAAAACTGGACGTGTGTTGACCTAAAGATGTTGAAGTCGATTTCAAATACCCATACTTTTGTGAGTGAAGCGCACGGCAGCCGCAGATGGTTAGATCACTGTGTTGTTACCGATGCTGCATTAAGGACGGTCTCTTCGGTAAAGGTATGCTACGACATTTTCTGGTCCGATCACTATCCAGTTGAGATTCAGTGTAACTTAAATACAGTTTGTAAAACAACTATGCCACCGCTAATCAAAATAAATAAAGTCCTATGGAAAGACAGGGATTTGAGCCAAATAGAAAAATATACTAAATATTGTAATAATAAACTAAGAGAATTGGGCTTCCCTCACGAATTCCAAAAGTGTTGTGATAGTATGTGTGGTAATAGGGACAAGAACCACTTAGCAGCGATAGACGCACTTTATGGTGACATTGTAATGGTGTTACAGAAAGCTGCTGTTGACAGCTATGTGGGTCGTGGGGATAGTATCGGACGGCACCGTGGTCGTCACATTGTCGGCTGGAACAAGTATGTTCGTGACGCTCACAGGGAGGCTAGGCAGAAGTTTTTAACCTGGGTGTGTTACGGTCGACCTAGCAGTGGTAATATTTATAATGAAATGTATGAAGCTAGAAAAAAATTTAAGAGCAAACTACGTTATTGTCAGAATAACCAAGAATTAATAAAAATGAATATATTAGCTACCAAACATAAGAATAAAGACTTTAAAGGATTTTGGCAACAAACTAAACAGTTAAACCCAAAACCTAGCGTCCCTGTGAGTATCAACGGCATCAGCAAACTAAAAGACATTGCTAATTTGTTTAGATGTCACTTTCAAGTGAAGTCTCCGCTAAGTGGTGAGCAGACCAGGGATGCGGAGGTCGTCGTGTCTGCGGTTCCCGAGCGAGTCACAGCAAAGCAAGTTGCTCTAATAATAAAAGGCATGACTCGAGGGAAGTCGCCCGGGCATGACGGCCTCAGCATCGAACACTTTCAGTATGCGGGGCCACACCTCCCGAGGCTTTTGGGACTGTTGTTCACGCTATGCATAAGGCATTCTTACTTGCCAGATGAGTTGATGAAGACGGTGGTAGTGCCTATAATTAAAAATAAGACTGGAGATAATTCCGACAAGTGCAACTACCGCCCGATATCATTAGCTACAACCACTGCTAAGGTGCTTGATGGCTTGCTTGAGAGACAGCTTAAAGAACACCTAAATTTAAATGACGCACAGTTCGGCTTCAGACCAGGACTTTCAACAGAATGTGCGATTATGACTCTCAAGCAGACTGTCAAGTACTACACAGATAGGAGCACGCCTGTGTACGCAGCCTTTCTCGATCTCTCCAAGGCTTTTGACCTGGTTAGGTATGACATTCTTTGGCGTAAATTAAATTGTACAGGTGTGCCTGGTGAGTTAGTCAATATTTTTAAATATTGGTATGACCACCAAACTAACCGGGTCAAATGGCTTGGTGAATTTTCAGACGAGTACGGGTTGGAGTGCGGAGTGAGACAGGGGGGGTTAACGTCCCCTTCGCTCTTAAACTTGTACATGAACGAGCTGATTGTTGGGCTGAGCGACATCGGAGTAGGATGCTCGATTGATGGTTACTGCATCAACAGCATTAGTTATGCTGATGATATGGTGTTGCTCAGCCCATCAATGGCTGCGCTCAGAAGGCTGATAGGCATATGTGAGGAGTATGCGAAGGTACACGGTCTCTTGTACAATGCTCAGAAAAGTGAGCTCCTGGTATTTAAATCTAGGCGTCGTAAAGTGGGGGATGTGGCACCTGTGCTGATTAACGGTGTCCCGCTTCGAAGAATGTTTGAGTTTAAGTACCTCGGTCATGTGGTCACCGAGGATTTAAAAGACGATAGAGATATTGAAAGGGAAAGGAGGGCAATGGCGGTCCGCTGTAACATGTTGGCACGCAGATTTGCGAGGTGTAGTTTAGAGGTAAAGATCACTCTTTTTAAAGCATTCTGCCAAACACTCTACACCTGCAACCTGTGGGTCAATTACACGCAGCGGGCCATCAATGCTCTCCGAATACAATATAATAACGCGTTCAGGGTGCTGGTGAGGCTCCCACGCTGCTGTAGTGCGTCTGCAATGTTTGCGCACGCGCACACAGACGGCTTTCACACGGTGCTGCGGCTCCGCATCGCTTCGCTGATGTTCCGCACCCGTGGGAGCACCAACACCATCCTGAACGTGCTCAGCCACAAGCTCGACAGCTCCCTCCTGGTGCACTGGGTACCAGCACAAGTGCGTGTGTCTGGGGCCCCAGAGGGTGGTAAATATCTTAATTAATTAAATTTGCATTACTTATTTTATTGAATAATTGACTGTTTTTAATATGTTCCTATTTTACACTCAGACATTAATTATTATATTATTTTTAATTCTTTTTTTGATTATATCATACTTTGATTATTTTAAATTTAATTACTATTTTATTTTGATTTATTACGTTCAAATGTGTATACTGGCAATTTTGTAATTAATTAATTTGATGTATTAATTTTATTATGGGTATCTTGCCTGAAATAAATTTATTTTATTTTATTTTATTTTTTATTTATTTTTTATTTAGTCGTTACCTTCCTAGTACTATCACGGTCGTGTTCAAGTCTTCTGCCTTGAAGCCCGAAGGTCGCTTGTATTCTAAGCAGTTTTGATAGGATATGAGCTTTTCCACAGTGCGAATGCGTCAAAATCTGACATCAAGATTCCAACGAGATATCACATCATTTAGACCAGCATCAAGCCTTTTGAGGTTACTGTCTACGCGTAGTGAATGCCAAAGATTTTCAGACGTTTTATCGAGGGTGACAATTGCATATTTACGCTAGTCCGAAAAGCCAGTTGTACAGTCGAACAACTTTCCGCTAGACCACCATAAGGGCGAGAATCGCTCAGCAAGACATTGTCGCTTCCAGCGCTTCTTTACACATACATTGACACTCGTAAACAAAACTAGTGTGAACAAAACAGTTTCTAGTGTGCCTCGACTCTATGAGCGAGCCTCGCCTCGTGCATTCGAACCCTCGATAACCTCAGTTGGTCTCTCTACTCTCTGTATTTCATGACAAATATTTTCTAATGTGCCTAAAAATACTATTTCATTCCGCGTTGGGGATAATACCTGTGGCAATCCATTAAGATGAAAAATATTTATTTTAATTATTGCACTTAAAATGTTGACTTTGCAGAATCTTAAGGCACTTTTTTAGCCATAACTCAGAAAAGTTGTAGAAAATTTAATTCTCTACAATATTGATACATACATAGACTCACGCCTGTTTCCCCGAAGGGATAGGCAGAGGCATATTAAACGCCCACTTTTCGCCAGTGTTTTGATCGCACGTAATAGGTGGCGAGCCTATTGCCGCTTATCGGGATATTTTGTTTGCCAGAGCCTCGTCCGTTGATCGGCAGGTGCACCACTTGCAGGTGAGGTTGGCTAGGGACCCTAAGTTCTTGTAATAAATAAAACCCTAAGTTCAATATTGATAATAAATACACATAGCGTTAACACCATAGAAAACGAGATATCTGCAAAAAAAAACAAAAAAACAATGTTTGTGACCTTTGACCCCTCAATTTAAAACTTGCGGCCATCCAATTATATTTTACTTTTGAGAACAGTTTAAGGATGCCAAAATACAAGTTTTTACGTGGTAATATACTGGGCATGTCGCTTTTTCGAGATATGCACCTAATTTGGCCTAAAATGACTGTACCATCTACCCACATTTGACTATCCCAGACCACTAACGAGCTCGGTACCAAAAGTTCTATTCTCTGTTTGTTTCTGAGAATTTGCCGATTCATTTTATTGCCAGAAGGACCAGAAACAACCTCTATACAGGACAATTCTTGACACTCTGTATACTATTTTGCCCACAAATGAGATAAATGACACAAACTCATACAAATACCCAGTCAAAGCCGGGACAAAAGATCTTTGTGAAGGAAAAGGGCCTTCCTTGGGTCGTTGTAGGATCACTGTAATCGTATTTTCATCTCAGCCTATTAAACAAGATTATGATCAGTGCATCTAGGGAGACGGGGCTTTGGGACTTGTTCAACTGATAGCGATAAGCGAGGAAGCAACGAGAAACAAGCAGCGAAATGGTAGTCGAAATGGTTTTGTGTGTATGAACATTTTATATTTCAGTTTTCCCGTCCCCCTTCTGATATCAGACTACCAGGCAAACCAATAAGCATCACTGTTATATAGTGGATATCTCATCCATACGTACCAAGCGGTTTGCTTCCTTTCTAATGCGTACTGTCAAGGTGTGGACCTCCTTGCCCGAGTGTGTTTTGCTTGATGAGTACAATGTAAGTGTTTTAAAGTCACGGTTGAATTTAATGTCTTCTAGTCAAACGTGCTCTATCGTAGGCGGTATCATCGCATAAGATCAGGCGAGATCATAACCAAATCTTAGACTTTAAACAAAAAAGAAGAAACAGCGTATGTTGGCAGTTTTCTGCATTAGTGGACTGTATGGACGGTAGTTCGTTATTTGGTACGTTAAATAGAAATGTCATAAAAGTTAGCCTTATAAAGCTGGTAAGTAACCAATTTTCGAAACAAACTTCCTAGGTAAAATTATAATAATTAAAAGTTTAACGCTCCCGATTTAATATAAAAGATGACACGATACGGACATCCTACGTGTAAAAGAGATGAAGCATGATGAGCTTGATTTTGTTTGGAAATTCGATTAATTACGAGTTCGGTAATTATGACAGCGTTTGAAGGGTTAAGCGGTATTTCAAATATTGTGAGTTCCTCAACGCTTAGTTGTTGTTTTTGGGTTGAAGTGGCTTTTGTGTTTGTTCGATGTTTGTACAGTCTTTCTATTTTCGATATTATTTCTGTTTCAACTAGACTGGTTGTAGTAGTGAAAAAGAATAATAGTAATAAAACACCGTTTTGACAGTGGAAAGTCGCTCTCTCGCCCGCGGTGGGAGAGAAGCCTTAATAGGGTTAATAAATCTTGTAAGGTCGCGGTGCAGCAGGTTTACGTCGTCCTTACTGAAGCTAAATAGAAACAAAAATGGCAACGGATCAATGCGGAATGAACCTTAGAGAATACGAGTATTTTTTTTAATTAAAGTTGCTGTAAAGGAGAACAAATCTTAATAAATATTGGCAATCAAAAGGCAACGCCCACACTAGGAATAAATCCAGTATTGTGGGATTTTTCAACCATTCAATCAACGGACTCAAAGCACACCCATACTCGAAACATGAATCCTCAAACACACGAAGTTTGCACTACGTACGGCACATTTATAAACGACTAAGCCGCTTAAGCACACATCATCCTACACTCAGATTTAGATTTACGGTGGACGCTAGCTTTAGTTTTTAAATCAAGTAGGAATTGATATGTCTTGTCCGTGTGGTCACGAATTAAGGATACATAATGTAACCCCCTGTATCATTCAGTGGGTGTCATAAGTATGTTTGCGAAGAGACCGGAAACTCTACCACTCTGTACCATTCCATTTAGCCAGCGTGGTATGAGCCATATTCTTCTATATACTCACAGTGCTACTGTGTAGCAAATTATTTATATATTGTTGCAGAAAATTAAGAATCTTCCTGCTACCTATGCTTTATTTCCGTAAAAAATGAACAGCATTTTTTTATGTAGCAATTTCTGCCCGATTCTTTCAGTATTTTTTTAGTGTACCTCTACGGGCAGCAAGAAACATTTATGCCAAAGTGCAGCCTATTGCCCCTTGTAGTTTTAGCTGTGCGTTATCTGAAAGAGTTATATACATCATCAGCCTGTAAGAGTCCGCTGCTGGACTAGGCCTCTCCTTTGAAAGGAGGAATTGGCCTACTATACCACGCGTGCCAAACAGGTTAGTATAGGGTTTGTATCAAGTTTTCCTTCTTTTACAGTGATGTTCTCTGTATAATATGCTCCCTCTGTCAGCACACAGACCGACCACACGGACAAAAAAGTTATATCCGAATTATCCATTTTATATATTTATATTTAAAGATTGCAGTTAGGTATATCTATAGAGAGCGGTTTGCTCTAAAAATAGGGAAAAACACGTAAACCACGTTTGTTTCAATCTTAAGCTTCACTAACGACCGGCTCTATTGAGTAAACCCGAGCGTTATTCACGATTAATTCGCTGACTCCTCTTAATGATATTTAATGAGAATTATATTTATCATACTAATGTCTTAGAGCTACGTTTTATATTGTGTAGCTACATGGGCCATATATGACACTGATTAGTTGAGTAATGACTGCTAATTACGTGTGGTATTTGTGGTTAGATAACTTATTTATATTTATCCAGTTATTTCTATATAATACAATAAAGCTAAAGAGCTTTTTTCTTTGTTCATGTTTAATCTCAAGAACTACTGGTTCAATTTGAATGATAATTTTTGTATTTGATAGCCGATTTATCGAGGAAGGCTATAAAGCCTATATAATCCCATTTACATGCCATGCCATTACACTTTGAGCCGCGGGTGCTGATTAGTAGCCCTGAATAACACGGGTGTAACCGCGGACACAACTAGTTAAAGATATCTAAGGGGGTCTCGAAGGCGATAAATCGATTTAGCTGGTATTCCTTTTTAGAAAACACGATTTACAAAAAAATCAATATCGAGCATCCAGTTTTAACTCAAATACTCAAGTAATGTTTCAAAAAATTCTTATAAGGTGAATTACCTACCTGTATAACAAACAACGAAGAAATCACTTTATGCTTGCTGAGTCAAAAACTCATACATTAAATAAATACCTTTAGTTCTAGACATACCGTGGCTTACGCAAATAAATGAGCCACACGAAACAGTCGCCCGAACAATATGTACGAAAAAAGTGTTTTCCAATACTATTGAATAGAAACTCGATTTCGGTTAACCTAACTTTGTTAAATTAGGAAGCCACGTGCCGTATCCATACCATACAAAATGTATAACAATATAACAAAAAGCGTATTTTTGGTGCGTAGCCTGATGTGCTTCAAATTGGTATCTATTGATGTCACTGAATATCAAATATTAGATTAACGGGTGCTCCGTCGATAGGTGAGGTAGAGAGCTGATGTATAGTTGCTTTAGAATCAGATTTTTTAATGCAAGAATACTGTGACGTATGGCGTTACAACGAAATCAGAATAAAGCGGTACCTATGCAACCATTAATTATATTAAATTTAAATTAAATAGTACGTACAATTATATAAGGTTAAAAAGTTTTTCGGGCCTTATAATGTATATTCTGTCTTTTTCTATTACATCTGTCGGCTAGTTTTACGCTATAGCATAATATATTGAGGTAAGCACTAGTGCGCTGGCTAAATTCTGAATGCACACTCACTGTCACACTGTAAAGGTTTAGCATTATGCAAGCACGGTTTTACCCGCGTTATGACGATAACAGAGCCACCTGCGTTGTATTTGGTGTGTCAATAAATGATTTACTTACTTACTTACTTACCTCAGGGTTAAATTATAGTCTATATCCACAGAAACGAAAATATTCACCAGAGCAAAAAAAACTATTACACTTTTTTTCAAAAAGTCATAACTAGCGTCTTTTTTTACTAAGGGTGGTTTCAGATTAGCGTTTTATACCCGCGTATAAGCTCGTTTTTGGAAGCGGATGTTAGGCGCGTATAGGCACGCCTTTTGGCACACGCGCAACTCGTACGAACGTTGACGATCTTCTAAGCTCGTATAAGCGCGAGCCGTCAGAATCCATGTTGACACTGACAAGATGTCACTACCGTTTCGAGCGAACACGCCGAAATATGACTGTTTCCGCGAGTCCGATTTTTTGCAGTGCGTAATGTAGCATGCGTGCAAGCGCGTATGCTGAAACGACCGTATACGTGTCGAAAAATACACTAATCTGAAACTGCCCTTAGGCTCATAATTTTTTTTATATCATACTTGTTATTTTCCAAATATAGTTCTATCCCTCAAAATTCATTCATATAATTATTTTCCAATATTTTGTTGACTAAGACATTTTAAACTAATTTTACAGAACGTAAAAACGCTGTAATTGCACTATCAAATTGTATGGAGCTGGGCTTAACCCTTTTTTTAGGAAAGCGAAAACTGCAGCTATACTTAAAACAAGGCTGCCCAACTATACACTGTAAACTAATCAAACTAAATCTCTTATATAAAACTTCTTTTTCTGCTTGATGTTTGATTAGTATATTCATCTCTTCTTCAGATTTTCAATTGTAGCTTTAGCGGCAAAATCGTAGTAGTCCGAACGCGAGCCAGCATTTCTGACAACGTGCATCTTTTTTTACGGAAAACGAATTTGTTGTAAACGACATAGTATAACTTATAACTGATTTTTCCTTTTAATTACAGCCTTTTTTAATGCAGGCATTTATGTTAAAACCCATTGTTTCAAAATGTTAATTTTATTACTATTCATCATAAAATTACGAGACCCGCACCATTCGATGCAGTTTTTTTTCTGATTCGAACAGTGTAATAAAAAAAATCATAATTTGTGGACTACGACGTTTGTCTATAATATGCACCCCTACAAAGTCGAAATTGTCTATCTTTTAGTGAAATTCCCATTGAAATTGGTTTAGCCATTCAAGAGATTACCCGGACAAATAAAAAGACAGACAGACAAATATTAAAACAAAGGTTGTTTATTACTTGGTATCGTGTAACTAACTGTATGCACTTGAAAACAAAGTTATTTTGGAATCACAGACAAACACTTCAATTGTATTAACATGTATAATGCTTCTATTTTTTCCATCATAAATGAGAGGGCCATCAACCACAGGTTATGCTTTGACATGAAAAGTTTACATACAGAAAAAGATGTATGAAATTTTTACATTTAGACTACTGTTAAGATTTTATTAACTTTTTACTGCCTTTTTTATCTCTGCAATGTTAAAGTCTCTTCCATTAAATGTTAATTTTATCTTAAAATATATTTTAGTGCTGCATTTTTGCCACTAATGCGATCCGACAGTGAACGCTCTGTTAATTCAGCATCTGACGTAAAATCTCTCTCCATTTTTATAAACATGTTATTTAAAACAACATAAATTTATTTTAGTGTCAGAAAAATGTAAGTATTTTTAGAAAACATGCAGAGTTAATTTTGATTTTATATTTTAGGAAAGTAACTTTACTTTTGATATAGGTTAAGTGGTTAGTGATCCTAACTCCTAAGTCGTAAGTCTCAGAGTCGATTCTGTTGATTCATAGTCAAGTCATATCTTTGTGTGATAAAAACCATCATCATCATCATTAGCCTTTAACAGTCCACTGCTGGACTAGGCCTCTCCTTTGAAAAGGAGGAATTTTCGTACTATACCACGCTGGCGACTGGTGAAACGGGTTGGTATAGGGTTTGTATCAAGTTTTCCTTCTCTTACAGTGCTGTTCTCTGCATAACATGCTCCCTCTGTCGGCTCTTACGACACCCATGGGATGATATAGGGTGGTAACATTGCGTATTCTTAATCCGTCACCACACGGATAGTAATTTGAAATGATGAATTTGATTTCATCATCTTTAGTATGATTAAATGCATCTGGAAGAATGCTATGCGTTACATCAGCTGCATCGAAGACTTTCTTTTAGCCCGAAGCACGAGGTCCACATTCTGGTCTGGTTAGACTTGACATAATATTAGCTTTTTCTCAGAGCAACTGTCGTTCAACCCAAAGACATTCACAAGTATTTTTTTTTTATTCAATTGCCATAACATGAAAATGGGAAACTCTTCGGTTCTGAGTAAGTAAGTTACAGACAACGTACAATCGAAACTAGTGGGTTCACATAGCTAAAATGTAACGTGTGTTCTTTGGGGAATGTAAGGGAGCACTGACATTTTCGAAAATCATTGAGGGTATAAAGGTCTGACACGGTTGGAGCCGTTAGCGAACTCTAGTTAAATATAGTTTAACGAAAGCGAGAAAATTTAAAGCCAACTTGTAAACGGTGACCATTTTAAACCTAACGTGTATTAATAGCAGCTAGTTAAGTTGTTACTGCAGTCCTTGTTACATTGAAGATTACTACAGGTGTTCTACAGCAATGGCGACAAAGTAACAAACTGTTGGCTACTTACACGTGAATTTCAGAAGGTAAGGCGGACATTATTATTTATTTATTGCTAGCTAGAGGATGCCCGTAGCTATGCCCACATTTCTTACTTACTTATAAAAGTAAACTAAGTTCATTAGTATGTTAGTAAAAAGAAAGTTTGAGAGGATAGATGAATGTGTAGTTTTTCGAAAGTCTTGACTAAAGCCTCAAACAGAAAGTGATTTTCTTAACACTGGAACTTATCTGAATGTTTGCGAGTGTAACGTGTTCTGGTAGTAAAACGCAGAAGAGGTCCTAGATGCGTTTATTGCCGAGTATTGTCTCACTTCCTATGCCGAGTATGACCGACCAACAACACGACACTGGCCTGAACACTAAGGGCTGCAGTCTCCCACGCTGTTCCCTCTGGTAGTGTGTAGGCAGGCTGCTCGAAGGCTGCGCGTAGCGGTAGATCCTCGCAGGCCGTTGGTTCAGCTGGCAGACGCCGGCGGTACGAGTACAATGAGCAGGGCAGGTCAGCCTCTTCGGCAGAGGTGATGCCGAAGGCGATGCAGGAAAGTGTAGCGGTCTAGGAGCGTAGCCGGAGTCTTAAGGTGAACCTGGAACCTGAAGGAAAGCAGCATTAGGAGAGCTACAACCAATAGAGTCAGGCAGGCGGCGTCAGCCGGCCTCAGCTAGCAGGTAGAGAGATGAGCAGTACGCTAACGCAGTAAATGTAGTGCTTACCCGTAGCTGGGACCAGGATACACGTAGATACGACGTAGGGTCAGTAGGTACGCTTAGTTATAGTAGGTAGGTAGTAGAAGCGACGTTAGTGTAGCGGTGCCGGCCTCTCTGTCGGCCCCTTTATATACCGGGCCCTCCATCAGATTTCGTGTCGGCGTGTAACCAAATATGGGCAAAACTCACGGGTGCGGACGATGGCCTTCCTTGATTGGCCGAGCGTATGGACGGTATTATGACGTACACTCGGTAGGTACCGGTCATACGCTACAATACCGCCCGCTTTAGGAGAGGATTTTACGTGGCTAACAAGGAAAATCCGACTAGCTGCGTTAGGTCTATGAGTCCGCTACTGTCCAAGCTAAGACGGCATATAGAGAGAAGGAAGGGAAAGTCTTCTACGGTTTGTAACAAATAGTTAGGCACCATAGTGTATAAGTTTTAGGTCCTTTATGTGCCAAAACCCAATAGAATTTCCAGACGCGTCCGACAACTCGTAAACGAGGGGTGACTTTTTATTAATCACTGAGCACTTCAAGAATTTAGGGGCTAGTTTCTTACAGAAGGACTTATCCTTGTCGCTCTGATAAAAAGTCCTTTTCCACACAGTGGGTATACGTTTGAGAATTCCTAGCATGAGCTTGAATGAGGAGTGCCTGAACTTTGTCAAATATGCCTGATAAGTGACCTATGTTTTCTGCGTAATCGTCTCTAGGTATGTATACTATATCATCAGCGTCCGTGTCGACATAGTGTGAGCCGCATGGAACTAATTCACGTCCATAGACTAAAAAACTAGGTGTATAGCCCGTGACTTCATTAACTGCAGTATTTAATGCAAACTGCACCTTAGGTAGGAGAGTGTCCCATAATCTCTGGTCTTTTCCTACAAACGCCGCTAAGGTAGAACCAATGGTTTTATTATAGCGTTCGACCGTATTAACATGTGGGGAATATTTAGGAGTATAATGAAGATTAGGGATTTTGTATTTGCGCAACATAGCTTTTAAAGTAGCACTGACAAACTGTTTACCATTGTCCAATATAATTGTAGATGGTATACCATGAACTAAAAATATTTTTTCTTCCAAAATATTAGTTATTATTTCAGCAGTTGCGCGCCTGACAGGAAAAAGTACACAGTATTTACTAAAACAGCAAGTTACTACAAAGATGTAGGCGTTTGGTTTTCTTGTGACGGGTAGTGGCCCCACCAAATCTACACTAATGGTTTGGAAGGGTCGTGAACAAACTTTGGGTCGTCCCATGGTTCCCAATGGTGCATGGTTCTGGTGTTTGTGCGCGATACAAGTGTCGCAAGAATTTATGAACTTAACTACGTCATCGCGCATTTTGGGCCAATAGTAACGCAGTGCTAAGCGCTTGTAAGTTTTAAATATACCGAAATGCCCTTAAGTGGGTTCAGCATGGTTCTCTAATATGGCATTATTTCGATCAGAAGAAGGTAGTACTTCTTTCCATTCGAACTCCTTACGTAGCATACACCTAGATTTAATCAAACGATACAATTTATTATTTTTAATAGAATAGTCTGGATAGTCATTAGGCGAAGATAAACAACCATTGTAGGTGGCTGAATACCATTGATCAGTGTCAACATTAGGGTCATTCACGTTATTATTATTCGCGTTAATTATATTTACAGGTAGGGATCGTGATAACGCAGCGGCTATAATATTATCAGCGCCGCGCCGATGCTTTGTTTCGAAGTAAAAGGCTGACAGACGAACCGACCACCGAGCTAATCTACCAGTCGGGTTGCTCAAGTTTAGGAACCATTTCAGTGCGGAATGGTCAGTATACACAACAAACTTTAACCCGTTATCTAAATAACAGCGCCAATATTCGAGGGCTGTTAGAACTGCTAATGTCTCCAGTTCTGTTATACTGTAGTTTTGTTCCTGTGCATTTAGTGACCTACTCATGTAAGCGATAGGTAGTTCCACGCCATCTATTTCTTGTGTAAGTAACCCACCGATGCCGCTCGCACTCGCATCTGTGTGAACTTGAAAAGGTTTCTCGTAATCGGGACACGATAGTATTGGTGCGGAGCTTAACAATTGTTTTAGTTTACAAAACGAGTCATCAGCTTCCACCGACTAAAATTAGGTATAAATCGCCAATACCATGATGCAATGCCTAAGAACCTTTTGACTTATTTTTTATTCTTAGGCGTAGCATATTGAAGAATGGCTTCCACCTTACATGGGTCTACTTGTAATCCTTTAGAGTTTACTACGTAGCCCAAGTACTTCAATTCATCACGGAAGAATTTAGATTTTTCTAAGTTTATTGTAAGGTTGGCTGATTTTAATTTTTCGTATACTTTGTTTAATAATGACACATGAGCATTAAAAGATGGCGATATGTGCTCATATCGCCATCTTTTCATCGTGCTCGATATCGTCTAAAAAAATCATATCGTCATCGTGCTCGATATCGTCTAAAAAAACGAATACAGAGTTTTCGAACTCAGGACTGTTCGTAAACAAGTGATCCACCAAACGCTGTTGTGTCGCAGGCGCATTCGTTAAACCAAACGGCATAGTCACAAATCTAAATGTTCCTCTAGTAGGCACATAGAACGCAGTCTTATCACGATCACATTCGCGAAGAGGCGTCTGCCAAAAGGACTTAGATAAGTCTATACTACTTAGATATCTAGCGTTCCTAAGGTTGTCTAAAATTTCGGATACGTAAGGTAGTTTGTACGCGTCTTTTTTAGTAATAGAATTAAGTTTCCGACTATCTAAACAAAACCTTAGTTTACCGTCCTTCTTAGGCGTTAGTAAAATCGGTGACGACCACGGACTTTCGCATTTTTCTACCACTCCCAATGCAAGCATTTCGTCTAATTCGTCAATAATTATTTTTAATTTCGCCGGCGGTAACCTATAATTTCTTTGGCGTATCGGCGCAGAATCGCCAGTGTCTATTGCATGTTCTATTAAGTGAGTTCGTCCTAAACCGGTTTTTTCAGTAGAAATCGACTCGTATTGCTTTATAATTAACTTAGCCGTTCTTTGTTGTGACTCACTCAACTCACTAAAAGATTGCAATACGTTCGTGTTACCGGTTTATTTTCACTTAACACACTACACGGCAATGTTTTAGACATGCATACGGATGCGATATGGTTAGGCAGTAATCTAAATAGTTTCCAGAAATCGATGCCTAAAATTAAATTACTTGTAACTTCTGGAATAATATAAGCTTTCAATAAGTGGGTTTGATTATTAAAAGTAGTGGGTAAGTTGATAAGACCGCGCGGCAACAAGATATTTCCATTCGCGGTCCGAATGGAATTAGTGTTGTGACACTGCTGTATTTCTAACCCGGTTTTAGTAATTACCTCTAGATGGGAGTTGTTACCTAAAATTGTAATGGCTGAACCGAGCAATCCACAAATAGGTAAACTGTTAATCGTTACGTTAACATAGGGCCGTAGGTCATTTTTAGGTTTATTATCCAGGATCGAGGCGACGGAATAACTAGAGAAATACACTTTTAGAGTGTTTAGCCAATTTCTCCAATCATCTTTGTCAAAATTGGTTGAATAGGTTGTAGAACCTAATTTAGATTTTGACACGCCCCGACCCTGACCAACTAGTTTTTTGGTTTCGTCGATTTACAGTTCGGGCAGTTAGGGAATGTCACATCCCTACGGCCGCACTTGAAGCAAATTGCGAACCGATCGCGTTTGCATTCATTCAAACTGTGATCATTGATACGGCAACGCGGGCAGTACTTGGACGTGACTAGAGCGACAGAGCTAGGTTTAGACTTAGGTTTGCTAGGTTCGTTGTTCTCAGTGTATTCGGGTTTTCCGGACATACCCTCTATAGTAGCAACGGGATAATTATTGTAGGAATTATTACGCGCTCGGTTATAAGGTTTGTGACTGTAAGCTAGGTCTGGTGCCAACGTGTCGTTACTGTAATACGGTTCGCGGAATTGAGAGTTCAAACATTTCATCCGTTCGTAGTTTAAACATAACGTCTGCAGTGTTGCTATACTGTCTATTGAAGATATTGACGGAGCTAGCACTAGCGAGTAGCATGGACGTATGTTATGCAATAGAATGTCAAACTTTTCGCGTTCGGACAATCGGTTTGACGGTGACAGCCTAGCGAACAGCTGATTCATTATCGAGAGATAAATTATTATAGTTTCGGTAGCACCTTGAGTACGTCGGCGGATTTCATTTAATAACCGGTAGTCATAATCGTACGGTGTGAAATCGTCTATTAATTTAGTGGTGAGTTCTTCCCATGTATTTAAATATTCTTTTAGGCCGCGATACCAGTGAAGTGCGTTACCGGTGAATATCTCGGAGGCATATGATAAAATTTTAGTGGAAGGTAGATTACGCGCGGTTTGGAATTCGGTTACGCGTTGTAGGAACGCTCGGACGCATCCCGTACCGTCGTATTTTAGCTTAGACAGTTTGCTAACTCTCAAATGCTCGCAATGCAATACAGGGGCTAACCCTGCCTGCGTCGAGGTAGACGGCGCAGGTTGGGCCTCAGCCACAGCATCAGCTGAGCGAACACCTGATTGTTCAATGGCGGACAGCTTCGCCAAGAGCTTGTCGAACCGGCTGCACTATTCGGTTATTCGTTTTGAATACGCCGTAGGACGTTCCATCCTACGGAGTCTATGGAAAATGTGGTTGTGCAGTGCGGTAGACCTCCTAGCTAGGTTCGCGTCGTAAGAATTGGTTAATAAATTCACTCGCTTGGCCAGCTCAGAGACGGCCTCGCCAGCGCCTTCGAAGTCCACCGCTATGGCTAGACCCGACTCCAAAATATCATCATTTGGAATGGCTTCCAGTAATTTAGGGAGCTGCTTCCGCAGACCTAGGACAGAGGTAGCCGGCTCCTCACCTCTAATCGCAACCTCGTAAGCTAACTCGCTTTTATTTAACAGAAAGTATTTTATGGGGTGTGAGCCCATTGTGTATGTAATAAATAAGCTGCGTAAGTATAAACTACACACTACACTTAGTGCGCAAGCGTTCCGCCCTTACAAATGGCCTACTTTACGATTAGGCGTAAAAGTTCGACAGTTAGGACTAATTAGAAAAACGTTAGATTCAAATTTGCGAACTAGTACGTAGTAGGTAGTTACACTAAAAGGTAGACAATTACTACAACAATACGTACCGGTTCGCTGTAGCCGCACCTGCTCGCTTACAATGATGGAGACCTGCTAGAAGAGAACTCGAGCACGGAAAGCGAGACAATAACCCACGTAGGCGCCACTGTAACGGGTTCTGGTAGTAAAACGCAGAAGAGGTCCTAGATGCGTTTATTGCCGAGTATTGTCTCACTTCCTATGCCGAGTATGACCGACCAACAACACGACACTGGCCTGAACACTAAGGGCTGCAGTCTCCCACGCTGTTCCCTCTGGTAGTGTGTAGGCAGGCTGCTCGAAGGCTGCGCGTAGCGGTAGATCCTCGCAGGCCGTTGGTTCAGCTGGCAGACGCCGGCGGTACGAGTACGATGAGCAGGGCAGGTCAGACTCTTCGGCAGAGGTGACGCCGAAGGCGATGCAGGAAAGTGTAGCGGAAGTGTAGGAAAGTGTCCGGTCATACGCTACACGAGGACTGAGGCGGATATGTTTTCCGCTATGCTAGTATGATCCCAGTTCTAGTGGATATGTTTTCCACTAGGACTGAGGCGGATATGGTTTCCGCTATGCTAGTATGATTCCAGTTCTAGTGGATGTGTTTTCCATTAAGACTGAGGCGGATATGTTTTCTGCTATGCTAGTGCGATTCTAGTTCAAGTGGATATGTTTTTCTCATGTGGATAATTTTCTTTATCACGTTTCAGTATTACAAGCAAAGGCATTTGAAGATGAAGCCGGCACGCCGCCCTTGCCTAAGAATGTAAGGAAACGAGTCGGGGAGACTCGACGGCGTTGGAGAAGTACATTGACTTCGGCGTTATCTTCCAGTTAAGATGAAGCCATTCTTCGCAAGCCGCGAAAGTATCGTATTCAATGTATAATTATGTTGATTTGTTGCTCAATATGGGACTTATTTGAGTTGCCATATATTTTATAATCGATGTACAGATGTCGTCGTAGCCCGTGCTTTGAATAATTGTTTTTATTATATTCAGAACAGTACTTGGTATTGTCGGATTCATAAATAAAGATTGCTCACTATTATTAATCAATGTCAAAGTGGTATTGATATCAATTTTTTGTTAGATGTCAATGAATTTAGTGTAGAATTAGATATGTCAGAGTTAATTGGTTTCACTGGGTTAGTAAAATTATTATTTAAAACTAAAGTTATATGTGGCTGGTCTGTAACTGTACTTCCTTTGACATTAATTCGAGCAATATTTTCATGGTAAAATTGCCTTTGGATGCATTTATTATAATCCAAGTTGTCTTAGACTTGTTAATAGAATTCCTAATATAATAATCATTGTGATTTTTATGTTAAATTGATAATGCATTTGAGCGTTAGAGAATACTTATGTTGATTTATTTTTTCTTGTTAATTTTGCGTAAAGTGTATTTTATTATAGTATTTTAAATCTCAAGTAAGTTTTAATTGTTTGGTTATACATCATAATACTTTGCAAGAATGTTGTGTATGTCTGTAATAGATATGCATATTATAAAATAGTATTTACAGTACCTTATTCTTAACGCATTTTAGTATGTTTATTGTTGATGTAGCTATAAGTAAATAAAAAAATAAATACTGTTTAAATTTGGTTTGATAGGATTTGTTTCCTGTTTTGCGATATATCCACAACAGTTCTCATCATTTTTATATTGAATATCAGATTTATTCCATTAAAAGAAACATACTTATGTCTATTAACAATTTTATAATGATTAATCTTGATTTGCAATTTTAATTGTCATTATTTTTTTTTTCACTTGTACTTAAACGACCGAATGTCATATTTCTTAAATATGTTATTCACGATTGTAGTAAGTTAACCATTGTCTTATACCTATGTATGTTAGTAACTAGAATGTTGTAAAAACGTGCGCCAGGAGGCAGCACGTTGTCGGATGGCCGAATGTCATATTTTTGGTTTAGTTTAATATTATTTACGAGATTTTTTTATAAACACTCAAATGATTTATGGGCTATCCGTCAGCGCGCACCTCACTTCACTAACTCTTTTTGATTATAATGAAGAGGGACGAGTCGAAGTGAAAGGCGCGATGCCACAGACAGTCTTATAACAACTCCCGGATGTAACGGACGTAACTAAGTAGCTAGCAGGAATTATTGTAACATTTTGTAATTGTGCAAAAGTATTGCTTTATAAAAGTGTACCTGTGATAATTGAAATAAACGTAGAGTGGTGTATACTGGATTTAGTGTTTTTCTTCAAAAGCCATTCAAGAGATTACCCGGACAAATAAAAAGACAGACAGATAAACATTAAAACAAAGGTTCTTTATTACTTGGGATCGTGTAACTAACTCTATGCACTTAAAAACAAAGTTATTTTGAAATCACAGACAGACACTTCAATTGCATTATACATGTTGTATAATGCTTCTTTTTTTCCATCATAAATGAGGGGCCATCAACCACAGGTTATGCTTTGACATGAAAAGTTCACATACAGAAAAAGATGTATGACATTTTTACATTTATAATACTGTAAAGATTTTCTTAACTTTTTTACTGCCTTTTTTATGTCTGCAACGTTAAAGTCTCTTCCATTAAATGTTGATTTTATCTTAAAATATATTCTAGTGCTGCATTTTTGCCACTAATGCGATCCGACAGTGAACGCTCTGTTAATTCAGCATCTGACGTAAAATCTCTTTCCATTTTTATAAACATGTTATTTAAAACAACATTAATTTGTTTTAGTGTCAGAAAAATATAAGTATTTTTAGAAAACATACAGAGTTCTTTTGATTTTATATTTTAGGAAAGTAACTTTACTTTTGATATAGGTTAAGTGGTTAGTGATCCTAACTCCTAAGTCGTAAGTCTCAGAGTCGATTCTGTTGATTCATAGCCAAGTCATATCTTTGTGTAATAAAAACCATCATCATCATCATTAGCCTTTAACAGTCCACTGCTGGACTAGGCCTCTCCTTTGAAAAGGAGGAATTGGCCTACTATACCACGCTGGCGACTGGTGAAACGGGTTGGTATAGGGTTTGTATCAAGTTTTCCTTCTCTTACAGTGCTGTTCTCTGCATAACATGCTCCCTCTGTCGGCTCTTACGACAACCATGGGATGATATAGGGTGGTAACATTGCGTATTCTTAATCCATCACCACACGGATAGTAATTTGAAATGATGATTGTAATTTCATCATCTTCAGTATGATTAAATGCATCTGGAAGAACGCTATGCATTACATCAGCTGCATAGCCCGAAGCACGAGGTCCACATTCTGGTCTGGTTAGACTTGACATAATATTAGCTTTTTCTCAGAGCAACTGTCGTTCAACCCAAAGACATTCACAAGTATTATTTTTATTCGATTGCCATAACATGAAAATGGGAAACTCTTCGGTTCTGAGTAAGTAACTTACAGACAACGCACAATAGAAACTAGTTGGGTGCACATAGCTAAAATGTAACGTGTGTTCTTTGGGGAATGTAAGGGAGCACTGACATTTTCGAAAATCATTGAGGGTATAAAGGTCTGACACGGTTGGAGCCGTTAGCGAACTCTAGTTAAATATAGTTTAACGAAAGCGAGAAAATTTAAAGCCAACTTGTAAACGGTGACCATTTTAAACCTAACGTGTATTAATAGCAGCTAGTTAAGTTGTTACTGCAGTCCTTGTTACATTGAAGATTACTACAGGTGTTCTACAATAATGGCGACAAAGTAACAAACTGTTGGCTACTTACACGTGAATTTCAGAAGGTAAGGCGGACATTATTATTTATTTATTGCTAGCTAGAGGATGCCCGTAGCTATGCCCACACTTCTTACTTACTTATAAAAGTAAACTAAGTTCATGAGTATGTTAGTAAAAAGAAAGTTTGAGAGGATAGATGAATGTGTAGTTTTTCGAAAGTCTTGACTAAAGCCTCAAACAGAAAGTGATTTTCTTAACACTGGAACTTATCTGAATGTTTGTGATTATTGCATTAAGGTGTAATTGCTAATTAGGGTTTCTATCTTACCCTATATAATCATCATCCCAACGCCATCTCGGTTGCGATTGAACACTGTCGCCTTGAAACTAGGGGTCCACTTTTCGACTATACGTCCTCCACTTCGCACGGTCTTCAGCATTCCTGGTGGTTTGTCGATTGGAATGCATAACATCCCTTACGACGTCAAGCCAGCATTTCTTAGGCCTGTCGCGTTTCCGGGGCTTGCGAAGAGTGCATGGCAGAACATTTGGTACCTACGTAACATTTCAGCTATCTAACGCTATATTTCTGTAAAAATGAGTCTCAGCTCCCGTTAAATGTACATACATACATATACTCACGCCTTTTTCCCGTCGGGGTAGGCAGAGACAACAGAACGCCACTTGCTTCTATCCTTACAAACCTCACGCGCTTCCTCTACACTCATTACTCTTTTCATACATGCTCGCCGGTTTCGGGTACTTCGGACCTTGCCGTTTTTTAGGACGTCCCCAATTTGATTGAGGAATGTCTGACGAGGTCTGCTGCGACCGACTTGCCCACACACATTTGCCTTATAAATCTTATTCGTCATTCTTTCTTCACTCATTACCCGTTAAATGTTTCGTTGTAATTTAAAATAAAAGCCACCAAAATGATCTTATTATAAAGTTAAGTATAATGTTGACACTGCATTATAATACCTTATCCAACTAACGACGATTTTAATGATCTGTGATATTAGTCTACATCATGGAATACAGAAGTAAAGTCTACATGGTCTCTTGCTTGTGAGGTAAAGGAGTATTAATTAGGTCTTAATTATGAAGCCTTATGCAAATTACCGTCATTTACAGAAGTTTGAATAGCTGTAGTATAAATAAGGACAGTCATAACAGAATAATTAGTATGATTAGTCAAAGGCTAGTTAGGAGATACCAAAGATCCACGTTGCACACTAACTGACTTTTACATGTTAAGTGCGTATTAAATTGTCGCTTGACTTTTCTTGACCCGTGCCTCGGAGAGCACGTTAAGCCGTCGGTCCCGGCTGTCATGAATGCGATGGTGAAGATACTGTTACTTTACGTCCATATCCAAATAAAGAGTACTACTTCCCTCCCCTTCTAATGTTTGGTTTGAGTCCTTCTCAAGCCCTAAAAAGTAACAAGGTTGAATAACTTTACGTACAAAGGAAGTAAAACTACTGCCACTACTTTATTACTAGCTGACCCAGAGCAACATTGTCGATTTTTATCGAAACCCGCAGACGTTTGACCGTTTATTACAAAGTGCGGTAACTACCTATTATATCTTGTTTCTTTCTTGACCCCTATTGGCGTTGTATAATATATATTACACCTATAATAGGTAATGCGTTTTTTCCAAGAACAAATATTTTCTAGTTGAATAGTAAAAAATATTGTTTAAACTATTATTTATTTTCAAATCCATACCTACGTATATAAAAATTAGGTACACACGGTTTACGATTAAAAGTATTAGGGAATTAAAATAATACTGTTAAATAGAACCCGTTTTACATTGGTTTCTTTATAATGACTTTACTTATTATATAATTATGCCTGGTTTGATTAGTAGAGTTATGATTCCGATCTTAAAAGATGTCAGAATTAAACTTTATTCTTATTATAGGCATAATACCTATCATAGAGGCGTAAAGGCCAAAAAACTTATCAGGAACTTATTAAAAGAGAGCAAAAATAAAATTTAATCCTCTCTACTTTTAATGTAATTTATTTCATACGTATCCATTAGTGTAAACGCCTAATGGGGAGACTTAAGTTTAATGTAAAATACAAAATGGATTTTCTATAAAATACTTTTCCCTGGCTTACAGCTTTTTCCGATACCTAAGGCATTTTCCAGTGCAATTTATTGAAAAGAGCGCATATTTTTTCCTTTTAAGCCGTTCTAGCATGCGAACATTAGAATAGAAGTAACGGTTAAAAGCATTCTGTTCCAGTATGTTCCTATTTTGTATGGATTAAAATATGTTGATATTAGTATTATTTATGCTTTAAACTGTAAATACAGTTGAAATTTTGTCTTTCACTATGATTAATACAATGATTAGATCCGAGTTTAGATTGAAATATTTTTTTAAGTATTTCTTCTTTTTTCGCTCTTTACAAATCTCTACATTGTTTTTACTAAGGCTTTGCACGAGTGTGTTTTGTTTCAGCTTATAGAAGCATATCTAGAATGTGTCATGTATCATCGCATACCTTATCGCTCACAATTTAAGACCTCATTTTAAGATTGAATTACAATTCCTAACTCGGCAAAGTGTCTTCTTAACGTTACGATAAATTACATAATATGTATCCTTACTCATCACGCATTAAACCAGTTCCACAAATGCATAAGCAGCATGCAGAAGTCTAATGGAATCTAAATAAATTATGCCTGCCGACTAAATTGTCGTCTATTTAGCTGCAAACAAGTTGCAATTTGGATTGTTTCCAAGAGAGTTTGGGTTAGGTAAGTACCTACTCGCGGAATAAGTGAATTAACATAGGCATACATTTGATTTGACATTTGTAATTTTATTTATTTTGTTTTGACATTGTTTGATTTGACATTGTTATTTTCTTTTGCCATTTAAAATTACTTAAGTAATATATTATTATTTTATTTTTTAGACATTCTTAAATTGACATTCAATAATATTTTCTGACATTTAAATATATGACATTTTATTGTTTATTTTTTTATAATTTTACATATTGTTTACAACATGTATTTAACTATGTATTAGCATGTAAAGTTGTGAGTACGATGTGGGCATTATTAAACATATAAACAAATAGTTGTGGCAACCTGTCTGATGGCTTAGGCTGACATGCTTATGCATACACCTTCTGATGGCGTGGAGGCATAGTGATACAGATCGTGCTGGCTCCCTCAATCAAGGTTGAGCCGTACGATTGCTGTTGAATGCGGGCCATCAGTGGGCCGAGTCAGTCAAAAGCGTCAGATGATTTCCTGCATTGTACTTGCATACTAAACCCTTTTTTTTGTCTGGACTTTAAAAGATCAAGAAAAGACTAAAGAAATTGAAGTGACAAAAAAAGCAATGACTCTGAGTTTGTTTCGGCTTTTCTTCTCAAGAAGTCATTTAGCTAGGAAAAGCCGGCATCATCTAGAATAGGGTTTTGACATGTATAAGTGTTGTAAACAACCAAAATGCAGAAATAAATATGTCTCTTTATGTCCTAGGTGAGTGAATAGTCTGTGCTGACTGCTTACTGGTTAATTTGTTCTAAGACTGTTTTGCAGGAAAATGGCTACAATCCTTGCTGTGACGGATTAAGAGTAAAGGCATCTAAGGATGATTATAATACTCGAAGCAAGGTCGGCAACAGACTTGTGATCCTTCGAGCATTGCAGGTGTCTATGGGAGGCGGTGATCATTTACCATCCAATGATCCGCTTGCTCGTTTGTCTCCCTATTGACACAGAATAATTAATAGTACTAACGCTATTGATAAAAAATTGGGCAAGTGCGAGTCGGACTCGCGCACGAATGGTTCCGTACCATCATCTATAAAAGATAATTACGTTTGTTGTACGTATACTTAAATATTTTTTTAAGTTTCTACCTGTTTATTAAGATCAAGTAACAAATTGCATAAAATTTACGTTTGTTGTATGGGAGCCCCCCTTTATTATTAACTTTTTTTATTTAATGAGGAATTTTGAAAGTTAATATACAACATATTCTGTAAAAAAAATAAGCGTCTACCTGTTACTGTTGGTAATTTTAAACAAAAAATACGAAAAAAATCACGTCTATTGTGTGGGTACCCCTCTTAATATTTTAATTTTTAGTATTTGTTGTTAAAGCGGCAACCGGAATACATTATTTGTGTAAATTTCAGCTTTCTAGCTATCACTGTTTATGAGATACAGCCTGGTGACAGACAGACCGACAGCGGAGGTTTAGTAATAGGGTCCCGTTTTTACCTTTTAGGAACGGAACCTTAATAAAAAGCATATAGTATATTTGACATGAGAAGGAAAACTCGACATCAAACCGTATTAACAAAGACCAGCTTACCAGTTTGGTATAATAGACCAAATCCTCTTATTAGCTCACAATAGTGTCAATGTAATGCCAGTGTGACACAAATTAGTAGAGGCTGCAGTGCAGTTGACTGCTAGAGGCTGTTATCATGACTATGATTAAAATAAACAAGTAACCGATTTAGTTATCTATGTTTTTCATTTAATGAGATTCTTTACATGGTTCTAAAATCACCGTGAGCTGTAGAAATCTCCGATAATCGACAAGGCACCTTCTCATTCTTCAAATTTTTAGCGTACCGTGTACTTTTTTCATTATTTCGTAGCAAAACTTCTAGACCTATTTGTGACAACAGTCGAACGGTTGATTGAAATGACGAATGAAAACGAGTGTACTCGACACATGTCATAAAAGTTTACTGGTCGTTTTTGTTATTTCATAAAAAGGTCTAGTTGACAAACTGCCAGTGTTATTCAAAAGTTTATTTATTAAACTTTGAGGCTTAATTATTTGCTGCAAATTAATTTGGTACTAAATTACCAGTTTTGTCACTATACTAGGTATTGCTCGTTGCTTCGCCCGCCCATAGCTTTCAACACCTATCTAAATCCCCCAGCCCCATATGAGAAGAATTTTAAAATTCTGCCATAACGGCTGCGTCATATCGGTAACCCACAGTTTAAATTCCACCAATCTCGATTCGTTTAGAGTACATAAAGAATAGTTAAGGTAATACAACCATGCAGGCAGCTCAAGATCGGGTGATCAATCGGGCTGTACATAGGCCTCCCACTAGGATCGGGTCGATCCTAGTGGGAGGCTTATGTCCAGTGTCCATTGGACGTCTCTACTCTGACATGATGATGATTATAACCTGTGAATCTGGACATCAAGTAATGAAGCTCTGACGAACACACTTTCATTTTGACTATTTAACTTTACTTTCATGGTTATTTTAATTGTAAACATAACATAACACTTTTGTATTGCTACAATATCTACTTACTGACTTATATATTATTATGTATATATTTATTTTATAATTATTGCAAGTAGTTACTCATATATATTATGTATTTATAGTTTTATATATTTTATACATGTATACATATATGTATATATTTAAATATGTATCTATAGTTTAAGTAGTAATTATCTAATATAGTGATTATTATCTAATTAATTAATCTATAATAATCACGCACCTACCAATCATCAATTATATCTGCACCACCCTAGGTTGACTGGTAGAGAATGCCTAAGGCATTAAGTCCGCCTATGTACCACATTGTTTGTGTAGTGCATAAAGTTAAATAAATTAATAAATATCGCAGCCATGTTCTTGGTTATTACCATGAACATGGCTGCGATATTTATTCATTTATACATGCCATTATTATGGCTCATTCGCAAGTAAAACAACATACCAAACTAGCTATATTAATGATCCATTTATCAGTTTGAGTGCTGCAGTAGCAGTTAAATGCCCAGTGCATTACTACTATAGGATTCGAAATAATATGTTATCCCACGGACCATCTCTAGATCAAATAACTGTATAAGTATTCTTCCCGTGCCCGCAGTTAGTGTAATCCATGCCGAAACGTCGGGGCGAATATATAGTATTTCACGTATGTTTTAACTGATTAAGCGATATAGATCCGTAACACTGACTTCCGTTATTTGAATGTTCAGTTGATGCAGAAGCGGCCGCCTCACCGCCTGACACTGCGCCGAGTGTTGTGGGTTCGATCCCCAAACGAGACAACACTTTGTGTGATCCATAAATTATTGTTGTTTCGAGTCTGGGTGTTCATTGTGTCCGTTAGTTGTATGTTTGTAAAGTCCCTTGCGACAGGACTAGGAATATATCCTGATATATTCCTAGTGCGAGATTTGTCCAAGTACCTTTGTTTTAGTTGTTATGAACGGATCACCATTTTTATGAATAAAACCTGACTGGTATCACGACTTGTATGAATCCCAAACCCAGTCAAGTCACTTTAACGACAGATATTCACAACTGACTACCCTACAATCGCTTCACTGAGCTCAAACGTTTATTAGAAATGCCACTTCCTCACACACGTATCTTCTTCACCCCCCACTCCTGTTTAAGTAAAACTCATTAAAACACGTCAGGAACAGTATTATTTACTATTGAAACAGTTTCTAAGTACAAGTTGAAAATTGTTTTGTAGAATAATGTTGTACCTGTGTAATTCTATGATTTTTAATAGGGTTAATTACAAGAATGTTTAAAGAAATACTTGTACCGACATGTTGTCGAAGTTTTTAACCATCGGTGAAAGTATTTTTTTATAAATACATAATTATTATAATGTAATAAGTTATAAGGTAAGCTGTCTTGTTTTAGCCAGAATAATGTGACTAGACTGATTTTAGGTAAGATTCTAACCTTTTATCTTTAGGTTTCAATTTGTAAATACACAAGTTGTATGCCACGGTTTTTTTTATGATTTCTGCACAAACACTACTCGAAATAATGAAATTTTATAGAATTCGTTACTACCCTATTCACCCCATTGATATAGATTTAAGGCAAATTTATATAAATCTTATTTTAAGAAATACTTAAAGTCTCGTTCAATCTAACTTACTTAATCTTTCCTTACAATACAAAAGGATTTTTAATTCCATTAAAAAGATCAATGGCTACTCCGATCGTCTACAGAAAATACACTGTCTCATCTTTTATTTCCCGATCCCCTTTATGAATCCAAAGTACAGCCATTATTCGATTGAATATACATTCTTGCAATCATATTGCAAAAACTGAACGCGCACCTGTGACGTCGATGGGTACTTTGTGCCAAGAAATAGATACTTAATGTTCTCAGGTAGGAGGGAAGTCTTTTAAAACGTTACTTCAATTTGCATTTACATTCCAATGAGATTATATTATTGAGGGTTGTGGCGTAGTCGTGAAGCAGCTGATGTTTTTTGTATTAAAGATTTTCATTTAAATTTTAGTGACAGGCTACGGATAAAATTTAAAACATAATTAATAAGGCTAATCCCAGCAGACGCCTATTAAAAGATTTTTATTTGAGAAGCAGACGTAAGATAGGTAAGGAGATATCGACATACTGCCATACAGAGGGTATCGAGTTACAATTCACGGCGCGCACCACATCATTTTTGACAACGCTAGTATGATGATGATAAATATATTTTTCATTTCTTGAACAGTTTTGGAGATTAGCCTGTATCAAGCCATAGCTGAATTCAAAATTTGTAAACTAATATACAGCTTTTTAATGTATGAAGTTTGACGGAAGTAACAATAATGAAACGAAATAATGTTTCTTTTCCAATAGGCTACAGGACCCACTTTAATTTAACGTGAATTTTATGAGCCATATTGCTTTGGTGCTTGACTGCGTCGAGGGTGGTTAGTTAGTTCTGGCCAACTAGAACTTTTAGATCACATTTAATAGCGTGGGTAATAAAGAATTACTGCTAAAGTTTGCGGGGATGGTTTCACTATAGACTTACTAAAGTGCCAGTTAGTGAGTTATCTAGATAAAAATAAACAGTGCCTAGAGTCCACCTACACAGTCCTTTCGAATTCGTCATGATGCCGGTTGTTACTGTTAATTCGTACTCTTCACTATTTTGCTGATGGTTTTCAGATATTCAGCGATTGCAGTGTTTTGCAATCACAATGAGGTGGATGACTTCGAAACATGTTATGGTGACATCGACAAAACTGAACTTATGTGTAATGAGTTTAAACTTTTCAACGCATTTGGTCTTCTTGGATATTTGGAAAATAAGGACAAGTTTCGAATATGTTGTGACGTCGCATCGAGCGATGCACACAACAGCGCTGCCCCACCTACTCGACGCACACATCCACGCACGCCCTCGAGTATAAATGCAGGTCCGACGCGAACAGCGCTCCCTCTCTTGGACCCTGGATGCTGCCAAGATCTCCTGAGTCTCAGCTCTTACCTTTAGCTACCGGGTTTATTTTTGTGTAACGCCTGCCAACATAAATATATTTTGTAACCAACCACAGTACTATTTAATTTATCTCTCAACACACCAAAAAAACGTTACACTGGCGCCAAACAATTTTAAGGGCTCAGGCATCTGACTCGGCTTCTGGTTACTTCCTTTTTCTGTGTTTCTGTGTGTAAGTGTGTTCACAGTCGGTAAGTCGTTCGTTTTATTTTTTTTAATATTACATAAATTAGGCAATACAGTCGAATAAAGGCTTGCGCCACGTCTTATGTACCTCCTAACTTCTTTTCTAACCCAAATGCGTTAGACTAACTAAGTTTTGGGCATTAATTTTAATTATACAATTATATTTTTTATGTGAACCCTCACATTCCGCTTCGCGTTATTCTTACGCATTGCGAACGTAACTTGTTTACTTACTACATAGGTATATCTTTCTTTTAAACGACCCACTGTGAACGTATTTACAATATCTTTTATTGTTAAATTATAAGTATAACCCCTCTGTGAGTGATTTTTGGTGCTGTAGGTTTTTCTTTTTACGAGACTTAGGTAATCTTTTTCAACGTAACTTAGCCATGTCTTTTAAAATTAAGTACAATCACCTGGTAAAATCGGAGCTGTTTTATGAATTGATTATTCGCGGAGGCGACAAGTCTGGCTCGGTAGTCGACTTGCGTCACCAAATAGCGACACTAGCGTCCCAGTTTCCCTCTGAAACCATATTAGATTCAGATTTAGACCCCGAAGAGGAAATTTCGGCTATCCGGAACTCCTTAATTAGGGCTACAAATAATTTTTCTCTGCTTAGATCACAATTCGACCAAAACCTCTAGTCGCACACAGAATCTATTCTCAACCATATTTACTTTAGATTGAATAGATTGGATCTGGACCGCCTTTCTGATACCACCTCGGCTGAGATAGTTTCGAGCAATTACCGCAATCAGTTAGCTATTTTTAAATCTTTGATTTCGGGTACATCTGAACCAACTTCGCACGTAGCACAAAAAGGCTGCTCTGTATCTACCCCCGTCGTCTCTGACTTTGAGTATGATCGTAAATTGTTTGCCGAACTCGCTAAATTTAAATATAATGGCAAGTCTTGTGTTCGCGGGTTCATTGAAAAAATTAATGAGTTTATGCAGGCTAGGTGTATTCCTGAAAATAAAATGTTACTATTTGCTTTTGAGATATTTACGGGCGATGTATTGTTCTGGTATCGTTCGCTCAAAAAACAGATTTCTAGTTGGAGTGATTTGTGTGACTGACTATGATTTTAAAATTTTAAACGAAATTAGGTTTCGCCTTCAAGCTGATCCTCAATCCGCAATTCTAATATAGAATACTCGCCTTATATTTCTGTTATAGTAAATGGTAAACCTGTAGTTGGCCTGTTGGATTCTGGCTCATGTGTTACAATCTTGGGTAACAATTCTCATAATTATTTTTTTAAATAATGAGTATCAGTTGGATTGTTCTCAGCCTTTGAGTTTGGTAACCGCTGATGGTGAAAAATTGTGTTCTTTAGGGTCTATCTCTCTTCCTATTGAATTTCAAAATAAAACAGTTTCCCTAAATTTTCATGTAGTGCCAGGGATTAAAAATAGTTTAATTCTCGGTATGGATTTTTGGCAAATTTTTAATTTATTTCCTAACCATTTAGAGTCGGTCTTGTTATTGAATGAAACGAATTCACAAGTTACAGAGCTGCGGACCGATGACTCACCGCACTTTGTGTCTTATAATAATCTATCTATTGAACAGAGAGCTGCCGCTGATGACATTATTTCAAATTTTTCCGATATTTCTTATAAAAAGCGGGGTCTCGGTTGTACAACTCTCATTACTCACTCTATTGACACAGGCGATAGCCCACCTATTCGTCAGCGTTATCATCGTATGTCTCCCGATAAATAACGCATTTTGATACAACAACTAGACGAAATGTTGAAGGAAGATGTCGTAGAACCCTCTGAGAGTCCTTGGTCTAACCCTGTTATTCTAACCCCTAAAAAGAACGGCGAACTAAGATTTTGCTTAGATAGTCGTAAATTGAATTCTGTTACTAGAAAAGACGCTTATAATTTGCCCTACATTTCGGAAATTCTAGATAACTTGAGAGACGCTAAATACCTCTATCTAGTTTTGATATTTCTAAATGTTTCTGGCAGACGTTAATTAAAGAGGAGGATCGTTTTAAGACCGCTTTCTATGTACCTACTCGTGGCACGTTTCATTTTAAAAGGATGGCGTTTGGTCTAATAAACGCACCTGCTACTCAACAACGTTTGGTCGATACTTTGTTTTACGGTCCTGAATTTGAAAATAAGGTCTTTTCTTTTATCGACGACATTGTATGTATATCGTCAACGTTCGAAGAACACATTATGTTCTTATTACGTATTTTCGAAAAATTGAAAATGGCAAATCTCACTATAAACTTAGCTAAGTGTAATTTTTTTCGTGATAAAATAAAATATTTAGGTTACGTCGTCGATTCGCAAGGTCTCCTAATTACCCTACCCCTTCTAATAAAAAGGAATTACGTCGTTGTCTGGGCGTGGCTTCATGGTATAGGCGATTTATTCCAAATTTTAGTCGTATATCGTCACCTCTAAACAAATTAACCTCTCAAGGTAAAAAGGCTCCCCCTTTTTGTTGGTCTAAAGAGGCGGACCAGACTTTTATCAAATTCAAAGACTGCTTGTCCTCTCCTTCTATTTTATCTTGTACGGACTACTCCGAACCTTTTGAGATACACACGGACGCCAGCGACTACGGCGTAGGCGCTGTTCTCTGCCAGGTTTTGAAGGGCGAAGAAAATATCATAGCCTATTTCAGTAAGTCTCTGTCTGATGCTGAAAAGAATTACAGCGCTACTGAGCGCGAGGCACTCGCTGTGTTATCTGCCATCGAGTACTGGCATTGTTATGTCGATAACGGTAAAAAGTTTATTGTTTACACTGACCACGCTGCGCTCAAATGGCTTCTAAAATTTAATAATCCTACTGGTCGTTTGGCCAGATGAGGTGTTCGTCTTTCGTCGTACAATTTTGAGATTCGATATCGTCGTGGTTCAGACAACATATTGCCCGACCTCTTGTCTCGTTCTGTTCCCGTTGCAGCCATTATCAATGATAATGACATTACTCCTAATTTAAACCTAACACTCCTAATGCCTACTAACGACTCGTGGTATCTAAATATTTATAAAGGTTGTCTAAACAATCCCACATCTTTCGTGGACTACCAGATTATTAATAATAAATTATATCGTTTTAAAAAGTGTCTAAATCCTTTAACCCGAGATTTTCAATGGAAAGAGGTTATTCCGTCTGAACAAAGATCTAATATTATTGCTGAGAACCATTCGCTGCCCACGGCTGGTCACCTAGGTATTTTTAAAACCTACAAGCGCTTGGCATTAAATTATTACTGGCCGAATATGTATTCCGACGTTGTTAAGGCTGTGAATTCGTGTGATGTTTGTATAGCTCACAAACATCAAAACCATTCCACCTTCGGTCATATGGGTAGATCTAAGTCTTGTTATAAACCATTCCAGATGTTAAGCATTGATCTAATTGGTCCACTACCTACTTCTAGAAGACTAAACAATTTTATTTTTGTTGTTTCTTGTTGTTTTTCCAAATATTGTATGCTTTTTCCCATCAAACGAGCTACTGCCGAAATCATCATCATCCTCTTAGCGTTATCCCAGTTTCAATCTGAGGTCCGCTCTCTAGTCTAACCGGATTTGGCTGAATATTAGCTTTTCCACAGAGCGACTGCCTGTCTGACCTCCGCAACCCGAAGGGATAGCGATATTCCATGGTTTAGACTAGTGTCAGTTATGTTAGAAGGTACTGACGCCCTGTAACGATTGTCAAAGATCTTCATGACAACCGGGACCGACGGCTTAACGTGCTCTCCGAGGCACGGGACAAGCGATAATTAACAATTCAATACGCACATAACTCTGAAAAGTCATTGGTGCGCGCCGTGGATTCGAACCCGATACCCTCTGCATGGCAGTCTGCTGGTATCTCCACTAGGCTATCGCTGCCTACTACTGCTGAGCTACTGCCGAAATAATTACAAAAATTTTAGAAGAAAATGTTTTTTTGGTCCATGGTATCCCGTCAACTATTGTTCTCAATAATGGTAAGCAATTCATTAGTACTACATTTAAAAATTTGGCAACTAAATACAAAATTCCTAATTTGCATTATACGCTGCTGTATACACCCCATGTAAACTCAGTCGAGCGTTATAATAAAACTATTATGACGGCTATTTCTACTTTTATCCAACGAGATCAGCGCGTTTGGGATTTGGTCATTCCTAAGATTCAGTTTGCAATAAATTGCGCAGTAAACGAGGTAACTGGCTATTCTCCATCTTTTCTGGTTTTTGGTCGTGAATTGGTTACTTGTGGGTCACACTATGTGGTCAACAAATCTGACCCTAATATTGTTTTCGAACCGCGTGATACATATGCGGAGGCCCTCGGCCACTTGTCTCCTATCTTCGAAAAGGTACAGGCCGCCTTAAAACTACGAAGACTAAAGCGGGAGCTCCGCTTCGCTTCGCTCCCGCCTTAGACTTCTAACCTAACCTATCCGAGTCGGATTGCACTGAGTCGGGGTGTTAACGATAATTAATTTCGACCTAATTATATTATGTATTATTTTCATTATTATATCAAATTTTGATTATGTTAAGAGTCGATTATGAGATGTGTTACTTATGGAAACTAATTATTATGATATATGTTGTTATAGAAAGTCATTTTATGGCAAATAAAAGTTATCACTATTGAGTTGTTAAGGCAAACGTTATTAGTATAAATGATAATAGTGCAAGTAAATATTATGATCAGGGATGATTATGTCAAACAATATTATTGCAAATGAATTTATGGAAAACGAGAGAATACCTCTAGAAATTGTACACGAAAATAATACTAAACACGCGTCCATCGCAACTCTCGCTATTCGTACGTGTCATTACGATCGTCTCGAATTATTTTGCTGTATTTATCGAAAGGAGCTTGTCTGGCCATCTTGATAATATTACCTATTTTACTCAGACGGTCTAGACGATGAAATGAAAAGGTTTGTTAAAAAGGTCGAATAAAATCAATCCAATTAATAAATTTTTATGATACGATTGTTATGAATTTAGTTAAAAAAAGTTATCTAGTTTTTTGAGTGATTTGGTGAAAAGCTTTTCCAAGCCATTACGACTAAGCCACTTGGTCGTAAATATTGGCTCGAACGAGTTGGGTTGATGAAAAACTTAAGGTTAGACTCTTTTCGCGGCGTAATCGAAATAATCACAGCATTGTCCTCAATCATCGTTGGCATACTTTAACTGCGCACCTCCCAGCATTCGTCCTTTCGCGTCGTTTAATGCTGGTGGGCTTCGTTTTGGGAATATTGATTGCTACTTATGGCACACGTGTACATGGTGATACTCTTCGGCTTTCGTAGCGGACAGGGAGCTGCCCCTAAGAATAATAATTTATTCCTAGTTTATTGTTAAAATTTGAGTGCAACAAAGATACCTTGTTATATTCATTAAACCATGTAACCTTACCTGAAGCAAATGTACGCCTACATATTATAATCTCCAATAACACTTAAATCATGTCTCAATCCACTAATATGTTTCGTTGTAGCTAATTGTCTAGAAAACGTGATATTTCCTAGGATTTACTGCGAGAAAAAAACATAGAAAATCGTATTTTTCATAAGCACATAGCAATTTCTGTTCTCAGGCTCTCAGCGCGGGAATTTCGGATCATTACACAGATTATACTCATTTATCGGTCTAGGGAACATCGTTTTTCGCTTTTATTTTTCCACGACGATAAAAGAGTATGTGTGTAACAAAAATTTCACGTCGTCTAATTTTCATATAAGATCACGAGAAATGTTATATTAAAAAAAATGTCGAGGTGAGAAAAAATTCTGTCTGTTCTTTTTGGAAAATTTCGATAAATAGTATGATACCCTGTGACAACTCAGGCAAATGTCAGTTCCCCCCGTGGCATCTCCACCTTGTCGTGGTGGAGGGGCTCAGTAACCGTGGGTTTGAGGTACACCCACGGTGAAGCCAAGCGGGATCCCGGGAGGGGATGCTCCACGTGGGCTTGAGTGTGGCCTGCGTAGGATACGTCCAAAGTGCGGGTGCGGGGGACAGTTCTGTCTGTCCCTCGCAGTCGGGTGCGGTCGCGGGAGGAGAGGCGTGTCGGTGTTGCGTTGCCGCACGCCCTATCTCCCGCGACTAAATGGGGGCGCACCATTGTTGCGTCGCGGTGGGGCCGCAGAGGAAGAGGAGATGCGGTGTCGCGTTGCCGTCCTCCCTATCCTCTGCGGCCGCTGGGTGTTTCGGCGGCGGAGCCCAACACCTTCATCCACCGCCAAGGGGGTTTCGTTCGGGGCCCGTCTGACCATCTGGCGGGCCAATACCCGTCGGGGGTAGCGAGGAATGCTTCGGTGAAAACCTACCCTCCGACACATGGGTACATGAGGAGCACGGGTTGGTTTTTAGTCAGTAAGAGTCTGACAGTCCCCTTCGTCCTTCCCCCCAGGGCGGTGGGTCTCCATGAGGATTTTCCATTCCGACACCAAAAAAAAATAAATAAAGGCAAATGTCAGTTAGTAGTAAGCATAAATATTTTTTAGGAGTCTGTTTATAAACACAATAATTTAGATTTTGCCCATAGTTCTTTAAATCGTAAATTTTTGTCGCTATATGTGGGGAGGAGGGTAAAATACTGCATTATGGCCCTAGAATCACCAAGAAGAAGAAGGGAATACGAGCAATTACAAATCTCTCTGTATGTATAATATGAAATACCATTTGAAAAACTATAAGTCACGTAATGCATTGTCGTTGAATTAGCTATGCTTTTCAAACCTATTTGGTTGAATGTTTATGACAATTTTTATAGCCAGATTCGATATTCAGTCAAATGTTTCATCATTGCATTTACTGAATGTTGAATATTAAAGCTATTTATCATCAAAATTAAAATTTTATGACTATATATTTTGTGCTCGGTGCGTTTCGCGATAAACCTCACGACGATGCTGTAAAAATTTGATTGCCATTAGGAATGGCTGTGCGACACAAGACTGTTTAATATTTATAGGACTTTTTGGACTTTTGATATGAAATGAAATTAACTTGATTTCAGAGAATGATAATTGGTACCCTTTCAATTGGTGATTTGCCTACTATATTTCGCAAACTGGACCCTAAATAAAAAACACTAAACACACACACAAATACTTAAACCCCGGACAGACATAGCGGCATAGCATTTTTGGGCGGTAGGTGTTAAAAAGTATAACAGCTTTCAAATTTTGAAAATTTTGATTTAATAAGTTTTAATCAAGTTAGTCACAATAGGATTGTTTAAGTGAGAGCATAACATTATAAATAACCTGTACTCACGTTTGTACATGTAACAAAATAGTTTGAGCTACATCACCACCTGCCAGCTGATCACTGCACATTATTATTTACAATTCACAAGTACAAAGCACTTGAAATCAATATGTCTCAATTACTGGAGATTCAAGCAGCACAGAAGAGCCTGGAAGACTGCTTTGCCAAGCGAATGGACGAGTTGGAGGCCCAAATACAAAGTAGTGGGCCGGCCAAGGACACCGTCGCTAAGGTAGCTGAAGAGTTCAGGGCCTTCAGGGAACTTGCTTTCAGTATGCTTGGCATACTAAGAAAACAAATCTTGGAGTGCGTCAAGATGTGTGACACGATGGAGATGAGGCATCGGAGAAAGTCACTTGTCTTCTCTGGTTTCACCGAGGCTGCCGGAGAGGACTGCACAGCTCTTATTGCTGGAAGCCTACACAGTATGTTGAGTCTCAAAAACTTCTCTATTACTTCTATCAAGACATGCCACAGGCTCGGTAGTCCGAGTAAGGACCGCGCCCGTCCCATTCTGGTGCGCTTTAAAAGTGTTGAGGATAAGTTGGCTGTCTGGCGGGCGAAGAAAGCTTTCAAGGGCTCATCGGTTTCCGTCAAGGAGTTCCTCACTAAGCCGCGACAACATGTGTTTGGCCGTGCTCGTCAGCATTTCGGCATGCGGTGCTGTTGGACACAAGACGGCATCATAGTGGTAAAGGCTCCGGATGGCAACCGTTCTAAAATCACCAGCATGGACGAGTTGAATCCCTTGATGGCAAAGTATCCAAGACCTACGGAAGGACCTTCGACTGCGACCACAAGCGGTGCTGGGAGTGCCAGTTCTACAGGCAAGAACGTTTCTCGTAAGAACTGAGTTCCCTATTAACAGCGTATTTCTGCACATTCTTAACTTTATTGCGTAACTGCTATCTTATTGCTATGTTTATTTGTAGATTTATTAGAACTTGACTATATTGTTTACTAGTATGCATTAACTTTTATTTACCCACATAAATAATATATTAATTAGTTTTATTGGTATAATTTGCCACCTTGTTTTTGTAATTGTCAAACTAATAAGACATCTGTCATTTGTCAATAGCGTCATTGCTGTTAAACAGTAAAACAGTTAGTGCATTATCGAAACGTTTGTACGCGTTCTAAGTTTCATTTTCAACAAACATTGTCTAACATTTTATACAAAAATCTTTCAACTTTTTGCTGTTGAGAAATATTGATGTAATTGCCTGTGTAACTTTCTGTTTTGTATGTTTTTTTTATGTTACTCGTAGGTGCAATGTGTAGATTCTGCTGGCGGGTGGTGCAATGATGATATTGCCTTCTTTTGTTTAGACTCAGGTAAATTAATTGAAATATTTTTATTTTATTGATATATTTATATTATATTTATTTATATGTTATTTATATATGTCTACTGAAGATGATTTATTTATGTCTGCTAATAATTCTTTGGTCTCATCTGATGATGACAGCTTTTCTTCAATTACCGATGTATCGCTAGGTGACTTTGTCCGTAATACATTTAACCACAATCAAAATAAATTACTGAACGTGTGTCACATTAATGCTCAAAGCGTGGCAAGTCACTACAGTGATCTCCTTGAAGCATTCTCTGACGTAGATGTTCACGCCATCTTAATTTCAGAGAGCTGGCTCAAACCTCAACTTCTTTCAACTACTTACTCTCTGCCAGGATATATTCTAATTCGAAGCGATCGTATAGGTAAACGGGGTGGTGGTGTCGCAATTTATTTGCGAAGCGACTACACCTATAAAATTCTTGCCTCTTCTTCTAGTAATGCTAGTACTGCTGAATTTCTTTTCTTAGAGGTTTGGGTCAGGAGGACTAAGGTTGTCCTTGGAGTAGTGTATTGTCCCCCTGCTGTTAATTATTTCACCGACTTAGAAATGGTATTAGAATCTTTAGGGTCTGAGTACGAGCACCATGTCATTATGGGTGATTTCAACACTAACCTCCTATCTATCCAGTCTCCTCGCAGACAAAAGCTCCTTGATATCCTGAAGTCAGCCAACCTCAATGTTTTACCACTTCAAGCTACTCACCATAACATCAATGGTGATGATACCTGGCTGGACTTGATGGTAACCTCCAATCCCTCTTTTGTTGTTTCCCATGGTCAATATCCCGCTCCCGGCTTTTCCCACCACGACCTCATTTTCCTTGCATACGCCCTTAAACCCCCTAAACCCCTAAGGTCTTGCACACGCGTTGCTTTGGTAGGATGAATGTGGAGAGGCTCCTCTCGGATGCTTCATCTATCGATTGGGAACCTTTGATGTTGGCAGTGACCATAGATGATAAAGTTGACATGTTCAATAAAGCTGTTATACAGCTTTATGACAACCACGCTCCCATAAGAAAAATCAAAATTAAACGACCACCAGCACCGTGGATGTCTAGGTTGGTTCTGATGGCGATGAGGAGAAGAGATCGTGCTTTCCGAATATTTAAAAGAAATCGCTCGGATGACAACTGGTCCAGTTACAAGGCTGCAAGAAATCGCTGCAACCAGATGATACGCAATGCCAAACGCCGACATATCATTAGTAATATTGACTCCGGATCGCCAGCTGATATCTGGAGATTTTTGGGGACTCTAGGGATAGGCAGATCGAAGCAGTGTAATCTTCCGCCGGCTATTGGGTTAGACGATATAAATAAACATTTCATCACCTCAAATACTTTAGATCGTCTAACCCTGCGTCAAACGGTTGACTTCATTGCGAGTTTGCCTTCTCTAAATATAAATTCCTTTAGCTTTTCTCCCGTAACCACAGATGAAGTAAAAATGTCCATCCTATCCATCAAGTCAAAGGAAGTGGGCTACGATCAGATCAGTCGTCGCATGGTCACCACTGTCCTCGACCAACTCCTGCCCGCTATCTCCCATATCATCAACTTCTCCTTGTCCTCCTGCCAATATCCCAACGTGTGGCGTAAAGCTTACGTTCGTCCTCTTCCCAAAATCTCCCATCCTACTATGCCGAGCCACTACAGATCCATATCCATCCTCCCTTTCCTATCCAAAATCCTAGAGGCCTGTGTTCACAAGCAGCTTTCCAGATTTATCCTATCCAACAATATCCTTAGTCCTCTCCAATCCGGGTTTCGGCCTGGACACAGTACTGTTTCCGCCCTACTCAAAGTGACTGGCGATATTAGGGCGGGCGTGGAGAAAGCCGAGGTAACCGTGTTAGCTTTGGTTGACTTCTCAAACGCCTTTAATCCCGTCAGTCACGATGTTCTCCTAGCTATCCTTTCACACCTTAATATTTCATCTGAGGCTCGGGATTGGTTCTCTTCATATCTTCGTGGACGCCGGCAGTCGGTTCGCACTGATGAAACATCGTCGAATTGGTGTGAGCTGAATGCTGGGGTTCCACAAGGCGGAATTCTCTCTCCACTTCTATTTTCATTGTTTATTAATCTCATAACTCGTGAACTTCAGTGTGCGTATCACCTGTATGCTGACGACTTGCAGCTTTACTCTCTGGCACGGGTTGACAAGTTATCAGATGCAATCGACAAAGTTAATCAAGATTTACAAGCGATAAAGATGTGGTCTGATCGATTCGGTCTTTGCGTGAATCCATCCAAATGCCAGGCTATCGTTGTGGGAAGTTCGCGCATGATTTCTAGAGTAGACTTCACAAGCCTGCCATCTGTTACTTTCAATGGATGTGTAATACCATTTGCTACAACCGTGAAAAATCTTGGTTTATACATAGATGCCACTCTTGATTGGCGGGCTCAGATTGCAGCAGTTAGCCAGAAAGTTTTCGGGACTCTTCGCTCTCTTTATCGCCTGAAAAACTTTCTCCCTTCAAAAACTAAAGCAATGCCTGTGCAATCTTTAATCTTCCCCATAATTGACTATGGTGATGTTTGTTATCTCGACCTGAATGCAGACCTGCTCAATAAACTTGACCGACTTCTCAATTATTGAATTCGATTAGTTTTTTTGTTTTTGTGTGATTCATAAATTGTTGTTTCGAGTCTGGGTGTTAATTGTGTCCGTTAGTTGTATTTTTGTAAAGTACCCCGCGACACAGGATTTAGTCCTACTGCGGGAGTTGTCTTAAAAAAAAAAAATATCTTCGTATGTTTGACCACGTCTCGAGATTCCGTACTGAATTAAAATGGTTGCCAATTCGTCAGCGACGGAATTTGCGTACGCTGACGACTTTATACTCACTTCACCACTCCCCTAATACCCCTTCTTATCTAATGACTAGTTTCCAATATCTCTGCTCCAACCATGTTAAGAACTTGCGATCATCTGATAACCTTCTTCTTCTTTGTCCACCTCACACTTCTAATCTAGTTCATTCTTCTTTTCATATCCAATCTATCCTACTCTGGAATGCTCTCCCTCCTGAAATTAGGATGGCCACTACTCGAGACACATTCAAGTTCAAGGTTCGTCAGTTATATCGTGGATTGTCGGAAGCTTGTCAGTAGCAGCGCTCACTTATTACCTATTAGCAGTTTTAATTTATGAAATATTTATGTTTATGTAGAAATTATAGTTATAATATATATATTTATTTATGTATTTATATATAATTAATATATTTGAACGTGTATATTTATTCGTATGTATGTATTTTGTATGTATATATAGGGCGTATATATTCGTATATATGTATTACCTTGTATAATATTCTATTGTTATATTAAGTTTTCTTGTTTTATTCTCTAAAACACACCTGCCACTATCATCTCTGCATCACCCTAAGGTTGACTGGTAGAAAATGCCTTTGGCATTAAGTCCGCCTTGAGCAAATGTATTGCAGGAAGTTTAATAAATAAATAAATAAAAAAACATAGCGAAACGATAATAGTTTCTTGTAGTTTATTATGGAACCCTATAAAGTTTATATTTGATTTTACAGATTAGATATCGAGTAATAGAGCTATGAAAATACCAATTTGCACGTCTAAAAATTTTAATAACTTTTTACAGTCCCCCGTGGGCTCTCCACCTTGTCGTGGTGGGGGGGCTCAGTAACCGCCCAAGTAGCATTTTTGGGCTGTATAGAGCTTGTCTAATGGATCACATTTACTCTACAAGCTGTACTAGTTAGCTGTATAACGGCTGTATAGCTTACTATACAGCTGATATACGACCAGTTTGGGCACAAATTAGACAGCCTTAAGTTTAAATGGCTGCACAGTAGCTGTCTAATAGCGTTACATCAGCAGTACAAGAGGTAACCGTGAACTCAAAGCTGATTAATGGCGCCATAGAAGACTACTAGTGAGTAATAATGAGTAACAAGTGAGCAATAAAGAGTAAGAAGTGACTAATTATAAAGGCTTAATAGTAATAAATGTTTACAAAAACAGAATGAAGCAGCTTTCGAACCACGCGTACCCTTAACTATTGCTATAACAAAGCTAATAATCACAAAATGACAAAGTTATTAAATAGTCGTCGCAGAAACTCTGTCTCTATTTATAAATGAGGATTTTATATTGAAAAGTGGTAATAAGGACCTGTATTTACAAATGTTAACAGTGTTATCTATATGGGAATGTAACTTTACTGTGAAATATATACATATTGACAGTTAAAAACTCACGCGCCTCATGAGAAATGCTTTGAAATACCTTAAAAACATTTAAAATTGGCAGGGGAAAATAGTCGGTTTTCTTAGTTTGTTATTTTATGGTATCATGTTAGACTAGAAGTCATTTTATTACATTACATTTGTAACATGAAACAAAAAATGGAACAGGAATACACTGTAGTATTTTATAAAACTATCGTTATATGAAATATTTTAGTTAATATTTAGATTATAATCAAAGAAAATGGTGGACATCTGTGTGAACCATTGTAACACCAAATTACAATTTGTGACCTACATGGTGGTTCACATGTGTAGGTACCATAATACCAATAATACTGCAGAGTTCTACATTAAGGCTCACGTGTGTAAAGATGTTGTTATCTTCATAAAGGTGCACATGTGTACAACCACCTTCATAATTGTTCACATTTGGTCTATTAAAAGGCCAGCAATATAATATGATACAGGTAGACCGCTAGACAGCAAATGCCATAATATGTGGTCTTTTAAAATGTTCTTAATCAGCCTATAAAATGAAAGCTGACTAAAAAGGTATTAGTGTCGTATTATAATGCTGACAGCCGTAAGAAAGGCTAGTTTTACATGACTCTACAGCCCATAAACAGCTTAAAGAGAAGTGTTTGCATTTTAACAGCTTACACATCACACGTGAAGCAAAATAAGAGTTTATAAACACTTTAAGTCCACCAGTGAACCGAATGTGAACTCTTAAAGAGAATGAAATGCTACTTGGGCGTGGCTTGGACACCCGCAGTGAAGCTAAGAGAGCTCCCGGGAGTGGACGCTCCGCGTGGGCTTGGAGGTGCCTGCGCAGGATGCATCCAAAGGTGCGGGGGACAGTTCAAGACTGCGAGGGACAGACAACTCGCAGTCGGGCGCGGTCGCGGGGAAAGGCGTGTAGGTGTTACGTTTCCACGCGCCCTATCTCCCGCGACCAAATGGGGGCGCACCATTTGATGCATCGCGGTGGAGCCACAGAGGAAGAGGAGATGCGGTGATGCCAGTTTGCCGTCCTCCCTATCCTCTGCGGCCGCTGGGTGTTTTGGCGACGGAGCCCAACACCTTCATCCGCCGCCAAGAGGGTTTTGTTCGGGGCCCGCCTGACCATCTGGGGGGGCCAATAACCATAGAGAGGTAGCGACGAATGCTTCGGCGATACTCGACCCTCCGTCACACGGGTACATGAGGAACACAGGTTGTTTTTTATCAGGGACCGGCCGGGTACTCGTTGAAGGGGTTTTTGAAGGGGTTTTTTGAAGCGCTTAAAAAATAAACCCTTAGGAACAGGTTACACCCTCGAACGGGTGCAATGTAACACCTTCCGAGGAGGTTACCCTTTCAAAACCCTGTAACACTGTAACAGGGTAAGCCATTCCAATCAGATACATAGTAATATGCACTTTTAGTGATCGGCATAAGTTTGAATATGCACAACCACCACACGGCGGCGCGTTTGATGCATCTATCGTGAAAAGGCAAAAGGCTGTATTGTGAAAAAGACGATTTCGAGAAAAAAGGTCATTGGGCAAATAGTATGGGAGAAAATCCACGGCGGACAGACATGAAATTGTGAGTATATATCAGTAATTATCTCTAGTTTATCATGGTAAGGGTCGCTTTCTTGTGAGTTGTGGGAATTAAAAAAAAACATATATTTAACATTATTTATTCGGCGTAATCAATGTCTATTGTGATTTTATCTAAAAATACCGCAAACATTTTGATTTTCTGTTGGTGTCTAGCCGAGAATAAAAAATAAATAATACTGACAATATGCGCGCAACTGCATATGGTATGTATCTTCCTTGACCGATTTCGGCCACGGCGACCTCTTCAACTCCTTGGCAGTAGTCGTTCGTGTGCTCGTTTGTGGCTTACATAGCCGATCTTATTGATGAAAACCCGTGCGCAATGCGGACAGGTTAGCACACCGTTAATGTAGTTGTATACTATGGCACTAGGTGGGCGTGCCTTTAGCTCGTCGCGCTTAGCATCGAGCTCTCTGCAGCGGCTACTTTCAAATTCCTTGACCTTTGCCTTTATTAAGGATCTCCATTCAGCTCGTGATGAGGCCATTTTCTCCCAATCAGAAGGCTCTATACTGCACTTTTTCATATGACGCTTTAGCACATCCTTATACCTGAGGAGTTGTCCGCCATGCTTTCGCTTGCCTTCCTCAAGTTCTGAGAAAAATATGCTTTTTGCCACACGGTCATTCGACATTCTGGAGATATGGCCGCACCAACGAAGCTGTCGCCGGATAATATAGGCTTCAATTCCCTCCACACTAGCTCTTCGTAACACTTCCGTATTCCGAACATAATCAGACCACCGGATGTTTAAAATTTTGCGTAGACATTTTAGGTGAAAGCGGTCCAACGTACGGATATGGTGGCGGTAAACGGTCCATGTCTCAGCAGAGTATAGAAGAGTCGGGAGTACAACAACAAGGTAGATGTTTAATTTCGTGTTCAGTCTTAAATCGTGCGAGCTGAAAACCTTGCGATTCAACCTTCCAAAGACCGCCGCCGCGGCCCCAACACGATTGTTGACTTCAGCATCAAGGCTGCACTTAGATGTCAGTGTGCTTCCCAGATATCGAAATTTATCGACTTGTCTCAACTGAGTATCTCCGAGATTGATGGCCAGCGTCTCACGACCGTGAATATCTACAGACATCACCTCCGTCTTTTTGACAGCGTCAAAAAGTGCATATGGTACGGAGGCCATGTATACACGAGCAGTAATAATCTTCAACAGTTTGTCTTCCTTGTCTCGCCTGGTTTATCAAAATATCTTTGTACGTAGTATTTTCGCGCTCTGGGGGATATGCGGGAGTGTATGCGACTGCCACGCTGATGGTGGCGTGTTCGATTCCCGCTCAAGTCAAACATTTGTGTGCATGAACATGGATGTTTGTCATGGTCTGGGTGTTTCTATATATAATATGTATGTATTTACAAAAACAAAGTATATACAGGGTGTCACAAGACCCATCACCAAGCCGAAGTCTAGTCGTTGTGGACATCATGCCAAGGCATACTAACCAAAAATAATACCTGGGAAACGAATTTTTTTTTCAGATTTCTCATTTTTTAAACCGCAATTAAAAGCGCGCGCGTGCAATACTCGAAATACCTACTTATCCATGGGGTTATTGGGCATATAAAGAACATATTGGCGGGGTAAATGCATCGTTGTTGTACCTAATTAGAAAATTCCATACTAACTTTGAGCCTCAATATCTCCTGAACCAGTAATTTCCCAGGTATGGTATCGAAGTAAAAAATGTTCGTAGTGATTGATACAACATGGAATTTCAGTTTTCGTTAAGGGTCTTTTTACACCCTGTATTTATGTTTATCCATTACCTAGTACCCATAGTACAAGCTTTGATTAGTTTGGGACTAGATGGTGATGTGTGTATGTGGTAGAATATTATTAGAATTAGAAGCAACACACAAGCTAACCTCACCTGCAAGTGGTGCACCTGCCGATCAACGGACGAGGCTCTGGCAAACAAAATATCCCGATAAGCGGCAATAAGCTCGCCACCTATTACGTGGGATCAAAACACTGGCGAAAAGTGGGCGTTTAAGGCGCCGTGCGCGTAATCATCGCATTTTGGAGAAATTTGACCACTTTACCTGGTAAAACGAAGAATGAGAGAAGAAGTGAGTTTGGTTTTTATGAAAGTAAAGTCTTTATTCTTGTAAACGGCTTGATTAAATTCTTCATATACTTTATAAATAAATACTTATCACCATTTTTTACAACCGCTTTACGAAGAAAGTAACAAACGAGTGATATTTGGCTCTTTATTACGAAAAACTACAAAACGTTCTGAACATGACAAACATATACAAAACATGATTACATAGTCTACTCATGAATGGCTTGATTATTTTTTTCCGTTCTGTATGAAATATAACAAAAAATAATATTGAAAAAAGTGTATTTCCTAAAAATATCTAGAAAAATAAATGTGATTTACTATACCTTCTAAGCACGTTTTAAAAATTTTAAACACTACACATTATTCTAGAGTTAACCTTTTAATATAATGTGAATTTTATTTTATAAATAAGTAATATATTTATTTCGTAAAATAAAGTCAAAGTGAGCTATATTATCGACCACACAAAACCGATCGCGCCAGTGACGACCGGGCATTCCCAGCGAGAGGTCACGTCACTTTGATCTGCGATCGCTTACGAGTTCTACGTAAATATATTTTGCAGTGTAAAGCGCGACTAACACACTTTGATCCTGTAAGTATTCATTAAATTTTTAAGAACTTACATTAGTTGTTTATGAAAATCTTTAATACTTTTATAAACGTTTTATATTGTATGTTCATTTGTATATATGTTTTTATGTTGTAAATATGTATAGCTATGGAAGTATTCTATAAAAATTCTGATCCTATTTCGAATCTGTATTAGTCCCGCCTCGCCTGTTCGGATTTGACTCGGATTTCGAATATTTAAAATTCTAACCGAATAGCCAGCATAAGGTCTAGTATGGATACTTACTTTCTGATTTTGGATTTATGTAAAAAAAATATGAGCCTCATGCCCGAACGACTGCATTCGTGTAGGTAAAAAAGCATTAAATTTTATCAAGCTTTTGACATAATATTTTTGCTTTTAGAAAATGGGTAGAAAAAAAGGAACTTATTACCATTGTGTTACGAAAAAGCGGCGACAAAACGTGGGATTACTCCGCGCCAGACAAGTCCTTGCAGACCGCAAATCTAACCAAGGCGCTACGGTATCGTTGCCAGAATATGTAAGTTTATTTTTTATTTCGATTTCGATTAGTACTAGAAGTCTATAACTGACGTTTTTTTAGTGTATTCATGTTTACAAATGTTGTTAATTTTAAGAAATCTATGATAATGGAAGTTAAAATAAGAGAGTTGATAATAGTAAAATTGAGGATACATTTAAGCATGATGTGCGCATGGTAATTTTTACCTTTGTGTTGTATAAATGTATTATGTTTAATAAGTTTACTGTGTATATACCCATTTTATGTGCTTTCAGAATAAAGAGGATCAATATTCGAAGTTAGACGATACTACGAAACAATTTGTTTCCAATTCCCAAGAAGTTCAATCGGCTTTGGTAAGAATACAAGTTTATTACGTTTTAAGGGTTACGTGACCCAATTGTATAAAATATCTTAATACATCATTCTATTTTTAAGAGGCCTTTGAACTAAAATATATACTATTTGTTACAGAACAAAGAAAATTTACAGGGTGATCATACCACACCAATGGATATAGATTCAAACGATGAGCTTGTTATTGAATCTAATAAGGTATGATTTTATTTAAATGTTACCACCTACCTTGAAACGATGTTATTTAGACCGTAACACTAGATAACATTGAATACGGCAAAAAAAGACAGTTCTTACTAATTGTGTAAACTGATACAACAAGTCAAAAAAGTGATGATTTTTGACTTATTGTATGGGTAGAATTTTTTACACACTCATGTTTTTTTTAAGGAACTTTGTCAAATTTTTGAAATACCACACAAAAATATTGTGCTTTTAGATTCACACTTGTGTACTTACAACTTATATGTTATAAGATACTATATGAATCGTCTGGTTTCAGGAATCTGCACATCCATCTATACGGATTGAAGGCAGAAGGATAGTAGAGTTTCAATACTTACTTGACCAATTGGTGCTATATCTGAGCACAATGATAGGTTTGGTTGTAAATTATCAAACTTAATGATAACCAGAGAGAAACTGCAGTCATTTTCGTCAAAAATATACTTAACGTGTTCTATGTGTCGAAGTCGATTTGAGATATATACATGTAAGGAAGGTACGAATGAATTGGACGCTAACCATAGCGCTGTTTCTGGTATCATTAGTATTGGTTGCGGCCGAGCAAACTTGAACGAGCTAGCAGCTTCTATTAATTTGCCACTATTTTGCAAGTCGACCTACCAAAAATGTCATGATAATTTATATAACTGGTGGAAGACTACAGCTGAGACTAGTATGATTGAAGCCGAAAAGGAAGAAGCTGCTATGGCCTTAGAAAAAGGAAACGTGAGTCCATCAGGTATACCAGCAATAACAGTAACGGCTGATGCTGCGTGGGGTAAAAGGTCATACAAGACAAATTTTTCGTCCGCGGCTGGTGTGGGAGCGATAATAGGTATAAATACAGGCAAAATTTTACATGTTGGTATAAAAAACAAGTACTGTATCTTATGTTCTCGCGCAGCTAACAAACATGTACCACCTCCAGAACATCAGTGCAATGCAAATCACTCTGGCTCTTCCACAAGCATGGAGAAATCAATCATTGTCGAGGGATTCCTTAACTCTGTAGAAATACATAATTTAATTTACGCAAAGCTGATTGCCGATGGAGACTCGAGCACTGTTAAAAATATTTTGGAAACTAGGCCCTATCCAGATGTAATATTCAAAAAAATAGAAAGTTCCAATCACCTGATGCGCAATTACAATGGAAAAAATTTAAACTTACTAAAAGACACATCGATTCCCTTAAATCAACGAAAACTTTTGAACACAGAACGTGTCCGACGGTTACGTGTTGCTGCAAAAGCTGCAGTAAGATACAGAATAGCCCAAAATTTTTCACTTGCGGAGAAAATTAAACACCTTCAAAAAGATATCATTAACAGCCCGAAACATATATTTGGAGACCATTCTGGGTGTGCGGTATACTACTGTAGTGATGAGAAGTCAGAGGCAAATCTTGCACCGGATGTGCAAACCTTAATGCAAAAACTTACCTCAATTGCATCTAGTTTGGCATTTAATGCGCGAAGCCTATTACAGAATATGAATAATAATAGAGCAGAACAATTTAATTCAATAGTTGCAAAATACGTGGGTGGAAAACGTATCAATTATTCGCTAAAAAATTCATATGCCTTGAGGTGTTACGCAGCGGTCGTTGCCTTTAATACAGGAAAACCAATTAGACAATTTTATAAAACAATTTTTAACCATAGTCCATCACTAGCTACAGCAAAATTTGAGGCACAAAAATGCCGAACAAATCAAAAAAAGGCAAATCTAAGCCGACCTAGACTAAGATTAGTATTTCAAAATAGTAACATAGATTACGGGGATTCTTGCCAAAGACCAGACATGTCAGACGAACAATATTTAGTGGCTAAGACTTTGTTTCTGCAAAATCTTAAAACTAAGTTAGAGCAAAGGCATGATATAGAAAGGGAGACTATTTTGCAGGCGGAAAGCGCCTTGTGGCTAGAGCTACTTAGATGCCTTTTGACGGCCTCAAATTTCAGTAAAGTGTGCAAGCGAAGGAGTAATATAAGTTCTGCAGGTCTGGTCAAAAATTTGTTGTACAAATACTCAATCGACCACGTAGCCGCCATTCAACATGGTAAGGCTAATGAAAAAATGCATTGGCTCAGCTGGAAAAACAGCTTAACATAATTTCAGAACAATGCGGTCTGTTTATCGACGATGAACACTTTTTTCTAGGTGCTACACCAGATGCATTGGTTGAAAATGGCATTATCGAGGTGAAATGTCCCATCTCGGCCTTTGAAATGAATCCCGATGACGCTATTAAAGCCAAAAAAATTAAGTTTTGGAAAATACAAAATAATAAAATAACAATCAATAAAAACCACGATTGGTGGTATCAAGTACAAGGCCAACTCCATATAACAAAAAAAGATTTTTGCATATTTGCTGTGTGGACAGGGCCTGGACAGCCGTTGAAAGTACAGTATATAGCTAAGGATGATATTTTTGGCAGACTAAAATGCAAAATAGACTTGTAAAATTCTATAATCTATGCCTTTTATCTGAAATAGTCGATCCGAGAAAAACTCGATCAATGCCATTGAGGGACATAACATTTTAAATTATTTGTTGTACATGTTTTAAGATTACTAAAAGGTGCCAGCACGGTTGTTGTGTAAAATTTTTGTACTTGGTTTTCTCTTCGCTAGACGATAAAAGGTATCTTCGCCTGTAGTCACTGTAAGCTAGTCTCCATTGGCCTCGAGCTTCAAAGCGAAAGCTGAGGATACAATTGGGAATAACGCTAGGACGATCCTAGCGTTATTCCCAATTGTATCCTCAGCTCAGATAATGAGTTTGAGAAAGTTTTAAAAGTTGCTTTGCATATGCATCTCAATTACACATGTAAGTACATATTGTTTATAACCAATTGATATTGTATCGTGCGGTAAAATTTTTAAAATGTATCGATCACAAAATTTTACCTTTTTTTTGTTGATTGTGATAAATATACAAAATAATAAACACTTTGCAAACTTTTACTTACTATTTATTTATGTAATTTAGATTCCCTTCTCCATACACATAAAACAATGTTACAATAGCATTATGTGTGAGTTAGGAGGATCTGGCCTATTTGCTTCGTGCACTTTCCTTAGTCGCCTCTTACCACACCCACAAAATGAACGCGGTATTGTAATACGTGGGGTAGTAACGCTTTATATTATATACTCAACCCCTCAATACACAGATATGCTATCGTTGAATACACCTGCCTAGCTAAAACAGTTTCTCGATTTAGGAAAAAAATACTTACTAAAAATCATTGTTTTGTGTTATTTTTGTTACTAAAGGCCCTCACTTCCAATTTACAGACAGCATTCAGTTATAAAACTGTATGTTTAGAAACTATATATAGAATAAATTACTTAATGGATCAAAATTGTTTCAACGATCTCTACGCTCGAAATGTATCTATGTGTGCGTCTACTTGCAAGAGCGGTGCACACAAATATAGAATTGCAGTGAATTTGCCTAAACTCTAGCGACAATTTTTTGTGCACGGCCTCTTAATATGCCTCTGCCTACCCCTTCGGGGAAACAGGCGTGAGTCTATGTATGTATGTATGTATGTATTAGAATATTTTATTGGTTGTTTAAGTCAGCGATAGCCTAGTGGAGATACCAACGGACTGCCATGCTGAGGGTTTCGAATACACGGCGCACACCAATGACTTTTCGAAGTTAAGTGTGTATTATATTGTTAATTATCACTTACCCCGTGCCTCGAAGAGCACGTTAAACCTGGCTGTCATGAAGATCTTTGACAGTCGTTACGGGGAATCAGTACCCTAAATAAAAACAGATACTGGCCCAAACCATGGAATATCGTTATGCCTTTGGGTTGCAGAGGTCAGACGGCAGTCGCTCGGTGGAAAAGTTGATATTCTGTCATAGCTTGTCAGACCAGTAAGCGGGCTCCAAGACGTGTAAGTCTTGGATACAACTGGGATAACGCTAGGATGATGACGATGATCAATATTTTATTGTTTATAAAATCTTGGTCTCACATGCCCATGACAGTAGGACTTGTGCAATCTTTGATGATAGTAAAAATATCATTTATTCGTATGTCAACTGTGGGAAATCTCTAAAATCTGGATTGTTTCCATCTAATGGCATGAATGATCACTCGGTAGGCACATGCATGCACTCGACAGACCCGATTTGTAGCTATTTTTAACAGAACCACAATTTATATTACTTAAATAGAGTATGAGATTTTTGCTTTTTTATAAATATATTTCTAGATCAAACTTTGTTCTCCCATGGATTAAAAAAAAAATTCGCGTATGTACTGGTAAGAGCATTCATGCTCTTTCATTTTATACCAAGTTCGTCAATGTCCGTGACCGGGTCGGAATACGCCCAATGTCCTTTAAATAGTTCTCATACATTTTTGGCTTTGCCCATAATATGGTAAACATAAAATTATATGAAACTGGTATCATTGTGTAGGTATTTTAATGGTGTTAAAAATTGTTTTAAAAAATGACGAACTTGTGTTATGATATTGTTAATTCTTTAAAGAAAGATTGATTATTAACTTGCTCCGTAAATCACTCATATTTATGTTTTATGCAAAAAATATATGTGAATTACATTGCAATGGCACTTTTTAAAGCGCACTAATTTGAATCAAAACAAACCGATCACGCAGTGCGTGGTTCGCAGTGGTACTGCTCTAACATCAGTGCGAGCCCTAAGAGCGAGAAAGGTAGCAATAAAATGCGTGAAATGCGCGTTCTGGCCAGTTTAGTATGGCAAAACACAGTATCAGGCTATACAGTCTTTTGCTTAGGTTAAGGATGTTTTTGTTATAAATACATGTTTTTTTTATTGTAGTATATCTCTATAAATAAACGTCGTATAGTAAAAATAAAAATATTACGCTATAGTAGACTTCAAACCAAGCAGAATAAGCGTTGTTAAGCAAGAACACTATTCTTGAATACAGTCTTTTGCCGGGCCCGCCTGACCATCTGGCGGGCCAATAACCGTAGGGGGGTAGCGACGAATGCTTCGGCGATACTCGACCCTCCGACACACAGGTACATGAGGAACACAGGTTGGTTTTTAACTTTTTAGTCAGTAAGAGTCTGACAGTCCCAGTGAGAAAAAAGGACTAGTTACGTTTAAGGTAGTGAACTTAGGAGTTGTCTAAATTAAAAGAATAAGCTGGACGATTCATGTTGCCTCAAATGCATCTTTTTATACTTGATGCAAGATATTTTTGCATGTGTTTGGCAATGTTATACATATAGCCCCGACTAAACTATCTGGCTTATCTTATTATTTTAATTCTTTAAACATTAAACTACAGCATATAAAAATTGCATGTTGCCTCAAATCATTGGGTTTGATTTAGCCCCGCTACTCACCAGCCAGGTCAGCAGTTCCGTGTTGGGGTATAATAGGAGACGTATGAGACAAGTTTTCAGCTCGTCTCAAATACCTTCTCATAGTAGGCATAGGAGCGGAGAAGTTTCAAATTGTGGCAATATAACCGATACGGTAGCATATAAACTCTAATCTACCAGAAGAGTTTATATGGATTAGAATGAAATCGTGTATAAAATTTTAATACCCATTATTAGTTTGCATTGGCACAGTTACTTTGCACCAACTAATTAATACGCAGTACAACTAATACTATTTATAGGATGCATGTAGTAGTTGTTATATAATCGTACTTAAAGATAGAAATATCTTTTTTACATTGACACCATTCAAATTCAAATTCAAATTCAAAATCCTTTATTCATTTGGGTCACAATGTGACGCTTATGAACGTCAAAATAATAAATTTATGAAATAATTACTTATACTCAAATTTAAAACATTATTACTGTATGCTTCTACATTTACATTTACTGCCACGTTCTCAAAGCAATAGGTAGAACCATGAGAAAGAACGGGCAATAAAACTCACGGTCACTCTTTTTCATCGCCAGGTTTTGTATAATACACAATTTACATTTTGTAAGGTGCTGCAACTGTTACACCTTATATATCACTTGTAAATATTTACTGTACATAATAATACTTAAGCATAATAGTTTTGGTTAGCCTCCTCAGAATAGACATGGTGAAACAGGAGCATCCACTTACATTATATATACCTAATAATGCAGGCAATCCGCGAAAGTGATCAGAACCATGATGGAAATGATGCAGTTAAATATTAAAATCTAATACCAGCCCGCAAGACCGTCATCGACCAGTCATCGCAAGTAGCACCCGTTCACGAATATGACGCATGTGCCATCATCCCTCTCGCCATATTAGAGGGACGGGGATGACCCGACACACGACGCCACCACAAGAAATGACATTTTAGTGAGCATGACGACAACGGTATACGAACCAGCAGTAAGAAACAATCTATTGGTATACTTACCATCACCGCCAATTACCTCCATTTTCAAGATCGTTATTATTAACATAAGTTAGTGGAACGCGTGAAGGAATGCAAATGTAGAAAGAATTTTTTGAAGGTGACAAGTGAACAATGATATGATCAGGGATAAATAATGTTAAACTACATTCAACAAATCATAAAAATATCCAAATCCTGCAAAGATCATGTGTTCACGAGGCACCTCCACTTAACATGTAAATAAAATAATCGTGAGTTAAACAAGCCTAAGCCTATCCCCATGGTGTCTTTTCATTTTGAAAATTCCTTAATAGTGTAATAACCCCTTTGTAAAAGAAAGTTCCTAATTGTCCGTTTGTATTTGTGCATGGGTAAATTCATTATTTCAAGAGGCAATTTGTTGAAAAATCGTATACCAATCCCCGCAAATGAGTTCTGAACTTTATGTAGACGGTAGTTAGTTCCCACCAGTTTATGCTTATTCCTTGTATTCACTTTGTGCAAATCACTATTTTAGAGGTATAGAATTAAGTTTTTCTTAATGTACATTAAGTTAGTATATATATATTGCGATGCAACTGTCAATATATCTACTTCTTTAAACTTATCACGTAAAGAATCTCTAGCACCTAACTTATAAATTGCACGTAAGGCCCACTTTTGAATGATAAAAATAGTCTGTATATCAGCAGCTGTACCCTATAACATTATTCCGTAAGACATTACGCTGTGAAAATAACTAAAGTAAACTAGTCTAGCAGTATCTATATCTGTGAATTCCCTAACTTTTCTAACTGCAAACGCTGCAGAACTAAGTTTTACTGCGAGACAGGATATTTGGGCGCCCCACTGAAGCTTACAATCTAAAGTTAGACCTAAGAATACGGTTGATTCGACTAGTTGAATTGTTTCCTTATTTAAAATTATATTAGTAGGAGTACTTTTGACATTAGGCAAAGAGACTTTAACACATTTGGTTTTGCTTGAGTTGAGTACCAAATTATTTGTCGAAAACCAATCTAATACTTGTGCAAGAGTGTTATTGACGGTATCAAAGTTACTTAAATTACAATCAACTTTAAAAATTAGTGACGTATCGTCGGCAAACAAAACAATATCACATAAATTTTGTACAAAGATCGGCAAATCATTAATATATATTAAAAAAAGAAATGGACCGAGAATAGAGCCCTGTGGAACGCCCATTCCTACTGGCAAACCTAGAGACCTACTCCCATTAACATCTACATACTGAATTCTATCACTAAGGTAGCTGGCAACAAGATTGAGTGGGGTATCTCTAATACCATAAAGTTTCAATTTAAGTAAAAGTGTATTATGTTCCACACAGTCCAAGGCCTTTGATAGGTCACAAAAAACACCAATGGCATAATTCGAGTTTTCCCAAGCATTAAAAATATGCTTTAACAAAGTTACACCGGCATCAACGGTGGAGCGACCCTTAGTAAAGCCATACTGTTCACTGTGAAATAAATTATTTGTGTGAAAGTGGCTCTCTAGTTGATGCAAAATAATTTTTTCAAAAATTTTACTAATAGCAGGCAAGATAGAAATTGGCCGAAAATTACTAGGGTCGCTCTTTGATCCCTTTTTGAATAATGGTATTACTTTACTGTGTTTCATTAGATCAGGAAATACTCCTGTATCTACGCATCTGTTGAATATTGCAGCTAAATATGGAGCTAAGCTAGAAATAATTTGTTGAATAAGTTTAACAGAAATGCCCCATAAGTCAACAGATTTTTTATTATTGAGCGTCTTGAATACCTTCAGTATGTCATTGGTGTCAATATATTTAAAATTAAAAAGCACGTCACACTCATTCACATTGCCCCTAACCAACATTTTATCTTTGCTTGGACATGAATCTAGACAGCTGGTTATGTTCACTGGTATGTTTATGAAGAAATTGTTAAATGTCTGAGCAACATCAGTTTCCTAGTAATAATTTCATAATAATATATAATAATTTCACCATTAAATTGTTATCTACCAATTTAGGTCGACCAGTCTCATTGTTAATAATGCTCCAAGTAGTTTTAATTTTGTTCTTGGATTCTTTGATTTTATTGCTTAAATATAAGGATTTGGCTAAAGCACATGTCCTCTTAAAAACCTTTGATTAATTTCTAACATATTGAATAAATTCAGGATAAAAATTGTATTTCTTCATACCATATAGATCATACAACCTAGCTCTACTTTTGTATATACCTACTGTTGCCCAGTCACAAAAATTTACTTTAATGCTTCTTGCAAACGTCTTCAGTTTAAAAAATTTATTGTACTCATCATTAACAATTTTAAATAAGCATTTATATAATTCATCAGGATCATCAACGATTAAGTCAATACTGGCGATCAAAATCAAAATCAAAATCATTTATTCATCTAGGCCACAAAGTGACGCTTATGAACGTCAAAATTTAAGTTAATTACTTAATGATTCTACATTTACATTTACTGCCACGTTTGCAATGCAATAGGTAGAACCACGAGAAAGAACGGGCAATAAAACTCATGGCCACTCTGTTCAAACAAATATAATGGTGGTACATTTTATTTTTGTAAGGAGCTGCAACTGTTTCACATTGTAGACATCTACTAGTAAAATTTTTAGTAGCTATTGATATCATACTCAAGCAGTAAATGATGTTCATATGGTAAGCCTCCCAAAGTAAATATGGTGAAACAGGAGCATCCACTTACGTCTTTTTAATGTAGGCAACTCGCGAACATGGTCAGAACTATGGTAGAAGTGAATGAAGCAGAAAGTAACGGTATTATGAAACCAAAGCAATCGACAACCTATTAGTTAGCCCATGACCACGAGTTACCCACATTTTACAAATCCGCAAAGTTATAATGAAAGTGTGGAACATGAATGCAAAATATAGTATGAAATGAGAATATCGTAATTAACTACACTATAAAATAAAACTACTAATTATTGACCTAGTCAAAAGCGAACAACTACTTCCAAGCGCTCCTGTCATCAAAATAATCCTTCAAACTGTAATATGCCTTATTTATAAGATTCTTTTTAACTTCTGCCTGAAACGAACTTAATGGCAAGTCTAAAATATAAGTTGGTAATTTATTGTATATGTGAATACTGAGCCCAATAAAAGAGCTATGCGTTTTGTGCAAACGAAAATACGGAACACATAATTTATGTCTATTTCTAGTATTGATATTGTGTCTGTCACTATTGATTTTATAAGAATTTATGTTTAGTCTTACATGCATAACACTGGCATAAATATATTGTGACGCTACAGCAAGAATACCAATAGTTTTAAATTTTTCTTTGAGTGAGACTCTTGTCTTTAACTAGTAAATGGCCCTAACTGCCCGTTTCTGCAATATAAAAATATTTTGGATATCAGCAGCTCTACCCCATAACAATATGCCATATGACATAACACTATGAAAATAACTAAAATAAACCAATCTAGCCGTATCGACATCGGTCAACCTACGAACCTTCTTAACGGCATAAGCAGCTGAGCTAAGTTTCCCTGAGAGATATGTAACATGCGCACCCCATTGTAACTTCGAATCAAGTGTTAATCCTAGAAATAATGTGGATTCAGTTGTTTCGAGTACAACGTCATTTAAAACTATGTTAGGACCAAGGTTTCTGACATTAGGCAGAGCAAACTTAACACAATTTGTTTTTTTGGCGTTTAGTACTAGATTGTTTACATTAAACCATTTAGTCACTTGAATAAGTGCACTGTTTATTTCGTTAAAGTGTTCCTTATTTCTATCTTCTTTAAATATCAAAGAAGTATCGTCAGCAAACAGTACAACGTCACAAATGTTTCTCAAGTATAAAGGTAAATCGTTTATGTAAACAAGAAACAAGAAAAGCCCTAGGATGCTGCCCTGTGGCACTCCTAAATCAACAGGTAAGCCACTGGATTTTGAGCCATTTATTTCAACACATTGGATCCTGTCACTTAAGTACGACTTAATGACATCCAATGCTTTAGTCTGGACGCCGTAATGTCTAAGCTTGCACAAGACCGTCTCATGGCAGACACAATCGAATGCTTTCGAAAGGTCGCAGAACACACCAACAGCATTTTGGGAATTCTCCCAAGCACTGTAGATATGTTTGAGTAACGCTACTCCTGCATCTGTTGTCGAAAGACCCTTGGTAAAACCATATTGCTCACCATGAAGGAGGCTGTTTTGATTAAAATGTCTTAGTAGTTGCTTGAGTATGATCTTTTCAAAAATCTTACTAAAAGCAGGTAGTATCGATATTGGCCTATAATTACTAGGATCAGTCTTATTGCCGGATTTGAACAGAGGTATTATTCTACCTAAGGAAAACTTGACACAAACCCTATGCCGACCCGTTTGGCCAGCGTGGTATATAAAACGGTAGTTTTAACATTCTCTTTGGTGGTATTGTAGGCCAATTCCTCCTTTCAAAGGAGAGGCCTAGTCCAGCAGTGGACTTTTAAAGGCTGATGACGTGATTATTCTACTATGTTTCATACGATCTGGAAAACTGCCAGATTTAATACACTTATTGAATAAGTTGCTTAAATAAGGAGCCACTACATCAATGATACTTGTCAAAACCTTAACAGAAATGCCCCAGAGATCACCTGTATTTTTAGACTCTAAAGACTTAAAAATATTTATAATATCGGTAGACCTAATACTATGAAATTTAAATATTACTTCACATTTTCCTACACTAGACTCTAATAGGTTTTCTGTGACTATAGCTGATGATTTTAATTCTCTAGTAGTAGTAAGTGGTATGCTAGCAAAAAATTTATTAAATGTGTGTGCGACTTCTTCGTCATTATGAATTAATTTATCATTATCAAGAAGACTAAAACTATTACTACTTAATGTTGTCTTACCTGTTGTTTTATTAATAGCTCGCCAGGTTGCCTTAACTTTATTCGAAGATTGTTTAATTTTATTCCTAACGAATATAGCTTTAGCTGTATTGCACACTCTTTTAAATATTTTAGAATAATTCGTAACATACTCAGTGAAGTTTAAATCAGAATTGTATTTTTTCATACCATACAACTCATACATTTTTGCTCTGCTTTTGTAAATACCCGCAGTAGCCCACTCAGTAAAAGCTCGAGATTCCTTAATTACTTTCTCCTTAGTCTTAAAAGTATTCTGAAACGTGTTATTAACTATATTAAATAAATTGTTAAAATTCTTATTTGGCGAATCTATTTCTATTAAGTGAGGATTCATAGTATTCATTCCAATCAATACTTTATTCCGGAATTCATTAAACTTATGCCTAGGTAATGGCCTAACCAACACTCTCTGTACGATGCTATCATTGTAATATGGAAACCTAGCTAATTGACCACAGTGATCCGAAGTTAATTCAGAAGTAACTACTCTATCTGAAACAATACAATTACTAAATATGTTATCAAGACCGGTGAAAGATGTTGCTGTGATTCTGGTTGGTTCAAGAAATAAATTTTTCAAATTAAATGATCTAAAAAGGTTTAAAAATCTACAAGTCATTATTGAATTTTCAAGAATGTTAACATTAAAATCACCACAAACTATAATCCCTTTCTTATTGCTCCTTATTTTATTAATTGCATCTTCCATAACAGATTCAAACAAATTAAAGTCACTTAATGGAGGACGATATACACATATAATAATATGCTGCTCAAGCTCAATGCATGACAGTTCCACCGTGCGTTCTATAGACAAGCTAGCTATGTCTTTCCGTTCTTTACATGTTAAACTGTTTGAAACAATAATCAATGATCCACCATGAATGGCTTGTTTCCTAGAGAAGGCACTGTGTACTGTGTATTGTGTGTTATTTATGAATTTAATCTGGTATTCTTTAAGCCAGTGTTCCGTAATGCACATAACTTAAATACTATGATTTTCTAAATATATTTAGAAAATCATAGTATTAAATATATTTAGAAAATCATAGTATTAGTAGGAATTAGTAACAATTAGGTTTATAAACCTAATTCTAAATCCTTGCCAGATAGACCTTGTATGTTTTGATGTGCTACAGTTAGTTCAATATGTCTACCCTTTGTCCTGTTCTTAAGTTTAAAGAACTTGTGTCAGTATTCTCAATAGAAGAATTATAAGGATAGGAACTATTTACAGAAACTAAATTCTTGGATACCCTACATGTACCTGTGTCATTTTGTATATTATATGCTAATAATTTAGCAACTTGTCTTTTATAAAATAGTGGCAGATACATAGTATCTTTAGTCAATGTAAAATTATTAATAAAATTATTGATGTCAAAAAATAAAATAAAATCCTTATATTGCCATGTCAAATTGTATAACATCAAGTTATGTTCATGAATATGTCTATTCATCATAGCATTTAAACTATAAGCATAAGGCAAAGTCATACTACTAATAAATTTGCAATCATATGTTCTGTGAAGCGATAACATAACTTCTGTTAAATTAATTATATCTTTTTTAGTCACCATTTGACTATCACTGTATGAGATAATTATTGTGGACTCCCTATCAAATATTGTTGTATTTAATTTATCAATTAGATGTGAAAAAGAAGACTCTGGATAGCAATAATTAATAAAATTGTGTTGTTTCAATTCACAATTTATTAAACTACCTAAGCCTAAACCTAACCTATCAGAGAACATATAAACTTTATTTGTGCCATTCCTACCTAAGGAAGACCTATCTCGTATTATTTGCTAAATAATAACTTTTGTCAATATCAAAAATATTCTGAGACTCACAAGTGGGTATGGTTGGTTTTATGCTATTTAGGCAAGTATTGGTGTTTGTCAAAGCTTTCACATACTCAAGATTTTGCCTACCTCTTAGCAGCAACATCATTACTAAAGTGTTTGAGGCGAGCAGAGGTCATTGGCCTACATGTAATTTCTTGTACTTTAGGGGTTGTATTAGTTGGAATTACAACCTTTTGCCCGCAGTGATCTGATGTCAAGTCAGTTAAAACAGCCTTACTTAAACAAAGACAATTGCAAAAAACATTATCTAAGCATGTAGACGAATGTGAGGTTATTCTGGTTGCTTCAGAGAACAAAACATTTAAAAACTAAATGACCTAAATAAGCTAACTAACCTAGTACAAATTGGTGATTTTTCTAACATATTGACATTAAAATCGCCACATACGATTATAGACTTCTTACTAGAAATGATGTGTTTTAAGGCATCCTCTATAATGCTTTCAAACTGAGTAAAGTCGCTTTGTGATATGTTTCACAAATTTTAAATTATATCAGTCATGTGGTGTTGAATTTTGCATAAAACGTACCTATAAAACTACTGCAAGCAAAATTACGCTGCAGTTGTATTCTGGATAATAGTGAGTATGTATTATTATTAATATTAAAATATTAATAAATTCTTTATTGTACACCAGGCAAGAACAAGAGTGAATTACAGAGAATTTCTTATAAACTAGTGTTACAAGGACGGTCTTATCGCATAATGCGATTTCTGCCAGACAACCGTTTACGGACAGAATTAAATATTAGGACAGGTAGTATGCGGGTGCACTATCAAGGGTCATAATAACTGTATACTTAAAACTAAAGTAAGCTTATCTAAACCGATAAGAAAAACATATACATCCATAATCCATATACATAAATTAAATATGATAATAATATGAAATAAATCACAAATACAGGGTAATTTTTTATGTAGTTCGGATATTTTAGTATGTTATACATTTACGAAAATTAATAAACACGTAATTTTTATTTTTTTGTTTTACCAAAATATAACAAAGTTATCGCTTATTAAAGAATATCTACTTGAAACAGATGTTCATGGTCACCCGATGGCTTATCTATCAGCTGTGAGGTCAACGCACGCGACACAATAAAGCGCGCGGCCGCGCTACCTACCTACTAATGCTAGATACTCCGATCTGATACTGTGTTCTAGCTTCAAAATTATTGTTATTCACGTACCTACCGTGCTTCGTCAGTCCATAGGATGTTCGCTTCGGCATGATTAATAAGCCATTCACACAATACTCGTCGTAGTAGGTACTTGGTCTACTTCCTGAAGATGTTGTACCGGCTGGTAATCGTACGGATGAAGACCGGCAGCGTTTAGTAGTCTCCACACTGCGGGCTGGCTCACACTGAAGCGACGTGCTGCATCGTATGTGCTGGCTCGTGGATCCCTTTCGAAGAATTCGAAGATCAAGTCTTTGACTTCAGTAGCCAGGCGAGGTCTGCCCTACCCTAGTGCATGGCTAGGGGTTGTGAACTGGCCGTGATCCAAAAGCCTTTGGTTGGCCGCTAAAATATTCCGTTCACTTGGAACTACTGGGTTGTTAACTCCTTGAGCTTGGATACGAGGTACACTTTCTTGTTCGTACATTGTTCTAGCTGCACGAAGGCTTTCACCACTGAGTAAATAAATTAGTACCATTTCGTAGCCCTCGCGATTTGAAAATCGTTGGGACGTCATTCTAACGAGTTACGACCGGCGCGCGGCGAGTGCGTCGGCGCTTGCGCGAAAGTGCGACACGTGCCACTTTCTCGATGCGTCCGAGTCGACTGCCGCGCGCAGCGCGGCCGGCACGGCACCACGCCCCGCACCCCGCGTCCATGCACGTCCCGTACCCCTGTCGCATCGCGCGCGTGTTTGATAGTATTATTGCAATGAATAACGTTGTGTCTATGATTTCCTTGTTTCTCGGATATTTTTACTCGGATTTGGTGGCATAAAAAAGTAAAAAGTTATTTATGGAAATGTGTTCTATTATTGATATAGAACCACAGAAAAAAATATCCGAACTACATAAAAACATACCCTGTGTATAAATAAACTAGCTGACCCGAACTCCGTATTGCCTTTTTAAGACTTTTTATTTAATTCCCTTTTTTCCATGCCCCTTTTCCAAAGTTACCATTGACTTAGCGCTTAATCTCTTATCATTTCAGAGTCTATAAATGATGAACAAACAAACATAGATTTTTATATAATATTGAATTCTCCATTCCTTAAAATATCGAAGACGATACCCATATCGACTTTAAAAAAAAATCCCGTCCGCCATCTTTGATTTCCTATCCGCCATCTTAGATCACGAAATAGATGTTGTATTTGGATTCATCATCTCTAAAATCATCAGAGACGATACCCATATTGATTTTTTAAATTGTTCCCATCCGCCATCTTTGATTTCAAATCCGCCATCTTGAATCATGAAATTGATGTTGTATTTGGATTCTCCATCTCTTTAAACATCGGAGACCATACCTAGCCATATTGATTTAAAAAAAAAAAACCATCCGCCATCTTTGATCACGAAATAGATGGTGTTTTTGAATTCCTTAAAATATCGGAGACGATACCCATATAGACGTTAAAAAAATCCAGTCCGCCATCTTTGATTTCCTATCCGCCATCTTTGATCACGAAATAGATGTTGTATTTGGATTCTCCATCCCTTAAATCATCAGAGACGATACCCATATTGATTTTTTAAATTTGTCCCATCCGCCATCTTTGATTTCCCATCCACCGTCTTGAATCACGAAACAGATGTTGTATTTGGATTCCCCATCCCTTTTAATTTTAACATCGCAGACGATACCAATATTGATTATTTAAAATTTTCCAATCCGCCATCTTTGATTTCCCATCCGCCATCTTTGATCACGAAATAGATGTTGTATTTCGATTCCCCACCCCTTAAAATATCGAAGGCGATACCCATATTGATTTTTAAAATTTTCTCATCTGCCATCTTTGAATTCCCGTCCGCGATCTTGGATCACTAAATAAATTTCATATTATTAATCAGCGTCCCGAAAATCTCGAAAACTATACCCATATAGATTGTATGCTATTCGTTTAGCCTTTTTGCCTTTGACCCAACCCTCCCCCTTCTCCATTTAATTATTTTTGTCTGGCCCCTAAAAATTGTGGCGCAATAATTGGGCTGTCATAGGCAATAATAATTTTTATAATCCAACTGCTAGTTCCTGAGATTAGCCGACATTATCTTTTGGCCTTTTTAGCCTTTTGCCCGGCCCCAAAGCGTCGAAGCGTTATGTTATATAGCCTATATCCTTTCGGAATACCTGGGCTATCGTATATAAAAAGAATTTTTCAGATCCGACCAGTAGTTCCTGAGATGAGCGCGTTCAAACAAACAAACTCTTCCGCTTTATTATATTAGTATAGATGTCGTTTTAACTGTTTAAGAAATATAATTGCAAAAAGTATTTACACATACAAACTACTTAGTACTAAGACATAGTAGGTACTCAAAATGCTTTATGTCAAAATGTTATCCGGTGACGTTTCGCTAGAGTGGCCAATATGGCGACTGCGATTTGTCTGTCAGAACCATTAGAATTTAACAAAATACTCGTCAATCCGAATTTTGCGGATATAATTATGTTGTCGACTCGAAATCTTAATTTTTTAATGTTTTATTATTCAGGTAAGGTTTCGATGTACTCCTTGATGAAATTATTAATATAAGATTTGACACTGCGATAGCAGTGCAGTCCATCGGCTCCAATGTGAAACATTTCAAAATCCACAACTACTTACAAATTAAAAATTAAGTAAAAAAAAACGTTTTCCAGTGGACTAAATTGTGAATCTAAACCATTCTCAAGTCCCCTTGAACACACACAAAAAATTCATCAAGATCGATCCAGTCGTTTAGGAGAAGTTCAGTGACATACACACGCACACTAGAAATATATATATTAAGACAAATACACACACACACACACACACACACACTAATTTAATAATACTAATTAAAAAATAGCGGTGTATATATATATATATACACCGCTATTTTTAATTAGTACAAAAACTTTAAGGACATATTAGCGAAGATATTATTATCATATATGTGACGTAAGAATTTCATCTATATCAATAAAGAGCAAAGTTATTATCATTTGTTTATTGTAGAAAATCTCACTTAAATCATAGTCATATTTTACAATCCATTCACTAATTCATTGATAATATTCCATCCTGCTCATTCGCATTCTCTCTGTCGCACTTATGATGTAGGTAGCAATAGAAAATAAAATTAAGAAAAATAATAAATGTAGGTAGTTATTTTTTAATTTTGTTAGTTCTACCCTCTCCTTTATACTTCATTCGGGCGTAGGACCGGTAAAATTTATCGTTTAACAAGTAATTAAATACGGAGGTATGTAATTAGAAAGCAAACAAATATCAAAATAAAAGATGGTGTTCTGGACTAAAAGAAAATAGTAATTTTGGCGTATTTATGAAGTTAGAATCATCTGCTATTTACAAATTATTTTATCGTCATTATGTCAACCTAGAGACGTCCACTGTTGGACATAGGCCTTCCTCAAGGTGTGTGGAGAACACAGACCGATTTTGAGGCGCCTGCATCAAATTATTATTTACTTAAGTACGTATTATTTACTAAACTTACAAGTATTTCCATTGTCCTTCGAAATGTCCACCACCGTTGTCAAAAGCATCCAATATGCACTGTTTTAATTGTTTGACACTGACCCGGTCACTTTTGTACGCTCACAATACGATGTCCATGGGTACACAGCTGCACTCGCGATTTTTCCACACAAAAAGTACGCACGAAGCATAGCTACATACTCCCGTGATATGAACTGATATGATAGGCCATCGCGTCGGGCAAACGTAGACAAACAATTAAGTTTTACAACGAAATTAGATACGCTGACTTTCGCTAGTAATTTAGTACTGTTTGTCGCATCGTCGGGGCGTGGTGCAGGCGCAGAGGGGCGGGGGGGTAGGGGAATTTATCAATGGTTCATTTTACTATGATACTCGTAGTACTCGGGTCGGTCATAGTATTGCATTTACCAATTATCACGTATTTTTGTGGACAGTTTTGAGACAGTTTTGAGACTTAGTGTTTTTATTTTTAATGTTGTACCAATCATTACAAACATTTTTTACTTCGGCACCATACTTGGGAAATTAATGGTTCAGGAGATATTGAGGCTCAAAGTTAGTATGGAATTTTTCTAATTAGGTACAAAATCGATGCATTTACCCCTCTAATATGTTTGTTGTGATGTTGACCTCATGGATAAGTAGGTATTTCGAGCATTGCACGCGCGCGCTATTAATTGCGGTTTAAAAATATGAAAACTGAAAAAGAAGTTTGTTTCCCAGGTACTATTTTTGGTTAGTATGACTTGGCATGATGTCCACAACGACTAGACTTCGGCTTGGTGATGGGTCTTGTGACACCCTGTATATATATATATATATATATATATATATATATATATATATATATATATATATATATATATATATATATATATATATATATATATATATATATATATATATATATATATCTACATATTATAATATATGTACTATAATTTAGAAGATATCACTGGAATGTTACTACTTATTTTTAACTTATTTTGTTACTACAAGATTTTTAAATATTGGCAATGATTTTGAACGTCTTATCGTTTCCGGTAGTGCATTCCACAATCTGACAGCTAAGACAGTAAAAGATTTATCAAAGAACTTAGTAGAATGCACAGGACTTTTTAACTTAAGATTTTCCGATGATCTCAAGCTCTTAGAATGTGTGTCATGCAGATAGACAATATTATTAGTTAATTCTCTCGTTTTTTATTTCTTTTAGTATTGTTGTTTGTACTTTTTCTTTTACTTCATTCAAACACATTGTAGAATTGAAATTTGTATGTGTTGCTCAGACTTTTTTGATGTGTGTATATCTTATGTACAACGTAGTCAATCAAATTACAATAATTGGTATTCGTCAGACATCATTTATAGGGTCTATACATTCGGAAATTCAATGACACCTTGATTGACCACCAAGCGAATATTTTGAGTTTAATTATTATATTATTATTTTAAAGCAAATATTCAAAATTGCGAGTTGAATGATGTGAGCAGTTGAGTGGTATTCACCTATCAATCAGTTAGAAATGGAACTAAATATTTCAATCGTGAAGCTATTTCATTTTCCGGTTGATACATGATAGGTCCGTCCATATGCTGAACAAAATTGCAAGAATTGGAGTAATAGAGAAAATTGGCCTGGGATTTCACGTAACTACATATCTGTTATGATTGTTCATTGATATGTATATCGAACGCAACTACTGGCATACATGGAAGAAAAGTGTTTTCAAATATGTACTTCCTAATTTAAAAAAAATGTTTATAAATTGTGTGACGAGAAGCGACAACGAGAGTGATAAGCTATAACATGAGCAAATGTTAATAACAAGTTGGTCAAAATTTTCGCTTTGTCGATTGTCATAGTTTCCACTCTGATGAGAAAAATACTATGTGTGGTAAAATTTTAGCTGTTTCGAGTCTGTGTTGTTGTGGCTATTAATAAAATAATAATAAAAAATCGTTTATTTCCTCATCACCATAGTATCCTTATGCTAAGTCCTTAACACTAATGACAAGTTTACATATCCTTGTGAGAGGCTGGTGCCTGACGTAGGCATGTGCAACAACACAGCCTGTATTACAGGTCACCAGTGCCCTCCGTAGTTATTTCACCGGTAGTACTAGACGTTACGTGCATAGGTATAGGAAATGGTAGGCATTATTGGAGTACGAGTTAACCTGAGAAAAAAAAAGAAATATATACATATGTAAAAAATTGAACTTACACATAATTGTTATAAGACAGGTTACGGATATACCGGAAACCTTAGTACATTGTTAACTACAGATAATTATGAGTGTGCGGGTGATGTGTGTGTATTGAGAGTAAGTTCGTAGTGTTGGTGTGTGTAAGTGTGTAGTGAGCGACAAATTATTTGCAACAAGAGACATTGTCGCCTCTTACGACACCCACGGGAAGATAGGGGGTGGTGACACTTGTATTCTATGCCGGGATAACACGATGCAAATACCAACTTTGCGTAGAGACGGAAAACTCGACACCAAACCCTATACGACTGCCTCGTAGGTCTCGCGGCATAAATGTACGCGTGGGATCGGGAGGTCCCGGGTTCGATTCCTGGGTCGGGCAGTGTTATTGGGTTTTTCTGTCCCGAAATTCTCAGTAGCAGCACGGAGTCTGGAAATGTGCCCGGTACGGCAATATTCTCGCCCCTTATTACGTGGGACTAAAGTATATCTGGCGAAAAGTGGGTGTAGAAATACACCTCTGCCTACCCCTTCGGGGATAAAAGGCGTGACGATATGTATGTATGTATGTAAGAGACATTGTTGGGATATTATAGGCAGTTGAGTACTTGAAAAACTATTTTAACAATTATTTATTATTATTTGGATAAAGTATGCTATTATTATGTTTCCCCGATACAGGCGTTAGAGTGCGGGGATGACGAGCGATAAACTGCTTCTTCACCATGCGATTTTACGTACTATACATGAAAATAACCGAGATAAAGCAACAGAATGGTGAAAGAATGTACAGTGAAACGGGACAAAACTTTTCATCCCTAAACCATTTCCAAGTGGAATTAAACCTTGTTTTGCGTTTCCGTTGGCTTAAGGTGATCTGAACAGTTTCAGAACCTCGTTCTCTTTGACTTTGAAATAATGAAATAAACTCTGAAAAATAAAAACAACTTAATAATTAAGGCGCCGTGCGCGTAATCATCGCATTTTGGAGAAATTTGACCACTTTACCTGGTAAAACGAAGAATGAGAGAAGAAGTGAGTTTGGTTTTTATGAAAGTAAAGTCTTTATTCTTGTAAACGGCTTGATTAAATTCTTCATATACTTTATAAATAAATACTTATCACCATTTTTTACAACCGCTTTACGAAGAAAGTAACAAACGAGTGATATTTGGCTCTTTATTACGAAAAACTACAAAACGTTCTGAACATGACAAACATATACAAAACATGATTACATAGTCTACTCATGAATGGCTTGATTATTTTTTTCCGTTCTGTATGAAATATAACAAAAAAATAATATTGAAAAAAGTGTATTTCCTAAAAATATCTAGAAAAATAAATGTGATTTACTATACCTTCTAAGCACGTTTTAAAAATTTTAAACACTACACATTATTCTAGAGTTAACCTTTTAATATAATGTGAATTTTATTTTATAAATAAGTAATATATTTATTTCGTAAAATAAAGTCAAAGTGAGCTATATTATCGACCACACAAAACCGATCGCGCCAGTGACGACCGGGCATTCCCAGCGAGAGGTCACGTCACTTTGATCTGCGATCGCTTACGAGTTCTACGTAAATATATTTTGCAGTGTAAAGCGTGACTAACACACTTTGATCCTGTAAGTATTCATTAAATTTTTAAGAACTTACATTAGTTGTTTATGAAAATCTTTAATACTTTTATAAACGTTTTATATTGTATGTTCATTTGTATATATGTTTTTATGTTGTAAATATGTATAGCTATGGAAGTATTCTATTAAAATTCTGATCCTATTTCGAATCTGTATTAGTCCCGCCTCGCCTGTTCGGATTTGACTCGGACTTCGAATATTTAAAATTCTAACCGAATAGCCAGCATAAGGTCTAGTATGGATACTTACTTTCTGATTTTGGATTTATGTAAAAAAAATATGAGCCTCATGCCCGAACGACTGCATTCGTGTAGGTAAAAAAGCATTAAATTTTATCAATCTTTTGACATAATATTTTTGCTTTTAGAAAATGGGTAGAAAAAAAGGAACTTATTACCATTGCGTTACGAAAAAGCGGCGACAAAACGTGGGATTACTCCGCGCCAGACAAGTCCTTGCAGACCGCAAATCTAACCAACGCGCTACGGTATTGTTGCCAGAATATGTAAGTTTATTTTTAATTTCGATTTCGATTAGTACTAGAAGTCTATAACTGACGTTTTTTTAGTGTATTCATGTTTACAAATGTTGTTAATTTTAAGAAATCTATGATAATGGAAGTTAAAATAAGAGAGTTGATAATAGTAAAATTGAGGATACATTTAAGCATGATGTGCGCATGGTAATTTTTACCTTTGTGTTGTATAAATGTATTATGTTTAATAAGTTTACTGTGTATATACCCATTTTATGTGCTTTCAGAATAAAGAGGATCAATATTCGAAGTTAGACGATACTACGAAACAATTTGTTTCAAATTCCCAAGAAGTTCAATCGGATTTGGTAAGAATACAAGTTTATTACGTTTTAAGGGTTACGTGACCCAATTGTATAAAATATCTTAATACATCATTCTATTTTTAAGAGGCCTTTGAACTAAAATATATACTATTTGTTACAGAACAAAGAAAATTTACAGGGTGATCATACCACACCAATGGATATAGATTCAAACGATGAGCTTGTTATTGAATCTAATAAGGTATGATTTTATTTAAATGTTACCACCTACCTTGAAACGATGTTATTTAGACCGTAACACTAGATAACATTGAATACGGCAAAAAAAGACAGTTCTTACTAATTGTGTAAACTGATACAACAAGTCAAAAAAGTGATGATTTTTGACTTATTGTATGGGTAGAATTTTTTATACATTCATGTTTTTTTAAGGACCGTTGTCAAATTTTTGAAATACCACACAAAAATATTGTGCTTTTAGATTCACACTTGTGTACTTACAACTTATATGTTATAAGATACTATATGAATCGTCTGGTTTCAGTAATCTACACATCCATCTATACGGATTGAAGGCAGAAGGATAGTAGAGTTTCAATACTTACTTGACCAATTGGTAGCTATATCTGAGCACAATGATAGGTTTGGTTGTAAATTATCAAACTTAATGATAACCAGAGAGAAACTGCAGTCATTTTCGTCAAAAATATACTTAACGTGTTCTATGTGTCGAAGTCGATTTGAGATATATACATGTAAGGAAGGTACGAATGAATTGGACGCTAACCATAGCGCTGTTTCTGGTATCATTAGTATTGGTTGCGGCCGAGCAAACTTGAACGAGCTAGCAGCTTCTATTAATTTGCCACTATTTTGCAAGTCGACCTACCAAAAATGTCATGATAATTTATATAACTGGTGGAAGACTACAGCTGAGACTAGTATGATTGAAGCCGAAAAGGAAGAAGCTGCTATGGCCTTAGAAAAAGGAAACGTGAGTCCATCAGGTATACCAGCAATAACAGTAACGGCTGATGCTGCGTGGGGTAAAAGGTCATACAAGACAAATTTTTCGTCCGCGGCTGGTGTGGGAGCGATAATAGGTATAAATACAGGCAAAATTTTACATGTTGGTATAAAAAACAAGTACTGTATCTTATGTTCTCGCGCAGCTAACAAACATGTACCACCTCCAGAACATCAGTGCAATGCAAATCACTCTGGCTCTTCCACAAGCATGGAGAAATCAATCATTGTCGAGGGATTCCTTAACTCTGTAGAAATACATAATTTAATTTACGCAAAGCTGATTGCCGATGGAGACTCGAGCACTGTTAAAAATATTTTGGAAACTAGGCCCTATCCAGATGTAATAGTCAAAAAAATAGAAAGTTCCAATCACCTGATGCGCAATTACAATGGAAAAAATTTAAACTTACTAAAAGACACATCGATTCCCTTAAATCAACGAAAACTTTTGAACACAGAACGTGTCCGACGGTTACGTGTTGCTGCAAAAGCTGCAGTAAGATACAGAATAGCCCAAAATTTTTCACTTGCGGAGAAAATTAAACACCTTCAAAAAGATATCATTAACAGCCCGAAACATATATTTGGAGACCATTCTGGGTGTGCGGTATACTACTGTAGTGATGAGAAGTCAGAGGCAAATCTTGCACCGGATGTGCAAACCTTAATGCAAAAACTTACCTCAATTGCATCTAGTTTGGCATTTAATGCGCGAAGCCTATTACAGAATATGAATAATAATAGAGCAGAACAATTTAATTCAATAGTTGCAAAATACGTGGGTGGAAAACGTATCAATTATTCGCTAAAAAATTCATATGCCTTGAGGTGTTACGCAGCGGTCGTTGCCTTTAATACAGGAAAACCAATTAGACAATTTTATAAAACAATTTTTAACCATAGTCCATCACTAGCTACAGCAAAATTTGAGGCACAAAAATGCCGAACAAATCAAAAAAAGGCAAATCTAAGCCGACCTAGACTAAGATTAGTATTTCAAAATAGTAACATAGATTACGGGGATTCTTGCCAAAGACCAGACATGTCAGACGAACAATATTTAGTGGCTAAGACTTTGTTTCTGCAAAATCTTAAAACTAAGTTAGAGCAAAGGCATGATATAGAAAGGGAGACTATTTTGCAGGCGGAAAGCGCCTTGTGGCTAGAGCTACTTAGATGCCTTTTGACGGCCTCAAATTTCAGTAAAGTGTGCAAGCGAAGGAGTAATATAAGTTCTGCAGGTCTGGTCAAAAATTTGTTGTACAAATACTCAATCGACCACGTAGCCGCCATTCAACATGGTAAGGCTAATGAAAAAATGCATTGGCTCAGCTGGAAAAACAGCTTAACATAATTTCAGAACAATGCGGTCTGTTTATCGACGATGAACACTTTTTTCTAGGTGCTACACCAGATGCATTGGTTGAAAATGGCATTATCGAGGTGAAATGTCCCATCTCGGCCTTTGAAATGAATCCCGATGACGCTATTAAAGCCAAAAAAATTAAGTTTTGGAAAATACAAAATAATAAAATAACAATCAATAAAAACCACGATTGGTGGTATCAAGTACAAGGCCAACTCCATATAACAAAAAAAGATTTTTGCATATTTGCTGTGTGGACAGGGCCTGGACAGCCGTTGAAAGTACAGTATATAGCTAAGGATGATATTTTTGGCAGACTAAAATGCAAAATAGACTTGTAAAATTCTATAATCTATGCCTTTTATCTGAAATAGTCGATCCGAGAAAAACTCGATCAATGCCATTGAGGGACATAACATTTTAAATTATTTGTTGTACATGTTTTAAGATTACTAAAAGGTGCCAGCACGGTTGTTGTGTAAAATTTTTGTACTTGGTTTTCTCTTCGCTAGACGATAAAAGGTATCTTCGCCTGTAGTCACTGTAAGCTAGTCTCCATTGGCCTCGAGCTTCAAAGCGAAAGCTGAGGATACAATTGGGAATAACGCTAGGACGATCCTAGCGTTATTCCCAATTGTATCCTCAGCTCAGATAATGAGTTTGAGAAAGTTTTAAAAGTTGCTTTGCATATGCATCTCAATTACACATGTAAGTACATATTGTTTATAACCAATTGATATTGTATCGTGCGGTAAAATTTTTAAAATGTATCGATCACAAAATTTTACCTTTTTTTTGTTGATTGTGATAAATATACAAAATAATAAACACTTTGCAAACTTTTACTTACTATTTATTTATGTAATTTAGATTCCCTTCTCCATACACATAAAACAATGTTACAATAGCATTATGTGTGAGTTAGGAGGATCTGGCCTATTTGCTTCGTGCACTTTCCTTAGTCGCCTCTTACCACACCCACAAAATGAACGCGGTATTGTAATACGCGGGGTAGTAACGCTTTATATTATATACTCAACCCCTCAATACACAGATATGCTATCGTTGAATACACCTGCCTAGCTAAAACAGTTTCTCGATTTAGGAAAAAAATACTTACTAAAAATCATTGTTTTGTGTTATTTTTGTTACTAAAGGCCCTCACTTCCAATTTACAGACAGCATTCAGTTATAAAACTGTATGTTTAGAAACTATATATAGAATAAATTACTTAATGGATCAAAATTGTTTCAACGATCTCTACGCTCGAAATGTATCTATGTGTGCGTCTACTTGCAAGAGCGGTGCACACAAATATAGAATTGCAGTGAATTTGCCTAAACTCTAGCGACAATTTTTTGTGCACGGCCTCTTAATCGAATATCCTTAAATGCCCACATATCTAAAAATGTAGAGCTAGCTAGAGAAAACAGTACTATACATATAATATGTAGATAACAGTGACCTGAACATTATTTATCCCTTTCATTGATTTGACCTAGTTGATGGTACTCTGTTAATTGGCTTAAAAGGAAAAAGGTCAATCAAATTAAGCTGGATTAGATTGTTGACATCGAAATCGGAAACAAAATACAAAATTAAATACGAAAATTACGAATTCACGAACATCGAACATTTTATTATGCGCTTCATAAAATATGGTGTTCAAAAAAACAACATGAAGTATACTAGATAGCCAGATAGATACCTAATATACTTTATTTCAATCCAAAATAGTACCCATAAATAGGCCTATGTCCAGCAGGAAGCGTCTTTTGGCTGACATGATAATAATCAAAAGGTTAAAAAGAGGTTGAAATTATGCAACTAGCACAATGCAAATGGATCCAACAGCTTCTATACTATATTTAAAGCGAATAATTATTTCCATTATATTTTAACAAATCGGTAGCACATTTAGCTCCAATTTTAAAATTACAAGCTTGAATGCCTCAGTACCTTATACCATGAACGCTATTACAAATACAAATTGGTTGCATAAACTTTCTTCGCGTTCTGGAAGCTATCCAGATTTATCTTGCGAAGACAATTTACTCCAGGAAGTTTAGACTGTATCATTTTGTCGATTGTACCTTGGCACGAATAGTGCTGTTATTTTCATTATAAATGCTCTGTTAGATGACTTATGTAAACTGATGTTATGTTAACGATAGCTTTGGAGTTTAAGATTTTGGTGGATTTATCCAATAAAATAATGTAAAAAAAAATAAAAATAAGTATCAGTTGTTATCACCACAAAAGTTGCCAGACTTTTTTGACTTTTTTGGTGTTTGCATCTTTTCGGAAATATTTTGTTTAAAACTTCCAGTTGACTTAGATATTGACCGGTCGTGCTCGTGTTAGCCTATTTTTGCACAATATGGCCGGAAAGATAAGCCATGAAGCTGTAAACCCGCCGCTTCAGATGTACCAGGACACAAACCTGGTAAATATAACCAGGACCGAAAGACTAAGGAGAATCACACACCTTTCCCATTAATACTCAACTTGAAATATCAAGTGGTGACGGACGCGGCTTGCTAGCTTTATATCGAAAACAAAACAATAAAACATGAAACCATTTAAATGACGAACTATACACCGTTCCCAATTTTTTTGTAAACTCAGCAGCATTTTGCGTCGAAACAATGTGCACCGCAACAAGTTTCGACAGCTCGCTCAATTTGAATAGAAATGGTCGTGTTACCGAACTCAGATTATTCATCACGTTTGCACGTACGATTTGAGCATCCCGTGCTAAATGTAATAAAAACTTACAGATTTTGTTGTGCTAAGGGGTCATTGTATGTAAATTCATCCGTGAATAGAATGGTAGCTATATTTACAGTCACATACCTATAGGTATTTGATTAGTACCTTGTCATTATGTCATATGAGTCGTCATATATTATGGTGAGTCTTTTCTAGAATGCTCCGAGAACGTTTGCTTCAATCACGGAATTACCGTAGGATCTCACTTCGAAATCAGCGATTTCAGCACAACTAAATATTATTGGTGGTGTATATAATTTTTCTCCAGGACTATATCCAGCGCTCTTCACACTCCGTAGATAAAATATTTTATCAAATCGTGACAAAGACTTAAAAAGTGGATAGCTAGCCAAGGCAAATATCTCGGCAGTAAATGCCAGAACGCACGTAAACGCACGACTGTGAAGAGAAGGTGATTAGGAAAAAGTTTGTTTTTTAAAAGAGTTAATACCTTGGAATAGAGTTATCCACGTCTTCGGCAAAGAGTAACGTCACTTTTACCAAGTAAGCTATTCATTATCTTGTGTGTGTGTTACAATATTTTAGAAATCGTATGCTTTTAAGTAAGGCAACATGACTAAACTTGTAAATGATGTGGGTTTGCGACCTGCATCATAATTTTGCATTTTTACTTTATTCAATCTTTGCCATCAGTAATGGAAAAATAAATAATACATCAAGCAGGCCACTTGTATTCGCTCTTAACAAACGAAATCAAAATCCTTTAAAATATTTGCAAAGTTGAAAACAACAGCATATCTAATGCAATACCAGCCTATTAATAAGGCGCAGCAATTTACGAAACTGGTGTACTCAGAGAAATTGCTGGAAATAAATGTTTCTTGCGAAACGGTTGAACTCGTAATTAATTGTTGCTATATTGCATTTAAGTTACATTTGGTTAAGTGCGGGGTTTAATTGGAGCGGAGACAGATTGTGTTGCTATCGATTTTATGATTGTACACATTAACTTAAATGATTTAATTTTAGGAAGTCATTTGTGAATAATTTGCATAATTTCGGACTTTATTGAGTCCACTGCAGGTACATTTTTCGTATTTATTTTTTCTTCCCTATTAAGCAAACAAAAAATTCTATAAGCCTAGTTATTTTTAAATCGTCTTGATACTAGTAAGAAGAGTGACACACATTTTGCGGAAAAGTAAGTAATATTCTTTTTGTTATAAAAGTGTAAAGAAGCTACATTACTCAAGGAATTTACTGCCTAAACGGTCAAAAGAGCAATATTCCTACTTTCTGTACACAGGTGCAAAATATTTAGACCTTCAGTCAGACTACTACAATAGTGTCAGAATATTATAATCAATTAGTTCACAAGGTGTAACCAATGAACGACAAATTAACAATACGTAGTAATTCTGCATTTAGTGCTACTATCGCAATGCAAGGGAGAAAGAACCTCACCACCATTCCATTTTGAAGGAAAAAGGTAGCGTGGTGGTAGTTTAAAAAGAAACTTGATATTTCTGTACAATTAAGTTTTATTTCCTCCAGTTCACAATGATTGCGCACACGTTTTACAAGAGAGAAGAAAAAGTATAGACTATACAATCTTAACACAGACAATATAAAAATAGCGCTGCATACGGCAAGTTTATGAAATAATTGGGTTGCGTTCCAATATTACTAACACATTTAGTGGTGAATAATAAACATTGATTATGGAGCTAGGAACAATAGGGTATTTTTGACTAAAAAAATCTAATTAGTCCGTCAGTTAGATTATCGAAAAATATTGGATACGTATTTTTTGTTTTATCAAATCAGTAAAAAATTACGAAGATAAAACGCATCAAAGATGGAGAAATGCCTAAGAGTGGGGGCTTGTAACGTCACTTGCCAGTAAAAAGCGTACTGGCAAGTGACGTCACACGAGTTTTCAGCGAAGTTTGTCGTCTTAATTTTTTGTTTACGTGACTAAAGAAAATATACGTGTCCAATGTTTTTCGATAATCTAACTGACGGACTTATTAGATTTTTTTAGTCAAATACCCTATTCTTTCGAATCGCGTGCGTTTAGAGAACAAAGACACATAAAAGAGCAGACAAAGCCATGTATACATATTTTGTAAAGATGGTATCAATACAATGTGTTTTATATGGATAGTAACATCTAGAAATGAAAAGAAATGATCTAATAAAAGATATAGCATGCCCTATTTTATGGAAAACGGCACCGGCAGTCATTCTGTAGCGTTGTTAATATTAAATTATTTAAAATTCAGAAAACATCCTTAGGCTGAATTAATTAAATATCCAGATTGTCTCTTTTAGTAACAGGCAAGACAAAGAAGTAGCATGACGAGCTGAAAATGCTTGGCAGAGCTTCTGGTCAATGAAAGAGGAAGGGCAAACCTTCCATTGTAACTAAAGCGTAAACTCGTCGACATGTGCTGCATGTGCATACTACCCGTCCTAACCTACGGTGCCAAAACATGGTCCCTGACCGAAATCCAGAAGTCCAAATTGAAGACTTGCCAAAGGGCGATGGAGCGTAGCATTCTTGGTGTAAAAGAACAGACCATGTTCGAAACATTTTGCTGCGTTCCAAAACACGCTGCTGGACTGAAGTGGGACTGGGCCGGGCACGTTTGTCGTATTCACCCAGAAAGGTGGACCTATTTAGCTACTACTTGGGTGCCTCATGTCAGTAGGCGTCGACGTGGAAGACCCAAACGAAGATGGGACACACAGACAGGCTAAATAAAAAACATACATTCTAAGGATTATTATTCTTGTCCTTTAAACAGGTATAAAAGCTATTTTTGAACTTTCAACACTATTCATTTCTGAATGTGCGTGTTACTGAATTTCTACTAAACAGCTTTTAATTGGTTAAAGTGAGTTTGAGTAGCTTCTTGAACTTTTTAGGTTAGTAATTCGACCTGATTACACGAATCATACGTTGAAGATGACTTCATTCGTATACACACTACGAAATCGAAACAGTTTACAGTGGTGATGTGTTTTTTTAGGGTTCCGTACCTTAAAGGTAAGAACGGGACCCATATTACTAAGCGTCCACTGTCCGTCTGTCTGTCACCAGGCTGTATCTCACAAACCGTGTTAGCTAGAAAGCTGAAATTTTCACAAATTATTTATTTCCGTTGCCGCTATAACAACAAATACTAAAAATAAAAATATAAGAGGGGTTCTCATACAATAAAAGTTTTTTTTTCGAGTATTCTTGTAGATCTTGTAGTAGATGATGGTACGGAACCTTTCGTGCGAGAGTTCGACTCGCACTTGGCCTTTTCTTTTGGGTTCCGTACCTCACAATGTAAAAAAAGGAACCCTTATAAAATCACTTTCTTGTCCGTCTGTCTGTCTGTCCGTGTGTCACCACCGATTTTCTCAGGAACGGGTGGACCTAGCAAATTAAAATTTATACCAGATACTGAGGTCTATGGTATATAGTGGTATACTATGGTTCCTATTAGGTGTATAAAAATCAGGGTCCTGGGTCAACCCGATAAAAAGATATGGTCAAAATTAGATTTTTGCGAAAACTCGTAAGTACTAAAATTAACCTTAATTTTCAACTTTTTTTAATTTTCGGATTTTTTCCTTTACTTGTGCTGTAAGACCTTGGTTTTAAGCAAAATTGACAATTCTAGGTCAACCGTAAGTACCCTTATAGGTTTTGGGTCGAAAACCTGTCAAAGTGTCTTAACACTTGAACGCAGCGAAATATTTGAAAGTTTTATAAATTTTGAATAGAATACATTGTCAATATATTAATTAAATTTTGATTACTTTACATTTTTCGCATAATTAAATTTAATCTATCATTTTTTATCATATCAGCGGCTTCTTCAGCAATTACCATGGTGGGACCTAAAGCCCGCCTGCTGTTGGATTAGGCATAATGCTGGTATCAACAACACGCAATCTTGTAACTCCAAATACTTTAGCGAGGGTTTACCACGGATCCCATTGGACAAATACTACTGTAATGATGTTGAGACGTCGTCATATATTTAACATAACATTGCCAGTATTCCAAATCATCTTTCTTTAATTTACCGCATTGAAGGAGCTTATGGTCATTGATCTTTCCTCCAAGTTTCCCAAATGTGGGTGACTCCTGTACGCTTACATAATCTTGGACCATCCTCGCATGGTCATTTAAGTCTTCTTTTACAGAATAATATCCACTGAAAATGAATGGATCGTCCCTAAAGTCATTACTTTTTAAAACTACTCTACCGCGTGATTTGAATTTTTGCTTATTGATGACAGTGAAGATCATTTGAGAATTAATGCTGGTTTTAATAAGGTTTTTGCATATAGAACTAATATAATACTAAGTAAAAGTGCAGTAATTCATATGAAACTGAAAAGTTAACACAATTTACTGACTGATAATCAGGATAGTCAGATGACTTATTTGAATGATGAAATGAAGGAATAAAAAGGTTTCATACAAATTCCGACTCCCTTTTTTAACCCGTTAGGGTAAGAAATTCCAAAAAGATTTCCTAATGTTAACTAAAGTCATTAGAGAAACCAATATACCAAGTTTGAAGTAAATTCATTACAGGAATAAAAAGCTCCATACAAACTTTGACCCTCAATCTTACCCTCTTAGGGGAGGAATTTCCAAAAAAAAAATCTTAGTGTTCACTATTATTATTAGAGAAACCAATCTACAAAGTTTGAAGTCAATCCACTGAAGAAATAGTAAGTTTCATACACACTTTGACCCCCTATCTTATCCCCTGAGGGTAGGAATTAAAAAAAAAAAATAATTTTTAGTGTTCACTATCGTCATTTGAGGAACTAATATACAAAGTTTCTCTCGTGGGTAGTTGTAGCATAAACACCTAAAGTTATAAGCTCTTCTTTTAATATTTTTAATAAATAGTAAAATGACTGTTTAAACTAATTTTAATGAAATTATTATATTAATTTAAACCAGTACCTGCCAGTATTGTGTTAGCACTATCCTACATAAGAAATCACATATTTTATTTTTTATTAACACCACACTATGTCTCAGTCACTGCACGAGTCAATGAGTAGTTTGAAGGATATGTTCTTCAAGCGGATGGCAGAGTTTGAAGCAGAGTTGCCTAGATCTCAGGGCACTCCTACCATGCCAGGACTGGCCGCAGAATACAAATCTTTCAAGGCATTTGTGATGGAGGCTCTGAATGGGTTTCAGCAGCAAATTGAACTTATGGCACAAACTGTGGATACGATGGAGATGAGAACCCGACAAAAAATATTATTGCTGCACGGTGTGAATGAGAGCAGCAAAGAAGATACAGCCAAAGTGGTGGTCGATGTCATCAGGCAGCACCTCAAGTCTGATATTACGGTCGCTGATATTCGCCGCTGCCACAGGATGGGACGTATATCAAATAACCACAAACCCAGGCCCATAGTTCTAAAGTTCAACAGCGCCTTCACTCGTGACACTGTGTGGTTTGGGAAAACTAAGTTTAAGGGCACTGGGGTAACTGTATCGGAGTTCCTGACGAAGCAACGGCATGACACTTTTATGGCTGCTCGGCAGAAGTTCGGTGTGTCTCAATGCTGGACCAAAGACGGCATCATACATGTGTTAGTGCCTGATGGTTCCCGTCATCGTTTGGTCAATCTCAGTGACTTGCAAAAGGTCGAGCTGAAGGACGGCGCGGAGAAACCACCCTCGGCAGCGAAACCTGTGTCCAAGTCAAAAAGAACCGTTTCCCAAAAGAAATAATTCTTGATCATTATTGCTTATTTGGTGAATCCTCGGTCCGGGTAGTAAGTAATATTATTATCTAACATTAATTTTCTTTCTTACTTTGTACCCACTTTTCTATTCTACTTTACTATTTAACTTATTTTATTTATAAATTATTACATAGCTGGCGGTGACTTATTTTCTTTTCGTGTTGTCATGTCTGTCATCTGTCACAATGCTATTTGTCAAAACTGTAACGTGTTTGGGTACAAGGCTTTTGGTATAAGTCCGCATTTTCTTACTTTTCACTTTTAATGTTACTGTTCTGTTTCAGTTTTATTCTTCTTTCTTATTATGTGTTTTGCCTTCCTTGTCTCTTTCTAATCTATTTTAATTATTATTATGTTTTGCTGACTACCCGGACTGATGTTCCCAACCAATTTTCATCCCTTTTTTTTAAATATTAATATTATGTAGTACTAAATCTAATTATTTCTACCGATGGCACTACTGGCAGCTGGTGTATTATTGGCTAATTTTTAATAGCATTTTCTTTTAATTATTATTATTGTATTATTTTATTTAAGTACGTATATTATATTATATTTATTGCAATCATTGACTTTAATGACGTAAGTGAAGATAGTTTCAACTCATTATGTAGTTCATTTTCTGATGATAGCTTTATTAGTGTGCCATCCCTTTCGGACTGTCTTAACTCACAGTTTTCTGATGTACCTAAAAACTTCAATGCCGTTCATATCAATGCCCAAAGCATTCCGGCACATTTCTGTGATATGCTGGCCAATCTAGACTGTAAGAACATTCATGCTATCCTTGTTTCTGAGTCATGGCTTAAACCATGTCTGCCTTCTACATTATACTCCCTACCTGGTTTCCAACTTATCAGAAATGATCGTGCCGTTGGGGGTGGTGGGGGTGTTGCCATATATCTACGCTCATATATTCCTTACACTATTGTAGGCATGTCTGCACAGCCACCGCCTCCTAATGCCGGTGAACATCTATTTCTAGAAGTATTACTAAACCACACCAAAGTCCTACTCGGCGTTTATTACTGTCCTCCATTACGTATAGATTATTTTTCTAGTTTCGAAACCCTACTGGTTAATCTTGTGCCCTCTTACAGTCACACAATCATAATGGGCGATTTTAATACCTGTCTCCTTAAAAATGACTCCCGCTCTTCTTCTCTTCTTTCCACTTCTATAGCTTGTAATATGTCAATTCTTCCTACAAGCGCGACTCATCATTTCCCAAATTCTTCGCCTTCTGTTCTTGATTTAATCATGGTTTCTTTAAGAGAACATGTCGCCATGCACGGGCAATACCCTGCAGACATGTTCTCTTACCATGACTTGCTTTTCATCTCCTACAAAATCCGTACTCCTAAGATTAAGTCTAAAGTTCTATTGCTGCGCAATTTTGGTGGCATTAACTCCGATGAGCTTTGTAAAGATACCAGAGATATCGACTGGTCTCATCTGATCAACTCAGAATCTGTAGATGAAAAGGTCGACATTTTCACAAACCAAATTATACTGCACTATGACAAGCGTGCACCAATGCGACCTGTAAAACTAAAATACCGTCCCTCACCTTGGCTCACTGAAAACATTAAACAACTGATACACAAAAAAGCGGCAGCTAAGTTTAGATATAAAATTAAGCCCGATGCCTCTAACCTACAAAAATATGTCACGATAAGAAATCACTGCAATAGGGTGTGTAGGGATGCACAACGCCAACATATTCATAGTTCTGTGAAAAACGGAGATCCAGCGAAGGTCTGGAAATTTCTTAAAACCCTGGGAGTTGGCAAAGCGCGCAAACACGCTACTTCTAACGACTTCAATATTGACTTGCTCAATCAACATTTCTCTGCTTCGTCCAATATTGATGGGACTACTAAAGCAAGCACTATAAATTATCTTTCATCTCTGCCAACCCCTAGTTATTCACCCTTTGTCTTTAATCACTTCACCGATAGTGATGTTAAGAAATGCATAAGGTCAATCACGTCCAATGCTGTAGGTAGTGACTGTGTCAGCCGTAATATGATCCTTCCTATCCTCGATATAATCCTACCCATAATTTCCCATATCCTCAATTATTCTCTGTCTAGTGGTGTATTCCCATCGATGTGGAAAGACGCTCTTATTACACCAATTCCAAAAACCTCTCATCCTTCATCCTTCTCTGATTATCGGCCCATTTCCATCCTGCCATTCCTTTCAAAAGTCTTTGAACGCCTCGTTTATAACCAAATAAACTCTTTCCTCTGCAAAAATTGTCTCCTTAATCCATTTCAGTCCGGATTCCGTTCGGGACATAGTACCGTTACATCCCTGGTCAATATTACGGATGACATCAGGGCTGGTATGGAAGGCGGAAAACTCACAATTCTCGCTCTACTAGATTTTAGTAACGCCTTCAATACAGTCGATTTTGATATTCTACTCAGTCGACTTAGTACTCTTAACATATCTCCTACAGTGATTGATTGGTTTCGTACTTACCTGTGTGGCCGCCGACAGCGTATATGCATTGAAAACTCACTTTCCTCTTGGTGTAACACAACTGTTGGTGTGCCCCAGGGTGGCGTGCTATCTCCTTTACTCTTCGCAATTTTTATTAATTCTATATCAAATAATCTTCGCTGTTCCTATCACCTTTATGCAGATGATCTTCAAATTTATACGCAGTCGTCACTTGCAGATATGTCACTTTCTGTAAGTACCATTAACAGTGATTTGGCACTGATTAGCAACTGGAGCAATTCCTTTGGACTAAAAGTGAATCCCTCAAAAACTCAGGCCATTGTTATTGGTACTTCAAGAATGACATCAAAAATTGACTGGTCTCAACTCCCCCGCGTCATATTTGATGGTAGGTACTTTTATTTCCATACAAGACAAAGTTAAGAACTTGGGTCTCATTATGGACTCTAATATCAATTGGCGATCGCAGATACAAGAGGTGAGTCGAAAGTTATTTCCTTCAGCAGGGTCACTGAGAAGGCTTAGGAATTTTCTTCCTACTGCCACCAAAATTGCACTAGCAAACTCCCTCCTTTTGCCCATTATCGATTATGCAGATGTCAGCTATTCAGATCTCGCCGAAAACCAGCTAGATAACATCTGAAATAAAATCGCTAAAATTGGGACAATTGCTGTCTGTCTATTTGATTGTCACTCACGTGAAACAAAATGAGAATTTTAAATAAATATGGATGGTGGATAAATGCAAATTATGTATAAGGTAACACGGTTGTCAGAAACGAAATAGAGAGTAAAAGAACAAATAAAGATTCCTGCAATGGTTAAATTGTTGACGATCTAATTTAGTTTCAACCGCTTATCCTACTTTTCTGGAGAATTTCGATAATTAGAGGAAAATCCTTGAGCTGATGTATGCTGCTGAGTCTCAGACACCGACTCTGCCTGCCCTAAAAAAAGAAGATGAGCTGTTCATCTGTGTCATTCTGTGTCATCGTAAAAACGACTTCATTTTGCGCGAATGACATTACTTTATATATCATAAAAATATAATTATCAGTATTATATACAATAGCACCATTGTATTGGTATCTTGTGAATCATCGTAGGTGGGCGGATGCCCGTGCAGTTCAATTCGTCTCTAATTCCTCTGAACTGCACTGATTTCTACTCCCTGCACCTGAGTCCGGTGCAGGGAGTGGCGAATGGTCTCAGGGGTAGCGCAGGTCGTGAAGATCACTAAGGCAAGGCTGGTGGACTATCCTTCTCGAGGTTGCCGCCCGTTCTTGGTCCAGTTCCTTCAAAAATGGATGCAACCAAAACCTCCAGTCGAAACACAATAACAGGCACTTTACACACGCACACACACACACGTACACACATTCGCGCATCACCCACATTCACAAACACATCTCTTCACCACGCCCCCTTGTGGCCGGGTCGGCTTGGGCTCGTAGTAAAAAATCACGAGTAAGAGAAGTTGACCACCTGCGCTAGGACCTCCGTCAAGCGCCGTACGCGGGGATGACGGAGTCCTGGGGGGTTGAGCCGAGCGGCACTGGCGGTAATGTGACCGTGAGGCAACACGCCCTCTTTGGTCCCGATTTCACGCAAAACGGTTGCCCCGCTGTTAGCCGCAGTGGGGGAAATGGCCATCGTGCCCCGTCAGAGGGCCACGGGCTAGGTACGTAGGGTCCACATCAACAGTCGGAACTTATTTCGGCTGTTGATGTGGTAGGTGAAGGCTATACTGAGGGCGCAAGCGAGGGAAGACAGCTAGAGTTGGTAACTCGGCTCAGGCCGTTAACCCAAGCGGGCACCCGATGTCGTGCTGTAAACCAGCCCCGCGTTCCTATATTACTCTGGTAATCCTAACGCCCGGTACGACGTTCTCTGTTGCGGGTTCCATGGAGGGTGGGAAGCCAGAGGGATGAAGTCTTGTAAAAACATTTATGGATACCGCTATCCCATTTATTACCCCAACTGCGACGGTGGCAGGGAAAGCTGTTCCTGCCGCAAAAACTGAACAGATGGTTGACGCTGTGGCCCCAGCTGCAGAGGTTATACCATCCCCCAAGGACGGGACTTCAGCGCAGGCTAGCACTAGTACTGGTCCCGTTCTTACAATCGTCAGCCCGTTCGAGATCAAGCGGGAAGACGACTCCTTCTTCACAAGCTGGCAATTGGTAAGCCACAAGAAGGGCAAGGGGAAGGGCGCGCAGCACAGGGTGTCCAAGCAGAAGGCGGCACAAACCGCTGCTGCTGCCGGTGCTGCCTCTACAAAAACAGCTGAGCAGGCTGCTGTCGCAGGTCCCAGCAATGTGACCAGTGCAGGGAGGGGTGCACGAAAGTCGGAGGTAGTATGGAGAAGCCGCCTGCCACCAAGCGGCGGGCTGGTCACCCTGGACGACAACCAGCCACAGCACCACCTTTACCTGCCGTGGTGCTCACACGGCAGGTAAAGCTTCTGGAAACAAGGACAGACGTGAGGCCAAACTTGCTCTCAACGAGACCTGTTCGCCTCGGGGGGACCAGAAGCCCCGCCTCGACTCCTCCAGGACGACAGTAGGTAAGTCCTACGCACAGGCCTCCAAGGCGTCCCTGGGTGTTGCAGTAACATGCAAACGCACGGGGAACTTGCCGAAGGAGTTGGTGGACCAGGTACTCCGGGAGCTTCAAAGGAAGATCCTGAGTGATGCCTGGTTGACCAAAACCCCCAAACGCCCCGCTCCAGCGTTCACCGGGAAACCCGTACACGCGGACGGGGTCCTCAAACTCTGGTGCGCCGACGAGTCAACGCGTACCTGGCTGACGGAGGTGGTTTCCCTCCTGATCCCACCACCGGGCTTCGAACTGGAGGTCAGGGGCCAGGAAGAGACCCCAAAGAGAGTGCGGTGCAGCATTGTCGCGCCCGACAAACAGGGGGTCTTGGACGACGCGCGCGACATGGATCGCGCTCTGGAGTTCCAGAACCTCTGGTTGGAGGTTGACAAATGGTTGATGCTGCACTCCGAAAGGCAGTCAGTTGGGTGGTTCCTGGTAGTGGGCGTCCCAGAAAAACAGGTTCCGATCTAGATGAAGAACGAGCGCCGCCTCGCGTTGGGGGTAAGTGCCGTGTACGTCAGGTTCCGGGACCCCTCAGGTAAGTTTGTCGACCATCCTCCAGGATGCGACGGCAACTCCACACGGGTCAAGGAGGACTCAAACACCAAGCCAGGGTGCGACGCAGAACCCGGCCCGTTAGAGCCGGCCGCGTCTGGATCGGGGGCTGGCCCATCAGCCGAGGGTAACTCGGAAGATGAGAGCCTGCTGCTAAGTCCGGTGCGGCGGAACGACGGGTGGAGGCTGGTGACATCCTGGCCGGCCTAACGCAGCTGACGTTCGGAGAAAGGGGGACATCATCCAAAGATGAACCCTACGCCTAGTGACGTTAGCTGCCTTCAAATCAACCGCCATCACAGCCAAACGGCCACTGCGCAACTGCGCAAATGGATGGAGGTGCAACAATCAGCCATCGTGCTCATCCAGGAACCTTGGATAAGGGGTGGCCTCATCAGAGGCATCTCCAGCCTGGAAGGTAAGATTTATTCTTCAACTGACCATACACATCCAAGAACATGCACACTGACAACTAAAAACATCAAAGCCCAAGTTTTAACGGAGTTCTGTTCCAGAGACATCACAGCGATACAAATTGAAATAACACAGCAGGCAAGGAGTATAGCGGTTGTTTTCGCATCGGTCTACATGTCCGAGGCCGAAGACCCACCTCCGTTCGACCTCACGCGTCTGGTTAACCGGTGCGAGAGAACCAAAACTGAGGTCGTAATAAGAACGAACCAATGCCCACCAACAAATGTGGGGCATGAACTGCAGTAACGACAGAGGTAAATCACTGGTTGAATACCTATTCACCACTTATCTTACTCTATTTAACACAGCTACGAAGCCCACCTTCGTCACAAGACGTAGTCAGACAATTATCGACTTAACTCTCGCAACAGAAGGAGCGACTGAACGCATCAAGGGATGGCACGTATCGAAAGAGGCATCGTGCTCAGACCATCAGCTTCTCTATGGAAGTCGTTATACAACCCCTACAGCCACGTAGGAAACCACACAACACTGACAAAGCAAAGTATGTCCAATTACTTACAGAGAAACTTACCCTTACTGCTACGCCTACGGTACTGGGTGACAATGAACAGATCGACGAGCAGGTATGTACACTGACGCAGTCGATGCTAGACAGCTACCACGCAGCCTGCCCAGAAACTACTCTACCCTCAACCCCAGGTAAACAACCCTGGTGGGGCGCTGAGCTTGAACGCCTGGCCCTTAGATATGGACCGAAGAGTTGGAGGGAAGTCAAACAAATTTTCATACCAAAACCGGGTAAAACAGACTACACCAATGCAAAGTCCTTCAGACCAATAAGCCTGACCTCCTTCATGCTTAAAGCCTTGGAAAGGCTCTGCGAGAGGGAATTAAGAAGTGGGGCACTCAAACACCTACCCTTACATGCCAACCAACATGCATACAACTCAGGGAAATCGACGGAATCGGCCTTACATCAGGTCTTGAACCAGATAGAAGCTGCTATACAACAAAAAAGCATCTGTTTGGGCACCTTCATTGACATAGAAGGAGCCTTTGACAAGACAAACTTCTCCAGACTAAGCAACGCCCTAGCCAGACATGGTGTGGATCAGATGTTCATACAGTGGATCCAAAACATGCTCAGCAAAAGGGTAATGTGCCTGCACGGCGACACCCAGACAGCCTTGATAACTAAAGGTTGCCCGCAGGGAGGTGTTCTCTCCCCGCTATTGTGGAACTTAGTCAGCAATGAACTCATAGACAAACTCAACGCGAGATACTTCTACACAATTGGATATGCAGATGATCTGACCATTCTCACCTCAGGTAAGGTAACTAGTACAGTGTACGACCTTATCCAACAGGCTCTACGCATAGTAGAGTGGTGGTGTAATGAGTACGAATTATCAGTAAACCCGACCAAGACCGAACTAGTTATGTTCAAACACAAACGCGCGCTGGGTGCTTACCGACTGCTCAGTTTATTTAATACAGTGCTTGTCTTGACTGTCTACCGAGGTAAAGTACCTGGGTGTAACTCTTGACAGCAAATTGACATGGAACAGAAATAAGCTAAGAAATAAGCTCAATAAAGCCAGCATCGTCTTCTGGCAGTGCAAGAAGATGATAGGTAAACGCTGGAGCCTATCCCCCAAAATTGTCTTATGGCTCTATAAGACAATAATACGTCCGATGATAAGCTACGGCGCAGTAGTGTGGTGGCCTCGGACCAACCTAGCAACGACCGCCAAGAAGCTTCAAAAGCTTCAAAGACTTACATGCCTAGCGGCCACGGGCTGCATGAAAACTACACCTACAGCGGCACTCGAAGTGTTGCTGGACCTGCCTCCATTACAGCTGTTCATACATTTACGGTCCGGCTAAGAGCTCTAAAGCTCTGGAAAGACACTTATACACTGCATACTAGCAAATAAAATACACTCTTCAAAGAAGTTCCTCTAACACAAGCCTTTGGCACCGAATACCGAAACAATTTGTGTTCGACAAGAAATATAAAATCCAACTGTACGAGGATCTACACGAAGGAGCAGTTAACCACAACGAGCTCACGATTTTCACAGATGGGTCTAAGATGGATACAGGTACGCATCAACATCGCAGCACTGCTGGGAGCCTACAACACGGTCTACCAGGCCGAATGTTTTGGCATAATCCTAGCTACCATAGCAATCATGGCACGTGAGGTAAGGGAACGATCCATTAGGATCCTCTCAGATAGTAAGGCTATCCTCTTAGCTCTCAAAAGCCATACTATCACCTCGGCACTCACGCTTGAATGCCACCAAAAACTAACAGAGGTAGGTAAACAAAACAAATTAACACTGCAATGGATCAAGTGCCACAGTGGCTCAAGAGGGAATGACGCAGCCGACGTACTTGCCAGAAGAGAGGCCACTTTAGAGGGGGTGGGACCCGAGCCCATTATTCCCCACCCTTCTGGTTTTTATCGCAACCTGACAAGAAATAGGACCAGGACCCAACACAACCAGTCCTGGATTGGTATTGAAACATGTAGGCAGGCCAAGGAGGCTCTTCCCGCAGTAGACGGTAAGATAGACAAACAAATCCTCCAGCTATCCAAACAACAACTGCCGACAGCCACGGCCTCCTACATAGGACACGGATTCTTTAATAAACACCTATTTACTATAGGTATCACCGACAGCCCGCTGTGCAGGGCCTGTATGGCAGCCGACGAGACGGCAGCCCACCTGCTCCTCGACTGCCCTGAGGTCGCACAGTACAGGCAGCAGTACCTGTCCAGATACAGCACCCTGAGGGAAGCAGTGGGCCACATCAAGAGTCTGCTGGCCTTCCTCGAAGAGCTGGGGTGGCTCGAATGACGACACCATTCCCACGCGCACGCAAAATACACGCCAAGACGTGGAGTTGCGGAAACAGCCCGTGCCATCAAGTATCAAGTAAGTATCATCGTAGGTGGTGGTTTAGCGTACTACAAAATAAACAAAAACTTAAAGTTGATACTTGCTACATGTGCACACTGGTCGTATTAATCATATTAGTACAATTTACTGAACACTATGTAGCGGCCAGCTACATGACACTGGAGGCATCTATCGAACGAAGATGACAACCATCACAACGCCATCTTACCAATGACGACGGAACTTTTTCGACACTCCGCCACCTAACAAGCCGGGAAATATTCAATTGATCCTGAACCTCGCAAGCAACTTTCGCGCGCTGAGACGTACAAATATAACTTTGTATATTTATAATAATATAATATATAATTTTATAATTAAATATAAAATATAGTATAAAGTTGGTAATTTTCACTTGCTCAATGATGAAGGTTACATCGTGAGGCAACTTGAATGCTTATAAGTTCTCCAAAATGTTCTTGAAACGTATCCCAATCCTCTCTTAGTGCACCCCTACGGCCAACCAAAAAACACATATGCCAAATTTAGACTTTGCGTTGTTTATCAATCAGTCAGCAATGCAAGAATTTTAAATTCAGATATGATTTATATTATTTTAATACTGTAAGCTCACATTGTAATGACCTTACAGATCAATATAAAATTCACATTAAATTCTAGCAACAACGTTTTTTGTCCCACACAATCCTTGCTAGACGTCAATTAGAAAATAATGACTAAGAAAGGTAACTCTAAAACGCTTTGAATTATATTGGAAGAAATTGACATTCGATTGAAAGTCTTCTACTGTATTATTTGCTTTATAATGTATTCTATCAGAGTTTGTATGTCTTCACGATATTGTAATATTTTAAACTGTTGTAGTACAAATAAATGATAACTTAAACTGGCTTGACCTTTTTTATATTGAACGTTGAACCGAACTTTCAACAAGGCACAACAGTTTCTAAGGACGGCATATATAAGCTACTGAAAATCTGAAACTTTTATCAAATAATCTAAAATAAAGCCAAACTCAAAGTTTTCTATTAATCGTACTTCACAATTCCCTATAAGAATAAACTTTAAGTATCAAAAAGTAACTCTGAATGATATTTCATAATTAATTGTTGGTCACGATCGTGTTAATACCGCATTTTTGTTATAGTTGTTAATTGTGAGGAATCTGTAACTTCTATTCCTTCAAAACAAAGTCTTAACTAAAGTAGAGTTTTATAATCCAAAAACAAGTTATTCAATATAAACTAAATTATTAATATAGTCATAAACAAGGTTTCAAATAAGCAAACTTTCACATCCAATATGCGCGTTACAATATTACTTCCTAGCCATGGTTACTAACAAGTCAAAGGCTCAAGTGCCCTGAGCCACGTAATTGAACGAAACTAGATCACAAGATAACAAACCCTCATATATCAGGTAACAAATTGTCGCCCTCACATCTCTCCAGTTGGCCATTGAATCCGAAATGTCTTGTAATAAAATGCCAGTATTGAACGCGTGCATTCATGTGGAAATATGCTTATCAAAGTGTAAGTAGTAAAACTCGTTCGAGAAGAATTTAGGTTACTGTGGTCCTTAAAATTATGTTGAGTTCGGTTTCGTTCTGCTTAAGGGTCTTATATAGAAAGGGTATCAAAAATAAACTTCCACAACAAATCCTATTTCCGTCTCCAGTCTAAATTATGGTGAAGTTTTTAAAGTGCTCGAGGCGTAGGGAGATCGAGGTATCTCTTTTGGGATTAATTAAACTTTTGAATATTTTTATTGTGTTTAGGTTCGTAATTATATTGATACCACAACCGTAAAAGATGGACTATCAATTTTGATTTTGCCCAGCGATATGTGACCTGTCTTAAATCATTTTTTTTTATTTAAGTGGTCTTTTTCGCATGGATAATTTGATATCTGATTACAGAATGCCACTTTTTACGTCATCTCATACTTTATCCGTCAAAATCTCGAGGTCAATTTAGTTCAACTCGCAAACACGCTCGCAAGAGTAGCGCTAGTGTAGATTCGAATTATCAACCGAGTTTTAGAATGCCAATCAAGAAACTCACAGCGGATTCAGATTCGAACTTTAGAATGAAGTCTTTCAGACTAACACTGCTGATATTTTTTATTTTATTTTTCTAGTTTTATCCCAGTTTGCCCGATAACGACTCTCAAAGATCCTTATGATAGACGGAACCGACAGCTTAAAGTGCTCTCCGAAGCACGGGGCAAGCGTAAGGTAAGGTAAGGCAAGGTATTTCCACTAGGCTGGCTGTCGGTGTCTCCGATTATTTTTTACTACGTAGCAAAATAATCATCTTAACACTCGAAAATAGTGAACATTTATTCCATAGCCGCATATTGTAAGTCAAATGTGTCGTCCATCAATCTGGTTACTGATGTTCATTAAAGATATTTATTTCCCGCCAGCCTTCCGCTTATTTTGTATTATGTAATCATGAAATGTATTCTGCCATTTTGATATTGTCTTGTTGGTTGGATGCGGTGTTGGCGGTGGTGGCCAGTTTAACATTATGATAGTGGCACAAGGCACTGAGTATTTTTTACGTGGGTGTTAAATACGCGTATTTAATTAGAGTACCGCAAGGTGCCAAGCTAGTGCCCTCATGTATTTTTTTACTAATATACTTGTTATGTCTTCCGATCCATTTTGTAAATCACACAAAAGCCTAATATTACCATTAGTAATAAGTGAAATGTAATATATTATTATGTATGTTATTACAGTAACAGTATTTTAATAAATAGTGTTTGGGTAAAAACTTACGAAGACCATTCTCCGTAGCTTTGCAAATCAAGATTTGAATATTTTAATTCTAACTTGCTAAATGAAGATGATCTCGCTTGCCCCTGAGCATAATTATATTTCTTTACTTTCCAAAAAATGTTGATTACTTTTTTATCTGAATATATATTCATTTGAATCGATATATCGCTTCGAATTTTACAATAAAGGTTGACATTGAATCAGCGACTATTTGAAGTCAGCCAGACGTACCGTGAATGGCAAGCCATAAATCATTACCTTGTGTCCTCTTGTTCCCTGTGACCCTTTTGTGTTAAATGTAGTGTCACTAATAAAGTAATCTTGAGTATATATTTAGATATTTCTTAGCAAAAATGCCTCATTGTGTTGAATGTGAAGATTTATATTTTTGTCAAAATGTTGTATTAGAGGCTAGACAATAGTCTTAAAATGTGTTATTTTTAAATTAAGCTTCATACCGAGGGTTACATGAAGAAATTTGAAAGCAAACGAAAAATATTTCTAACAATAAAGTTGATGTAATGTAAGATTTATATACTGCACAGTTTTTAAAGCAAACGACAAATAACAAATTGGTGACTTTTGAAAAACGGTAAGTTCCGAAGCACCCGGAACCAGCGAGCATGTATCAAAAGAGTAATGAATGTAGAGGAAGCGCGTGAGATTTGTAAGGATTGAAGTTGTGGCGTACCGTTGTCTCTGCCTACCTCGACGAGAAAAAGGCGAGAGTATATGTATGTACGACAAATAATATACCTGAGTAATGCATACTAGAAAATTAACTTAAAGGCCATTGAAATCTATTTTTGATTTCATTTAGTTGAGTTTTCTTATGAACTATTTACACATGTTTTGGTATTATGTTTAAAATCAATAAATAATTACCTACTATGTTGTCACACACATTCAATCAATTTATACTTATTCCGAGTCTAAGTGTACTTTGCATCCAACAAAGACACTCAGACTAGTGGAACGCACTCCGAAAAAAAACACCATATAAATCACGCTCCCTCATTGGCCATAGAATTTCATGGTAGCATTTTACGGGAGAAGAATCGAAAGCTAGCAATAATTAAGAATAAATATTTACGTAACAACTTAATACCGTGTAACTAGCTAAGTTTACAAAAACCTTCTAAGGAGAGAGAGAGAGCGAAAACAACAACTAAGACATCAAATACAAAATTATACAATATTATAATGCTACATTCTAAATTCAAACGTTTGAACCAACGTTTGATCTTTGACAGTTAAAATATTTCACTTAGATATTGTTAAGTTGTTTCTTTTGATCAAACAGCTATTGTGAATATGACAGGGCCAAATTCCGAAATTAAAATAAACAAAACTTTGTAGAATTCTTACTAGTATTTATATTAGTAAGGTTTTGTTAGGATTTTATGCGCGAACTCCAAGTTTGTCGAACTACATAAAGTTTTGAACATTAGGTTTTCGAACTTGACTTAGGAAAAATTCATGTGCGATGTTGGTGTTTAGGGCTCGTATTGAGTGTCAGTGTGACTGGTTGTATTTCATTCATATGGTGCATCCACATCTCACTTACTTTGAATTGAGCAACATTATACAATAAAACTTTCGAGGTATTCCATAGATTTTTGCTGAAAGATACTAAATGTTGCTGTGTTTCTGAATGTTGCATAATAAAAAATATTTAATAATAATATATAATTCGCACTGTGAAATTTTATAGTGCGACTCTTTGATAACTAACAAATGTTTGTGAGATTGGATATATGTTGATTACTCTCAAGTACTCTACACTACTCAAGCAAAAATTAATAAAGAGATTTTGATGAAACTTAACAATAATATAGCTTATACATAAAAACTAGTTTGTATATATAAATCTATGCGTTACTGACGGCCTGATAGAAAACGCACAGCCTATTGGGTGAAATTTGGCATATATTGTTTTTGAGACCAGTTGGGGAGCACTAAGAAGGGATATTTCGAAATTCCTACGGAATCTTAAAAAAACTGTAAATGTAAATAAATATATGCGAGCGTAGTTGCGGGCATCCTCTAGTTTTATAAAAATATTTCTGCAAGTAAATCTCAAATAATATCAACAGTTTTATGACACGTTATTTCAATAAATCACTGTATCAGATCAAATTTTTCTGGCTAAACTTATAAATTAAACAGCTCGTTCGTCAAACCACTCTAATCTATTATTTATGAAAAAACACAGTATACAGCTGCCAATATTTCACATACAATGTTGATGAAACACTTCTTAAACAAACTCTTTGGTTCTGTATATGAATTTCATAGTAGAGCCTTGCTGATATAAATATGAATGTGCCGACTCGACCAGGGAAGTATTACCTTCTCACAGAATAACGACGTAAAAACACTGTATATTCTGTTGCGTTTTATTCGGTGTCTGAAGTGCAAAAGGCCTCATCCTCTTAGGACGAGATAAAGAAGAACCTTTATTCCGTCCTGCTTCCTACTTCTTTGCTCATCCTCGTGATAATCAGCGAATCGGGTTTCGTGGACATAGCTGTGCGCCAAAATAAATTTGCTTATAGCTAGGATTGCCACTGATCATCACGTTGATGACTAGCTGGCCTGACTATTGCAAGCAAATAATGAAACGAAATAGAAGATGAATTTTGGGCCTTGTTCGTAGTTGAAAAGGTCTAAGTGAATAGGTAATTGCATTTGCAAAGGCATTTATCTGGTATAGGCATGTGATGAATGTACATATCTGTAGGGTAAATGCCACTACAGTGACTTAGTACACTGGCATGAATTAAATGCCACGTTCAGACATGTTATAACGGCTGCAGAGAGCAAACGTGCTGTTAAATAACTCTTACTTTGTGTTCAAAGGACAACAATACAAGGACTTAATATGATTACAAGTTGTTAATATTATCTTCGTAATAAATATTGACATAAATTATTCTTGGGTTTACGTGAATGTTACACATTGAAATTAAACTATAGTTTACGAGTTTTATCGAAACGTCGCCGTCGGCTGGTAATAAATAAAAATGTAGTTTCTAGATTATTCTGTTTTAATGTAATAACTAAGCGAAACCAATAAATCGCGATAAAATCCGTAAACAGTAGTTTAATTTCATTGCTATAGAAGTCATGCAATACCTTATATTCACACCAACATTAGTGTAATTATTAACATAGATAACAGGCATTAGACAATCGCTCTGCTGTGTTTCATTCTCTTCATGAACAACGACAAAATTATGTTGTCCCGTATTATATTGACTCGATTAAACCGCTAAGCATACATTAAATTACTTCACATTAAACTACTTCAAAAGCATTTCCCGTAAATATTTCAAAATGTTAAATAACACGTCATTTACCTTTTAGCGTTTTACTCATCACCACACTCTGTGGTCTATTATTATGTGGACGGGTTTACTAAATACTGTTTTAACGTCAAACCATCCAAAATTTGTGAGGAAACAAAGTTAATACCAATACCATATTAATTACGCGTTACAGTCAAGCTTTGATATTACTATTCAATACTTTATGAAAGTTGTCAAAGCCGCATTTTGTGTATAAACTAAATTATACAAGAGTGAGTTTAAACTATGAGCCTTTGAAATTTAACAATATTATGAAATTCGGTAAGCAAGTGAAATTTCAAACGGTTATGATAACTACATCCCTTGGAATATTTTAAGCGGTAAACAGGTAATTCGTTACGCTGTATTAAGGTAACATGGATCGTCTCGTTCAAATACCAAATCTTCATGTTCTGTGAAGGAAAGCAGCTGGTTATTGGAATTCAGACTTTCGTAAATAAGTCCAGGAAAATTATTTTTGGTTTTCACAGACGCACTAGTGGATTATCTTTCGCAGCCCCCTACATAATGACACTGTGAGTCAATAGAACTAGGTAGATAGGATAGTAATGGACTGCCGAGACTTTGGTCTCGGGTTCGATCCCCAATTATACCGGACACACACCTCTGACTTTTCGAATTTATGTGTGTATCAAAATGTTAATTATCGCTCGCTTAACAATGTGCCCGCTAGATGGAAATAGGCTCGCCCCCTATTACATACATTGGGACCGAAACATAACTGGCGAAGTGTGGGTGTGTAATATACCTCTGCCTACCCTTTCGGCGATAAAGGCGTGAAGTTATATTACGCTATGTTGTAGTTTTAGGTAAAGATGAAAACAGATTTTTACATTTGCATGCTGCTGCGACGGAGAAAGATGTTAATCTTAATTTTATGTAACAGCTTTAAAAACTCAAAAAAAATCAATTTTATTTCATCAATTTAAACGGTGAAATTTATTTAAACGGTGTAATAAATGTTGATTTAATTGATCTGATCTTTTTCAATTGTGTTTGACTACAAAAGTCTAAAAGAAAAATCGAAATGTTTTCTTCATTTATTTACATTCTTCGCCCTCCGAACGAAATACGCAGAGTACGTAGCCTTAATTTTGATACCTCGTGGCATTCACATTAATCACGGTATGTAAACAAAGGATAGGTAGCTTAATTAATTAGTAAATAAATTAATTGAAGTAACGATGCAGATACCTTTACGGATTTAACTTCCTTCGAAATTTTTGTGCGTGGAAGAATACAGTATATTATTTTTAGTATTTTGAGGGAATATTGTTTTAATATTCTAATAGCTTTGTGATGTAGACTTGGTTTTACGGTTGAAAGCGTTCACTTTGAGGTTTATGGTAGAAGACTCATGTTTTCTTAATTTTGGTTATAAAGTAATGAATGAACGTCAAAGCTAAATTTACGAAAGTGAAATTATTTTCATGACACATGTTTTCATACATTATACTGTTATGTCTGAAATGTTTTAAGTGGGAACAAAGACGTGGTGAATTTTGAATTTCATTTATTCTAGAAATCTAATTAGTTCCAAATTGAAATTTACGAGACGCGCGTTGCTGGAAGTTTAGTTTTGTGAAGGAAATAGGTTTTGTGAAATTTGTTTAATATCAGCGAATTTAGTCAGCTGTATGGAAACTCATGAATCTCATCTTGTTTTTGAAAATAATAGCAAACTTCCGTGATTGTATGTTTGTAAAGACCCCAGACGCAAGACATGTGTCTTGTCAAGCCTGCATTAATCAGGCTTTATTAGCACTGTGAATAAATCCTGTGTTCCAGGGGATTTTACAAAAGTTCTTGTAAGGGATACAAAGCACATACTGACTCGGAGCGTTTTATTCCTTGTGGGGATCGAACCCACATCACTACGAGTACTTACTTAGTCTACTCTGTGAAGTCCATGTATACAGTAAACTAATTTGATAGCATATATTACCTCGAATGCCTAGGTTCGCAGTCCACTTAGGTCTAGCATTGTATTATATTATCTGTGGCTAGGTACGCATTAGTCCATATCATTCTACATCAGCCTTCTCCCTTCCGTCCTTACAAGATACTTAGATTACAGACATTGTTGTAACATCTAAATACTTCAAATGGAAACATATATTCTTGTCAAAATGTCTTATATGTATGCATGTAAGACTTAAAATTCTTTGGCAACCCTTACAAGGATTAGCATTAATCTAGCTGATTGTTTGAATTGTATAATGTAGCGAACAAACCAACACTCTTGGGCCCAATTCAATATTGTACGGACAGGTATTACATTGAAGCCGACAAGTACTTGAAATAATATATAGCAGATTTATAATATGAAAGTAAGAATAAAATTTTAAGCTGATATTTTGTCGAATCTGAAAACATTAGGTACCCACTTGTCTAATGCTCTCGAATTCGATAAAAGATCAAATGGCATTGGACCAAAGATTGTACTTTTCTTTAAGTGCAACAATGTATGGAACTGGCATACTCTTTTGATATGTTGCGTAGTCGACGAAGAACGAATACCTTATGTTACTATGACAAACAAAAGATAACGTTAAGGGAAATCAAGAGGTAATGTCACTTGTCTTTGCCCTATGACAAAGAGCTCAGATATTTACATAGAGGCGCATTTCCTATGGGCGCTCTGAAGACAAACTTTCTGTGACACAAATTACCGCTTGGCGGCGTGGCAGTCGCGCTGTGACAGTTGTCTCTACGAAAGCAAGAGAGACGAACGTTCCTCCTGTGTATCCTAACTACGAGAGCAAGAGAGATGGGGAACAACGCCAGCGCCGCCAACGGTGCCAACTACGAACTAAACTGGAGACAGTCCCCACTTGGAATCGGCGCACGAAATCCTATAGAACTGCGCTTCTAAGTCTCTGCGTTCTGTAAATCTGTATTCATTGCCTATGATGAGACTAGTAAGCGGACCCTGCGCTCCATGGCGAATGTTTTGGATGCAGCCGAGATTGCAGTAGATGATGGTTAGTATTATGAGTAACAGTCAATTTTAGTTTTGACTGCACTCCTAGCATAGTGTGGTAGTTAGTGTAACCGACTGATGCAGATTTTGCATGATTCATAAATTGTTTTTACAAGTCTGTGTGTTCCCTGAATCCGTTTGTTGATTATTTGTACAGTCCCTAGCTTTACAAGATCTATTTCTGGTTATTTTTATTTACTATATTTGGTTACTTACGTACATCTTATACTGTTCGACTTGCCTATAATTTGACTATTGTGTGTTAAAAAGAGCATACAATATGCAATTATTGTTGTTTATTTACCAGTCTATATGCCACAGCTCCAAGTACAATATATACTTAAACGATTCACATTTATTTTTCGTGTAAGTGTGTAGCCAACTCTGGTGTCGGAGTTTTCAGACCGCCTGAAGGCCTCCGACATGGTCTAATGATTCTTATCCTGAGACAAGAACCAGGACCGACAGCTTTACGTGCCTTCCAAAGCAGGGTAGCGCTCAGATTGAAAAAAAGCGCTTCATATAATATACAGTTATCTTAATATATAAAATCCTTGCGTTACTGACTGACAGACACGCTACAGCCAAAAGTACTGGTCGCAAGAAGATGAAATTTAGCCAGTATGTTCCTTGAGGAGTGTGAGGTAGCACTAAGATAGGATTTTTCGAAATTCCCCCCCTAAGGGGGTAAACAGAGGGTCAAAGTTTATATGAAACTTTTTATTCCTTCGATGGAATTACTCCAAACTTTGTATATTAGTTCCTCAAACGATGATAGTGAACACGAAGACTAATTTTTAAAGAAATTCTCGCCCTAAGGCGGTAAGATAGGAGGTCATATTTTGTATTTAACTTTTTATCTCTCTAATGCAGCGGTCGTCACACTTTACTGGCCAAGGGCCACACATGACAATGTGAGTGCCAGCGCCGGGCCGCAGAGTAGGTTCCTATGTGAAGGTGCTTCGCTCAGAGCGTTTCCACACTAAGATGCAACACCTTAATTTTAACGATAACAATGACTTTAACGCTTGAAATTGTTTGTAATTTGAAAACTTTGACAAACAAATAATGGTTATTGTTGACTGGTGCAACTTAGCCTGAGACATACGAGTATGTATTCAGCTGATATCGTTATTTACTTCAAACTAAATATGCCCGCGACATCGTTCGCTTGGGAGTTGATATCGAAAAAAGTGATCATACATATCGTTCATTAGAATATTTATTGGAAAAAGATAATTTATAAAGATAGGTAGTTAAGAAATTATTATTAATGAAGTTCAATGCCGTAATCAAAAATATCTGTTTTGTAATTAGGAATTATGGTGTTGAAATTTTTTAATTATTTCTTGTATATCGGCATCTTTTGGACTACACGCAATCCTCATTGGTTCTTCTAAATGAGTGGAAAGACGATTACGGTATTTATTTTTTAAAAAGGTCATTTTCGAAAATGAAGCTTCACAGAGATATGTTGAAGAAAATATGGTTAAAATAAATTGTGCACAGTCTTGTAACGATTAATACTTGCTAGGTGCATTTTTCCAAAATTCTATGTACTCCTGTTTTTCACGGTGCTCAATAAAATAAGCTTTTAGCTGTGTGTCGTGTTTTAGTTCAATGATTTCATTCATTAATTGTGTTTTAGGAAAGCCAAACTGGCAGAATAATTTTACATCTTCGTTTTCTACATGCCAAGGGTTTTCCACAAGTATAAAGCAGTTTTTAATTTTGCGCACATCTGCAAACCTATTTTGTATTTCTCTCAGATATTCTTTCCAATAGGATATCAAGTCTTGATAGACAGTACTGTCGGGAATAGAAACTTTGGATTGCAGAGCAGAAACAGTTGGAAAATTTGAAAAATCTCCTAATTCGAGTTCGTTTATGTATAATGGCAGTTTGTCTTGAAATAGTAGTACCTTCCTTAAATCCACTTATAAAACAAAATTCTTCCTCCCATTTTTCTTGAAAACTTCTATTTTCGTCACTTATCTTCCTTTCTTCTTCCTTCCTTCCTTCCTTATCTTCCTTCCGCTCGGCTCTCTCGTTCGACTCCAGCGCGGCGAGGCTGCGAGCGGGGAGCGCGGGCGCGGGTCTGCCCCCGAATACGTAGCGAGCGAGCTAATAGCGACAACTCGTGCGGCAGCGGCAGACTATCGTCGGTTTCGGTTATGTCGGACTATCGGTTTCGAACGCAAAATCTGATTTTTGTTTGACGTGTAGGTATATAGTTGACCATTAAATATTTTACTTTGTCGCGGGCCGCACAAATAACGGCCATGGGCCGCATGCGGCCCTCTAATGGATTGACTTTAAACTTTATATATTGGTTCTTTAAATGACGATAGTGAACACTAAGAATAAGTTTTTTGAAAATACCTAACCTCAGGGGGTAAGATAGGGTTCAAAGTGTGTTACTAGATATTCCTTCAGTGGATTGACTTCAAACTTTGTATATTGGTTCCTCAAATGACGATAGTAAACACTAAGAATTAGTTTTCTGAAAATACCTAACCTCAGGGGGTAATATAGGGGTCAAAGTGTGTTACTTATTATTCCTTCAGTGGATTGACTTCAAACTTTGTATATTGGTTCCTCAAATGATGATAGTGAACACTAAGAATTTGTTTCTTTGGAAATTCCTCCTCTAAGGGGGTAAGATAGGGGTAAAAATTTGTTGGAAAATTTTTATTCCTTGAATGGATTGACTTCAAACTTTGTGCATTGATTCCTCAAATGATAATAGTGAACAATAACAATATTTTTTTTGGAAATTCTACCCCTAAGGGGGTCAGATAGGGGTCAAAGTTTGTATGAAACTTTTTATTCCTTTTATGGATTGACTTCAAACTTTGTATAATGTTTCCTCAAATGACGATAGTGAACACTAAGAATTTTTTTTTTGGAAATTCTACCTCTAAGAGGGTAAGCTAGGGGGTCAAAGTGTCTATGAAACTCATTATTCCTTCAGTGGATTGACTTCAAACTTTGTGCATTGATTCCTCAAACGATGATAGTTAACAGTAAGAATTTGTTTTTTGAAAATCCCTACCCTCAGGAGATAAGATAGGGGTTCAAAATGTGTATGAAACGATATTCATTATTCCTTCAGTGGATTGACTTCAAACTTTGTATATTGGTTTCTTTAATGGCCTTTGTAAACATTAGGAAAACATTTTTGGAATTTTTTACCCTGAAGGGTTAAAAAGGGGAGTCGGCATTTGTATGAAACCTTTTTATTGCTTCATTGAATTAACTTCAAACTTTGTATATAGGTTCCTCAAATGACGTTAGATACGCTATACCAGACACGCTACAGCCGAAACAACTGAGCGCAAGGAGGTGAACTTTAGCATGTATGTTCCTTGAGGTGTGTGCGCACTAAGAGAGGATTTTTGGAAAATCCTCCCCTAAAGGGATTAAACTGGTTGTCTGAATTTGTATGAAACTTTTAATTCCCTCAATGGATTAACTTCAAACTTTGTATATTGGTTCCTCAAATGAAGTTAAACACTAAGAAAGTCTTTTTGGAAATTTTTGCCCTAAGTGGCCAAAAAAACGGAGTCAGAATTTGTATGAAACCTTTTTACGCCTTCAAGGTATTAACTTCATACTTTGTTTATTGGATCCGCAAATGACGTTAGCGAACACAAAGACATTTATTTTGGAAATTTTCCCCTAAGAGGGTGGAAAAGGGATTAGGAGATTGTGTAAAAACTTTTATTTTTCAATGGAATCACTTCAATCTGTGCATGTAAAATACTTGCGTTACTGACTGACTGACTGAAAGACACATTACAGCCGAAATTATTGGACGCAAGAAGGTCTTATTTGGCATGTATGTTCCTTGAGGAGGGTAGGGGTGTCCGTACAAAATATCTTATCTAATCGTAATTTACGCGTGCGAAGCAGCGGGCAAAAGCTAGTTATGTATATTATATATAGCGTAAACAGTCACATAAGCAATATTTATGTAATGTTTTAACTCACGGTGAAACTGCCATGTCATGTTGTCTGACGTCATAGGATAGGAGCTTGGCAGACATAAACGCGCAAGGTAAAAACTTAAAGAGTACTACCTACCTGGGAATATATCCTGTATCGTGGGGGAATGAACAAATATTCAATCATCATAGACAAATAACACCAAGACTCGGTACAACAAAAGGTGAGGGATCGCTTAAACCATTTTATGTGTAGCCGAAATTATCATCCATCTAGCGTTTAGTCCAGTTAGCGTCCAGTTACTTCTCGGTGTCATGTCCGTGTAATGGTCGATCTGAATATTAGCTTTTCCACAGAGTGACTACTGTCTGAACTCCGCGACCCAAAAGGATAGCAATATTCCATGGCTTAGATTTCCCATTAAGACTGTCAGAGACTTTTTTAACAACCGAGCCCAACGTTTAAAGGTGCGTTTTTAGAGCACGGGACAGGCAATAATTAACAATTTATACGCAAATAACTGCGGCAAATGTATGCGCCGTGGATCCAAACCGATACCTCCTGCATAGCAGTCTGTTGGTATCTCCTTTCTGTCTTCGTGCTTTTTTCTGCTATTGTGTCACAGCGAATTATTATTTACCGAATTTTTATTCAGGCACGTTAGGATAATACTCTCTTATTGCAATCGTAGTAGTTCAAGCTATACCAAAAAAAGTAAAACAATATAAAAGCATTCCGCAGTTTTAAGGACAAAATTGCCCATCTCGCTCAATATATTTCGCTTGCTTCAGTTTAAAATTATTGAAAGTGGCACAGAATAACTTCAAAAACTTACGAAGTACGTTGACAGCCTTCGTTAAGCCTGTTATTTTTAAACAATATACCTAAATAAGTAGATTGAAATCTAGATCCATAATTTTGAAAGTTTTCCAACGCTCAAAGCTTCTTAGCTTTTTGAGTGTCCATCAAATTTCGTCTAAAATCAAGGTTTTACCTTCATTTCAATACAGCAATTAGTCAGAAGTTTATTTCATTATTTTGTTTGGTACATAAAATTAGCTGTCTTGTCTGTAAAGTTCTGTTGCAAAACTACTCTAAGTAATTTTATTCTAGAATTAAGTAAAGTGGTAGAACTCTTGGCAAATTTGAGCTATTCTATTGAATTCCAGTTTGTTTAAGCATTTCTTTAATCCGGGACTATAAAATCACTATTTGATTGTGACTGTGTTAGAAATAATCTTCGCGTTGCAGGTATTTTATGAAGATTTTAAAACAAAATTAAAAGTTAGAAAAAAAATATAAGAAAACTGAACATTTGTTTGGTATTAGAACTAATTACGTCATTTTGGGACCTACAACCATCGATCACTAATATTTGATCGAAGCCTACAACACTCAAATTTTTAATGATGTTCAATGTAGTTCTTTTTTCCATTTTATAATTTCAAAGTGAAACTCTAAAGTGTTGAGCATTCATTAACTCGAAATACTTACCGGATTCTATTTCAGTTCTAGTTTTCTAATTCTTGCAAGCTGTTGAAAAATATTGCTAGTCAAAGTACACAGAATCAGGTGTAGAGATTCGGAACATTGTAAGACATATTCAACTTTGCCGTACTATTTGTCATCTGAATATTTGCTCAGCTGTTCACACAACTTCTTGTACTAACATGAACGCCTAGTACTCGTAGTTTTGTGTTGATTTAATGAAGAAACACTTTGTGGGTGAAGTTAATACGACATATTACCATATTATGATTTGTAGGTCGTCTCAAACTATAAACTCAGTTTATATACTTAGTGGCTATTTTGCGAGTATGATCACAACATTTATGGTTTCGTCGTGTTTGTTTAGATCGGGCATAAAAATAATTACGACCACTTGACTCCCTACAGAGACGAGCTGTTCGAATCGTCTATGATTACGATCTCACGGCTAGACTAGAGGCGCTGGAGCAGCGGAGAGACATTGGTTCTCTCTGCGTATTTTACCGACTCTTTCACGAGTAGTGTTCCGAAGAATTGTTTAATTTGGTACCAGGGTCACCCTTCTACCAACGTACAAATCGCCGACGCAGTAGAGTTCACATGTACTACCTGAAGGCAACCTACGTGTAGGCTCTGGAATGAACTACCTGCTACGGTGTTTTCGAGCGCTATGACTTGTCCTTCTTCAAACGAGGTTTAGAGAGAGCGTTACTTTCACGGTAGGCAGTGGTTTTCCTGGCATTAGTGAAGTCCGTGAGCAACGGTTACCGTTTACCATCAGATGGGCCGTTCGCTCGTCGGCCACTAGCAGCAATAAAAAAAAAGAAACTCTATATAATAACAATAAATTGGCGTATGAAAACCACTCATAAGACTCAAGCCCTCTCTCTCACTCTTTAAAATACCATTACGCATTATGCACTAGACATGAATCCTGAAACGCAGGCCACTACACAAAAATTGCAGCACAAACACCCAGAACCGAAACCACATTTTGTGGATCACACTAGGTGTTGTTTCGTGTGGGGATCGTATTCAAACACTCGTGGCAGTATGCAGTGAAGTTTTAGCAGCCGAAGCCTCTTTTTGCGCCATTTCGATTTATGTAAATAAATTGGTATCAAATATAGTACATGGGACAATTTATTGCTATGACCTCCGATTTTCCTTTTCATCTTCATCTCCCATCTCCTTTCTGTACTCTTATTTGTTTTCCTTTTTTCTGACGACCCCGTGGTATAGTGGGAGTGTAAACGAAACATGTGTGTCACGCTGAAGGGCGCGGGTTCGATTGCCGAACAAGTCAAGTCTGTGTGCGTGAACATGGATGTTTGCCTCGGGTTAGGTGTTTTAATGTTGAATACGTATGTATGTAGGTACAAAAAAGAAGTATATGACATATGTTTAGCTATTGTTATATACCCATAGTAGGTATGAGCTCTACTGAGTTTTGGACTAAGGTGTGCTATGTGTATGCGACATTTCCTTGTTTTAGTTGATTGAATCAGGCGTTACTTGTCGGCACTCCAATATAACCTAATGTTGTGTTCTACCGTGTGCATGTCTTTAGAACAGCACTCAGTCGTTGCCCATCGGTCCTGAGGATGCCTCGTGGAGAGGCAAAACACGTGTCGAAGCATAATCGGTGCATAGAGTGGGATACTGCAAGTCAGGTATTCTCCTAGAACCCATTTCCGCATTATTCCATCTATCGCTTATCCTTTGCCTACAGGGGAGTTCGGTATTGTCAACCTTTTTCTATTGCAATAGTTGGGGCGGGCAATCCCAGGGTGCGTGGTGGGTTCCTCTTTCCTTCCATTATTTCCTTGTTTGTTACAGTAGTAGAAAAAACCCTTTTACATTTTTCAGGGAGTTTTCAATCACTTTTAAGTTATATATTACCTTTTCAGGGACAAAATATATCATCAAGCTCCGCGACTATTTGTACGAATTACGATATAGCGGTACCGTTTCAATATTAAATTCGTTTACGTGGAAGTGGGTTCTTTACGTTCGTCTTAGGGATTGATGTTAAAAGGGGTGATTCGTTGAGTGGTTTAGTGAGAGCGATAGACGGCATGGCTCTCAAGTTCAAGTATTACTCAGAAACGGTACAAACCGTCACGTGAAGAACTGTTAATTGCGAGCTAGTGTCTAAGTTCGTTGAAAATTAGCACTCGGACGGATGCTTCTGAAGCTTCGGTAAACAAAACTAACCTTACAAGTCTCTGACAAGTAACTGGAAAGTCCTTGGCAAGTCTCTGGCAAGTATTAAGAAACCTGAAACTACTGTAGTGTTTACTTGTAGTCCAGATTCACTAGATAAGCACCGCAGATATGGTCAAATCAACAAAGAGTGTATCTATCATGATCGTTTGACTACCTGTGCTTACCGTGCATCGTGCTTGGTGCATATTTGGCTGTTTGTTGACTATGAGCAATATGGGTGATACTAGCAATTCAATCAGATCAGATAAATGCTATCAGTGCAAAATCCAGGTCAGTCACTGGTGCTGATAACATGAAGAAAATTGACACTCGTATTATACTATGCTGTATATGTTTCTCAAGTTCTAGTTAACAAAAAGCACCTGGCAATTCTCCACAGATCATATCTGAAGCGTCAGGCAATATTCTGTTTGTGAATTGCGACACGTACAAAATGATAGTCACATAAAATAATTGGCGTTTCACTCGTATATCACATTGACAGCTGTGGATCCCGTTTATTGCCTTGTGGCCCGGCCCCTATTTGTCGCGGCGGTGTAAGGCTATGATTTATTGATGTACATGTGTTCTTGCGCTGAAAGGAAGGCACGCCGCTTGAGAATTTGATTTTGAACTATGATTTGTAACGGGCCGAGATTGGTTTGTGATGATTGGGATGTCATGTACATAGAATAATAACGTGTCTGCAGGTATAATAAAACCGTGTTATCGTATGCTAGTTGAACTCGTGGTTACACCCGCGTTATTTAGGGCTACTGCGCCGCACCCGTCGCTCATAGCGTGATGTTATATAGGCTTTGGCTATAGGCTGTATATATAATATCACGACCATTTACCAAGGATGGCTGTCCTTAGTAAATGGGCTATGCAACACAGTAAAAAATAAAGAATATTTATATCGAAGCAGTAGTTCCTGAGATTAGCACGTTCAAGCAAACAAAATCTTTAGCTTTAAAATATAAAAAAGTAGGTATAGATTGCGCTTGATTGATTTCGCAAATGTTACGAAAGTTAAAAATCGATGTGTAAGTGAGCGATACGTAAAATGTCACTGTGACCACGTGCACCCAATTGCATATCAAAGGGTCTCAGTATTAATATTTACTTTGAAACGTTTTTTGGCTCAAACGTTTGAACCAAGTTAAAGTCATACAAAGTGCTACTTTTCAACTGCTTTTACGTTAAAACGCAGCACGTGATTTACTCACTTTGTGTGGGCGCGACTTCTGTCAATCAGTTTTAACTGTAGTGGTTCGGCTTTACACCGAAACCGTAGGGTTCTTGGCGACTTGGGAAGGATCAATGAAATGGACTGTATTAGGGCGAGTTCTGGGTCGCCTAGAAAGGAATAAGGGAAGAGGAGATTGAGTGGGTATAGGATATTTCAAGGATGGAGGGCACCTACCTTATACAACCTTCTTCGTTTCCGTAGGGCAGTCTCCTGGTGGTTTCGTGATGCAGCTGCTTGTTTTCACTTCACTCAAGAGCGGGTTTTCCTTGGTGGAAGCGGTAAATCACATACAGCGGTGCGGCGCGGAGCGGTATCGAGACGGCGTTCTTAGCGAGCGGAATGTTCTAGACTGTCCCTCGCGTCCACGATCGCGTCGACGAATCAGGCGAAGGCAGTGCCTCTTCCAGGGAGTGGGATAGAGCGGGACGGAAATATGGTACCGCTCGCACGAGACGTGGAACGATTGATCTTGATGCGATTCGTTATAGATATGAAGGTAGATGGCGCTACCATATCCCCCCGGCCCTAAAGGGTTGCCTTTAAAAAAAATAGAATTGAACTTAGCTATGTTGGGTGTACTACCGCCTAACCCATCAATAGGCTAAGACAGCGATATGACAATAAAATTAATCTAAATTAACTTTAGTGAAAGCTACAAACGCAATAATAGCGAAAACTACAAACTAAATACTTAAACTAAGAGGTAAGTCCAACTTCAAGCTAGATCTCACTGAGTTGGAAGCGGACAGAGACGTACAACAGGGCGCAGGTAACTCCCCTTGGCGGTTTTCACGGTAACAACGCGAGTTGTACCGTCCTTGGAAGTATGCAATTTCTCTACGATGGCTAACGGCCATGAAAGCGGCGGAGCATTATCATGTATTATGACGACCAACGTACCCTCCTGTATAGGGGATGCAGGACTATTCCACTTGGATCTAGCCTGAAGCTGGTGTAGATATTCCGCACGCCAGCGCCGCCAGAACGACTGCACGAGTTTATCCAGCAGAGTATGTCTCTGGAGCAAGCTTGAAGAGTCTGCTTCAGGAGCCGGAAATGACGATAATGGCACTGTGTTCAGAAAATGTGCAGGGCTTAACGCGGATGGTTCTGCAGGGTCACTACTCAATGCCGTGAGCGAACGCGAGATGATCAGTGCCTCGACTTGTGCAAGGACAGTTAAAAGCTCTTCGTAAGAGAGGATCTGTTGACCTATAACCTTGAAGAGATGCGTTTTAATTACTTTGACCATGCTTTCCCAACATCCACCGAAATGCGGTGATGCTGGTGGAATAAACTTCCAGTCAATATGATTTATGGAAAGTTCTTCCTGAAGACGAGTACGATATTCTTCCCTGAGAAACTTATAGAGGTCGCGTAAATAAGAGCTTGCGCCCACAAAACAAGTGCCGTTATCCGTGTACAAACACTGTATAGGGCCGCGCCGTGAGAGAAATCGTTTAAGGGCTGCCAGGAATGACACCGTGCTTAAATCTGTCGCAACTTCAATATGCGTAGCGCGCGTCGTTAAGCATGTAAAAATACATAGCCAGGCTTTACGGCTTTTAACACCTCGACCACGCACTGGCGTATACTTCAGTGGTCCTGCGTAATCACAACCGGTGTGTGTAAACGCTTTAGCAACCTGGTTGACGCGCTGGCTAGGGAGATCGGACATGGGAGGGAAAGTCGGACGCGGACGAAATTTGAAACAGACTTTACATTTATGTATTCTGTGACGAATTATTCGTCGAGCGGCTAAAATCCAATACTTATGCCTAAGTAAGGACATAAGCAACTCCGGACCGGCATGGAGGTGCTTCTTGTGATAAAAATCAACAAGAAGGTCGACAACATGATCATGTCGCGGCAGAATACAAGGATGTTTGTAGTTATAAGTTTCATCCGAATTTGACAGACGACCCCTAACGCGTATGACGCCATGTTCATCGAGAAACGGCTTGAGTCTAAGGATAGCGGGAGAACAAGGTACATTGTCCATTAAATTTTGAATGTCGTTACTAAAATGAACAGCTTGTACAGCTCGTAGTAACTTACATTCAGCGAATTTGAGATCATTACTTGATACAAAAGTCTCATTAGGTAGGTGCCTAAGAAACCTATAGACATAAACGATGGCGCGGAGTAACTTAGACCACGATGACATGCGTAGTGCGAGTGCATAGATGGGAGACTCCGCAACCTCAGCAATCACGGGATAAGAAACAGACTTCCGCTCGGGTACATCTTCGTCTTCTGCACTGTGGTCAAAGGGTTGCATGGGCCATTCTGACGGATCATGGGAGATCCAAGAAGGTCCACGACGCCACAATGGATGATGCAGAAGATTAAGTGGAGTGACACCACGAGACAAGCAATCTGCGGGGTTCTCAATACCCGCGACGTGATTGAAACAAGTAGCAGGAACCAGTTCAATCAATTTGCTAACGCGGTTGGCGACAAAAGTCTGCCAGCGATGAGGAGAAGAATGAATCCAAGCGAGCACTACTTTGGAGTCGGAAAATGCGTATAATTTATTAATGGGGTAGTGGGGCAAAACTGTGTCTTGAACCTTGCGGAGCAACTGAGACAGCAGAAGGGCCGCGCACAGCTCCAGTCTTGCAACTGAAACGGTTTTAACAGGCGAGACCTTAGACTTGGCACAAACTAACTGCACCGAGTAGTTAGAACCAATGCGCACTTGCAGATATACGACTCCGCCGTAAGCATGCTCGCTGGCGTCAGCGAAACCTATCAAGTTGATGGTACATCCATCTACCAACCCAAGATGACGCGGAATAGTAACTTGATTGAGCGCGGTAAGCTCAATACAAAACTGGCCCCAAGCGGCGACAATATGGTCAGGGGGTGTTTCATCCCATTCACACTTTGATAGCCAAAGCTCTTTGATCAAGAGCTTGGCGTACAAAATTGTGGGAGCCACAAAACCCATTATGTCCCATAGTCGAGCCACTGTGGACAGCATAGTGCGTTTGGTGCACTTATCATCTGGTGGTGAGACGTCAAACCGAAAACTATCGCAGGATTTGTCCCAGCGTAAACCGAGAACCTTATGCGGTACAGACTTCTCAAACTCAATGTCTGGAGAAGCCTTATGAGAATCTGGTATGCGTGCGAGAACCTCCTTAGAGTTGCTTGTCCATTTGACAAGATCAAACTGGCCTCACTTGAAAGCTGAATGAGCTCTTCACAAAGCGAAATTGCTAGCGGAGCGGATATGACACTACAGGCAATGTCATCCATGTACAAAGCGGAAGTGGCAACAGCCGCTGCGGCGGGAAAGTGATCGCCTTCATCAGCGATCAACTGGCGAACAACTCGTAACGCGTGATATGGGCTAGACTTGAGTCCAAAGCAAACACGATTGAACTGATACACAGATAAAGGTTCTTTCCTGTCAAAACGATAAGAGACCCGTTGAAATCTGCGATCAGATTCGCGAACGCCGATATTGAGGAACGTTTGGCGGCAATCAGCTGACAGAGCGATTTGGAAAAGACGAAACTTTATTATGATGTTAAATAAATCACCCTGTAGATTGGGGCCGGCATGCAAAATGTCATTAATCGACTGACCCGATGTAGTCTTACAACTAGCGTCTAAAACCACACGAAGTTTAGTAGAGGTTTTATCTTCGCGAACTACGCCGTGACGCGGGATATAATATGAGGGCAGAGAGTTGCCCTCGTTGTTTACAACTACACTCAAAAAACCTTTATCTATGTAGTCACGAATGACGTCATTATAGGCGCTGCGTAACTTAGGTGATGCATCAAGTTTACGTTCCAAACAATGGAAACGTCTGAGCGCAGCAGCGTACGAGTCGCCTAACGAATAAGGGTCACCACAGAATGCCAACGCCACAACGTATCTGCCATTGTCGTCACGAACAGTGGTAGCGCGGAAATGTTCTTCACACTCAAGATCTTTACGGCTCATCGAGGGCGGTGCGGTAACCTCTTCAAGCTCCCAAAATCGCTTGAGAAGAGAGTCAATATTGTTTTCTTGAAGAACAGAACAACAGCAAGACGTAACGTATTGAGAAGTATGTAATGTAGGTACGGTACCCATAATCACATACCCGAATACCGTCTCAATAGCGGGCGGTAAGTTATTTTGCTCACTACGTACCACTTTAGTAAGTAGCAAGTGCGGGAATATTGCGGCTCCGATCAAAACATCAATGTCTGCCGCATTCGCAAACTCCGAATCCGCTGGTGGTAATGACTCGAGATGTGTGAGGAGCGACACGTCCACATTAGCGTTTGGCAACGTGTCCGTAATACGTTCCACGATAAGCGAAGAAATGTTAAAATTAATGTCCCTATTAAAACGCGAATGTATTTTAATATCTACGGAACCTTTGCAATGTTTTTCTGATCCGCCTATCCCTCGGATTATTGAGTTCGTATTTTTTAAGTTATTCCATAATCCGAGGCGTTTGAACAATTCTAACGTTATTAAATTGGTCTGAGATGCGCTATCTAGCAGACAACGTACCATGTGCGGCGACCCATTGACATCATATATGATAACTTGCGCTGTCGCTAACAGAACAGTCTTAGACGCCATACATGGCGGCCTAGCACTGCTTTGATCGCTACAAGCGCGCGAAGGCCGTCCGCGCGTGCGTGCCGCCCGCGCAATGGATGTCGTACACAACGATATCTCATTATTGCGAGGCGTGGAAGGCGCAGCTACCGTGTTCTGCACTTGCGACGTACTCGTAAGTGTGTCAAGGTTAGCGGCTTGACTTGACAACCGGTTATTTTTATCGAAATGTAACAGTGTATGATGTTTTTGTTTACACGTGCGACATCTCGTTCTACTGGAACAATTACTCGTTTTATGTTTTATGCTTAAGCAATTAATGCAAGCTTTGTTATCTTTTACGCTCTTAAAACGAGCAATTGGATTTAAATTATTAAAGGTGGGACACTTATAGTAATGGTCGTGCACTATATTACTGCACAGACACTTCTGTGAATTATTACTATTAGATTCCGAACATGTTACGTAAGATTGTGGATTAGGGACTGAGTTATTATTACTATTTCGCGATTTATTCAACCTTTGTTTGTTGTTGTTAGTGTTAGACGGGCCAGGTGAACCCGACTGCGTATTATGAAATATTCGACACTGATCTTTGATGAACGAAATAAAACTATCTAGTGTAGGTATTTTATTATTGCGTTCCGTCATCTCGAATGCGCGAATTGTATCAGTGTCAAACTTTTTTAAAGCGAGTTGAAGCAACATAAAGTCGGAAAGATCTTCTAATTTTAAATTCCTAAGAGAATTAACCGCGGTTACGAAGTTATCAATAAACAGCTGGAAATTCGAGACAGACGCGTTGCCGGACAGTTTGAGATTTAAAGCTTGGTCAAAGTACGTAGACGCTAGGACGCGCGTGTCCTGATATCTGTCAAGTAGTGACTGAAATATGACCTGATAATTCTCAGCACTGGGTGTGACACCTGCAAATACGGACTGGGCTTTCGGTGACAGTTTACCTATTAAATAGTACAACCTGTCAGCATCTGTCAGAGAACCATTATCGTGCACTGTAGACTTAAAACTCGCATAGAATAACGGCCAATTTCGTATATCTCCGTCAAACGACATAATCTCGATTGGCGGTAATCTCGGTTTGCGGGCAACGGGCTCTGCTGAACATTTACCCTCCAATTGCGATTGTATACGCTTAATAATACAATAAAGATCTTCGAATGAGGTATACGCCTGATAGTTCGGTTTTTCATCAGGATTGATAGAAAGTAATCTTGCGTTATAATCGTCTAACAACTTATGAAAATCTGTTCGAATACTATCTACTGTTATACAATAACTGAGAAATGCTTCGCTATTACTGTCAGACATCGATGCGGTTTTTGATCTTTCATAGATGTTTTGAATGCGCTCAAATAAAATATTGCGTTTCGCTTCTAAGATTGTCATCTCTTTGTCCTTCGACACGCGTGACTTCTTTTGTTGTGACATGCTTACGTAAGTATAAGCTAATGAGAACGAAACAAAATAAGAATATCTAATGTATCTATTATTTTACCTAAGTAGGCTAAGTAGGCAACACCTTAGAGCCGAGGAATTAAAGTTGATTGAAATATGAGATTTATAAGACAACTATGATAGTTGCAGAAATAATAATTTAATAAGTAGGTAGCTACATAAAAGTTTACCTACTAATGCGGGCGGAAATAACCATGTGACGGTTATGTGAATACATTAGGAGTATAGCTAGGTGCTATAACTGCCTAGGTATAGTGGTATAACGTATAAAACGTAAATGAATCCGACTCGTATGGATCAAAAAAATGGTTCGGCTTTACACCGAAACCGTAGGGTTCTTGGCGACTTGGGAAGGATCAATGGAATGGACTGTATTAGGGCGAGTTCTGGGTCGCCTAGAAAGGAATAAGGGAAGAGGAGATTGAGTGGGTATAGGATATTTCAAGGATGGAGGGCACCTACCTTATACAACCTTCTTCGTTTCCGTAGGGCAGTCTCCTGGTGGTTTCGTGATGCAGCTGCTTGTTTTCACTTCACTCACGAGCGGGTTTTCCTTGGTGGAAGCGGTAAATCACATACAGCGGTGCGGCGCGGAGCGGTATCGAGACGGCGTTCTTAGCGAGCGGAATGTTCTAGACTGTCCCTCGCGTCCACGATCGCGTCGACGAATCAGGCGAAGGCAGTGCCTCTTCCAGGGAGTGGGATAGAGCGGGACGGAAATATGGTATCGCTCGCACGAGACGTGGAACGATTGATCTTGATGCGATTCGTTATAGATATGAAGGTAGATGGCGCTACCACCAATACTAGGCATGTCACTAAAACATATACGTAGTTCAGCAATTGTGCAAGCGACTGGAGGATCAAAAGAGCTTATGTCTGGTGCTCGAATCGACCAAAAATGTGATAGTGAGTTTTCTCATGAGGGTCAATAAATAGTAGCTCAGAGTCAGGATGTCGATAATCTCACACCCTCGAGGGTCGACTTTTGCGGCCCACCGCTATGATGGCGAAATTGTGGCGAAAAGACGTTTTATCGGACTATCAGCATGAAGGAATTGAGAGTGTACCTACGTTCACACACGAATATAATATGCTTCGTGCAGTTAGTTGCCCAATTGAGATTAGTCGCTTGCGTGTCAGAAATTTGGTTTAAAGGAATATAATCCTTTAACCTGAACATTGGTCACTTATTACTTGCCATTGGAGAAATGAGCAAGAAATTAAAAAAATGAAATGAAATGAAATACTTCTTTATTTCGTATAAACTTTGCAAGTACTTACGAATCGTCATAAAAAAACATTTCATACAATTATTTTTGCTTTATTTATTAAAGAAGCTTTTTAATTATTAAAGAGGTAAAACTTTCAGACCTAACATGACATTCTAGGAGGGACCACAGCCAGTCATGGTGGTCGGATTAATCGTTTTTAGGGAGGCTATACTAATAAGGCATGAGAAAAGTAGCAGAAACCATTTCATTTTAAAACAATAGACAAAATTTGGTTTTATAAATACCGCAATGATAAAAATGAAGCGTTTATCGTTTCATTTAGGTCATTTAAAATATAGCACGCAACAAATATCCCAATTAGGTACAATTCCGTTATCCATATCTTAAAGATTTATTTTAAATCTAAACACGATTAATACTACCAATTACGTTGCTCCGACAATGAACGTCTTTGTACTAGACGTCTCCAACATGCTTACTTACTTAATAAACAATTAAAACGTCGACATCCGTTCCGCGCAGTCGACGTCAAAAGGTTTGTTATTCTTAATTACTATTCGTCGTTTATGGCTTTGTTTATGTTTACAGAACTAGTTTGAATGCATGGTGTCCCACTTTATTTATGTAATAGGCGGCAAACAAGCAGACGGTTCACCTGATGGTAAGTGATTACCGCCGCCCATGGACATAAGCAACAACAGAGGAGTCACAAGTAAGTTGGCAGCCTTTGAGTTGGGGAAAGGAATAGGAGGAGGAGTGGGATGAGGGAGAAGGAATAGGGGATGGGGCCTCCGGAGTGTAACTCACGGAACGAAACGCAACAGTAAAGGGACTGTTACTTTAAGGCGATTTTCTGTGAAAGGATAGTACTTCCCCAATCGAGCCAGCCCATTCATGCTTAAATCAGCAAGGCTCTACTAACTAAAGCTCACAACTGCCATTATAGGACTGCAGGGTTTGGTGACATAGTAGAAAGTAAACCATATAATCGATGCCTGCATGTACAAGTTTATAACCAACAGCAGTAGCAGGCAGCAGATGTAGTGTCGTCGTGACATGTCAATATGGTCATGATTTCGAACCCAACCGCAGACAACGGTAGAAGTAAACAACTGTAGTACAAAAGCAGTTTTAGTTATTCACTAGAGATTTAAACTGTTGCTGCCCGATCCCTGGAATGGATGGGAATTCCAGGAAATCCCTTCTAAGTGCACCCCTACGGTCTCCAAGGAACATGTAAATTTCGGCTTTCTACGCCTAATCGTTTTGGCTGCAGCTAGTCTGTCCGTCAGTCAGTAACGCAAGGGTTTTATTTATACAGATTTATAATGTTACATTAATAAATGAATGTATACTTAGAGATATTACAAGTAATGGTGACAGCCATCACGATCACATCAGGTTTTAAACAAAAATAACCGCATCATTATTTTATTTATTATGTGTTTCTCTATCACGCGCACTTTTCTATCATATGGTGTTAAAAAAGTACACGGCCTTTTGGCAGGCGTACACGGAGACATAAGTCCAACGAGCAGAGGCCCTTTGAGAGTTTTAATCTAGGATGTGATAGGACATCTACTGAAGAGCCTCCATAACAGCACTATGAAGTACAGCCACGGATTAGCCACGGTAGGTGTAGGACTATTGTTACTTGTATGGAAACTAATTACTCTGGGCTATTGTGATGGGTGTTTAATGGATAAGATATTATGGAAACTATGGATGAAAACCGGCGTCTGCCCTATGTACTCTTATAGTACGTCGAAAAGGGGCCGACGGTGACTCGCCAACTCACTAGATGGTCCCTCTCTAAATAGACTTCAAGGTAAACAAGGTCTTCCATAAAGACAGAGGGCAACACCGGTGCGAGTGGCTAGGGGTGTAGAGCGGTGCGGCACCGGTTTCGCCATCGCGGGTCTTGTGACCCGGAGCGGGTTTCCCTGTAGTTACGCCCTTGAAAATGACACTTCCACCCGAGAGCTAATAGCTCTTGCGACTTCCATCTGGTCGGCCAACTAATGCAAGCCAGAGTTGAGAGTCCTGCGGGCCCTCTTGGAAATCCACTCCGACCAGCCCGTAAAGGCAAGCCGGAGAAGATCGACTCCATGAAGCATTCGGGACCGCAGTGTTGCCACACACATTCAGCTCGCCACAAAGCTGCTCTGCGGTTTGTAAGCTTCCATTTCATCTTGTAATACATTTTATGTTTATATTACAAGATACATACATACGTACATATACTCACGTCTTTTTCCCGTCGGGGTAGGCAAAAACAACAGAAGGCCAATTGCTCCTATCCTTACAAACCTCACGCGCTTCCTCTACACTCATTACTCTTGTCATACATGCTCGCTGGTTTCGGGTACTTCGGACCTTTCCGTTTCTTAGGACTTCTGCAATTTGATCGACGAATGTCTGACGAGGAAGATATCCCAAGATGAAGTGATGTTTGAAAGCCGTTACTCTGCCCTCCGAGTTTGCCTTAATCTCATGTTGAGATAACGACTACCTCAGAGGGGGTTAATTTATTTATTATTATCATACGAGAAGCGCGACCCTAACGCAATAGATGCAGAATTAATATAAATATGTTTAAATAACTAAACTAAATTATTACAGAACTATTTCACTTCACACTATACAAATTGGTTAATTAGTTCCTCTTTTTGCATCCAGTTCCCTCCTTCAATGTCTTGTACAACTTATTTTGATTTGCAGTCAGTCAGATTTGTTGTCAAACGTTTCATCCGTAATGTCGATAGAAACTATTTTAAGCTTTTTTAAAAACAAATAGAATACTAAGCTCGTTTAACCAAATATTAAAATATTTTGAATAAAGCTAACTTAGACTTTAAGCTGACGTTGAAAAATTAAGTAAACATTAAACTGAAATGCTGAAATACCTTCAGGTGTAAATAAATGTAAATAAGACATTATCAGACCTCCTGAATGCTGTCTTTCATCCTGTATCATTGTTGTGTTTTATATTAAGCTACTGAATAGCTTACGAGATAACTATTGCACCTGAATACCTGAAGCCATCACATCTTACAATTACGGTACCTTGCTATAATTACATATTGTTCTAAGTAGTCTTTGTGTTGGCCTGTAATTAGTGGAGGATTATGGCACATGGTCAGATAAGTCAAATGATTAGTAATTTGATGCCACTAAGTGGCTGTTGACAGCTGTATAATATATATTAATAGGTCACAGAAACTTAAGGAGGTATTCATTGATTGTAGTTATGGATAATATGACCTGAGCCTCAACCACGAGTTTCGTAACCGCACGTCTTACAGCGGTTAGACAGACGCTCAGCGTTCTGATTGGACTACTACAGGCTCGTATCGTCGAAGCATTCGGCACAAGCCAATCACTGCGTAAAACGTCTATCGAGTTGTAAAGTATTTTTGGTAAACTCGTGATACTGCAAATATTGTGGTATTTTTGCTCTCAGCTGACAGGAGTTTCACGCAAATATCAGGGGAAAGATGGTCATCACGTGGCAAAGTAACCAGTTTGGAAAAGTGTAAGGATTCCAAATATCTTAAGAAAATAGCTAATGCTAACTGATACTATCAAGCATTTTATTTGTCACTAACTTAAGCAATATAATTATTTTTGTAGGTTTATGTTCGTTGTCTGCATAAGGATGCAGACAACGAACATAAACCTACAAAAAATAGTATTATAAGAATAATACTTCAAACCCTTTGAAAATAAAACGTAAGTATTTGTTAATATTACAACAAAAAGTGAAAACAACGAAAGACCAACTTGTGTGACTCGTTATTTATCATTTCGTTTTTAGGGTTCCGTACCTCGAAATGAAAAAATGGAACCCTTGTAGGATCACTTTGTTATCCGTCTGTCAAGACCATTTTTCTCAGAAAAGCGTAAAGGTATCAAGCTGAAATTTATATGAAATAGTCAAGTCTACTGTTCCATGAAGTTGTGAAAAAATCAAACTTCTAAGTCAACGCAATCAAAAGATACAGCTATTTATGCCGCAAATTCTCGCAAATTTTGGAAACTCACAAGGGCATCTAAACCTACCGGGTACTCCCGTGAACTTAAAATCTTGAAATTTCGTACGAGGCAACTTTTTATAGGACAGATTAAGGGAAAAAATCCAAAAGTGTAAATTTTTAGTAACATCATAACTGTGATAAAACCATTTTAAAGTTACTATCTGTTTCATCATAAACGCGTAGAGTTATTAAATTGAAATTCATATCAAATACTAAGGTCTTAAATACAGTGAACCTATAATAAAATCTAACTTCTATGTCAACGCAATCAACAGAAACAGCAGTTTAAGCATATTTTCAAACAAGCAACAGAAAGCTACTCGCAAGGGAATCAAAACCTACAGGGTATTTCCCTTGAACTCAGAATCTTGAAATTTGGCACGAAGTAACGTCTTATAGCACAGATAAAGGAAAAATTGCAAAATATATATTTTTATTTGCATCATATAATTAAAATATTTTTAATAATTGTAAAGGTTCTACCCCGATCTTCATGAACCCGTAGAGGTATAAAATTGAAATTCATATCAAATGCTCAAGTCAAAACTAAAGGGTATTTCAAGTCAATCTAGAATCATGAAATTTAGCATGAAGCAACGTTTTATACCACATAGAAAAAAGATCGAAAACCTTGAAATTTTAGTTACATCACAATTTTTTTAAATAATCAGGTATATAATACCTACAGGTTGGTACGGAACCCTCGGTGCGCGAGTTCGACTCGCACTTGACCGCTTTATTTAAACTTGTAATACAAACTCAAGTGACCATTAAACTATAATACAATTCGCATCATTAATTATCCGCTCCGTTGTTTCAAGGGACAAAACACCCTTTTTTCCAAATCCGTTGCTTGCTCCAAGGGACAAAAGTCCCTGCCGTAGACTGCGCACAAGTAACTAATGTTCGTTTTATTAAAACTTAACGTATTGCGCTATATTATATATCAATAGACGCGTAATTAAATGAGCTTTCAAATGATACCAAATAACACCAAATAATATACATGTGGTCCACGCAAGGGCAGTATAAAGTGAAAATTAGAAATATTTTCCCGCCATTTTTGAGCGTGATTTTATATTTATGACATATTCCTTTTTCTCGTCGTTTTTTATTAAGGTAGGTATATAATTATTATACATAGTTAGAGAGGTTGTTTAATTTTTTTTAGAGGAAATAAATATGATTAAAAGAAACATTTTAATTTTAAACATAAAAAATAAAACAAAGATTTGATTGTTAATTGCCGCCTATTTCCGTATTTTATTTTTTTAAATACCTTTTTATATTATATATCTGATTCAAACCTACATAAGTTTCTTACCAATTAGATTTCCAAGCAAAAGAACCATTTCCGATAAGAATCCGATAAGAATTACTCTTACTCGAATGTGCAAAGTTGTTTACTTTTTCCCGCTAAAAATAACCTGAATATCCGCAAAATTTTTCGATAATCAATATCTCATGAATAATATACATCATATGATAGGTTTATTTATATACTCATAATAAAAAAATAACACAGAGCATAAATGTAACCTTATCAACATACATAATTATGTATTTACATTCAATAAAAAAGAAATGCCGTTTTTTTCGACAATTGTTTGTAAAAATCTCTTAAATTAAAGTAATACACAATATTTATATTTTTTTTGCTGTAACTTCATAATTAATTAGTTTATTCACAATAAAAACATAAAAGTATCTTATATAATTATAATATTTGTTTACAATGATGTTTTTAATCCATAATTATGCCCCGCGCGCGAAATGCAAAGTCAGCGAAATAATAATTTTTTTCAAATGCTAATATCTAAATTATTTTTCAAGCAAGTATTACTATAATTTTATATATTTGTTAAGATAATATTACCAGGTATATAACAAAGCAAAAGGAACCAAGGTAAAACTCGTATTGTTATCACGATAATCAATTTTTTCGACTAAGTCGTAATTGTTTACATAGCATCCGGTTCGGCCCCTCGCATAAAGTAAACACTTCATTTTAACGTATTGTATTTGGGATCCTATGAAAGAATAATTCATTTACTTGAACAAAAACATAACTACAACACCCTCACGCAACAAACGAATAAACAATGACTGATTTATTGAGCTCGCCCGTCAAGTGCTCGCGACGCGTTGAGCCGTAAGCACTTGGGATTTTTAGGTACCTACGCGAAACGACGGAGCGGGTATAGGTTTTCCAAAATGAAAGTAATTTTACTCTGATTTTTGAACTACGTGGAGTAAAAATCTTTTGAAAGGGGTATTATTAGAAATTGATTCAGCCAGTATTTCGATCAGAGGCTCAAGCACGAAATATTTGCGAATTTGATAAGTAAACGTATCGAGTCCTCGATAACAGAATTATAGCAGCCAGCACCAACCAATTTTGACATCTATCGTTTACTCGATGCAATGACTTTTTAGTATCGTACATAGGGATGTGGCCATGTGAGCTAAATGACCGTCTTACTGAATGAATGGTACGTTCCAAACTTGGTGAAATAGTTAATATTTATAAAATTTATATTGTAAAAACTCTTTTGTAGAAAACATAAAAAATATTTTATGGTTTCCGAATGTCCTTTCTTGTTATTGTCAGATGACGGACTTGTGTCATTAAATAAAAATCTAGTAAAGGGTGAAAATCATTTAAAATGACCATTTTGATAGCAAAATTTGTCCACACCCGATATTTTATGATACAGTTATTTTTACTATGTAAACACTACCTATTAGTACTCTGATGTATATTATCTAACTATATAACACACACATCTATATATGTTGCACATAATTAATTCAATAAATTCCTTCGCTCTCATCAAAGTCGGATAATATCCGTACAAAATAATGTGTCCTCTTCACGGGCTGCGTGACAAAAGTTATCAGAATAAATTTATTAGCTACAATATTTACTTATTGATGAACTTCTTGTCAAAACGTTGTTAATGGCTCTTGATTAGGATAATAAATAATTTATATTTATTACTAAAACAATTTAAATTTCGGGTACAAAATAACGTCCATTATTTTGTTCATTTTTGCTATTCATTTTTGTAACGTGCTATTTGGTATTATTTAGAATTTGTAAAATGGCATCACTCAAACTATAATGAGCCAATCACATGCCGGAATCTAATATGAGTCGGCCATTTTGTCTTCGAGTGAAAATAGTGAATGACGCGTGTTTTTTTGTCAGCGAGCAAAATTCCAATTTTAATTTGTCAGTTTTGTTTTGTTTCCAACAACGTGAATGAGTGAATCCTTATATTATTAAATTAATCAACTAAGTACATTAGTGTTGACATTTATTGAAATGCAAAGTGGTTGTAACTCATTGCGATTTCTGTTTGGCTTAACGTATTTGAAATTACTTTCAAAGTACAACGGTTTTTCATTTTTGTTATGATTTTAGTTACGTTACAAAAAGGAAAATATAACAATAATGAAGTAAAGTCGCAATCACATTGCTGATAAAATTTTAACAATTAAATTTGTGAGTGTATTTTTGTTGTATATAATATGAATCCGTATGTCTTTCTGTTTTTTCAAATTTAATTCATAAAACAAATGATAAAAAAATACAGTGTTTTATTGCGCAACACCGTAATTATACTAAATCAATAAAATAAATCAGATTCGGATAACAGTGGGTATTGTAACCGAGCCCTAATATTTCATTTTTGTTATTTTTTGTTACGCGTTTCATCTTTGTTACATTTTCATTTTTGATTCATTTTTGTCACAATGGTCATTTTAAATGATTTTCACCCTAAATCAAAATACGAGAAATTAAATCATTGGCACATTGTTATATAAAGAATTAGGTAAATACTATTATGGAAGGTGTTCGTGATACATTATTTTATGTTGGTTAAACTGCGTGAATACTACAATATAACGTGTTCAACGAGAAGTTTATAATAATATAAGTTTACAAGTTTCGTTGTTGTTGGAACACCTTAAATGCATGATGTCTAAAGAAGATTTCGGTTATTTGTATAGCTAAGAAGCATGAAGTTTTATACAGAAGCTAATAAAGTGGACCAGTGTTATGTACCTGACATTCAAAGCCTATTTTTATAAGAATATTTAGTTGAAAATAAAATAATGGTTATTGTTGTATTGGTGATTTTCATTTATTACTACAGCTTAATAAGATTAAGGCCTACCTCACATTGGGCGACAGCGTTACTCGAGCGTACACCCAGCGTGCGCTCGGCGTTCACTCTGTAGTACAAAGTGAATGCCGGGCTCACGCCGAACGGACGCCGAGCGTACGCTCGAGGAACGCTCATGACCAATGTGAGGGAGGCCTAATAGACAGCTATCTTATCACATGTCTTCTGACTAAAGCGTTCGTTTTTATTGATATTCAGTCATATCCGATAGGGCTAGAAAAGACGCCGATATAAGACTCACGAATTATTTACGGCAGATACTCGTCCGTCACCTAAATTTTATTATTATACTCGCTGTGCCCGCATATTATTATTTCAAAATCAGGGGGTTTTAAAACACAATACAAACTCAATTTTACCCCCTTGAAGATACAATATGAAAATCCTTCCTAAGTGTTATAAAATAAATCCACAGTCCAAATTGTATGTTTCTATCTTCAGCGTTTGATTATATGTTAGTTAGGATAAGTTTTTTTTATACTTGTAGAGTAGAGCACCTAGTTAATTGTAGAGTAGAATACGCAGGAGTGTTAAAATAGTCTCTAAATAACATCCTATGTTCATATTAGAAAATTGATATGATGTCGATGTCGATTGATACTTTGTTTTTCGTATATAATTTTCACACTTATTTTTACATGCTCGCAACCAATAAATTTGCGTGTTTGCTTCTTTATTGTGTCAATCCTACATTCAAAAGGAACACATAAAATATGAAACTACATAAATATTCATCATAAAAAGACTCAAAACGTATAAATACGATATATTTATATGTTTCGAATCTTTTCTCACCAACAAATTCTAGGTGAAAATTGTTTCAACAAAATGACATTAGATTTACATTAGGTTTACTTTGCTTATGTCAAATCAGGAGTTCGTGCTGCTGCTAGGATGATGTATCTTGGTCCTAGTGCTGCCATTTTTTGCTTATTTGTTAGAAAACTCGATACATTTACATGACATTTACCGCAGGATTGTCGTCGAAAGTAGTTTGTGCTGCCAATATTAGTTGCATCTTACGCACGATATGTACAATTGCCATTTGACATTTACGATACGAATACTTTCTCGATAGTTTTTCGTGCTAGGGCCTCAGATTAGACGACCCGGTAGCGAAGCTGGAGGGTAAACGGGTAAGATTCCCGCTCAAGTAAAACATTTGTGTGTGTGAACATGGATGTTTGTCTTGGTCTGTGTATTTCTATGTGTAAGTGCGTATTTACAAAAACAGGTATACATGTATGTTTATCAATTCTCTAGTACAAGCTCCGCTTATCTTGGGACTAGATGGTGTTGTTTGTGTGGTAGAATTATTTATTTAATATTATTTAATATTATTATTATTTCTTTTTTTTATTTTTTTTCTCTTACAGTGCTGATCTCTGCAAAATATGCTCCTTCGGTCGGCTCTTACGACACCCCTACGATGAAATGGAGTGGTGACATTCCTAATCCGTCACCACACGTACGAAAATCTTTGTAATTCTATAAACCGAAATTCTTTCGAAGTGAAATAAACTTTTTTTCATTTCCACACTTTTGTATTTAAGTATGCCTATATCGTAAAAAGAAAATGCTTCGCAAGTCTTTCCTTGTGCTGATAGAATTGTGTTCAATTCGTAAAATGAGATTTTGGTTGTAAAATTGTCCATTGCCACTTCATTTAGATAAAATTATACTAAGTAAATTGTATTTCTTACAATATCGTTGGTTCCGAGATATGAATCTGCTTTGATATTAATGTTGTGACTGTATATAGAACTGTATCGTTCATGTTTTTGTCACAGTATTAAAAGTTCATTATCGGATTGAAATGGGACCAATCCAAGGGAGGTTTTAACCCCCTATTCAATAAAAACGAATCTTCTGAATAGAGTCATATACTTTGAACGAGGTATATAGATTTTGCTCTGAAACTACAACCAGAACCGACGGTTTTATTTGCACCCCCAAGCATGTAGCGTTTTGATATAAATACCACACACAAGGTCAACCATCCATCCAATACTATAGTTTCACGCCTGTATCCCCGAAGGGGTAGGCAGAGGTGTAATATTACACCCACATTTCGCCATGAATTTTTAGGTCCCACGTAATAGGGGGCGAGCCTATTGCCGTACCGGGCACATTACCAGTCTCCGTGCTGCTACTGAGAATTTCCTATCGAAAAAAACCAATAACACTTTGCCCGACCCGGGAATCGAACCCGAAACCTCCTAATCCCACGCGCACATTTATGCCGCGAGACCAACGACCATCCAATACTAAAAATAATAAATTAAAAACTTAATATATAAGATTATCTTCTAACAGATTTAAGTTCACTTAATGTAAGTATTCTTAAGTCCTTGACTCGGCTTACTTATGACCGATCCGCTCAAGATTTTTAAGTGGTTTAAGACGAAATGAATAAGAGTATCCCTCTTAAGCGAATGAATTTGAGCACTTCATGTGGTATCACGGGGATTGGCCGGTCAAGTTTGTTTGAAAAAACAAATTATCTAAATATTGAAGATTAGTCTAAAGTAATACTACTTTTATTTTTAAATATTGCAGTGATTTAAGTATGTATCTAATACTAATATATAAAGCTGAAGAGTTTGTTTGATTGCTTGAACGCGCTTATCTCAGGAACTACTGGACCAATTTGAAAAATTATTTCAGTGTTGGAAAGCCCATTTATCGAGGAAGGCTATATAGCACGCTATGAGCCACGGCAGATAAAATATATTTGAATGCGTCTATGAACATCAAAGTCGGGTTGCATCCGCGAATTACGCCTTAAAGTCCGGGGTCCGTTTTCTTCTCTAACTGTGTGCGCATTGAATTGTTAATCATCGCTTGCCCTGTGCGTTGGGGTGCACGTTAAAGGTCAACGCTCATTAGAGCCACCCGGCACCCTCTCCGCACCGCCTCGCCTCGTGCGGTTAGTATTCTTTATATGGATTTGTATGGGTATGCGCTCACTACATCAACTCCGTAGCGTCACCGGATCGCCTCTGTCGTAAGCCGTCCACGCGCGGGCGGCGGGTGGTCCACCCGCCGTCCGCGCGTGGACGGCTCGGTGGCAACTCGCTGCTCGCATGCTTGCCGCGCGTTGACGGCTCGTCGCCAACGCGCGGGTCCGAAGCGGACCGCGCGCTGCCCGCGAATGATTCACGTCCGAGTGTTACCAGATAAACGGTAAATACCGTAGATGCACGGTAATTTTGAGCAAAACACGGTCTACGGTAATAAGCTACTACCGTGTTCTTTTTTAAGGTATTTTTAATAATTAATTACCGAGTAAATTATACTCTTATTTTTACTCAAAAATATATTATGTTCTTACGAGTAATCCTTTATTGGTAACACTGGCTGTCGCAGTTGGTGATGTCGGGGAAATCATTAACGATTTCATTACTTGACAGGTAATATAATCCGGCAGAATTAAAAATATTTTAGGTAGTGTTTTTCATGAGCATACCTTAATATGTTAAAATTTGTAGTTAGTAGGTGTATTCATAGACGAAAGTTTAGTATCTAGTTGTGTGGTCATTGCATTACTTGAAAAAGTTAATTGATATAAAATGGAGTGCCAATTCACGTTTGTAAAATTTGGCATTACGAAACACACGTGTAGACCTAGTGCCTATTGTTAACAGACTATTCGAAAATTCGTGGACCGAGCGACGTCCACTCGTTGACCGCGCGGCGTTCACTCCTTGACGGCGCGCAGTCCGCTCGTTGACCGCGCGACGTTCACTCGTTGACGGCGCGCAGTCCGCTGGTTGACCGCGCGAGTGGGTGCCGGGTGGCTCTAATGAGCGTTGACCTTAAGCCACCGGGCGTCATGAAGATCTTTGACGGTCGTTATGAGGAGTCAGCACCTATGAAGTTTTATTGCCCGTTCATTCTACCTATTGCATTGCGAACGTGACAGTAAATGTTTTATATTTTTTTTATAGTCTCACGTCTACGTCTACGCCATCCCCGAAGGGGTAGACAGAGGTGTAATATTACACCCACATTTCGCCATGAATTTTTAGGTCCCACGTAATAGGGAGCGAGCCTATTGCCGTTGCCCGGCACATCACCAAACTCCGTGCTGCTACTGAGAATTCGGAAAAACCCAGTAACACTTTTGCCCGACACGGGAATCGAACCCGGGACCTCCGATCAGCAATCGCATACGCTATCCACTGGACCACGGAGGCAGTCAGGAGGCAGTAAATGTAAATATAATATAATATATATAAAATTCCACCACATTCACAAACACCATCTAGTCCCAAACTAAGCAGAAGCTTGTACTGTGGGTACTAGATAATGGATAGACATACATATATACTTTTTTTTGTAAATACATACATATTATACATAGAAACACCCAGACCAAGACAAACATCCATGTTCATGTACACGAATGTTTGACTTGAGCGGGAATCGAACCCGCGACCTTCGGCGTAGCTGTCGCTGTAAATGTAGAATCATTAAGTAATTAACTTCAATTTTTACATTCATAAGCGTCACTTTGTGGAAATGAAAGTGAATAAATGATTTTGACTTTGACTTTTAATATACTAACATAGTAAAAACAGAATAGTAAGCTAGCTAAGGCCGCTCGGCGAGTTAATTGCCTACTCTTACGATGACGCACGGGTTGTCACGTGTTTACACCGCGGCGCCGCCGGCTTTGTCGGCGCGCGCTATTTCGCCGTTTTTTTAAGTGATTGCGCTGAATACTACAGAATTTAAGCTTGCATATATTTCTTTTCAAATACCTCCTGACTAGCTAAGCGTTATATAACTATCTAAATGCCCTTTATAGCGAGAAAAATGTAACAAGTTTAATTTACTGTCGTTTAACACATTGTATAATATTAATAACGTTTATTACAAAACTGAATGTACATAAACAATGGTCGCGGGCGAGCAGTGAAGTACCTACATGCATGCGCGCGATCAGACGCGCGGCGCATCCCGTACTGAATCCGCGCCGAGCGTTCCGCGCTCGTGAGATTGTGTGCGTGAAAAGTGCGTGCGTACACGCCGCCCCGGCGACTCACGCATACATTCACACCAGCGCGGCGGCGGCGGCCGATTTGTATGAAGCTATCCTACTATTCTGTTTGTACTATGATACTAATCTTTACGATAGAATATAGCTATCTCTTTGGGTTGCAAAGGTCAAACGGGTGCTCTGCGGAAATATACAGTCAAAACTGGTTAGACATAGAAAAAAGACTAGTTAACGGACCCTAGGATGTAACCGGGATGATGTCATCATCATTCCAGTTGCATCCCAGGGCCCGCATTGATCTCATGGTCAGTGGTGAATGGCTATCTGTATGTATCACTACCAGGCTACTGCTGCCTCAAACAAAACCGTATTACTATGTTCACGAATTAAAAAAAAAACATGGCCGAAAAAAAAAATTGCGTACCTATATATATTTCACATGAGTTAAAGTTATTTTGTGTGACGAAGCTGTTGACTGCTCAAAGAAAAATAAAAGAAGGGTTTAACAAAGAAAGAATCAATCTTGCGGCACGGGTTACAATCGATCCGACCCGTATTCACAAAGTGTGGTGAACCTTAACAAACAGAACAATTCAAAATCAACATACATGTGTTTACTCTATCTTAAAATAAAAATCAGAATGTTTCAAGACAGTTCAGTAAATAATTAGGGCGATCTCATGCAATTTCAATTTGTTGTCATGTATTTTTTACAAAGGAGAAATACCAAATACGGCCTGTAGCAGCCAGAAAGTAGTGAATCGTTGAAATGAAACATATAATTTTTAAAATGTATACATCGCTTTCGTTTCTTGATAGAGCTTCGGTGAAAGATTTTAGTTTTTAAAGATTATTGTTTTGAATAGGCTATGGTAATAGCGGATGAATGTCTTATGTTGCCAGCATTATAAATAAAATGAAGTATGGTAGGCAGAAATTGTTTTAAGGAAATAATATTTTTATTATTATATTAGAAAACAATATCTCTTATTTACTTTACAAATATAGTCGTACAATGAATAAAAAATATATAATTTATTATTTATATTCCATAATTATTAATCGGTAAAAATCGTTTTATTTTTTAATCCATAGTTTTATTTTTTTTCAAACCATTGCAACACATTTTTTATTTGTTATGTCATTCGTGTTGCTACTACCCACAATATACTTATCTTTAGTTGATGAATGATTGTTTTGCTCTGATTAATTGGTGTTTTCGTGCAGGTTAAATTGTAATATAGTTGAATATAAGTTCAATAATAATAATCACTACCTTCTACCCATGCTAAGAATATGCAGCGGTGTTCGTGATTGTGGTTAGTTTTTTTGGACGAGTATAGTACGAGGTTCCCTAGTACACAGGTGATAATTCATTATTATTGGCCTCTCCTTTATGTAGTTTTTGTTCTATATGACACAAAGACATACCTTTATTTACTCCTAGGTATTATATTTATGTTAAAATTCAATTTTAAGGTATATTAAGTTGTGGAATAATTTCCATTTCAAATATCTCGTATCTTATTTCCACCAAAAGTTATTTAAAAAAAAAATATACAGGGTAATAGAGTAGTCATTTATCTTCAAAACACATGGCTTCGTGTTTGTCCTTGCCAGGCCCATAATGTATGGCCAAATGGTACATCTCCTTTCTACAAATTAACATTTTAATGTATCTTATTGCTAGAAAGCAGACAGGAGAACAGGCAAAGACTTCTGTCTTTGCCTGTTCTCCTGTTGCGTTCTTTATTAAGCTACTGCTATGTGGCTTTGGCCTACTTAAGGTGTTGATACCATATCATGGTTGAGACTTAATTCATTGACACTTTCAACCTTATTTATAATTATAATATTATAATGTTAGTTTACTTTCGGAATATTTTCATAAATTGCAGCTAAAAACCGTCTCAATCATTCTATAAAGAAAGCATTTGTTTTGGAGCTTCCAGTCCATTGACAGACGCAGATACATGCACATCAAACTTCTCTTTTCGAATTAGTGGTTTATAGACAACAAAATATTATATATAGGAATTTGGTTTTGGTTCTTTTGAACTTAGGGAAATGTTAAGCCACAAATTCACTTCAATTTCCCTTTATCAAGAGTTAGTAACGCGCAGGTGACATGGTGGCTGTGTAGCCACGACTTTTGTTTTCAAGCTATGGGGCAAGGGCGACGAGCCGATCCGGCGAAGTTTTAACAGAACGCTTCCAAACCCAGCTGTTTCCGCCTCTTAACTTACTTATGATTTCCTGATGCTTTAATGCAAAAAGCATGTTGCGAGGTCACATGTCGAGTCTACCTTCGTGTTTCTCTCAGGTCAAAGGGGAAAATAATGAATGTACAAAAGTATTTATTTTTTTGCGTCAGTAAATACTTCTCAGAGGAATAAAAAAATCATAATATACTAAACATTTTATTTGGTTGTAGTAATTACCATAGCACACTAATTGCTTTCAGTGGCTTGCGACTGAAAATGTGACAGATAACATAACAACTGACATATTTTATAAATGGGAACTTACTATGTAAGAAACAAAAGGTTTTATAAACGATTTCCTAATAAACAAAAACATTGTATTTTATAATAAAATGAGTCCCTACAAATATTTAATAGATAGTCAGTTTGTAATTTGAGAAAATCTATATATTATAATAATTCCTTCGTGTATTTCTAAGTTTTTACATTTTATCTTCATTCATGTGTTATCTGATAACTATTGCATTGAGTTTTTTAAGTTCAATTAACCCGTGAACCATCCATTTTTAGTTTAATATTCTTTTTTTATAAATTCTGCCACTTGCTCACCAATCATCACAACAGTAGCAGCAGGATTCGCGCGAGTGATTGTGGGCATCACACTGGCATCCGCTACTCTAAGACCTTTCACTCCAAGTACCTTCAAGTTACCATCGACCACAGTTCCCATAGGACATGTGCTTGTAAAATGATTCATACTGTATGATAAACATTGTACGTAACAACGTAAGTACTCCTTGCTTTCTGGCTTAAATTCCTTACAATTTGATGGATCTACAAATTCGGCATTTAGTTTTTTGTAATGTGTCGTATTAAGAATTGGCGCCAAATTTTCAACATATTTTACTAATTTATCTATATCTTCGGGATCTGAAAATTTGCCGGTAGTTATCACGGGAGTGTCAGTTGGGTCAGAACTGCGCAAAGTGACTTTGCCTCTTGATTTTGGTGACAAATCATAAATTTGATTAAACACAGCCATTTTGCCTTTGTTATGTTTCTCTATCGTGTCGCATATTTCATGTTTGAAACGGTATGAGAAAGAACAGAAATTAAAAACAACATTATCTTGTACAATAAAGTTGTTGCTTCCGTAATCAGGGTAGTTTTGATTCTTATCAAGAGCTACAAATCCTCTAAATGAAATTGCTGGGAAAAGGTGGGGGTCGATTGGATATGATGGTGAGTCAAAATTGTTTAGCTTGTGTAAAACTACTACAGCGGTATGATCCTGAAGATTTTCACCTACTGGTAAATCGGCAATTACTTCAATACCTAGTTTGGTTAGTTCGGCTTTGGGCCCTATACCAGACAACATCAAAAGTTTAGGAGTATTGAATGTACCGGCAGACACAATTACTTCTTTTTCAGCATTAATACCTAATTTTTGACCATCTTTCGTAACGACTTCGACACCAGTGGCTTTGCCATCCTTTATCACGATTTTAGTAACCATAGTCTCTTTCAGTACATGTAGGTTGCGTCGATCTTTGACAGGCGTTAAAAAGGCAATAGCTGAACTCTGTCTATGACCATCTGCAATGGTCGTGAGAAATCTAGAATAACCTAAAGGATGTTCAGGATTGTGATCTTTAACAATCTCTTCGCCAAGTTCTTTGAAAGCCTTCATATAATCCGAAACATCTCCATGGTTTTCTTTAGTGACTGTCCAATATCCGGAAGTACCATGATATCTACTATCGTTCCATGATCCAAGGATATCAGGCACAGCCAGTTTTTCACTCTTTTTGAACATAGGAAGAACATTTGCCCATTTCCAAGCATCATCTTTTGCTACTGTTGCCCAAGAGTCGAAATCGATTGGATAGCCTCGGGCATATTGCATGTAGTTCAAGGAGCTGGTTCCTCCTAGCATTTTGCCTTGAGTTGTTTGCAGATAGGGCTCTTGATTGCATTGCTTAAAGACATCTTCTTTTTCTGATGTATAGTTCCAGTCGAATCGCGAATGTTGCATATAAAGGAGAGCGCCAGGAAGCTGAAAATAAAGAACAGTGATTTTTTTTCGCTCTTTTTGACTTTGTATGTGCTTATTATAATTGATTATCATATACATATGGCTTAAAATTGTATGCTCTACAGATTAGTATTCCACATTCAATAATACATATAAATTTGTAATATGCGTGTATGTCTCAAAATATTGAATACCTCAGATAAAAACAGATATATTTTAGTGTGTGCTTCTGTATATAATATACGTGTGTGAACTTGTTGAATAATTAATAATTGGATTATAGATTATAATATTAGTAGTAACGGGTCGACATCGCTTAATTATTTGGCTGTGGATGACTGTCACCTCATGATCACGGCTGCTGTAACCCATGCTGAAACTTCAAGGGATATATAAGCTATAAGCTTTTGCCCGCATCCTCGCGCGCGTTAAATTCGGGTTAACACAAATCTTCTTTCAGTATCAGTCATAACCGCAATAAGTAACCTACTTATTGCACTAATGGTTAGGAGACAAACATGATGCAGTTTTGAGTAGCAATTCTTATTTTATATTTAACTGCTTCCTAAACAAATGTGCATTTAACTCACTTATTCCGGATAGGCCGCCGGCGGACGCGCCAAAAATTTTGCGCTTAAACCCCAAGAGGCCGCCGGCGGCCGCTCACTTACATTAAAAAAAATACCTTAATTCACACGTTTAGAGACGACTTTTGTATGAAAAATGTTAGTGCGTTCCGTTCTTTGATACATTTTCTACATTCTGAGCATAAAATATTGTATAATCTGTACATCTACAGTTTAGCTTTGACAGTCGAAAAACTTCAAAAATTTGCATCGCGCACGCTTCGCGCGCAGTTCCGTGATTTGTTTGTGTTAGTATTTTTTTGTGTATTTGACGTAAGTAAGTACCTAGTATTTCTTATTAGAAAACTATTTTTTAGGTAATTAGAAGTGATTTTATGTAACTGGTTGAATGAACTACATCGTAATATGGCACGAAAAAGTTTGTTATTATGTGACTGATTGCGAAGTGATTTGTCATTGTTGTGAAGTTTGAATCTGTAAAAACAATATAAATATTTGACTAAATACTTTATTTTGCCTGACAGAAAGAAAATTTAACAATGATTACAATATAGTTTATTGAATTAAAAAATATGATTTTGTTGTAGAGTTATTACATAATATATTTTGTACAACGCAATTTTTTCGACGCTATTACATCTAAGGCGCAGGGGCTGTCAAAATCGTGTCAAAAAATTTTCACGGGGCTGATAAGTTTCTTATTTATTGCGGTTTTCATTAGTAAGAGCCAAATTTCAAACGACAAAGTTTTAACCTGTTACTATTAGAAAAACGGGATGTTACACTTTTATGTCAAATACCTATTAATAAACAGAAGTTTGCAAAACATTATTTTTCCTCTCACCGATTTAGTATGAAACTGTTTTCGGTAAAGCTAATTCTACTCATCATATCTGCGTTTAGATGTGTTTTTTTAAATAATTTGAAATCGGTTAAAATTTTATAAATCAAACTAAAAAAGTACAATTACAATGGGAATAACTTCGCTATCTTACTTATTAATTCTGGTCTATTATCCAGTATTTAAAGTTCAACGGTTACTAATTTTCTGTCAAGAAAGTACCGCGATTAAGATCAATAATACACAAACTGGTTGTTATTCATCCAAATTTATTTTATCACCTTCAAAATATGCTCCTTCAGAAACATTACACTTACGCCAACGAATAATCCAATCATCAAAACTTTTTGAAACGCTGTTTCCGGAATTGAGTTCAATCCTCGCCGCGAATTCTCCTTTATGTCTTCTACCGATTGAACACGGGTGCCACGAAGTGGTAATTTGAGTTTAGGAAAAATAAAAAAATCAGCTGAGGCCATATCTGGTGAATGTGGTGTACAATGGTATTTGTTGAGTGTTTGGTCAAAAATTCGTTCAGAATGATGGCCTTGTGCAAAGGCGCATTATCGTGGTGCAAAATCCAAGAATTCTTTTTCTTCCAATTTTCTCTCTTAAACGCCGCATAACGCTCAAATAATATTCTTTATTTACCGTTTGACCTTCGGCAAGAATTCCAAGTGCACAACACCGCGATAGTCAAAGAAATGACTTTGGCGTGGTTTTTCCGGTTTCGGTTCAGTGTGAAGGCGCCACTCCGAAGTTTGTTGACTAGTTTGCATGTGGTAGCGCCATCTACCTTCCTATATATAACTAATCGCATCAAGATCAATCGTTCCACGTCTAGTGCAAGCGATACCATATTTCCGTCCCGCTCTATCCCACTCCCTGGAAGGGCACTGCCTTCCGCCTGATTCGTCGACGCGATCGTGAACGCGAGGGACAGTCTAGAACATTCCTCCCGCTGAGAACGCCGTCTCGATACCGCTCCGCGCCGCACCGTTGTATGTGATTTACCGCTTCCACCAAGGAAAACCCGCTCGTGAGTGAAGTGAAAACAAGCAGCTACATCACGAAAACACCAGGAGGAAAAGAAACGAAGAAGGCTATATAAGGTAAGTGCCTTCCATCCTGGAAATATCCTATACCCACTCAATCACCTCCTCCCGTATCCATCTCCTCTTCCCTTAATTCCTTTCCAGGCGGCGAAGAACCGCTATCCTCTGAATACAGTCCATTTCCTTCTCCAAGTCACCTACCCTAATCGGTTTCGGTGTATCGCCGAACCATTTTTTTTGATCCATACGAGTCGGATTCATTTACGTTTTATACGTTATACCGCTATACCTAGGCAGTTATAGCACCTAGCTATACTCCTAATATATTCACATAATCGTCACATGGTTATTTCCGCCCGCATCAGTAGGTAAACTTTTATGTAGCTACCTACTTATTAAATTATTATTTCTGCAACTATCATAGTTGTCTTATAAATCTCATATTTCAATCAACTTTAATTCCTCGGCTCTAAGGTGTTGCCTAATTAGCCTACTTAGGTAAAATAATAGATACATTAGATATTCTTATTTTGTTTCGTTCTCATTAGCTTATACTTACGTAAGCATGTCACAACAAAAGAAGTCACGCGTGTCGGAAGACAAAGAGATGACAATCTTAGAAGCGAAACGCAATATTTTATTTGAGAGCATTCAAAATATCTATGAACGATCAAAAACCGCATCGATGTCTGACAGTAATAGCGAAGCATTTCTCAGTTATTGTACAACAGTAGATAGTATTCGAACAGATTTTCATAAGTTGTTAGACGATTATAACGCAAGATTACTTTCTATCAATCCTGATGAAAAACCGAACTATCAGGCGTATACCTCATTCGAAGATCTTTATTGTATTATTAAGCGTATACAATCACAATTGGAGGGTAAATGTTCGGCAGAGCCCGTTGCCGTGGCCCGCAAGCCGAAATTACCGCAAATCGAGATTATGTCGTTTGACGGAGATATACGAAATTGGCCGTTATTCTATGCAAGTTTTAAGTCTACAGTGCACGATAATGGTTCTCTGACAGATGCTGACAGGTTGTACTATTTAATAGGTAAACTGTCACCGAAGGCCCAGTCCGTATTTGCAGGTGTCACACCCAGTGCTGAGAATTATCAGGTCATATTTCAGTCACTGCTTGACAGATATCAAGACACGCGCGTCTACGTACTTTGACCAAGCTTTATATAACTTCGTAACCGCGGTTAATTCTCTTAGGAATTTAAAATTAGAAGATCTTTCCGACTTTATGTTGCTTCAACTCGCTTTAAAAAAGTTTGACACTGATACAATTCGCGCATTCGAGATGACGGAACGCAATAATAAAATACCTACACTAGATAGTTTTATTTCGTTCATCAAAGATCAGTGTCGAATATTTCATAATACGCAGTCTGGTTCACCTGGCCCGTCTAACACTAACAACAACAAACAAAGGTTGAATAAATCGCGAAATAGTAATAATAACTCAATCCCTAATCCACAATCTTACGTAACATGTTCGGAATCTAATAGTAATAATTCACAGAAGTGTCTGTGCAGTAATATAGTGCACGACCATTACTATAAGTGTCCCACCTTTAATGATTTAAATCCAATTGCTCGTTTTAAAAGCGTAAAAGATAACAAAGCTTGCATTAATTGCTTAAGCATAAAACATAAAACGAGTAATTGTTCCAGTAGAACGAGATGTCGCACGTGTAAACAAAAACATCATACACTGTTACATTTTGATAAAAATAACCGGTTGTCAAGTCAAGCCGCTAACCTTGACACACTTACGAGTACGTCGCAAGTGCAGAACTCGGTAGATGCGCCTACCACGCCTCGCAATAATGAGATATCGTTGTGTACGACATCCATTGCGCGGGCGGCACGCACGCGCGGACGGCCTTCGCGCGCTTGTAGTGATCAGAGCAGTGCTAGGCCGCCATGTATGGCGTCTAAGACTGTTCTGTTAGCGACAGCGCAAGTTATCATATATGATGTCAATGGGTCGCCGCACATGGTACGTTGTCTGCTAGATAGCGCATCTCAGACCAATTTAATAACGTTAGAATTGTTCAAACGCCTCGGATTATGGAATAACTTTAAAAATACGAACTCAATAATCCGAGGGATAGGCGGATCAGAAAAACATTGCAAAGGTTCCGTAGATAATAAAATACATTCGCGTTTTAATAGGGACATTAATTTTAACATTTCTTCGCTTATCGTGGAACGTATTACAGACACGTTGCCAAACGCTAATGTGGACGTGTCGCTCCTCACACATCTCGAGTCACTACCACTAGCGGATTCGGAGTTTGCGAATCCGGCAGACATTGATGTTTTGATCGGAGCCGCAATATTCCCGCACTTGCTACTTACTAAAGTGGTACGTAGTGAGCAAAATAACTTACCGCCCGCTATTGAGACGGTATTCGGGTATGTAATTATGGGTACCGTACCTACATTACATACTTCTCAATACGTTACGTCTTGCTGTTGTTCTGTTCTTCAAGAAAACAATATTGACTCTCTTCTCAAGCGATTTTGGGAGCTTGAAGAGGTTACCGCACCGCCCTCGATGAGCCGTAAAGATCTCGAGTGTGAAGAACATTTCCGCGCTACCACTGTTCGTGACGACAGTGGCAGATACGTTGTGGCGTTGGCATTCTGTGGTGACCCTTATTCGTTAGGCGACTCGTACGCTGCTGCGCTCAGACGTTTCCATTGTTTGGAACGTAAACTTGATGCATCACCTAAGTTACGCAGCGCCTATAATGACGTCATTCGTGACTACATAGATAAAGGTTTTTTGAGTGTAGTTGTAAACAACGAGGGCAACTCTCTGCCCTCATATTATATCCCGCGTCACGGCGTAGTTCGCGAAGATAAAACCTCTACTAAACTTCGTGTGGTTTTAGACACTAGTTGTAAGACTACATCGGGTCAGTCGATTAATGACATTTTGCATGCCGGCCCCAATCTACAGGGTGATTTATTTAACATCATAATAAAGTTTCGTCTTTTCCAAATCGCTCTGTCAGCTGATTGCCGCCAAATGTTCCTCAATATCGGCGTTCGCGAATCTGACCGTAGATTTCAACGGGTCTTCTATCGTTTTGACAGGAAAGAACCTTTATCTGTGTATCAGTTCAATCGTGTTTGCTTTGGACTCAAGTCTAGCCCATATCACGCGTTACGAGTTGTTCGCCAGTTGATCGCTGATGAAGGCGATCACTTTCCCGCCGCAGCGGCTGTTGCCACTTCCGCTTTGTACATGGATGACATTGCCTGTAGTGTCATATCCGCTCCGCTAGCAATTTCGCTTTGTGAAGAGGTTATTCAGCTTTTCAAGCGAGGCCAGTTTGATCTTGTCAAATGGACAAGCAACTCTAAGGAGGTTCTCGCACGCATACCAGATTCTCATAAGGCTTCTCCAGACATTGAGTTTGAGAAGTCTGTACCGCATAAGGTTCTCGGTTTACGCTGGGACAAATCCTGCGATTGTTTTCGGTTTGACGTCTCACCACCGGATGATAAGTGCACCAAACGCACTATGCTGTCCACAGTGGCTCGACTATGGGACATAATGGGTTTTGTGGCTCCCACAATTTTGTACGCCAAGCTCTTGATCAAAGAGCTTTGGCTATCAAAGTGTGAGTGGGATGAAACACCCCCTGACCATATTGTCGCCGCTTGGGGCCAGTTTTGTATTGAGCTTACCGCGCTCAATCAAGTTACTATTCCGCGTCATCTTGGGTTGGTAGATGGATGTACCATCAACTTGATAGGTTTCGCTGACGCCAGCGAGCGTGCTTACGGCGGAGTCGTATATCTGCAAGTCCGCATTGGTTCTAACTACTCGGTGCAGTTAGTTTGTGCCAAGTCTAAGGTCTCGCCTGTTAAAACCGTTTCAGTTGCGAGACTGGAGTTGTGCGCGACCCTTCTGCTGTCTCAGTTGCTCCGCAAGGTTCAAGACACAGTTTTGCCCCACTACCCCATTAATAAATTATACGCATTCTCCGACTCCAAAGTAGTGCTCGCTTGGATTCATTCTTCTCTCATCGCTGGCAGACTTTTGTCGCCAACCGCGTTAGCAAATTGATTGAACTGGTTCCTGCTACTTGTTTCAATCACGTCGCGGGTATTGAGAACCCCGCAGATTGCTTGTCTCGTGGTGTCACTCCACTTAATCTTCTGCATCATCCATTGTGGCGTCGTGGACCTTCTTGGATCTCCCATGATCCGTCAGAATGGCCCATGCAACCCTTTGACCACAGTGCAGAAGACGAAGATGTACCCGAGCGGAAGTCTGTTTCTTATCCCGTGATTGCTGAGGTTGCGGAGTCTCCCATCTATGCACTCGCACTACGCATGTCATCGTGGTCTAAGTAACTCCGCGCCATCGTTTATGTCTATAGGTTTCTTAGGCACCTACCTAATGAGACTTTTGTATCAAGTACTGATCTGAAATTCGCAGAATGTAAGTTACTACGAGCTGTACAAGCTGTTCATTTTAGTAACGACATTCAAAATTTAAAGGACAATGTACCTTGTTCTCCCGCTATCCTTAGACTCAAGCCGTTTCTCGATGAACATGGCGTCATACGCGTTGGGGGTCGTCTGTCAAATTCGGATGAACCTTATAACTACAAACATCCTTGTATTCTGCCGCGACATGATCATGTTGTCGACCTTCTTGTTGATTTTTATCACAAGAAGCACCTCCATGCCGGTCCGGAGTTGCTTATGTCCTTACTTAGGCATAAGTATTGGATTTTAGCCGCTCGACGAATAATTTGTCACAAGATACATAAATGTAACGTCTGTTTCAAATTTCGTCCGCGTCCGACTTTCCCTCCCATGGCCGATCTCCCTAGCCAGCGCGTCAACCAGGTTGCTAAAGCGTTTACACACACCGGTTGTGATTACGCAGGACCACTGCAGTATACGCCAGTGCGTGGTCGAGGTGTTAAAAGCCGTAAAGCCTGGCTATGTATTTTTACATGCTTAACGACGCGCGCTACGCATATTGAAGTTGCGACAGATTTAAGCACGGTGTCATTCCTGGCAGCCCTTAAACGATTTCTCTCACGGCGCGGCCCTATACAGTGTTTGTACACGGATAACGGCACTTGTTTTGTGGGCGCAATTTCTTATTTACGCGACTTTTATAAGTTTCTCAGGGAAGAATATCGTACTCGTCTTCAGGAGGAACTTTCCATAAATCATATCGACTGGAAGTTTATTCCACCAGCATCACCGCATTTCGGTGGATGTTGGGAAAGTATGGTCAAAGTAATTAAAACGCATCTCTTCAAGGTTATAGGTCAACAGATCCTCTCTTACGAAGAGCTTTTAACTGTCCTTGCACAAGTCGAGGCACTGATCAACTCGCGTCCGCTCACGGCATTGAGTAGTGACCCTGCAGAACCATCCGCGTTAAGCCCTGCACATTTTCTGAACACAGTGCCATTATCGTCATTTCCGGCTCCTGAAGCAGACTCTTCAAGCTTGCTCCAGAGACATACTCTGCTGGATAAACTCGTGCAGTCGTTCTGGCGGCGCTGGCGTGCGGAATATCTACACCAGCTTCAGGCTAGATCCAAGTGGAATAGTCCTGCATCCCCTATACAGGAGGGTACGTTGGTCGTCATAATACATGATAATGCTCCGCCGCTTTCATGGCCGTTAGCCATCGTAGAGAAATTGCATACTTCCAAGGACGGTACAACTCGCGTTGTTACCGTGAAAGCCGCCAAGGGGAGTTACCTGCGCCCTGTTGTACGTCTCTGTCCGCTTCCAACTCAGTGAGATCTAGCCTGAAGTTGGACTTACCTCTTAGTTTAAGTACCTATTTAGTTAGTAGTTTTCGCTATTATTGCGTTTGTAGTTTTCGCTAAAGTTAGTTTAGATTAATTTATTGTCATATCGCTGTCTTAGCCTATTGATGGGTTATGCGGTAGTACACCCAACATAGCTAAGTTCAATTCTATTTTTTTTAAAGGCAACCCTTTAGGGCCGGGGGGATATGGTAGCGCCATCTACCTTCCTATATATAACTAATCGCATCAAGATCAATCGTTCCACGTCTAGTGCGAGCGATACCATATTTCCGTCCCGCTCTATCCCACTCCCTGGAAGGGCACTGCCTTCCGCCTGATTCGTCGACGCGATCGTGAACGCGAGGGACAGTCTAGAACATTCCTCCCGCTGAGAACGCCGTCTCGATACCGCTCCGCGCCGCACCGCTGTATGTGATTTACCGCTTCCACCAAGGAAAACCCGCTCGTGAGTGAAGTGAAAACAAGCAGCTACATCACGAAAACACCAGGAGGAAAAGAAACGAAGAAGGCTATATAAGGTAAGTGCCTTCCATCCTGGAAATATCCTATACCCACTCAATCACCTCCTCCCGTATCCATCTCCTCTTCCCTTAATTCCTTTCCAGGCGGCGAAGAACCGCTATCCTCTGAATACAGTCCATTTCCTTCTCCAAGTCGCCTACCCTAATCGGTTTCGGTGTATCGCCGAACCAGCATGTAAAACTCGTAAACCTACGTCTCGTCACCAGTAAAATGCGTTTCATTAATTTTAATTTCAAGGTTAGGTTGGAATTGACTCGTTCTAGCATGTCCTCAGCGACACTCATGCAATTGAGTTTTTGGAGAAAATCCAGGTCTTTTGGGACTATCCGAGCGGCAGTATGTTTATACCCAAATGATTAATTAAAATGATACGGATCGACTCGTGAGATACAGAAAATTCGGCGGCTATCTCCCTCAAAGTTGTTATGATTTTTTTTATTATAAGAGAATATTAGACTACTCATGTTGTAATACTTTTATTTCAAGCCTAAAAGTGGTATTTGTGCATCTGAGCCTTGTGCAATTAAACAGAAATTACGCCACGTGGCGCCAGATTATTGTTCATAATCAAGGGTTCTGAAATACATATTTTTGTTTGGACTAGTGTATGTTTCAATTTTTCATCTTATTATGTATTATAAAAGTAACGTAATTTTAAATTAAAAACCCTATGTCATCGATTTCATTTTTGAGTTATGATCCTTTAAATTCATCACAAAAGTTCAAGTTGCGCTATCACAAAGTTTAGCGCAACATAACCCAACACAAAAGTCATAATCTGACAAATAAAATATAACATCATAAAGCTTAACTCACAGTTAAGATAAAAAACATAACACTTGGTAGTGTTACAAAAGCAATGTAGGTCTATGAAACGATTTACGACTCGGTGCTGGGCGGTCGCAGGAACGAAAATCGGCGGGGCAAGCGAGGTATATTGTACGTTCTCTTTAGTGGGCAATCGAGCTACAAAGTGCGTGGGGCTGCGGGCAATTGGCAACTGATTTACGACATCGCGCGGTCAGTTAAACGGGTATTTAATAAAACTAATAGATGCAACTCAAACTCCACGCCAAAATGGAAAACAGTTGTGCCAATCTAATATCTGTCTAATATGTTTTATTTTTTGCATGAAACATTTTACTCCCCTCGTACCCCCTCACCTCCTGGTGCTTGTTATAATCGCAATAAATTGTGAATTTATTGCAAATGATATCGCGTAGGTATACTGTATTCATTTAATCTTCCTAGAAATAAATGCAATATATATCTACTTACCAAATCAATTTTATTATACTTCCCATAATTATTAATAACGTCCCTTAAGAAAACTACAATAACTCAAGCTTATTGTACTTATTACTAGTAAATGAGAATCACAAGTAACGGAATATGGTAATTATAAATGCAGTAACTCTACTTATTGCAGAAATAATTAGTACATTATTTAATACCGTAAATAAGGATCCGTATCATATCTGCAATAACTCAAACATATTGCACTTATAACTAGTAAATGAATATTACAAATTACGAACTATGCTAATTATAAATATAGTATACTATACTTATTGCAGATATAGTTAGTAACTTTTTTAATAGCGTGAGTAAGTTATTCCTATCTATAGTTATTTCGGTCATGATATGTAAATCATAAGGCATTGACCTAGATATTGCAGTTAGGCTTAGTATTAAAACCGGCTGCGTCATAGACACGTAAAAAGTGTCTTAATAGAACATATAGATCTCGTTCTGCTGATTCCGAATATGTACTTAACTAAATTCGGTGCAAAACTCGAGTTATTGCACTTTTCGTAAGGATGGCAGCATTATCTACCGAAAGGTATATAATAATATCACCTTGTATGTATATGTATCACAATAAAGTCAAATGTCAAAGCCGTGTTCAAATATGTATATAAACACTTCCGCATTTTTTATATTAGTTGAGAAAATCTTTCCAGCCGTTAAGCGTAGTATATCATTAATATTAGTTTATATATGCGAACAATGTAATCACCATGCACAATATGACATTATGTATGATGTGACAATAGGTACTGACAGATATACCACATGCGCAGCACTCAATTATTACAGCGCATGAGTACTTACTTTCAAGAGGTAAATTTGTGCCGTACAAACTGCTGCCCTTCTTACAATTCCTCCCAGTTTAATTTTTGCAACTTATGATAACCTATGTCCAAAATATCTCATTCTTGAGAAAAGACAACTCCCGCACTAGGACTTAATCCTGTGTCGTGGGGTGTTTACAAACATACAACAGCTAATATTCAGCCAATACACAATGAACGGCCAGTCTCGGAACAGAGTATTAACATTTCCATAGAGCGATAAATTTTCAACAAAATCGGTTCAGCCGTTGTAGCGTGAAAACGGAACATACATACATATGTACACACTTTCGAATTTATAATACTTATTAATTAATATCATAAATTCGAAAGTGTGTACATATTTGGAAAGTATAGAAAAAGGCAGCGATAGCCGAGTGGATATACCCACAGACTGCCATGCAGAGGGTTCGAATCCACGGCGCGCACCAATGACTTTTCGGAGTTATGTGCGTATTGAATAGTTAATTATCGCCTGTCCCGTGCCTCGGAGAGCACGTTAAGCCGTCGGTCCCGGTTGTCATGAAGATCTTTGACAGTCGTTACAGGGCGTAAGTACCTTCTAAATAAACTGACACTAGTCTAAACCATGGAATATCGCTATCCCTTCAGGTTGCGGAGGTCAGACAGGCAGTCGCTCTGTGGATGCTACTATTCAGCCAAATCCGGTTAGACTAGAAAGCGGACCCCAGATTGAAACTGGGGAACCGCTAAGAGGATGATGTACGAGTCCCAAAAGTTTAAAAGTAATTCTTAAATTTAAATATTATATTTATTTTCATTATTTTTGTAATGTCTACTTACATCGGATTCAAATGGAGCATCTTCACCGGCTTCAATAATAAGAACTTGGTATTTGTTCCCCTCTGTCAGTCTGTTAGCGATCACACTACCTGCGGTGCCAGCACCCACGATGATAAAATCGAAGCTGTCTCCATCTGGAATTTTACCGTGAGATCTGTAATTAAGTTTTATTTGAGACCTCTGTTGTCTAGGAAAGGAATATCTACTGATTAAGTCCAAAATGAAGATGAGCAAATTAGTTACAAAAGACAAATTGTGCAATTGAACAGTTAGTTGTTTTTCTTTTCGCCAGGTGGGCGATAATATTCGTAGGGTAGTGGATAGAGACTGAAGGAAGAAAGCTGAAGACTGAGCCCATTGGTGTGTCAAAGAGGCGTATGGCCAGCAATAAACTGACTCAGCTCAAGTTGGTGATGATGATTGCCATTCAAGGAAGACAATTTTTTCATTAACAATGATCATGTGTCATTAAAAGCTTACAAACAGACAAAATTTATACATGAAACAGCACTGAGCATGGAATAAACCACTACATCATCAGTTTATGTATTTTCGATCACAACATCTTACCGTTCACTGTAGCTTGTTGAGGCCACATAAACGCAGTGAACTGCAACATTGAAAGCAGCTGGAAAGCTGATTGCAGCATCTGAACCGTCGAGAAGACCGTCGTCGAATTCATGGTTACTGAAACTATACGATAATACAGTTAGTAACATAAATCTGGGTTTTAAAATAAATGTAATATGGTAAACGATGGTCTCGGGTAGGATATCAACGGGATATCAATCGGGCACACACCTATGACTTTTTGAAGTTTTGTGTGCATTAAAAATGTTAATTATCAATCTAGGCGTCCGCTTACTTGTCTAACCGGACTTGGCTGAATATTAGCTTTTCTACTGAGCGACTACCTGTCTGGCCTCCGCAACCCGAAGGGTATTCTTATCGTATTCTAACCACAAGTGGTATTCTTTACATGGGCACATAAACTAGCATACAGCATACCTAAAGAGCAATACTTAAAGCCCATATTTGAATGATATTCTTTTGGTTGGGTGTGAGGCGAGTCCTTTATGTGGACTGAGACCTTAAGGGAGAAAGAAAAGAGCCTCTTCTAATTCTAAAATTCAAGCTAATAATATTATTTTTATTAATTTATCCGTGCGTCCATAATTTCGTGCGATTCTACTTGTCAGAAAATACATAAAAAAGTAGACTCTTTTATATTTTTTCTACTCTTTGTAACATTGCGTATATTGCGCAAGTTCATAACTCTATTCTTATAAACTTTCCCTTTTAGAATAAATCTTTTGTTTTATTAATTAGAGCGCCGGTTGGCCAAGAATTAAAACAAACAACATTACAAATATATACAAAATTACAGAATTACAGTTATGAATAAGGTTAGGTTAGAAAATGTTTAAATAACACACACAAAAAAGAAAGTTAACATAATTAAAATGTTCAGTCAATCTCACAAAACTTCAGACACACCAACAAAATCTTCGCCCATCCATCCACAAACAAATCAATAGATGAGTCGGCATCTAGGAGATCATTAAATGCGGTGAGTATGCGTGGAACAGGTAATTTAGCTCTGGCAACCGTGTGGCATGTAGGTACTAAACAACGTATGCTTTCTATTACCGTGATAATTGTCGGGTGTATGGGGCCGAGAAAACTGACATAAAAGATCGGGTGAGTCTATTTTGCGCCGGAACACTTTACACACCGTTATCATTTGATCGTACGCTCTTCTTGTTTCCAGGGAGTTGTAACCAAGATATCCTAGCAAAAACTTGGTAGGGTATATATAATTAATAGGGATGATATCCATTAATGCGTCTATAAAGAAATCTGAGAAAAGCTTTTTGTACTTTTTCAAGCATGACCGTGTATTTTTCCTCGTGTGGATTCCAGACAGCAGCGCTAGTTTCTAACTTACTTAGGACTACAGCATTATAAATAAGTTTTATGCAGTTAACATTTTGAAATTCACAGGCGTGTCTAAGAACGAATCCAAATCTTTGGAAAGATTTCTTAAAATCGTCAATATGGTCATGGAATAATAATTTTTGGTCAAATGTGACACCGAGATCTTTGATGGTTACTAATATGGTAATCGTTCGGGTATTCAACTTGTAGTCAAAAATGATGAGGCGCCTCTTTCGACCAAAACTCATCGCCTGACACGTGTTAAAGTAAAATTTCATTTTGTTTTCAACGCTTTCAAATATCAGTAAGACATGAAATATAATATACTTAGTCATCATCATCATCAGCCTTTATCAGTCCACTGCTGGACTAGGCCTCCCCTTTGAAAGGAGGAATTGGCCTACTATACCACGCTGGCCAAACGGGTTGGTATAGGGTTTGTATCAAGTTTTCCTTCTCTTACAGTGCTGTTTTCTGCATAATATGCTCCCTCTGTCGGCACTTACGACACCCATGGGATGATATGGGGTGGTGACAATCCGTATTCTTAATCCGTTACCACACGGATAAATATACTTAGTACAAAGAAGAAAATAATTCGATGTTAATAGGTTTTTAATAATAAAACATATTAATTTAATAATAACTGTCGTGTAGTACAAATCACTTAATAACCTTTAAGATATAAATGTAGACTCACAAAATAAAAAACAAGGATAGCTATTAGTATTAATGAAAGCTTAAAATATATACAATAAACGGGTATTGAGAAGTTGGAACTTATCATTGGACAATCTATTTATCTTACATATTATAAACTCGATAAAAATGCATAATGAAGTATAAAAACAAGCTTAGGTGTAATGTCAAAGGTGATGACATATGAATTGATTTAAATTTCAAATTAATAATGAGATGAAATCAACAAAAACATCGTGTTGTTATCACCGGAATTGTAATGTCACGTCGAATGGAATAGAAAAATGTGTGCATGTTCCGTCGCTATGCCGAAATATCTGAACTGAATTTGACTAATATAAGCCTAAAAAAATATTTGAACATTCAAATGGACATTCATTAGCTTAGCGGGGTTGAAATAAAGGACAAAAAATACTACAGAAAACTAATATTTCTGGTAAAGTATACAATTAGAAGCTTTTTATTTTGTTTTTTAGAAATAATGTGACCTTTAAGCCGGGTGCGAAGACGTGGATAACACTTTAATTATACGTCTATTCATATAAATAAAAGTGCATTTAAATATCAAAGACAGGAATTGCCACCTCGTTCTAAATGTAGCTTTTTAAATTTTTATAATTAATGTCCTAATCCAAACAATTTGAAACATCTCTAAATATCGAAAGAATACACCGAATTATAAACTTATATATAAATTCACCAAAATTGGTTTAATAAAGCTGGATTTGATTTTGCTATTAATTGGTTTAGAGGGCGATTCCCGTTGCATCCAAGACTTTCACCCGGAGTCCGCGCATTAGTCAAATAAGACTTGTCAGAATAAAATCTTTTCCACATAGAAACTGACGTCTGACCTGAGCAACTCAAAGTCAAAGTCAAAAATCATTTATTCATCTAGGTCACAACGTGACGCTTATGAACGTCAAATTTTTAAAGTAAACTAATAATGCTTCTACATTTACATTTACTGCCCATTCGCAAAGCAATAGGTAGAACCACGAGAAAGAACGGGCAATAAAACTCGTGGCCACTCTTTTTAATCGCCAGTGTTATGGTACATATTTTGTTTTTGTAAGGAGCTGCAACTGTTTCACATTGTAATTAATTACTTGTAAATAGTAAATAAGAACATACATAATACTTAAACAAATATGTAGTTACTAAATTAAGTGCTGTAGTAGTCTTCAAATGTAAATGCTGTGTAACAGGAGCATCCACTTACGCTTTATAATGTAGGCAACTCGCGATCATGTTCAGAACTATGGTGGAAAAGTATGTTACAGAAAGTGACGGTATATGAATACACGAAAATTACAAAAACGTTAGTATCCAGGCCATGATAACGAGTTACCTTAACACTGTAGCAAATTTTAATAAAATTTGTGGAACAACAATGAAAATGTAAATGTAGTAAGTTGAATGACCTAATAATGCATGAATATTAAATTAATAGAACTAGAGATATTATATAAAAAAAAAACTGAAAAGTAAGGTATCTACATAAATTAAAAAAATCAAGAGTTGGCTAGTGTAAGTGACCATCTATCCTTATCACTGAAATAATAATTAATGGTATAATAACCTTTCCTAATAAGGCAGTCTTTTATTTTACTTTTGAACGTACTAAATGGCAATTCTAAAAGATTAATTGGTATTTTATTGTATATACGAATACCTAGCCCTACAAAAGAATTATTAACTTTATGTAAACGATGATAAGGGGCATATAACTTATGCCTGTTTCGAGTATTTATGTTATGTACATCACTTTTTGTAGTAAATAAACCTATATTTTGCCTAATATACAATATATTAGCAAATAAAAATTGCGAGGCTACTGTAAGAATCCCTATAGACTTAAAGCGTTCCCTAAGAGTATCTTTTGCACCTAACATGTATATCGCTCGTACCGCTCGTTTCTGTAGAACGAAGATATTCTGAATATCCGCAGCTTTGCCCCATAACAAAATACCGTAGGACATGACACTATGAAAATAGCTAAAATAAACTAGACGAGCTGTGTCAACATCAGTAAGTTGTCTAACTTTTTTGACAGCATACGCAGCAGAGCTGAGCTTACCTGCAAGACATGCTATATGTGCACCCCATTGTAACTTATTATCTAGTGTAATGCCTAGAAACACTGTCGAGTCAACTGTGTCAAGTTCCTCCCTATCTAGCCTTATATTAGGTCCCAGTTGTCTAACGTTAGGTAAAGCAAATTTAACGCATTTAGTCTTTTTAGAATTAAGCACTAGGTTGTTTGCTGTAAACCATTGTGTTACCTGTATAAGTGCATTATTTACATCATCAAATTGATTCCTATTCCTATCTACTTTAAAAATAAGTGACGTATCATCTGCAAAAAGTACGACATCACAGATATTTTTTAAATAAAAAGGTAAGTCATTAATATACACAAGGAATAGAAAAGGACCTAAAATAGAGCCTTGTGGAACGCCCAACTGTATAGGTAATTTAGAGGATGTAGTCCCATTTACATCAACGCACTGAAATCTTTGCCGCAGGTACGACTCGACAATACAAAGTGCGGTTTCCTCTACGCCGTAGTGGCGGAGCTTACGCAATAGTGTGTCGTGATGGAAAGGTATAGGGGAGCTCCATGCCTTAGCCCAATGTCCCCTTTATGACTGTCAAAGATTTTCACAACGATCAGAACCGATGGCTTAACGTGTTTAATTCACGGAGAACGTATTAATTGAGAACTACATTCGCACATAACCTCGAGAATACAGTGTCCGGGCCTTGGGTTTGAACCTGATACTGTTGGTAGATACCAAGTGAAGATTCACTAAGCTATCAGTAGTATCGGTACCCTTGTTTGGTGTTACGGTATGGCCACCCTTAAAAGATTAGTTAGCCTTTGTGCACGCGAACAAGTTTTTAGGTATTTAAAAACAAAGAATTAATACTATACCTGCTTGCACTTTTTATGAACTCATCACCACTCACTTCCAATAAGCACTGAATTAAGAATAATAGGATATTACTTTTTATACGGACGACAATATAAGATGATCAAAATCATTAATCGTTTAGTCCATTATAATAAATTAGCATAATGTATCACCTACCAATGATATTCCTGACATTTCACTTGACTTAGACACTTTGTGATAATTGCACGTGTATGTGTAGCGAATGTAGAAAGCAGAAGCGAATGCCAATTGTCTAGGCCCTCTGATCAACAAACCATCGAACCCGAAATGAGCGCCGACAAAGCTCGAGAGGTCATTTCAACAAATTTCACCCGTAATATTTTTAACAGTGCTTCAATTTCTAATCTTAATTAATTTGTCAAGTAATACACTGAAGTGCGTTATGCTAAAAAAATATTCTTTCACTAAAATACTAATTGCACAATAAATATGCCGATGAACAGTCAAAACGTGTCCAAAAAGGCGCGTTTGGCTGTGCATAGAGGGGTGTTAGTGCCTACCCTTATGTATGGTAGTGAAAGTTGGGTATGGCAGAAGAGACTTGAAAGTAGAATAAATGCTGTAGAAATGAGAGCACTGAGGAGTATGTGTGGTGTGTCTTTGACCGACAGAGTAAAGAATTGTGTGATACGAGAGTGGTGTGGGGTAAAAGAAGATGTAGTGACAAGCATCGAGAAAGGCATGTTAAGATGGTTTGGGCACATGGAGAGGATGGATGACGAAAGACTGACAAAGAAGATATATAAGGCAAATGTGAATGGGACAGGATGAAGGGGAAGACCTAGGCGGACGTTCTCTGACCAGATTGGAGACATCCTAAAAAAAGGACAGGTCAGAAGTACCCTAAACAGAAGAGAGTGAGTAAACTATATGGTCGACAATTTGAGGCATTTATGTCTATTGTATTGGAGAGGCTTATATCCTGCAGTATACTATGGCACGCTGATGATGATGATGTCTATTGCTTTGGTCCTTAGCAGTTCAACATGTTCAGAAACGATGAAATGTATAAAAGAACAAAATTCTAATTGTGTCATCATCATCATCTTCAGCCCCTTACAGTCCACTGCTGGACTAGGCCTCTCCTTTGAAAGGAGGAATTTGCCTACTATACCACGCCGCCCAAACGGGTTGGTATAGGGTTTGTTTCAAGTTTTCATTCTCTTACAGTGCTGTTCTCTGCATAGTAGATGATATGGGGTGGTGACATTCCGTATTCTTAATCCGTCACCAAATTGTGTAACGGTAGAGAACTTCATAAAATTTGGGACTTTTCAATCATAATTTGTGCTCACAATTTCCTTAGTACAAACAGAAAGTCAACGTAACAATTGATTGCTACATTAATATGAAGGATTTTTTTTTTACTTTCGACTGAAACTGGCAGACTCTAACAAGCTTAAAATTAAAATTAAATAAATTCGTAAAGTCAGAGGTGTGTGCCCAGGGTACCTGGGGATCGAACTCGAGACCATCATCTCGGCAGTCCGTGACGTACACCACTGGGCTATCGCCGCTTCTACTTGAGTATCGTGGCATGATATGAGAATTAGTAAAGGTACAAACTATGAACTGCCTCGTTGGTCTCGCGGCATAACGGCTTGGCCACGGGGACCGGCGACGCGACCTGCGACACGACCGGCGACGCGACAATTCGCGCGACGCGAAAAACATGCCACGGGCACACGCGTTCGCCGTCGCGACCAGTGTAGACCAGGAGCGAGACGACATTAGCTGACATGGATTTGGATTAGGGAAAACCCAGAAAAACCTAATCAGACCATTTCAATCATTTGTTAATGATTATGACATACACTTAATAGCCGAATCTATGCGGCACAATAATCGACAATATATTTATTGTGCAATACAATATGGTTAATCTAAACAAAATCAAACTATACAATAATAATAATACTTATTCTAAACCCATTTTATATCTGAGGTCTTGAAAAGAACTCGCTGGTAACGGCTTAGTCAAAACATCAGCTAGTTGGTTACCTGTTTTTAATTATATTTCTCTCAACTTGTTCCCTTGAGAAATGATATTTAATATCAATATGTTTTGACCTCTTATGGTTAGATGGATTATTAGCAATGCTAATGCAACCGTTATTATCTTCAAATATAATAATAGGTTTATTCATTTGTATATTAATACTTTCTGCTAGAGACTTGAGCCATAAAGCTTCTTTCACAGCCTCGTACAGGGCCATATATTCATCTTCAGTAGACGAAGCTGCCACTGAAGTTTGTCTCTTTGTACACCAAGTTATAGTACATTGTTCATACAATTTGAATAAATAACCGGTAGTACATTTTCTATCAGAATAGTCATGACCACCCCAATCAGAATCAACATATCCACATAATATATTATCATAGTTATTCCTTTTATAGGTTAACTTTAAATTCATAGTACCTTTAAAATATCTTAATACACGTTTTAAGCAATGCCATAGTTCTTTATTATTATTTTGTGTAAAACGGCTTAATATATTGACCGATGTACTTAAATCAGGGCGAGTACACAACATAACATACATTAAACAACCTTTAAGGTTACGACATGGTGCATCATATTTATCTTTCAGATTTAATGACTCATAATTCAACTTAGCTTCAGGTGGGGTACTAACAGGGTTGCAATCGATCATATTAAACTTATTCAAAATTGTTTGAATATAAGCACTTTGATCTAATGTAATTTTATCAGAATACCTTGTTACTTTAATACCAAGAAAAAAACTTTATATTATGCAAATCAGTCATTTTAAATTTAGTCATTAAATAACCTTTGAATTCATTCATTGTATGAATGTCAGCACATGTGATAAATGTTTTTATTGATATTTCCTTTATCTAACATATATATACATCTATCAACTGATGAATTTCGAAAACCTTTATCTTTAAGAGAACGTTCGAATATCTCAAACCAACACCGTGCAGCCTGTTTCAATCCATATAATGCTTTATTTAATTTACATACATAATTATTAAACTTACATACAACGCCTTCAGGAATTTTCATATATATTTCTTCCTTTAAGATGCCATTTAAAAATGCAGTTTTAACATCCATATGGTGAATCAATAAGTTATGTTGGTTTGCAAAACTAATTATAAATCGAAAGCTAGCTATTCTAGCGACAGGCGCAAATGTTTCATTGTAATCAGTAAGATACTGTTGACTGAAACCTCTAGCGACAAGACGAGCTTTATATCTTAAAGGTTTTCCAAATTCATCATTTTTTATACTAAAAACCCATTTACAATCTATTATATTTTTATTCTCTGGTCTTGGCACCAGAGTCCATGTATTATTTATTCTATGGGATTCTAGCTCATCTTCGATAGCTTTTTCCCAATAAGACCCACTATCCAGAGACTTTATATCATGAAATGATTTAGGTATAATACATACAAATGATTGTGCACCAAATAAGCAATCATCGTCACCATCACTTTCCTTATAACAAATAGGGGGTCGACCCTTGAGCCTATCAATCCTTCTAGGTAAATCAGATTTTTTGCTTACAGGTAAAGAATCGTTTTCGATCACAGGTTCACATGGAACCTTATTTAGCACGTTGCGAATTTCGTTATGACTTGCTAGTTCATCAGATTTCGGATTATCTGATTTAGGTATACTGGTATCTTGAGAGTCTTGAGACTCAATACAGATATCACTTTTGTGATGAGAATATTTCACATTATTCCCTTCAGGCTTTATTGTAGGCCTGGATACCAGAAAATTTACCTCGTCGACTATAACATCTCTAACAGTCATATACCTTTCGCATTCTGTGTTCCATACCTTATTTAAACCATTTGGACAATAGCCCACCAGTATGCCTTTCCATGACTTGTAGTCAAATTTACATTTACTGGTTTATTATGGACATACACAGTTGAACCAAAAATCCTAAGGGTTTTAATATTCGGTTTCTTATCATGCCACATCTCATATGGTGTTTTATAAACATTTAAGGCTTTTGTTGGCGAAATATTTATTAAGTAAACAGCAGTTAACACTGCTTCCGCCCAAAATCGCTTATCCAGCTTTGCATCAGTTAACATTGAACGAGCCTTTTCGGTTATGGTTCGTACCATACGTTCAGCTACACCATTTAATTGTGGCGTTCTAGGAACCGTTAAGTGATAACTAATACCCTTTGATTTACAGTAATCTTTCATTTCGGTTGATAAATATTCGCCACCGTTATCACAATACAAAGTAACTAATTTAGATTTAAACTTTGACTCACTTTTCGCAACGAAATCTTTGAATGCCGAAAACACATCTGATTTATAAGTCAAAGGGTAAACCACACAATAATCTGTGAACTGATCGACAAACAAAACAAAATAATTCTTATTATGAAACGAAGAAGGAGTGATAGGTCCACATACATCTGAATGTACAACATATAGAGGTCGCTTTATATATTCCTTATCCTTTATTTTATTTTAAGGTAGTCTAGCCTGTTTACCATTTATGCAAGCTTCACATAAACTATTGGTAGGTAATATGGATTCAATTTGACGTACATCTTCAATCAAATTATTACGTTTTAATTCTATAAATTTAGTGTCGACGCCTGGGTCATATTTACTAATATGATGCCATAAATCATAATTATTTATATTATCCTGGCGTAATTGGCAAACAGAATGACTCTCTCTCACATTATTAAAAGGTATCACAAAATCTAAAGTAATTAAGTTATTTAAAACATTACCTGTCATGATTATTTTACCATCCTTCAATATGAGTGTCCCATTCCGATCAAAAATTATGTCCAGGCCAGCCTTCTGCATCCTTGAAACTGACAATAAATTGTACGGTACTTCAGGGCAGTACAGAACATTCTCCAGTACACTGTTGTTGCTTATAACATTGATTGAACCTCTCTTCGTGGCTGAAATAAATGTATTATTTTTAGCAACAGAAATATTTATTGGTTTACGTAAATATTCATATGTAATAAAAATATCATCCCTGTTTATAATATGATCCGAAGCTCCCAAATCCAACAAGAATGTAATTTTGTTAGGACTATTTTCTTGCCGACACTGTCCAGTCATGAATGCATAACCTGAAAAGTCGTCAGATTTCGACTCTTGCGATAATCCGACAGTTTGAATCGTTCTCGTTCTGTCCGCCATATTTTTCTGTTTATTCGTCCGTTTAAAATAAAAGCAATCCTTTTTAATGTGCCCCTTGCGTCCACAAAAATGACATTTTATAGATTTCGTATTATTCTGCACTTTAAATTTTTTATTATACTGATGCGGGTGTTTCTCAAACTTCCGCTTATAAGTCGTTCCGTTTTTATTTTCAACATTTAAAACTTTTACACTTAGTAACGAACGTATTCTAAATTTCCAGATACTATACTTATCGCCGTCAACCAGTTTAATATTCCTTTTGTTCCATTAGTTATAGCACTTTTTATTCCACACGACAGACTAACGATTTAAACACTATAGACTGTCGGTAGTCGTAACAAATTTTTACTGAATTTAAAAACGCGGCACTGGGCCCATAACCTGTTAGAGGTTATGGATTTAAAGAGAAACACTTTTATAAATATTCACTTGATATTTATTTACTTTGAATATCACTAGGAAGTATATAAATGTCCGTTCACTTTGAGAGCGTTTAACAGAGTGAGCAATCATTATAATAATGATACCCTATTTATAAAAAATCTAACTGTCAAATGTTGCCATACTATTTGTATTGTTTTACACTTAAATATAAAGAATAATGGCAGAATTCGGTCTGAGTTTGTTGTGGCGACCTTAAACTTCATATGAACAAAACAAATTGTTTTGTTTTTCTACGATTTTTAATTTGTCTCGTTAAAGCTGGAGTATTTTATGACGATAAAAAGCATTCCAATTGATTACGAACTAGGTAACTACTTTCTTATTTGATTGTTGCCTTAGACAATGGTGTGACAGGAATAGACGAGAGTGCTATTTATCCGTATCGATTATTAAAATATAATTATTAAAATGCAGTTATTTAATCTTCAATTAACATTAAATCAATAAGCTAATCATTTTTGAAGCAAAACAACTTTTAAATCAAATAAAAACGTCACAGCATCGTTTTAATGTTGTATCGATTTCACATAAAATCGATTTAAAATGTGCAGCTCTGCTTTTGTCTTTGGCTGTGACAGTTAGATGCTACAAATACTTCTGCGTTTTGATGTCAATCTGACATAATTTCATTTGTTATTTCAAACGTACCTACATTGTTCATTCTTATCTAAAAACTAAAACACCGATATCTTGTTTTTCCGGGTTTCCCGAGTGAAAATAGAATCATTTATAGACTCTGTTACTTACGCCGAATTTTTTTTATATATTTTTTACTACGGTGTGCTTCAATTTAATTTCAGACATTTCGATGTATGGAGATCTGCCATTGTCCTTTAATAATTTAATTTTTGCATACACAATAATAGTATAATCTAACACATAGAGGTGTGTTAGTGCCTACCCTTATGTATGGTAGTGAAAGTTGGGTATGGCAGAAGAGATTTGAAAGTAAAATAAATGCTGTAGAAATGAGAGCACTGAGAAGTATGTGTTGTGTGTCTTTGACCGACAGAGTAAAGAATTGTGTGATACGAGAGTGGTTTGGGGTAAAAGAAGATGTAGTGACAAGCATTGAGAAAGGTATGTTAAGATGGTTTGGGCACATGGAGAGGATGGATGACGATAGACTGACAAAGAAGATATATAAGGCAAGTGTGAATGGAACAGGACAAAGGGGAAGACCTAGGCGGACGTTCTCTGACCAGATTGGAGACATCCTGAAAAAAGGACAAGTCAGAAGTACCCTTAACAGAAGAGCATGCATGAGAAACTTGATGGGAGTGAGTGAAGCAAGTGAGGTATGTCAGGATCGTTGCAAATGGCGTTCCGTAGTCTCTACCTACCCCTCCGGGAAACAGGCGTGAGGCTATGTATGTATGTACAAACGGTTGGAACGCGATTTATACCTACGAGCGTCAGGCTCGGTACCCACCTAACCTACTGCATACCAAACTCAAGGCGCTTCGGTGTACATTATGTAGGTACCTACCTACCGAATGAGTACTTAGCCGACTCGAGTTTTGAGTTAAAATACGGAAAAGCTTATGTAGGTAAGTGTGATCTAACTAACTAGGTATATGCACTTCTAAAAACTTACTTAGGTATTTTCACAGACAGACACTTCAACTTTATTTATACCGTGTACAATTATGTAGATATAGATAACATCCAGACGTTCCAAATAGCTAGCCTAACTTAAAATTCTAAGAATAATATCATGCTTGCGGAGAAATAAACTAAAAATTTTATACTGACTCAGCTCCGGCGCTAGTCGCCGCGACTACCGCTCGACGCCGTGGCGTGCGCCGTACTAAAGCCATGTATTTACTAGGGGAAAAGTCGCTCGACTTATCGCAAACAGTCGCAGGACATTTACGTGCGACTGTCCCGCGACAATGTCGACCGGCATTTCACTCGTCCACATATTGTGATCAAGACGTCGCCTCAGTGTTAACACAGTTTCGTTGTTAGTGTGGACCAACGAAGTGTGCTATATTCGTGAGTAGTCGCGGAACAAATAGCAACACACGTCCTCATAAGTCAAATGCCGTCGGCAACTGCCGAGGGACACGAAGTCGCGCAAGGTCGACGCTATCGGAGCGTCGACAACCGACTTGTCCCCCGACACGTAGATGTCGCCTGCGATGTCGGGCGATGTTCCCGCGACGTCGCTCAACACGTAGAATTCGTGTCGGGCGACAATGTCACGGGACAAATGTCCCCTAATGAATACGAGGCTTTCGTGTCGGGCGACAAGGTCGCGGGACAAATGTCCCCTAATGAAAACGGGGCTTAAACCCATGTATTCACTAGGGGACAAAGTCGCTCGACTTATCGCGAACAGTCGCAGGACATTTACGTGCGACTATCCCGCGACAATGTCGACCGACATTTCGTTCGTCCACATACCGGCATTGTGATCGAGATGTCGCCTAAGTGTTAACACAGTTTCGTTGGTAGTGTGGACCAACGATGTGTGCTATAATCGCGGGTAGTCGCGGAACAAATAGCAACACACGTCCTCACGAGTCAAATGCCGTCGGAAACTGTCGAGGAACACGAAGTCGCGCAAGGTCGACGCTATCGGACTGTCGACAAGCGACTTGTTCCGCGACATGTAGATGTCGCCTGCGATGTCGGGCGATGTCCCCCGCGACGTCGCTCAACACGTAGAATTCGTGTCGGGCGACAAGGTCGCGGGACAAATGTCCCCTAATGAATACGAGGCTTAATTCATACATTTGTTTGGTCGCGCGATGTGTCGCGCGACACGCCGCTGTACGGCTCGGTGCTATTCGCCAGTCGCGTCGTCGGTCGCCGCTGCGCGTGGCATGCTTAGAACATTTCTATACATTTGATTCAGTCGCAAGTCGCGTCGCCGGTCGCGTCGCGCGAATTTTAGCTGGAGCGAATTGTCCGTGGCCAGGCCGTAAATGTGCGCGATTCCCGGGTCGAGCAATATGTTATTGGGTTTTTCCGTTAGGAAATACTCAGTAGCAGCACGGAGTCTGGTAATGTACCCGTTATGGCAATAGGCTCGCCCCCTATTACGTGGGACCTAAAAATTCATGGCGAAATGTGGGTGTTATATTACACATCTGCCTACCCCTTCAGGGATACAGTCGTGAGTCTAAAAAAAATAACAAACAATGAGTGAACTGATCGCAAAGGCTGACTAATTGTTTTCTATTGATATCCTTCATTTCAGAATCCAAAATGACGAACGAACCAACCGCGGAGGTTTGTTATTAAAGTTTTATTGATATTGTACAGTCGCGGTCTGAAAGTGTTTACCACCTTAAGGCTTATAATTGCATGAAAACATCAATAACACAAGGACGACGATATTGTACTAGGCAACCAATCTATAATAACATGCGTTGCGTAGCAACTGGTGTCAATAACGATTTATTATTCCACATTTATAATATACGTTCATTTAATTACAAGCGTGATATTTAAACTGAAACTAAAATATTTGTAACCTTCAAGTAATGTTATTTTAATATTGCAATAGCATAACGATTTTGGTATTTGTAATTAATAAGTTTATCAAATGACTTTTACACTGACAGATTATAATGAAAGGGATGGCGAAAATACGACATCCTGATTATAAAACCTTTTTGAAAAATATACAATATTTATATACGATTTATATCTTCTAGCGTAAGACTGCCTCGTTGGTCTAGCGGTAGTGCATAGGTACAACAGCTGATCATGAAGTCTCGGGTTCAATTCGCGGGTTGGGCTCGAAAGATGTTGCTAAGGTTTTCTGTTAAGAATTTCTTAGTGACAAATTATTAGGAATTTCTGTCAAGAAATTCTTAATAATTACGCCGTGACGCTGAATCCAAACCCTCACAGTCCATCGAGATATGTTTAATTCATTAAATTTCTCTTAAAATAGCACTTATATTTACGCCATCTTCATGAAGCAATATTATTTCAGCTCTTTGTTGCACCGTTAAACCTGCCATTTTATTACAATAAGTAAGTGTTTTTATAATAATATTAAAATACAGAACTTTTACAGCAAAATAAATGCAATTCTGTCATTATGTCAAATTATTTAATCGATCTAAAAATATTCATACTCTTTTTGTTTGAATCGATGCCTTACCAATGATTGAAAAGTAATAAGTACTCAGATATAGCGTTTTAGACCTTGCTGAACCCAACATGACAAAGAATGTAATTTGAAAAGTGGTAAACATTTTTAGACCGCGACCGTACACAGGCAACCTAAGCTTCTCAAGCGCATTAATAGTACACTATTTATTTTTATTATATTACACTTTACAAGACTTGAATATTAATTTAAAATACGTTTTTTGGGTAGTACATGGACTCCATTGGATGAAAACCATAAGTGTTTCAGTTCTCGTCCCGAAAAGGCTTCTTATCAATGCCTTTGGCAACGTATGTATCTTTTTTTTTATGAAGTCAACGTGTAATGTTGCTGTTAAATCAAAAGGAATATTAAAAACAAAAATAACATCTTGAATGTTAGTAGTGGGTCTAGAAAAACGGGAATTCAAATCGAGTTTGACATCACAATGGACTAGGTGTATATAATTGTTTAAAAATCGTAAAAATGGAAATAAATTAAAATAATATATGCATTAAATGAGTCCAAAATAAGCTTAGCATTTTGAAGGACTAATAAATTTAAAAGATTAATGTGTAAAGTAAGAAATATCCTGTTGCATAAAGCCAAGGTTCGCAATAAAATACAAATTAATTCGATTGTAAATAATACATGGATATAATATATTAATAGTCGTAATAAATAGAAATATTTTGAAAAACCATGACAGTTTTAACGTAATTTTTGTTGCTTTAAATACTTGTTTTTTTGCAAAGCAAAGAAAAATAATAGCTATTGACAGCAGGTAGGAAGCATTTAGGAGGACGGGGTACGGACCGGAAAAATAGGGAGGAACTTGAACGGGGTTATGCAAGAAAGTGTCCTAGAGCACTTTCACTTTTCTAACGAAACGTAATGGTACTGCTCTATAGTATTCTATATATATATATATATATATATATATATATACACCACTATTTTTTAATTAGTACAAAAACTTTAAGGATAGATTAGCAAAGATATTATCATATATGTGACGTAAGAATTTCATAATATTGTAGTAAAACTCCAGTTGTATTCCAATACAATTTATATTTCGGACACACCTTTACACTGTACAGATATTATAATATTTCCTAAGAGCCACCGTCCGTTCAGTACCGTCGCCCGGAATAGAATGCCCGCTCTCGCCAACCGCCATTTTGAATTATTTCGATAGTGATGTGACTCGGACGAGTCAATCGACTACAAATTATTAAATTCCAATCGATACTAATTTTAATAAAAATGGGGACCTTACACTCGTCCATCCTGACCTCGTGTATGTCCCCATACGCGCAATCAAGCAAACTTAACATAAACCTTACACTCGGCGAGAGGGGGCACTTACAATCACATTAAAGAATCCTGTAAACCCATCCAATTCTCACCAATAAATTTTATAAATCGCTTATAAAAGCTGAGACATGTTATAAATGCAATGCTTGCTAACCCATCCAATTCTAACAAAATTGACATTTACCAACAATACCTACGTGTTATAAATGCAATGCTTGCTAACCCATCCAATTCTAGCAAGATTGACATTTACCAACAATACCTACGTGTTATAAATGCAATGCTTGCTAACCCATCCAATTCTAGCAAGATTGACATTTACCAACAATACCTACGTGTTATAAATGCAATGCTTGCTAACCCATCCAATTCTAGCAAGATTGACATTTACCAACAATACCTACGTGTTATAAATGCAATGCTTGCTAACCCATCCAATTCTAGCAAGATTGACATTTACCAACAATACCTACGTGTTATAAGTGCAATGCTTGCTAACCCATCCAATTCTAGCAAGATTGACATTTACCAACAATACCTGCGTGTTATTAATGCAATGCTTGCTAACCCATCCAATTCTAGCAAGATTGACATTTACCAACAATACCTGCGTGTTATTAATGCAATGCTTGCTAACCCATCCAATTCTAGCAAGATTGACATTTACCAACAATACCTACGTGTTATAAATGCAATGCTTGCTAACCCATCCAATTCTAGCAAGATTGACATTTACCAACAATACCTACGTGTTATAAATGCAATGCTTGCTAACCCATCCAATTCTAGCAAGATTGACATTTACCAACAATACCTACGTGTTATAAATGCAATGCTTGCTAACCCATCCAATTCTAGCAAGATTGACATTTACCAACAATACCTACGTGTTATAAGTGCAATGCTTGCTAACCCATCCAATTCTAGCAAGATTGACATTTACCAACAATACCTGCGTGTTATTAATGCAATGCTTGCTAACCCATCCAATTCTAGCAAGATTGACATTTACCAACAATACCTGCGTGTTATTAATGCAATGCTTGCTAACCCATCCAATTCTAGCAACATTGACATTTACCAACAATACCTACGTGTTATAAGTGCAATGCTTGCTAACCCATCCAATTCTAGCAAGATTGACATTTACCAACAATACCTGCGTGTTATTAATGCAATGCTTGCTAACCCATCCAATTCTAGCAAGATTGACATTTACCAACAATACCTACGTGTTATAAATGCAATGCTTGCTAACCCATCCAATTCTAGCAACATTGACATTTACCAACAATACCTACGTGTTATAAATGCAATGCTTGCTAACCCATCCAATTCTAGCAAGATTGACATTTACCAACAATACCTACATGTTATAAATGCAATGCTTGCTAACCCATCCAATTCTAGCAAGATTGACATTTACCAACAATACCTACGTGTTATAAATGCAATGCTTGCTAACCCATCCAATTCTAGCAAGATTGACATTTACTCGTACCAACAATACCTACATGTTATAAATGCAATGATTGCTAACCCATCCAAGTCTAGCAACATTGACATTTACCAACAATACCAACATGCAGTTCCTGCTAACCCATCCAATTCTAGCAGGAACTGCTACACTGCTTATAATAGCTTATAATTCTGGTCAACCCATCCAATTCGGACCAGAATTTTCACATAACAAAATAGACCTTTAATAAATAAAATCATGGCTATATTAACAATTGTATCGTAATTTAGTTAATACGGTTTTACAACCAACAGTGCAATATATCAGCTCATACAATAGTTAGCGCAACATGTGTAAAACACCACTATTACTAACCATTTAATTTTTAGCACAAGTTAACAACATATTATTATCATAGCGACATAATATACACAAGGAATTAATATAAATTAGAATGATAGGCTGTTTTATCACTGCTACAAAAATAAGCCTATAACAATACAGCTCTGGACTGTACCATTAATACCTAGGTACATTAATATTATTTTAAATTAATAATTTTTGGGAGGGGGGTGAAGTTACTCGCGTCAGTAGGAACTACCATCCTTTTCTAGACTCACCCTACACGTGCCCCCAAAAAATTAACTGTTATCCGGTCAAATGGGCTATCGGCTATACATTCACCCCAAAGGACAATAAAAGCTACCGCTTAGTCATTAAAAACCTCCACCATAGCCAACAACCACCAAAGATTGTGAACTACAACAGAGATCCTATGCAAGTGTGGTAGCCGCCGAGACCGTAACGCAGTCCAAATCTACACCAGCTTCTGATAACACCACTGATATTACTGACAATCAACGAAATCTGACTCTTGAAAGCATACTCGTAAAACAAAGTGAGACTATCGATCTCCTAATTCAACAAATGTGCTCCATGTTGGACCTTATCACAACTCTCATTACAAAACAACAAATTACTTCTCTAAACCTTGCAACGTGGAACATTAATGGCCTTGCACCTAACTCTCATGAACTTGAAGCATTCCTCCACTCCAACAAACTTGATGCATGCCTTATATCCGAAGCACATACAACCAATCGAATCCAAGCCGAATCTGCATCACCGGATACAGCGTGTACTTTACCTGCCACCCGGATGGCGGAGCTCATGCTGGTTCTGCGATTGTTATTAAAAATAGCATAAAACACTGCCTACCGCAGCCGTACGCGACTAATCACCTACAAGCTACCACAGTGCGCATAGAAGACAGCTATGGTCATATGAACCTCTCGGCCATATATTGCCCACCGCGACATTGCATAAAAGAAGTCATGTTACAGAGACTGGCTCTGGGGAATCGCTTCATAGCTGGTGGGATCTGGAATGCTAAGCACACCTACTAGGGATCACGAGTAACCGTTACAAGAGGTCGAGAACTAAAAAGGAGCGTCGATTCCAATCGACTTATACTATTATCTACTGGTGAACCGACATACTGGCCCACAGACGGCAACAAGATACCAGATTTGTTGGACTTTTATATCACCAAAAATATTCAACCCCTTTACGTTCACATAGTATCAAGCCTCGACGTCTCCTCGGACTATAGTCTAGTGATGCTGATGATAAGCACAACAATCATTTACTGTGTACCCTATAATGAGAACCTGTATAATGCAAAAACAGACTGGGGTAATTTTCGTGAATTTCTGGAATCCAATATAATTCTTAAACTTCCACTGAAAAATCCCGAAAACATTGACCACGCGTGCCCATACATCACCAACCTGATACAAGTAGCGGCTTGGAAAAATACTCCCACTCTAGAAACACCCAATCGTAGAAAACTAATTCCAGTTGATATCCGCAGCAAGATATCTGAAAAGCGCAGAATTCGCAGAGTGTGGCAACATTTACGCAATAGAGAAGACAAAACACGACTCAACCGGGTGATCACTGAACTAAGGACTGCTCTCGCACAGGTTGCAAATGCATAGAGTCTACCAAAAGATAAGACAAAGTCTCGAAAATAAGGAGTACTGCTCAGCAGCATTTCTCGATGTCCAACATACTTTCGATCGGGTTTGGAACAAAAGCCTATTGTGCCAAATAAAGAGGACCCTGCCCCACACGTTCTACCTTCTTTTGGCATCATATTAAAAGGATAGAACCCTCCAAGTCAAGCAACGCGGCTCCAGATCCCCTCCGCACATTTGCGATGCAGGAGCGCCTCAAGGCTCGGTCCTTGGCCCAGATATGTATAACATATTTACTCACGACCTACCGCAAGCCCCCAAACGTAATTATTGCGACGCCTGCGGATGACGCTGCATTTCTGACATCTAGTAGTGACCCAGATGAAGCCAGGGGACCCTTACAAATCCAACCAGACCAAACCTATAGCTGGTTGCAAAAATGGCGAATTAGAGCCAGTGCCCCCAAATCGCACATGTGGTGCGATTTGGGCACTGACACTTTCATGCCGTGAAAGAAACTATGCCCAACAGCAAATCCCGGTCAAGTACCGCTACCTCAATCTACATGTGTGAAGCCCCCGGGCCTCCACTTGGATCAACGTATGACCTGGAAGGAGCATGTAAAACAAACGGAACGAAGTCAACTTTCGTTTTAAAAAACCTATTGTGGTTACTCGGTAAACAATCCGCTCCGTCCCTGACAGCTCAGTTATAAAACCCATATGGACTTATGGATTCCAACTGTGGTCCTCAGCCTGCAAATCAAACTTCCAATGCCTCCAGAGCCCAAAATAACATCCTCAGGACTAGTAGACTGCGAGTGAGCCGCCCGGCCCACTCGCAACTCTGAGATCCATGAGTACTTGGAGACGAAAACTTCTGGAGGGGTCATGAGGCAGCTCTTTGTCGTCCCGTTCAAGACGGCATCGCTGCTCACCTCGGCTGTCCTTTCGAAAAGACCGCATCTCATCCTGTCTCAATGATGTCGGTCTATGCGACGATAACGGCATCGTCATCAAGTCAGAGAAAACCAAACTGCTAATAACACACTATACATATTTGCGACCATCAGTAGAACCAGTATTGTATACACATAACCATTTAAGCTTTCATAATTTATCAAACCGTCAACGTAAACCTATTGAAAAAGTAAACTGTTTTAAATACTTAGGCATGAAAATAGATGAACATTTTTCATGGTCCCATCATTTAGATTACCTTTGTGACAGACAGAGTATTCATCATATAATTTAAAACAGATGTAAAACAGAGTATTACTTGGAAAATTCTATCATTTAAGCTTTAAAGTACCTAAAGGAACATTGAAATCCTTATATAAGTCACTCTAGGAGTCTATTCTCGGTATGCTTTAGATTGCCATGGTCTTACATTCAAAACATATATAAATAAATTAGAATCAATCCAAACAAAGTTTCTTAAACTTCTTGTCAATAATAAAACTAGAAATCAGCATAAAAATGTCTACACAAAATTATTTAAAATTTGTAAAATACTACCAATTTCCCTAAAACATAAATACTTATTGGCTGTAAACAACCATGGCAGTCTTGGGCATAACTTGGAACCTTTTACAAATAATCATAACACCCGATCGATGGCCTCTGGCAAATATATTGTACCAAGAGTGTTTAATTATTACGGTGGTAGAACTTTAAAAACGTTTGCCATATCCGCCAAACAATGTCCCAGAGGACATAAGGAACGAAAATGATGAAACTATATTTAAAAGGAGACTTAAGCAATATTACTTAGATAAGTGCTAGAATTTAAGAGTGAAGTAAGTAGTTATTGTAATTTTATCTATGTAAACGTTCTAATTTACTGTACGGAGACTGGATCCCACAGTCAAACTGATGACACGGTTTTGTGGGACACTGCACTATTCCTGCATGAACGTGTGAATGACAAATAATTAAATAACATGTTCACATGGTAAACTGTGAAGAGATTTATTGGGAAATTCAGGGAGACTGGATCCGATGGAGACGCCAAACGCACTGATCCTTCAAAAACAAGACGTTCAAAAATCAAGAAAGAACAAGCTCAGTTGGGCGTTGTGGACAAGAATAGCAAATCTTAAGTATAACACAAACGACACCAACATGTAAGTATTGATTTAATTTTTACAAATTTTTCAAAAATTTGTATTATAAACATATAAGTTGAGCAACTCGATTGACTAGATTCTCAGATCGTCGCGGGACAGTAATTACCATTTCACTACCCCAACATATAACACCTATTTGGTATAACTATAAGAGAATATATAACCACACTAACATCCAACAATTCAGATGCTGCACAGCCTAAATGGAGCCTCTCGACGGGTCGGTCTCGGCATGAACTTGGATAAAACCAAGATTATGTTCAACGAACACATCGTGCCGGGACCGGTTTATGTCGACGGATCGATGCTTGAAGTTGTTCAAGAGTATGTCTACCTTGGGCAAGTAGTCCAGCTTGGTAGAAATAACTTCAAGATAGAAATTGACCGTAGGATCCAGTTGGGTTGGGCAGCGTTTGGCAGGCTACGTCGAGTTTTGTCTTCGCCCCTACCGCAATGCCTGAAGATTAAAGTCTTCAACCAATGCGTCCTACCTGTTATGACGCACGGTGCCGAGACGTGAACACTTACAGTGGGACTGAAGACGTCTGCGCATATAACATTCCCCTTCTTTGCCTCATAATTTCGAGAGTCTCGAGCGAGAGTTTACTTTGCTTGTTAACGCTTTTTCCGGGAAACACCTGTCGAGACACATCCTGTAGCGTTTTGACCTTAGCGTCGGTTTTTTCGTCAACAGTGCCATGCGTTTCCAGCAGTCCGAAACGGTTTTGAAGTTCCAGTTGAAACTTTTCGGATTCTACTGCTAGCTGAGGCGCAGTAGGTCTAAGAGTAGACTTCATCATGCGAAGCCTCTCAGCTCTGAACTCTATATTTAGAGTGCCTCGGACAAGTCGGTGATCCCTACCAGTATTAAAACTGTTGATCACTGAGACGTCTCTAAATATATACTTCCGATCAAAAATGATGAAGTCTATCTCCTTCCTTGTCACAGTATCGGGGCTTCACCATGTCCACCTTCTATGAGGCTTCTTCTTGAAGAAGGAGTTCACTAAGCACAGCCCCTGTGACTCCAGAAAGTTGACCAGAATTTGCCCTCTATGATTTCGGCGCCCCACGCCATAGGATCCGAGTCTCGTCTCACTGCGTTCTTCTACTCCCACTTTGGCATTAAAATCCCCCATAATAACGCTGTAGTGTGTCTTGGTGGTATGATGTAGAGCCTTAGTATTATCCTCATACATGGCTTCGACTATGTCATCGCAATATGTCGAGGTCGGCGCCTATACCTGTGCCACCTTCAGAAAGTACCTGTCAGTGATCCTTAATATGAGGTATGCGACCCGTGTCGACACAGTGCTCATTTCTACAAGGTTGTTAGCGAGAGATTTGTTAACGAGGAAACCGACACCGCCCTGAGAGGGCTGATCGCCTTCTCGAAAGTAGAACAGGTTGCCTGTCTCAAGGGTAATCGTGTCTTCCCTCTGTCTTCGGACTTCAGACAACTCCAATATATGCCAGTTTATACGACCTAGTTCTACTTCGAGTTCGGTGATGTGTTGGTTTAGTCGTAGAGAGCGTCCATTGTACGTAGCCAGGGTCAGTTTCTTGTGGTAGCCGTTTGCCGTAGCCCGGAGATTATTAGCACCCCCTGCCCCACTGTTACCGCGACCACTACCGAAATACGCTATCACGGTTTATGAGATACAGCCTGGTGACAGACAGACAGACAGACAGCGGAGGCTTCGTAATGGGGTCCCGTTTTTTACCTAAATAAGCTATATTACAATTAATCCACAAAAAGAACTCAAAAAGGAACCTACCAACTACCGTCCCATCGCTCTATCACCTACCATGTCGAAAATATTTGAAAAAGCTATGTGTAATCGCGTATACTCCTACTGCGAAAAATACAATACATTCGATAATTCTCAAAATGGATCTCATAAAAATCTACAAATACATACAAAAAATTACGCAATAGGTGTTTTGTGAGACATGACAAAAGCTTACGGTAAAGTTCAATACGATATCTTACTACATAAACTGCACGGGATAGGTATAAGAGGAAAGGCCTATGATTGGTTCACTTCATACTTAAGGAATAGAGAACACATTGGTTACTTGGTTACTCTATTTGAACTTGTTCAAATAGAGTACTTTAATGAAGAAAATAAAGAGGTTCAGAAACTGAGTTCAGAAGCTAAAATAATTAGTGCATCCATTCCACAGGGTAGCGTAATCCATTGCCTACTATTTCTTATATATATCACCTCCCTCCTCGCGTCGTATTCCTCATTACTGAGGGTCGTGACTCCCCCGCTGAATCATTTTTTCAGTGACTATCTCCCTCCATTTGTTCCGGTCTTTTGCTTCGTGGAGGGCTTTGTGGAGTTCGGTGTTCAGTGACGATCGGATTTGGTCCGACCATCTTATTGGACTGCGGCCTCTAGGTCTTTTGCCGTTAACCTTGCTTGTCACCATCAGCTGTTCGATGTTATGACCGTCTTTGCGGGCAATATGTCCTAAAAATTCCAGTATTCTGCGAAGACAGATGGTGGTGATATATATCAACGATCTTCCAAAATGAGCACTATTTAGGAATTCTTTTTTTAGAAAGTTTACTTGGGAATTCTATATAATTCCCGTGTGTATTATTTGCGGATGAAAGTTATATCGCTTCTAATCTCCTGTAAAACAACTCCAACTTAGTAGACAAACTGAACAGCGCGTTTAACCAAACCGTTACTTGGCTAGATAATCATTATCTCGAAATAAATATGACAAAAACAAAAGCGGCAAGTCATTATTTAATGACTGTCCACCCTCGTCAAAAAAGCCTCTTCACAATTTACACTATATTATTAATTATACATATAAAAACTGTAAAGTTGAGACAGTTAATGAGTTTAGTCTTTTAGGCCTAACAATAGATACGAACATGAACTGGAAGTCACTTATAAAAAAATAAAAACAAAACTTGCAATTTTCCTATGCCCTTAGAGAAATAAAAAAAACAACAAACATCCAAACGGCCCTCAACATATACGACGCGTATGCTTATGCATGGCTTAGCTATGGTGTAACTCTATGGGGTAATAGCACAGACGCATCTGTACTCCACATACTCCAAAAGAAACTCCTAAGAATAATAGAAAATATTGAAGATACAGAAAGTTGTCGACACTATTTTAAACACTATAAAATCCTATCTCTGCCAGGCATATACATTCTAGAAACATGCAAATTTGTACACAAACATCAAGAATTTTACACAAAACGAGAAAACATTCCGTCATAAAAATAGATGAAATCTACCGACGTCTAACTATGCACTCGTCTAGCCCATATGTAATGTCTATTAAGATATATAACAAATTACCAGATGCAATAAAATCAGAAAACAAAATATATGTTTACAAAGATACACAAGGAAAAAAGATTGTGAATGATCTCCTATATCATGTAATGTGTATTCTTTGTTGGAGAACCAATAAAAAAATAAATTGTTAAAAACTTTTTGTTTGACAAATGTTATTATTTAATTAATGATTACTTAACTAATAAGACGCTTACAATTATATAATCATAAAACTTATAGAATATAACTATAATTTTCGTTCTTAATCATAGAAATTATTTTTCTTCCTCTCTTCTACACTTGCTGTGCCCGACAGGATTCACAATGATCAGAATTATTCTTTTTTACCACTTAAGTAAACATTAAGAAAGTATTGAGTATAAAAAATATCAATCAAAATGCTAAAAACTGTGTTTTCTGTTTAATTCAAATTTTGCGTTAAGTTTGGGACACCCGTTATTTGGCGTCACAAAGTACCTATATACTATCGACTAGAACATGACAAACAACAAACTAAACGAAAACTAATACAAATAGAAACTACATCCAATTACGTTTGCAGTACATAAAGTCTGTCTAATTACCTAAAGAGATATAAAACAGTTCGTTAATTCATCTCACGATACTCATTTACTTACAAATTCTACGATATGTCTGTGTTAATGTAAGTTCCGAATTTTACTTTTAGTTCAAGGTTGAATGACGTCACTTATTTGTTTTTGATTATGTATAAGATATTCATTTAAATACATGCCGTGCTACTCTTTCCTTTTTGTCTAGACAGACGGACTAATGTGGCTAGTGATTACAAACTTTTAAGGTCACTGCAGTTGCTTTATAATTTTTTAAGATTGTTAAAATTTCTTGATACATCATCCGCTTACAGGATGATGTGTCTAGAAATGCTGATGTGCAAGTGTACGATTAGTCTTAGTCTTAGACTGAAGCAGATGTGCTTTTACTTAAGTTTAGGGTCGGTACAAATCTGACGGGAGATGCGTCCGCACTAACGCATCATCGTTTAGGTGTGAAAGGTTGAATGTTTTATTATATATTCGTCTGTTTTGGCGTTAAGGTACCGATGACACGCGACGCATCTTCCGTCAGATATGTACCGACCCTTAGACTTGGTATATACGTAGTACCTACATCTGTGTCGGGTCATCCCTGTCCCTCTAATATGGCGAGAAGGATGATGGCTGGCCCATGCGTCATACTCGTAAATGGGTGCTATTTGCGATGACTGGTCGATTACAGTATTGAGGGCTGGTGTTAAATTTTAATATTTAACTGCATCATTTCCATCATGGTTCTCTCATCACTTTTGTGGATTGCCTGCATTATTAGGTTTATATAATGTAAGTGGATGCTCCTGTTTCACCATGTCTATTCTGAAGAGGCTAACTAAATGAACATCAAAATAAAAATTAAGTATTATGCTTGAGTATTATTATGTACAGTAAATATATACAAGTGACATAGAAGGTGTAACAGTTACAGCACCTTACAAAATGTAAATTATGTGTATTATGAAAAACCTGGCGATGAAAAAGAGTGACCGTGAGTTTTATTGCCCGTTCTTTCTCATGGTTCTACGCCCTTGCTTTACGAACGTGGCAGTAAATGTAAATGTAGTCTTTAAGTAATTATTTTATAAATTTATTATTTTGACGTCCATAAGCGTCACATTGTGACCCAAATGAATAAAGGATTTTGACTTTGACTTTGTGATCATGGCGCTCACAATAGTGCTTAAAATCGGATACTCGAAACAAAAATTCCGAAAGACAATTTAAAGTTAATTACAATACAGATCCATTGGTTTCATTTGATTCATTTTTTGTTTTAAAATTATGTTTTGGAGTATATTTTCTTACAATATCATCGCCTGATAAAAGCAGCTCCAAAGGAAATCTTTGAATAAGTTTCAAAGTTCATCAAATATATAAATTACAAGAATCAAATGTCAACTTAGGCTTTGTGTTTGTAACTAAATAAAATTAGGGCCTTGAAGTCTAGACTTTAGTAGGTACCTACAATAGTGTTACCGCGTACAAAATCTTGAATGATTTTTTGTCTGCCCTTCAAAAGCAGTAAATTTAATTATATGTATACAAAGTTGAATTGCTTTTTATTAGTCTTACAAAAGCTCGAAAATAACAATTCTTGTTTTGCTGACCGTTTCATGCTGGTTTAGAAAAAGAAAATTACGAGAAAATATCGGCAATCAGGATAAAAAGATAAAGGAAATCGAAAATGCAGAATGGGTAATTTGTTCTTAATTGTCACTTTAGTCTTTTCAAACGATGATATCGAGTTAGCTAGAAAACAAATGAGTCTGTGGGTAAGCAGTAATTCTTAATATCGTGAATAATGATTTGTTTTGTTGGATATTTTATTGACAATCCAGTAAGCCCAGAGAATAAGCCTATAAAAAAGTATCGCGTTAATAGTGACAATCCATTGCATTGTATTATTCTCGAGACAATGGACAATCGGTTGGGCTTGGCTTATTGTTTTAACTATTCCTGGCCTCGTGGAAAAGGCTCATTACGGAAAAATTCTGACTTATAGCCTAGCATATTTTGCCAGATTGCCTACATAAAACCTCACTTAGTTAAAATTAGTCTTTTAATTACATGCCTTATTTTTCTACGAAGAAACAATGCAAGAAAGGGAAATATTTTGTTGACGGAGACTTTGAACGTGTACTTATTCGGCAGTAAATCAGGACTTTATTATTTCGTTGTGAATTTAATCTTATACTGTTGCCAGAAACTCGCTGTATATACATAATTTGTGTCTAGAATAACTAATAAAAAAAATATTGTATTATGATTATGTTATAGTTATAGTTTTTATATCATTCTAAATCGTTTTCTTAAAGAGAGCTAGACAGTGATAGAATACATTTAGAATTGGATGAACACAACAGCCGCATAAAAACCAAGAACTGGTATAATTTACAGTGTCGTTACTAATCCTCATATAGAACAAATCTATTTATATCACAAGAATATTCTTCGTAGACGTTTAAAGAGATAAAGTTTCTTATCCAGTATAAACGATCACGACGGTATCTATAGGCATACTTTCCAATTTTCTTCAAAGTGTTCTGTATGTCAGAAAAATATATCTTCTTAAAAGCATTTGCTTTTATTCACTGCGCGGCTTTTGTGTAAGAATGATTAAGCCTTTTTGTTGTTAAATAGTGTCATATTTAGCCTTGGAAATTAAAACTTGTAAATCGGCAAATGGTTTATAAACATATCGCGGGTTTAGATACATTCATGTATTTAATATCTATTTACGCCAAATACATGAACTTAAATACAAACCAATTAAAATTTAAAAGAAAGTACTTACATGTTATTTATTATTCATATGAATACGACAAACTATCTAAAGTACCTATGCTTCCATTAAAGGAAATCACAGTGCTTTGAAGAACACATTTTTTTTATTATATCAATCTCTAATTAGGTACTCAGTATTCACGATCTATGGACATCTCTCAACAGTATATAGAACTTCCTCATGTCATTGAATTGAAATTTTACTCTACCTCTGGGATTCAATATATTCTATTGACGAACTTTGCTATACAAGCATAATGTGATTATTTTTGGCCGCGAGAAAAGATGTATCTAATGTAGGTAACCTACAACTTAAAAACAGTGAGACACAAAATAGGAATACACAAAACTTCTTCATCGTCATTAGCCTTGTGTATAAATTGTCTTACTGTTATCAGCCCCATGTACTGCCTCACTGCTGGGCAAAGGCCTCTTCTCACTATTAGAATGGTTAGGCCATAGCCCACTACGCTGGCTAAGTGCTGGTTAACAGATTTCACATGTCTTTCGATAACATTTTGGTAAACTCTCAGATGTGATTTCTCAACGATGTCCTCTTTCAAGGTAAGCGTGCAAGTGATCAATAATATTCTAGATTAATATTCATGAATGGCTTTTAAATCTTTTAATTAATAACATAATATAATAAATAACATATTTTTTACTTGTCTTGACAACATATTTAGTTATTCAATAATTTTAGCTGTATTTACTTAAGTATGCAAAAAATAAAGCAGGATATTAAAACCAACTTATCTTATAACTCTTAAATTATTACATATGTTACGCATGCAATAAATTACTTTATGCTCATTGCAATAAAATGTTTTTCCCACAATCCGTAAACGCAAGAAAAGGTATTAGTAACTATAATAATTATTTCAAATGCTATATGTATTATACTTGGCGTATCTACTTATCATCTTCTGACGCATATCACTGTTTTGATACGAAACTCAATATAATATGTATCCTAAACTGAATAATAAAATATACAATAATAAAATATAAGTGGACTGAAAAAAGATGTTGTGACAAGGATGAGAAAGGAATGCTTAGGTGGTTTGGACACGTGGAACGAATGATTGAAGATAGAATGACGAATCAGATATATAAGGCAAATATGTGTGGGCAAGTCGGTCGCGGCAGACCTCGTCGGACATTCACCGATCAAATTGGAGACATTCTAAGAAAAGGAAAGGTCCGAAGTACCCGAAACCGGTGAGCATGTATGAAAAGAGTAATGAGTGTGGAGGAAGCGCGTTCTGTTGTCTCTGCCTACCCCGACGGGACAAAAGGCGTGAGTATATGTATGTATGTAATTATGTTTTGAAAATATTGCAAAAAAAATCATGGGAGCCCCGTGCCCTTTTTCCTCTACCTAACCCCACTCCTTTTCCTAATTCTTTTCCCATTCAGGTCCGCTGTGAACTTACTTGTGTCTCCTGTCGCTGTGTTTCTTTTTATAAAATGGCGTAGGAAGTAAAAACAACGCTTGTGTTTAAAATTATTCAGTTTATTGATAATGTTGTATGCTCATAGTGCAGTGTGTTGAGAATGGCACATGTAAAGTCGTCGATCTCTTTTATCTTTCAGCTTTCTTACACTTCTCTACAGGAGAAATTAGCCTCAAAATGGCAGGTATCTGCAGCCGACCTGGCTCCACACGTATTGGCTTGACTTTCCAGTGGGATCAGCTGATGAGACCGAGACAGTCATGCAGACTCTACAACAATTAATGAACAGGACTCTCTCAACCATGTTTTTTTACTCCGTCCTAAGCGGAGTAATCTGCGGACAGATCACTCCACCCACATCGGCCTATGTATTTTTTTTTATAGACTCATGCCTTTACCCCTGAAAGGGTAGGCAGAGGTGTGGTGATATTACACCCACATTTCGCCATGAAGTTTTAGGTCTCATGTGATAGGGGGCGAGCCTATTGCCGTTACCGGGCACATCACCAGACACCGTGCTGTAACTGAGAATTCGGAAAATCTCAGTAATACTTTTGCCCGACTCGGGAATCGAACCCGGGACCTCCGATCAGCAGTCGGATACGCTATCCCCTGGACCACGGAGGCAACGGCCTATGTATGTGGTTAATAATACGGAATGTGGCGGTTACCAGTTGTACATCCTCACTTATTAGCGTAAGTGTGGAGGCTAGGGGTGTCTTATGTCGTTGGGAGAGCCAATCGAAGGATCTCTATTCCTTACCTACCTACCTGAACAAGACGGTTCAAGCCGGGCAACACTCAGTCAATAAGATACGTTTTGTGCCAACGCTGGTATGTTCCATCGGTGTGTACCACACAGCATAGGAAACACTGGCAATATATTCAACTGTCAAAGATCTTCATGACTATCAGGAACGAGGGCTTAACGTTGAAAGATCAGTGATGTGAACCATAGGTTGAACCCATTGCTCTCTTTATGGTAGTCTGTTGGTATCGTCACTAGTTTCTTTACGTTTTTAGGGATCTGTATCCAAAATTGCAAAAACCGGAACCCTTATAGATTCGCCATGTCTGCCTGTCTGTCCGTATGTCACACCCACTTTGGGTCGAAACTATTAAGACTATTATAACGTACTCTGTGAACCGCTTCACGATTTTTATAGAAAAATAAAAATACATAGAAAATTAAGGGGGTCTCCGTACATGGAACTGACTTGAAAAAAATGTTTGTCATCTTTTATATACATGCGGGATATCTATAGATAGATCTTCGAAAATGTCATTGGGGCTTATAAAACCATTGTTTCTCAAAGTCAATAGTTTGAAATATAGACGCCTCCAAAGTGGTAAAATAAATGTCCCCTCTCTAACTTATAAAGAGAGTAAAAATCTTGAAAAAAATGATGCTGTAGATTGTAGTAAAAACTTTCAAGGAAAATTGGTTTAGATGATGTTTCGTCTGCACTTTTTGAGATATAGCACATGTTCAAAAACCGCAAATATAACTTTGTCGTTTATACATGTAAACACTATGGAAAACAATGGTTAGATGAAGATAATGGGTATGTATGGTGGATACCTCTATTACGGAACTCTTCATGGGCGAGTCCGATTTGCTCTTGATTTTTTTTGCTGTGTTTCAATCCTTTCCGTATCGTAAAAGTCTATTACCAGCCAGCTTTATATCAAACTAGCTGAGCCCCGCGGTTGCCTCTGCGTTACTTTAAGCTACTGCTCCACACCTGTGGCGCATAGCGTGACAGTAGATAATCCTTATCAGATGGGCTATTCAAAACAAAAATAATTATTCAAATCGAACAAGCAGTTCCCGAGATTGTAATGCTAAGAGCATTATATCATATTTGCATAGAGTATCTGCGTCAGATTGAAACAGATACCTATAACATTGTTCCAAAAATTAAATTGGAAATCTAAGATCTTAAGTATTCTCTCCACCCACTGTATTCTGAATTTAAAATAAGCAACTTATTTGTTTTTCGTTATATACCTCAAAATTTTGTTACGTGTTGTAAATCTGAATTTGACATCTTGCCTAATAATTACAAACCAGACTTCACCGGCGGCTCCAACCGCGGAATCCTTTACTCCAGTGTAAATGTTCAAACATCTTCTCTTAGTGCTCCCCAATGAATACACATGCTAAATTTTAAAATCTTTCTTTTTCATTTTTTTCAAATCACGGGGGACTTTACAAACATACAACTATGCACAATGAACACCTAGACTCGAAACAACAATTTATGGACTTCTTGCGCTCAGTAGTTTCAGTTGCTGAGCGCAAGAAGTTGAAGATTTAGTTTGCAAGTGCAAGGTAGATCGTTATTTTGAAATGACCATAGATATTTCTAGTCGAAGAATTAATATTGAAGTAGTTTTGAAAGTGCAATAAAGTTTCATTTTGGTCTCACATGTTTCTATCACCATTGTCATGAAGCATCGCTTTGTCGGAAGGCTTTTAGCACCCGAACGATTTTACAATTAGTTTATCTGCCTTTTAGACGCTACGTAGTGTAAATATTTTTATAAGTCGCATGTTTTTTGATAAGGACAGGTAGCCTTGTGTGTTTACTTTGATATATTTTTTTGTCTAAAAGGGATAAATTTATTGAAATAAAACTATAAAAGTACTCAGGTAAGTTTTATTTAGTACTACACTTAATTATATTACCATAAAGTATACAAGATACCGAAGTTTCCCAAAGGGTCTTGAAAACTGTGCAATATTTTATCTAGATTATAATTCTGCACGCTCTATTAAACGCATATATTATTACGCGCTTAACAAAAGTGTAGTTGGCAATGCCAACTACACTTTTGTTTATTAATTTTAATTTAAATATTTTATATATTTTGAAAACCATAGGTTGATGTGTATATAAAACAATGATTAAAATACATTCATTGCATTCGATATAATATCGAAAGCCACTCATAGAAATTAAAGATTATACTCTTCCTTGATAAAATCGGCTGCTTTCTCGCCGATCATCACTATAGTTGCGGCAGGTGGAGCTCGGACAATCGTCGGCATTACGCTACCGTCTGCTACTCTAAGACCTTCCACTCCATGCACTTTCAGTCTCCCATTGAGCACCGTACCCATTGGACATGAACTCGTGAAGTGACTTACACTTTGAGATACGCATTGAGCGTAGCAGTGCCAATAATCGTCACTTTCAAACTCAAACTCTTTACAGTACATAGGTATTGGATCAGCTATCTTCGCATTAACGCTCTTATAATACGTTGTATTCAAAACACGATTCATATCTTTTACGTACTTCACCAAATTTTTCAAATCTTCATCATCAGATAAATGCCCAGTATAAATAAGTGGTGAATCATCAGGGTTGTTACTACGAAGAAGCACTTTGCCCCTAGATTTTGGAACTATATTGACAATATGGTTAAAAACTCCAGTTCTCCCTTTAAGATCTGCATTTATCTTATCGCATATTTCATGCTGGAAACGAAGAGCGAAGCTGCAGTACAATGTAAGAACTTTTGCCCCTAATACATAATTCAAAGTGCCGTAATCAGGATAATCTTGAGTTTTATCAAAGGCGATAAAGCCTCTGAAAGTTGTCGTTGGAAAACCATGTGGATTAATTATTGGCTTTTCAAATTTCTCAAAGTCATGCATGACAATCGCACCTACGTGGTCTTGAAGATTCTCACCAACTGGCAAATCAGCGATCACTTCTATACCCTGAGAAGCCAAATGATCTTTAGGTCCGATACCTGACAGCATGAGAAGTTTGGGAGTATTGAAGGCACCAGCTGATACGATTACTTCTTTACTTGCTTTGATCGATATTGTCTCACCATTACTTGTGCGAGCTTCAACACCAGTAGCACGATTACCGTCCAATGTGATTTTGGTTACCAAAGTATTTTTCAAAACAAATAAATTAGGACGGTCCTTCACTGGAGTCAGAAAAGCCGTAGCTGAGCTTTGTCTTTGGCCATTAGATACTAAAGTTAAGTAACTGGAGAAACCCAGTGGATGCTCAGGATTGAAATCATTAACCGACTCGTAACCAATTTCATTGAAGGAATCTAAATAATTTGTTATATTACTGTCTTCTTTAGTCACTCCCATGTATCCGTCTATCCCATGATATTTTTTATCAGGAGAATTTAGAATTTCTGAAACCTCTAATCTCTCACTTTTAATAAAATACGGTAGCACGTTTTCCCATTCCCAAGTTGTATCTTTAGTGACATCTGCCCAATGATTGTAATCAATTGGATAGCCACGAGCGTAACCATAGTAATTGAGAGAACTGGTGCCACCCAGCATTCTTCCAAGACTCATCTCGAAGTAGGGCTGTTGGTGACATTGTTCTGATTTATGGTCATCCACTGATGTGTAGTTCCAGTCATGTCGGGATCTTTTCGGAAATAACATTCCTCCGGGTAGCTGACAAAAAAAAGCAAAAATAAGAAGTTAGATAAAATGATTTTATTTTTGGTGGCAAGTAAAATAAGTATATTTTTTGTTTATTGTAATCGCAACACTGTATTATCTCTGCCCTTTGTGTCTATGGCTGTCGATGTGTACCATTATTGTAAAAATTTACAAAAAATAATTTTGTTTAAAATAAATTCGTAACAGAGAAAGCTAAAAAGCATAACTTACATCTGATTCAAATGGAGCGTCATCGCCAGCTTCAACGAGAAGAACTCTAACACTTGGGTTCTCAGTTAATCTGTTAGCGACAACACAACCTGCCGTACCAGCACCCACAACTATGAAATCGAAGCTTTCACCATCTACAAAGAAAATTTCCTTATTTTTACCATTTTACTGAATGACTACTGGTTTTATAATTTTTAATATAAATACTTGTACAGAATTATATTACCTGTCCTATAAATAACATTAATTATTTACCTAAAAGTACTATTATTTAAGAGAATTTGGAATACCTATTGTATATAGTTTATAAAACACAGAAAAAAACCCTCTCAATCCCTGTGCATTTTAAAATGGTTAATTGCGTAAATTGCGTTTTACTTTTCAAAAATCTCGCTCAGTGTCACTTTAAAAATCTGCATATTAACAACAAATGTTCGTTCTAAAGCTTTAATAAATAATACGAAAGGCTAGTTTGCCGTCAATACATCAATTATTTTTCAAGGAAGTAATTATAAGATATCTATTCATTCCAACCATCAACAGAATTGTAAGTTTATTGTTTAACGTCATTTACCGGAGTCAAAGTTAATTTTTCATTGAACAGTACATGTACGCAACTAAAGCGCGGCGAACGCAACGCCGAGCGCATATTGTGTACTGGCATTGGGTAAACCACGACGCCACCTGAATATTAACAAAGCTTTACTTACTTTTAACGTCAGCCTGTTCTGGATATAAGTATGCAGTATACTGCATCAAAGATAATACTGTGAAAGATGATTGCAGCATCTGCACTGTTGCAAAGGCGTCTAGTGATGCTGACGCCATAATAAACTGTAAGTAAAAAAAATAAATAAATTTTGTTTGGTGCATTGTGCTATAAATAAAATTTCTGCATACCAGGTATCGTTGTTTTGAGCAGCCGATATTTCTTTTTTATTTTTCTTTGAAAAGACAACTCCTGCATGAGGAATAAATCCTGTGGCGACCGAATGTACACCAGACTCAAAATAATAATTTGTGAATCACACAAAGTGTAGTATCGGGTGGAGATCAAATATACAAGATGCGGTGACAAGCGGCGAGGCAGCCGCTTAAACCACTAACCGCTGAATTCAATGTTCGGCAAACCAATTTTTTTGAGATTTTAGACATAAGCTCTATACAAAATCTGTCAAACACGAATCTCAAATCTCAAAATCCATGGCTAAATCGAATATTGGTGATACCGGCCGTTAGCCAATCGTGCAGTCGGGACTGTTGGAAGCACAATAATCATGAGGGATCAGTCCTTATAAATAAGTTTATAAATTAGCCTAGTATTTGACTGACTCCAAAAAGCAATTGCAGTTTTTTTAAAGTTGCACACTAACTTTTTCAATATTCGATCCATACATGGATTTTGAGATTCAAAATTCGTGTTTGACACATTTTGTATGGAGCTTATGTCAAAAATCTAAAAAAAATTGGTTTGCCGTTTTAAAGCTGTCCGTTATCTGTCAGTCAGTCAGCAACGTAAGAATTTTATAAACAATTTTTTTTTGTATGTAAAACTCATACGTTCCTTTATGTTAAAATAGTTGCTTTTAGTTTCAATGCATCCATATAATTGAATATTTCCAAAGCCACTCTGTTACTTAATAGTAAAAAAATAAATAACCATTTGTTCATTAATTAAAATAACAAATTATAAATAGTTAGTTACCTAGTACAAACACGTCAGCTCTTTAGAACCTATCTGGTATTACTATTAGACAACAGTATGCAATTAACTGTTTATATAAACTATAATGTTACAAAAGAACTTCATTATAATTTCTAATAATATTAGAAATTATAATGAAGTTCTTTTGTTAATTTTAAAATTACCTAACATTTCTAGTACAGAATTTTATTATATTATAATAAAATTCTGTACTAGAAATGTTAGGTAATTTTAAAATATAAATTAGTATTCAAATAATATATAAAACAAATAGACAATTATGCTTGTAGGCAGCGATGGCCTAGAAGAGATGCGGTGTAGACTGCAATGAGTATCGGGTTCGAATCCTCGGTGTGCATCAACTACTTTTCGAACTGAAGTGCTTACGTCGTTGAAGGCAAGCTTCGTGACGAAACCTGCATGTTTGAGAATTCATAATAATGTTCTTGAAAGGAATTTTATGTCCTCCAACCCGCATTTGTCGCTGTGGTGGACTGGGCCCTTTCCCTTAGCATAGTGAAAAGAGGCCTTTGCCCAGCAGTAGGACTGTAGAAAACAAGTAGAAAAGGACACCCAAAAATAACGTTTTTCTGTTGAAAAACTTATTGAAACAATGTGACCAAGCGTTTTCATGTAGGCATCTTAATTATTAATCTGTGCTTTAAACAGATTCGAATTTTCTATGAACATTAACTATTCTCAAAATAGCAAGTTTACATAGATCTTATAACAAAAAGTTCGTGATTGGAATCAATTTAATGTCTTGGCTCGGAAATAGTCAAATATTATATAGATTCAAATAATTTGCCCAACTGTTTCATTGAATTGCTGAATATCATTCAGATGACTAGTCGATCGGCGCCGTTCAATCAAGCGGCTAGGCTTTTAATTGTACGGCTCATTAAGCAAGATGGCTGCGACATATCTACATCATACAATCATACATGCTCGCAGAGCTCCCACATGGGTAGTCTGTCAACAGCGGTCTGGCTAACCGAGCCTATTGGACGTTCATTTTCAAAAGTAACAATTATTGTAAGTGACGATGTTTATAATCAAATATAGAATATAGATATATCGAATTCCCACAGCTACGCCTGCACATTTATATTATGTAACTGTTTCTACTCGATCCCTTGGGAGTTTAAGGAAATACCTTCTTAGTGGACCTCTACGGTCTTCGAGGAACACACATGCCAAATTTCAGCTTCCTGTCCCTAATAGTTTGGCCGTAGCTTATCTGTCAGTCAGTCAGTAATACAAAGATTTTATATATATACAGACTAGGGGGTTACCCCCAAAATGTTTTTGATTTAATCTCTTCTGCCTATTCCATGGAAATTACGGGAAATGCCTTCTTGGTACAACTCTACGGTCTCTAAGTAACATGGAAGCCTCAAACTTCAGCTTCTTGCACTCAATAGTTTTGGCTTTACGTTGTCTGTCAATCAATAACGCAAGAATTTTATATATACAGAGTTTAGTTGGAATCGACGTCATCAGTATATAATCTAGTAAATCTATACTTTTTTTCAATAAAAAAATTCCATAGTTTATTATATTTAGTATGAGAAAATTTCATAATTAATTGTTCTATTTTATCTTAAACTGTGTGAACTCATATGTGTAAAAAAAAGAAATTATGACTGTGTTAATTATTTATAAGTTACTTTATATTTTAGATTTAAGAGATAGGTAACTTTTGGTTTCAGAATAAATTCTGCATGGCGACAGGCTTTGCATATACATATACAATCTGCGGACACGAAGAACGCTGGTTTTAAAGAGAACGAACACATTGGCACGACGATTGGTTGAAACACTTAAAATCCCGTCTGGAAATCGGAGTTACAACACTTGGCACAGTGCCTAGCGGTCAGGCTTCCTCTTAAAATACAACGAGAGTATCGATATTTTAATTTACATGTTATATTGCGTCCGTATGTTGGCGGATTAAGAATCTTAAGTCTCACCCATTTCATTCCACGGGTGTTGACAGGAGAGGCGACTAAGGAAAATACACGAACAAACACTATCTTTCTGAAGAGATGGACAACCGGCCGGCTGGTAATATCGTCCTAAATTTCCTATTGACTTACAGTGCTACTTGTAACAAATGTCTGTGGTGTGGCTTAAGTACAGCCAAGGACTATAAAACACTATAAAGGTAAAGCATGTACTAGATTCTAGACTATATTATTCAATAAATCATTTTTCATTTCATTTCATTTTCATTTCAATATTGCATTTAAATTATGCTGTGAGTCCAGACCGGTAAGGGCAACATGCATGATGGGGTGGCGTTTTGCCTCTTTTTTAATGGCGCTTCCGTAAGGTAAACTGCACCGATGTCGTAGATGGTCGCCGGGCCTATAAAAGAGTTTGTGTCGTCACTACACCGCACCCGACTCGTGCACATCATCGGCGCTGAATAATAAACATGGGCTCCTGCCGTTTTGCCGCAAAAATGTCGACAGAATTTCATTACCCAAGCAAATTTTGGCAACATTTTTTTATAACATTGCAATATTTCGAATGATTTTAGTACGCAAATTTTTATTTGGTCAAATTTTACTTGGCAAAATATTACCAAGTATACTGTCATTATGGCATTTGGTCTTTAATCAAATGATTTATTACAGCAAACAATCTTCAGACAATATACGTTTGGTGATATTAGTTTATTTATGGAAGTAGTTAGAGTAGGTTAATTATTTTAAAAAAATGGCTAGGTTAGGTAAGGTTAGAACTGTGCCAGAAACGACTTGCATTAATACAAAAAAAGAGATTGTTTTTAGAAGGTTACACGGAACTGGTCGCGGTAGTAATACTAACGTATGTAGGTCCCGTGACCCCGCCAATTAATGGGATCGGATAGAGGAACACCACGGTGGTTTTAGTGGGTAGTCCCGGCGCTTCTCGTCGGGGAGTCACCACACTCTCAGCCTGGGGGGGCAGCCCGTAAATTGTCTGGTTTCCACCATGAGTCAAAAAAATAAAGGTTACACGGAACTGAACTATTGAAAAACTGTTATTCGAATATTTAACTAAATAAAAACTGTTAATAGATTTTTTGCTAAGTAATAATTTGGCCAAAGAATTTATGCGAAAATTTTTTTGGGAAGTGAAAATTTGTCAAATACAAGCGCCAGTAGATATACTGCTAGATGAAGGCCTCCTCCAGAGTACGCCAGAAGACCCCTGCTCGCATTTTCACCATCCACTGACTACCAGCCACCTTCATCAAGTCGTCGGAACATCAAGTTACAGTTTGTTTTTTTTTTGGTGTCAGGTTGGAAAATCCTCAATCCATCGCGACACAACGATGGTGCGCCCTCATTTGTTCGCGGGAGATAGGGCGCGCGGCAACGCAACACCGACACGCCTCTCTTCCCGCGACCGCGCCCGACTGCGAGGGACAGACAGAACTGTCCCCCGCACCCGCACCTTTGGACGCATCCTGCGAAGGCCTCCGTCAAGCCCACGCGGAGCGTCCACTCCCGGGATCTCGCTTAGCTTCACCGTGGGTGACCTAACCACGGCTACTGAGCCCCCCCACCACGACAAGGTGGAGATCCCACGGGGGGGTTATTTCTGCGAACATTCAACTACCTTTAAGACTAATATTTTTAAAGCAAACCATATTGAGTTTACCACATTATAAATATTTAAATACGCAATAATGTTAAAATTTTAAAGAATCTAACCGGCGTTTGTCGACTATTTTTCAATTTTATCTGGTAGCTCAAATTTCTTAAAAAAGCTTAATAATAAACATTTTCCAAGTATGTAAGTGATTACAATAATATAATTTGACCTTTTGACCATTGTTGACTGAATGTGAATTATTGGTTCATAATATAATTAATACCTATTGTATTGACATCTTGGAATAGTATTCAGTCACCAAATTAGTTCCAACTAGTGCGAACTAAAACAAAGGGGATAGACGGATAGTACAGTATTACTACTACAATAATGGTGGCGCAAAAGTAATGACCCTATGGAAATTCCTTATATTTTTTATGTCATCTCCTGTCATTCTGACATTGAAAAGCTCCTTGTTGAAAAGTTTGCATCAAATTTGTTTTCAACATTGTGTTTGAATCAAATGTAGAATTCACTAAAAATAATCATGGACCGCTTTACTCCCCAAGAACATGGAATAATCGTGTCATCTTAATATATAAAATCTTTGCGTTACTGACTGACTGACAGACACGCTACAGCCGAAACTATTGAGCGCAGGAAGCTGAAATTTTGCATGTATGTTCCTTGGGGACCGTAGGGGTGCACTAAGAAGGGATTTCCCGAAATTCCCACGGGATCGGCCAAAACGGGTAAATTAAAAAAAATGCAGGCGTAGCTGCTGGCGTCCTCTAGTCAGTGATAAAATCACAACGTGAATTTGAGTCTGCAGCGTATTTTGGTCAAAGAATTGAAGGTGTTTCCGTATAAAACTCAGATGATTGATCAGCTTCTGCCTACTGATCACTGAGATCGTCTAGAGTACAGCCAGCGCGTCATAAACCTCAACCTTGAAAAGGATATTTTTTTTCAAAATTAATTAATTTTGGTTTATTTGAAATCTCGGGTGTATGTGAACAAACCACATACTCTCGCAGCTTTAAAAGAAATATACACTAAGACATAAGAAACATATCGCAGGAAGTCTTACGGCTAATAATGGAAAATATCATAAATAGGGCTCAAATGTGCATTAACTCTGTAGGTCAACATTTAATAGACATCATATATAAATTATAATGCAACTAAATTTCATGGCACAAATATATATTTTTAAAAAACTAATTCTAGTTTTCTAATTTAGAAACGAAGTTGTAGAACCAAATAGGGTCATTACTTTTGTGCCACCCGTTATTATCTACGCAGCAGTCTCTACACCAGTACATTGTTTCAGGAGAGTATGAATATTGAATTCTCTGAATCAACACCAAATCCGTCTTGTTGCAATCCGAGATATTGCTACGTTGCATATTCAGTAAATGAGTTATACAAAGCCGGTCGTAGGCTACTTGAGATTTGTAAGTCACGTACTTCAGAGAATACATAGGAATTTCCAGACACAGATTGGATAGTCTTGTGATCCGGAGTCGGTTCTATTGTGCCACTCAGTGCGTTTGATCATGCTTCGGCGAATAATCTTGAATGCACCTATTGAACATAATCGATTAATACATGGCAATGAGGTTTATTGCAGCTTGCTGACTATTTTATCGGAATATCGAAATATCAGTTAGGGTATTCAAAGTGTTTAAACATTTATGGAAAATCAAGCCGTTGCAGCTTAGTGTATAATTTAGCCATAAATTCCTGCTCTACATAAGATAAAACCAAAGTGCAGTAAGTCAAAGCTGTGCATGTTATGACCTTTGCGAAGCAAACTATGCATCGTGAAAGAAAAAGTTATGAAACCACTAGCTTCTGCCTAAGGCTCCGGCCGTGTGGGTTTCGGTTACCGCGGCAAAAGATAAATTTTATGAAAGAGTAACAAAACCCATTTGTACTCAGAAAGTTCCGCGTTTATCGCAAATAAAAATAGTTTGTATTTCGATAACACAAAATCACATGGCAGAAATAGTGTCTAAACTTAACCCAAAAGCCAAAAATGTACCGCCTAAAAGGAAATAAGAGGATTTAAAAAAAAGGTGAACGCGTGACCAACATTCATCCATCCTCTAATAATTTGTATTTGTATTTAGTAACACAAAACAATAGGTCCGAAATAATTATGATTATAGGTACACAATCTCTTTTTGTTTACATTCAACCCAAAAGCCAAAAATGTACCGACAAAAACGGCTTTGCTGAAAATGAAAAATGTCGCATATTCGGGCTTAATCCGGGTTTCAACGCAGCACTACTATTGAAGTGTTTGCAATGACGTACTCAGGGTTACATAAGCGGTTCCCGACGTTTTAAGCGCCTGTTTAAAAGCCCAAGTGATTAAATTGCACGGATCAGGAAAAGGCTTTTTATAGAAACTGTTTACTGATCATAGGATAATCTTAATATATAAAATCCTTGCGTTACTGACTGACTGACAGACACGCTGCAGCCGAAACTACTGGTCGTAAGAAGATGTAATTTAGCATGTCTGTGCCTTGGGCACCGTAGGGGTGCACTAACTACGGAAATCAATATTCGAACTATAGATAGATCTGTAGATTTTAGATTCGTTTTTGACAGTTTTTGACATAAGCTCCATACAAAATATGTCAAACAAGAATCTAAAATCTACAGATCTATCTATAGTCCGAATACTGAAAATGGCCGTAAGACGGGATTTCCCGAAATTCCCACGGGATCGGGCAAAACGGGAAATTCGAAAATAAGTGCGTGCGAAGCCGCTGGCATCGACTAGTGGTACATATTAATTATTTATCGACTACTACAATTCAAAAATAAATAAATTACGCTGTAGCGTACAAAATTGTTATGTTCTTTGAAATTGGTGTTCACATTTGACTTCTTACAATTGCTATTATAAGCTGTTCTGAATGTTTCATCTGTATTAATCTGAAAAAATAAAACGTATGAAATGTTTGTTGAAAACAAAATAATTTATATTCATTAAGCATCACATGATTCAAATATGCAACGCAATGTTACCCTCGTCACGTATTTGATACAATCTGTCAGCTTAATACGCAGACTTACTTACAATACGTTTTTGTTTGCTTAAATAAGCTTCCGCGTACTCTGACTCAGCTACTGAAAGACAAATGCAGATGCAGACTGGCGTGAACAAATTATGCAGAATAATATTTAGGAACAAACACTTGTAAAATGAAGTGGGTACACATTTGCCGTAAGCAGTGATTTATAAATGCACAACATTTTGGCTGGGTGTGATACATATGTATATATCGAAGTCGTACATTTTCGAATCTGTGTATTTTAGTTTCATCTTAAATTGCTTATTAATGGCCCTACTAGGTATTTTACCAGCGTTGTAGTTTATACTGCAACAATACTCGTAGCTGACGCAGCGCCTTATTTGTCCTCCACGTAACGCCACCAGTAATAATGTACCTACTTATATTTCTAGTGTACCAGTACCTGTAGTTTAAGTTTATTAGTTTGTTAAGTGTTTCATAAGTTTGTGTGGAGGTGCAAATAACACATTTTCATTTCATTTCATTTTTGCGTCACCTAAGAATTATGAGGCAATAAGAGGATTTGGCCATCTATATCACGTTGGCCAGTTGGGGTGGCATTTGGAGTTTTCTTATCTTATTTTTAAAAAGACAACTTTCGCAGTAGAACTAATCCTGTGTCGCGGGGGACTTTACAAACATACAACCAATGGACACAAAGAACACCTGGGTGTTCTCTGGGTCTGGACTCGAAATAATAATTTAAGAATCACAAAGTGTTGTCTCGTGTGGAAATCGAACCCACAACACTCAAGCTGTGTCAAGCGGCGAGCCGCGCTTAAACCACTATGCTAACCGTGCAGTCAAAGTTTGTAGTCGAGCCTGCCGTTTCTTACGCAAGATAGTATGTACTGTACTTCTTGTATTTTCCTTAGTCATCGTTTTCTTAGTCTTAGACTTGCTTGCTTGCAACGGAACTTGATTTTAAACAGTGAGTGTAGCTTATTTATAACATAGGCATGGGTGCCTATTGCTATATATGGGTGAATATTAAAAAAGTCTTTTCTCAGTGGGCTGAGAAAAGACTTTTTTAATATTCCATCCCTAAAATTGGTAAAATAAATGTCGAAACTTTAGTTTCAAAATAAGTATATTTTACTGTAACTACCACAATATGGCAACAGTTATTCAAAAAAAAGCCATATTTCATTGTTATATTTTAGCATCCAGGCTGCTGCCAGTCGCGTAAATCACCTGGTCCGTATGTCAGAATAATAAAATATCTCCAAAGTACAAACAAACCAAGAATGTGACGAATCTAATATAGAGATATTCTCATAGTAACAATAATTTACTCCTAATATCGATATTACTGACCGTTGAAAACCGATAATGGGATGTGACACACGCGATCCGACCTTTAGAATAAAATCAAATGTAGGTAAAAAAAACGTTGCTGAAATACTAGAGCAATTGAGAGATAGTAACTAGAGCATTGTGATATCAAAACCATAATTAAATATTTTTTTATAAATGATTTCTATACATTTTACAAAATAATAAAGTATGACCGTAGCAACGTCCGTACATTTTTAATTAGATGTTCACTTGCTTATACCGTGGGAATTTCGGAAAACTCTTTATAGTGCACCCCTAGGGATCCCAAGGATCATACAGTCATGTTAAATGTCAGCTTCTTGCTCCCACTAGTTTCGGCTATGTGTTGCCTGGCAGTCAGTCAGTTACGCAAGGATTTTATATGTACAAACTATAAATAAACGCTGTTTACAAGAGATGGTAAGAATGTAGAAGATATTGTAAGAAGAGTTAATTCCGGTAATAGAGTGAATGGAGCTCTGACGGCGTTTATGAATATCCAAAACGTGTCCAAAAAGGCACGTTTGGCTGTGCATAGAGGGGTCTTAGTAGTACATACGCTTATGAATGGTAGTGAAAGTTGGGTGTGGCAGAAGAGACATGAAAGTAGAATAAATGCTGTAGAAATGAGAGCACTGGGAAGTATGTGAGCTGTGTCTTTGACTGACAGAGTAAAGAATTGTGCGATAAGAGAGTGTTGTGGGGTAAAAAAAGATATAGTGACAAGCATCGAGAAAGGTATGCTAAGGTGGTTTGGACACATGGAGAGGATGGATGACGAAAGATTGACCAAGCAGATATACAAGGCAAGTGTGAATGGGACAAGACGAAGGGGAAGACCTAGGCGGACGTTCTCTGACCAGATTGGAGACGTCCTAAAACAGGACAGGTTAGAAGGACCCTGAACAGAAGAGCATGCATGAGGAATCTGATGGGAGTGAATGAAGCAAGAAAGATATGTCAGGATCGTTGCAAATGGCGTTCCGTAGTCTCTGCCTACCTCTCCAGGAAACAGGCGTGAGTCTATGTATGGCCGAATTGTTGTGTACGTGCAACATAGACCGACAGTCTTGTTAGGATTGCGGTGCATGTTTGGATGCGAGCGGCTAAAAATCGGTCCTGGAGATCTTTGGAGAAGGTCTATGTTAAACAGTGGATATCTTTCAGCTGAGATAAAGGTAAGATATAAATACGCAAAACGATAAAATGACACATTGTTACCACGGCGAATGATTTAATTGTAAGAAGTGAAGAAGAAAGTGTCTATTACTTAGAAGTTATCGTAAATATCAAAAGCCGTAACACCTGCCTCCTCTAGCTAATTTCTGTGTAGGCATACCGTGGCGTACTGGGAGCAAGAGCTATCATTTAATTTAGTGCTGATTTTTTTTTATAATTTTGGATGTCTGATGGATTTGACAAGCTTGTTGAGCCAAATAATCGACATTATTTTTTAGATCTTTACCAAACTCATTTCAATTGTAAGAAAAGCTCTTTTGGACTATGTACACTGCCTTATTTTGTTCACTACTTCTATAGCTCTATATGTGTACACGACTAGTTTTTGACATTTACATATTTGTATTTTAGGCGCGAGAGACCTTAACAGGCAACTAGATGTAACCTACTAGATATAGTTTGAATGAAATGACAAAAAATATGTTTATTTGAGTCTAAAGAAGCCTGCTTGAAAGCCTGCCTGAATAAAAAGAGGTATTATATTTCATTTAAATATGAATGCTAATTTATTATACCACTCTAAGGTAGACTGGTAGATAATGCCCATGGCATTAACCCGGCGAGGATGTGGAGGGGTCATTCTGACCCTGTCAATTTTTAATCGTGTGTAGTTTTTTATTCTGCGATCAAAGAGTTTTGAACGTCACAATAGCTGTTCGTAAAGGACCGGAGCGCGCGCTCCGCACCCCTTTTAAGTCGGCCGCCGCCTGGGACGGGTGCAAAACGTGCGTGCAGTCAGAAAGGGTAAATATGACCCCGCGACAACCGCGATGTAACATTTTTATGTAAGGTTTCAGCTATATTTTTTACTTAATTATAATTTTAGGTTTTTTCGTACACAATGAATAGCCAGAAGCTTGAGGATGCGCATACGTGTTGTTTTAATGCAGTCTGACAGTGAAGACGACTTGTTATCCGAGGGTAGCGAAAAGGAAGATCATTTGACAGCTACGCAAGAGAATCAGAGAATTCATCGGAGAACCTGAACAAGAAGCACCTGTTAGGGTTCCAGGTGTACGAAAAAGGTGCCAAGTATGTCCTTATGCCCGCCATCGCAAGACAACCAATGTTTGTGAAGATTGCCATAAGTATATTTGTCCCGAACACACTATTTCATTCTGCCAGGATTGTGCTGCAATCACAGACAATAATGATTTGTAGTTCATAATTGATGATAAGACTGTAAGTGCAACTAATTGATCTCTACGTATGTACCAAATTAAAAGTTAATCGTCAAGAAGTTAGTTACTTTTTGTTGTTTTTAGTGTAAGTTTAGAAAGTTTATGCAAAAATTGATTATTTTATAGTACTTTGCTAAAAGTGATTTAATTATAATATTTTGTACTCTTATCTGCGTTTTATTTCGATAGAACCGTAAAAATAACATGTAATATAAAAAATATTGATAAATATTTGGTACATTAATATAAATTTAGATATTTTAAACCAAATTATATACAGGGTCAATAAGACCCTCCACAACCTCCACGTTACTATTTTCACCACATCCTCGCCGGGTTAAGTCCGCCTATATACTCTGTGTAAGTATATGAAGAAATAAATAAATAATAGAAGTTATGAAAGCGACTTAGGCGTGGGTGAGATTGTTAAGGCGCTGGGAAGTATGAAATTAGGTAAGGTTGCAGGATATGATAGGATTACAGTTGAAATTCTGAAGGCTGGACAGTGCATCATAGTTGGTCAGCTGCAGCGCTTATTTAACTTGTGCTGGAGCACCGGCCGAGTATCTGATGACTAGGCCACAGCGGTGGATGTGCCTCTTTATAAGGGAAAAGGCTCGCAACAAGACTGCAAGAACTATAGAAGCATTAGCCTTCTCAGCATAACAGATACCCTAATATTACAGGCTAATATCCCAAAATTACTTGGTTGTGATTTTGAGTACAATGTAATCAAAAATAGCTTCACAAAATTTAAACGGAATCCCGCTATACCCACATCTTGTAACCTTACTTAACAAAACAGTTTGTCTTTACCCATATTAAGCCTGCCACCTAAGTCAAATATAACTTAAATGTGTTGTTTCTTTAATTAATTATATATTCAACCGTTTTGCGTGCAACAATTTATGAATACAGCTCTAACTCTGATAGTTTTGTAAATTACTCGCAATATTAATGGGCTTACGTTGGTGTATTTGGTGTAATTTTCAACAGATTTACGAGAAGGGTGGAAGACGCTTAAAGTTTAATGAATTAGGCTGTTATACAGGAGGAGGATGGTAGTTATTGTTTGTATTTACTATATACTCTTGTAGCGTAAACAGAATGGATTTGAAAGAAAATATTATGTTTTGATGCGAAAGTATTTGCGTGCAACGATTATGATGACAACATCTTAGTGAATTTTAACAGTTGAAATTTAATCAACTTACTACATGCCCCAAGAGGTGGATAATAGGATTTAAAAGTGAAGAAAATCATTTTTTTCGCAATACATTAGCTTTGAATATATTAAAAATATTGAGCTTTGTTTTAGAAGGAAATTATAATTATAAAACTAGCTGACCCGACAACTTCGTGTAACCATATATGTATTAAACATATAAATCTTCCTCTTGAATAATTCTATCTATTAAAAAAATCCGCATTAAAATCCATTCTTACATAGGGACAGACAGACAGAAGACAGACTTTGTTTTATAATATGTAATGATGCCAGACAACCTGTCGAAACGTAACTCAGGCTCCTTCTTGCATACTAATTCGATTTCCTTTAATTAATTTGTTAACAATATATGTCACTACCATTAGGGCGGGCGTCGTCTTAAATAAAGAGGATTTTTACAATGCAGGGTGTTGATATGAATTTGCAAAATATTTTTATAATACAATATAGACAGTTTAAGCGGCGACAGCTCCATGGTGTACGTAACGGACTGCCGAGACGATGGTCTTGGGTTCGATCCCCCGGTACCGCAGGCACACACCTCTGACTTATCGAAGTTATGTGTGCATTATAAATTAATTATCGCTCGCTTAATGATGTGCCCGGTAGATGGCAATAGGCTCGCCCCCTATTACATTGGGACTGAAACATAACTGGCGTGGTGTGACTGTGTAATACACCTCTGTCTACCTCTTCGAGTATAAAAGGCGTGAAGTTATGTCATGTTATCTTATGTTATGTGTAGACAGTATACTAATTAACTTTAAATTATTTTAAACAGTAATAATAATAATAATGTTTATTGTGTCATAAAGATATTACAAACAGTTGTGTTTGGAGTCTTTATTTAAGCAAATAATGCCTGTATTAAAAGACCCCGCTCCTTCTCATCGTTGTTAAAAAATAATGAGATTAGTTGAGATGTAATAAGACGTGTGCATATGATGATTGTTTGGGTTTGAGTGTGTGTGTGTGTGTGTGTTTAATGCGCGCGTGTGTGCGTATGTGTGTGTGTGTGTGTTTTATGTTATATGTAGTTGGAGTGCCTCAGTATTATCATATGTTTTATCCAATTAACTAACATTTCTTTACATTCATACTGCCTAATTAAATTGCACGAAAGTCCTGTCAAAATAATTTGTAATGTGCTTTTTTTTTGTTCCTACATATTTTATAGTCGGGGCTAAAAATTCTCCTGAACAGAACCACCAATCACCCTGGTGATAGGGCGTTGTGAATAAGAAATATAATTAAATAAAACATATATAAGCATTTAAAAATAAGTAATCGCTTTATTGTTAATCATCTGAATTATAATTATTAACAAAAATCAGTTTAATTTTCAGTGTCGTGCTTTGTGATATACGATGTAGGTATTGAGCTATATTGTACTTTCTTCTCCTAGTATGAATATCCGCATTATAAGGCAACGTTTTGTACTTCTTCAAAATAATTTGGGTAATGTACAGTTTTCTAACTGAGAGTACATCACTGATTTTGTAATGGGTATCTGTAGAAAATCTCATCTTTTTGGAATGCATTATTTTCAGTAGGGCCCTTTGTGCTCGCTCTAATTGAATGAATTTAGTTTTTGCTGCCCCGCCCCAAATAGGAATACAATATATCAACACTGATTGTACAAGGGCAATGTATATTTAGGTGAGTATGTTCCTAACAGGTTTGCCATTATTTTGAACAGTCCTTAGCACCACGTGTCGCAGAGGCTTAAAAAGCCAATTTAGTTTGCGGACACTATTGGTAACCTGCTCTAGGTGAGGGTACCAACATAATCTTTGGTCAAGTATTATTCCTAGATAGTTTGTTTTAGAAACATGGCTGATACTGGAACAACTGCAACTATTGGTATTATTACCAACACATGTATGTATTGTGATCCTAAAATCGTCTGTTGGTCGAGTACGATTGCAAATGCTGAAACTTATGAAGTTTGTTTTTGTTGTATTCAATGTAAGGAAGTTACCTTTCCGCCAATCTGCAACACAAACCATCCCTATTTCAGCATTTTGCTTTACATCATGCCAAGTATTTCCATATAAGACGACAGCTGTAGCATCGGCGTAAGAGAAGACTTTAGTATTAGGGAGTGTCATGTTACATAGGCCATTTATGTGTATTAGGAAGAGTGTTGGACCTAATGCGCTACCTTGAGGGACGCCATATAATACAGCCGTGTCATCACTTGTATACTGACTCACTTTGACCCTCTGCTGCCTATCAAAAACATAATTCTTAAACAGATCAAGCGCGGTTTCTCTAATACCTATTTTTCCAGCTTGTTTACAAGGATAGACGTAGAGACGGTGTCAAATGCCTTTTTAAGGTCTAAAAAGACAGTTAAGCATTTGCCTCCATTGTCAAGGTGAGTTGCTATTAATGATGTAAGATTTGTGATAGCATCCTCAGTGGAAATACCTTTTCTAAAACCAAACTGCATCTGAGAGAATATTGAATTTGTTTAAGTAGTTTAGTAGCCTAACGTTTATTAATTTTTCAATGATTTTAGATATAGTCGTTAAAACTGATATCGGTCTATAATTACATATATCATCTCTACCCCCACCCTTGTGAACAGGAGTGATAATAGCTTTCTTTAACGTGGCTGGAAAAATTCCAGTATTGAAACAGAGGTTCGCAAGATGGGCTATAATAGGTACGGCTTCTCCACTTACACATTTTAAGAACTTCGTACAAATGTTGTCCCAGCCAGGGGCGCTTTCCGATTTTAGAGTAAATAATATCCTGTTTACTTCATCGACGTCAGTTTCAAGAAGCACGAAAGAATTGACTTGCGTTGAAGAGTTAATAGACTGACCAAAGTTATAGTTGTTTATTGTAGGCTGGATTTGTTGGGCTAGTTCTTTGCCAATATTAGCAAAATAATGGTTACCTAATGGAAGGAAAGAGGAACCCACCACGCACCCTCGAATTGACCACCCCAACTATTGCAATAGAAAAAGGTTGACAATATCGAACTCCTCTAAAAGGATAAGGGATATAGGAATGGTATGGGTTCCAGGAAGATACCTGACTTGCAGTATCCCGCTGTATGCGCCGACTATTCTAACGAATTCTAACGAATAGTCGGCGCATACAGCGGGATACTGCAAGTCAGGTATCTTCCTGGAACCCATACCATTCCTATATCCCTTATCCTTTTAGAGGAGTTCGATATTGTCAACCTTTTTCTATTGCAATATTTGACACCCTCGAATTGACCACCCCAACTATAGTTGATAGTTGACTTAATATTTAACAATTCAGAATTTTGATTTGTTTTTTTATTTGTGTAGGTAATAGTTTTTATATTTTTCCATCGCAATTTATTATTTGAAACTGATTTAGAGAGCAAATTTCTATCATATTGTCTTTTTAATTTTTTTATCAAATTATTGCAGTGGTTTCTGTATCGCGTATAGGTAATTTTTAAAATTTCATTGTGCTGGTCATTACGAAGTTTCTGTTGAAGTTTATTACGATTCTGTATGCAGCGCAAAATACCAGTAGTGATCCACGGTTTTATGATGCGTTTGTTACTAGGGATCTTTACAGTGATTGTATTGAATTTAATGGAGTCAGCTAGAGTTTGTTTCAATTGAGTGCACAGCGAGTCAGGGTCATTACAGAACAGTAACTCACTCAATTTCCTTTCTTGAAGGTATTGAAGGGCCTGTTTGAAGTCAGTTAAAGTGAAAGTCTTATGAATATTATGTTCAATTATTTGCTTAGACAACACTAGAAAGGTTGTGTAATGATCGGTGATTGTAGTATGAAGAACAGCAATAGCGGCCGAGAAGGTTTTCTTATTTATTTTAAGAATAACCTGGTCGAGACAAGTTTGATCTCTGCTTGGTAATATATGTCCTGGCAGGATACCATGTAATGACAGCATGTTGAGATAGTTATTTCTATTTCTGTGTTTGTGAGACTGCTCTGTCGATTTAGGAATGATATTTATGTGTATATCGCCTGTAACAATAATATTTTTATGTGGTGTTATTTTGTACAAATGATTATTAAGTGAACTGATAAAACTGTCATGGGATATAGGAATGGTATGGGTTCCAGGAAGATACCTGACTTGCAGTATCCCGCTGTATGCGCCGACTATTCTAACGAATTCTAACGAATAGTCGGCGCATACAGCGGGATACTGCAAGTCAGGTATCTTCCTGGAACCCATACCATTCCTATATCCCTTATCCTTTTAGAGGAGTTCGATATTGTCAACCTTTTTCTATTGCAATAGTTGGGGTGGTCAATTCGAGGGTGCGTGGTGGGTTCCTCTTTCCTTCCATTAGGTTACAATGGATTTCCGCCAAGTAACGCCTGATTCAATCAACTATAAAATAATGGCTTATAAATTTGACTGAATTAGAAGGGGTTGACTTAATATTTAACAATTCAGAATTTTGATTTGTTTTTTTATTTGTGTAGGTAATAGTTTTTATATTTTTCCATCGCAATTTATTATTTGAAACTGATTTAGAGAGCAAATTTCTATCATATTGTCTTTTTAATTTTTTTATCAAATTATTGCAGTGGTTTCTGTATCGCGTATAGGTAATTTTTAAAATTTCATTGTGCTGGTCATTACGAAGTTTCTGTTGAAGTTTATTACGATTCTGTATGCAGCGCAAAATACCAGTAGTGATCCACGGTTTTATGATGCGTTTGTTACTAGGGATCTTTACAGTGATTGTATTGAATTTAATGGAGTCAGCTAGAGTTTGTTTCAATTGAGTGCACAGCGAGTCAGGGTCATTACAGAACAGTAACTCACTCAATTTCCTTTCTTGAAGGTATTGAAGGGCCTGTTTGAAGTCAGTTAAAGTGAAAGTCTTATGAATATTATGTTCAATTATTTGCTTAGACAACACTAGAAAGGTTGTGTAATGATCGGTGATTGTAGTATGAAGAACAGCAATAGCGGCCGAGAAGGTTTTCTTATTTATTTTAAGAATAACCTGGTCGAGACAAGTTTGATCTCTGCTTGGTAATATATGTCCTGGCAGGATACCATGTAATGACAGCATGTTGAGATAGTTATTTCTATTTCTGTGTTTGTGAGACTGCTCTGTCGATTTAGGAATGATATTTATGTGTATATCGCCTGTAACAATAATATTTTTATGTGGTGTTATTTTGTACAAATGATTATTAAGTGAACTGATAAAACTGTCAGTGTTTGAGTTTGATGGTGATCTGTACATACAGAGAACAACGTTATTTAACACGTCTATCTGAAGACAAGAGGCTTGAGATAGCGTTATTTCTGTTACCTGATGTTTGAGCGTGCTTTTAACATAAACCACTACACCATCATTTTGGTTCAACTGGCATGTAGTCATATAGGAATGGTAGCTGCTAAGTTTAGGGATCGGTTTATTAGCATTAAACCTACATTCAGTTAATATAATGATATCTGTTTCAAACTTAAAAGTAGATAATGTCAATAAAAAATCATCAAAGTTACAATATGTACTCCTTATGTTCTGGGAAAAAAGTGCTAAATCATTTTTTCGTACAAAAATATGTTTAGACAGTTCATTACAATCACATGCAACAGAACGCGCAATCGCAAAGTCGTCTATATCTATAACAGTTTGCAGCGTATCACTCATGTAGTAGGTATTTGTATAGAATAAATGGCATTTCTAGGTTGTATCCAAAGTAAGTGAAGGTAGTAATCATGTAAATAATGGTTAAAACATATATAGCTAGTCCTTAAAAATATTGTATGATGAGACTGTTTTATAAACAAAAAGTATCATGTCATTATGTTGCATAAATCTGTGTGTAGTGTATGTAAATAGTGACGGTATGTAATGTATGTGGTGATATATTATGTAAGTGTAAATAGGTTATACTTGTTTTGTAAACATTTATGTCAGGTAAAATTATGTTATGTGTGCTACTGTTGTGTAAGTGTATAATGCATGTATAAAAGTAGTGGGTATGTATATAAAAAATAAGTTATAGCATATTATATAAGAATTATTTGTAACTATAAAAATTAACACCACGTATCAAGCAACAACAGTATATAGTAAAAAATATCTGCCTAAGAACAAAACACGGATTAATACTGTAATAAAGAATACAATGTTTATATAATAAAGCAAGAGGCATAAATACCGGTAGCAATATGTATGCAGTCATTGTTGCAGTGACAGCTTATGAATCTGGTCTTCACTTCTAATAATAAAAGTCGGTGATTGGTCGTCCTTCTTCACGTACACCTTACCGTAAGCTGTCCAGCGGAATTTATAGACACCTGATTTTACCAAGTCTCGGGCTAGAAAGTGTAGACGCGATCCCTTTGTCGTCAAATGTTCTGTAAGAAATATGGGAGTATCATCTTGCGGTTTAAATCCGAGATGCTTACAGCATAGTTTAGTTTTATGTTTAACATTATATGTTTTAGCCATTTTCATGATCTCGGTTTTTGAAGAGGGTTGAACTCGTTTCAACAATTATTGGCGAATTTTGATTATCCCTGTTCGCACCTCGCACTCTGTAAATGTCCTTGATGTCAAATTTATTAATTTTACAGTAAATGTTTTGCGTTAGGTACTTATTCATCTCTATGAGATCTTCCTTAGTTTCATTATTTTTCTTTGGAACATTTTTTATTACAAAGTTTGATTTTCTACTGCCAATTTGCATTTCCTCTATTTTATTCTCTAATGTAACGATATACTTTTTATCTTCCTTGGCCTCGATTTCCAATTGGTGAATTTCTTGTTTAAATTCTTTATTTTTTGCAGTTAGATAAGTTATTGAGTTCTCAATATTTGCATTTGATTGCTGACGTGACAGTGTGCGATATAAGACCCTATTTTCATTAAATGTTACTCAGATATTAAATAAGAATAAACTGTTAAATCGTGCAAAATAAGACTGTATCGAGCAGTCACTGCAATGACGATCAGCTGAGCGGCGGCGGTCAACAAACCGAGTAAATTTACATGACGAATTTTTTTTTTAACTATTCGTTTTTTTTCGTGTATTTGTATTCAGTAATACTAGTATTTTTCTCCCTTAAAATATTTTGCAAATGCACATCAACACCCTGTATGATAAAACAGTAGAGGTTTATCCTCATGCGATGCCTATTATATCCAAAAGTGTTTTCCAATCAGCAAATATTTCTCAAATACCCGTCAATTACAATCAACAACTTTGTTTCCTGACATAAGTTCGAGGGTAGTCCATAGTTGATTAAACAGTGATAATTGAATCTAGATTGACATAGGTTGACGTCGGTCCTATACATACTTGATGAACACCAGCCGGTGTCAGAAGCCTTTGAACAACCTGAGTTGGATATTGCGTGTTTTTATCTATTCATACAAAAACTGAGAAGTGCTGATTTATTTTTAAAGGAGTATGTTGATTAAATTTCCCAGTTTATGTAAGTTGACTGCGTGTTATAGTCTATGTGGTTATTATGGCAATTGAATATTCTATCTAGGGGCAGTTCAATAGCAGCCAGTCGCCAATTTTTGCTTTACATAAAGTTTGTTGCACATTATGGAGAGATAATAAGGAACCCTGTTGGACTCACAATTTTCTTGAGCATACACAAACAAGAAGTGTAAAGTATGCTCATCCACTCTACTTGTGCGTGGTGGACCCAATACTGATAAAACATGTAAAAATCTGTAGCTAAAAATATTATGCTGTATTTGTAAACATAGTTATGTTTACAATATTATAAGCATTTATATAAATCAATTTTCTCATGGATTATTGCTAAAAGATAAATAGTAGGTATATTTTAACTAATAACAAAATACTCAGAAATGGTAATTGGCAGTTCTGTCAATTATAGATTCTGTCAATTAAATTAAATACATAATATTATTATTAAAGGAACACAAACGTTGACCTTTTAACAAGTTGTTGGTATTTTGCAGTCCGGATGTCGTAAAAGTTTGTGATTATTAAGATACTCGATGTTAATAACCAACTTTATTCACAAAGTTGATAAATCTTTGGGAATAAAAATTTATGAATTTATTCTTTGTGGTACCTACATAATAATAAGGTGGGTACAGGATTGTCAGTGTCAGTTATTCTTTCACCAAGTAGTAACGTACAATGTTCCGGTTTGAATGATACTGTTGCTTGTGAAATTACTGGGCATTAGAAGACCTAACACAGAGGCAGCGATATCCTAGTGGAGATAACAACAGACTGCCATGTAGACGGTATCGGGTTCGAATCCACGGCGCGCTCCAATGACTTTTCGGAGTTATGTGCGTATTGAATTGTTAATTATCGCTTGTCCCGTGCCTCGGAGAGCACGTTAAGCCGTCGGTCCCGGTTGTCATGAAGATCTTTGACAGTCGTTGTAGGGCGTCAGTACCTTCTAAATAAACTAGTAGTAGTCTAGTCTAAACCATGGTATATTACTATGCCTTTGGGTTACGGAGGTCAGACAGGCAGTCGCTCTGTGGAAAAGCTTATATTCAGACAAATCCGGTTAGACTTGTAAGCGGGCCCCAGGTTGAAACTGGGATAACGCTAGGAGGTTGAGAAGACCTAATACCTTACATAGCCAATAATACCGCGTTCTTACCATTTGAGGGGGCGTCTGCTGTGGTATTGCCATAAAAAATGATTTTTCGGCAAAACGTGTGAGGCTTAGCATAGTCAAAGTTGTATTGAGAAGGCAGAATCGTGAAGTTAAATTGTAGTCAGATTTCGACCCCTTTAGTTGGCACCATAGCCACACTTTAGTGACCTAATGCGTGCCTAATGAAGCTATATTATTATAAGGATGAAATAACACTCGGTGATTGATTGCATTTTGTTAATAGCGACTTTTACCAATGTACCAGTTAAGTATTAGCAAACTTGAATGCGGCTCCAAAAAGCTCAGTCTAGGTCTCTGTGGTCCAGGTACAAGAAATATGGTATAGCTCTTGTAATGGCTGCTACACACAGTGCCGGCGGCATGGCCGCACGAATGAGCCGCCGGCATGGCCGCCCAGGTAGGCCGCCGGCCGGCCGCGGATTGCAACTTGCTATAGGTAAATTCACGAAAGATGACCACTGCGCAGAAATCATTTTTTAGGTCCCGTGGAGGTGCGGGGTGAGGCGCGGGTGGAGTGCCAATGGCGTGGCTCCGTTCTTGACGCATTCCCTAAATGCGTCAAGAATGGAGCAACGCCATTGGTGCACGAATGTACATATGCGCGACGGCCGCCATTTGTGGTCAACTTTCGTGAATTTACCTATACTTGTGTGTGGTCGTTTAGGGTTGTCAACCATACTTTATAATAACGTATCCTACTTTATTTTTGGCAATTATACTTTATACTTTTGTATACAAATAAAGTATATGAAAATACTTTATTTCCAACCCTTACTGGGTTGTGTCAAACAAAACACTAATTATGAGTACTTATCTATATAACGTTACACATAAGTTAATTGGATGATGGAAAAAATTTAGGCTTAACGAAAGAGATCTAAAAGATATTCACCACTGCTGGTAAAGAATTTTTACAGAAAAAGGCAATTGGCAATGGTATAGACTGACGCTTGTATCCCCAAAGTAGCATTTTAAATATACGTAAATAATATGTACATTGTTATGAAATAAATTATTACATAATTATGTGAAAAGATCCAACAACATTTTATCAAAGCCAACAATTATTAGGCTCGCAGTCGAGAGTATAAGAAATCACTACACTTCGTCCGTGACTCTACTCGCGTGAATCATACACTTAAATCTTACTCAGGAATCACACTTTTGGTGAAGTTCGTACAAAAATCCTTCCGGCAGTTTTTGAGTTTATCGCTCATACCGACAGACAGGATGCAGAAAGGAATTCACCTATACATATAATTAAAATTGGAGTGTCTGTTTATAATATTAAAATAACCGCTTTTTACTAAATGCATATGGATGTATACACGGTACGTATACCGAAATGACATTTTTCCAATTTTTGTCTGTCTGTCTGTCTGATGTTTGCTCTCGCTAATTTCTGGAACGGCTAAACCGATTTTGACGGGACGTTCACAGGCGGATAGCTGATGTACCAAGGAGTAACTTAGGCTATAAATTAAACGGGTACGCAAAGTAGTTCCCTCGGGAGGCGGGTGAAACCGCGGGAAACAGCTAGTTTTATCATATGTACAGACTCAAACCGCTACTATAACTGGGATTCGAAGAAAATATTTGAATCTTGTTTCCAAAGATATTATTCTCATCTAGGAGTTTGTTTCAAGGAAGATAGATACAAAAGAGCTGTTGAGATATTGTCGTTCATAAACATCACACACAATACACCATAACCTAACAGTTTCACTGCCACCTTGTTTTCTCTTCAGGCCATGAGAAAAGCTACGCAAACATTAATAAATCAGTTCGACGCAACTATACAAGAGCAAGCTTCATGGACTGGCCTCCCCTTGGTGGAAACACGCGGTTTGTGTATTTTGGATGGGAACGGAATATCGATTGCCGTGGCTACATGTTTAGTGCATTAGTGATGGCTACTGAAGTATCTAGTGTTTGCCAACTGCGATCGAACACTAATTCTAAGTGCCACTGACAGTATAGTAGTAGTATGCGTAATTTTGAACATGCTTAGAGTCATTTTTTATAAGTTGTTATCTTTGTGATGCTTCGCGTAAAGTCACCATTGTAGTTTTTAATCGATTTTAAACTTTCGCGATTTATATACATCATACAATAATAATTAGCAAGTCTTAGGCGCGATAATTTATTTATTTTAAGGCATAAATACCTCTGTTATTCTCCTACGTTTCTACCGGCTTGCAAAGGTTGTGGTCTCGGAGGGACTGATGTCAGCTCGTAGGAGAATAACAGAGGTATTTATGCCTTGAAATAAATAAATAATCGCGACTAAGACCCGCTAAATAATATTGTATGATTGTAGTTTTTTTCTCAGTCATTGTTGATAACAGGTTTTGGTGAAAGTCTCAACAAAATTGTAGGAGAAATATTTGAATTTGTATGCATGCATGATAGAATAAGGTACAGATGAGTTCTGACACGCATGTCGTGGCGTACAAATTGGTAGGAAGAGATGTTGCATTAACCGTGACAGTATTCTACAAAATTACATTATCGACGTTATGTAGGTATAAGACATTATTATGTTATTACATAACACTGTTATGACATTATTAAATTAAGACAATTTTAAATCATCATTATAGATAAAAAAGTTGCAGAAAATCGAGCATTCACCGTTTTTAATTTATCGAATTGGCCAATGAACAGAGCCAAACATCTTTATAAATATTTTCTTGACATTTCTAGCGAACAGTCTTGTGGGCAAAAATTTGGAAGCTTATTTACTATTCTTTCGCTAGAATGCTCGCCAGGTCGCTCAATAGAATTCCGCTTACACACGTCTGTTTTTCTGTAACTTAACACTCGCAAGAATGCTCATAACAAGTGAAAGCTCAAGCTTCTCAGTACCTTTATGTAACATGTTTGTTATTTTTGTAAATCAAAGAGAAATATCAAAGGTGCGTCTCAACACATAATATAATTCCGAAAATTTGTTTCCAATTTTCAATTCACACTCGGAAATGATTTGCCGCTTTCTTTACGGCCGACTAATCCGTTTCCTCTTTCATCTTTTCGAAATTACCATGTTTTGATACCAATCAATGAAAACATAAGCGAACAAATATTGAACGGACAAATAAGGATTTGAGTTTTAATTATTCATCGTATAAATTAATAATTTTAGTTCAATAAAATTTTATATCCATATTTTTTTCGCTTGATTTCTATCCCAAATTTGACCGAAGTCATTAAAAAACATTTTTATAAAAACTTTCATATTTTTGGTGTGACGATTCTCTTATATCTAATGTTAACAAAAATGCAGTCCAAGTATTTTCATTCCAATAAATTTTGATCAAGTTTTGTATCAATTACCAACGGAAACTGGAGTGTATCTGGAAGATCGTGAATTGCTTCACAAATTGAACACTGCCAATTAGAGTTTTTAACATATTATTCGTATATCGGACAGGAGGTACAAAATCGTTCTGTAAATATCGTTTCGTACATATCTTGTTATTTTGATTTTCGTAACTATCTTCAAATAATGATTACCTCTATGCATACCATCGACCAGAGTTGGTTTTGGATTGATGCAATATTTGTTTTTAAAAGAATGAAACATTTTAATCATAAGGGCCATATAATGTGCTTTCCGATTAAAAGATGTCGTAATGTGTATTAGTTTCTGATAAATACATGCACAAAAAAATTGTTCACCTAAAATTAAAACACAATAAAAATGTACGCAATATTTGAAGAGCCCACGGCCTTTAAATATCTTCATGCCAGAAGATATTTAAATAGGAGATATATTATGGTCCGTGTGGGGATTATGAATATACAAAATGACACTTAACCCATTACATTCCGTGAATTTATAATAGGCGACTAAGGAAAATAAAGCAAATAGTATATTTGTAAAAAGACGGAAAACTCCGATTCTCAACTTGTCTTGCGTGTACAGTACTACAGACTGTGAAGCAAATTTGGAGTGGCTTAAGTCTAGTACTATAGAGGACTGCAAAAGGCTGTAGAAGATAGTGTAATAATGAGGCAATCGAAAAGACTAATTACCAATTTAATATTCTGTATAATGTGGCCATCCTTGGTACCCTTCGGATGAATGTTTTAATGTTCACCATGACACAGAATTTCTAGTATGGCCGACGATTTTTTTTTATAGTCTCACGCCTGTATCCCGGAAGGAGTAGACAGAGGTGTAAATATTACACCCACATTCCGCCATGAATTTTTAGGTTCGACGTAATAGGGGGCGAGCCTATTGCCGTTACCGGGCACATCACCAGACTCCGGGCTGCTACTGAGTATTCGGAAAAACCCAGTAACATTTTAGACCCAGTAACACTTTCGCCGACGCGGCGACGACTTAAAAAGATATAGAGTCAATAATCTACAACTACGTAGTTAGCAACGAAGCAAGGAACGGGTTAATTCTTTTAAATTTTCGCGACTTGTATACATATTAAAATATATGTAACAAGCCTAGTATCGCGTAATTATTTGAAAAAATAGGTTAAATAATCTCTATTTGCCACGGCGTTTCAGCATGCGTTACACCTGCGGCGGTCAGTTCTCTGCTAAACGTCGGTTGTTTTGTCCACTGTGACGTACACAATGACTGATCCTATGTTTCCTCTCGCTCACCGGCTATTTGTCGAATTGGCACTAGACGCATAGCCATCGTGAAATATAGCCAAAGTTTACTTTATGTATATTGACTTGTAAATCACTATGACGCTGCGATTGCCAACGTAACTTACTGTGGTATTTGATTTGGTATGTAGTTATTTGAAATGAAATGAAATGTATCTATACATCTTGGGTAACAACTCTATTCGGTACTGAGAACGAGGCTACTGCTGAGAAGAAAAATTAAAATACTAAACTACAAATTACTCGAATTATGATGTTCTGTATGAGTGTCGGCGCGAGGAACAGTGTCGATATCGTTATTTCAAATTCAGTTATAGTTTAAAACGCGAGATAAACTCTACCTTAGTCTATTTATGACCACAGCCGGTGAGATGACAAAGGCCATTAAGCAAAAATAATACTTAAATATATTTTGGACTCGAAAAAAAATTACGGCAGAGTAAAGCTAAAAGTAATAAAATATAAAAAAGGCACGATTTTGAAATGTAACCTTTTGTCAAATTGCAAAATTGCGAACCAGATTTGATCCTGAAGAGAATATGTTTGTATCGAATGTAGCTTTTCGCTTTTAGTTTAACTTTTAGGGTTCTGAAAATTAAATAATACGGGAAGGGGGCCGATACTTCTAAGAAATAAAAGGGAAGTTTACTAAGAACGTCGACTTTCGTAATGTGATGGATTTCTAACAACTTTACAAAAAAATTCGTGTAACTAAATAAATAATAATTGTATTAGAACTGTTTTGTTCAATAAATTAGTTTGAGTTGCCCGCGAATTATTCAAAATAATTGATTGTTTATGAGAAGGAGCTATTAGGCTGAGTTGATAATGAAAGGTTTTATCGATTTGGAGAAACTTTAAGAATTAATTTACGATTTTGATAGAAATGAAAAAGTGGCGACCAATATTTTATCTCCAGAAATATTTTAGCGTGGTGAAATAAAGATAGAAGAAAGAAGCAAGCAGATGTAGGCCTCCCGCAAGGTGGACAGACGATCATGTTAGGATCGCGGGTAGCGGATGGATGTGGGTGGATCAGGATCGGTCCATGTGGAGAGCCTTGTCCAGCAGTGGACGTCTTTCGGCTAAGTTGTAAGGGCTGTATGTGTTCGATTTCCATACGGGGTAAAGAAATCTAAGATCAGTTGACATGACTTTCAGGTCCACCTTATGTTTCATTACGAGGTTATGGTTGAAATAATTCGCAGTTTTGTCGTTTTATTAACTTAAAATAAGCCTTTAATCGTTTCACGATTCTGTAAGCTTTAGAATTCAATCTATATAATAAAAACATACTGAATATGACTTGAATTTTAGTTCCAGCCTTAGTAGTTTTCTATAAATTTAATTTAGCTTTATTTTGCATCACCATGCACGATGGTGATGGACAATTTTTGTGAAGCATTTGTTCAAAGAGAGTCTGGTACACTATTAATCTAGGGCTAAGGCCTTATATGTCTAAGGCTAGAAAAGGAAAAAAAGGTCAAGTCCATCTAAGGTTCCACGAAATAAACTGACCCCGGGTTACAAAGAAGAGTGGTACTTTTTAAAAGATCTTGTGACCTAGAACAGTTATGAAACAGGCAGCAACAAAATAGTATCATTTTTTTTAATTAACCTAATTTTTTATTAGACTCATTCCTATTACATTGCGGAGGATTTCTTTATTAATTTGCTTCATAACGGTCTCATAATAATAAAATTATGCTGACGCTTTTTATTTTCCTCCCAATTATTATTATAGTGTCGCAGATTTCCTGTCGGATAAAATAATTTAATATAATATTACGATAATTTTGTATTTTTAATAACCCTTGACATCCATCTTTTAAATTATATTTTTAATTAATAATTTCTTTGACATTAATTATTCTTGAATTATTTGACAATATATATTATTTGTCATTTGGCAATATTACATTTTTATTTTTGACATTCGACAATATTCAATTTATATTTGACATAAGCTTGGTGACATCAAATTTATTGCATGTCAAATTTGCACACCTCTAAGAGGTAATAATAATTCAGCGGACTTTTCGTTTTTTTTGTGTCAACTGATATTTTATCATGTACGGTCTGTTTTATACAAATAAATATGATTTGATTTGATTTGATAACCTATACATAACACGTTATAACTGAAGCGTTCATATGTTTAAACACATTTATCACTAGAAATAGTTGGATTTGAAAATGTTTTTGTAAATTATTATGATACTCATATTTGAGAAATTTTAACAAAGCTATGTAACATCACGTTGCGGCCCTTAAGACTTGAAGACAAAAAACACGAGCAGGATGTTACAGAGATAAATACGGATGAACGCTTTATTGGACTAGGCTTGGCGTTTTAAACCGCGGGACGCGGCTAGGTATACAATACTTTTATGGGTATAAATATCTTGTTATGCAATAATTATGTTTACAAGTTTCAAACGTTTGAAATCATTTAATATTATTATAAATGTAATAATACTTTTGGTCACTTAGCTTGGATAAATAACGAAATATGAATGGTTCTGTATTTGCATCATAGCAATTAGCAGAAACGTGTCAGACAGTATTAATGAGTAGAACGGTCTAACGATGATATCATAAATCTCAGGTGTAATTAGGTACGGAATACCGCAACGTATGAGGTTACTAATATTTATATGTAGGTATATTTACCGGAATTAATAAAGGCGTAGCTTAGTATACTTATTTATTCCAATGGCTCATCGACCCAAAAGAACGCTTTTTCCAATCTTTGGCCACTTCTCAACTATCACCACCTTGAAGCTCCTTCAGATAAAGATTTGTACCCAGGAAAAACTTTGCAAAAGTAATAATTGTGGTCCATTTGTGGTCAATGCAAATGTGACCTGAGAAAAATCCTTCTATTTTATAGGTTTTCGTTGAGGATTTTCCAATTTTTATTTCTTACGGGTGCACGAGGCAACTTTTTACGGTGGAAAATCCTCTCTGATCACGGGCTCTTGGGGAAATGCGGTGTTTCCACTAAAAACTACCTCGACTGCCGACCAAAGACACCCTACGGGAAGAATATAGGGTTCAGGACCTGTCGAGAAGTCCATCCTTAACCTGGACATGGCGAATTTATAAAACTTCCTTCTAGCTTATCCAGATTCAATATCAAACTACCATAATGTACTTGCGTGTAAAGTACTTCTCCATTACTTAAAGCGTATATTACCATAGCAAATTGCGTCGCTCCTGTAGAATAATGGTAGTAATTACTAACTCAAGTAATTTAAAATGTAGATCTACCTCAAGATCAAAGGTTGAACAAATTAATTAAATTACTTGCCAATTAACACAGAATCCGCGTAGACTCAGAAATCTTCTTACATGATTTCCCTTAAGGTTAACGATCGCGATACTAAAAGCTATAATATTTGGAAACAAATGTACTGGAAGTACTAATAGTAGTAACGTAGTGAAATTAAAAGTAGTTTTTGTTATAGTTTAACGAACATTTGATCTATCCATGAATATGGCTACTAGAGATACATATTTGACATATACTCCATACATAATCGCTGGTTATAAACATGGTATCTGAACTGCAAGCGAGTAGGTCTTGTGTAATGAAATCACTGTTTGTACGATAAATTTATTCTTTTTCTATTGGCTGCTTAGCACCAAAGTTATTTTACTCAGAAATTTGAAACTTATAATTCAACTTTATTTTCACTGACAATTGCACAACGAATTGAGCATTGCTGCAGAGCTGATTTAAGTTAATACCAATATCAACTATACTATTTCAAGTTAGTATAAGATTCTAAATGTTTTCATGTTTCAATCAAACTATATAAGATTTAAAATAAAGCTATGAAAAGATACAATAATAGTTCTGTTCGCTTTTCATGGATCACAAGCGTCATTGGCACGTGTCCATTTATAGGTGAAAAAGGTAGGTACGTGGATTTTTAGCAATGTGCAAGATGGGGAAACCTTGGAGTTTATCAACCCGACGTTCCCGACGTTCCCGACGAACCCGACGTTCGAAGCCTTTGAACAACCTGAGTTGGGTATTGCGTGTTTTTATTTATTCATACAAAAACTGAGAAGTGCTGATTTATTTTTAAAGGAGTATGTTGATTAAATTTCCCAGTTTATGTAAGTTGACTGCGTGTTATAGTCTAAGTGGTTATTATGGCAATTGAATATTCTATCTAGGGGCGGTTCAATAGCAGCCAGTCGCCAATTTTTGCTTTACATAAAGTTTGTTGCACATTATGGAGAGATAATAAGGAACCCTATTGGACTCATAATTTTCTTGAACGTACACAAACAAGAAGTGTAAAATATGCTCATCCACTCTACTTGTGCGTGGTGGACCCAATACTGATAAAAATTTAAAAATCTGTCGCTAAAAATATTATGCTATATTTGTAAACATAGTTATGTTTACAATATTATAAGCATTTATATAAATCAATTTTCTCATGGATTATTGCTAAAAGATAAATAGTAGGTATATTTTAACTAATAATAAAATACTCCGAAATGGTAATTGGCAGTTCTGTCGATTATAGATTCTGCCAATTAAATTAAATACATAATATTATTATTAAAGGAACACAAACGTTGACCCATCACCAAGCCGAAGTCTACTCGTTGTCGACATCATGCCAAGTCATACTAACCAAAAATAATACCTGGGAAACGATTTATTTTTTGAGTTTTCACATTTCTTAAACCGCAATTAAAAGCGCGCGCGTGCAATGCCTGAAATACTTACTTATCCATGGGGTTATAGGGCATCTAAAGAACATAATGGCGGGGTAAATGCATCGATTTTGTACCTAATTAGAAAAATTCCATTCTAACTCTGAGGGTCAATATCTCCAGAACCAGTAATTTCCCAGGTATGATGCCGAAGTAAAAAATGTTTATACTGATTGGTACAATATGGGATTTCAGTTTTCGTCAAGGGTCTTTTTACATCCTGTATAATAATAAGGTGGGTAGAGGATTGTCAGTGTCAGTTATTCTTTCACCAAGTAGTAACGTACAATGTTCCGGTTTGAATGATACTGTAGCTAGTGAAATAACTGGGTATTAGAAGACCTAACACAGAGGCAGCGATATCCTAGTGGAGATAACAACAGACTGCCATGCAGAGGGTATCGGGTTCGGATCCACGGTGCGCTCCAATGACTTTTCGGAGTTATGTGCGTATTGAATTGTTATCGCTTGTCAGGTGCCTCGGAGAGCATGTTAAGCCGTCGGTCCCGGTTGTCATGAAGATCTTTGACAGACGTTGTCGGGCGTCAGTACCTTCTAAATAAACTGACACTAGTCTAAACCATGGTTATATTACTATCCCTTTGGGTTACGGAGGTCAGACAGGCACTCGCTCTGTGGAAAAGCTAATATTCAAAAAAATCCGGTTAGACTAGTGAGCGGACCACAGGTTGAAACTGGGATAACGCTAGGTGGATGAGAAGACCTAACACCTTACTTAGCCAATAATATCGCGTTCTTACCATTTGAGAGGGCGTCTGCTGCGGTATTGCCATAAAAAATGATTTTTCGGCAAAACGTGTGAGGCTTAGCATAGTCAAAGTTGTGTTCAGAAGGCAGAATCGTGAAGTTAAATTGTAGTCAGATTTCGACCCCTTTAGTTGGCACCATAGCCACACTTTAGTGACCTAATGCGTGCCCAATTAAGCTATATTATTATAAGGATGAAATAACACTCGGTGATTGATTGCATTTTGTTAATAGCGGCTTTTACCAATGTACCAGTTAAGTATTAGCAAACTTAAATTCGGCTCCAAAAAGCTCAGTCTAGGTCTCTGTGGTCTAGATACAAGAAATATGGTATAGCTCTTGTAATGGCTGCTACACACAGTGCCGGCGGCATGGCCGCACGAATGAGCCACCGGCATGGCCGCCCAGGTAGGACGCCGGCCGGCCGCGCGGGTTGCAACTTGCTACTTGTGTGTGGTCGTTTAGGTTTGTCAACCGTACTTTATAATAACGTATCCTACTTTATTTTTGGCAATTATACTTTATACTTTTGTATACAAATAAAGTATATGAAAATACTTTATTTCCAACCCTTACTGGGATGTGTCAAACAAAACACTAATTATGAGTACTTATCTATATAACGTTACACATAAGTTAAATGGATGATGGAAACAATTTAGGCTCAAAGAGATCTAAAAGATATTCAACACTGATGGTAAAGAATTTTTACAGAAAAAGGCAATTGGCAATAGTATAGACTGACGCTTGTATCCCCGAAGTAGTATTTTAAATATACGTAAATAATATGTACATTGTTATGAAATAAATTATTACATGATTATGTGAAGAGATCCAACAACATTTTATCAAACGCAACAATTACGAGGATCAAACTGAAAGTTCTTAGAACTGGCCACTTATAAACAATATAATAAAAAAAATATTCTAAAATTTGAAAATAGAACTCTTTGCCAATATTACTGAGTATATATTTCATTCATTTGTCATTTGTTTTACGATTTGGCGGCAAATTGAAAATTGTCTGTGTCACGTCAACATGAATTTAACACGAGAAAATTTTCGTGCAATGATTTTTTATGACTTTCGATGTCATTTAAGTCAACAAGAAAGTTATGATAGACTACGATTGGCCTTTCACGATGAAGCCCCATCTCGTGCGACTGTTTACAACTGGTTTAATGAGTTTAAACGTGGTCGCACTAATCTCACTGATGATGTACGTGAGGGACGGCCTTCTACGGCGACGACTGAAAATAACATCTGTGTTGTGCGGCGTATGATAGAGACTGACAAAAGAGTAACCTATCAGCAGATTCGGACAAGCTTAGGCATCGGTATGAGTCAAGTGCACAAAATCTTCCACGAACATTTAGCGGTCAGGAAGCTTTGCGCCCGGTGGATACCTCATAATTTGACTAAGGCTCAAAAACTCCATCGTGTGGATTGGTGCCGTAAAATGATTGAAAGATTTAACGGAGGTGACTCAAATGCTGTGTTCGACATACTAACAGGTGACGAAAGCTGGATTTACTGTTATGATCCTGAAACCAAAAGACAATCTGCTCAGTGGGTGTTTCCTTTCGAGGAGTTGCCAACTAAAGTGAAGAGAGATCGAAGTGCGGGAAAAAAAATGGTGGCCTCGTTCTTTGGAAGGATAGGTCATTTCGCAACAATTGTGTTAGAGGATCAAAAAACAGTTTCTGCAGAATGGTACACTACCAATTGTTTGCCACTTGTCTTGGAAAAAGTTCGAGAGAAACGACCTCGCAGTAGGATCCTCCTTCACCACGACAACGCCTCGTCGCACACCGCCAAGCGAACGATCGACTATTTGGCGACATCAAACGTTGAATTACTGGGTCACCCGCCGTATAGCCCCGACCTCGCGCCTTGTGATTTTTATTTATTTCCAAAAATTAAAGAAAAACTTAAAGGAAAGCGGTTTATGAATGCTGAAGAAGCGGTGGCTGCGTATCGCGATGCCATTGAAGAGACCCCTAAGGACGAGTGGGCAAAGTGCTTTTCCCAGTGGTTCCATCGCATGCAGCGGTGTATTGACGTCAATGGACAATATTTTGAAAAGATATAATAAAACTAATAACTGGCTAATGTAATCAGTTTTTGATTTTCTAAGAACTTTCAGTTTGACCCTCGTATTAGGCTCGCAGTCGAGAGTATAAGAAAGCACTACACTTCGTCCGTGACTCTGCTCGCGTGAATCATACACGTAAATCTTCCTCAGGAATCCCACTTTTGGTGAAGATCGTACAAAAATCCTTAAAGATAAAGATATTTATTTGCTAAAACACGTGTAAGTACATAATAAAGCATTATAAATGTTTATTACACAGATCTTTAAACAATAATTTGCATCAACGTGTTTGACCATATTAATAATTGGTGTACAAATATAAGTAAACCATTCCAAATAAAAACGGTACATAATAATTAAAATTAGTGCATAAAATTGGACAATGTCAAATGTATTAGGTACAATAAAATGTCAAAAGTGTTTTTTAAAATAAAGAAATTCAAAGAAAATAAAATAAGTAAAAATAAACAAATACCATCATTAGCTAGTAAGCAAAAATCATAATTAATATGTATTAACAAAAACATAATTAGCCGAGTATTTGTTATGATGTGATATAATTATTTGTTACATTAAACATTAATTTGTCATTAAAGTCATCTATATTATAATAAGATTTCTCAATGAGCATTTTTTTAAATTTCATTTTAAACATGTCTGTGTTCAGTTGCTTCATGTTATCTGGTATTTTATTATATATTATTGGAGCTTTACATACTATACTTTTGTGTAATAGCGCTGTTTTAGCTGGATGAATACAGAGTCTGTTGCCATCACGTCGATTACGCTTTATTCTGTCTGACAGGCGAGGAAATAAATATGGATTACTTTTAACAAATAATGCTACTTCCAAGATGTATAAAGAAGGAAGAGTTAAGATTCTATGCTTCTTAAAAATTGGTTTACAGCTATCCGTAGAAGCTAGGCGAAACATACCACGCAAGCATCGCTTTTGCATTTTAAATGCCATATTGTTATTAGTCGAGTTTCCCCAAAATATTATTCCGTACCTGAGGACTGATTCGACGAGACCATGATAGTTGGTGCAAGTTTATATAAGGCATATGATAAGCTACTTATTTTTTACATAGTATTTCAATATGGTCTTTCCAATTTAATCGACTATCTATAGTCAAACCAAGAAAACGTGCTGTATTTACCTCCTTTATAGTAAAATCGTCATAAACTAAGTTTACATTTAATGAATTTTGTAATCTTTGTCCAAAATGCATGATTTTTGTTTTTGTAAAATTAATTTTTAAATTATTATTTTCTAGCCATGAAATTATAGATGTCAAGGAATGTTTTATGTCAAACTGATAACAATTTATGTCCCTACAAGCAATTGTAACTGTGCTGTCATCGGCAAATAACGTCATAGGTTGTGTTGTTGATTTTGGTAGATCATCTATACTAATATAATAAAGCGGAAGAGTTTGTTTGTTTGTTTGTTTGTTTGAACGCGCTAATCTCAGGAACTACCGGTCGGATCTGAAAAATTCTTTTTGTATACGATAGCCCAATTATTCCGGAAGGCTATAGGCTATATAACATAACGCTTCGACCCTTTGGGGCCGGGCAAAAGGCTAAAAAGGCTACAAGATAATGTCGGCTAATCTCAGGAACTAGCAGTCGGATTTTAAATTTTTTTATTGCCTATGATAGCCCAATTATTCCGAAAGGCTATAGGCTATATAAAATTACGCCACAACTTTTGGGGGCCAGACAAAAATAATAAAATGGTCAAACGAAAAGGGGGAGGGTTGGTTCAAAGGCAAAAAAAGGCTAAACGAATAGGATACAATCTATATGGGTATCGTTTTCGAGATTTTCGGGACGCTGATTAATAATATAAAATTTATTTAGTGATCCAAGATGGCGGACGGGAAATCAAAGATGGCGGATGAGAAAATTTAAAAAATCAATATGGGTATCGCCTTCGATATTTTAAGGCGTGGGGAATCCAAATACAACATCTATTTCGTGATCAAAGATGGCGGATGGGAAATCAAAGATGGCGGATGGGAAAAAATTAAAAATCAATATGGGTATCGTCTCTGATTATTTAAGGGATGGTGAATCCAAATACAACATCTATTTCATGATCAAAGATGGCGGATGGGAAATCAAAGATGGCGGACGGAATTTTTTTTAAAGTCGGTATGGGTATCGTCTGCGATATTTTAAGGAATGGGGAAATCAAAAACATCATCTATTTCGTGATCAAAGATGGCGGATGGGAAATTAAAAAAAAACAATATGGGTATCGTCTCCGATGTTTAAAGGGATGGGGAATTCAAATCCAACATCTATTTCGTGATCAAAGATGGCGGATGGGAAATCAAAGGTGGCGGAGGGGAAAGTTTTACAAAATCAATATGGTTATCGTCTCAGATGTTTTAAGGGATGGCGAACCCAAATACAACATCTATTTCGTGATCAAAGATGGCGGATGGGAAATCAAAGATGGCGGATGAAAAAAATAATTTAAGTCAATATGGGTATCCTCTCCGATGTTTTATGCTATGAGGAATGCAAATACAACATCTATTTCGTGATCAAAGATGGCAAATGGGAAATCGAAGATGGCGGATGGAAAATCAAAGGTGGCGGATGGGAAAATTCTATACATTATATATAAAAATCAATATTCGTTTGTTTTTACCCCTCTATAAACTCAGAAATTTTAGATTAAGCACTGATGGCTTTGATAACTTTGTTAAGAATTTCCTGGAAAAGAAGTTGGAATGAAAAGGATCTAGAAAAAAAACCTTAAAAAGGCGATACGGAGTTCGCTGGGTCAGCTAGTTTATATATATAATAAATAGAAGAGGACCTAACAGACTACCTTGAGGGACGGAATAAGATATATAATATAACGCTTCATCGAGGTGTGTGTTTCTTCGTTTTTTGTCTTTGTGTTCACTCTCCTAATTTCAGTAACATGTTCTCTATTTCAAAGATATGATTGAATTAATCTTAGAACATTGCCTCTGACACCATATGCGTTTAGTTTATTGATAAGAATATTGTGGTCCACATAGTCAAATGCTTGAGATATGTCACAATAAATGGCACATACTGGAGATCTCTTGTTAATATGACACATCACATTTGCTACAAACTCATAAATGGCCATGTTTATGGTTTTATTTTGCCGAAAACCTTTTTGTTCTGTGCAAAGAATATTGTTTTTTTCAAAGTAGGTATTTATTTCACCATATAAATATTTTTCAAAGATCTTTGAAAATATTGGCAACAATGCAATTGGTCTGTAGTTTTCCATCAGCCGTTTATTTCCTTTTTTATATTGAGGCTGTATAATGGACAGTTTAAGAACTTGCGGGTATACGCCGGTCGATATGCACAAGTTAATAAGGTAGCTAAGGTGATGACAGATCCTTCCGGCAGTTTTTGAGTTATCGCTCATACCGACAAACAGGATGCAGAAGGGAATTCATCTATACATATAATTAAAATTGGAGTGTCTGTTTGTAATATTAAATAATAAATAAAGATGTATACACGGTTCATATACTGAAATGAGTTTTTTTTTCCATTTTTGTCTGTTTCTCTGTCTGTTTGTTTGTTCTCGCTAATCTCTGGAACGGCTAGTCCGATTTTGACGGGACGTTCACAGGCGGATAGCTGATGTACCAAGGAGTACCTTAGGCTATAAATTAACCGGGTACGCGAAATAGTTCCCTCGGGACGCGGGTGAAACCGCGGGAAACAGCTAGTTTTATAATATGTACAGACTCAAACCGTTATCAGAGCTACTATGACTGGGATTTGCAGAAAATATTAGTGTTGATTCCAAAGACATTACTCTCATCTAGGAATTTGTTTCAAGGAAGATAGATACAAAAGAGCTGTTGAGATATTGTCGTTCTAAAACATCACACACAATATACCGGTTACCGTTACTAATATTGAGCAAAAAATACGTAAGAAACACGTTTATTGTATGGCACCCCCTTAATATTTATTATTTTATCTTTAGTATTATTTGTTATAGCGGCAAACGAAATACATAATTTGTGTAAATTTCAGCTTTCTAGTTATAACGGTTTATGAGATACAGCCTGGTGACAGACAGACAGACAGCGGAAGCTTAGTAATAGGGTCCCGTTTTTACCTTTTAGGTGCGGAACCCTAAAAAGTAGCAGAAAATCGAGCATTCGCCGTTTTTAGGGTTCCGTACCACACAAGGTAAAAAAAGGAAAGGAAGGTCTGTCTGTCTGTCTGTCTGTGTGTCACCACTGAGTTTCTCAGGAACGGGTGGACCTAGCAAATTGAAATTTGTACCAGATACTGAAATCTACGGTTCCTATAAGGTGTATAAAAATCAGGGTCCTGGGTCAACCCGATAAAAAGATATGGCCAAATTAGATTTTTGCGAAAACTTGTAAGTACCAAAATTAACCTTAATTTTCAAATATTTTTAATTTTCGGATTTTTCCTTTACTTGTGCTGTAAGACCTTGGTTTTAACCAAAATTGACGATTCTAGGTCAACCGTAAGTACCTTATAGGTTTTGGGTCGAAAACCTATATGGTAGTTCCCGTTGAACTAGAATCACGAAATTTGGCCAGAAGCACATTACATTACAGCACAAATAAATAAAAAAGTCGAAAATTTAAGGACTCCATTTAAGATAGTCCTCTAAGTTGTATGGGCGCTCATACAGATTTAGAGGACTAGCGTAATTAGCACCAACCTCAAATAAGGTAAAATGCGTACGGAACCCTCGGTGCGCGGGTCAGACTCGCACTTGCCCGAATTTTTAATTAATGGAATTGGCCAAAAATCAGAACCAAACATCGTTATAAACATTTTCTTGACATTTCTAGCGAACAGTCTTTTGGTCGAAAATCTCGAAGCTAATTTACTATTCTTTCGCTATAATGCTCGCCAGGGTGCTCAATAGAATGCCGCTTAAACACGTCAGTTTTAGCTCATAACAAGATTTTCAGCACGTTTATATAACATGTTTGTTATTTTTGTAAATCAAAGAGAAATATCAAAGATGCGTCTCAACACCAAATATAAATCCGAAAATTTGTTTCCAATTTTCAATTCACACTCGGAAATAATTTCCTCTTTCATCTTTTCGAAATTACCATGTTTTGTTACCAATCAATGAAAACATGAGCGAACAAATATGTATTTAACGGACAAATAAGAATTTGGGGATCTGCAGTTTTAATTATTCATCGTATAAAAATAATAATTTTAGTTTAAAATGTTATATGCATAAATCTGTCGATCAATTTGTATCCCGAATTTGACAAGTCATTAAAAATATTTTTATATCATTTAATAATCTTTCATATAATGTGACGAATCTCTTATATCTAATGTTAACAAAAATGCAGTTCAACAATTTTGATCAAGTTTTGTATCAATTACCAACGGAAACTGGAGTGTATTTGGAAGATCGTGAATTGCTTCATAAATTGAACACTGCCAATTAGAGTCTTTAACATATTCGTATATCGGACAGGAGGTACAAAATAAGTATATCGTTCTATACGTATCTTGTGATTTTGATTTTCCAAACAATCTTCAAATAATGATTACCTCTATGCATACCATCGACCCGAGTTGGTTTTGGATTGATGCAATATTTGTTTTTAAAATAATGAAACATTTTAATCATAAGGGCCTTATAATGTTTGCGATTAAAAGATGTCGTAATGTGTATTAGTTTGTGATAAATACATACACAAAAAATTAGTTCAGCTAAAATTAAAACACAATAAAAATTTATGCAATAATTGAAAAGCCAACGGTGGCAAGAAGATATTTAAAGTGGGGATATATTATGGTCCGTGTGGGGATTATGAATATTCAAAATGACACTTAAGGCGCTGTCCTAAGCGACTGTTTTGGTAAATGAGGGGGTGAAGCAGGGGAGGTGAAGGGAGCTTAGCTCCATCTACTGCGGGGCTCCCCCCTTCATTTTCGTCGCGTGCGGCCGTATTCTGGCGACATCCGTATTCCAATATTTCAAAATCGCAAGCAAAACGTTTTAGCATATTGAATTGAGATACTGATATTAAAATTTATATTACATACATCAATCTGTTTGTACAATATAGACATAGCGCAATTTTTGTTCTCAGTGCAGCCATGAACAAAACTGGTTTACATTAGACGTTATAGGTATTAAATGTTGACGAAAGTAGGTAAATACCTACGTGCCGTAAGATGATAAAAATAATTAAGTCAGTTCCATGTATGGAGAGGCCATTATTATGTTTGTTTTGTTTTTGTATAAAAATAGTGAAGCAGTTCATAGAATACCTACATCTAATTCCATCCCTGCCAGTTTTCAAATCTGTTTTGCAATAAATTGGCTGTGACATATGGGCGGACAGACAGACAGACATTGCGAATCTATAAGGGTTCCGTTTTTACAATTTTTGGCTACGGTACCCTAAAAAACACAACACTGCTCTACTAAGCGCAAAAGCCGTATCTCAACTAAAGCGAGTTACGAGATAATTGAAGTTTAGTAAAAGTTGATTTCTTTTATTTATTTATGGATGTTTATTGTGATTGTAGGTATAATTATTATGGCAAAGGTTTCGAAATACGTCGCCGTTTTTAGGGGTTGTGAGTGATTGGAGAGGGAGCAGGGGAGGTCTTGAAACCCCCCTCACCATTTTCACTTGCCGGAAATACTTGGTTTCCTCTGAAAAAAAATCTCCAAACATCGGTGCACTGCCAACTTCCACATTTATCACACTAGTTTAATAAACTAAGGTTGTCGGAGCCCTGCGAAGGGCTCCTATTTTCGGATTAAGGGTCAAAAGAGAACCTAACATAACCTTTTTATTTACTTATTACAGTCGTACCTAACCCAAGGCACTCGAAAGCAATGACGCACAAATTTGACATTAACTGTCAATATGATCATTCCAAGATGGCAGTTTTGCGTTTCGTTTCACGTTTTTCACATAAAATCTAAAAATTACATTTGTAAAACTGTACTAAAGTATAAAAACTATGTTCCGTTTTGCATAATTGCCGAAGTATTTATGAAATTTTGAAAATTCTTTAAAAATATTTAGACGCAACTCCGGCATCCAAAATTACTTTTAGGGGATTAAAGCGAACTACCTTAAGCCCCCTACACTACCAATACCCTCAAATTCAGGCGACTCGTTTCGAAACCCAACCCATTATTATTTTTCAAAATAGATGAAACATCAAAAATATATGTGGATATACCTTATTCATGAGATACTGCTATGACGCTTAGAAAATTATAGAATTAGAATTTGAGTTACTGCTTTTTCGTTAGCTCTCGTCATACATGTGTTGTTGCAAAGAAAATAAATATTAAAAGATATTTATTTATATTCATTTATAATTTATTAAAGAAATACAGAGTTTACAGCTCATCAAAAGTTAGCTGTCTGCTACAACCCGGCAGGTTTTCTTTATTCTCATCGAATGTTAAAGGCAGTGTGTGAGGTGATAATACTTATTCTTTGCTGTTGTTCACGAGGCACAGTTTACATTTACTTTCAAGTTGGCTTTACTGCTGTTATCTCTTCTTTTTACCAGTATACAAAAATTTCAATCTGTCAACATATTCTTACGCAATTCGAACCAGTCACTGCTATCCCTCTTGTAATTTTTGCTTATCACTACGGAATTTGAGTCAAATTTGTTAAAAAAATTGTTTGGCATTTCTTGGCTAGCTCTTGAACAGCTCGTGTTAGGAATGACTGAAGTCAAATGTGTGTAAGACGTTGCAGAACTGTTATCTTTAACTTCACTGTAATTACAATAATGATAATTAGTTACGTACTTTATTATTTAAAAAAATACTATATCTTGTGTTATAGCAAACAGAGAAGTCACCTTCTTACTTATAAATGATTGATTTTAGAAATTAAAAAGATATTAGATGTACTGAGACATACCTAATAGTTTATGAATAATCAAAGTTTTACCCGATGTACCTAAAAAGGTTTATGTTCAAAACACAATAAAGGCCTGTTCAGACCTAAGCGGTATTTGCTACCGTCTGCGGCAGAGAAAACCCAGTGGGTATGCGGTATTATAACTGTTCAGACCTAAGCGGTATTCGCTATCCTTGTGGGTAGAATAACGCGCGGTAGTCGAGTTTCGCTCAGAGAGGCCGTGGTACTTGATACCAAATACCTGAGCGAAACCCGCGCGGTATGTACCTCTACCCACAGCGGCAGCGAATATCGCTCAGGTTTGAATAGGCCTTAATACAACATCCGTTACCGCTTGTGTGCTGATTGTGGAGCGCCATATTAGCGCTGTCATCATTATTGTTCGCCGTGGCGGCATCTTAGCGCTCCAGGCGCTCTGACAAGCTAATGAATTTAAAATATAGGTACATAAAATGATTCGATTTTATGTTATTACTCTTTTAAAAATTGAAAACTGTGGCAGCTATGTATTGTGAGAATAATTTATATAATTATATTATGCATAATCGATAATATATAAGTAACATAATTAGTCATAAAAGACTCTTATGAAAATAATTTGTGTAAAAATGTTACATATTTCATAATCACTTGGCCATGGATGAATTTCTATTTTATTACGATGCTTTCTTGTACAAATCCTTCGTAGAACTTCATTTCTCTAATTGTCCATATTTTATTCTTCTAATTATATATTTATAAGCACAGAAACAATAACACATTAAACGCAACAAGAGTATAAACTTAGGTCCTAATTATATGTGCCCATAGTTACATGAAAAGCCTATTTGATTCAGAGTATTCAGTCTATTACATAAAACATGAAATTACGAACTCAAATTGGCGTATTATAATAACAAACAGGTTTACGTAAAATTTCGTGCAGCGGAGACGCAAGCGACATGACCTATCTCTCACAGGGCTAATAGCCGAATGATGAGGTCTGGGCGGGGCGTAAACTAGCAACTGACACTCAGTACACCGCTTATGCTAATAAGGTTTAAATTGCTGAAGCGTTTGATATTGATGGGATCTACCGAGCGTCAAAATCATAGACGTTTGGCAGATTTTATTTAATTTTACAAAATATACACGTATAATATAAAAATAAATAGGGTAATTCTTTAGTTCATTAGATTTCCTACAATATTATCAAAAAAAATATGACAGCTTACGATCAAAATATTGCAAACAGTGAGACGAAAGATTATTTTCTGTCTCGATTTTGTGATTTTTTTACCGTGATACTATTTTACGTACATGAAAAATTCTTTCAAAAGTCTTTTGTTCAGACTTTTGACTTTAAGCTCTATTTTTTGCTAGTTTGTAATATGTACCGTTATGGCTAGATGCGCGACGAAAAATTAGGTGTTTCACGGCTTCTGAGGTATAACAGCGCCTTAACCTATTACATTCCGTGAGTTTGTAATAGGTGACTAAGGAAAATAAAGCAAATAGTTTATTAGTAAAAAGACAGAAAACTCCGATTCTCAACTCGTTTTGCGTGTACAGTACTACTGTGAAGCAATAGGAGTGGCTTAAGACGCTGACAACAGCCAAATGGCAAAAAAAGGCTTGTCACAAACAATTTTTTTGCGAAATCAAAAAATATATGTTAATCTTGAACATATTTCTGAGAACCCTGTTGTATTCAAAACACGTTTTTGAAAAGTTTTCTCGATACAAAAAAATAGTAAACTAACCTCTTAAAACTATCTTCCAACAAAAATATCTGTATTACTTATCAACGAACGTTTGTAAAATTTATAACAATAATGTATCATATTTAACACTTTGACAGCGGAGCGTTTAGAGCGCTGCTTGATACGGTACGCGGGCGATTTTCTGCATAATTGTTAACATCATAGAAAAATAACGAACAGGAGTATATGGATAATTCTTTTTGTGTATATAAAATCTACTATTGTATTTTATGGATAATAAATAAAAACAAATTATAAGTAGGTAATTAAAAATTGTCATTTTTTCAATTAAAAAAAAGTCATACAGACTCCTTAGGTCTTTTCAAATGTGATAATTTTTTAGTGTGTGGTACTTTTTGAAGCACTAATTATCATAACATATACATTCAATATATTTAGTAATAAATCAATAATTTCATGCGTAGAAACATTACGTTGTGATGAAGCCATTTCGCGCCAAAACAGTTACACTCACTCCGTGCACTCGCCGACGGCCGACTGAACGGGAGCGGGCGATCGCCGACTGTAGCTCTCGTGTTCTAACTACATACAAACATTGCATATGTGTGTGTAGCATATTAACTCAGCTACAAACGCGTACAACGCGGCTCACGATAAGACGACGTGTTTTTCCAATAAACAGTATGAAAGGCGATCACGAGTGCTTCTCGTGATTCGCGAATAAGAGAAAAATATGAATGCCGAGCTGAGATCGTGATCCGCTGTGAAAGTGTTAAATACAGCACTTGGTTGTTTTTTTACTTTTCATTACTGAACTAATTTTTAAGTAATTAATTTATATATTATATGGTTTATAAAAAGATCTGAACGTCCCGTCGTCGTCGTGCTTCTCTTTCTTACGTATACAATCCGACAGTGACAGCTGCACTCGGTTGTCAGCGCATTAAGTCGAGTAGAGGACTGCAAAAGGCTGTAGAGGATAGTCTAATAATGAGGGAATCGAAAAGACTAATTATGAATGTTTTAATGTTCACCGTGACACCGAATATCTAGTATGGCCGACGACTTAAAAAGATAATATATAGAGACAATAATCTACAACTGCGTATTTCGCAATGAAGCAAGGAACGGGTTAATTCTTTTGAACTTTCGCGACAAATACAAATACTAAAATATAATGTAACAAGCCTAGTATCGCGTAATTATTTGAAAATAAAGGTTAAATACTTTCTATTTGCCTCGGCGTTTCAGCATGCGTTACACCTGCGGTGGTCAGTTCTCTGCTAAACGTCGGTTGTTTTGTCCACTGTGACGTACACAATGACTGACCCTATGTTTCCACTCGCTCACGAACCGGCTATTTGTCGAATTGGCACTAGATGCATAGCCATCGTGAATTATAGCCAAAGTTCACTTTATGTATATTGACTTGTAAATCACTATGGCGCTGCGATTGCCGAGGTAACATACTGTGGATCATTTGATTTGGTATGTAGTTTAGTATGACAAATGTAATGAAATGTATGTTTATATCTTACTGCTGAGAAGAAAAGATAAAAAACTCAACAGAGTTTTCTTTAATTTGAAAATTTTGAACTACAAATTACTCGAATTATGATGTTCTGTAAGAGTGTCGGGACGAGGAAAAGTCTGGATATCGTTATTTCAAATTCAGTTATAGTTTGCAACGCGCAGAGATAAACTCTACCTTAGTCTATTTATGACCAGAACAGTCTGCTGCTGTGGTGAGATGAAAAGGGCTATAAGGCAAAATAATACTTAAATATAATTTAGGACTTGAAAAGCCAAAATGACGGCAAAATAAAGCTAAAAGTAGGTAATCTTATACTAATATACAAAGCTGAAGAGTTTGTTTGTTTGTTTGGTTGAACGCGCTAATCTCAGGAACTACTGGTCCGATTTGAAAAATTCTTTCAGTGTTAGATAGCCTATTTATTGAGAAAGGCTATAGGCTATATAACATCACGCTATGAGCGACGGGAGCGGAGCAGTAGCCTTAAATAACGCGGGTGTAACCGCGTGCATCGTCTAGTAAAACATAAAAAGAACTTAGCTTATTAATTTATTTGGTTGTTAAAAGTAAAAAAAAAATATGATATGCTTCTGTAATTGAAAGGTTTATCTTTATTATTAGAGATTTGCAACGGTCAATAAACAGGGGTGTTCGTTATGAAATATTTTGTGAGTATATTTTGTGGTGCAATTAGTACTTTCGGTGGAACAAAGTTATATTTAGTTATATTTTTTTGGAAGAAATCAGAGATAAATTGAGTAACAGTTAAATACAACCCAATAAATTATTAAAAAGAAATGCAGCTATGACCTATGACCAAAGAAGCTATGACCTACGAACAACAACATTAAACAACTACAGTACAAGCCATTTTACAAGAGGGCCATGATCTTCGATTTGAGTGTCGCGATTGAATCATGGTGTGTTTAAATTTTATCGCTGCAGCTGTTTATGGTCCTACAAATTTTGGCATATGGTGAGTTGCTTCCTAAAACAGTTCGTCGAAGAGGAGAGCAGAGTGGAGTGATTGAGCTGCATGGAACCCTTGCGGGGGCTCGAAATTTAAAAATGTTAAGCAGATTAGAACAGGCAATGTTCTTTTTTAATATTTTGCACCCAAATACTGCATCATTATAGCATCTACGGTTCTCAAGGCTGCTCAACGTGAAGTGGTTTAGTTTGCTTATGTAAGATGGTAATTTTTTTGACATACCTGCGGAGAATGCTAGGTGCCAGAGGAAGCGTTTTTGAACGCGTTCGATTCGCAAGGTATGTACTGCGTAATGTGGTCGCCAAACTACACTACAATACTCCAATGTACTTCTCACCAAACTGTTATAAAGTAGGATTTAAATTTTATTATTCTTAAAACATTTACAAGTTCTGATTATGAAGCCTAACATTTTTGAAGATTTTTTAATTATATTATCTAAACGTGGTTGAGTTCACTTGTTTAAATACGTTTATCACTAAAAATACTCGGATTTGAAAATGTTTTTGTAAATTAGTATGATAGTCATATTTGAAAAATTCGAACAAAGCTATGTAACATCACGTTGCGACCTGAAGACAAAAAACGCGAGCAGGATGTTACAGAGATAAATACGGATGAACGGTTTATTGGACTAGGCTTGGCGTATATGTGTGTAAGATCTCACAAATTTCAATAAGTACTTCATAGATATATATACATGGGAGCGTTAGTAATATAAGTTCTATAAAGTATCTATTGCAGCTATCAGTTTGTTTTAATTTCTTCTTATGTGTGCATGAGGCACCTTCTCACGAGGTAGAAAATCCCTTCGGATCACCGGTTCTTGGGGCAATGAGAGCCGGAGAATGTGGTGTTTCCACTAAAAACTTCATCGACTTCCGAACGAAGACACCCTACGGGAAGAAGACTGGGTACAGGAGCTGTCCAGAAGTCCGTTCTTAGTCTAGAATTTATAATTCTTCCTTCTAGCTTATCCAGATTTAATATCAAACTACCATTAAACTACTTGCGTGGCAAGTACTTCTCCATTACCTAAACCGTATATTACCATAGCAAATGGCGTAGCTCCTGTAGAACAATGGGAGTAATTACTCACTCAAGTTATTCAAAATTAAGATCTACCTCAAGATCAAAGGTTGATCAAATTAATTAAATTACTTGCCAATTAACACAGAATCCGCGTAGACTCAGAAATCTTCTTACATGATTTCCCTTAAGGTTTAGTATAAGCGATCGTTATACTAAAAGCTACAATATTTGGAAACAAATGTACTGGAAGTACTAATAGTAATCACGTAGTGAAATTAAAAGTAGTTTTTGTTATAGTTTAACGGCCGGTCCTACATTTGATCTATCCATGAATATGGCTACTAGAGATACATATTTGACGTTATAATATACTCCATACATAATCGCTGGTTATGTTTATAACCAGCGACTTTGTATGGAGTATATGGTATCTGAACTGCAAGCGAGTAGGTCTTGTGCAATGAAATCACTGTTTGTACAATTCTTTTTTCACACCAAAGTTATTTACTCAGCAATTTGAAAATAATAATTGAACTTCACTATCACTGACAATTGCACAACGAATTGAGCATTGCTGCAGAGCTGATTTAAGTTAATACCAATATCAAGTATACTATTTCAAGTTATGTTTCAATAAAATAGTATAAGATTTTTTTAAATAAACCTATGAAAAGATACAATAAATTGTTCTGTTCGCTTCTCATGGATCACAAGCATCATCGGCACGTGTTCATTTATAGGTGAAAAAGGTAGATACGTGTTTTTTTTATCAATTTGCGAAATGGGGAAAACTTGGAGTATATCAACCCGACGTTCTAAGTTATTGGGTCAAAGGTTTGACTGATCTAATAAATTTATTCGTGCCCCTAGACAGATCGGTTATAGGTTTTTCTATTTTTGCCACTCCGTTACAAGTTTTTATTTCAGTAACTTGTTACAGTGATACAAAAATAGAATATTGATTTATTACGTTTTTTTATCAAAGAAGTTGTCTATATAGGCAAGTCACGTGATAATCAATTATACTACAACCTATTGGCGATGCAAAGATTATCCACGCGCCTCTAGAGGCGAATTTTGAAGTTGTCCGAGTACGACACTTTTGACAGCTTTCAATAGCTTCGAGGTTATAGTGATAATTGTATTGAGCTGGCAAAAGTGTCGTACCCGGACAACTTCCAACTTCGCCGCTAGAGTCGCTAGTTAGAAGCTTAGCATCGCCATTATTACACTTTTTATGTAAAATTATAAACTGCTTAGATGTGCTGGTAGGCATTCGTAATACCGGTTTCCACTGCAAGTGGTACGAATCCATTAATGATTTAATTTTCTATTATTAATTTTCGCGGTAGACACCTAGCTACAGCCATGGCGTATGATCAGTACCGCAAATGAAACTCGCTCAGATATTGTTTTAAAAACTCTTTAGTTAAGGCGCGCTGCGGACAAATTGCTGTGCTGTGTTTCGCATTGTTGTCTACATTATTTGCGTCACGCATTGCCTTCCATAAAACAGTTCATCAGTTTATAATCTACTTTTTATTACTTGTGAGAGACTTGTACTTCTGCTGCATGATGTAGAATTGAATCATATCTATAATAAAAAAATGAATCACTGAATGTGTTGTTAAGCGCAAATCTCGAGAGCAGCTGAACCGATTTAGCTGATTCTTTAGAAAAATTAAAATGTTGCTTGAAAGAGTCTAAAAACTAATCTGTTGTATGGAAATATAGAAGTGTTTTCTATATTTCCATACAAAATATTCGTAATAATACTTAAGTTAATTTGAACCCTAATACCATACCATAAGGTTTAAATGTTAGTGGAGGGGTTCCGGGAAGGCACAACAATAGAGTGATGTTAGGCGGTACGAAGTTTGCCGGGTCAGCTAGTATTCAATACAATCCAATCAAAAGAAAAAACAGCAATGAAAACTATACACCACGTTAAAGGTCATAAAAATGGCAGCTGTAAACTAGATGTCGCACTCTTTAGTATTTGTTTATGTGTCACATAACATAAACTGCACAAAGTGTTGTGGATGCGATCCCTACGCCTGGTAACACTTGGTATTCTGGCACTGGTTCTTTGTGTACGATGTTTATTTCTGCTATACAGGATTAATGCCTAGTGCTTGAATAGCCTTAAATAAAAAATATGCTGTAAATATAATATAATAAAATTCAGCATACTCAGTAACACTTTGCCCCACCCGATCCCGGAATACACATACAGCCGCATACGCTATCCACTAGAGCACGGAGGCAGTCATTAGTACTATTTATGAAAAATACTTCTAACAAAACCATAAAAATTACATCCATAAAACAACTTTTTTAAATAACTACATTACCGACATAACTAAGTATTTTTTTTGTTAAACAGACGCATTTAATTGCTAGTTCAATAATGTTGTCCCTCACCTTGTCTTTTAGAAATACCGAGCGTCTTACATTAACCCACATTAATAACATAACTTATACACAACAGCTAATAATAATGTTTACGCTTATGCAACACCTGCTTCGTTTTAGTAATAAGTGCTTTAGCGTTTATACTTTAATATAAGAGTATTTGGTACAAGTCATAAGCGCCGTGAGATTTTCAATTCATTACGTGACATAAAGAATTTATGTAACGGTTTGTTTGTTGACGGTTGTTTTTCGTGTGAGTGTGTGGCCAACTCTGGGGTCGGAGTTTTCAGACCGCCCGAAGGCCTTCGAAATGACCTATCGATCCTTATCCTTAGACAAGAACCGGGACCGACAGCTTTACGTGCCCTCCGTAGTACGGTAGCGCTCAGATGTAAATACCACACACGGTCACCCATCCAAGTGGTGACCTGTGCAAGCGTTGCTTAACTTTACGGATCTGTTACGAACGGCAAGTCAAGTCTCGCTATGAGCGCTCGTAATAGCTCAGTTAGTTAAAAATAAAAGAAGACCTTCAGTTTTATTGGCGCTTTGTTTTGGGTTGTAGGTACCTACTAGAGGTGGTCACGGAATTTTCGATTTGACGCCCTTAATGTAACTTAAATAAACGTTCTTGTTAGATTAGAAGAACATTTACAAAAATGACCACTAGGAAGGCTGATCGCTTGTTGTCATTTATATCAGAGAACTACCGGACGTTGACTAGTTTCGTTCGGCGGTAGGTTTTTTTGAGAACTTGTATTTACAACACCTGCGCTAGGAATAAATACTGTATCGAAGATTACTTTAAAAGTATTCAATCAACGGATTTCAAGTACACCTATATAAATAACAACTTGTGAAACACAAACATGCTCTCGGCACAATTACAAACGGCACTTCAACTCCTAGTAAGCAGCGATAGCCTCGTGGAGAGACCGACGGACTGCTACGCCGAGGGTCTCGGGTTCGAATCCAATGACTTTTCGAAGTTATGTGCGTATTCAATTGTTCATTATAGCTTGCTTAACGGTGAAGGAAAACATCGTGAGGAAACCTGCATGTCTGAGAGTTCTCCATAATGTTCTCGAAAAACATGTGAAGTCTGCCAACCCGCACTTGGCCAGCGTGGTGGACTATGGCCTAGCCCTTCTCATAGGGAGAAGAAGCCCGTGCCTGGCAGTGGGCCAGTTTATATACAGGGCTGATAATGATGACTACGTCTCCTGAAATCGCTAGACTGTACTTGCAGAAAGACTAGCCTTTCTCATCTACCTTACACCATTTCGCCACCTGTACATCTCATACAATATTTACGCCTTCTCAGCTTTGTTTAGCGACTTTATAGGCGCCGGATCCTTCGAGAGTGGAATTTTGGGACGCTTCGGTTTTCGCTTTCGCACTCAAAACTTTTATAAATCGTTGCTAATGACAGATGTGTAGAAATGCCTTAAATAAATTTAGTGGATGAAACGACCCTTTTATTGGGTGGAGCCCTTATATTCATCGAACATTAATTTGGAAATGGTGATAAAGTAATATTGTTCCTATTAGTGGAATAGTATTTATATGCTATGGCGTTGATATATCTGAGGGTCTACCACAAGTTTTACACGTCACGTGTCACGTGACGATAGCCTTGTCGACGGGAACAATTTCCAATCATTTTCTTAAAGCGCCCCTAACGGACAGTAGCGATGGATAGAGTCCGCTAGGGGGCGCATTTAGGAAATGTATGAAATTTGTTCCCGTCGACTACATTCTATTGTCACTGTGTAAAACTCGTACTATATACCCTCTGAGCATTCACCTGTAACCGAACAACGAGTCTAAGCTGTTTTTTGTTTTGTCGAACTGAGCCAAACATTGCTACGAAAATTTGCACGATCTTTCTAGCGAACGTTATAATCAGCAAAAACGTCGAAACAAAACTGACCATTCGCTGGGCTACTCGCCAGAACGCTAGATAGAATGCTCGCTAAAACACTCTCATTTGGTTTTTGTAACATTCGCAAGAATGCTTAATACAGATGAATGCTCAAGTATATATCAGGACCTTAAGCAGTACATGTCATAATATTTAATATCTACCTACCACTGGCATGATTATAAACTTTTGTAGTGAAATTTGCGCAAACAATACAGTGCCTTTTATTTATGAATTTTATGATTTAATACAAATGAGTGTAGCATAGAACCGTAAAGCTTTTATGCTCTATGGAGTGTAGTGTCATATTCATAGCATAGTTTGACTATTAAAGCAAAATGCTCCATTATAAAGTGAATATTCCTTTGGCACTTAAAGGCTTGACCTTTAAAAAGGCTAAATCTGTTTAATGAATATCTTTTAAACTTTTTAACAAATTTCTAGTACAGATTTCGCTTTCTCAATACATCATTTTACGTATCCACACTAATTTTAAAGAACTGTTTTAGGCTCTCCCCTTCCACGATTGTGTAGAGAATTAAACCAATTCTCTAGCACAGTTGATATCTTATCGGCTACTCTCGGCGCTTTCCGCAAGCACTTAAATGAGAAAATCTGATTTTTTTTATTCTTCCCGTTATAACCTACAATTTTCTTTGTAAACAATGATGTTGTAAGTAAAAAGAATTTTGTAATCATTTGATGTTTGTTATGTAATAATTTTAAGTTAAGTTTGTATCTTATGTTCTAAAGCATGCAGTGTTTACCTGTAATTGGTTATACAATTGGACTAGAAACCAAATTACTTTTGTACACCGTGCTTGATTTATAGTTATAGCTGTTGGTAAACCAAATAAATAAAATAAAATAAAATAAAAATAAAATAAGGTATTTAACAAAGTCTCTTGTCTTGAATAAATTAATATCAAACGGTAAAGTTTAAATTTTACGTGAATAGAAGTCACCTAGTTCTGCCTTTTATGAGTATAATTAAATTTTCTTCACTTTACTTTGTCGAGTTTTTGTTATAGGCTTTTGTTCGGTATCCTTTTAAGAACTTTTTGAGTTTGAATTAAAATGTTTTATAATTTTCTTCTTTATTATTTGTATGAAGTCTGTAAACGTTTCCTTAATTATTTATGTCCTGAATTCTTCAGGAATATTACGCTAATATTGTCGGGACAAGCTATGGATGTAGCTTCTTTTAAGTTCATTAAAGGAGGTACTCAGAAAATGAAAAGAGTGACCGAATATTGTTACTTTTATTCCACAATCAATACTGACTGACAGACAAGCACAGCCGAAAGTGCTGAGCACAAGAAGTTCTTATTTGGCACGTATGTCCCTTGAGGAGCATAGGGGTAGGTACACTTAGAAGAAATTTCCCAAAGCTCCCTTAGGATCAGAAAAATAATGTACAAGTAGGTAGACAATAAATTGTAAGGTGCTTATTTTAAATTAACTGAAACAACATTCACTGAAATTGAATCCGGAAATAAAATTGATGCGCGACGAGCCGGATTATTCTGAATTGACATTATTAGTTTAATGCAACGTAATACATAGCACTGTATGTACCAAATGTGCCACTTGCATGTTATAATATGTAAAAGACATATAGGTTATAGGTATTTATGTTTCTAACCACCGCATACCGTATGTAAATCCTCTTGGCTCTTTAACCAGCAGGCTGAAGTGTACGGCGCCCTCCTAGATCTTCATCATCTAACAACTAAAGGCCATAATTCTTTAATTCTTCGCATTCGTTTTAGTTATAAAACATGTTATGATTACAATTAGGTTAACTTTGAAAGTAAAAGGACTCATCATTGTGCCAATGTTCACTATCTGGAAACAAACAACAAAAAGCATTAAAGTCAATCCATTTATTTGTGGGAGTGTAGTCTAGAATGAATGTAAAAGTATGTTATGTTTAACAAGATCCACATATCTCCATTGAAGTAGTAGTCTCCTACAAATAAAATCTTGCGGCCAAACTAGCTAAGCCAGCGGTGACACCCGCGTTATTTAGAGCCATTCCACCACGCTGCGACGCACAGTCTGAAGTTTCATAGCCAATACCCAAATAAGTATTCCAATTAACCCAGTAGTTCCTGAGATTCGCGCTTTAAACTTAACAAATAAATTAACATACAAAAAATCTCTTCTGCTTTATCATATTTATTCACTGGATGTAGGCTTCTAGCCATACTTATTGGTGGCAAAGTACAGTTTACAATATAGGCGTCATCATCATCCCTTCTAAGCCTGTTTACACTCTTAAAATTTAGTTTTCTTGTTTGCCTAAAAGGGAAGTGGATTATTTATTTTCCATCTTCTCCAATATACTTCAAACTAGACAACGCCACTTCTAAGGCAGTTTAACTTTTGCTAGAACTCCAAGAGTGTCAAAACTCGGTGTTTTCAATGGTGTAAATACAAGGGTTGTACTATTAAAAAAAGATTAAATATATGCCGTACTAGATTTGTGGGTGCAAGCCATAATATATGTTTAAATCGTTTTGTATCCTTAATCAGAATAAATACAAACACATACGTCTCAGTAAAGTAAAATGCTAACAGCGTTTGCATGACCCCGCCGCGCCGTCAAAACCGGTATTTTTTGTGAGTAATCCCCCAATAGCATCATGGGAGAGATTTATACATCCTGCTCTGCCATCCCCCCAACTCAATCGTTCATACTTATAGTGCTTAATAGCAGTGTCAGGCAAGAGGATAACGATTTTCCTCCGTGTAAAAAAAAAGAATCCATAAATAACCTTACCTATTCAGTTCATCACCAGGCATCTATAATCTCCAAAATAATTAGTAGAAATACACGGACGAACTAATATAATTTTAAAACACTTCCTTGTAGTTTACCATAACACCCAAAATACTTGACCTTTCAAAATGAATAACTGTCCAGAATTTCAACCTAAATACCATAACACAAATCCAACGGCAATGCGATCAATCTAAATTATTTTAACAGCAAGCAATTATAATTTATATCTGGAGATTCCAATTACTCAGAGATTTAGGAAAACTTACTACCTTGAGATTAAATCTTAATAACACAAGACCCAGAAATACAGAAATAACACAAATTGCTTTCATTGAGTCACACGTTCCGAATAAGGCCAGAAATTATTTCATTTAATTCCTATCACTGACATTTCGTATTTACAGGCTTAAATTGTTAATTTTTAGGAAATTTAATAGTCAATATTTTTTTTTCGTGTATTGAAAAAATTGAGGATAGTCTACCGTGTTACATGACTTTGCAAGGTTTCAACCGTAAGGCGCACACCACTGATATTTCGCTTACTGAACGGCGAAACAAAATATCGTGACAAAACTTGCATGTTCGAGAGTTCTCCTCTCTTAGCAGCTCTTGCTTCTACTTCAGCGTGGACGACTATGGCCTTATTATTCTGATACTAAAGCTCATAATTAGTAGTACATTCTATATACGTGACTAATGATGATAGCCGTTAGCCCTGCTCATAATATTATTCTGATAAACTTTGACATATCACTTTGATAAACTTTGTATACAAATTTTGAAAGTGCATGGCACTCGATTTCATATATTGTGTACTAGAATCTGTTTTCATACATACATACATACATACATAGACTCACGCCTGTTGCCCGGAGGGGAAGACAGAGACTACGGAGCGCCATTTGCAACGATCCTGACATATCTCTCTTGCTTCATTCACTCCCATCAGATTCCTCATGCATGCTCTTCCGTTCAGGGTGCTTCTAACCTGTCCTGTTTTTATGATGTCTCCAATCTGGTCAGAGAACGTCCGCCTAGGTCTTCCCCTTAGTCCTGTCCCTTCCACACTTGCCTTATAAATCTGCTTGGTCAGTCTTTCGTCATCCATCCTCTCCACGTGCCCAAACCATCTTAGCATGCCTTTCTCGATGCTTGTCACTACATCTTCTTTTACCCCACAAAACTCTCTTATCACACAATTCTTTACTCTGTCAGTCAAAGAAACACCACACATACTTCGCAGTGCTCTCATTTCTACAGCATTTATTCTACTTTCATGACTCTTCTGCCATACCCAACTATCACTACCATACATAAGAGTAGGACCCCTCTATGGACAGCCAAACGTGCCTTTTTGGACACGTTTTATTCATAAACGCCTTCAGAGCTCCATTCACTCTATTACCTGCATTAACTCTTCTTTCAATATCTTCTACATTCTTACCATCTCTTGTAAACAGCGTACCTAAATATACAAACTCATTCACTTGCTCCACTCGCTGTCCATCGATCATAACATTACAAGCCGTAACGCATTCCTCCTTTTCAAGAACCATAACTTTCGTTTTACTTACATTCACTTTCATTCATTTCCTCTCTAACGCACCATGCATGATTGTTACCATCTCCTGCAACTCCTCCGCTGAAGACGCAAGTATAACCTGATCATCAGCATAAAGGAGGCATTTGACAAGTAACTCATTCATCCTTAATCCACAGTCACTATTTTTCAAATCTTGCAAACAACTGTCCATGACGAGGTTGTACAGCCACGGCGACGTTACACATCCCTGTCTAACACCTGTCTCGATGGTAAACCAATCCGTGTGCGACCCATTTATCCTCACACAAGCTCTAGAATCGTCATAAAGGGATTTCAGAGCTCGTATGAGGCTGCTGTTCACCCTATACATCGACAGTACCGACCACATTTCATTCCTCACCACTTTATCGTAAGCCTTTTCCAAATCCACGAATGCGCAGTAGACCTTTTGACCTTTGCCCAAGAATTTTTCGGCTACGCACTGCAAGGAAAAGACTTGATCCGTGCACCCCACACCCTTTCGGAATCCTGCTTGTACATCCCATATTTTCTTGTCGGTTACTTCCATAACTCTTTCAATCAGTACCTTCGCATACAATTTGCCAACAATGCTGAGAAGGCTAATGCCTCTATAGTTCTTGCAGTCTTGTTGCGAGCCTTTTCCCTTATAAAGAGGCACAACCACCGCTGTGGCCCAGTCATCAGGTACTCGGCCGGATTTTCATGCTCTTATTTACCAGTAACATCGCGTCTATTAAGCAGATAGATACTGAATGACACTGAATTTTTATCAGCAGATCGATACAGTATCGTCGATGCACATCCTATAAATGTCATTTGCAACCGCCGCGCGTACTGATTCGCTTCACTTCCATTTTTATTTGACAACCGTACAAATTGTGATTAAGATTTCGGAATGAAAACGTATTTCTGAAACACTTTTAATTTGGAATCATGTAGCAAGCTAAAATGTGAAAAAACACATGGTACTGTGGATAGAATATAAATAATTTCCACGAAACAAAGCTCGGCCATTGTGTCCATAAAAAATGTTGCGATTTTCTATTTATTTGCAACCGAGTTGGACAAAACCATAACATGTGTTTGATGAACTTATGATTTTAAATCACCCAATTAAGGATGTAAAGGCTGTATTGGTCATATGTATATACGTTATAATATACTACTTCACGCTCGGCTTCTCCCGCGTGTAACTATTTAAGCCATTAAGGTAGGAATTACCAAAAGCTCTCACTTAGTGCTCCTGTACTCTCCACAAGGACTTCATATGACCAATTTAAGCTTCTTGTGCCCAGTAGGTTCAGCTGAGCGTTGTCTGTCAGTTAGTCAGTAACGCAAAATATAGACAAATTAACATGATGCCATGAGTCATGTATATAAGCTTTTTTCAAGGGTCATCACGAACCGTCTTGCGCGAAGACTCGACGATTTCCAACCACCTGAGCAGGCCGGGTTTTGAAGTGGATACGGAACCATAGAACACTTGTACACAGTGCGGCAGATAATTGAGAAGACGGAGGAGTACAATAGGTCCCTGTGTCTAGCATTTGTGGATTATGAGAAGGCCTTTGACACTATCGAAACCTGGTCTGTTCTGGATTCCTTGCAACGATGCCAAGTCGACTGGCGATACATCGAAGTGATGAGATGCCTTTATGAATCCGCAACAATGACCGTCGTAGTACAGAATCAGCATACTGAACATGTCCACCTGCGTCGCGGGGTGAGACAGGGTGATGTCATATCACCAAAACTGTTTACAAACGCACTGGAGGATATGTTCAGGCTGCTGAACTGGAAAGATCACGGCATCAATATAAACGGTAAATGCATCTCTCACCTACGATTCGCAGATGACATTGTTGTCATAGCTGAAACGTTGCAAGAATTAAAACAGATGCTGAACAGTCTGGCTGCCTCGTCTCAGCGGATGGGTCTCCGGATGAACTCTGACAAGACAAAAATTATGATCAACAAGCATGTCGATCCGGAACCAGTCGACGTAAATGGAGTCTCCATCGAGGTTGTTTCCGAATACACATACCTAGGACAGATCATACAATTAGGTAGAAACAACTTCGATAAGGAAGTCAAGAGGCGGATACAGCTGGGCTGGGCAGCATTTGGGAAACTTCGTCGGGTCTTCTCGTCGCCCATACCACAAAGTTTGAAAACAAAAGTCTTCAATCAGTGCGTTCTACCCGTAATGACCTACGGGGCTGAGACGTGGCCACTCACGGTACGACTTGTCCACCAATTCAAGGTTGCTAGGCGAGCTATGGAAAGAGCTTTGCTCGGAGTTTCTCTTAGGGATCGAATCCGGAACGAAATCATTCGGCAGAGAACTAAAGTAACCGACATAGCTCAGCGAATAAGTAAGCTGAAGTGGCAGTGGGCAGCTCATATATGCCGCAGAACCGATGATCGCTGGAGCGGTCAGGTTCTTGAGTGGCGACCGCGTCTCGGCAAACGTAGTGTAGGGTGTCCTGTAGCTAGGTGGGGCGATGATATTTGAAAGGCAGCGGGCAGGGATTGGATGAGGAAAGCTGAAGACCGAGCTCATTGGCGCGCCATGGGGGAGGCCTACGTCCAGCAGTGGACTGATATAGGCTGATGATGATGATGAACATGATGCCTACACCATATAGAAGTAGTTCGAGTTATGAATGTATTGAGCTATGTATAACACAACCTACGAACTCGGGAACTGATTATTTTTCATATAGATAAGATATATTTATCTCATGTTAAGGTTAGTGTTTAAATCATAAACATGCGTGATGTTTTACCCAGAATTAGAAGTAAACGAATAAAAGCAGAGTGTTTCCTTTTCATTGCCACCCAACTGTACCCACGAAGAGGCCTCTGGTAGTTATATCCTCTGAAGCAAGAAAGGACAAGAGTGATTCTCGGTAACCAATTTTCTACCAAAAGCACACACAGCACCCTTTATCACCCTTTATTACTAACATTGCGGGAGAAGATTCAGTAACGATGTTTACCCATATAATGTGACCGTTATCCGGTTTAAGCTAAATTATCCGGGTTACTCAGGCAAGTTGTTTGTTATTTATACGGTTAAGTTGGCTTTTTAGCTTCGAAAGATATGTTGTATTGGTTTGATAGAAGTGCACGTGTATAACTAGTAACATCAACTAGACTTCGACTAAACAAGGGGATATGATCGAATGAATCGCGCTTGCGGGGAGGCATTTAATTTAATTTACAGGCTTCAAGTAAAAATATGTTCCAGATTTAATACAACTGGCGAGAATTACTTCATATTCACAGAAGAAACAAGTAACTTAATAATTACAGTAAAATTCATAATAAATTTGAATGTATATAAAAGAACATAATACAATACACATTGCGTATACATTGGATTTATGTCATTTTTTATCTCTCAATGTTAGTTGTATCTTATTATGTTATATGTTGTATCTTATAATGTTGTACATTATAATTATGTGCTAACGGTAGAATAATTATAGGTACATGTATTTCTACCTTGTAATAAATATGTTGTTCCGTCTCTAAATATGTAAAATGTAACGTATTTCAACTTATTTAAACTTAACCCTGTGACGTCGCTGTGACGTCGAGAGGACACCACCTCTCGGCCGCTTGCACCTCCGCCCCACCGCACTACGAGCTTCTATAAAAGCGGACGCGTTGGCTTCGCGCTTCCCTTTTGCGGCGGCTACAGCTCCGAGTTAAGTCACCAACATCTCCTGGACCATCGGCAGCAGGAATCTCAACAAAAACCCAACCCCTCGCCGAACCACGCGACCCTGTGTAATTTTTTTTTAATATCATATAAATAGTAATTTTTTTCATTAAGGTAACGCTTGCTAAATGATGTCTGAAATTAATTGGCAATTAAATCAATTTTTATTGTAACATTTAACCACGTTTCTCATTTAAACACACCCTAGTAGGGATAACGTAACAGTGGACAACTGAAAGGCCTTTTTTACGTTACAGTGGCGCCCACGGAAATATTATAGGTAGGGTTTTGTTGAGAATCCGCTGCCCGGTGAGTCTCTTTTTTTTTATTTTTTGTGTATGTGTGAAATCGTTCCAAACCAGTGTGTAATTATTTTAGTGGCATATATTGTTTCTTTTTGCTTGTTCTATTGTGCTCGGGAAGTCGGTGGTGTTGTGCTGATCACAATAGACATTTTCTCTTTTTGTTCTGTTGTGCTCGGAAGGTCGGGCGTGTTGAGCCGGTCACAACAGACAAATTTTGTCTTACTACGCTTGGTAAGCATTTTTATATTATAACTTTTTCTGTTACCGCGTGTGATAATTAGTGTGTATCAACCGCATAAGTTACGAGTTATAATCGTTCGACTGCGGCCACGTGTCCTCTAAAGACGCGCTAAGGTCACATTCCTTGATTGCATTCTTTGTATTGCGATTTATGACCTCACGTCCACTAACGACGTGCTGAGGTCACCTTCGATGATCGTACGCTTCGCGATTAACCTTTTTAAATGCCACTACGGTAATTAAGTGCTACTGGTTATTATTGCTAATATTCTGCTTTGGCTGACTTATGGAACGAATTCACACCCTTCTCTTTTTCATTTCTTTCCATTTTCTACTATAACCTTCTGCTAGTGATTTTGTACGGCGATATATTTCTATATAGTCGGTATTATTTAATACTTTTACCGCCTACTACGGCGATTATCTTTTAATATTAACTATTCTTTTCTTTCTTACTAAGAAAGCTGCATCTTTATTATACCACGTGTACCTAACATAGTTGGACTGGCTGAGAATAAACGTACCTAAGATGCTAGCGTATTATATACTAGGTATCTAGCCAGAATTCCGCGTTCATTTATTAATAAAATGTACACGTGTCACATGCAGGTTGCTCACTAACAATAATGAACGAATGTAATTATTGTCTATTTGGTATAGAAATACGAATATCATCGTAGAATTATTAGTTGTTCGTTTTGTCAAATGTTTATTATGCTACAATCGTTGTTTTTGGTCTTCGATTTTATCTCCTTGTTACTGCCTATCGGTATGTCATTTGCAAATGCATCTATTTATGCATTTACTGTTCATTGTGAACTCAAACATAAAATTCCTGCGTCGCAATTATTGAATTATGTTCTTTTTTTAATGTTTTGTGTCGCTAGGATTGTTCTTTCAATGTCTGGTTTCTATTGAAATATATAAAACATATAATGATAAATAAATGATAAAATTAAACCGCTGACAGCTGGATAAATACTTAATTATCAATATGTAACTTGTTTCCTTTATACAAAATGCTATGCAACTGGTTTAGTAAACCATCTTAAATAGTGCTGGTTATAATGTGTTCTTGTGTTTACGCTAATGTTATAATATCAAACTGAATTTATCAAACTTAATTGATAGGTACGTAAATCCAAATAATTTTCACATTTTCCTTGACAAAAAGTATTCGAAAAACGGTTAATCATTTACAAAGTGGGCTATTATAACTTGATACGTTTATCGAGTTCCTGTCCAAACCAGGCCTGGCGCACTTCGCATTTTAGGTACAAACTTACAAGTACCTCGGCCGACCACGTCGACGTGGTTGGATTTAGTGGGTTGCCGCGCGCCGCTTACATTAGACGTCACGCAACGCAACGAGTGCGACCGCTCCGTATTCTCACGCGCCGTGTTCATACACTGATCAAATTATATACCTAAACGCCTTTAACAACGAAAATGTATCATCACAAGTCTAATGCAAAGTATTGCTCAATTAACTGTGTGTCGAAAACGACTTGAAAATTTGATTTTATTTTATTTATATTACGAGAGCAACTTGAAAATTTGATTTTTTGTTTGTTGAGATATCTTAACGATTATGGTGTCAAATTAAAGATCTAGTTCAAAAACCATTTTATCTGTTCGAATCATGTAAATCGGTCCACGCGTTTAGGAAATAACTAAGAATCAGTACAGTAAAAATGTAAACAACCAGAATTTTTGTGGTATTTGTTCTACGAGCTCAAATAGTGGGATAGGATACTTATATGATAATTATTTATTATTAGGTACGTGGTCAAGTAGGTAGATAGACGATGAATAAATATTATAGTTGCAGCGGCAAGTCAACAACCCTAGCGCGCCACTCCGCGCCAGACAGTGACGGCGTTATGTGTTAGAAAAGAAAGGGAACGGTTAGGTTAATATCGCATTAGGCACTGAGTGCTTATGCGAGTTGAATTGCACTTTGTTGCTTAGTAGCAAGAGTCGCAAATTCAATAAATTGGTTTGACAAGTGAATTTTCTGTACGTTAGTACTATTCTTTATTCTGTGTCCAAACCTTAATTTGCTTTGAAGCCATCCAGGTCAATGAGCGTTTTAATAAAAATACGATAAAATTAGAGTGTACATTAATTGAATAATTTCGAGGCAGACCAGGGTGACGTTGATTGAAGACATAATTAGCCTAACGTCTCGCTTCTGGGTGCTTTTGTGCAGTGTTGCCTGATGTTGCCGATATAGGGATGTCAGAATGTCGATAAAATAATATCAGTATTTGTAACACCATTGATATTAATAAAAGGATAAAAATCTATAATATTTATAATGTTGACCTGATAAAATCGAGGTTGTATACTCGCTTTATGTCGCTATGATTGGAAAGTTATAAAATAGCCTAAAAGAAAATTCAAAGGCAAATAATGTAATAGCTAGATGTTTAATCACTTAGTATTTGTCACACTGGTATGAGTATCACAAGGCTGACACTGCATGCATGACGTCTAAGCGTTTTGCATGAATAAGAAGATCACAACTTTAATTTGCAACAAAATGCAAGCTTTTGTACTTAAATGCTAAACTTAACTACTATTTCATACAAGCATACTAAATGAAACTGTAATAAAAGAGTGTATTCTACCCAAAACTAGCAACTATTTTAGATCAAATTGTTCCTACTGATATCAGTACGTACTGGCGCTAAGCCAATTCTTCCAACTGCTTAGTACAGTTGCCAACTTGGAACTTTATGCTGCACTTCTGTACACAGAATCTAAGAACTAAGTTTTGAATTGAAACTTATTTATATTGCAACTGTGTTGCTGTAAATTTAAGTTTATTCCGCAGCGTTGTATTTAAACACGAATTTATGGGATTAAGTATGGGAGATAAGCCAAGACTTATGAGCAGCTTTAGGTGCAAAGCTGCGAACATATTTTCAAATTAATAGCAATTGAAACTGTTATAATGTGTATTTCTACGTATTCATAGGAGCTCTCAATATTGATGGTACTTAGACGATCAATGTTTGGATTGCATTTCTTTATTAAAAAGATTTGCAGTAAGGAAATCAATCACTGACCTCATCCTGATTTAACTACTACATCTGCATCTAGGTGTTTAGTTTATTTTAATAATGCTATTATGATGAAAATCTGAAAATGAGTCGAGGCCGAAGGTACTATAATAATAATAATAATAATAATCTTTATTGATGCAGATAACCTTTTACACAATGCCTTAGGACTAATTTACATCTAATAATGATTGAGGTTACACTAATATAATAACCCTAACTCCCAAACTAGGTGTTCCTGTGACTTGGGAGCTAGTGTTCTGCCATCACTATTTTACTATATTATTACTAGAAGATACTAAGAAGTAAAGGTCGTTACGAGTGTGGTATATGGTATATGAAAGACGGCTTAACAAATAATGAAAAGTAAAAAAGAAAGAATAGGGAATGTGTGTGTGTGTGTGTGTTTGTGTCCCTGTGTGTGTGTTTGTATGTGTGTGTGTGTTTGTGTGCCAGTGTGTGTGTTTGTGTATCTGTGTGTTGTGTATGTGCATGTGCGTGCGTCTGTGTCCTTGTATGTGTATGTGGGTGTATCTTACTGTTCTAACTGAAGGAGATCTTCTGTTTGTTTGTAGTCTAAAGTTTGCAACCATACACTCAGTTTAGTCTTGACCTCATAGGGGTTGAGTGAGGTTAACGGTATTATTTTACCAATTTTTTTATAGATCAAACTACTTAGGATGTAAAATTGGCGTCTGGCGAATGTAGTTTTGTAATTCTCCATTGGACATATAATTCTACAATTGCGCTTTGAGGGATCTGGCGGTGGCACTTCTCTTTGTTTTCTAAGAGTGGCACGAAGCACAAAGAGCTGTCTCACAGTACTGTACTGGTAGAGGGAGGGACAAAAATCCTATAAGATGATGATGACGGTAATCAGACTAAATGCCGTTAACGTCTTTTAAACCGTAAGGTAATTGAAGATCATAGTTTCAAAGTTTTAATCAATGATATCGATAAGAAGTCAATCCAACCAATAAGTTCACCACTATTGATTGACGTGAAGAAAATTACAAAATGAGTTTTTAAATCGATGTGTTCAAACTGTCTGCATGAAGTGCACATCTAAATGATTTTTGTAATTTACGTTTTAATAATACTAGTGGATAATTTGTTAACGTCGGCGAGGGTGATGGGTTTGATTCTACGCCGTGTGATGAGCGAGATATTTTTTTCTGTGTCTGGGTGTTATTTATTTTTTAATAAGTCCGTATTTCAGAAAATTTGATTACGAATTATCTGTTTGACATAGCACTGCACATAGGCTGTGCATTTCTTGGGATTAGATGGCTGTATGTAAGGATATATTAGTATGAACATTTAATGGTTTTCGAATCATGACCCACAGTTCCATTTTCAGACTAGTGATCTTTCCCTTTGGCAAAGACTGTACATACCTAATAATATATGTAACTAAGTAACCCAATACACCTCCTATTCCAATAATCGATTGGATGTTTGTCCTCTCTTCACATATAAATTAATCTCCATTAATAATTACGTCACGATTACTTATTATTTTACGACTGTTGTCACATCGAGCGTGAAATATGGCGCCTGTTTGATTGGGAATGACGCACGAAATGTCGTTGTTGAGACAATACCAATTATTACGCACTCACGGTTTGTTGAGTATTCCCGTTAGAGGAAATAAAAACAACTAAATGTTTTCCAGCAGAAATTATAATTAGGTTATTATGTTTTTCTACATGTTGTAATATCGTCAATATCTGTTTCCAAATAAATAAATAGCAAAGGACCAGTTTTACTAGTGTCCGATAAATGTTGTTAAAGTTACTCGGCTGATTAAAATGTGAAAGATAATTTTTATCCAGAGGTGCTGAAGCTAGGCCCTACAATTTCAAAGTACGCTACGTAGTAAGTACGATTAAGTTTCTGTCAAAATTCCACATACGGAGTCAATAGACAGAAAAGTATCTCAATATGTAATAATCATTATAACACAATTGACCAAAATAAGTGCAACATATCGGCATCATCTAATCAGCCGGGTGTATTCACTTCAGGAATCAGGAAGCTGAGAATTTTCAAATTGTTTTTTAAGTATCTTATGTCCTAAAAAATGTCACTGGAACATTAATTCGCCTTTGCTTTATGCCATCGTTACTAGTTTAAAATGCTTTTTCTTACACGCTACCGGGATGACGTTTCAAGAAAAATACGTAGGACAAAGACGTTTTCTTTTTAGTGCGATGGCAGATAAGGGCAAGTAAATTATAATTTGAATACTAGCTAACTACATTATTTTACAAATTTTCCTCACAAGAAATGTTAATCTTCAAAGAAAGCATTTAACAACTCCCATACCAAGTTGCAAACAGCAGTAAGTATTGTATGAATTTATTTTTTTTCCTCTTACAGAATTAAAATTCTGCAAGAGCAAAAATATAAATCGTCCGGGTCCGGTATCAAATGTCCATTTGAAATCTCGTTTGAGCTTCGGTAAATGGTTTTTTGTTCGAAAGTTACATTGGAAAATGTTCACGAAAAACGTCACGTGAATTTACATCCTTCGAACATTTTTCATTTAGAGTTTCTCAGCGACCGTTTTTTCTTTGATACAGACATTTTGGTTATATTGACTTCCTTTACCGATACAGTTTATTCCAATTAATTCGTGGATATATTGCAGCCAAAAATAACGTTTTATGGAGGGAGGGATACACGTAATATACGTTCGTAATCTTAATATATAAAATCCTTGCGTTACTGACTGACTGACAGACATGCTACAGCCGAAACTATTGGGTGTAGGAAGCTGAAATCTTAATATATAAAATCCTTGCGTTACTGACTGACTGACAGACACGCTACAGCCAAAACTATTGGGTGTAGGAAGCTGAAATTTGGCATGTATGTTTCTTGGGGACCGTAGGGGTGCACTAAGAAGGGATTTCCCGAAATTCCCACGGGCTCAGCCAAAACGGGTAAATTAAAAAAAAATGCAGACGTAGCTGCTGGCGTCCTCTAGTAAGTAATAATATGCTAAAATTATTAATACAAGCACTACTACTACTTAGTTTATAACCATCGTAGCATAAATATTGGGCAGCTTTCAACACACAGAAGCCAAAAAAGTGTTCTAGTTCATGTTCCCACGGAAAAGAGTACGAGGAGACAAATACCAGCTGTACATTGTATCTTAATTTTATTTGCGCTGAGCGCCTCCTTGGTACAATTACTGTTATGGGGATGTATTTAAGCCTTACTTACCTTGCATGATACAAGTATCGCCCGAAGAATCGTGAAATTACTGAGAAGTCACAATGTAATGCCGCCAATAGTCGATTTTCTGTCACTTTGTAGACTACATTAACACTTTGGTCGATTCATAACACGTATTAAATTTGGCATAATTACTTCATTTTTCGCGACGATAAGTACTTTTGCATTTATTTTTTTACATTAACTTTTACTACGGATTTTAAAGCTAGGTTAGCTTTAAAATCTGTAGCAAAAGTAAGCAAAGTTCCATAGCCAAATCGCCTGCACCAAATAAAAAAATATTCAGCGTACGAAGAGTTTGCCAATTAGTTTCTTGAAGGCATTGTGGGATTTGAATAGTACTTTCCTGCCATTTATTGAAACCAATTGCATAACTAAGTCAGCTCTTTTGTTTTCGTTTTATGAAATATTATGATTTTGTGTATAAAACAGCTGTATTCTACAATATTATTATCTGCGGTAAAAGACTGGCACGCGTATTGTTCTAAAGAAAATCATTTTGTGTCTTTTATGTAATGACATCCTATTTTAACATGGCAGAACTGAATATTAGCAGCAATATAGCACAAACTTGCCAGCTCTAAAGCTGACGAGTTTATTATAATGACGATGATTAATATTTTTTAGGGTTGGACGACGAACTCCTTTGCGATAATTGAAGGGAAATTAATTTCGGAATGGTTTCATATCTAGGCTAACGTTGCAAAAATAAATATAATTTTAATATCGGATAAAAAAAATTATTTTTTAAACTCATGACCGGTGAATTATGTTATGAATGGCAATAGGCTTGCGCCCTATTACATTGGGACCAAACTTAACTGGCGAAGTTTGGGTGTGTAATACACCTCTGCCTACCTTTCGGGGATAAAAGGCGTGAAGTTATGTTATGTTGCTTTTGTAAGAAATCTTATAAGAGAGTGTTATGTGGTACACGTTTTGGTATGGCAACCACTGCCAGTGTGATATTTTGCCATAAGCACTTTAATTTGACTGCACGTTTGGCGTAGTGGTTTAAGCGGCAGCCTCGCCGCTTGATACTACGTACGGTAACTTGCGGAAATGTAGTTCAACTAAATAACTTTGAGACTTTAGATTGTTTTTGTGATATTATGTATCTATGTTATAGGCCTGGAATATTATTATTATTTTGTCGGTGTCGTATGAATGTAATGATGGTAACACGCGATAGACTTCGTTGACTGTTGTTGACATTGTTACTTTGTAGACAAGGAGAAGAGACCTCACCACTGGAACTTATGAAGTAACCTTCCAGGGTTATTCGATGACTCTTGCTGGTACTCATATGTGAGTAGAGCTAGGTATGCCGAGTTTGGGCTCATTTTATTGTTTTTAGTGGTAGGGTCTCTTATGTACAAACAAAATGAGCCCAAACTCGGTATACCTAGCTCTACTCACATATGAGTACCAGCAAGAGTCATCGAATAACCCTGGAAGGTTACTTCATAAGTTTCAGTGGTAGGGTCTCTTATGCACAAACAAAATGAGCCCAAACTCGGCATGCCTAGCTCTACTCACATAAGAGTACCAGCAAGAGTCATCGAATAACCCTGGAAGGTTACTTCATAAGTTTCAGTGGTAGGGTCTCTTATGTACAAACAAAATGAGCCCAAACTCGGCATGCCTAGCTCTACTCACATATGAGTACCAGCAAGAGTCATCGAATAACCCTGGAAGGTTACTTCATAAGTTCCAGTGGTAGGGTCTCTTATGTACAAACAAAATGAGCCCAAACTCGGTATACCTAGCTCTACTCACATATGAGTACCAGCAAGAGTCATCGAATAACCCTGGAAGGTTACTTCATAAGTTCCAGTGGTATGTTCTCCTATGTACAAACAAAATGAGCCCAAACTCGGCTTGCCTAGCTCTACTCACATATGAGTACCAGCAAGAGTCATCGAATAACCCTGGAAGGTTACTTCATAAGTTCCAGTGGTAGGGTCTCTTATGTACAAACAAAATGAGCCCAAACTCGGCATGCCTAGCTCTACTCACATATGAGTACCAGCAAGAGTCATCGAATAACCCTGGAAGGTTACTTCATAAGTTCCAGTGGTAGGGTCTCTTATGTACAAACAAAATGAACCCAAACTCGGCATGCCTAGCTTTACTCACATATTGTTAGAGGTTATGGACTAAAAGAGAAACACTTTTATAAATATTCACTTGATATTTATTCACTTTGATTATCACTAGGAAGTATATAAATGTCCGTTCACTTTGAGAGCGTTTAACAGAGTGAGCAATCATTATAACAATGATACCCTATTTATAAAAAATCTAACTGTCTAATGTTGCCATACTATTTGTATTGTTTTACACTTAAATATAAATTTAATAATTTAATTTTTGCATACACAATAATAATATTATAATCTAACACGCCCCCTCAAAAATTTAAATTATACAATTCAAACAACAGATCATATAGGTATATCACTTCCAAGTGTTTGCTGGGAGTAAGTCTTACATATGTGTAAACATGGTCCAACATTTGTTGCTAGGATTAGAGAAAACCCAGAAAAACCAAATCAGACCATTTCAATAATTTGTTAATGATTATGACAAACTTAATAGCCGAATCTATGCGGCACAATAATCGACAATATATTTATTGTGCAATACAATATGGTTAATCAAAAATAAACCACACACACCATACAATAATTATAATACTTATTCTAAACCCATTTTATATCTGAGGACTTGAAAAGAACTCACTGGTAACGGCTTAATCAAAACATATATGGGATTCTAGCTCATCTTCGATAGCTTTTTCCCAATAAGACCCACTATCCAGTGACTTTATATCATGAAATGAATTAGGTATAATACATGCAAATGATTGTGCACCAAATAAGCAATCATCGTCACCATCCCTTTCCTTATAACAAATAGGGGGTCGACCCTTGAGCCTATCACTCCTTCAAGGTAAATCAGATTTTTCACTTACAGGTAAAGAATCGTTTTCGATCACAGGTTCACATGGAACCTCATTTAGCACGTTGCGAATTTCGTTATGACTTGCTAGTTCATCAGATTTCGAATTATCTGATTTAGGTATACTGGTATCTTGAGAGTCTTGAGACTCAATACAGATATCACTTTTGTGATGAGAATATTTCACATTATTCCCTTCAGGCTTTATTGTAGGCCTGGATACCAGAAAATTTACCTCGTCGGCTATAACATCTCTAACAGTCATATACCTTTCGCATTCTGTGTTCCATACCTTGTAACCATTTGGACAATAGCCCACCAGTATGCCTTTCCATGACTTGTCGTCAAATTTACATTTACTGGTTTTATTATGGACATACACAGTTGAACCAAAAATCCTAAGGGTTTTAATATTCGGTTTCCTATCATGCCACATCTCATATGGTGTTTTATAAACATTTAAGGCTTTTGTTGGCGAATTATTTATTAAGTAAACAGCAGTTAACACTGCTTCCGCCCAAAATCGCTTATCCAGCTTTGCACCAGTTAACATTGAACGAACCTTTTCGGTTATGTTTCGCACCATACGTTCAGCTACACCATTTAATTGTGGCGTTCTAGGAACCGTTAAGTGATAACGAATACCCTTTGATTTACAGTAATCTTTCATTTCGGTTGATAAATATTCGCCACCTGCACCGTTATCACTTTACAAAGTAACTAATTTAGAATTAAACTTTGACTCACTTTTCGCAACGAAATCTTTGAATGCCGAAAACACATCTGACTTATAAGTCAAAAGGTAAACCACACAATAATGGGTGAACTGATCGACAAACAAAACAAAACGTTGTAGGAGTGATAGGTCCACATACATCTTAATGTACAACATATAGAGGTCGCTTTATGTATTCCTTATTCTTCATTTTATTTAAAGGTAGTCTAGCATGTTTGCCATTTATGCAAGCTTCACATAAACTATTGGTAGGTAATATGGATTCAATTTGACGTACATCTTCAATCAAATTATTACGTTTTAATTCTATAAATTTAGTGTTTCTAATATGACCCAGGCGTTGATGCCATAAATCATAATTATTTATATTATCCTGGCGTAATTGGCAAACAGAATGACCCTCCCTCACATTGTTAAAAGGTATCACAAAATCTAAAGTAATTAAGTTATTTAAAACATTACCTGTCATGATTATTTTACCATCATTCAATATGAGTGTCCCATTCCGATCAAAAATTATGTCCAGGCCAGCCTTCTGCATCCTTGAAACTGACAATAAATTGTACGGTACTTCAGGGCAGTACAGAAAATTCTCCAGTACACCTGGAACACTGTTGTTGCTTATAACATTGATTGAACCTCTCTTCGTGGCTGAAATAAATGTATTATTTTTAGCAACAGAAATATTTATTGGTTTACGTAAATACTCATATGTAATAAAAATGTTATCCCTGTTTATAATATGATCCGAAGCTCCCGAATCCAACAATAATGTAATTTTGTTTGGACTATTTTCTTGTCGACACTGTCCAGTCATGAATGCATAACCTGAAAAGTCATCAGATTTCGACTCTTGCGATAATCCGAGTTTGAATTGTTCTCGTTCTGTCCGCCATATTTTTTTGTTTATTCGTCCGTTTAAAATAAAAGAAATCCTTTTTAGTGTGTCCCTTGCGTCCACAAAAATGACATTTTATAGATTTCGTATTATTCTGCACTTTAATTTTTTTATTATACTGATGCGGGTAGTTGTCAAACTTCCGCTTATAAGTATATAAGTATATTTTGCGTTCATAAAGCAAATCCAAACTTTTGAAAACTTCTCTAGCCGTTATACCGTCGTTCACAAAACCGATAAATGAATCCGACAAATATTCCACTAGAATATTTTTCAACATTCTATTATTCTTTTCCCATGTCTCGGACCGTATTTGAGGAATGTCACTGTCAACAACGTCTATAATCTCCATTTCACTTAGTAACGATCGTATTCTAAACTTCCATATACTATATTTAACGCCGGCAAACGGTTTAATATTCCTTTTTTGTTTTAAATGTTCCATTACTCACGTTTACAGCACTTTTTATTCCACACGATAGAATAACGATTTAAACACTATAGACAGTCGGTTGTAACTTTTTTTTTTTTACTGAATTTAGAAACGCGGCACTGGGCCCATAACCTGTTAGAGGTTATGGACTAAAAGAGAAACACTTTTATAAATATTCACTTGATATTTATTCACTTTGATTATCACTAGGAAGTATATAAATGTCCGTTCACTTTGAGAGCGTTTAACAGAGTGAGCAATCATTATAATAATGATACCCTATTTATAAAAAATCTAACTGTCAAATGTTGCCATACTATTTGTATTGTTTTACACTTAAATATAAATTTAATAATTTAATTTTTGCATACACAATAATAATATAATCTAACACATATGAGTACCAGTAAGACTCATCGAATAACCTTGGAAGGTTACTTTACTAGTACCAGTGGTAGGGTCTCACCAAAACAAATAAAATGAACCCCAACCTGGCATAACTCGGTCTACTCTTTTATGAGTTCCAGTCGCAACACGTGGTATACCATCAGTCCAGATAATCTTACCAGATTTCAACGCAAGAAACACAATAATATCTAAATACCGAAATATATCCTGAATCAACATAACGGAGAAAATAAAGTAATAATGTCCGTTTATATAAAAAAAATAAGAAACTTACCTAGTACGTAATTCGCACAGAATACGAGAAGTATCAAATTGATTTTAGCGAATATTTTGTGTTCGTATATTGTTTTTTTTCGACTTCGGGCTGCAGCGACAAGCGACATAGAGTCCACTCCCGACGGCGCTCAAGCGCAGACTGAGATCTCATTGCAGAATTTGGATATATAAATCAAGAAAGTGGCTAAATAAAACGACCCTTATTGCCACACATTAAGACACACGTATGCGAGCAAAATAGAAGAAAAATTTAAGATGATTTTTTTGCTTATTTTGAGGCAATTTACAATATTTTAAGAAATATTTTCTGATTGTTTTTGAGTTGACTATATTTACTACCCTATTCTAACTTTGAAAATCTAAATAAATGTAAACATAGAGAGAAAATTGTACCCAAAAATAGCAGTATATGCCTATTTTTGATTTAAGAGGCAGTTTCGAATCGATTTTACATTAATAATAATTAACAATTTTTTATTTATTTTCAGATTGATTTATAGAAAGTAATTAATTTATCGTAATCATTAGTTTTATTAGTTATTATCTAAAATTGTCGTAAAATGTACCGGAAATGTGTGGTTTTTTGATACATGCGTAAACGCGTCCTTAAAACGTTTGTGCTTCTACTTTCTTTCAGTGTGTGTGTGTGTGTGTGACCAATTCTGGCCGCCCTAAGGCCTCGATAAGGCTTGTCGATTCTCGTATGAGCCAGATCCGTTGGCTTTGCATGTCCTCCAAACCACGGGAGCGCTTTGATATAAATGCTGCAACAAACGGTCCTCCATTCAAGTCACGACATCTACCAACGTTACTTGTCTTTTTGAGCTTTTGCAAATGGCAAATTAAGTCGCGCATTTAGCAAAATTACAAGCTTAGCTAGTTGGATAGTGTATTTTCTTCTCAAAATTTAAAACGATAGCGAAATGCGTAACTGAATGAAATTTGTTCAAAGTTTGCTAAAAGCCATTAAGGGGGTTTATACTTTGTTCGATATCGAGAAAGCATTTTTCTCAACAAGAATTAAACATTTTTAAAAGCCATGTTTTGAGCTTTATATTCGGAACAGTTTTTTACTTCTTAAGTAATCATGGTAATGGCGTTTTCATTTCTACACTTAGCTTTTAGTGCTTTTAATTTTATAAGCCCTTGGTATACGTTCTACTACTACGGCATAATAGGTATTCCTATGTAATATTCAGTACAAAATACAGAATTCAGCCGTAAATCAGCAAAAGTAAAAAAGTTAAGTCTTCGGTATTCATTAACCTCATCATACATGCGCGTCGGTTATGGGTACTTTGCCAATATTCAACTACTGGAAACAATCTACAAAGCATTAGAATCAATCTATTTGTTTGCGGCAGTGTAATCTTTGCTAGAGTGAATGTTTTAATATATTATGTTTAACGAGAACATACGAATCTTGCGGCAAGTATTACAAACTAGCTGACCTCGCGGTTACACCCGCGTTATTTAGAGCTACTGCACCACACTGTGGCGCACAGCCTGATGTTTCATAGCCAACACCCAAATAATTATTCAAATCAACCCTGTAGTTTCTGAGATTAGAGCTTTCAACTAAACAAATAAATTAACAGAGAAAATCTTTATCATATTTAGTATTAAGTATAGGCGTCTTGCCATACTTAATAGTGGCAAAGTACAGTTCACAATACAGGCGTCTTAATGTTCAAATCTGTGGGAATAATCCCATCTAAGCCTAAGCACTCCTTGTATTTAGTTTTCTACTTTTCCGAAGAGGAAAGTGGGTTATTGAGTGTAGAGGAAGCGCATGAGGTTTGTAAGGAAAGAAGCAAGTGGCGTTCTGTTGTCTCTGCTTACCACGACGGGAAAAAAGCGTGATTATATGTATTTCTGTGTGTATGGAAGTGGATTATTTATTTTCCAACTGCTCCAATATACTTCTAACTAGACAACGCCACTTCTAAGGCAGTTTAACTTTTGCTGGAACCCCAAGAGTATCAAAACTCGGTGTTTTCAATAGTGTAAATACACGGGTTGTACTATTAAAAAAAAAGAATAAATTTCGTCATTTTGGCGTCAGCGTCAACGCAGTGGCATCTCGCAGATGCCGCGTCTACGTCGCGTCAGCCGAGCGTTCTTTGAGAACGCTTACGTCTTTCGAAGAACGCTCGGCTGACGCGAAGTAGCGTTGACGCTGACGCCCAATGTGGGGGCGGCCTTAATCAGAATTAATACAAACACATATGTCGCAGTAAATTAAAATGCTAACACCGTATGCATGACCCCGCCGTCAAGGCCGGTAGTTTTTTGTGAATAATACCCTAACAGCATCATGGGACAGATTCATACTCATAGTGCTTAATTTCAGCGTCAGGCAACGGGATAACGATTTTCCACAGTGTGTCTTACCTCTTCAGTTCATCACCAGGCATCTATAATCTCCAAAATAATTAGTACAAATACACGGACAAACTAATATAATTTTAAAACACTTCCTTGTAGTTTACCATAACACCCAACATACTTGACCTTTCAAAATGAATAACTGTCCAGAATTTCAACCTAAATACCATAACACAAATCCAACGGCAATGCGATCAATCTAAATTATTTTAACAGCAAGCAATTATAATTTATATCTGGAGATTCCAATTACTCAGAGATTTAGGAAAACTTACTACCTTGAGATTAAATCTTAATAACACAAGACCCAGAAATACAGAAATAACACAAATTGCTTTCATTAAGTCACACGTTCCGAATAAGGCCAGAAATTATTTCATTTAATTCCTATAACTGACATTTCGTATTTACAGGCTTGAATTGTTAATTTTTAGGAAATTTAATAATATATATATATATATATATATATTTTCGTGTAATGAAAAAATCGAGCATAGTCAACCGTGTTACATGACTTTGCAAAGTTTCAACCGTAAGGCTCACACCACTGATATTTCGCTTACTGAACGGCGAAAAAAAATATCGTGACAAAACCTGCATGTTCGAGAGTTCTCCTTTCTTTGCAGTTCTTGCTTCTACTTCAGCGTGATCGACTATGGCCTTATTGTTCTGATACCAAAGCTCATAATCAGTAGTACATTCTATATACATGCCTAATGATGATAACCGTTTGCCCTGCTCATAATATTATTCTGATAAACTTTGACATATCACTTTGATAAACTTTGCATACAAATATTGAAAGTTCATGGCACTCGATTTCATATATTGTGTACTAGAATCTGTTTTCATGCTCTTATTTACCAGTAACATCGCGTCTATTAAACAGATTGATACTGAATGACACTGAATTTTTATCAGCAGATCGATACAGTATCGTCGATGCCCATCCTATAAATGTCATTTGCAACCACCGCGCGTACTGATTCGCTTCACTTCCATTTTTATTTGACAACCGTACAAATTGTGGTTAGGATTTCAGAATGAAAACGTATTTCTGAAATATTTTTATTTGGTATCATGTAGCAAGCTGAAACGTAAAAAACAAATAGTATTGTGGAAAGAATATGAATTCCACGAAATAAAATTCGGCCATTGTGTCCATAAAAAAATGTTGCGATTTTCTATTTATTTGCAACCGAGTTGGACAAAAACATAACATGTGTTAGATGACCTTATGATTTTAAATCACCCAGTTAAGGATGTAAAGGCTATTGTATTGGTCATATGTATATACGTTATAATATACTAGACTTCACGCTCGGCTTCTCCCGCGTGTAACTATTTAAGCCATTAAGGTAGGAATCACTAAAAGATCTCACTTAGTGCTCCTGTACTCTCCACAAGGACTTCATATGACCAATTTAAGCTTCTTGTGGCCAGTAGATTGAGCTGAGCGTTGTATATCAGTTAGTCAGTAATGCAAGATATACACAAATTAACATGATGCCTACACCATATAGAAGTAGTTCGAGTTATGAATGTATTGAGCTATGTATAACACAAGATACGAACTTGGGAACTGATTATTTTTCATATAGATAAGATATATTTATCTCATGTTAAGGTTAGTGTATAAATCATAAACATGCGTGATGTTTTACCGAGAATTAGAAGTAAACGAATAAAGGCAGAGTGTTTCCTTTTCATTGCCACCCAACTGTACCCACGAAGAGGCCTCTGGTAGTTATATCCTCTGAAGCAAGAAAGGACAAGAGTGATTCTCGGTAACCAATTTTCTACCAAAAGCACACACAGCACCCTTTATCACCCTTTATTTCTAACATTTCGGGAGAAGATTCAGTAACGATATTTACCCAAATAATATGACCGTTATCCGAATAAAGCTAAATTATCCGGGTTACTCAGGCGAGTTGTTTGTTATTTATACGGTTAAGTTGGCTTTTTAGCTTCAAAAGATATGTTATATTGGTTTGATAGAAGTGCACGTGTATAACTAGTAACATCAACTAGACTTCGACTAAACAAGGGGATATGATCGAATGAATCACGCTTGCGCTGAGGCATTTAATTTAATTTACAGGCTTCAAGTAAAAATATGTTCCAGATTTAATACAACTGGTGATAATTACTTCACATTCATAGAAGAAACAAGTAACTTTATAATTACAATAAAATTCATAATGAATTGAATGTATATAAAAGAACATAATACAATACACATTGCGTATACATTGGATACATTATTTTTTAACTCTCAGTGTTATTTCTATCTTATTATGTTCTACATTATGATTATGTACTAACGGTAGAAAAGTTATACATGTATTTCTACCTTGTAATAAAAAGGTTGTTCCGTTTCTAAATATGTAAAATGTAACGTATTTCAACTTATTTAAACTTAACCCCAAGTACGTAAATCCAAATAATTTTCACATTTTCCTTGACAAAAAGTATTCGAAAAACGGTAAATCATTTACAAAGTGGGCTATTATAACTTGATACGTTTATCGAGTTCCTGTCCAAACCTTAATTTGCTTTGAAACCATCCAGGTCAATTAGCGTTTTGATAAAAAAACGTTAAAATTAGAGTGTACATTAATTGAATAATTTCGAGGCAGACCAGGGTGACGTTGATTGAAGACATAATTAGCCTAACGTCTCGCTTCTGGGTGCTTTTGTGCAGTGTTGCCTGGTGTTGCCGATATAGGGATGTCAGAGTGTCGATAAAATAATATCAGTATTTGTAACACCATTGATATTAATAAAACGATAAAAATCTATAATATTTATAATGTTGACCTGATAAAATCGAGGTTGTATACTTGCTTTATGTCGCTATGATTGGAAAGTTATAAAATAGCCTAAAAGAAAATTCAAAGGAAAATAATGTAATAGCTAGATGTTTAATCACTTAGTATTTGTCACACTGGTATGAGTATCACAAGGCTGACACTGCATGCATGACGTCTAAGCGTTTTGCATGAATAAGAAGATCACAACTTTAATTTGCAACAAAATGCAAGCTTTTGTACTTAAATGCTAAACTTCACTACTATTTCATACAAGCATACTAAATGAAACTGTAATACAAGAGTGTAGTCTACCCAAAACTAGCAACAATTTTAGATCAAATTGTTCCTACTGATATCAGTACGTACTGGCGCTAAGCCAATTCTTCCAACTGCTTAATACAGTTGCCAACTTGGAACTTTATGCTGCACTTCTGTACACAGAATCTAAGAACTAAGTTTTGAATTGAAACTTATTTATATTGCAGCTGTGTTGCTGTAAATTTAAGTTTATTCCGCAGCGTTGTATTTAAACACGAATTTATGGGATTAAGATAGATAGATAGATATACTCTTTATTGTACACCAAATAATATTGAACAGTACACATTTTGTGAATTGGCTTATACTACAGCATGTACAAATGGCGGCCTTATCGCTAAAAGCGATCTCTTCCAGGCAACCTTTGGATGGACAGAAATGATGTAAGCAATCAAGTGTGGCGATGGTGTAGTTAATTATTTAAATAATTTAAAATAATATACATACTAAATATACATAAATATATACATATTTGATATAATACAAATTCTACATAAAGAACGTACCCATATGTACATACATTATTGTATATAAATATATACCTATAAACTATACGAGATAGAATGTCATATATAACATAATAATATCATTATACTAATAACTATGCTAAAATACAGATGCAGTGAATACTACACTTAAAGTAAGACCTGGATTCTAGGACAACAGTGCATGATGTTAAATGGATAGGTAGTGCCTTTTTAACATGCCTTTAAAAATGTTCAAAGAATTTGCTTTCCGAATCTCTGGTGGTAACGCATTCCACAGTCGCGCGGCCTGTACAGCAAATGATTTGCTAAAGAAATTTGTGGAATGCGTTGGTATCTCCAGCGTCAAATCTTCAGACGTCCTCAAGGACCTCACATGTGCGTCATTAAGGAACCTAAAACGTTCTTTGAGATAAAAAGGAGTACTGGGATTAAACAGGATATTATACAACAATGTAAGAATGTGAGTATTCCGGCGAAGACGAATCGGGAGCCACTTGAGTCTGTTGCGAAATTCTGAGACATGATCATATTTGCGCAGTCCAAATATGAATCGTATACAAAAGTTTTGAAGACGCTCAAGTTTGTCTAACTGCTCCTCAGTGAGGTCAAGATAGCTGACATCAGCGTAGTCAATTACGGGCAGAAGCAAAGATTGTGCAAGTGCAATTTTAGTGGCAGTTGGTAGGAAATTGCGTAACCTACGCAATGAGCCCGCCGAAGCAAACAGTCTGCGACTTGTTTCTTGCGGTTGAATACTCCAAGATATGGTTTCGTCAAAGTAGACCACTAGATTTTTTACAGTTTTACTGAAAGGGATATTTTTGCCATCAAACTTGATTTGAGGTAAATCGGACCAGCAAATTTTAGACACCTTGCGGGGACTGCCTACAATAATTAGTTGGGTTTTGTTAGGATTTACTATGAGTCCATACTGTTTACTCCACTCGCAAATCCGCGCCAAGTCTGTGTTGATAGCAGTACAGGCTTCGGGCAAGTTATTTAAGGGTGCTTGTGTATAGATCTGTAAATCATCTGCGTAAAGGTGGTAGGATGAAAGTAAATGTTTTGAGATGGAATTTATAAATATCGCGAAGAGTAAAGGAGATAGCACGCCACCCTGTGGTACACCGGCATTCGTGTCAGACCAAGTGGAATAAGTGTCTTCGATGCGTATACGTTGCCGGCGACCAAACAGGTAACTATGAAACCAGTCAACCGCCGTTGGAGATATGTTAAGAGAGGGTAGAATGCCAAGTATGATGTGAAAATCTACCGTGTTGAAAGCATTGTTGAAGTCAAGTAAGGACAAGACGGTAAGATTCCCACTTTCCATACCTAGCCTGATGTCATCTGACACGCGGACCAATGCAGTAACGGTACTGTGGCCAGGCCGGAAGCCGGATTGATAGGGATTTAGGAGTGCATTTTTACATAGAAAGGAACTGAGTTGTGTGTGAATGTGACGTTCTAGGACTTTTGACAGGAAAGGTAGTATGGATATTGGTCGATAATCTGAGAAGGAACAGGGTTTAGGTTTCTTGGGTAAAGGAATTATAAGTGCATCTTTCCACGCTGTTGGAAAGATGCCACGGACAACGGAGTGATTAAGGATGTGACATAGGACAGGAAGAATTTCGTCTAGGATGGGGAGGATCATTTTACGGCTGAGATTATCGTTACCGACTGCATTAGACGTCATTGCTAATATACTCTTCTTAACATCACAAGCGGCAAATTGCGAGAAGGCAAAGGGAGAATAATCTGGGGTTGGCAAGGATGAAAGAAGTTGTAAAGTGTTTCTTTTCGTATTTCCATCTAGTTTGGATGAAGTAGTAAAATGTAAATTGAGAGAATGAAGGTGGACATTATTGGGAATGGATTGCTGCTGTGACTTACCAATACCCAATGTTTTGAGAAATTTCCAGACTTTAGCTGGATCACCATTTTCAACGGATTTATGAATATGTTGGCGTTGCGCTTTCCTACACACCTTGTTGCAGTGATTTCTTAGAGCCACGTATCTTTCTTGGTTCAAAAGAGTAGGCCTGTGCTTAAATTTAGTCTTGGCAGCAGATTTTTTGGCCATGATCCTTTTAATATCTTCTGTAAGCCAAGGTGCTGGTAAATGTTTAATTTTGATAGCACGGATTGGCGCATGCTTGTCATATAGCTGAATGAGATTCATTGTTAAAATATGGACTTTCATATCTACACAATCTGAGGAATACAACGTGGTCCAAACTATTTTACTGGCATCCTCACGCAACTTGGCCTGATCCATGCCACTAAAATTGCGCTGCAAGATAATCTTCGGCTTCGCTTTAGGTGGGCGTATTTTGTATGACACAAAGATAACGTCATGGTAAGAGAATGCATCAGCTGTGCACTGACCATGCTTAGAAACAAAGTTAAGAGAAGATACTAGTATAAGGTCAAGAAGAGAAGAAGCAGAATTAGGGAAGTGATGAGTTGCATTTAAATTTGGAATGGATAAATTGCAGGACTTAGTGGCACGCCGAAAAGAGGTGGCACGAGAATCCTGTTTGAGAAGGCATGTATTAAAGTCGCCCATAATAATAGTGTGGTCGTACAAGGGAGTCAAATTCTCCAAAATTTGCTCGAAGGATGAAAAAAAGTTAACACGACACGACGGGGAGTAGTAAACGCTTAAAAGTAGTTTCGTGTGGTGCAGTTCCACCTCTAGAAAAAGATGCTCGCCAGCGTTAGCCGGTGGCGGCTGTGTTGACATAGAGACTATATGAAAAGGAATGTGAGAACGTAAGTATATGGCAACACCGCCTCCACCGCCGACCGCGCGATCATTCTTAATAAGGTGGAAACCAGGCAGAGCATATAAGGTGGATGGAAGACATGGTTTTAACCAGGACTCCGACACGAGGATGGCATGTATGTTTTGACTGTCTGGGTTGGCCAGCATATCGGGGAAATGGGCTGGAATACTCTGAGCATTTAAATGGCCATTAAGTATGGGAGATAAGCCAAGACTTATGAGCAGCTTTAGGTGCAAAGCTGCGAACATATTTTTAAATTAATAGCAATTGAAACTGTTATAATGTGTATTTCTACGTATTCATAGGAGCTCTCAATATTGATGGTACTTAGACGATCAATGTTTGGATTGCATTTCTTTATTAAAAAAAATTGCAGTAAGGAAATCAATCACTGACCTCATCCTGATTTAACTACTACATCTGCATCTAGGTGTTTAGTTTATTTTAATAATGCTATTATGATGAAAATCTGAAAATTAGTCGAGGCCGAAGGTACTGGTAGAGGGAGGGACAAAAATCCTATATGATGATGATGACGGTAATCAGACTAAATGCCGTTAACGTCTTTTAAACCGTAAGGTAATTGAAGATCATAGTTTCAAAGTTTTAATCAATGATATCGATAAGAAGTCAATCCAACCAATAAGTTCACCACTATTGATTGACGTGAAGAAAATTACAAAATGAGTTTTTAAATCGATGTGTTCATACTGTCTGCATGAAGTGCATATCTAAATGATTTTTGTAATTTACGTTTTAATAATACTAGTGGATAATTTGTTAACGTCGGCGAGGGTGATGGGTTTGATTCTACGCCGTGTGATGAGCGAGATATTTTTTTCTGTGTCTGGGTGTTATTTATTTTTAATAAGTCCGTATTTCAGAAAATTTGATTACGAATTATCTGTTTGACATAGCACTACACATAGGCTGTGCATTTCTTGAGATGAGATGGCTGTATGTAAGGATATATTAGTATGAACATTTAATGGTTTTCGAATCATGACTCACAGTTCCATTTTCAGACTAGTGATCTTTCCTTTTGGCAAAGACTGTACATACCTAATAATATATGTTACTAAGTAACCCGATACACCTCCTATTCCAATAATCGATTGGATGTTTGTCCTCTCTTCACATATAAATTAATCTCCATTAATAATTACGTCACGATTACTTATTATTTTACGAGTGTTGTCACATCGAGCGTGAAATATGGCGCCTGTTTGATTGGGAGTGACGCACGAAATGTCGTTGTTGAGACAATACTAATTATTACGCACTCACGGTTTGTTGAGTATTCCCGTTAGAGGAAATAACAACAACTAAATGTTTTCCAGCAGAAATTATAATTAGGTTATTATGTTTTTCTACATGTTATAATATCGTCAATATCTGTTTCCAAATAAATAAATAGCAAAGGACCAGTTTTACTAGTGTCCGATAAATGTTGTTAAAGTTACTCGGCTGATTAAAATGTGAAAGATAATTTTTATCAAGAGGTGATGAAGCTAGGCCCTACAATTTCAAAGTACGCTACGTAGTAAGTACGATTAAGTTTCTGTCAAAATTCCACATACGGAGTCAATAGACAGAAAAGTATCTCAATATGTAATAATCATTATAACACAATTGACCAAAATAAGTGCAACATATCGGCATCATCTAATCAGCCGGGTGTATTCACTTCCGGAATCAGGAAGCTGAGAATTTTCAAATTGTTTTTTAAGTATCTTATGTCCTAAAAAATGTCACTGGAACATTAATTCGCCTTTGCTTTATGCCATCGTTCATCATCATCATCAGCCTTTAACAGTCCACTGCTGGACTAGGCCTCTCCTTTGAAAGGAGGAATTGGCCTACTATACCACGCTGACCAAACGGGTTGGTATAGGGCTTGTATCAAGTTTTCCTTCTCTTACAGTGATCTTCTCTGCATAATATGCTCCCTCTGTCGGCTTTTACGACACCCATGGGATGATATGGGGTGGTGACAAACCGTATTCTTAATCCGTCACCACACGGAGAATCGCCATCGTTACTAGTTTAAAAATGCTTTTTCTTACACGCTACCGGGATGACGTTTCAAGAAAAATACGTAGGACAAAGACGTTTTCTTTTTAGTGCGATGGCAGATAAGGGCAAGTAAATTATAATTTGAATACTAGCTAACTACATTATTTTACATATTTTCCTCACAAGAAATGTTAATCTTCAAAGAAAGCATTTAGTAACTCCCATACCAAGTTGCAAACAGCAGTAAGTATTGTATGAAGTTACATTTTTCCTCTTACAGAATTTAAATTCTGCAAGAGCAAAAATATAAATCGTCCGGGTCCGGTATCAAATGTCCATTTGAAATCTCGTTTGAGCTTCGGTAAATGGTTTTTTGTTCGAAAGTTACATTGGAAAATGTTCACGAAAAACGTCACGTGAATTTAAATCCTTCGAACATGTTTCATTTAGAGTTTCTCAGCGACCGTTTTTTCTTTGATACAGACATTTTGGTTATATTGACTTCCTTTACCGATAAAGTTTATTCCAATTAATTCGTGGATATATTGCAGCCAAAAATAACGTTTTATGGAGGGAGGGATACACGTAATATACGTTCGTAATCTTAATATATAAAATCCTTGCGTTACTGACTGACTGACAGACACGCTACAGCCGAAACTATTGGGTGTAGGAAGCTGAAATTTGGCATGTATGTTTCTTGGGGACCGTAAAGGTGCACTAAGAAGGGATTTCCCGAAATTCCCACGGGCTCAGCCAAAACGGGTAAATTAAAAAAAATGCAGAATGCAAAAAATGTAGCTGCTGGCGTCCTCTAGTAAGTAATAATATGCTAACATTATTAATACAAGCACTACTACTACTTAGTTTATAACCATCGTAGCATAAATATTGGGCAGCTTTCAGCACACAGAAGCCAAAAAAGTGTTCTAGTTCATGATCCCACGGAAAAGAGTACGAGGAGACAAATACCAGCTGTACATTGTATCTTAATTTTATTTGCGCTGAGCGCCTCCTTGGTACAATTACTGTTATGGGGATGTATTTAAGCCTTACTTACCTTGCATGATACAAGTATCGCCCGAAGAATCGTGAAATTACTGAGAAGTCACAATGTAATGCCGCCAATAGTCGATTTTCTGTCACTTTGTAGACTACATTAACACTTTGGTCGACTCATAACATGTATTAAATTTGGCATAATTACATCATTTTTCGCGACGATAACTACTTTTGCACTTATTTTTGTACATTAACTTTTACTACAGATTTTAAAGCTAGGTTAGCTTTAAAATCTGTAGCAAAAGTTAGCAAAGTTCCATAGCCAAATCGCCTGCACCAAATAAAAAAATATTCAGCGTACGAAGAGTTTGCCAATTAGTTTCTTGAAGGCATTGTGGGATTTGAATAGTACTTGCCTGCTATTTATTGAAACCAATTGCATAACTAAGTCAGCTCTTTTGTTTTCGTTTTATAAAATATGATTTTGTGTATAAAGCAGCTGTATTCTACAATATTATTATTTGCGGTAAAAGACTGGCACGCGTATTGTTCTAAAGAAAATCCTTTTGTGTCTTTTATGTAATGACATCCTATTTTAACATGGCAGAACTGAATATTAGCAGCAATATAGCACAAACTTGCCAGCTCTAAAGCTGACGAGTTTATTATAATGACGATGATTAATATATTTTAGGGTTGGACGACGAACTCCTTTGCGATAAATGAAGGGAAATTAATTTCGGAATGGTTTCATAACTAGGCTAACGTTGCAAAAATAAATATAATTTTAATATCGGATAAAAAATATATTTTAAAACTCATGACCGGTCAATTATGTTATGAATGGCAATAGGCTTGCGCCCTATTACATTGGGACCAAACTTAACTGGCGAAGTTTGGGTGTGTAATACACCTCTGCCTACCTTTCGGGGATAAAAGGCGTGAAGTTATGTTATGTTGCTTTTGTAAGTAATCGTATAAGAGAGTATTATGTGGCGTGATGTTAACTCAGGAAATGTTCTCTCCGTGAATTATTACGGCTTTCATTTTGTTGCTAATCAACAAGAAAGTTGCGCTTCATTTCTTGTGGCTTGAAGAGTTTTGGTATGGCAACCACTGCCAGTGTGATATTTTGCCATAAGCACTTTAATTTGACTGCACGTTTGGCGTAGTGGTTTAAGCGGCAGCCTCGCCGCTTGATACTGCGCCGAAGTGGTGTGGGTTCGATTCCCACACGAGGCAACACTTTTTGTAATCCATAAATTGTTGTTTCGAGTCTGGGTGTCCATTGTGTCCGTTGGTTGTATTTTTGTTAAGTCCACCGCGATACATAATTATAATTTATTCCTAGGGCAAGAATTATCATTAAAAAAATATATATATTAAAACGTTTGTGCTTCTACTTTCTTTCAGTGTGTGTGTGTGTGTGTGTGACCAATTCTGGCCGCCCTAAGGCCTCGATAAGGCTTTTCGATTCTCGTATGAGCCAGATCCGTTGGCTTTGCATGTCCTCCAAACCACGGAAGCGCTTTGATATAAATGCTGCAACAAACGGTCCTCCATTCAAGTCACGACATCTACCAACGTTACTTGTCTTTTTGAGCTTTTGCAAATGGCAAATTAAGTCGCGCCATTAGCAAAATTACAAGCTTAGCTAGTTGGATAGTGTATTTTCTTCTCAAAATTTAAAACGATAGCGAAATGCGTACCTGAATGAAATTTGTTCAATGTTTGTAAAGTCCACCGTGATACAGGATTTATTCCTAGTGCGGGAGTTGTCCTTTAAATAAAAACATGTATGTGTTTCTACTTTCTTTCAGTGTGTGTGTGTGACCAATTCTGGCCGCCCTAAGGCCTCGATAAGGCTTGTCGATTCTCGTATGAGCTAGATCCGTTGGCTTTGCATGTCCTCCAAACCACGGGAGCGCTTTGATATAAATGCTGCAACAAACGGTCCTCCATTCAAGTCACGACATCTACCAACGTTACTTGTCTTTTTGAGCTTTTGCAAATGGCAAATTAAGTCGCGCCATTAGCAAAATTACAAGCTTAGCTAGTTGGATAGTGTATTTTCTTCTCAAAATTTAAAACGATAGCGAAATGCGTAACTGAATGAAATTTGTTCAAAGTTTGCTAAAAGCCATTAAGGGGGTTTATACTTTATTCGATATCGAGAAAGCATTTTTCTCAACAATAATTAAACATTTTTAAAAGCCAATGTTTTGAGCTTTATATTCGGAACAGTTTTTTACTTCTTAAGTAATCATGGTAATGGCGTTTTCATTTCTACACTTAGCTTTTAGTGCTTTTAATTTTATAAGCCCTTGGTATACGTTCTACTACTACGGCATAATAGGTATTCCTATGTAATATTCAGTACAAAATACAGAATTCAGCCGTAAATCAGCAAAAGTAAAAAAGTTAAGTCTTCGGTATTCATTAACCTCATCATACATGCGCGTCGGTTATGGGTACTTTGCCAATATTCAACTACTGGAAACAATCTACAAAAAAATCTAGAATCAATCTATTTGTTTGCGGCAGTGTAATCTTTGCTAGAGTGAATGTTTTAATATATTATGTTTAACGAGAACATACGAATCTTGCGGCAAGTATTACAAACTAGCTGACCTCGCGGTTACACCCGCGTTATTTAGAGCTACTGCACCACACTGTGGCGCACAGCCTGATGTTTCATAGCCAACACCCAAATAATTATTCAAATCAACCCAGTAGTTTCTGAGATTAGAGCTTTCAACTAAACAAATAAATAAACAGAGAAAATCTTTATCATATTTAGTATTAAGTATAGGCGTCTTGCCATACTTAATAGTGGCAAAGTACAGTTCACAATACAGGCGTCTTAATGTTCAAATCTGTGGGAATAATCCCATCTAAGCCTAAGCACTCCTTGTATTTAGTTTTCTACTTTGCCGAAGAGGAAAGTGGGTTATTGAGTGTAGAGGAAGCGCATGAGGTTTGTAAGGATAGAAGCAAGTGGCGTTCTGTTGTCTCTGCTTACCACGACGGGAAAAAAGCGTGATTATATGTATTTCTGTGTGTATGGAAGTGGATTATTTATTTTCCAACTGCTCCAATATACTTCTAACTAGACAACGCCACTTCTAAGGCAGTTTAACTTTTGCTGGAACCCCAAGAGTATCAAAACTCGGTGTTTTCAATAGTGTAAATACACGGGTTGTACTATTAAAAAAAAAGAATAAATTTCGTCATTTTGGCGTCAGCGTCAACGCAGCGGCATCTCGCAGATGCCGCGTCTACGTCGCGTCAGCCGAGCGTTCTTTGAGAACGCTTACGTCTTTCGAAGAACGCTCGGCTGACGCGAAGTAGCGTTGACGCTGACGCCCAATGTGGGGGCGGCCTTAATCAGAATTAATACAAACACATATGTCGCAGTAAATTAAAATGCTAACACCGTATGCATGACCCCGCCGTCAAGGCCGGTAGTTTTTTGTGAATAATCCCCTAACAGCATCATGGGACAGATTCATACTCATAGTGCTTAATTTCAGCGTCAGGCAACGGGATAACGATTTTCCACAGTGTGTCTTACCTCTTCAGTTCATCACCAGGCATCTATAATCTCCAAAATAATTAGTAGAAATAGACGTACAAACAAATATAATTTTAAAACACTTTCTAGTAGTTTACTATAAAACCCAAAATACTGACCTTTCAAAATGAATGACTGTCCAGAATTTCAACCTAAATACCATAACACAAATCCAACGGCAATGCGATCAATCTAAATTATCTCAACAGCAAACAATTATAATTTATATCTCGAGATTCCAATTACCCAGAGATTTAGGAAAACTTACTACCTTGAGATTAAATCTTAATAACACAAGACCCAGAAATACAGAAATAACACAAATTGCTTTCATTAAGTCACACGTTCCGAATAAGGCCAGAAATTATTTCATTTAATTCCTATAACTGACATTTCGTATTTACAGGCTTGAATTGTTAATTTTTAGGAAATTTAATAATATATATATATATATATATATATTTTCGTGTAATGAAAAAATCGAGCATAGTCAACCGTGTTACATGACTTTGCAAAGTTTCAACCGTAAGGCTCACACCACTGATATTTCGCTTACTGAACGGCGAAAAAAAATATCGTGACAAAACCTGCATGTTCGAGAGTTCTCCTTTCTTTGCAGTTCTTGCTTCTACTTCAGCGTGATCGACTATGGCCTTATTGTTCTGATACCAAAGCTCATAATCAGTAGTACATTCTATATACATGCCTAATGATGATAACCGTTTGCCCTGCTCATAATATTATTCTGATAAACTTTGACATATCACTTTGATAAACTTTGCATACAAATTTTGAAAGTTCATGGCACTCGATTTCATATATTGTGTACTAGAATCTGTTTTCATGCTCTTATTTACCAGTAACATCGCGTCTATTAAACAGATTGATACTGAATGACACTGAATTTTTATCAGCAGATCGATACAGTATCGTCGATGCCCATCCTATAAATGTCATTTGCAACCGCCGCGCGTACTGATTCGCTTCACTTCCATTTTTATTTGACAACCGTACAAATTGTGGTTAGGATTTCAGAATGAAAACGTATTTCTGAAATATTTTTATTTGGTATCATGTAGCAAGCTGAAACGTAAAAAACACATAGTATTGTGGAAAGAATATGAATTCCACGAAATAAAATTCGGCCATTGTGTCCATAAAAAAATGTTGCGATTTTCTATTTATTTGCAACCGAGTTGGACAAAAACATAACATGTGTTAGATGACCTTATGATTTTAAATCACCCAGTTAAGGATGTAAAGGCTATTGTATTGGTCATATGTATATACGTTATAATATACTAGACTTCACGCTCGGCTTCTCCCGCGTGTAACTATTTAAGCCATTAAGGTAGGAATCACTAAAAGATCTCACTTAGTGCTCCTGTACTCTCCACAAGGACTTCATATGACCAATTTAAGCTTCTTGTGGCCAGTAGATTGAGCTGAGCGTTGTATGTCAGTTAGTCAGTAATGCAAGATATACACAAATTAACATGATGCCTACACCATATAGAAGTAGTTCGAGTTATGAATGTATTGAGCTATGTATAACACAAGATACGAACTTGGGAACTGATTATTTTTCATATAGATAAGATATATTTATCTCATGTTAAGGTTAGTGTATAAATCATAAACATGCGTGATGTTTTACCGAGAATTAGAAGTAAACGAATAAAGGCAGAGTGTTTCCTTTTCATTGCCACCCAACTGTACCCACGAAGAGGCCTCTGGTAGTTATATCCTCTGAAGCAAGAAAGGACAAGAGTGATTCTCGGTAACCAATTTTCTACCAAAAGCACACACAGCACCCTTTATCACCCTTTATTACTAACATTTCGGGAGAAGATTCAGTAACGATATTTACCCAAATAATATGACCGTTATCCGAATAAAGCTAAATTATCCGGGTTACTCAGGCGAGTTGTTTGTTATTTATACGGTTAAGTTGGCTTTTTAGCTTCAAAAGATATGTTATATTGGTTTGATAGAAGTGCACGTGTATAACTAGTAACATCAACTAGACTTCGACTAAACAAGGGGATATGATCGAATGAATCACGCTTGCGCTGAGGCATTTAATTTAATTTACAGGCTTCAAGTAAAAATATGTTCCAGATTTAATACAACTGGTGAGAATTACTTCACATTCATAGAAGAATTCTCATTAAAGAAAATTTCTCAGAAAATTAATTCATAATGAATTGAATGTATATAAAAGAACATAATACAATACACATTGCGTATACATTGGATACATTATTTTTTATCTCTCAGTGTTATTTCTATCTTATTATGTTCTACATTATGATTATGTACTAACGGTAGAAAAGTTATACATGTATTTCTACCTTGTAATAAAAAGGTTGTTCCGTTTCTAAATATGTAAAATGTAACGTATTCCAACTTATTTAAACTTAACCTCAAGGTACGAAAATCCAAATAATTTTCACATGTTCCTTGAGAAAAAGTATTCGAACAACGGTAAATCATTTACAAAATGGGCTATTATAACTTGATACGTTTATCGAGTTCCTGTCCCAACCTTAATTTGCTTTGAAGCCATCCAGGTCAATTAGCGTTTTAATAAAAAAGTTCGTTAAAATAAGAGTGTACATTAGTTGAATAATTTTGAGGCAGACCAGAGTGACGTTGATTGAAGACATAATTAGCCTAACGTCTCGCTTCTGGGTGCTTTTGTGCAGTGTTGCCTGGTGTTGCCGATATAGAGATGTCAGAGTGTCGATAAAATAATATCAGTATTTGTAACACCATTGATATTAACAAAAGGATAAAAATCTACAATATTTATAATGTTGACCTGATAAAATCGAGGTTGTATACTCGCTTTATGTCGCTATGATTGGAAAGTTATAAAATAGCCTAAAAGAAAATTCAAAGGCAAATAATGTAATAGCTAGATGTTTAATCACTTAGTATTTGTCACACTGGTATGAGTATCACAAGGCTGACACTGCATGCATGACGTCTAAGCGTTTTGCATGAATAAGAAGATCACAACTTTAATTTGCAACAAAATGCAAGCTTTTGTACTTAAATGCTAAACTTCACTACTATTTCATACAAGCATACTAAATGAAACTGTAATACAAGAGTGTATTCTACCCAAAACTAGCAACAATTTTAGATCAAATTGTTCCTACTGATATCAGTACGTACTGGCGCTAAGCCAATTCTTCCAACTGCTTAGTAGAGTTGCCAACTTGGGACTTTATGCTGCACTTCTGTACACAGAATCTAAGAACTAAGTTTTGAATTGAAACTTATTTATATTGCAGCTGTGTTGCTTAAATTTAAGTTTATTCCGCAGCGTTGTATTTAAACACGAATTTATGGGATTAAGTATGGGAGATAAGCCAAGACTTATGAGCAGGTTTAGGTGCAAAGCTGCGAACATATTTTCAAATTAATAGCAATTGAAACTGTTATAATGTGTATTTCTACGTATTCATAGGAGCTCTCAATATTGATGGTACTTAGACGATCAATGTTTGGATTGCATTTCTTTATTAAAAAGATTTGCAGTAAGGAAATCAATCACTGACCTCATCCTGATTTAACTACTACATCTGCATCTAGGTGTTTAGTTTATTTTAATAATGCTATTATGATGAAAATCTGAAAATTAGTCGAGGCCGAAGGTACTGGTAGAGGGAGGGACCAAAATCCTATATGATGATGATGACGGTAATCAGACTAAATGCCGTTAACGTCTTTTAAACCGTAAGGTAATTGAAGATCATAGTTTCAAAGTTTTAATCAATGATATCGATAAGAAGTCAATCCAACCAATAAGTTCACCACTATTGATTGACGTGAAGAAAATTACAAAATGAGTTTTTAAATCGATGTGTTCAAACTGTCTGCATGAAGTGCATATCTAAATGATTTTTGTAATTTACGTTTTAATAATACTAGTGGATAATTTGTTAACGTCGGCGAGGGTGATGGGTTTGATTCTACGCCGTGTGATGAGCGAGATATTTTTTTCTGTGTCTGGGTGTTATTTATTTTTAATAAGTCCGTATTTCAGAAAATTTGATTACGAATTATCTGTTTGACATAGCACTGCACATAGGCTATGCATTTCTTGAGATTAGATGGCTGTATGTAAGGATATATTAGTATGAACATTTAATGGTTTTCGAATCATGACCCACAGTTCCATTTTCAGACTAGTGATCTTTCCTTTTGGCAAAGACTGTACATACCTAATAATATATGTAACTAAGTAACCCGATACACCTCCTATTCCAATAATCGATTGGATGTTTGTCCTCTCTTCACATATAAATTAATCTCCATTAATAATTACGTCACCATTACTTATTATTTTACGAGTGTTGTCACATCGAGCGTGAAATATGGCGCCTGTTTGATTGGAAGTGACGCACGAAATGTCGTTGTTGAGACAATACCAATTATTACGCACTCACGGTTTGTTGAGTATTCCCGTTAGAGGAAATAAAAACAACTAAATGTTTTCCAGCAGAAATTATAATTAGGTTATTATGTTTTTATACATGTTATAATATCGTCAATATCTGTTTCCAAATAAATAAATAGCAAAGGACCAGTTTTACTAGTGTCCGATAAATGTTGTTAAAGTTACTCGGCTGATTAAAATGTGAAAGATAATTTTTATCCAGAGGTGCTGAAGCTAGGCCCTACAATTTCAAAGTACGCTACGTAGTAAGTACGATTAAGTTTCTGTCAAAATTTCACATACGGAGTCAATAGACAGAAAAGTATCTCAATATGTAATAATCATTATAACACAATTGACCAAAATAAGTTCAACATATCGGCATCATCTAATCAGCCGGGTGTATTCACTTCAGGAATCAGGAAGCTGAGAATTTTCAAATTGTTTTTTAAGTATCTTATGTCCTAAAAAATGTCACTGGAACATTAATTCGCCTTTGCTTTATGCCATCGTTACTAGTTTAAAATGCTTTTTCTTACACGCTACCGGGATGACGTTTCAAGAAAAATACGTAGGACAAAGACGTTTTCTTTTTAGTGCGATGGCAGATAAGGGCAAGTAAATTATAATTTGAATACTAGCTAATTACATTATTTTACATATTTTCCTCACAAAAAATGTTAATCTTCAAAGAAAGCATTTAATAACTCCCATACCAAGTTGCAAACAGCAGTAAGTATTGTATGAAGTCAAATGTTTTCCTCTTACAGAATTTAAATTCTGCAAGAGCAAAAATATAAATCGTCCGGGTCCGGTATCAAATGTCCATTTGAAATCTCGTTTGAGCTTCGGTAAATGTTTTTTTGTTCGAAAGTTACATTGGAAAATGTTCACGAAAAACGTCACGTGAATTTACATCCTTCGAACATTTTTCATTAAGAGTTTCTCAGCGACCGTTTTTTCATTGATACAGACATTTTGGTTATATTGACTTCCTTTACCGATACAGTTTATTCCAATTAATTCGTGGATATATTGCAGCCAAAAATAACGTTTTATGCAGGGAGGGATACACGTAATATACGTTCGTAATAAGTAATAATTTGCTAACATTATTAATAGAAGCACTACTACTACTTAGTTTATAACCATCGTAGCATAAATATTGGGCAGCTTTCAGCACACAGAAGCCAAAAAAGTGTTCTGGTTCATGTTCCCACGGAAGAGAGTACGAGGAGACAAATACCAGCTGTACATTGTATCTTAATTTTATTTGCGCTGAGCGCCTCCTTGGTACAATTACTGTTATGGGGATGTATTTAAGCTTTACTTACCTTGCATGATACAAGTATCGCCCGAAGAATCGTGAAATTACTGAGAAGTCACAATGTAATGCCGCCAATAGTCGATTTTCTGTCACTTTGTAGACTACATTAACACTTTGGTCGACTCATAACATGTATTAAATTTGGCATAATTACTTCATTTTTCGTGACGATAAGTACTTTTGCATATATTTTTTTACATTAACTCTTACTACAGATTTTAAAGCTAGGTTAGCTTTAAAATCTGTAGCAAAAGTTAGCAAAGTTCCATAGCCAAATCGCCTGCACCAAATAAAAAAATATTCAGCGTACGAAGAGTTTGCCAATTAGTTTCTTGAAGGCATTGGTGGGATTTGAATAGTACTTTCCTGCCATTTATTGAAACCAAAAGCATAACTATGAATGAGTTTCTTTGACCTTGTGCAACACAAGAGACGAATTTGATATCTACAATTATTATCCTATACTTTATTAAGGTTTGCTTATAATACGAATAAAGGTAGAGGTTTCCTTTTAATTGCTATCCAACTGTAACCGCGGAGAGGCCTTCCTTGGTACTTGTATCCTCTGAAACAAGAAAGAACAAGAATAATTCTCGGTAACCAATTTTTTACCAAAAGCACACACAGCACCCTTTATCACCCTTTATACTAACATTGCGGGAGAAGATTCAGTAACAATGTTTACCCACATAATATGACCGTTATCCGGTTTACACTAAATTATCCGGGTTACTCAGGCATGTTGTCGTGTATAACTAGTAACATCTACCAGACTTCGAAATGAAATAAAATGAAATACTTCTTTAATGAAATGAAATACTTCTTTATTTCGTATAAACTTTGCAAGTACTTACGAAACGTCATTAAAAAAAAAAAACATTTCAAACAATTATTTTTGTGTGTCGAATTAGAACAGCTCAGTCCCAAGCGTTTTGGTCGTTTATACATTCTGATATTTTATAATATGCTTTTGAACACAATTTCGCTTTTACAATAATTTTGAACTTATTTATAGATCTATATATTAAAATAATTTGTGTTTTATAATACGAGTCGGCCAGCCCGTTCTACCCAACCGATTCGCATGATTTTTTTTTTAAATGAAAGCTCTCGCTGCATAGATTTGTCATCAAGCATCAGAAATTACCTTACTTGCACATTCATCAAGTTATATGCAAAAATAGTTTTCTCCCATACATTTTTTACGTTATAGTAGCCGTAGTCAATGACTTTCTGCTTCTATATATCTGGTTCTCATTAAGGTAGGCGTTTCGTTATAGGCCTAAAACACGCGCTGAAAAGAGCTCTTTCATTTGATGGTATGCTCATTTAAATTGGGTAAGTTTGAAGGAAGATAGGTGTGGACATTGAACTTATTTTTCAATATTTTCCTATAAATTTCTTAAGATTCCATTGCTTTCTCTCTTCATGGACGGTTCTTAATTCAAAAATATTTTTATGGCATCTAATAATAATAATAATAATAATAATAATAATTGTTTATTTCAGACCAGTTAAGTCCATACAGTAATGAAGTGAAGGTTACATAAATCTAAATATAAAAAATATAATCAAATTATTCACAGATTGTGTAAGCGCGACCAGGCCATGGAGAATAGACAATCCGTTTCCATTCGGCCAGCAAAAAAGTTCCTTGCGGTAACTGCCAGGAAAAAACGTTATGCCTCCTTAAGGTGACCTTGCCTTACTGTCATACGGGTGTGAGTGTGGCAGGAGCTGATGGCAGGAAATATTCCCCGAACGTTACCAGTTAACCCTTAATGTAGGGTGAACTGATCACTGATGTTGAGGAATTTTCCTTACGTTTCATGTTAGGAAAATATTTGTGTTTTCAAATTACGGACTTTCTTCGGGCATCTTAATTTTTTTATGTGGAACATATTACAGCGGTTCATAGTACTATTGTCAAATAATTATATTATTACAAGTGGTAGTTATGGTAGAAATGTAGGTTTGGTAGGAAAAGTAGTTTTGAGAGAAAAGGTAGGTACTTTTGACAGCACCGGTGGTTTTGGTAGAAATAGTAGTTTAAAAACAATGGTAGATATGATAGTGTTAGTACGAATAGTAGTTTTGGTACAAATAGTAGTTTTGATAGCAATAGTATTTTCGGTAGGAATAGTAGTTTTAGTAGAAATGGTATTTTGGCATATATTGTAGTTTTGGTAGCAACGTTTCTTACGATTGCTACCAAAGCTACCATTCCTACCAAAAGTACAAGTTTGACCAAAACTATAAACTTCATTATTACATTTCTAAATTATGATGGATTAATCACAGCCATACACAAAACAAAATAAATCGTGCTTCTCAAAGAAATATTTAGCTGGATAACAGAAATAAAACCTATTTCCTTACTTATAAAAAAAAGTTATTATGATAAATAATAGTAATTATGATAATAAAATATTGACAGATAAAGAAAAAAGCGAAGTTAGCGTAAGTTAGTTACTTAAGTTTCTGATTTAATAACGTATTTTTGAGAGTAGTTGTGTTTTCAATTATAATGATGGTTCTTGGAATGAAATTGAAAAATGCTCAGAGAAAGTTTGAACCAAGAATCTTGGTCAATGACGGCCCTGTTGGAGATTTGGTACCGGATGGTCCTCCTACTGCTAAAAAAATACGGGTGGAAACGGGTTCAGATTTGATTAATTCTACCATCAACAACAACAATTTTCAAGTGATTTCCATTCTTGGTGACGGTAATTGCTTATTCCGCGCAATTTCTTATTTTTTATATGGAAGTGAGAATAAACATTATGAAATTCGTTTGGCCACTGTTGATAACATTGTCAATAAGTGGGATGTATATAGTAACTTCACTGATGGGGACGAAGCATATGGCCAGACCATTACAAATGCAACAGATTACAAACGTGTGATGGGTGCAAATGGACAGTATGCAGGGCATGCTGAACTTCAGAGTGTAAGTGAGCTATATCCCGAGTGTCAATTTAGAGTTCACCTGGAAAACAGTAATACGATTACTGACTATGGTACTGGCGAAATTGTTCATAACTTGCTATTTTCTGGGCACCTGGACGAAGAACATTACAGTGTCCATTAGGAAAGAATGGTAGGGCAGCACAGTCATATTGAAGAACTTTCTTTCGTCAATCTTCATTTATACATATTATATATTATATCCCTATTGCGCGGCAAACCATTCAGTAATGCCAAGGTGGAAATTTCACGATACCAAAGGTGCAACGCAAAGCCAATGTTGTGAGAAAAGAAGTTTTGTGATATATTATATTTTTGGTAAGAATATCATCTTTTTACTTATTAGATAAGGCTACAATGTACTCATCATACCTATATGTAAGAGCTTTTTTATAATATTAAAATATGCTGTGGAGCAGCACGGGTCCTCTAGTAGGTTTCTTATATTATAAGGGAGCTTGTTATAAAAGCGTATAAATTGCCCCATAAAACAGCTACTTATTTTGTGAAGACGAGTGCTATGAGCTACGAGATTATTCCTGTGTCTTGTATTTACAGAATGTATATCACATTTTTCACGCTTCCCTACCTCGAAAGGAAAAAACGGAACCCTTATAGGATCACTTTGTTGTCCGTCCGTCTGTCAACCTTCCTTTTTCTCAAGAATGCGTGGAGGTATCAAACTGAAATTTATACTAAATACTCAACTCTACGGTCTCATAGAGCTGTACAAAATCAAACTTCTATGTCATCGCAATCAAAAGAAAGATCAATATAAGCATATTTACAAACTCGCGACTGCTCGCAAGTGAATCAAAACCTACTTCCCGTGAACTCAAAATCTTGAAATTTGGTACGAAGCAACGTCTTATATTACATATAAAGGAAAAATTGCGAAAACCCTATTTTTTTTTTATTAGAGCATATAAAAAAGTATTTTTAATAAATTTAAAGTTACTACCCCTTTCTCTTGAACGCGTAGAGGTATTCAATTGAAATTCATATCAAATACTCAAGTATATAACACCGTTAAGTTGTAATAAAATAAAACTTCTATGTCAACGCAATCAAAATAAAGAGCAATATAGGCATATTTTCAAACTCGCGACTACTCGCAAGGGAATCAAAGCCTACAGGGTACTTCCCGTGAAAAAAAGGATAAAGGATACGGAAGGCTGAGGACCGTGCACTGTGGTGCGTGTTGGGAGAGGCCTATGTCCAGCAGTGGACTGCGATAGGCTGATTGAGATTGAGATTTCAAATAATTACATAGTCTTCAAACATTTTTGCTAATTATTCTGTTTGACGACCAGCCAGCTTGTCATGTAGACGTCACTATGACATACGCGCTCTTTTATAACCGTAGTGTGGACATGGTGTGGACAGTTTAAAATATCACTATCACAATATAATTATGGCTATAGTTGCATTAATTGTCAACGAAAATACAATTTTACATAGTATAATACCTATGCCTTCCGATGGAAGTTGTTTATTTCATGCAATAGCGTTCTCTATTTATAATACCACTAATTTTGAAGAAACACAAATACTAAGGACCACAATAGTTGTTTATATTTATAATAACTGGGACGAGTTTCATTTGTATACAAGCGATGCCCGGAGAGATCCTTTCTCTTCACAACATGAGTACAAAGCTACGATGCTCCAATCCTCTAGCTATGGCGGTACTGCTGAGGTGAAGGCAGCAGGATGTTTGTATCCAGCGAGGCTAGAAGTATATGAACGTAATACGGGTATTCTGAGGGGTGTATTTGGCAGAGAAATATATGCAATAAAGCGTTTACTTCTTTCAGGCAATTTATCATCAGGTCATTATGAGTTTTGTTTGCCAATTGTGTCCGAAGGATGGAACATTACTAAGCGAGTGATAAGTAACGTTTTAAACACACACATATTATGTAACTCCGAAAAGTCAGTGATGTGTGCCCGGCGTACCTGGGGATCGAAACCGAGATGATCGTCTCGGCAGTCCGTTACGTAAACCACTGGGCTATCGCCGCTTACTCATATTGTTATTTTTTTTTTTATTAAGAATATTAATTATTGTTTTATTTTATGTGCAAATAGTCACCTAGTAATTGTTTTATTTTCATCGCAAATAAATACTACAATTATTAAAAAATACTTTATTAATATTTTTGCAACCGATTTCTAATAGTCACTAAAAACTTTGTAAATCAATAGCTTTGGTAAAAAATCTTACCATCATTCATCAGCAGACTTTTGCAAGGCTGCTGCAAGGCTAGTATAGGTATCTAAGTTATATTATAAAATAAATAAGCGATATATGTTAATATAGCAGTTGAAATAAATGTTTAACTAAGTAGCACCTATAATCGTTTGCTCCGCAATTTAAATTAGAAAAGTCAGTAGAAAGTGCAGTTATAAAGTATATTCTTTCTTTGATACATTATTTATACTATAACTAGAGGACGCCAGCAGCTACGCCTGCAATTTTTTTACCCGTTTTGGCCGATCCCGTGGGAATTTCGGGAAATCCCTTCTTAGTGCACACCTACGGTCCCAAAGGAACATACATGCCAAATTTCAGCTTCCTGCGCCCAATAGTTTCGGCTGTAGCGTGTCTGTCAGTCAGTCAGTAACGCAAGGATTTTATATATTATAAGATAAGTGTTATGAACGTGAAATACAATACTATATACTCCTAATAATACAATAAAAACAACATTTAACAACAATCCGTTACAAACTGTGTAGTGAAGTGGATTCAAAGTGAGCTTTTGGAGTAAACGCGTAAGTGACGCGTATTGCACGGCGCTTAAGACCTTCTCGCCGCGACGTTGCACGTGAGCTACACACTAACATCGCACAGCGCTATCACAATTACCACCGCTTCATATTACGCACCATTGCTAAACGCTACCGCTTAGAAAGCTGAGTTAAGCGCTTGTTTACAGTTCGCTGTTATTTTAAATCTTGTCAGTTGTCTCTATAATGTCAACTAAAAACTGTGCGGGTTGCATGAACGCTTTTAAAAGTAGAGAATGCCTACAATGCTGCATTTGCAATCAGTGGTATGATTTATTATGCGCAAATGTTACCGAAAAGCGTTTCAAGCTAATGAGTAGCGAGCAAAGAGGCTCTTGGAAATGTCCCGGCTGCAGAAATAAATTACCTAAAGGCGACAACACTAACACACCAGTTCGTGCATCTCGGCTAGAGAGTCCACCCAATCCCAAGCAAAGGTCTCCGTCACCTACCAACATGAACGTCACGCTTCGTTCTAAGCAACCATCTATCCCTTCGCTAGATAATATAAACAACAGCGACGACACCATTTTTCAATTTTCAAAAGATACCTTGAGGGATATAATCAAGCAAGAGATTCATAATGCTTTAAAAGTCGCGGTATCGGAGCAGTTCAGACAGATTAACGAACTAGTTGCTGATTTTAAAAAGTCCTTGTCGTTCTTTAACGAGAAATACGATGACATGAAAGTTATGTTAGAAGAGAAAGCAAACAAAATAGAGAAGATTGAGAAGGAAAACCGCTGTCTACAAGATAATCTTCAAAAACTAAGTAAGCGGATTACTTTGATGGAACAAGCCTCTAGATCTAACAATATCGAAATACAATGCGTTCCCAAAAGCAAGTCGGAAAATATTGTTACAATCGTGCATCAGCTCAGTAGAGTAATCAACTGTGATATTAAAGACAATGATATCCTACATTGTACAAGAATAGCAAAAATGGATACTAAAAGCAAAAGACCAAGATCTATTCTCGTCAAGTTTAGTAGCCCCCGATTACGGGACACATTTCTTGCAGCAAGTATGAAGTACAATAGAAACAATGCCCAAGAAAAATTGAACGCTAGCCACCTGGGAATCGCTACCGAAACACCTCAACCAATATACGTAACTGAACACCTTTCGAGCGAAAACAAAGCAATCCATGCAGCGCACAGTGGTTCCGCGCTCTAAGAAGGGCGGTCATAGAGGTATCGCGCAACGAATGGTTATTGAAATGCATAGTAATACATGTTATTATAGTATTTTTTTTTATTAACTGAGGTAAAGATTAGTAGAAATAAAACAGATTATATCAGAATAATAATAATTCATTCAATATAAAACTCAGATATTTCTTGTGTATAATTAAATAATTGAGAAAGGTAAATTACAGCTACTCTGAAACTTAATTGGCATAAATTACTATTACAATAATACCACTTAACTAGTCTCTTTCTAATGACAAACACAAATATTCATCAAATAATTACAATTAAATAGTTTTATACGCACATTTAACAAATCTAAGCAAATCAAATATGTACAATCTAAAGTTTTCTAAACTACTTATAAAATGGCACAGATTTAAAAGGACAATAAATTTAACAGATCAGCTGATAGAGCAGACTTCTTCTTTCGTGGTAATTTCCTTAAACTAGAAATGTATAATGTATAAGAAGAAGTATGTGCATCAGATCGGTGTTCGTGACAAGTCGAGACATTTTTCTTGTATTATCACGCCTAAATCGTTTAATTAATTTATAACACGATTCAGCGGCCTTTTCCGAGAGCTTACCGATAGATAACAAAGCAGAGTAATTCTAATTTCCAAGTTTTTTGTGTCAATATTTTCGATATCTGGCAGCAACTGCGCCAGACTTTTCAAAACTTGACGACATCTGTCTGCTTCAGAAGTAGTCTTCTTAATAGACAGCTAAGTATCGAGTACAAGCATTTTTGTAAAAGAACACTTAAATGTTGTACCTGAAACAAAATACAAATAGTATAGTGTGAATTTTAGAGTAATGATATCTCGTAGACACCTTTCATACCTGGCGTAGATCCTAGGTACCACCTACTATCGCAACATATCGCAATCAATTTTCTTTTAAATTTAAAATATAGTTTTTTTAATGTCTTTATATAAAACTGCTTTTGTAGGTTATGGTCAGATAGTAGTTAAAAGCTTCGACATAGATAAAGTAAAACAAAAAAAGAATCTTTTAATTTCATTGGTGTAGCACCGATTAAAAAAAATAACACATGAATTAAAATGAAAGAAAATGCTTAAAATATACTTTACATACCTTCAACTTGAATATCCATTGTAAAACATCCGGTCACAAAAAAGTTATTCTTTAAAAACAAGTGTCACTAAAAAGACAAAATATCACGCGCTAATTACGCTAACGAGCGGACTTGTAATGCGTTCACTTTAGATGCACAAAACTATAAGTAGGAAAAAACAAAATCAAATTATTTGTGAACCCTCATGTAGTGTGATAAATAGTGAGTAATAAAGTGAGGTATCGACTTGTAATTCAAACATCGTGATTGGTACCGTATGACCTACTACGGAACCACTGTGCAGCGGCGCGGATCCGTGGTAAGGAGCTGGGATATAAATTTATATGGGTTCGCAATGGGCAAATTTTTGTTAGAAAAAACGAAACCTCGCAAAGCATTGTAATTAATAGCCTCGATAAACTAGCATCTCTATTGTAATTTTTTTTTCCTTTTTCTATGTATCGGAAGTTTCTTTAGTTAACTCTTGTTACATTCAACCGCCCATTAGATGTTTATTATCAAAATGTACGAGGCTTAAAAACAAAAACTATTGATTTTTATCACAATATGTCTATTCATAACTATGATGTGATAGTGCTTACAGAGACTTGGTTGCACGGTGGAGTCTATGAATCAAAAAATTTTTGATGACAGATACATTGTCTACAGACGCGACCGAGAGACTAGCAAATACAGTAACCGAAAAGATGGTGGAGGAGTTTTAATAGCAATCTCAAAACACCTTAAGTCGCATAGGTTACAGTGCTTTGAGACTGAACTTGAGGACTTATGGGTTGGTTTAGACCTTAAAGACTCCCATAATGATAAAAATATTATATATATTGGCGCGTTTTATTTACCACCACCAGTGAATTACGAAACGTTATCTTTATATTCTAATAATGTCCAGCATATTGCTGAAAGAAATAAACATATGACCATTTTAGGCGACCTTAATCTTAGCGATATTTCCTGGGTCTCAAAGGATAACTATTTATACCCGGAATGTAATCATTCAAACCGTAATGCAGTACTCACCGAGTTCTTGTCCCTCAGTGCATTACACCAATATAATAATATTTTGAATAATAAATCTAAAACTTTAGATCTCATATTAAGTAATACTCCTGTAGAAAAATTAAAGCGCTGTGTTTTTAGTTTATCGAAAGAAGACCCATTACACCCACCCTTGGAGTTTAACATACCCTTACTTCCGGATTGTCAACTTGAAGCGAAAGAAATGCTTAAACCTGATTTTTATCGAGCAGACTACGAAAAAGTCTTAAATAACCTTCTATCGATAGATTGGGAGTATGAACTTGACGAATGTTATTCTGTGAACGATATGATCGACACTTTCTATGATATATTACACCGAATTATCCTTCTTACTATTCCATTAAAAAAGTTAACTGTAAAAAAATACCCACCGTGGTATACTCGAGACCTTATTCGTTTGTTTAAAGAAAAGTACAAATATCATGCTCGATATAAAAAATATAAAAATCCACTAGACTTGTTATCTTTTGAAAGGTTAAGGAATGACTGCAATACACTTAGAGCTTCATGCTATAAGGCTTATATTTCTAAAATAGAAAGTGGCATAGCAAAAAATCCCAAGATTTTTTGGTCATTTATAAAAGGCAAGAGAAAAACTAACAGTACATATTCAGCACAAATGTATCTTGATAACAAAATAGCTACGAACGGAACCGATATATGTAACCTTTTTAGAGAAAACTTCGCTGCTGTTTTTAATGTACCATCGAGTAGTCGAAGTCTCTCAAGCCGTAACACACGCACTACAATAGGAACACCAACCTTTCATAAAGAGGAAATATATAACAGCCTAAAATCACTAGACGAAACAAAAGGATCAGGTAGTGACGGTATTCCACCAGTTTTTATAAAGCGCTGTGCAAAAGCACTAGTTAACCCGCTTCAAATAATTTTTAACAAATCAGTCCTCGAAGGGGCGTTCCCTACCAGATGGAAAGAAGCCTTAGTAATCCCAATATTCAAATCTGGAGAAAGGCATCAGATCTCTAATTATAGACCAATATCGATTCTAGTCTCCTTTGGTAAGATATTCGGGAAATTTATAAGCAAACGTTTAGTATGGCACCTGAAACAACATATAACGGAATATCAACACGGCTTCGTAAAATCTAGGTCCACGAACACAAATTTGTTATGTTTTACATCCAAGATATCAAAATGCCTCGACAAACGGATACCAGTAGATGCAATCTATACTGATTTCAGTAAAGCATTTGATAAAGTGGACCACTGCCGCCTAATTGCAAAATTGAGCGAACTTGGCGTGGATGGAGCTTTGATCAAATTGCTAGTAATTATAGGTACATGTATTTCTACCTTGTAATAAATATGTTTTTCCGTCTCTAAATATGTAAAATGTTACGTATTTCAACTTATTTAAACTTAACCTCAGGTACGTAAATCCAAATAATTGTCACATTTTCCTTGACAAAAATTATTTGAAAAACGGTAAATCATTTACATAGTGGGCTATTATAACTTGATACGTTTATCGAGTTCCTGTCCAAACCTTAATTTGCTTTGAAGCCATCCAGGTCAATAAGCGTTTTAATAAAATGTACGTTAAAATTAGAGTGTACATTAATTGAATAATTTCGAGGCAGACCAGGGTGACGTTGATTGAAGACATAATTAGCCAAACGTCTCGCTTCTGGGTGTTTTCGTGCAGTGTTGCCGATATAGGGATGTCGGAGTGTCGATTTAAAAAAATATCAGTATTTGTAAGACCATTGATTGATAATAATAAAAGGATAAAAATCTATAATATTTATAATGTTGACCTGATAAAATCGAGGTTGTAAACTCGCTTTATGTCGCTATGATTGGAAAGTTATAAAATAGCCTAAAAGAAAATTCAAAGGCAAATAATGTAATAGCTAGATGTTTAATCACTTAGTATTTGTCACACTGATATGAGTATCACAAGGCTGCATGCATGACGTCTAATCGTTTTGCACGAATAAGAAGATCATTAATCAACAAAATGCAAGCTTTTGTACTTAAGTTATTAAACTTCACTACAATTTCATACAAGCCTTTTAAATGAAACTGTAATACAAGAGTGTATTCTACCCAAAACTAGCAACAATTTTAGATCAAATTGTCCCTACGTACTGGCGCTAAGCCAATTCTTCCAACTGCTTTAGTACAGTTGCCAACTTGGAACTTTATGCAGCACTTCTGTACACAGAATCTAAGAAATAAGTTCTGAATTGAAACTTATTTATATTGCAGCTGTGTTGCTGTAAATTTAGGTTTATTCCGCAGCGTATATTTAAACACGTATGCATGGGATTAAGTATGAGAGATAAGCCAAGACATGCGCAGCTTTAGGTGCAAAGATACGGCCATATTTTCAAAATAATAGCAATTGAAACAGTTATAATGTGTAAATATTGATGATTCTTAGACGATCAATGTTTGGATTGGATTTATTTATTATCTTTATTTCTTAAAAATCTGATGTGTCGATATCAAATATAACCTAATATTGCTTTAACAACTATATCTAAAACAAAAAGTAGGTACTTAGTTTGTACCTGTGCATTCATGAAAGTTAATTTTCTAAGCAGAACACTAATGTGCAAAATTGTGAATGATAAAGAGTCAATATTTTTCAGCTAATTCTTAATTTAAAAAGGAGAACAAAACGCTGCTTTCAGACATCACGAGGCGAAAGTGGAACATGTTACCTACCCGAATTCGTAATCGTCTTAGAAGATCTCAAGAGACATTCTTTCAGGCTATGATATGCCTTATGTAAGGCTCTTTATGCAAGGGTCAAGACTGATCACCTGCTTCTGAAGTTGACTTTTAACTAGACTAGTGGATCATACATAGCCAGCACCGATGTCACGCTGTTGTAGTTTTTTGAGACGCGAATTCCAGCAGTGGACTTACAGCATGGCTGTAAAATAATGACGACCAAACAAGGCACCTTCAGCGGTAAAGTCTTTTGCTCTTTAATGTTATTAAAGGTGGTGGTTGAAAAGTTTAAATCATTGATATCGATAAAGCTAAACCAATAAGTTCGTCACTATTGATTGACGCGAAGAATATTACAAAATGGGTTTTTGGATCGGCTTTACACCGAAACCGTGGGGTAGGGTTCTAGGCGACTTGGAAAAGGAAATGGACTGTATTAGGGCGAGTTCTGGGTCGCCTAGAAAGGAATAAGGGAAGAGGAGATGGATACGGGAGGAGGTGATTGAGTGGGTATAGGATATTTCCAGGATGGAAGGCACTTACCTTATACAGCCTTCTTCGTTTCTTTTCCTCCTGGTATTTTCGTAATGCAGTTGCTTGTTTTCACTTCACTCACGAGCGGGTTTTCCTTGGTGGAAGCGGTAAATCACATACAGCGGTGCGGCGCGGAGCGGTATCGAGACGGCGTTCTCAGCGGGAGGAATGTTCTCGACTGTCACTCGCGTTCACGATCGCGTCGACGAATCAGGCGGAAGGCAGTGCCTCTTCCAGGGAGTGGGATAGAGCGGGACGGAAATAAGATACCGCTCGCACTAGAACGTGGAACGATTGATCTTGATGCGATTAGTTATATATAGGAAGGTAGATGGCGCTACCATATCCCCCCGGCCCTAAAGGGTTGCCTTTAAAAAAAATAGAATTGAACTTAGCTATGTTGGGTGTACTACCGCATAACCCATCAATAGGCTAAGACAGCGATATGACAATAAAATTAATCTAAACTAACTTTAGCGAAAACTACAAACGCAATAATAGCGAAAACTACTAACTAAATACTTAAACTAAGAGGTAGGTCCAACTTCAGGCTAGATCTCACTGAGTTGGAAGCGGACGCGAGTTGATCAGTGCCTCGACTTGTGCAAGGACAGTTAAAGGCTCTTCGTAAGAGAGGATCTGTTGACCTATAACTTTGAAGAGATGCGTTTTAATTACTTTGACCATGCTTGCCCAACATCCACCGAAATGTGGTGATGCTGGTGGAATAAACTTCCAGTCAATATGATCTATGGAGAGTTCTTCCTGAAGACGAGTACGATAACCCGCGACGTGATTGAAACAAGTAGCGGGAACAAGTTCAATCAATTTACTAACGCGGTTGGCGACAAAGTCTGCCAGCCGTGAGGAGAAGAATAAATCCAAGCGAGCACTACCTTGGAGTCGGAAAATGCGTATATTTATTAATAGAGTAGTGGGGCAAAACTGTGTCTTGAACCTTGTGGAGCAACTGAGACAGCAGAAGGGCCGCGCACAACTCCAGTCTCGCAACCGAAATGGTTTTAACAGGCGAGACCTTAGACTTGGCACAAACTAACTGCACCGAGTAGTTAGAACCAATGCGGACTTGCAGATATACGACTCCGCCGTAAGCACGTTCGCTGTCGTCAGCGAAACCTATTAAGTTGACGGTACATCCATCTACCAACCCAAGATGACGCGGAATAAACTTGATTGAGCGCGGTAAGCTCAATACAAAACTGGCCCCAAGCGGCGACAATATGGTCAGGGGGTGTTGCATCCCACTCACACTTTGATAGCCAAAGCTCCTTGATCAAGAGCTTGGCGTACAAAATTGTGGGAGCCACAAAACCCATTATGTCCCATAGTCGAGCCACTGTGGACAGCATAGTGCGTTTGGTGCACTTATCATCTGGTGGTGAGACGTCAAACCGAAAACTATCGCAGGATTTGTCCCAGCGTAAACCGAGAACCTTATGCGGTACAGACTTCTCAAACTCAATGTCTGGAGAAGCCTTATGAGAATCTGGTATGCGTGCGAGAACCTCCTAAGAGTTGCTTGTCCATTTGACAAGATCAAACTGGCCTCGCTTGAAAAGCTGAATAAGCTCTTCACAAAGCGAAATTGCTAGCGGAGCGGGTATGACATTAGGCAATGTCATCTATATACAAAGCGGATGTGTAGTATAGTATAGTGTAGCGTAGCGTAGCTTAGCATAGCATAGCGTAGCATAGCGTAGCATAGCATAGCATAGCGTAGCATAACGTAGCATAGCGTAGCATAGCATAGCATAGCATAGCTAATTAGTGCTTTATCTTACACACGGTTTTAGCACCCACCTTGATCTCTTGAAGAGCAGAACAACAACAAGACGTAATACAATGATAAGTATGTAACGTAGGTACGGTACCCATAATCACATACCCAAGTACCGTCTCAATAGCGGGCGGTAAATCATATCGCTCACTACGTACTATGTTAGTTAGTAGCAAGTGCGGAAATATTGAAGCTCCGATCAAAAAATCAATGCCTGCCGGATTCGCAAACTCCGCGTCGGCTAGCGGCAATGATTCGAGATGAGTGAGTGATGCTACGTCTACATTAGCGTTCGGTAATGCGTCCGTGATACGCTCCACGATAAGCGAAGAAATGTTAAAATTAATATTCCTATCAAAACGCGAATGTATTTTAATATCTACGGAACCCTTGCAATGCTTTTCTGATCCGCCTATCCCTTTGACGGTTGAGTTAGTATTTTTAAAGTTATTCCATAATCCGAGGCGTTTGAAGCATTCCGATGTTATTAGATTGGTCTGAGATGCGCTATCTAGCAGACAACGTACCATGTGCGGCGACCCATTAACATCATATACGATAACTTGCGCTGTCGCTAACAGTACCGTCTTAGACGCCGTACTCTGCGTTTTGGCCCTGCGCGGATCATTATAGATGCGCGAGTGCCGTCCTCGCGTGCGCGTCGCCTGCGCAATGGATGTCATACACAACGATACTTCTTCGCCCTCAGACGCGGAAGGCGCAGCTACCGTGTTCTGCACTTGCGACGTACTCGTAAGTGTGTCAAGGTTAGCGGCTTGACTTGACAACCGGTTATTTTTATCATAATGTAACAGTGTATGATGTTTTTGTTTACACGAACGACATCTCGTTCTACTGGAACAATTACTCGTTTTATGTTTTATGCTTAAGCAATTAATGCAAGCTTTGTTATCTTTTACGCTTTTAAAACGAGCAATTGGATTTAAATCATTAAAGGTGGGACACTTATAGTAATGTTCGTGCACTATATTACTGCACAGACACTTCTGTGAATTATTACTATTAGATTCCGAACATGTTACGTAAGATTGTGGATTAGGGACCGAGTTATCATTACTATTTCGCGATTTATTCAACCTTTGTTTGTTGCTGTTAGTGTTAGATGGGCCAGGTGAACCAGACTGCGTATTATGAAATATTCGACACTGATCTTTGATGAACGAAATAAAACTATCTAGTGTAGGTATTTTATTATTGCGTTCCGTCATCTCGAATGCGCGAATTGTATCAGTGTCAAACTTTTTTAAAGCGAGTTGAAGCAACATAAAGTCGGAAAGATCTTCTAATTTTAAATTCCTAAGAGAATTAACCGCGGTTACGAAGTTATCAATAAACAGCTGGAAATTCGAGACAGACGCGTTGCCGGACAGTTTGAGATTTAAAGCTTGGTCAAAGTATGTAGACGCTAGGACGCGCGTGTCCTGATATCTGTCAAGTAGTGACTGAAATATGACCTGATAATTCTCAGCACTGGGTGTGACACCTGCAAATACGGACTGGGCTTTCGGTGACAGTTTACCTATTAAATAGTACAACCTGTCAGCATCTGTCAGAGAACCATTTTCGTGCACTGTAGACTTAAAACTCGCATAGAATAACGGCCAATTTCGTATATCTCCGTCAAACGACATAATCTCGATTGGTGGTAATCTCGGTTTGCGGGCAACGGGCTCTGCTGAACATTTACCCTCCAATTGCGATTGTATACGGATATATAAAGATATAAAGATCTTCGAATGAGGTATACGCCTGATAGTTCGGTTTTTCATCAGGATTGATAGAAAGTAACCTTATGTTATAATCGTCTAACAACTTATGAAAATCTGTTCGAATACTATCTACTGTTATACAATAACTGAGAAATGCTTCGCTATTACTGTCAGACATAGATGCGGTTTTTGAGCGTTCATAGATGTTTTGAATGCGCTCAAATAAAATATTGCGTTTTGCTTCTAAGATTGTCATCTCTTTGTCTTCCGACACGCGTGACTTCTTTTGTTGTGACATGCTTACGTAAGTATAAGCTAATGAGACCGAAACAAAATAAGAATATCTAATGTATCTATTATTTTACCTAAGTAGGCTAAGTAGGCAACACTTTAGAGCTGAGGAAATAAAAGTTGCTTGAAATATGAGATTTATAAGACAACTATGATATTTCCAGAATTAATAATTTAATAAGTAGGTAGCTACATAAAAGTTTATCTACTGATGCGGGCGGAAATAACCATGTGACGGTTATATGAATATATTAGGAGTATAGCTAGGTGCTATAACTGCTTAGGTATAGCGGTATAACGTATAAAACGTAAATGAATCCGACTCGTATGGATAAAAAAAAATGGATCGGCTTTACACCGAAACCGTGGGGTAGGGTTCTAGGCGACTTGGAAAAGGAAATGGACTGTATTAGGGCGAGTTCTGGGTCGCCTAGAAAGGAATAAGGGAAGAGGAGATGGATACGGGAGGAGGTGATTGAGTGGGTATAGGATATTTCCAGGATGGAAGGCACTTACCTTATACAGCCTTCTTCGTTTCTTTTCCTCCTGGTGTTTTCGTGATGCAGTTGCTTGTTTTCACTTCACTCACGAGCGGGTTTTCCTTGGTGGAAGCGGTAAATCACATACAACGGTGCAGCGCGGAGCGGTATCGAGACGGCGTTCTCAGCGGGAGGAATGTTTTCGACTGTCACTCGCGTTCACGATCGCGTCGACGAATCAGGCGGAAGGCAGTGCCTCTTCCAGGGAGTGGGATAGAGCGGGACGGAAATATGATATCGCTCGCACTAGAACGTGGAACGATTGATCTTGATGCGATTAGTTATATATAGGAAGGTAGATGGCGCTACCAGTTTTTAAATCGATGTGTTCAAACTGTCTGCATTTCGTGCATGTCTAAATGATTTTTGTGACGAAGAGTTGGGTTTGATTTTGTTTTGTGTCTGGGTTTTATTTATCTTTAATATTTATTACTTTATTGAAACTTTATACACACAAAGTATACAGGCGGACTTTTTTTTTGTGTCGGGTTGGAAAATCCTCATGGAGTCCCTCCGCCCTTCCCCCAGGGCGGAGGGACTCCATGAGGATTTTCTGTCTGGACTTTGGACTGTCAAACTCTTACTGACTAAAAACCAACACGTGTTCCTCATTTACCCGTGTGTTGGAGGGTCGGGTATCGCCGAAGCATTCCTCCCAACCCCCCGACGGGTATTGGCCCGCCAGATGGTCAGGCGGGCCCTGAACAAAACTCCCTTGGCGGCGGATGAAGGTGTTGGGCTCTGGCGCCAAAACGTCCAGCGGCCGCATAGGATAGGGAGGATGGCAACACAACACCGCATCTCCTCTTCCTCTGCGGCCCCACCGCGACGCAACAATGGTGCGCCGCCATTTGGTCGCGGGAGATAGAGCGCGCGGCAACGCAACACCGACACGCTTCTCCTCTCGTGACCGCGCTCGACTGCGAGGCGACTGTACAGGCGGACTTAATGCCATAAGCATTATCTCCTAGTCTACTTCAAAGTGGTGCAGAGAGAAAAGAATACAAGAAAAAAAAGGAAAAAAAAATAAGTTTTCTATTTCTATAGTACAGGCTTTGCATGGCTTGAGATTAGATGACTGTCCGTGGATTATGATATTAGTAAGAAAAATGTACCTATGACTGAATCATGACTTCTGTTTGGCAATTAATGTAAAAAATATATATTATGTAAGTAAGTAACGCGATACACCTCCTATTCCAATAATCGATCGCTCGTTTGTCTCTCATCACATATAAATCAATCTCCATTAATAATTACGTCACCATTGCTTATTATTTATGAATGTTGTCACATCGAGCGTGAAATATGGCGCCTGTTTGATTGGGAGTGACGCACGAAATGTCGTTGTTGAGACAATACCAATTATTACGCACTCACGGTTTGTTGAGTATTCTCGTAAGAGGAAATAAAAACAAATAAATGTTTTCCAGCAGAAATTATAATTAGGTTATTATGTTTTTCTACGTGTGAATATCTGTTTCCAAATAAGTAAATAACAAAGGACCAGATTTACTACTGTCCGATAAATGTTGTTAAAGTTACTCGGCTGATTATAATGTGAATGATAATTTTTATCCTTAGGTGCTGAAACTAGGCCCGACAATTTCAAAGTACGCTACGTAGTAAGTACACATACATACATAGACTCACGCCTGTTTCCCCGAAGGGGTAGGCAGAGGCATATTAAACACCCACTTCTCGCCAGTGTAAGTACGTAGGAAGTACGAGTAGGTTCTGTCAAAATTCCACATACGGAGTCAATAGACAGAAAAGTATCTCAATATGTAATAATCATATAACACAATTGACCAAAATTAGCAAATTTTCAAATTGTTTTCCAAGTATCTTATGTCCTAAAAAATGACTCTGGAACATTAATTCGCCGTTGCTTAACGCCATCGTTACTAGTTGAACTACTAAAATGCTTTTTCTTACATGCTATCGCTACCGGGATGACGTTTCAAGAAAATACGTAGGACAAAGACGTTTTCTTTTTAGTGCGATGACAGATTAGGGCAAGTAAATTATAATTTGAATACTAGCTAACTGTCCGTGTGGTGACGGATTAAGAATACGGATTGTCACCACCCCGTATCATCCCATGGGTGTCGTAAGAGCCGACAGAGGGAGCATGTTATGCAGAGAACAGCAATTTTGTAAGAGAAGGGAAACTTGATACAAACCCTATACCAACCCGTTTGGCCAGCGTGGTATAGTAGGCCAATTCCTCCTTTCAAATGAGAGGCCTAGTCCAGCAGAGGACTGTTAAAGGCTGATGATGATGATGACTAACTAACTACATTATTTTACATATTTTCCTCACAAAAAAATTTAATCTTCAAAGAAAGCATTTAATAACTCCCATACCAAGTTGCAAACATCAGTAAGTATTGTATAAACATTAAATTTTTCCCCTTACAGAATTTAAATTCTGAAAGAGCAAAAATATAAATCGTCCGGGTCCGGTATAAAATGTCCATTTGAAACCTCGTTTGAGCTTCGGTAAATGGTTTTTTGTTCGAAAGTTACATTGGAAAATGTTCATGAAAAACGTCACGTGAATTTACATCCTTCGAGCATTTTTCATTTAGAGTTTCTCAGCAACCGTTTTTTCTTTGATACAGACATTTTGGTTATATTGGCTTCCTTTACCGATACAGTTTATTCCAATTAATTCGTGGATATATTGCAGCCAAAAATAAAGTTTTATGCAGGGAGGGATACACGTAATATACGTTCTTAATAAGTAATAATATGCTAACATTATTAATACAAGCACTACTACTTCTTAGTTTATAACTATCGCAGCGTAAATATTGGGCAGCTTTCAGCACACACAAGCCAAAAAAGTGTTCTGGTTCATGTTCCCACGGAAAAGAGTACGAGGAGACAAATACCAGCTGTACAGTGTATCTTAATTTTATTTGCGCTGAGCGCTTTCTTGGTACAATTACTGTTATGGGGATGTATTTAAGACTTAGTTACCTTGCATGATACAAGTATCGCCCGAAGAATCGTGAAATTACTGAGAAGTCACAATGTAATGCCGCCAATAATCAGTTTTTCTGTCACTTTGTAGACTACATTAACACTTTGGTCGACTCATAACATGTATAAAAATTTGCATAATTACTTCATTTCTCGCGACGATACTTTTGCATTTATTTTTTTACATTTACTTTTGGTACAGATTTTAAAGCTAAGTTAGCTTTAAAATCTGTAGCACAAGTTAGCAAAGTTCCATAGCCAAATCGCCTGCACCAAATAAAAATATTCAGCGTACGAAGAGATTGCCAATTAGTTTCTTGAAGATATTGGTGGGATTTGAATAGTACTTTCCTGCCATTTATTGAAACCAAAAGCATAACTAAGTCAGCTCTTTTGTTTTCGTTTTATAAAATATGATTTTGTGTATAAAGCAGCTGTATTCGACAATATTATTATCTGCGGTAAAAGACTGGCACGCGTATAGTTCTAAAGAAAATCCTTTTGTGTCTTTTATGTAATAACATCCTATTTTAACATGGCAGAACTGAATATTAGCAGCAATATAGCACAAACTTGCCAGCTATGATTAATATTTTTTTAGGGTTGGACGATGAACTCCTTTGCGGTAATTGAAGGGAAATTAATTTCGGAATGGTTTCATAACTAGACGGCTAACGTTACAAAAATAAATATAATTTTAATATCGGATAAAAAAATATATATTAAAACTCATGACCGGTCAATTATGTTATGAATGGCAATAGGCTAGCGCCCTATTACATTGGGACCAAACTTAACTGGCGAAGTTTGGGTGTGTAATACACCTCTGCCTACCTTTTGGGGATAATAGACGTGAAGTTATGTTATGTTGCTTTTGTAAGTAATCTTATAAGAGAGTGTTATGTGGCGTGATGTTAACTCAGGAAATGTTCTCTCCGTGAATTATTACGGCTTTCATTTTGTTGCTAATCAACAAGAAAGTTGCGCTTCATTTCTTGTGGCTTGAGGAGTTTTGGTATGGCAACCACTGCCAGTGTGATATTTTGCCATAAGCACTTTAATTTGACTGCACGTTTGGCGTAGTGGTTTAAGCGGTAGCCTCGCCGCTTGATACTGCGCCGAAGTGTTGTGGGTTCGATTCCCACACGAGGCAACACTTTTTGTAATCCATAAATTGTTGTTTCGAGTCTGGGTGTCCATTGTGTCCGTTGGTTGTATTTTTGTTAAGTCCACCGCGATACAGAATTTATTCCTAGGGCAAGGATTATCATTAAAAAAATATATATATATATATATTAAAACGTTTGTGCTTCTACTTTCTTTCAGTGTGTGTGTGTGTGTGTGACCAATTCTGGCCGCCCTAGGGCCTCGATAAAGCTTGACGATTCTCGTATGAACCAGATCCGTTGGCTTTGCATGTCCTCCAAACTACGGTAGCGCTTCGATATAAATGCGGCAACAAACGGTCCTCCATTCAAGTCACGACATCTACCAACGCTACTTGTATTTTTGAGCTTTTGCAAATGGCAAATTAAGACGCACCATTAGCAAAATTATAAGCTAAGCTAGTTGGATAGTGTATTTTCTTCTCAAAATTTAAAACGATAGCGAAATGCGTACCTGAATGAAATTTGTTCAAAGTTTGCTAAAAGCCATTAAGGAGGTTTATACTTTGTTCGATATCGAGAAAGCATTTTCGGCAACAATAATGAACAATTTTATAAGCCAATGTTTTGAGCTTTATATTCGGAACGTTCTTTTATTTTTTAAGTAATCATGGTAATTAAACTTTGATTACACGGTTAGCGAAATTAAGTGAAATGAAAATTTATTTCGTGTAAACTTTTTGAAAGCGCTTACGAAAAGTCAAATTAAAATTAAAATTGTTCAGTTTGTAGATAATTTATATTTTTATGTTGAATTAGAGCAGCTCAATCCCAAACATTTTCATCATCTATATAAGCAGAAATTTTATAATATGCTTTGAAACACTTAGTTTTAACAGTAATTTCAAATTTATTTTTAGATACATTTCTTATATTAAGAGGGCCTATTATGAAAGCGTATACACTACCCCGTAAAACATCTACTTATTCTGTGGAGGCGGGTGCTATGAACTACAAGATTATTCTTTTATGTCTAGTATTAACAGTGTGTAGATCACTTTATTTACCTAATTTGTCAATATTTTTGTGGACATATAACAGATTATCGTATATATAATTATATATATTGCGAAGCAACAATCAGAATGCCTATCTCACTGAACTTTTCTTTAAGAGAAACACGAGGACCGAGGTTGTAAATAATCCTTATTGTTCTTTTCTGCAGAACGAATATTGTGTTAAGGTCTGCAGCATTCCCCCAGAGAAGAATCCCATGTGATATAATACTATGAAAGTAACAGAAATGGATGCGTAGTAGACAATACATTTTGTTATTCAGAAATGACTGTTTTGAGTCTGGGTGTTCATTATGTCCGTGGGTTGTATGTTTATAAAGTCCTCTGTGACATTGGATTTATTCCATGTCTATTAAAAAAGAAAAAAGAGAATTTCTATGTGAGCCTGCCAAATTAGTTAAGGATGAGCCCGTGCTTTGGGTTTTCACTACTTCCTTATTTTCTGTATACACCTTGTATATTACAGTGCTGTGAAATTTAGATTTTGACGAAAACATTTTTTATCATGGGCTGAATACATACATACCTTTCGGAAAAACTGAAAGCCTATTCTCGTATTTTATATGACATTGAAACTTTATTTGGAACGAAATGAGATTCGATTTTGAATTGACCTAAATCGGTATTCTCCTAATTTAATGTTAATGACATTAAATAATTCGTCTAATTTGACGCTGACGTTGACACATTGTTATAACTTATTTTATCAAAAACTGGATGCAAGCGTCCCAAGAAAACAACAATATAGCAATCACTCACGGTATCGTTACCCGGAATGGTACACGGCAGATCTGATAGCTGATGTAAAACAGAAAGCATTCTGGCACAAGATATTTAAGTCTAATCGTTCTATCTAAGCTTACGAAAAGTTTACTCATTATCGGGCGCTAGTAAAAAATAAGATAGGTCTTGCTTATTCTGAGTATAGAAAACGAATTGAGTCACAATTAATAAAATAACCAAACTCATTCTGGGCGCATATTAATCATACGCGTTCGAAACATAGTAAAATTCAGATTATGAAGGATACCATATCGTTACGGGATAGTGAATGTGCCCAGGCGTTTGCGGATTATTTTTTGTCGGTGTATGCAACAAATACTCCAAAACTGAGCACGCAGGTGGCGGCTCGCGAAGCACCAGACCGAGGTACACGCGTTCACATAGGGTAGTTAACGGCCGCGGAAGTAAGCACAGCCCTTAGGCGTCTTAAACCTAAGAGATCAGTGGGTCCTGACGGGATTCCTCCGTTCCTAGTGAAAGACTGTGGAAGGTTGCTCACCCGCCCGCTACAGTATTTGTTCAACCTTTGTTTAAAGGAAACCTCTACCCCGATGGTTGGAAACTTACAAGGGTAATGCCAGTCCCAAAAGGTGCCCCTAGTTCGAAAGTCAGTGACTATATATGGACCAGTGGCGGTTTTGTCGACTTTCGCGAAAATCTTTGAGTCAGCACTAGGTTCTTGCATTTCGGGCCAAGTTAGTGTACACCTTAACAATGCGCAACACAGATTCCGTGTAGGGTGTAGTACTAGCTCAAACCTCATGTGCTTCATGAAGTACGCGACACCGGTGCTCGACTCAGCAGCGGGAACTCAACTTGACGTAGCCTATTTCGATTACCAAAAAGCTTTTGATAGCGTAGATAACGATGTCCTCCTGACAAAGTTTGCGTTGGCAGGTTTTACCCCAGACTTACTAGATTTTTTTGCGAGCTATCTAGGCAATCGGAAGCAGTACGTAGAGTATGGGGGATACGTGTCTAATCCATATCTCACCCTTTCAGGAGTCGGACAAGGCAGTAATTTGGGTCAACTTGCATTTATCCTTATGATAAATGACTTACCCGAGGTGATAAAACATGCAGGTTGTCTACTTTTCGCGGATGACCTAAAATTGTTCTTAAGTGTGAAGGACCAAGGAGACTGTGAGAGGCTCCAGAGAGATATTGACCTAGTAGTCGACTGGAGTTATAAAAATTGTTTGTATTTTAATATTAAAAAATGTACCATAATGACGTATACACGCGCAATTTCACCTCTGCATTACACGTACCAAATGAACGGAGAAACAGTTCCTCGCGTTACATCGATTTGAGGTTTCGCGATCACATTGTGCAAGCTTGTACTAAAGCTTTCAGATGCTTGGGTTTTTTTATGCGATAGACAAGGGACTTCAATAACGTAGCAGCAGTAAGGGTTTCATGTAATGCGCTAGTAAGAAGCAGACTGGAAAGCAGTGCTATTATTTAGAACCTCCATGAAACTAAATATAAACTCATGGTGGAGAAGATACAAAATAAATTCGTCAGGTACTTGTATCAAAAACTATACGGAGTATATCCTTTCTATCCGCTTATGTATCCAACATTATTTGTCCTAGGCATGGTTGGATACTATAAGCTGGAAGTGAGACGGGACTTCGCTTTGGCTAAGTACGTCTTTGAGGTGTTTCGTGGCAGATTACATAATCCCGATATACTGGGTTCATTAGCGCTGCGTCTTCCAAACACTAGGTTACGCCAGGCAATTAGGGCAGAGCCATTTCACGTACCGGTGACGCGCACAGAAAGTGCGAAACACGCTCCTGTATTACGAGCCACCCCGCAAGGTAGCATCGTGGATTGATATATTTGTGTGTTCATTGGCGGAATTCGAGAGAGTAACACTTATGTGCTTATGTAACTAGATTTATCTTTTATATTTTTGTGTGTTTGTTTTTCCTTTTTATTTTATTATGTTCTTAGTTTTATTTTAGCTTTATTATGTTTGCTGTAGTTTACTTGTGTTTTATATTTAAAGTTACCTTTATTGAACCTTATTGTATATTTTAAACTTATTGTCTACTTTATCGCATTGGGTCTTGGCCTGTAATGATAATTTTGTGCATGATTTGATAAATAAATAAAAAAATAACACAATAACATTCAAATATCAGTTAATTTAGCAGAATACCATTTGTGACATGAGTATGATACTGACATTAGACTGCTTTTAAACAAATATAATTAGGATAATAATTATCCTAAATCAGAAGCCCAATTATTGGGCTTCTGATTTAATACACGGTGTATATAAAATTCTTGCGTTACTGCCTGACCGACGACGGACAAATAGCCGAAACTATATTAGACGCAAGAAGCTGAAGTTAGGCATGTATGTTCCTTGGGGACTGTAGGGGTGCACTAAGAAAGGATTTGCCGAAATTGCAACAAGATAGGGAGAAAAGGGTTCAACAAAGAAGAAGGGCCTAACTGCGGGCATCCTTTAATACCTGATGGTAAACAATTACCGCCGCCCATGGACACAAGCAACACCACAGGAGTCACAAGTGCGTTGCTGCCCCTTGGGGTTGGGTAAAGGGACAGGATAAGGAGTAGGATGAGGGAGAAGATGGCGCCTCCGGCACTCTCACTCACCGAACGAAACGCAATAATATAGGTATTGTTACTTTACGTCGATTTTCTGTGAGAGAGTAGTACTTCCCCGGTCGTGCCGGCCCATTCACGCTGAAATCAGCAAGGCTCTACTACCTACAAAATACTGTCTAATCTTAATACAAATTACTGTCTCGTGTACAATTTTTCTCTCTTTTCACATTAATGATTGAGGGTTACTAACCGCTACCTTAAAATAGAAGAATGAGACAGAGCCTGTTATATACATTGCTTATACTTTTCTGGATTCCTCTATTTTCTGAGCAGGGCCCTAGTAACCATTAATTTGTAACGACACTCATGAAGTCGGACAGCAAATAAAAGAAAAGTTTGGTAGTTTCACAATATTGCCTAGCATATTCTATAGGATTAGAGTACTAAGACTAGCTGTACCCCACGGTTTCACCCACTTTATATATCTATGTTGTCCATATCTTGACAACAGTGCCACTAGAACCGACAGCTTTACGTTCGATTCGAGATAAGGCAGCGCTGTGAGTCTGTGATGTAAATGCCACAAAACGCGGTCACCCATCTTAGTCGTAACCTTTGCAATCGTTGCTTAATTTTGCCTAACTATGACGAACAGCAGATCAAGTTACGCTACGACATTATACATCTAAAGTATACATTAGTATCAAGTTTTATGTTTGTATGAAACGTCCGATATTTTGTACTACATTGTTTTATTAGTTTACCTGAACTCGACCCATTTTCCTTTTCTAAATAGGATATTTACTGATAAACAAACAATCAAACACACATATATATTAAACCGCTGTAAATTTTTATCATTAGTACATTGTAAGTTTTGACAGCAGAAATATCTTCTAGTTAATAAACTACACAGAAATGTTGGGCATCGGACTGTAAGTACCTAATTTGTCACTACTTATTAAGGCTCCTACACACATTGCCGCCGGCACTGCTGCCGACCAAGCCGCGTACACCCGGTGGCATACAAAGCTGCCGGCTTTGCCGCACGAAGGAGCCGCCGGCAGGGCTGCCCGGTTATGCCGGCGTGCTGCGCGGGTTGCAACTTGCTACTTGTGTGTCGTTCTATACAACTGGAATGAAGCGCAGCTGCTGTCTGCGGCAGATGCCGGCGTCACGTGCCGCGCGGCAAAAGCCAGCGGCCGGTGCCGCCCGCACTGTGTGTAGTAGCCTTTATGTGAACCATTGAAATACTATTCGGTACTTGTTTAATGCTGCTGCGTCAAAACGATTTCTTTCCGTGGTTAGTTATCTATACGATAAACATTTATCATGCTATTTACATGTTGCAAATTAAATGTTATGTATTTAAGTTTTGATTGACAACTATTTTACATGTTAACCGGATTTAGAGCCAGAGTCACTACCTATAGACAGGCATTAACTTCTTATTTTGTAGTAGTGGATACCCGATTGCCTACGTGGTCCAGTGGATATCATATGTGTCTGCTGATCGGGTGGTCCCGGGTTCGATCCCGGATTTGTTACGAAGTATTTTCAAATTCTGAGTAGTAGCACAGAGCTGGCAATAAGCCGGTAAAGGCAATAGGCTCGCTCCTTACGTTAGATCCAATTACGTGGGACCCAAAATTCATAGGGCGAAATGTGGGAATATTACACCTCTGCCTTCCCCTTCGGGGATACAGGCCTGAGTCTACAATGCCCGCAGCTATGCCACTTTTTTTTTATTTAACTTTGTTTCTTACTGATCCTTTGTATTATAAGCTGTGCGTTGCCTGTCAATCAGACAGTCAGTAACGGATCAATTTTATATTTGGAAGACTTTAAAAGTTTATGTCCATGTTTTTGTCAGTGGTGAATATTTTTTTAATTAAGGTTTGTTTTCAGTGCTTTAATGGTTTCTGCCTTAATGGTCAGCGTGTTCCTGACGGGTCGCTATCTTATCAACTTGGATGCTGAGAATAATGAAGTACCTTTCGCAAATCTTACCGGATTGGGATGAAAGAGTGGCAAGAAATTATCAAGTGCCATACATAGGTTTTAAGCATAATGTAGATAATTGTAAGACTAGGTGAATAAAATCGTCCGATTATACGAATTAAATTGAGTCCACACATTGTCACGTGGTACATTATATATTGATTCAGTGAACCATTGTGGTGTAAGGAATAGTCAGCCTAGACCCTACGTAACTGGGTCTAGCTGCTTCCACGGTGCATCGCAGAAAGGCTCCTATACATGCACCCCTAGATATATACATATATTAATGAATTTAATTTGAATTCAGTGTCTGTTTAAGAGGCGGGTGAGCGTGGATAATAAATAAGGCTTGATCTGGGTGTTCTCTGTATAATATGTATGTATTTACAAAAATATTAAATATTTATATTCATGTTTATCCATTATCTAGTACCCATAATACGCACTTTTGCTTAATGAGTGTCGAGTGCGCGTGGTAGAATTTTATAAATATTTAATAAAATATTTCTTGCATGTAGACAAATTAAAATTCAATGTTTGTATTACTACTGGTGTTTTTATTGACATTGTTTAAAATCACCTATATGTTTATGTAAGCTTATACATCAGATTTTATTTCACAAACAGGATGGTTGAAATGAAATAAATATGCATTTATAACATTTATATACAGTGGCTGCCAAAATCATCAACAGTTCATTACAGGCGTTTGTGCTAGCGATTTTGTAAAATAAAATAAAGATGTTGGAAATTGGAATGTGAGTATAATATAAAACGTATTAGTGTGTAGACGTTAAGTAAGCAATTAAAGTTATTATTTTTCTTTTATCTTCTGGATGTGTTTAACTCTAATGTCCGAGTTTAAAGACCGCCCAAAGGTTCGACATGTTCTCATGATCTGATGATCTTGTTCTAAGCTTTGTGACCAGAACCGCGACCGACTACATAAGTGATCTGGTGTTAAAGCCATGACAAGCATTGCTTTCTCTGGCTCTGATTACATCATCGAGCCGACTTATCATATTTGAACGGCCCCACGTTGCACGAGGCCCGTGTCCTTTTAGTTATGAGAAGAGATACATAGGTCATCGAACAACGCTGGCATGTTGCAGATTGGCAGACTTAACATGTTTAACGAGAATATTATCATAATCTCAGATATGCACGTTTCCTCACAATGTTTTCCTTCGCAGTTTACAAGTTAATACGCCCTTGACCTAGATAAGACCTGAGTTTGAAGTGATGCATGTCGTGAGTTTGAATTCGAGAACCACTGCGTTTTGCTTTTGCTGTTCTGCATCAATGCCAAGCTGGTGACAGTGCAAATGCTGTGGCTACATACGGGGCTGGTTCCATTTGAGTGTTGTGTTATGTATATCTCATTCGAGAAGAAGAAGAATACCAAAATCACAGGGTCCCAAGTTGAAGTGTGTTAAAAGTGTTATAATATTTTGTTTTCAGTGGAATGGTGGCTACTGCTTTGATGGTCAGCTTATTCTTAGGAGGGCGTTACCTTTTACATTTAGATGCCATAAATAATGAAGTGCCAATTGCAAATCTCACTGGATTAGGATGAAGAAACTGTGGGATTTCTCCTCAACAGTGTCAGAAACATCTCCTGCTTTAGATAATTTCAATCTATATTTAAGAAGCGTGATATAAGTTAGAATAAAACAGATAATGATAATTATTATTAATTTCATTAATCAGGTATCTGCCTTCATAAATATAATTATGACTGATTGTAACTATATCATATTATTGTATTAAGTTTAAGGTAATTATATTCGTTTCGTTTACTGTAATGCTATGAATAAAGAGCAACTTCAGAGGCATTTTACAAACTATTAATCAGCGGACACAAAGGACAAGCTAGAAAAGAAACATTTTATGATCTCACAAAGTGTTTTGTAGCATAAGTCGTGAGGATGTATCAAGCGGCAATGGCCACATTCTTTACTCTGTACGCGCTCTAGCCACAAAAACCACCACGGTGTCGGTTGTCAGACTTTCACCTTTATTTGTAGAGCTGGCATTCCTGTGGAGAAAGACTAAAGGGAGTCATAGCGACAGAGGGCCAGCCGCGCTAGTGTCACCTCAAGATACTTTCAAACCAGTGGCGGATCTACAGGAGGCAAACCGGGGCACTTGCCTCGGCCAGCAGAGTCATGGGGACGCCAAAATCATGTCACGACTTTGGTTTGAAAACTGTTGGGAGATTGGCCCCGGTTCGAAAAAAACGTAGATTCGATACTGTTTCAAGCTCAAGATATTATTATAAACTAACATTAGACAAGCATCCCTACTAATATTATAAATTCGAAAGTGTGTATGTATGTTCCGTTTTCACGGTAAAACGGCTGAACCGATTTTGTTGACATTTTATATAAAAATAGATTGGACCATGGAGTCGGACATAGGCTACCATAAGTTGCAAAAGAATAACTGGAAGGGGTTGTAGGGAGGAAATAAATTAGTACGGCACAAATTTACCTCTTGGAAGTAAGAACGCATGCGCTGTAATAATTGAGTGCGCATGTGCTATCGTACATATATCACTGTCAGTACTGTCACATCATACATAATGTCATATTGGATACGGTATTTAAATTGTTCGTATATAATTATTATAAGAAACTAATAATTATATAAGTACTACGCTTAAACGGATGAAACGATTTTCTTAGCTTATATTATATCCTTCTTCGATCCCTAGGTTGCCTGGCAGAGATCGCCCCTGGCGATAAGGCCGTCGTTTATACATGAAATTTAGCTTTAAGTCACTGTATAAAATGTAATTTACTTTGGTGTACAATAAAGAATATAGATTAGATTAGATAAATCTTTATTGTACACCACATAAGAAAAACATACATAGATTGAGTACAAACAAGAAATGCACAATTGGCGGCCTTATCGCATACAGCAATTTCTTCCAGGCAATGGTGTAGTTATGACATTATTGATAAATATATTTTTAGCATACTATACATAAAATAAATACCTAGTAAATAGGTACGTTGACATACATATTATATAATATATTATATATACACTACATATAGGCAATACATATATATATATATATATATATATATATATATATATATTATATATAATTATAATAAGATAGATAATATTATAATTCTAGTAAAAAGTTATGGACAATAATGCAATCATCTTGACAAATAGTGCTGTTTTAACATATTTTTAAAGATGTTCAGTGATTTTGCTCGTCTAATCTCAACTGGCAGCGCATTCCACAAACGTACAGCCTGAACTGAAAAGGATATATCAAAGAAGTTTATGGAATGCGTTTACAATCGCAGATCCTCTGACGACCTCAGGCACTTTGTATGTGTGTCATGAAGGAACTTGAACCGTTCTTTGTGATACAGGGGAGTGTTAGGATTGAACAATACATTATATAGTAATATTAGAATATGAATATTCCTGCGAAGGCGAATTGGGAGCCACTTGAGCCTGCTACGAAATTCAGATACATAATCATATTTGCGTAAACCAAATATAAATCTAATACAAAAGTTTTGGAGACGCTCAAGTTTATCAAGTTGCTCCTCATTGAGATCAGGATAGCTGACATCGGCATAATCGAGTATTGGGAGAAGCAATGATTGTGCAAGCGCAATTTTGGTGGTTATGGGCAGAAAGTTTCGCAACCTGCGCAACGACCCCGCCGAAGCAAACAATTTCCTACTGGTTTCCTGCACCTGACATCCCCAGGATAGAGTCTTATCCAGATAAATTCCCAGATTTTTCACACTGTCTGTTATTGGTAAGATCTTTCGATCAAATTGAATCTGAGGGAGTTGCGGATTGACCTTAGACATCATCCTGGAACTACCAATCAGAATGAATATATCTATCTATCTATCTATAAAAGCGATAGTTTTCATAGATATACATATATTGGACATGTATTGGAACATGGGTTTGACATTTGTCTGTATGCAAGGTGATGTTATTATGTACCTTTCGGTAGATAATGTCATGGATACTGCCTGAGTTACTTTCTACCCTATATTGTTTCTGAAATCTTTAGAGTAATCTGGAGTGTCTTCAATCAAATTTAGACTGAAAGTCGATTTGTGTTACCCCGAATTTAACGTGTGCGAAGCGGCGGGCAAAAGCTAGTTATTTATATTTATTTAATCATCTTGTGCTGAAAATAGAATTTATATTTTCAACACAGAGAAATGTTAGTACGAACAATATCTGACAAATATAGATACATACATACGGGCATTTTCATTTTAAATGACACATTGCTGTTTTAGAGCTGTCCCTACGAATGTGCATTTTTAATAAATATTTAACTAATAGTTTTGGTAATAAATTGAACATACATTGAAAATATACGAAACAGGCTATCTGTTTTTGATATTAACAATAAAATACAATAAAATCATTTAACGTAAAATATATTTGAAATTAAGTCAAGTTTGGATTGAGATTTTAATATATTTTGCAGTGATGATTTTAATGCTTTAAAGAAAGCTAGTTGTTCACTTTGACACAATTTTTAAATCAGTTTTCGTTATAGTTATATTATAATAATTTTATTTAGCTTGTCCCTCAGTTTTTGAGATTTCGGACAAATCCAGTTTGTAACGGGCATTATGTATTAATATTTTTGCCCAAGAGTGGTAAAATTTTATACGTCTGGCAACTTCGGGCATCATTATAATTATGTAAGACTCAGGCATTTTAAAATCCCTGTAAAAAATATTTTGTGAGTGTGGACGTGTTTAGGCTCCCAATTTAATATCGGTGTTTGTCTGGTAAGTAACATCATTTTTCTTATTTTTACGGCTTAATCTTACTATTTTTTTAATACTCAGTACATGCATTGGAATATATTCTATGCGAAAAATATATAAGATGTAAGATTTTCTCGAAATAAGTGCTATTTATTTTAAATTGAAATCCGCAGGGTAGCAATATTGTAACGTCTGTTTTGTAGCGTTACAATATGCGGACTTAAAATGTTACGAAACGGACAAATAAGGGCTAGGGCACAAAGACAAATTAATAAAATAATTGCATTGAAGCCTAAAAAGAGGGTATTGCTTTAGCCAACTTGTTTTTAAATGAAAAAGTATTTATGACATGTCTTAGCTTTACCGTTATGAGGCATAATACTGACTCGATATCACAGTATGCTAATCGATGCACTGCGCATTGAATTAGCATGTTGAGGTCTCAGGTTTGATACCCGTGTCGATTAAATATTGGTGGTAACGGGTTTTTCTATTGAAAAATACTCAGTATTAATGTGAAGTTTAGATTTGTTCCCGCTGTGTGGTAATAGACTCGCCTTCTTTTACATGGGACTTAACATAATTATATTTAGGTATACTTACCTACAGCAAATTAAAGAAAGAATCCACCAAAGCGTACCGTCAAATTTTATAACCTCTAAATATACATGTTCGCATAATCTTAGAATTTTCCTATACAATTTGGAACGTATTTATGCTGGTGGATTTTTTTTAATTTGGCAGAGGTCTAGAAGGGATTTCTTAAATAAATGCTTTAAAGTTCAATTCGAACCTCACTAAGTAGTATAACTTTTTTATTTTAGCAAAATTATGGAATTGCACGCTGCTGCAGAGCTACGCATCGTAAAGTCTACAGTTTTCTCCGCACGGCACCGAATCGCATCGTGTAGCTTGTCCGCTATGTGTGAATTATATGAGTTTTGTTAATATGTGTGAATTATGTGATTGTAAAGTAGTTACTTAAGTGTACGATTTTACCTATGTCATTTATAATGTTATCCAAAGATTCATATTATAATGGTTTATAATGAAAAGTGTGTTAAATTATCCCTTTTCGTTAATTTTTGGTACATTGATGACTATACCTTACAATCTCTGTTTTGTAGCATCTTGTGTCCATTGTAACAGTCCAAAATTTTTTTTACTTACTATCGACATTTTTTCTGAAATGCTCATAAAAAGTTAATATATTTTTGACATAAAGAATTATAAAACGCACTGCACAAAATGTTACAAAACCGAATGAAATGTTGTGATAGTAATTGAAAATTTAGGTTATAATTAAATAAAAAAATACATCATATTTATATATTTTTTGCATTTATGTGCACTAAATTTATTAAATGTGAAATAATTCAATCTAGTGCATAATTTATTACATTTTTATTTAAATTTGTTTTTCGTTACAAAACAGACAATTATTGATCACCCTTCTCATGTAAATATCAATTATTGCTAAGAATATAAAGATTTTACCAGAACTTTTATAAAATACATAAAATAGGATAATTTTTCGATCTATCTAAATCGTTTTTACAGGCGTAGTTAGTAAAAAAATAAATCACGTCAAATTCCAAACAGCATTTAAAATTAAAATGCCCATTCACACATAGACTTACGCCTGTTTCCCGCAAGGGTAGGCAGAGACTACGGCACGCCATTTGCGAATCGATCGTGACATATCTCTCTTGCTTCATTCACTCCCGTCTTTCTCATATATGCTCTTGGGTTAAGGGTACTCCTAACCTGTCCTTTTTTAGGATGTCTCCAATCTATCTACAAATATAGGTACATAGTCTCAATTAAATGTGTTCAAAGGGACCAACTATACATATGTTTTAATTCTCAGAAAAATCGAGAAATTAGCTTAAATGAGTGGAGTGAATGATTGTGTGAATTTGTTGGAATTAGGTTAACACAACACCAATTGTAATGAATACCAAATCAAAATTTTGAAGTACCTAGTCTGCATCATTCTGAACATCGTAAATTCATTTGAGTAACAATAAATACCTCAGAACTTTAAAAAAATTACATTCTTGCTCCGATAGACGGTGGAGCTAAGAGAAGGACTTAAAGAAACGCAAGACACAGGTTTGTGACACAAACGTAAAAGTCTGGAAAACATGACTAAAAATACGAAATTAAACACAAATTTTGTAACTAGTTTGCGGTTTGAGTAGAGTGTGAGAGAGAGAGAGAGCACAGATCATCATTTGTTCTATGAGTGAGAGTAAGAGCGAGTTTGGTGAATTGAAGACCTGTTAACTTACATGAAATAAAAAATGAAATAAAGCTCGTACGTAGGCAAGAAAAGAAATGAAATATAGCTACTTTAAGTATTAGCGACAATTATAATGAAGTCACTATGTTTTTTTTTCATTAATTACAATAAAATAAATGAATAACCAAGTAAACAAACTCGATCTTGTTACGAACGTGGGACAACACTGTTACATTATGCAGGGATGGGATTGTCAATGAAATTCATGGCACGGACAATGGTGAGACTATTTGAAATATTGCCACGCTTGAACCGACATTTATATTTATTGTCCCAAAGATATTTACAGATGTCTGAAATGTTCTCATTCTGATTGTTGCTCTCATTAATGAAATCATTGTTGATAGTACAACGTAATGTGATCCATTCATAAGTGTGAAGCAAATCAGTAAACAGATAACTTTAATATATGATATACAAGTGTCTATAAAAATTTATGACTAGTTGCTTCAGGCCTTTGGTTCAGGCATCACCTTGAAGTGAATAGTGACTTGACTATATCAAGCATCTGTCTGTGAAAAAATCATACGGAATTGTTTAAACAATCGTAGAAATCAACCAGTCAGCAGTAATTTCATAGTGAATTAAATATTTATTTATAAAAATGGTGGTAGCTGGATTGTAAGTATTCGTTTGTTATTGAAGTTGAATCAACAATTTGACTGAATTGTTTTCTTTTGCGCTATTATTCGAGGCATTGGCTTTATTGGTAGGATTGACGTAAACTCTTGCAATTTCATACATTTTGAAAAACACAATACATGTTTTGATAGGTTTTATATTTGAAAATTATACTTTATCATTCATAGCTTCAATATTATTTATATTGCGATTTCTTTTGACATTGCAACATGATTTGTATCTTTGCCATTGGTCTAAAAAATACTAAAGATAAGATTCTACGATTTGAAGTTACGTATGTTTAAAAAGTTTCCTTTTTTACAGAGCGTTATCCCCGATTGCTTTAATGGTCGGCGCAGGCGTCACATTATATTATTACCTCATCTATGAGTTTACTAAGCACAGAGGCATTTTTAGCTTTTCAAACTCAACTAAACTAAATTGAAGGGATACTCTTATCAAAGCCAAATGTTTACTTTGTTCATAAGTTAGTAATACAGTTTTAAAATTGTTCCTGTTATTTTTTTATAAGTTCGTATGACAATAGCTTAGGAAGTAATATTTTTTATTTACTTTTGTTACATTTTAAGTTCACTGCATTTTTACAGGCTTTTCTTTTTATAGATACTTAAGTTATTATTATATACAAACTTAAATTGGTTATCTTTAGAATATAAGTTTCATCTGGTTTATAAATCTGTTAATATTTTATTTCCAAAATCAAACAATAGAAGCTCAGTGTATACCCAATTTTACTAAATATGTCTTGACCTAGTGGGAGCAACGAAAATTAAACTGTTAGTAATGCACACACGCATTGAGATGCCTTTCTCAAAAGTCCTGAATGGTGGGATGAAGCTCCCATAGTAAGTAGGATTTCTAAATAGAAGTGACGTGTTCTAAGTTAAGTAGAATTTGTTTTGTGAAAATTTGCATGTTTATCTTTTATGAAAAGACGCCAGATGTTCTTATATATTTCGGCAGGTAAATATATCCGTAGGCCGTCACCTACATTATTGACATTTCGCCGGTGATGAAAAATTATTTAAGAAATAAGTTCATATTTCGACTTAACCTAGGATGTAACAGGTCTTGAGCACTTACTCGTTATGGTAAATTAATAAAATATAGTAAAGAAAGTAATGTTAGGAGAAAGTATGCTGCCAAAGGTTACCATTTTGTTAAGCTCGTTGCACTCAAATCTCTTGTTTGAAAGGAAACTTTTTAAACTTATTTATTATACTTTCAGTTTTTGCATTCTTTTTCTTTTTTAATTAAGTTTTATACGTACTTTTTAAGGAGATCGTTTTGTTTTTTCAGCGCTCTGTTATCTATTGCCTTAATGGTCGGTGTATTTTTGACTGGACATTATCTTGTCCGCTTGGATGCTCGCAACAATGATGTTCCCTTTAGGAATTTGACTGGATTAGGCTGAAGAATTGCCCAGATCGAGATAAAACCCTAAAATGAAGTCCGTCTAATTTTGTGAGATGTTTCCTACTAATTAACTGAACTGAGATTTTTTGTAAATTTGTGAGTTATGCATAACCTTGAATAACTGGACTGTTCCGATTGTAGATTTTATTATAATAATAATTTAGTCCAAGATTCATATCGCAAAAACAACTTGCTTTCAACTAGTGTTCTTATTTCTAACACTCATTTTAAACGATTATCTCCATTCTAAAGGTTCCTATCCGATTAATGTATGTAATAGATTATTTGGTCGTCGTCACACCAATATTTACTATGGACAAACCATTTTGTTCGGAATCTATAGTTTTACCTCACATAGCAAACATAGGTTTGATGACGACGAATATTGTTTGTTATAATGTAGTAGTAGCTAAATGTAATTACTTAAGTATGTACATAGTAACTGTTAAAGAATTAAGAGAAAGTAAAGATTTGGGCTCAATGGCGTGCCATTGGAGAGATCTTAATCCAGCAGTGGATTATGGTAGCCTGATCATCATCAGGCTGGTGAAAGATTTGATAAATCGCAAAACGAGGTCGATTTTCGACTTAACTACATGAGAGAAAAGCACGGCGGTTTAACACGATTATACTTGTAAAATAAATTGCTAGGTCATGCTGTTAAAAGATGTATGTCTTTGAGTTTTCAAAAGTCTTGTCTACATCTATGAAATTATATTCAAGAGATAGATGGGTATTAAATACCATTGGTTGCTGCATACTCCCACACAGAATCTATCAATGATGATATGAAAAAAAATGATAAACTTTAATTCAGTATGTTTGGATTAAAAATGAAAGGTGCTGTGCACAGTCGGTTATTGCCGGAACGGTGTCAGCAGAGTGTCATGCAGTATCGAGCCGACTATTTGGTATATCAATATGGGTTCTGTTTGGGCTTATCAATATTTTCGATGTAATGACATGTTAATGAGACGGCTATTTTTCATTCCGTGGAGTGGCGTACCATCTTGTAAAATAGTTTTAAGAAATTACGTACTGTTTATTAATGCAGTACATAATTATAATGATATCTGTATAATTGTGTAATAAACTTTACAACAGTATCATGTTTATTATTTTTAGTTTTTACTTAGTATTTCCATTGCCGCCAGCGGAAATACATAATTTGTGAAAATATCAGCTTTCCAGCTATAACGGTTTATAAGATACATGGATGCCTTGTGACTGACAGACGGGTCCCGTTTTTTCCTTTTGGTTACGGAACCCAAAACAATGAGTTAAATACATACTTACGGAAGGCAAATTAGACACAGTTTCGCGAAAACGTATCACACTGTAACATAATTCGATTTTCAATTAGTACCTAACTTAGATCACGCAGTGCAGTTTGAGGACAACTTAATGAATCCCTATAGCATTAGATGGTAGATATCAGGAGGCACTTAACAGGTCGGCAGCTGAATCTCAAGAGTGAAATAGAAGTAAAATAAAGACCACTAACCCTCAATTCATTAGGTGAAAAAGACGTAATTCACCATAAAAAATAAATTAGCGGGTCTTAACCGCGTACAATTAACTTATTTAAGATATAAATATCTATTTGGTTCCGACATTTCGCTCGTCTTGCACCGAGCGTGGTCGCGGTTATCAAGAGCACGAAAAAGGAACCAGATGAGGATCACCTCATCTGGTTGAATAGTGACTCAACATCAAAACCCACCATCAGGTGGGTTTTGATGTTGAGTCACTATTCACCAATGTTCCTGTTCAAGATTGCCTTGAGGTCGTACAAAGGAAATTAAGGGAAAACGGTCTGTCTGATGAATACACAGTTCTACTTAAGAATTGCTTGGATGGTAACTACTTCTTATATCGTGGACAACACTACCTCCAGATCGCTGGAGTGGCGGGTCTTAATTGCTCCACTTATGATCCCGGGTCCTTTAAGCGGGGCGTGAAAAAGCTTTACTCAAGGCCGTCAAGGTGAGGGCCATCATGCCATAATTCCATGCTGGCTGCTGGGATAATGGCCATCACTATGGGACTTCACTGACTGCTTAACATCAGGCAGCATGGAGTCAATTTGTTCGGCAGAAAAAAAATGTGGCTATGGGTAGCCCTATAGCACCGGTAATGGCCAACATCTGGATGGAGCACTTTGAAGAATCCATAGACATGCAGGCATCAAATGTGAAGCTATGGAAGAGGTATGTCAACGATATCTTCTGCATCATGAAGGGAAACCAGCAAGACGTGGAACAATTCGCAGACAAATTGAACTCCATACATCCGAACATCCGATTCACATACGAAATGGAGATAGACGGATCGTTACCCTTTCTCGACGTTAAAGTGACAACGAGAGATAATGGTACCCTTGGACACACTGTATATAGGAAACCGACACACACAGACAGGTATCTTAACGCGAACTCGCACCACCATCCGCGACATTTGGATTCCGTTGTGTCTTCGTTAGTGAACAGAGCATATGACCTGTGTGACCCTGAACAGTTAAATCGTGAGCTGTCACATGTTCAGGAGGTACTTAAGCGCAACGGATACAAGAAGAAGATACTCCGTCTGAAGAGGAAAGATCGTAGACCTGAAGTAAGCAGTACTCAAGAAATACTCCATCAAGACTGTATACAGTCCGCTCACTACGATAGCACACAATCTGCGTACCCCAAAGGATGTCATTCCTCTCCAAACACCTGGCGTCTACAAAGTCGATTGCACAGCTGTGGTAGTTCATATATCGGGCAAATTAAGCGTACAATCGCTGAAAGAGTAAAGGAACATATCGCAGCTGTAAAAAATCGACATATTAATACGTCAACTATAGCTGAGCATTTGTTGGAGTCTGGACCAAACCACTGGATAGAACTGCATCAACCAGAAGTCTTATCCACCGATCGTCACTATTACTCCAGGATAGTACGTGAAGCGGTAGAAATCAAGAAATATAACAATTTCAACCGGGAGGATGGATATAGATTATCGGCTACTAGGAATCCAGTCATCAGCAAATGTAAACGCGATTAAGACCCGCTAAATTATTTTGTATAAAGTGTGTAACAACGTAATAAAATACTTTTAAAAACCTTGCTTCCGAATGCTAAATTGAAATCTAAGTTCTAAGAAATGAATTTAAAAGACAACAACCGCACTACGCATACAACGCACATACTACTAACGGATATAAAGTACACCCAGACTAGACATCACAATAGGCTAGTTGACAAAAAAAAAATTTATAAGTCCGTCCTTTAGATTATTCAAAAATAAGCAATACGTATTTTTTTATTTGTAAATTAAACCAAAAATGACCAAGATATAGCTCATTAAAGTTACGTATAACGTCACGCCGTGCTGCATTTTTTCGCACTAGATGACGTCACACGTAACTTTAATGGGCTATATCTTTGTTATTTTTTATTTAATCGTAAAAAGAAAAAATACGTGTCCAATATTTTTTTATAATCTAAAATACGGACTAAATAAAATGTAATTATTTTGACCCTGGAAACTACCCTATTTGTGCATCATACAATATGGTTTCTCGTATGGGAATCGAACCCACTAGCTTTGACTAAGTAGATATTCAGCGGCGAAACAGCTACTATATACACTAGGTTGTTGTGCAGTGCTACAATCATCTGATGTTTTCTAACAAAAAAAATCTATTGTCATCATCACAGGCGCAAAAAATATTATAACATACTGTACCGTTCAAAATGGCACACCCAGGCTCGTTTTCCTCACTAAACTAACGCAAAAAATTGCAGTGAAAATAGCACATGTAGTAATATTTTAAAACAGCTAAAACTAGATTTGAATAAACTTTTTAATGAAGTTCACACACTCATGGTTATAAAAAGCTTTCCACATTCAAACTGAAATTGTTATACAAAGGACTGTGGGCACGAAAATAATGGGTGTTTCAGTGTATGAGGACTATTATAGTAAGTGTGTGAAAACCTAACAGCTTAAAAGAAAAAAAATATATAACTGGTTTTTGCTGGTTATTATATTTTTTTATCACGAATAACTTTTATACTGCCAGTAACATCAGCAAATTAAGTGAAAGTCACCTCTTTGTACAGCTAATATTCTAAAACATCCTTGCGTGAAGCAGACAAAGAGAAAAATTTATTCTATCAGCCAGATTCGCAGATAACTTTATTATCTATTAGACCAACCAACAATAGGTCTAGTAATTAATGGTATGTCAGGAGAGGAACAAATACCTTGCCCTGCCGCCTCTGCCGGGCTCCTGTTAACATAGCAGGTCTAAGAAATGCTAGCTTGATATTGAAAGAGATCATAATATACGTGCCACCAGACCACCAGATATGTCAAAGATCGGGCAAAGTGGATGAAGAACAGCCTGGAAGCGGACCCTATGGCTCCAAGTAAAAGGGCATGGATCGCACTACGATGATGAATGATGTTTTTTATATTTTTAGGGTTTTGTACCTCACAAGGTAAAAAAGGAACCCTTACAAGATCACTTTCTTGACCGTCTGTCTGTCTGTCTGTCCTTGTGTCACCACCGATTTTTCCAGGAATTGGTAGACCTAGCAAATTCAAATTTATCCCAGATACTGAGGTCTATAGTTCCTATTTGGTATATAAAAATCAGGGTCCTGGGTCAACCCGCTAAAAAGATATGGTCAAAATTAGATTTTTGCGAAAACTTGTAAGTACCAAAATAAACCTTAATTTTCAAATATTTTTAATTTTCGGAATTTTCTCTTTACTTGTGCTGTAAGACCTTGGTTTTAACCAAAATTGACAATTCTAGGTCAATCGTAAGTACCCTATAGGTTTTGGGTCGAAAACCTATATGGTAGTTCCCGTTGAACTAGAATCACGAAATTTGGCCAAAAGCAGGTTTTTGCAGCACAAATAAATGAAAAATTACAAAAAATAAAGAAAATGGAAAATTTAAGGGTGTCCTCATACATACATAGTAGAATCCATTTAAGATAGTCCTCTAAGTTGTATGGGCGCTCATACAGATTTAGAGGACTAGCGTAATTAGCACCAACCTCAATTATGGTAAAATGCGTACGGAACCCTCGGTGCGCGGGTCAGACTAGCTCTTGCCCGAATTTTTTTATAGACTCCCTTCTGTTTCCCCTAAGGGGTAGGCAGAGGTGTAATATTACACCTACATTTCGCCATTATGATTTTGTAGGTCCCATGTAATAGGAGGCGAGCCTATTTCCGTTATCGGGCACTTTGGCAGACTCCGTGCTGCTACGGAGAATTTGGAAAAACTCAGTAACACTTCTTGCCTGACCCAGGAATCTAACCTGAAACCAATAGAGATGTCAAAGATAAGGCAAAGTGATCGAATCAGCAGACGCATACGCTTGTCACTGGACCACAGAGCTAGTCATCCTACAGTAAATTACCTACTTTCCAGTAAAAATATGAAATTATTCACGTTTCATTAAGGTAATTAAAAGTGTCTCCGTCACTGAAAATAAATATTTTTCAAACGACCTTTACAAAGACGACATATTTGTGATGGCCTGTGTGAAATGTCATATCTAGAAAAGACTACATGAGAAACGGCTTTATCAGAAATTTTCCAGTCGGTTAATTCTACCTCTCGCATCAGTAAAAAGAATAGTTCTCAGAAGGACATCATGTTTATATTTCAAATCCAAAAGAATAATTGAAGTTATTATTTATTTTTTATAATATAATATTAACAAAAGTTTTTACAAACATATGTACCTATGACGTATTTTAGGTTAGGAAGACTTTATAATATTTTTATTTAATAAACTTTTTTCACAATAAAAATCATGTACATAGGCGGACTTAATGCCGATAGCATTCTCTAAGGGTCGGAACATATCTGATGGAAGATGCGTCGAACGTATCTTCGGTCGCGTCTATTCCGTCAAATGAGTCGGTATACATCTGACGGAAAATGCGTCAAGCGTATCTGCAGACATTCGCAAAAAGCGTGGCTATAATTATGCACACTATCAGTTTGTTCGTGCAAGGCCGCACTCAGGGCAGCTCAATATTTTACTGTCATATTCTTTTACCTAATCATTTTTCGTGTTCCCTGATGTTATGTAGTCACTAAAGTCCTGTAGTTATTTACATTGCAATTAGAGTTTGACTCTTAAAAATATGTCGGACTTCAGAGAATTTTTATAGTAGCAAACAAGCGTTATTTGAATATATAGGTTTAGAGGTTCAAAAATAAAAGACGATGATACGATTTGGTTCCGGTTTTTAACAAAATTTTTACGAATGATATAGAAGGGGTTCCAGTTGCAGCGCATGACACAAAATGTTTTCTATGTAGGTATGTATGGAAATTGTTCCCGTGGACCTTTAGCACCACATACCTAAAAATTTACTAACGATCCAAGCTAGCAGGTATGCGTACACTCATAGCACATACTATAGTCGTATTTTTAATTAGACGAAGTCAACTGACGTTTACTGTGTTGTCAGTTTATGATGAAATAAAAATAGTGTTGTGACAAAGTGAATGATTGAAAAAACTCTTGAATGAATGAAATTGCCTCGATTGTCTAGTGAATAGTTAGTGTGCCGAACGGCTGATATCGGGTACAGTGTTCGAATTTTAGGCGTGCTTTGTACATACCAACGAGTTTTCGAAGACTATGTTCCGATAGTATTTACTTATACTGAATACCGAGTGTTTTAAACATTAAAGAAAACATTGCGAGGAAACTTGTACACGCAGCTACTCCATTTTTCAGGAGTGATATGATGAAGTCCTTTTTCAAAAAGTTTTTTGTACTTCTGTCATTTTGAAGGTTTTGTTATTTCTTGCAACATATCCTTTAGCCTGCGCCCATACCAACTCAATTGGATTGAGCTCACAGTGGTATGGGGGCAGACGTCAAACAATTATCCCATGCTGCGCTGCCATCTCGTCCACAACATCCTTATCGCAATGTTCTTTTTTGTGCTGCCATACAATGTCTATAAGAGTAACTTTAACCATTGTTGCGTCGAATGAAATATTTTTGCTCGTTAGCCACTTTTGTATTCTAGGTTTAGTCCAAGACATTGTAGGCAGCGATTATCATTATCCATCACTACTACGGAAATTGGTTTAAAGGGGAATTCTTTTATAGTTTGAAATGATTAACTATTCACACTCATTGTTCGTTCATCTGATTGAACGAGAACTAAACGCATCACTATTACTTTAAATATGGCACCATTATTTTACAAAGTGACATTAGCTACTGTCAGTTGGCTTCGTCTAATTAAAAATACGACTATAATACTACATTGTTCTACACATTTCGTTTCTGAAAAATAAGTAAGGTCTAGCGGCCCTGGAATCTTACTCTATAACGCGTCACTGAAAATCACCGATCTGGGAATGACATGGATGTGGTATGTCCAATACCTACGAATTTAGCGTGCATACCTACGAAATTAGCGTGCATACCTACGAAACGTTGGGCAAATAAAATGGCTGCCATTTGGGTTGTACTCCAGAATGGAATCGATATCGTTATGGAGCCAGTTACAGGAAAATAATTCATTTTTGTAGTAAGTTACTTTAGTTAGTTTAAAACTTTTGCCAGATTAGTTTATTCCATAATGCAAATGTGGGTGAACATGGCAAAGCGAAAGTCGAACCTTGAATCAAACATGTAACAAACTATTCTCTGGTAGCCAATATCGATACTGTGTCGCTGAGAAAGTACCGGACATGAATGGCACCATAAATACGTAATGAAACACACAGCCTGAAGCACTGATTCATCTGGTTTTTAGACATATTTATACACAAAAACAAAATGTTTGATATACAACGATTTTACAGCAGATGTACCACAAAATATGGCGACAGTGGCACGAATGACATTTCTAATAAAATATCATCATGATTAATTTATTCAGTAAAATATGGCTGTCTCTTTTTTCTGACAGGGATATCCCTAAGACAAATCGAGACTGTGTTTGGCGGCTTTATGTCGATTTCGTATATATGTGTATAATGTAATTTTGCTTTAGTACTATTTGCCCTCTCCACGTATATTCCTTACTCAAAGGTCAAAATTCAGGTGGTGCGTGGTGCGCGCTACGTCGACGGATAATGCGTTGACGGAAACGGAACAGACGCTGCCTGTACGCTCGACGTACTAACGGTTCATCGGTCAGGTGTGAACGGATGAACATTTTTCTATATATTTGTATGTTTTGGCGTTACGCGAAATATATACACGTTATAATACGCGACGGATCTTCCGTCAGATATGTTCCGACCCTAACAGTCAACCTAGGGTGATGCAGAGAAGTCAGTTAGTACTTTAGTAGGTGCGTTCCGAAGTAAAAAATATAGTTTATTCAATTAAAAAATATCGTTACAGTATATTCATATAATAAAATAAATACATGTATGTATATATAATATATTATAATTATATACATTAGATAAATAAATGTAAAAATACATAAATAAAATGTCTCAAGGTGTTTAAGATATTGCCAATTGACCCAAAAATTGCTCACGAACTTTTGCCTTAAAAGAAATCCGATTTTTACTGATCCTGATTTATTGTGGTCTGAGCACAAGTACTTTAGATAGGAATCTTAACATCTAGGATTGTTAACAATTCTTCGACTATTCTTACGTCACAGGCACTTACAAACATTTAAACGACGGATACAATACACTCAGAATTAAAACAACAATTTGCGAATCTTACAAAGTGTTATCTTCTGTGGATTTCGAACCCATATCACTCGACGCAGTGTCAAGCTGTGAGGCCTGCGCCTAAACCACTACATCATACTGTGCAAAATAAAAACAACAAACATAAGTAAACATTTTTACATAACATACTTTTTAGGTTTCCGCAGCCAAAACTGCCAAAAAACGGAACCCTTATAAATTCACAAATTCACTTTGTCTGTCTGTACGTACGTCACAGCTATTTTGTTTTTCTACAAATACGCCCTTAATAACTTTATTTCATGATGGCCGTTCCCCGAAATTGCATCGCGCTGCACAACGTTATTCCACGAAATTATCGAGACGCAACGTGGTGACTTTAATAGTAATACTCTAGGGGTGGCCGACATGTTCCGAAAAATTGTCAACATGAGGGTTTATATTTAAAACAAGAATATTGAGTAACTGTATAGTACTGTGCATAGGGTTCCCACCAAGTACTTAGGGTCCCAAGCCAACCTCACCTGCAAGTGGTGCACCTGCCGATCAACGGACGAGGCTCTGGCAAACAAAATATCCCGATAAGCGGCAATAGGCTCGCCACCTTTTACGTGGGATCAAAACACTGGCGAAAAGTGGGCGTTTAATATGCCTCTGCCTACCTCTTCGGGGAAACAGGCGTAAGTCTATGTATGTATGTATGTGTATAGTACTGTTTAGCTTAGTATGTAATATTCGAAATATTACAGTAAAGATTTACTGTTATTTGTAAGATTGAAGCAACGTTAAGCTGTCACCACCACATAATAAAATTAAGGTGATTCAAACAGTAGCCACGTCGTTTATGGTCTGGCTGTTGTGGGTTCGACCGTATTCGAAACAATACTTTGGCTAATACAACTAATATACCAATAGTGGGTTTGACTCGGAGTATAATTCTTTATATCCATTGAAACTGTTATTTTGAAAACAAATGGTCGGCTGGTAGTATAGCTAATAGTATGTCGAATCTGGTGATACTGGAATGCGGACCCCGGGCTCCAATGTCTGTAGAGTGCCCTAGGTCACGAGATTTTTTCCTAGTGCGGGAGCCAACATTTATAAAAAAATCTATGGGTCACATAAATATTATAAAAAAATATACTTAGAATGAAAATCACGATAGCACTATCATGATTTAAAAGCCCTTCTTGTTTTAAAAACGATTATAAGCATTTAGCACTTACTGTATTAAATAAATAAATACTAAATATAGGTATCTAGTAAACTTACAACACTACATAAGCTAGACCAGTCATATGAAATAAATCCTAATCTCTGCTTTAGAATTAATTACTAAAAATTTTCCACACCCCTTTAGCGTGAGTGCAGTTACCAATGAATTCAACCAATTAAACTTTAAAACTAATATTGGTACGGACTGACACGCGCATTTTCGTTAATTCGACGGTTCTGTATGAGGAGCTCAAATACAGACCATAAGTGGTGATTCTCATGTTTAAATTCATTTGCTAAGCGCGCGTGTAATGATGAATTCACTGAATGAAATAAGGGTATTACTATTTTTTATTGATGGTATTTTTCATTGGCATATTTTAGTTTTTAATTTTCTGGGTTACGTAGCTACCTACAAAAACTCATATAAATAAAAATAAAATAAAATAATCTTTATTTCGGATAAGTAACATCCATATGGGTTAGTAAACAAAAAGATTACTTATAACTATGTTAGTAAAAAAACGAAATATCTTTCAACTTATTATTTGGAGACCAGGTTATTGTTGAAATGAATGCACCTTTTAACAACATCACCTAAGGAGAGTCATACCTCCCCGAAATGGTCTTCAGGATGGAGTTGGAGATCCCCTGCACTCTGTAGAGCAAGGAAGCTGATTTCTGTCTGATGATGGCGTGGAAGCCATCGACGTGTGCTTGTGCAAACATACCTGATGCACTGTAGAAACGAGGCAGCCCCATCAACATCCTGAACCCGTTATTATATTGGATCGCCCGTAGGGCGCTAATAGCCCGCTGAGTATAGTTGGTCCACAGGCTGCACGTATAAAACACTTGGCGATAATCTTTAAAAAGCGTTATTTTGACTGCCCTACTACAGCGTGAAAACCTGCAAACCAACATGTTACATCGGACTGCCAGCGCCCTACGTTCCCTCTCAATTCATCTAATATAATTCCACTCATATAATAGTCCGTCCTTCCGTCCATCTGTCCGTCCACGGTTTCACGCGGCAACTATAAGCACTAGTGACCTGATGTTTGGCATGGTTAAACTTTATGACCACACGGAAAAAACTGTACAGTGAAATAAAAACTTTTTTTTTGCAATTTATGCGTACGTCTCATAAACCTAAATGGGATTTTTAAATTCTATTTTAATTCATCAAATCCATTGCTCAGTCAAACTAAAACCTGATTAGAGCCCTTGGCAATATCACTTCGAAACGACGAGGGAGCCAAACTACGGACTGGACAAGTAAACTACAGGCTCCCATTGACAAGTAGCGCCTAACGAGCTAGATTTCTTCAATAAGCACTGGATTCAATAAGAAAATAACAGAAAAAAAGTCTGTTATTTAGAAAAAGAAAAAGAAAATTCTGTCGAGTGAGTCGAAATATTTTATCCAAGACACTTACACTACATTGCTTAGAAAAGGAATGCTAGAATTGAGAATAAATCTTCAGCTATTCTAGGTAATTTAGTTCTATGTTTCTTTACTAGGTTTCATATATTTTCACTTAGATTTAATTTATTTTTGACGAAACTTCTCGTTTTTATTTGCTATTTATTTCTAGCCGTAGTTTCTTGAGTGATGAAGTTAATATTATGGCTTGCTTTTACGTTAGTTTTTCCCTGAAACTAATTTAGTTACTCACTTTATTTTAGCGCTATTATTTTATAAAAAGTATTCGGCTACCTTATAAACTGCTCCCTCTTTATTTAATATCTTGGAGATAATTAAATAGTGCTCGGTTCAGCTCATGCAAAATTTATATTTCATATTGGAGTAAAATTGTTTTCATAGCTCATTTTATTTTATGAGTCGAACTAAATTTACGCTAGCCGATGATCAGTTTCGATCTATTGATGTTAAGCTGTTAGCCAGCACGAAGATTCATCATCAGACACGAGACAAAATATTTAGGCCATTACTGATAGTTTTATTTTATTAATGGATAATATAATTTCGACCTCTGAGAAATACACGCTAAATCCAAAAATAATATCGATTTCAATGGACTTATTAATACATTGAATCATCATCAGCTTCTTACAGTCCACTGCTGGATACTTATATGATACTCAAATGGCACGCCAATGAGCTTGATTTTAGACTCTGCGTGTCAAGGTCTACGTTGTTAAGTTGTCTATTATCAAAGGCCTACTATCCCTACTAATAGGTATATAATATTATAAATTCAAAGATGTGTACGTATGTATGTATGTTCCGTTTGCACGCTAAAACGGCTGAACGGATTTTGTTGAAATATAATGAAATAAATTGAAATATAATAGAGATACATATATTGGACCATGGGGACAGACATTGGCTACGATTAGTTGCAAAAAATAAACTGGGAGTGTACAATCACTCCCAGTTTCCCAGTCGGGAGGGTAGATGTTTGTACGGCACAAATTTACCTCTTGAAAGAAAAAACGCATGCGCTGTAATAATTAAGTGCTACTCATGTGCTATCGTATATCTGTCAGTACTGTCACATCATACATATTGTCATATTGTGCATGGTAATACATTGTTAGCATCTATCTATCTATCGTCACGCCTGTCTCCCATTAGGGTAGGCAGAGACTATGAAACGCCAAATGCTCCGGTTAAAACACACCTCTTTCGCTTCCTCGATATTCATTAACCTCATCATACATGCTCACCGGTTATGGGTACTTTTAATTTGGCCCTTTTTTAGTACGTCACCTATTTGGTCGGCGTACGTCCGTCTTGGGCGTCCACTACCGACATCTCCATTCATTCTTACATGATACTTTTCTTTCATATTTCTTCTTTCATCCATCCGTTCCAAATGTCCAAACCATCGCAACATTCCTTTTCAATCTTTATCACTACATCTTCTTTCAGACCACACTTCTCTCGTATCACACTGTTTTCCACTATATCTATCAGCCTTACGCCGCAAATATTCTCAATGCTCTCATTTCCACAGCATTGATTCTACTTTCATGCTTCTTCTGCCATACCCATGATTCGCTACCATACATCAGCGTTGGCGTCAAAACTCCCTGCAGTACAGCAAGGCGAGCCTTACTTGGGATAATTTCGTTACTGATGATGGACTGTAAGGCGCCATTCACACTATTTCCTGCATACACTCTCCTATCAATTTCCCTCACATTTACCATCTGTCGTAAACATAGACCCTAAATACACAAACTCATTCACTTGTTTCACTTTTTCATCTCCTATCATTATGTTGCATTCAGTTATACTGTCTTCTCTCTCTATGACCATGATCTTTGTCTTGCTTACATTCACTTTCATGCCCTTCTTCTTATACGCCTCATTTATTACGGTGACCATCTGCTGTAAATCAGACACTGACGACGCAAAAAGAACCTGATCATCAGCGTATAACAGGGCCTTAAACACAGATTCACCCATGCTTAATCCACATTCAGACTCTTTCAGATCGGTCAAACAACTGTCCATAAATAGATTGAACAGCCAAGGAGACGCTACACATCCCTGTCTAACACCAAGATCATGTTAAACCAGTCCGTGTAGGCCCCGTTTATTCTGACACAGGCATTTGAATTCAAGTGCCCGTATCAGACTGCTGCTCACTCCATACACAGAAAGTGTTGACCAAAGTTCATCCCTCACCACTCGATCGTAAGCCTTTTCCAGGTCAATAAAGGCGCAGAAAACCTTCTGGTGTTTACTTAAGATTTTCTCTGAAATGCACCTTAAGGAAAAGACTTGATCCGTACATCCCATTCCCTTTTTTAAATCCCGCTTGCATATCCCAATTCTTACTGTCCGTTTTAGAAATCACTCTTTCAATCAGTATCTTTGCATACAGTTTGCCAACAACACTCAGGAGGCTTATACCGCGATAATTTTTGTATTCCTGCTGTTACCCTTTTCCCTTGTACAGTGGCACAATTATGGCCTTGTTCCAGCCACCTGGTACACGACCGGACCGCCAGCATTTATTGAAAAGTAGGTACAGCAGGCTTGCGGTGACCCCTACCTTGAGCATTTCAGCAGATATCCTGTCATATTCCGCAGCTTTACCCGTTTTCATACTTTTCATTACATACCGTATCTCTTCCATACTTATATTACTTTCACAATTATCTTCCTCATTTGCTACTATATTTCTAGTTTCACTTTCTCCTCGTTCAAACAAATTCTCAAAATACACCTTCCACTGATCCAAAACTTCCCCATGCTCTCTTTTAATTATTTCCATTTACATCCCTTATCACACCAACTTTCGAGTCTCCTGCTTTGCCTTGGTTAGCATATATAAACTAATAATTATATAATACGCTTAAACGCCTGAAATAATTTTCTCTATTAATATTATAAATGCGAAAGTGATTATAGATATAATATATTGGACATGTAGGTACATGAACATGGCGTTAACATTTGACTGTATGCAAGGTGATGTTATTATGTAGATAATACAGGATCTTGTACAGGATACTGACCGAGTTACTTTGTACCCTATAGAGTTTCTGAACTCTAGAATAATGTTACCTCAAATTTAAGTCACGCAAAGCCGCGGGCAAAAGCTGGTTGGTAATAGAACAGCATCCTCAAGGAGTCTGGAACTTCTGGAGCTCAAATAGACTTAAGGCACTCAATGACGCTCAGTTCTTGGTAATTTGATACAAAAGAAATTGTGGTGGTTACCTTATTAATATGTATAACTGTTTTACTGCTGGACATAGGCCCCTTCTCACAATGAAAAAGTTTTGACCATTATCCACTTCACTGGCCAAGTGCGTGATGTCAGACTCCAATATCTTTCGAAAATATTACGGAGAAATCTCAGACGTGCGGGTGCCGCGCGATATTTTCTTTCAGCGTTTAGCAACTGATAATTAATAAAGATAGGTACTCCACTCATTGTAGTCTTTATTATTTTATTAATAAATTAATACTGATTTATTGGAGATAGCTTTTGGCTGCTGCTTCGCACGCGTAAATTAAGATTATATATAATATTTTCTACCAACACTCTCAAGGCCTACCTAACCCTAGCCTCCTCAAGGGGCATACATAGCAAATTTAACCTTCTTGCACCCAGTAAGTTTGTCCTGTAATGTGTCTATCAGTCAGTCAGTAACGAAAAGATGTTATATACACAGATTGAAGTGAGTCCATTGAAAGAATAAATGTTTTTACACAAACTCTGAATCCCTTTTCCACCCTCTTAGGGGAAAATTTCCAAAATAAATAGCTTTGTGTTCACTAACGTCATTTTCGGATCCAATAAACAAAGTATGAAGTTAATCCCTTGAAGGCATGAAAAGTTCTATGCAAATTATGACTCCCCTTTTTATCCACTTAGGGTAAGAATTTCAAAAAAGACTTTCTTAGTGTTCACTTACTTCATTTGAGGAACCAATAGGTATACAAAGTTTGAAGTTAATCCATTGAGGGAATAAAAAGTTTCATACAAATTCCGACAACCAGTTTAATTCCTTTAGGGCAGGAATTTTCAAAAATCCTCTCTTAGTGTGCCCCCCACACCTCAAGGAACATACATGCTACATTTTATCTACTTGCACTCAGTTGTTTCGGTTGTAGCATGTCTGTTAGTCAATCAGTTACACAAGGATTTTATATACAGACAGATTATACAAATAATAGTACATTGTTCACCGAGGGAGGAAAGGAACCGATTACTAGCGAGGGAGCAGTTTGTGGCCCGAAGGCGCAGCCTAGGGCCACAAAACTCCCGAGGTACGAATGGAACTTTCACCCGAGTGCTACACAGTGCTTTATACTACACCTGTGAGGAACATTTAAAGACTTGTATTGTAGAAAGTATTTAATAATCTTAATATATAAAATCCTTGCGTTACTGACTGACTGACAGACACGCTACAGCGGAAAATATCGGGCGCAGGAAGCTGAAATTTGGCATCTATGTTCCTTGAGGACCGTAGAGGTGCACTAAGAAGAGATTTCTCGAAATTCCCACGGGATCGGCCAAAACGGGTCAATTTAAAAAATTGCAGGCGTAGCTGCTGGCGTCTTCTAGTATGAAATAATTGGTCATAAGTTTGGTTGTAGTTTTTCTTCGATTTATCCGGTAGTAGGTTTAAAACAGCTGTTTCCGCAGATGCTTTTAAGTAAGGCGGCGTCATTTCAACATCATTTTCACTGCTAGAAGTCGACATTTTACTTTATTTTTAAAATAAAATCAAAACGTAAGACACCATGTAAGACACAATTTAGCTTAGAATTTGACCGATATTTCGCGCTTCTTTTTTTTTACTCTTCACAAAAGGATGTCAGTGGCACGGAGATTACATATTTAAATTATATGAAAACTCCTTGGGCAGGCGCGCGCCATAGATAAGATAACACATGGGAAATGAAAATTCATACAACTTTCTCTCACGCTAAAACTTTAACAAACGTTAACGTTAGAAATGGATTTTCATACATTTTTTCCTCCAGCTTATTCAGGTCAAGGAAAAGACTAACGTTCTCTTTTCATTTTCAGGGAATATTGACTACTGTTCCGAACAGGTGTAGTATAAATAATATTTGACTGCCTCCGTGGTACAGTGGATAGCGTATGCGTCTGGTAAACGGGAGGTCTCGGGTTTGATTCCCGGTTCGGGCAAAAGTATTACTGAGTTTTGCCGAATTCTCAGTAGCAGCACGAAGTCTGCCAATGTGCCCGGTAACAGCAATAGGCTCGCCCCCTATTACGTGGGACCTGTTATGCAACTTGGTGAAACGTGGGTGTAATATTACACATCTGGCGACCCCTTCGGGGGGTATATACACAGGCGTACATGTGTATTTACAGGCGTGAGACTATAAAAAAAAAACAACTGTCTGTAATCTCAAAATAACTGTATTGCATAGTGTTGCTAACCCTTTTCCAGTATCCCAATGATTTATTTAGTTTTTATTACTGTCTGTTTTTTTTTTCCGGGTAATCTTAAAAATGGCTGAATCGATTTAGAGGTGTATTTTACTAATGTTTCATGAAAACTCTCGAACAAACAATGAAAATTTCATTTAGGCGTAGCTGCTTGCAAAAGCAGAATTAAATTAGTCAAGGCTTCCTTAGCAGTATACATTTGTATATCTCAGCGACATTGTAAAAAAATGTTTAATAAATTTTCCAAGTTCAAAAACCCTTTCTTAGTATTTCAGGTTAAAGTAATGAGAGAAGCCTTGGTCGGCAGTTGGACAAAGCAGATAGGTAACTGATAAAAGCGCTTACCTGCTTAAAATAAATAAAAGTAGCAAAATAACGGTTCTAAGTATTTCTATTGGTCACATAAAGAACCATCCCACATTTTAGTTAGTGATGATGAAGAGCGCTTAGATGAGAGCCAGCCGCATAAATTTAAATTAATGAAAATTTAATGCACATCAGGGAAAAAAACTAGTGAAGGAATTAAAAGATTCATACAAACTCCGACCCCTTTTTGAACTCCCCGTTTTAGTGGTGAATTCACTGACGCCACTTGAGGAACGGATATACAAAGTTTCAAGTGACTCCATTGAAGTTATTTTTGTATTACAAAATGGGACACCATTTTTTAAGCCCCTTCGTCTTCCTTTCTTAAGTGACTTCGAAAACCCCTTTCTTGGTGTTCACTAACGTCATTTGAGGAACCCATCGATATATATATATATATATATATATATATATGTACTAAATGCAGGAACCTGAGTACCGGAGGCCCTATTTCCTATACCATCTCCCTCATCCCACTCCTCATCCTATCCCTTTTCGCAACTCCAAGGGGCGGCCACGCACTTGTGACTCCTGTGGTGTTACTTGTGTCCATGGTTGGAGGTAATTGCTTACCATCAGGCGAACCGATCGCTCATTTGCTGCCTAATACCATAAAAAAACTATATACAAAGTTTGAAGTTAAGCCAATGAAGGAATAAAAAGGTTTCATATAAATTCCGACTCCCCTTTTTAGGGTAAGAAATTCCAAAAAAAAATTTCTTAATGTATACTTAGGTCATTAGAGAATTCAATATACAAAGTCTGAAGTCAATCCACTGAAGTATTAATAAGTTTCATTTAACACACTTTTACCCTCTATCTTACCCCCTGAGGGCAGGAATTTACAAACAAAAAACAAATTCTTAGTGTTCACTATGGTCGTTTCAGAAACCAATTTACAAAGTTTGAAGTCTATCCATTAAAGGAATAAAAAGTAACATACAAACTTTGACCCTCAATCTTACCCGCTTAGGGGTGGATTTCCAAAAAAATAATTTTTAGTGTTCACTATTATCATTTGAGGAACCAACATACAAAGATTGAAGTCAATCCACTGAAGGGCTAATAAGTTTCATACACACTTGGACCCACTATCTAACCCCCTGAGGGTAGGAATTAAAAAAAAAAACTAATTCGTAGTGTTCACTATCGTCATTTGAGGAACCAATGTATAAAGTTTGAAGTCAATCCACTGAAGGAATAAAAAGTTTCGTTTCATACACACTTTGAACCCCTATAGGCGGTCACCCCCGAGGGTAGAAATTTTTGAAAAAATAAATTTTTATGTTCACTATCGTCGTTTGAGGCACCAAAATAGAAAGTTTGAAGTCAATCTATTAGAGAGATAAAAAGTTACATACAAAGTTTGATCGTCGATCTTACCCCCTTAGGGGAGGAATTTATAGAAAAATAATTCTTAGTGTTCACTATCGTCGTTTGAGAAACCAATATACAAAGAGTTTCAAGTCAATACATTAAAGGAATAAAAAGTTACATACAAACTTTGAGCCTCAATCTTACTCTTTTAGGGGCGGAATTTCCAAAAAATAATTCTTAGTGTTCACTATTATCATTTGAGGAACCAATATACAAAGTTAGAAGTCAATCCACCTAAAGAATACTAAGTTTCATTTAACACACACTTTTACCCTCTATCTTACCCCCTGAGGGCAGGAATTTACAAACAAAAAACAAATTCTTAGTGTTCACTATGGTCGTTTCAGAAACCAATATACAAAGTTTGAAGTCTATCCATTAAAGGAATAAAAAGTAACATACAAACTTTGACCCTCAATCTTACCCTCTTAGGGGTGGATTTCCAAAAAAATAATTTTTAGTGTTCACTATTATCATTTGAGGAACCAACATACAAAGATTGAAGTCAATCCACTGAAGGGCTAATAAGTTTCATACACACTTGGACCCACTATCTAACCCCCTGAGGGTAGGAATTAAAAAAAAACTAATTCGTAGTGTTCACTATCGTCATTTGAGGAACCAATGTACAAAGTTTGAAGTCAATCCACTGAAGGAATAAAAAGTTTCGTTTCATACACACTTTGAACCCCTATAGGCGGTCACCCCCGGGGGTAGAAATTTTCGAAAAAATAAATTTTTATGTTCACTATCGTCGTTTGAGGCACCAAAATAGAAAGTTTGAAGTCAATCTATTAGAGAGATAAAAAGTTACATACAAACTTTGACCCTCAATCTTACTCTTTTAGGGGCGGAATTTCCAAAAAATAATTCTTAGTGTTCATTATTATCATTTGAGGAACCAATATACAAAGTTAGAAGTCAATCCACCTAAAGAATACTAAGTTTCATTTCATACACACTGAACCCCTATCTTACCTCCTGAGGGTAGGAACTTTCCAAAAACAAATTCTTAGTGTTAATCGTTGTTTAAGGATCCAATATACAAAGTTTGAAGTCAATCTATTAGAGAGATAAATTGTTACATACAAAGTTTGACCCCTATTTTACCCTCTTAGGGGAGGAATTTCCAGAAAAATAATGCTTAATGGTTACTATCGTCGTTTGAGAAACTAATATACAAAGTTTTGAGTCAATCCATTGAAGGAATAAAAAGTTTCATACAATATTTGACCCCCAGTTTTACCCCCTTAGGGGTGGAATTTCCAAATATCATCTCTAAGTGCTACCCTACACTCCTCAAGGAACATACATGCTAAATTTCATCTTCTTGTGACCAGTAGTTTCGGCTGTAGCCGAAAATCCTTGCGTTACTGACTGACTGACAGACACCTGTCAGTCAGTCAGTAATGCAAGGATTTTATATATTAAGATATCAGGGCTTTGCAAACATACAATCAATGGACAAAAACTACACCCAGACTCGATACAACAATCTATGGACTGGGGCTAGGAGGCTGCTTAAAACATTAGGCCAATCGTGTATGTGTAGTCAATTCGTAATGGACGTGTTTATATTTTGAGGGAACCCAATATATTGCCACGAAACTCTACTGGGATTGTGACTAAATACAGGGTGCTGACTTGCATTAGCAAAATTTTTAAGGGGTGAATGTACTACTATAACTGAATACAAATACATGAAAAAATAAGTCACTAAAAGTTAAACAAAAAATTTTCTTTGAAAATTAAACCGGTGTATTGACCGCCGCCGCCGCTAAGCTGATCAGAATGGCAGGTGCCCAACACACACGAGCACACGTACCTACAGTGACTGCGCGATACAGTCTTTTTTTGCACGATTCGACAGTTTATTCTAATTTACTATCTAAGTAGCATTTAATGAAAATAGGGTCTTATATCATCGGACACAGTTAAAAATAATAGGGTATTTGACTAAAAAAATCGAATTAGTCCGTCAGATAGATTTCCAAAAAATATTGGACACGTATATTTTCTTTAGTCGCGTAAACAAAAATTAAGACGACAAACTTCGCTGAAAACTCGTGTGACGTCACTTGCCAGTACACTTTTTACTGGCAAGTGACGTTACAAGCCCCCACTCTTATACGTTTCTCCATCTTTGATGCGTTTTATCTCCGTATTTTTTTACTGATTCGATAAAACAAAAAATACGTATCCAATATTTTTCGAAAATCTAACTGACGGACTAATTCGATTTTTTTAGTCAAATACCCTATTTTAGGTGAATAAGTAAACTGTCTATATTGTGTTATTAAAATATTTTGCAAATGCATATCAACAGCCTGTATAAGCGACTTAAAATATGATTATTTACACTACAAGCGCTGTGTTTAAATTGGTTTAAACCAAATAAATCATGAGCATGCATGTATATTCGTTTGTACTGACCCACATATCATCACAGAGTTTAAACTTCGGTTAGAGACATGAAATTATACCGTTGTATTAGACAGCGGGTACCTTTTTTGACGCAGGTACCTACTACGGAAGGTATTTTAATACTCATAAGGGGATATTTTTTTTTTAGTAGCCGACGCTGTCCCACTGCTGGGCAAAGGCCTCCCCCAAAGCTTTCCAGGCTTGCTTGTCGAACGCAATTTCGAGCCAGTTCTTGTGGTAGGCGTCTAAGTCATCCCGCCACCTCTTTCGGGGCCGGCCTCGGCGACGTCTTCTATCTTCTGGCACCCAGTGTTTATATTCTTGGCCAACGACCCTCGTGCATACGCAGGCTGCTGCGCTCCATGGCTCCATAGGGGATAACATACGAATTGAAAACTTCATTGAAAATTTAGTGATTCTAAAGCTAGCTAGATGAAAAAATATGAATCGTAAATATTAAGTAAAATAAAATTATACTGTCAGGATGTGTATTAATAGTAAATGCATAGGTATTTTATCAATGCTTACCTTTTTGTTTTTTACCTTAATGGTAGAAACACAAATTACGGTTGATTCTCACCTTCTTGGGGCATGCTGAGGGGTTGTGTATGTCTCCTCTCTGGCGTTAGGGTCTCAGTCACTAAAACACCGCAGTATTTATTATACTTCGATGTGATTCCGCAGTTAGCACACTGGAGACCCTCTAATTCCTGTAAAAAATTGCCTACTCTATAGAGACCGGCAATAAAATTGTATTATGTATGCAACTCCTGGGTTTAAAATTGTTTTTTTTACATTGATTATAAAGGTCTATTGCAAATATTCACATGTTTATGTAGTAAATACTACAGTTTATTCTTTCTGACATATAGAAAAGGATGAATAAAGAAGGAAAACCTTTTTACGTAGGCGTGTCTAGTCCGACCATTTACTCGTGTTAATGTTTGCTAAATCTTTTCCTCCTTTGTCCGAAGATGTGTATGGAAGTTAAGGGTGAAACTTACGTATAGTGGGCAAAATAAATAGTTGGCGTACAGTAAGTACTGCCGTGGATTGGTGGAAATATTCCACAATGGAATAGAGTAAATTAATATTAATCACCCACTCTGACCATGTTTGTCTTTCTGTTAACGATAAATAAATTTTTATGTGGTGAAAACCGCTTTGCGTTGAAAACTTCATGTTTTTCAGAAAATTTGTACTGAAGATCTATAATAATGCATCAATATCTTGTAAACTGATATGTCAAAAATCTCGTAGGTCAGAATTAATATCCTAGCGACTTATAAAAAAGTGACAACCTTTATTCTCTTCTTTCGTTCCTTCAGCCTTTATTATTATTTTTTATATTTCTTCAAATAAATATATCACTGGCTTAGTTAAGGCTTAAAAAATTAAGAAAGCGTTGATGGATGCTGTTTTGCAAATTACTCCACTAGTTCGTAGAACTCGTGAATACGTTACCTTGAACTGTCGTGCAGATTATTGACAGTGGTTACTGACCTAAATCGCCTGTAACCCCTAAATAAAGGACCGACTATATACCAACGTTTCTGCTCGATTGACTAAAGGAATAATAGTGTCAGCAGCTCTATTCAGTTACAACTGTCCGATGAGTCGCTCAGTTTGGCAAACCATTTCGTGTTAAGTCAGTATAGGGCATTTCCTTTGACTGTAGCCAGAGTATAATGCGTATAATCAAGCTTAACATTTTCAGTATTTCCTACACCATAAGAAAGGAACACAGGTCAAAGTACCTAGCTAGACGAGGAGACGTGTGAAAAAGAAGTAAAAACTTATTGCTCTCTTGGTATAACTTTTTGTGAACGATAATAGCTGCTAGTAACAGCCCGGTGTCAATTCCAGAGTCAGCATTATTGCGGTCTACGATTAATATACACCCAAGTTATCCCTAAGATCCCAATAGCCTCGTTTCTAACGTGACGGAAAAAATAGCATAATAAAAGGTTTAAAAGAATAGTATATAATAATATAATATATAATAATTTATTCATCCTCAAAAATACAAAAAAGTACACTGCAATTAGCCTTAAATGGGCTAATTATACCAATTAAGATTAATTGGTATAACTAGCCTAAAGTCTTTTATTTACTTTTACATAATATCATACATGGCTGAATAAACAAGAGTGTACATAAGGCTTAAAAAATAACTATTTGCACCATTGGCAAAAAAATTAAGATTGCGTTATAATTATAATACATCGGCTACCTGCTCGAACTAGGTTATACCTGTGTTTCGAGCTGACGCTTGAATATTACATAATGATCCAAATGACAATTAATATTTAATTGTAAGCTATATTATAACGTAGTCGTAACTAATTAAATTAAGATTTATAGTAAAGTATTATAGACTAATTTATTTAAAATGAATAATACAAATATGAAATACAATTTAGAAATTCAGGTCAGTCAGTAAAGTTACTTATCAGTGCGAAACCACACGTAAAAATACAAAACAAACACGTAAAAATAAAAATATGATTAATATTCTGACAACATTATTAAAGGTCATTTTAAAATGACTAGTAATTTTTCTGTGTCGTCGTAATTAAGCTTTTGTAAATATTCTGATAGTGTTGTATTGCACATTTTATAATTATGACTATATTATTGAGTAATTTATTGAATTTATTATATAAGAACGGGCCTAAAAAAGTGTAAAATCTATTAACAAAGACATGATTCGTATGAGGTGTTGTACAAACTAGGACCTTTCTTCTTCTTTCAAAAGGAATAGGGGAATAAGGGATTTCGGTGTCCTGTTTTAATATAATGTTGAGTATAAATAGTTAGCGCACTGTTAGCACGTTGCATGACAAGTAGAGCTGGTGCGTAGGGAATTTAAAAGGACGAAAAGTAGCAACTTTAAGTATTGCTCTTTGTGCTCGTTCTAGCGGCAAAAGAACTGATTTTGCCGCACCACCCCACGTTGTAATGCAATATGTTAATATGGATTGACACAAAGCTAAATAAACCTGTTTTATTAATTTGTAATCGGCTATGCTACGTAGTTTTTTGAAAATATAAATTAATTTACGCGTTCTCGCACATAAAATATCAATGTGGTTACGAAAATTTAGATTTGTGTCGAGTGTCATACCTAGATATTTAATATTGTCAGTTTTTATTAATGTGGGACAAGTACATGCTAGGTCAGCGTGCATTCCACAGTTGCGTGCATAAATGTGTAGGTTAGTAGGTGATGGATTAGTATTTCTCATTTTAAATAATATGTATTTCGTTTTGTCAATATTCATGGTTAGCAGATTTTGGTGTAGCCAGTTTGAAACAATATTAAAACCATTTTGGGCACGGTCATGTAGCTGCAATAAAAGCACTGTGTCGTCAGCATATGATATTAATATACCATTTCGGACATTTAAGCTGCAAAGGTCGTTTATATAGATGAGAAACAAAGTTGGCCCCAGAATACTAACCTGTGGAATGCCAAAATCACTATTTTTACGTTCAGCACCAACATATTTATCAATTTTCACACATTGATAGCGATCGCTCAGATAGTCATAAAAAATTGCAAGTTGTGTACCCCTTATACCGAATGTCTCGAGCTTGCGCAACAGGATGGAGCAAGATATTGTGTCAAACGCCTTGGCAAGGTCTAAAAAGATTCCCATGGAGTGCATGCTCTTATCTAGACTATTGGTTATGTGCGCCGTGAGCTGATGTACTGCTTGGTTAGTGGACTTTTTTGGCCTGAAGCCAAATTGGTTATTTGAAAGCAGCTTATTATCTTCGAGGTACTTAATCAATCGAATGTTTATTATTTTCTCTAAGATCTTTGAAAGGCTCGTTAAGACTGAAATTGGCCTAATACATTTTTTATCACCGGATTTAAAAACAGGGGTTACTACTGCTTTTTTAAATAAGCGAGGGAAAACTCCTTCGTGTAAGCATAAATTAAAAATATGTGTTAACACCGGCGCAAATATGTATTTGAATTTTTTGATAATATTTTTTGGTGTATTATCCCACCCCACTGCACATACCTCTTTCAAACTACTTATGATACTTATTACTTCATTAACGTCCGTATCCAGCAATACAAAAGAATTTAGCGGTGATGATTGACTCGTTTGCGACGGGAAGCTACTTGGTTTAGGAGTATTTTCCGCTAAAGATCTACCGACGTTGATGAAATAATCGTTTATCTTATCAATTGCTGATATTGGACTTATGTCTGTTGACAGTAGGTCGAGTGGTGTTTCTGTATTTTTACAAGTAAATGTATTGTTTTTTTATAAATTTCCAGACGAGCTTACTGTTTTGTCCTGCCTTTTGCAATTGATTTTTGTCGTTTTTTTTTACGTATTGAATTTTTACGTTTTTTAGAAGATTGTTGCAGACATTTCTGTACCTTTTATATGATACGGATAGTATTTCATTGACAGGTGTCAGTTTTAGTTTTTGATGGAGTCTATCTCGGTGTCTTATGCAACGAACCAAGCCGGGAGTAATCCAAGGTTTTATGTTAGTATATTTTCGAGACGTATGTATAAATGACGTATGTTTTGTTACTGCATCTTGTACTGAGCTTATAAAATATTGAAGAGAGCTATTCGCATCGTTCGAGTTAAAAATGGGTTTAAAATCTATGCTACTTATACTACTTGCGAGGGCTTTCATGTCCACTTTTGCATAGCTGCGTGTGCAATTGTTCCTGGGTGAAGTTAATTTTACGGTCAATAGAATAGCACAGTGATCTGTTAATGATGAATTAGTTATGAATGTTATTGTTGGCTTGATGGATTTTATAATGAAATGGTCTAAGCATGAGCCACTTTGGTGAGTTGGGTGATAATGTGTTGGTAACAACCCATGAAATTAGCAAATGTTTAGGTAACTATGAGCATGAATGTCGGTTCTTTGAGACGCGATATTAATATTTATATCACCTGTCAGTATAATGTTCTGAAAATGTGATAACCTTTTTAAATGTGTGTCTAGTGAATCCAAAAATAATTCAATGTTTTGGGAAGGCGGCCTATAAATTGCTAAAACTACTGTATCTAAATTGATCTTAACTATCAAGCAATTACTGCCCTGAAATAAAAGTTCCTCTACGGATACATTCAAATTATTTTTGGAGTAGACTACTAGACCATGATTTTGATTTAACTTAGTTTCCGTTTTGTGTACACAATATCCATCAAGAAGTGGAAGAGCAGTTGTTTGGTTTGACAGCCAACATTCTGTTAGCACTATAATGTCACAGTTAACCTCGAGATTATGTAATAAAACTTCAAAACCATTTATATTACGGTTTATGCTGCGAATATTTTGTGTCAGCAAAGTCAGCACCTTTTCACTACTCGGTACAGAATATTTACACGCATCGACATCACATATTTTTGTTTCAGACACAGAAAAATTGTCTAAGTCACCAATCAATTGATTAGTCATTTATATGTAAAAACTATATACAAGTAAAATATATAAGTTAAATAAGTAAAAGCGCTTACTAAGTACAATAGAAAGTGACGCTCTTAGGCGCCCTCATAATCTATGGACTGTATGTATTTATCCTCAGCATACTTACGTGCAGGACAGTTTAGGTCACCAGTTTGATGGTCGGATTTCCTCTTAAAACGTTTGCACGTTGCACAACTAGGAGAGGCCGACTTGCTGCTACATTCTTTGAAGGAATGACTAAGTTCGCCGCAATGATTGCAAGTGGGGCTTGTTTCTCGGCAATACTTAGCGGCGTGACCGAACTGCTGGCAATTGTAACATCTCGTAACAATCGTAAAGTCTCGCAGCGGGCATGACGTCCAATTGATGAATACGCGACCTTGATTTACCAGTGCCTTTCTGATAGAGGGAGCTACTTCCAAAACAAAGTTACAGGAAGGAAGGTTCTTCTTACCTGATTTATGGCTCAACTTTACTGCGGCTAAGAAAAAATCCCGAGTAGACTTCGGGAATTTGTCGGCAAGGTTTTGCTCATATACGCAGTCGAGCACTTCCTTTTCGCTAAGGGATACGGGAACACCTACGATGGTAATTCTTGGGCGACGTTTCGTTGGTTCCTCAACAGTAAGGCCGGATGAAACTAGCTTTTGCGAGTTCTTAAGCTTTTCAATGTCCTGCTTAGTTTCGGTGCTGATTAGGACGCCTCCATTACGTACTTTCCTCGGACCGCATAAGTGAAGTTTTAGTTCCTCCGGTGAAATAATCTTTTGGACGAGGGATTTCGTATCGTCACTAAATTTCGATTTGTCACTGGGATAAATTGCAATGGTACTTAGGTTATTAGGGCGTACAAACTGATCTCTTCCTTTCTTCACCATATCTGCAAAAGACTTACTGCTTGCAGGTTGTAATTTATCCTCGACTGTCGCCTTAATTTTCTTGAGAGAGCTACTAAGGTCCAGCTGGGTATTTAGGTGTTGTATGTTCGAGTGCGCAAGGATGGTCTTTTGTTTCAATGATTGATATACTACGGCTATATGGGCTGTCGCACCCATAACTTTACGGCACAGACCTGAGACCAGCTCTTTCTGGTTCGAGTTAATTTTTCCTTCGACAACGACGGTGCATAACTCATTAAGGAAGTCTCCACCGTATCCAGCCATCTTTCAATCTCCGGCGTAGGCACGACTTCCTGGGGCATCTCATTCTGGATACCTTTCTTGAGCGGCTGGGGCACATTTTCTATTACTGGAAGGGAGGGCGGAGTTGGTGTTGACGGAGGACTTTGTCCTGTTTTTTGGCGCCGGCCAAACGGGCTAAATCCTGGGATCGACATAACTAGCACAAGTATTGTTTGTGTACTTAGTTAATGCAGTTCATAGTTGCTGATTGTTATAAACACACGACACAATTAGGGTCAGACTGCTGACACGATGTCGCGAAATATTGTTCGTAATTATTTAATTACTTTACAACAAAAGACAAGAAACACGTCTGCATAGTCAAACGTCTGTTGTATGATCTCAGAATGTATCGGATGTCAACTATGGCACGTACTACTGACTTTTTGAAGATACATGAGTATTAAATTGTTGATTATCGCTTGCCTTGGAGAGAAAAATCGCTTTAAGGAACTTAAGTACAAGAACTGTGTATAACACTTTTTGAAAATCCGACGAAAATATGACGGTAGAAAGCTGTTTATGCCTGACTAAAATAAAGTTAATGTTGCAAAAAATGTAACGTACATTCAATTTTAAATGTATAAAAATTGCTTTCTTTTATATTATGGACTGCTTGGTTTGTAATATCATGGCGCAATACAGGTAGCTCCAAAGCCGTTATTATTGTTATTATTATGTCGTATACAAAGAAAATCCACGCTATTGTTATCTAAAATATTCTTCAAGGTCACATTCGAGTAGGTCTTAACCCTCAAAAGTTAATTCTCCTAAAATATTCATATCAGCATAATACGGCCAACGCAAAGAGCCATAAGGGAAGGTATAAGCGACAGGTGTATGATATATTATTATGTTTTCACAAGGCGATGTACATGTTTATCGTGCCTGTTACAAACTGGTGGGGATTTTTCAACGAAGACATTTTTAATAGACGACATTTAAAATTATTCTTGCAATATAAATACGTTTATGTGTAGCAGGATTCTGGCCGTTCTATTGATTGTGCAAATTCTTTGTAGGTATGTGTCGCTGAACCAGCCACACAAAATGTCTGTCATCAACACCAAGGAAACTCACAATCACCAACGTTTAAATGACCTGGAACCAAAGTTTATGATAAAACACAAGATAGCAGTGGAACTTTGATAGTTGCAAATTTGATTATCACTATCAGCCTTTTGCACTCTATATACTGCAGGATGTAGACCTCTCCCATTTTGAGTCACAAATAGATTGTGAGTCAATAGGAGAATTTGGCGCACTATACCACTGTGTTCAGATTGGTTGACATAAGTTAAGTTTTCCGTCTCTTCACAAAAGTATGTAACTATTATCCGTTTCATGTATTTACCTTAGTCGCACCCGTGAAATTAAATGGTCTAGTGACACTTCGAAAAATTACTGTGGTAAAATAAGTAACAACTAATGCGCCTCATACTCCAATTGAGCTTGTTTCTGCAAATGCCTTTAACGCTGCAGAAATTGCGTTTTGGCGTCCTCACTTAAGGGTTTATTCCGTTCGTCCCCGAAAACCATAAATACCACGTGTTACCCCTAATAAAGGGTTATTGGGTATAAGCAGAAAATAAGCCTCTGATATGAAGAACATTTGCTGAAATGAAAGTGAATAAGTAAAGGTTATAGGGGACAATGAACGTAGCGATTATGTTTTAGTGCTTTATATTGACGAAGCGCTTTGAAAGCCAAATGTGTTATTACAAGATTGTATCAGTAATGGTAAGGTAAAACATATTATTTAAGTTAAATAAGTTAACTGTGAAGCGTGATAAGTGTGCATGTCAATAAAGTTATTTCAACTTAAAAAGTTTATCCGTACGATTCATGCTACGTTTAACTGTTCTGCATATTGTATGGTAAATATCTAGTTCTGCGTATTAGTACATACTGTATATTTCATTTATATCAATGACTTAGTTGAATCTTTCACTTACACTGCATAATAATATTCATTATTATTTGTATACCTAATATACATATACTTTATCATCCACACAATTACCTCGGCATCGCTAGCAACTCGCTGTCGGTCAAAGTTGTAGTCACTGCAGCTGCTACACGTCAGACCCTGGGATCTTGATACTCTTTTGTAGAATAATTCTTAACTGTTGAAGTGAAACTATAGGGAAGAGCTTACGAGAAAATGAGATGGATAGCAAGCAACTCACGAACAAGTTCCATCGAACACTATGCAGTTTTTTTAAATTTATTTTTAACTTTCTTTGTTTATTCTCACAACTCCTTTCAGCATTAATTTTAGGTGTACTTACTTGGAAAACTTATTCATTACATATCCACTAGAATAGAAATACTCATATTTTACACACTGCTTACTTTTAGCCTTATAATAATAATATGCAGTCGCATTCACTTCATTACGCTTACACGTTTCATCCACTTTAAGATCACAACATTTCTAATCAACTTTTTCTTCAATAATTCTTTAGTTGCATTATGGATAGAAACGCAATAGTAAATAATATTTTAAAATCGTGTCGTCGCCGTCCCGTGACATTTAAAGTGTTTCTCCGTTAAATAGCCCGCTTGTTCCCGAACAATGTTATCATAATTTTGGCTTCTCACAATTTGCGAGGCACTTAATTGAATAAGTCACATTTTTCCATCTCAAATTAATATTGTTTTCTTATTACGCGCATAATTTCGTTCGCTGGCAAGCATTTTTGGGTTAAAAGTCAATTTGTGAATAAAATAGGGCCTGATTTTTTAACGTAATATTTGTTGTATTTAAAGTTTCAGTAAATTTTAAGATACGAATTTTGCTGTAGGCTGTTTTTGTAGATAAGAACGAAAACATCGTGGCAGTAACGTTTTTGTTACAATGTTACTGCCTTTTGAGCATCAAGTAGTCGATGTTAAATGTCACCTGTCTATGTTTAAGATTTTGTATTGGTTGTGGAGTTTGGCTAGAACAAAGTATAATTAAGGAACTCGTTGTAATATGACTGCATAACGTGGTGGTTAAAGTGTCCACCTCGCTTTCTGGCAACCCACACTAGAAAACTCTTTAGGTTATTGATCCAAAACTTATTGTTTAGAGATTTTGTGTTCTTTTTTGCCTGTTGCTTGGATGTTTATAAAGTCAGCTGCTATACAAAATTTACTCCTACTAAAACCTGTATATAATTTTGATGCAGCAACTGTACCGTTGTTTCTTCTTGACAGGGTTCATTGGGCGCCAGAAGCTGTTTTGCATGTCTGTTACTTGAAGAGCGTAGGGGTATGTAAATTACTTTTATGTATTTCACTGTCAGATAGTGTTAGTAATGTGTCAGAAGCGTCATTTTACGACCGAAGTTCTTATAAATAAACTACTTCCACAGTACCTATGTCGCAGGCAATTTGCGTAATTAAGTTTTTTACAAATGGCTCTGTCCGCTCATAGAAATTAGCGATCTAACCAATTATTATGATTTATTTTAGACATTCATTAGTATAAAGATATGTATATTGGTTATTAATAACTGAATAGTCTAATAAAGGCTATGACGCCCCGCTAAGCAGAGCGCCTATTATGGCACAAGAAAACCTACCACCACCTATTAAGCTTCCAGACGGAGTTGTCATACAGTACTTGTATGACTTATACACAATTTGTCACAGCATGATAAAATGACACGGCGATAGTTTGTGAACGTACGACGTTATTTGTATAATGTCATATTAAGGCCTATATTGTCCACGTAAACCGCACGTCATGCGCACGCTTTCGTCAATTAACGATTGCAAGACGAACGCTTGCATCTTGCGTATAAACAATCAAAACTGTGTCCACGGAGCGGCAACGTCGCGTCAACGTCTCGTCATGCGGTCGCCATGCGGTGCGCGCGGCAGCATGTCACTACTCGACCGACTCGCGAGATGCACACTTGTTGTTTTGTATTACAAAATGGTATTTCAAAATAGAAACTAAATTTTGACAGTTTCACTACGAAAAGACATGCTTTCTCAATGCTAGTTGAAAGAAAACTGAGATGTTTTGTAGCGTGATTGACGATTGCATGACGATTAGGTACATGAAGCAGCGTGGACATAACAAATATGCAAAACACGCCTACCGTCATTTGTAGGTTGCATGCATTCGTCAAATGACGCGTATGTGTACAGTAAGCCTAAATTATATTGCCTGCGACACCGCCTAGTTGGTTATTTAAAACTGTTTATAATCATTACCGTCTTAGCGTTGTCAAGTTTTCTTCCAAGACTGGCCCTTAAAGCCCGGGATCTATTAGGATTTTAAGTCTAACTAAATCTGACAGAATATTTGCTATTCCACAAAATGTCTGCCGTCTGATCGCCGCAAACCAAAAGGTTAGCGACATGCATGAAGGTATAATTCTATGCTCCTTGGCGACGTGCCATCGCTTAGATCAGCGTTAGCATCATTGATCTGTATACCAATTGGATTAGCAGAGCGCATAGATTTATTGCCTTGTGTTATAAGTCCGTGAACCTATTACCAATGAATACAGATTTACATAGAAGCGCAGTTCTTAAGGATTTCGTGTGCCGATTGCAGGTGGAGACTATCTCCAGTTTAGTTCGTAGTTGGCGCCGTTGGCGGCGCTGGCGTCGTTCTCCGTCTCTCTTGCTCTCGTAGTTAAGATACACAGAAGGAACGTTCGTCTCTCTTGCTTAGAGACAGCTTTCCGCTCAGATTACGTTGAGTTGCGCTCACAGCGCAACTGCCACGCCGCCAAGCGGTAATTTGAGTCATAGAAAGTTTTTCTACAGAGCGCTCATAGGAAATGCGCCTCTATGTAAATATCTGAGCTCTTTGGCACAGGAGACTAATGAAATCAAAGTCAAAAGTCAAAGTCAAAAATCATTTATTCATCTAGGTCACAAGGTGACGCATATGAACGTCAAATTTTTAAAGTAATTTTATTACGCTGTGGACAGTGCCCTAAGCAACACGTACATACCTAGCACAAATAATATCTTTTGTATATACCCTCAACCCTATTTTGCTCTTGTAAAAATGAAGTGCGTGATTTGCAAAAATGAATCCAATGACGGAGTTAAATGTGGATCCTGTGGAAAGTGGCTTGACTTTGGTTGTGCCAATATCACCGAATCGGGATCGAAAAGGCTTGGTGCTGACCGAAGATCATCCTGGAAGTGTCAGGCATGCAGAGCATCATCTCCATCGCCTATCCCAATCAAGGAGAACATTACGTTGGAAAGTCTTATGGAAGCAATCAGTGATATAAAGAATCAGTTGAGAGGAATACCAATAATTACAGAAGACATCAAATGTATCAAAGCAGAGATGGCAGACCTAAAGTCTTCGTGTCAATTTGTGAGTGATAAAATAGATGATTTTTCAAGCAGAGTGGCAAGCATGGAAAAGACGATTGATACTCTCGAAACCAAATACACGTCTCTGGAATCGTGTGTTCTTGAAATGAAAGTACAAATGTTGGCAAATGAGCAGAGATCCCGGATCAACAACATAGAGATTAAGGGCATACCCCAAAAAAATGGCGAAAATCTGTTCAGCATAATTGAAAAACTCGGTTTGAAAATTGGGTATTCACTGCCGAAGACACAGATCAATTACATATCCAGAGTCCCTGCAGTCAATCCAAAACAGAAATCTATTATAGTGAGTTTCATAAACCGCTATGTTAAGGAAGAGTTTATAGCAGCCGCACGCGCAAAGAAGACTCTCTCAACGGAAGACCTCGATTTTAAGGATTCACCTACAAGGATTTATGTAAACGATCATCTGAACGCTGAGACCAAAATGTTGTTGAACAAAGTGAGAGAAGCCGCCAAACACAACAATTATAATTACGTGTGGGTGAAATTTGGAAAAATCCGTGTTCGTAAGAATGACACTTCCCGTACATTAATTATTAATAATACAAAAGATTTAAACAAAATTGCTTAGTGTGTCATCTATCATGTAGATTTCTGCTATATTTATCTCTTGCATGTTTTTTAAAATTAATCATATTTTTTTACAAATTTATATATTATTATAATTTACGGTCACATAACTTTTTAAATAAACACGCCGTGTGTAAAAGATTGAGCACCCCAGTAGGGTAAAATTGGGGCTTCTGCATCACTTGCTCTCGCGTCGCCGCTCGAGCTGCGTGATACAGAAGCCCCAATTTTACAATCGAGATCGATTAATATAAATGTGATCTGCATCACTCAGAACAAAGTGAGCTGACGCAGACGCTCCCAATAATACCGTTGTTATCTGCGATCCGTCTGATTCACGATATAATATTGTATTTCATTCACCGACATATCATTGTAGTAGCAATGCAATGGGACAACTTACTGTCGTTTCTAGTTTGAGATGCTAATGTAACAACATTCTCAAATTAGACTGCTGTGTTCAGTCGACGCGATCAGTCCGATCGGTTGTTGTGTGTATCATGATCTGGTATGGTGTAGAACTGACAAAGCCAAGCAAAAATTATCGCGCGCACTTAAATAAGTACAATAAACAACAATATCATGTTCGATCACGGCACATCGTTGCATCGAAACGATTTGGTGCACATCTTGTACTAATGAATGCATAGGCCTTCCGTATAATGAGAGGTTAGCTTTTACTAGCAACTATAACTAAATAATAGAGTTGTGGACACTACCACAATGCAACAATATAGCTGAGTGTGCACATCAAGTGCACATATTTGTCACAGACTAATCTTATGCCTTGCAATGTTTTCTTTTATATGTAATACTTTTTCTGTGTCTGTGACAAATAAATAGTTTTTCTCTTTCTTTCTTTCTTAGTAAGTAGCCAACAGTAGGTATTATGGAGACATAATAATTGCTTATAATACAAAAAAAAAATAAAGTAAAAAAAACATAAAAACAAAATCCAAACTGGAACAATACTCATTTGTTCCGTGCGGGAATCGAACCCGCAACACGTTGGTGCATTAGTTGCTGCGTCTATTAAACCTACTATTTACATTGTGATGCGAGTCATACTCTTAGCCAATGCGCCAAACGTGTCGTCAAAGATGTGATAAAATATTGGACCACTTTGTCTTAACATGACGTGTATAGAATTATCCAAGATAATCAATAACTCAGTACAAACGTTTATTTTTTATAATTACGATAGTAAAATCTTCTAATATATAATATATTTAAGTAGTAGACAATTAGGATTCTTGATGGATAATTTATATATCTTAGTCTTAAAACAAATAGCACTTTAAAATACAATAAATGTTAGATTAGGAATCACTTATTTCTTATAAGATTATTTAATTACTCTTTTAATAATAATAATTATGCATTTCATTTTCATCTACTACAGGCATTCAATCCAGCAAACCTGCCGTCTTTCTGATTTAGTCAAATCGTAAAAAGGAAATGGTGGTTTGATTAAAAACACTTGTAGGTTTTTATTACACCATACAGCTATTTCTTTTAGTATAAATTCATTTGCTTACTGCATCACTCACCTCGCTTCGCTCCGTTCGCAATGCAGAGCGCCCCAAAAATCACACTACTAACATGATCTGCGATACGGACGGTTGGCATTAGAAGTATAATATTATTTCATTCATCGATGCATCGTAATACTGGTAGCATAGTAACAATGTTTTTACTTGGGATGACATAATATAAACAACATTCTCAAGTTCGTTCGACGCGCTCAGTGCGGCTCGGGCACAGCGACGCATTCATAATAATTTATATATAGGTACTACTGTTATCTTTGCACAGCTCGTTGATAATTTTAATGAATGAATGCAAAATCTTAACAATGTTGAAAGTAGGATCGGGTGGCTCCCGGGTTCGATTCCCGGGTCGGCCAAAGTGTTATTGGGTTTTTCTGTTAGGAAATTCTCAGTAACAGCATGAAGTCTAGAAATGTGCCCGGTACGGCAATAGGCTCGCCTCCCTATTACGTGGGACTTAAATATATCTGGCGAAAAGTGGGTGAAGTAATACACCTTTGCCTACCTCTTCAGGGTTACAGGCATAAGACTATGAATGTATGTACTTATGAATTATATAATTGTTTTATCCACAACTAGCTTTTGCCTCTGACTTCGTCTACATGGAACTTGAACCCACGGTCACTCGGATTCCAGGTGATGCGGACGTATCGAGATAAAGCAGATTGACTGCACGTGTAGTGTTCGATCGATTAATATAAATGTGTTCTGACTTCTCGCTATTGACGCCTCCAATAATACCTACTTTTGTTATCTGCGATCCGTTTTATTCACGATATAGATTATTAACATTATGTTTTCAGCTTAGAATAATAACACCTATTCTAAGGTTTTCAGGTTAGGAATTTAACTCCTTGTCTTAGTGACCAATGTAACTGTTCTCTTTGCTGAGTTTTTTATTGTACTTATGAATGTGTATCAATTCATGTAATATTCCAATCATAGTATATATTAAAACTAAATGGGTATGTTAGTGAGTATAGGAAACGATTAAGTAAAATGAAACAATCCATATTGTATCTTTTTAAAAAAGTTTATTATCAAAGCACCATTTTTTTAAGCACATAACATTTTTTAATGCACATATTGAGTCATGATAGATACAATTGTACAAATCTCCGGAATATTTATAGCGATCATATAGGGTTAATAAATTAGGACAACCTTTATCTTCTAAATTAATTACATTAACACTATTTAAAATATTTTTCAACCATGACACTTTTTCAAGACCTTTAACGAAAACAGACTTATCTTTTAAGATATCTAAAACTAAATATTGATAATTTGAGTAAGGTATAAATCCTTCGCTCCAGTATATTTTTCTATTACGCTCAATCCAGCAAACTTGTTGTCTTTCCGATTTGGTCAAATCGTAAAAAGGAAATGACGGTTTGATTAAAAACACTTGCAGGCTTTGATTACACCATATAGCAATTTCTTTTATTATAAATTCATTTGCTTCTGTTTTAAAGCCTTGGATGTCTACAATAGCAGTCATGATAATCTACGCACGATGTTGCTCAGAAGTTTGTATTCCACAAGTCGGTCGTTTATAATCAAACAGTATGCAGTTGTCTTATCTGGTATTTGTGTTGAACATTCAAATTCCAATCTTACATCCACTGGACCAGTTTTTAAACTATCGTTTTGCCTCGAGCAGTCTAAGATGAAGACTGGGGCCTTTTCTTTGAAATCCTGCAGATCAAGCAACGGTTCTACCGGAGAGTTGTAATACGACTGGCGAAATTTCACATACATTTCATATAATATACTATATTTGTTCTCACAAAACTTTAAAGATAAAGGCTCATAAGGATAATATTGCGAATTTAAAAAAAGCGTAACATTTGTCACCTCACAATGATCAAATACCGAACTGTCTTTAGTTCTATTATTTTTTCTATTAGTTTGCAAGCAAAAAATGACATACCGAGGCTTTTCTAATTGAGAAGCAGTCTTTACTGACCAAGAATGCTTTGTGGTTTTAGGTAGTAAAGGATACTCATATAAATCCCAATTTCTAAAGGCCATCTGAATAGGTTTATCTCTTTCTAAGTGCTTTAAAAGTATTAAAAGTTCTCGATCGGAAACTTTTATATGTGGTACTCTCCATTGAATTCTCTGTATATCTATTTGAAGCTGAACGACTTCATCAGTAAGAATAATACTATTTAAGTTAGAATTACTCCTATTCAATATAAGTTCGTGTTTACAATTTATCACAATTTTATTGTAATCCTCTGCAAACCCTAAAATCTTATTTAAGGGCACCACAACGCTAAAATGTCCATCACTTTGGAAACCGTTTAAATTCCAACCCCATAATGCAGAAACTTGACTTTCTGCTTCATTAAATGAGATGTATGACTTTATTGTTGATGTTATTTCAGAATTTTTTATACGGTCTATTTCAATTCCATTCATTTCGTACCTGATGTCTTGGAACAAGTTCATAACAGGGTTATTAGTAAACGTAACAGCTTTCTTGATCTGATGCCCATCCTTACCGAACAGCTTTGCTTGACCTTCGATGTAGATGGAACTGGCTGATGGTAGCACGTATATATCATCGCGATTCATAAAGATTTCATCGTTTTCTCTAAAACTGTTATTGTAGGGATTGTATGAATGGATTTCATAACTTTCGATCGAACTATCAAAGTGTGGTAAGTCGGTAATCTGTAGTATACTCATATTTTAAACCCTAAAGCTTTAAGAAAATCTTTATTTGATTTAGTCAATTTCTTCACGTTTTTCTTACGTCTGTGCACCTTTATGGTTGTTGACGGAATAGGACGTTTTATTTTCACTGAAGGGTTTTTATAATATACTATCATTTTGCTTTTCTTAAATGAAGACGTAATTGAATATTTTCTTCACCAAAGTCAATACGGTAACCAAACTGATCTACAATCCTAACAGATATGGATGAAATTATATTTTTGTTAACTGGAAAGTAAATAACGTTCTGAGGTATTTCTATGTAGCCGTGACTTGGAGCAGTATCAGATATAAATTCATGAATAAAATGAGTCGGTAATCCGTTGCAGTATGAACCGTGTACAAGATCACATTCAATTCTGATAACAGCTGTTAAACTGCTGTTATTAACGGGCTCATTCGGTCTTGTTTTTAATACTGAAAAGTATAGTAAACCGCACTCGTACTGATCAGATAAATGAAGAGGTGGTTGAAAATACGAAATCAGTTCCGATTTATTTCCAGAGATGGTAACCGTAGTAGACATGCTTGCATACTGAACTCTTTTAGATGATCCTTTTTATTTTATTTCATGATTATACCAAAAATTCTTTAAGAAATTTAAACATAAATGTCCACAATTGAAGGGGTGATCACGTTGTATATTTTCAGAATTATATTGAATGTTAGAACCTACATATTTTATAAATTCCTTCAGAGGTTTAAGATTTCCATAACTGTCAAAATACTCAACATAATCATTATATTTTGCATAGGCTACCCAATGAGAACCAGGATTTTTTGAACTATCCAAATTAATAACTCCACATTCTTTTTTATAAGGACATTTAGGGAGCTCATCTCTCATAAAGACACCTCTAAAATAAGGAATTCTATTCCCGTACTTTAAAATGTCAAAGTTAGTTAAGGCCCGTTTGGGTAGCCGATATCTTAGTTTTTTTCTTTTGATACGAAAATTCCAAGGCCGCCTTTATGTGGTTTAAGGTGTAGTCCTTTCCCAATACATAGAGCTTCCATTTTTTCATTATGTCTTCTCGATTCTTCATACAGCTTTTTAGCCATTTTGAATTCATTTATGGTTTTAGCAATACCAGCTGAACCGCCTGCTAAAGCTCCCGCAGCTGATAATCCCGCAAAAATAGGAATCAAAGGTAATACTCCCCCAGTTTTTGGAATAGGAATAACGCGAGGGAGCTTAATCGATGAATCATCAGCCAATTCTCTAGTAGCGGCAATAGCTAATTCTATTGCCATTTTCTTGCTCTTAGGTTTTAATTTTTTGATATGCCTTTTTGCTTTTGTAATAACAGATTTTAATTTACTTTTTAACCCTTTTCCAGGTGTAATTTTTGGAGAAGGATTTTTGTCCAAACCAGAACTAGTTTTAATTTTTGCTGACATAGCCTTACTTACTAAGCGTGCCGCGAGTTTTTCAGCTATACTGGCATCGGAAGCAACCGCTCGCTCTTTCGCCATTTTTAACAAAATTAAATCAGCCTTATGTCGATCCTTTAAGTTTGATGACTTGTGATATGCAATATCGTGATCTTTGCAGTATTCGTCCAACTTATTTACACCGTTATCTCCTTTTGTTAGTCTTTTTATTAATTTACTACCTGGGCCACAGTAATTATATCCTGGTAAGTGTAATTCAAATGGTAAATTATTAATAAGCCAATTGAGAAGACTACTCTCTCCAAAACACATTATAAGACTGATGATTCCGGTTTGAATACTTTAATAAATAGTTATGTGATTCGAGTTTGTTAACTTTATTTTATTTATAATATTACATTCGATTTATCAATCCAACTGCTTTCAGCTGAAGACAAACCTAACCATTTTACTAAAACCCTGTTACCTTTTCTTCTAAGAACTTTCTCGACTAGATATATATTGGGATGTTTTGTTTTTTGAAGTTCTTGTGAATAAAATGCTCCTAAAATAGGCAGACCTCTGATAGTGTCTTCAATTAAGTAAGTTATAGGAGTTGTATTTTGTATTTTACGAATTTTAAATATTTCTGTTGACCAGTTGGGAGTATAACCTTTTTCAAATGTACCTTTGTATTTACTGATACGCACATAATCACCTACTTTGTACTTGCTTTTTAAATTATCATTTTTTGGCAACTTTAAATACCTTTCTAATATCAGTTTTTTATTCATATTGTTCACATTAGCAGGGATTTCATTAATAGTGCGATGGTGAGTGTGATTGTATTTGTAAATAACATCATTGAGGGTATTATTTACCCAATTGTAATTGCCTTTTAAACTAAATTCCTTATAGATTTTAGATTTCAATGTTCTGATAAATCGTTCGACTATTGAAGCTTTTTTTGTTGAGAAGGTTGAATAATGGTTAATATGAAACGATTTCATAAGCTTCTGAAATTTGTTATTATAAAATTCTGTTCCATTATCGGTTTACAGATTTTTAGGAACACGCCCTTTATCCAACAAAGTTTTGAAAGAGTTATACACATCTTCTTTGCTTTTACTTCTCATAGGAAAGGCCCAAGCATATTTCGAAAATGAATCAATAACGGTAAGAATATATCTATAATTTTTATTTTCCTTTGAAATTGATTGCAAATCAATTAAGTCTGCTTGCCACAAGTCATCTATATCTCTCATTACAACATGTCTTCGCGGATAGTTCACTCTCGCATTTTTATGAATTTCGTTTACCACGTCAGCTTTGCTCATGTTCACAACTCAGTAGGTATGTTTGTCTCGAATTCTGCTATAATACTGAATAAAAAGCATATTATTAGGACTATTTATTATTTAATTATGTCAGCTTCTTTTAACTCTTCGATTATTGCTAAAATTTCATTATCATGATTTGTATTACCAGCATCTCGGGAAGCAATTAATAGTTTCAATCTTTCAACCAGTTCGTTAGGATCGTCCCAATATACCAAGTCAGTGCTATTTTTGTATTTCTTTAACGTTGGTAAGCTTCCTCCAAATTTAGTGACAATATTATTGTTTGACGATTCAGAAAACAATGGTTTGATTATTTCACGATATTTTATACCTTTATCGCCTCTTATTTGCCCATTAGGATTGAAATCTCTCTTATGTGCATTTGTATAATGCAACATATCTTTATAGACAAGTTTATCTTTGCTCGATATTTGTTTCAAATCAGGTTTTCTTCGAAGTAAAAGTTCTTTTAAACCAGGGGTTAAATTGAAGCTTTTGTCACCAACTTTAATTAAAATGGTATTATCATTATTTGCACTATCTATTTTAGAAAACGAAACTATTGAATTACCCATTAATATTTTTTTGTTTTCACTCCTTATTCCAAATGGTATGTTTAGGTCATAAATATCATGGATATCACGACCCTCTAATGATATTTCTAAATCATCCGGTAATTCCGTCTGGGGAGGCTTTTTAACGTTCAGTACAGAATTCAGTTCTGGGTCATAGCATTCTTCAAACTTAGTAGATAAGCTAGTATTAATGTCACCTAATTCCACGTCTTCAAAATTAGAGTGTGTATTCTCAAAATTTTGTATTTTTTCTAATGTTTTATTTGAATCAACTAGAGTTTTAAGGGAATCTGTGACAGGTTTTAACATTTTTTCAAGTGATAAGTTCGTAGAGTGTTCCTGTTTTTTCATTTGTTTTATTTTATTCTTTATGGAGTCTACAGACTTCATTAATTCTATTTTAATATTTTTCTCCATGTTATACTTATTAACAACTGTATTCAGCTAAAGAACAAATTATACTGAATTTGATTTGCCATGTTAATTACTTATATATATACATATAAACAGTCAGTCAAATTTAAAAAACATATCAAAGTTCTGTCTGTACCTTCCATTATTTAATGACGATTCTTTATTATAAATAGAAAATTATAAGGTTTACTCCAAACAGTTTGACAAATATTTCTAAACTCTTTCCACTGTAAATCAGAAGTAACATGCTCTTCATAAATATGTTTTAAATTCACATCATCTTGTTTGAATATAATAAGAAAATTCACATTGTCACGCAACAGTTGTTTTGGAATTTTGGAATAGGTTTGAGATAAATAGAAACAATCTATTTGTTTATGTCTACCCATACAAAAATAATTGCGAATATTAACACGCAACATCATCAAAAAAAAAAACACAGAATTTGTTAAAGCTTCACTCGGAGAAATTACCTCTTTATCATCGCTAAATTTGTAGAAGTTAATCTGCGAGACTCTTCCTAATACTTCACTCAAGAAACGATACTTTGGTTGAAATGAAGTTTTGGAATAAAGATGAAGATTTTTAAATTTTAGATCATTTTCATGTAACAACAAACTAATCATAACGTTTGTTTTACCACAGTTCGATGGACCGCACATTATACATCGAATCGTATTCGGTAATAAAGGACTATGTCTGATCTGGTGAGAAGTTTCATTTAAATCTATATTATTAATTTTCAAAGATATGGGTTGCTTGATCAACTTCATTTTGACAATTACTGTAATGAATGTCTAACACGCATATTTATAGGTAGCTATAACTTTAACACTAAATTAGATATACATATCATAAAGTATAAATAACAGCATTTAACATGTTTGAACAGGTCTAGAAAGTTAGGAATTTTGTATTCTCGTATTACAATATTATATTTTTAATAATTGATTTAATTTGGTATTGAATATCATACAGATTTAAAATTGCATTCCTTATTTCATTATGCTGTCATAGTCAGCCGAAACAGGACCTGTTGCTAGCAGAGAAATCAAGTTTTATTGGTAAGTACGTTTTTAATGTTATTAGTTATTACAATATTATATTATATTATTATATGAATCATTAGATATCTTATCATACATGTCATACAGCCCCAGCATTCTCAACATTGGAGGACTTAACAGATTTGTATTTGATAATGTTGATTCTCAAATCCCAAGTCCTTTGGACGAAGTTGACCAGACAGAAATACAAGAGGTTAGTAAATATTATTTTATTCCTCATAGTTAAATTCATATAGTTATGAACTTTTCATTTATATTTTTTATGTTATTATATTGCAGGACAATGCTTTGGCAGAGAATGGTAGACAGTTAAAAAACAAGCCATTTTTTTACTCTCAAGGAAATTATGAATGTTTTGAAAAGCATCGGAACAAATCCTCTGATCAGGTAAGCACTACATAAAATGTATTTATGTTTATAAACATTTATTGTGCGCGTCCACATTATTATATATTTATGTGTGATTTATTTTTTTACAGGTTACTAGTCCATATTTCTCCACTCAAGACGATGGCATAACATACATTGAACCAAACTTTTCTACACAGTCAAAAAAATTGTCACCGTCTAAAAAGCGCCAAAGTTTATTAACGTCATCGGCAAATTCGTACATTGTTCGAAGAAATCGTCCTAAGCAAGGACGTCTTCTAATTAAAATAGATATTCGTGAATTAGATTATGTAGACAAAAATATAAAAAACGAGGCTTGCTTAAGTGCACAATATGTGGTTGAGGAGCCTTATGATGATGTAATGGATATCACAGAGACATTAATAAAAGAAATAAGTAAGAAATTGTGTGATACTGAGTAGTCTTGAGATAATGTTTTTATTTAAGTTTAGTTGTATTTCTAAAAATAAATAAATGTTATCTTTTTAAAAATGTGTAATTGTTATGAGTCAATGTTTGTATGCATGCTTTATATTTATGTAAAAATTAAATAAATGTTGTGGCTGAATTTAGTAGCTCAGTACCGAATTGTAGAATACAAACCTCTAAGCAACATCATGCGTAGGCTATCATGACGTCCATTGTTGACGTTCAAGGCTTTAAAACAGAAGCAAATGAATTTATACTAAAAGAAATAGCTGTATGGTGTAGTAAAAACCTACAAGTGTTTTTAATCAAACCACCATTTCCTTTTTACGATTTGACTAAATCAGAAAGACGGCAGGTTTGCTGGATTGAACGTAACAGAAAAATATACTGGGGTGAAGGATTTATACCTTACTCAAATTATCAATATTTAATTGCAGATGTTTTAAAAGATAAGTGTATTTACGTTAAAGGTCTTGAAAAAATTGTTATGGTTGAAGGATATTTTAAATACTAATAATTTAATTAATTTAGAAGATAAATGTTGTCCTAATTTGTTATGTTTATATGATCGCTATAAGTGTTCTGAAGATTTGTACAATTGTATTTATCATGACTCAATATGTGCTTTAAAAAATGTTTTGTGTTTAAAAAAATGGTGCATTGATAATAAACTTTTTTTAAATTGATAATATACATTGTTTTATTTTACTTAATAGTTTCCTAGACTCATTAACATATCTATTTATTTTTTAAATTGATAACATGATTACATTGATATTACATGGAGTGAGGAATTCATTAGGTACACACATTCATAATAAAAACTCACTAAAAGTAACGCTACCATTGATCACTAAATAATTGCTAAACTTAAAAAATTATGTTAACTATAACAGTATGGTATTACTGGGCACTCTGAGTTATGCAGAACACATTAATATGAATCGACCTCGATTGTAAAATTGGGGCTTCTGTACGCAGCTCGAGCGGCGACGCGAGAGCAAGTGATGCAGAAGCCCCAATTTTACCCTACTCACCCCTGTCTTACCAATTCCACTGCTATCTCGCTCATATTTCTCGAATTATCGATATGGCTACAATACATTATTAAATTCATGTCCTATAGCTGTCTCGCTCACCCCTAGGCGCGAAGCACTGTATTTACTTTATCAAACAGAGATGTCGAATCGTGTTTGCTGTCTTTATCCGATAAAGAATCTGCTCAGTAGCCCAAGTACCCACATAATTTTATTTTATTACATTGCTACAATTATGTTTTTATGCCATAATGTAAATTGGTTGATATAAACTCACATCACAGTGATAACGCAAATAATATTAGTATTTACTACCAAAATGTGCGGGGCTTACGATCAAAAACGGAACAGTTTTATCGTAATGTGTGTCTTAATTCGTATGATGTTATAGTTTTAACAGAGACGTGGTTATTGGACAGTGTGAGTGATACGGAATTGTTCGACAATCGTAACATGGTGTGGCGACGCGACAGGGATTACGATATTCGTAAACAAACGTGGGGCGGAGGTGTACTCATAGCGGTACGACAAGGTATTTATGCAAGTTATATGTCTCAATTTTCTTCCACAGCGGAGGACTTGTGGGTGTTATTGCCAAACAAACAATTTAACAGGAAAAGTAACACGAACATATACTATACATAGGGGTTTTATATCTGTGTAAGCAAAATATCGGTTTATCATTTTCAAATCAGTTGAATAACTATTTACATAAACTGGATGACATTTGTATGAATCATCCAAATGATACGATCGTGGCTCTTGGAGACTTTAACTTGAGCAGCATTTCTTGGCAGTCTAATAACGACGATAATGCCTTGATGCCCGGTTGCATGCGTAATATTGATGAGTGTTCATTAATAGACATATTGCACACACATAACCTTAAACAATACAACCATGTAGTCAATATGCACGGAAGAATATTAGATTTAGTGCTATCAAATCATTCGCTAATAGTATCGGAGTGTGAGGAACCTCTTGTGCCGCTTGACCCACACCACAAAGCACTCGATGTAAAAATTGAATTAGTTAATGTATCATACCTACAGTCTGCGACGCGCACCAAGTATTTATACACAAAAGGTGACTACGAAGCCATTAATTCGGAGATAATTAGCATTGATTGGTGTACTGAACTATCGAATAAATGCATTGACGCTGCGGTTGAACATTTCTACTCAATTATAAATCGCCTAATTGAAAAACACATACCCCGATTGGAATAACGTCATAACAACACCTGCCCTATTTGGTATACGGCTGCGTTGAAAAAGTGTATTAAAGAGAAATATAAATACTTTAAGAAGTTTAAAAACTATGGTAATCGAACGGACCATGATACATATAAATTACTGCGTGATAGGGTTAAGCGGTTAGAAAAAGAATGTTATAATGCATATATTATGTCTGTCTAAAAATCAATTAGGAGTAATCCTGAGTATTTTTGGACTTATATCAAAGCGCGCCGAAAGTCAAATGGCATACCTGGTTCCGTTAATTATGAAAGTACTGTAGCGAATACAGGCAATACTATATGCGATGTTTTCTCTAAGTACTTTTATTCTACTTTCTTGCAACCCTCTAATACTAGTACATCTCCTTCCATATTTCCAGATACAAATAATTATGAATCAGTGTCCGACATAGCCAATATTTACATAGACAACAATGAATTAATTAAAATTATTACTAACTTGGACTTGTCAAAGTCGGCAGGACCTGACAATCTGCCACCAACTTTCTTAGTTCGATGCGCAAAAACTATTTCAATACCAATCGGCTTACTTTTTCGTAAATCATTGGATGAGTGTGTAGTGCCAAAGATATGGAAGGCAGCATACATCACACCTATACACAAGAAAGGGTCAAAAGTAGATGTTACTAATTATAGACCTGTTTCAAAGCTGTGTGTTTTGGCCAAGATTTTTGAAAAAGTTATACACTGGCAATTGAATGCGGCGTTAAAAAACAGTTTTAGCAGCGTTCAACATGGCTTTCTTAAAGACCGTTCGACAACTTCTAATTTAATACTTTTTAATGATTTCATAACAAACGCCATGAGCAATGGTAACCAGGTTGACGTGGTATACACTGACTATCGGAAATGCTTTGACAGAATTAATCACAAATTGCTAATTCATAAGATGGAACTAATTGGCATACGGGGAGATCTTCTTAGATGGCTATCGTCATACATATCTAACAGGTCCCAAGCAGTGGTGATTAACAACTACATTTCTAGTTGGGTCATAGTGCCGAGCGGAGTTCCCCAAGGATCTTTGCTCGGTCCTCTTTTGTTTTTAATATTTGTTAATGATGTCACTAGCTGCTTTCGCCACTCTAATTTATTAGCCTTCGCAGATGATATGAAAATATTTAAAGATATATCAACGTTAGCAGATGTCCATGCATTGCAAGCAGACCTGGATAGGCTCCAAGATTACTGTAAAAACAATATGCTCGATTTAAACCCCTCTAAGTGCTCTGTTATTACTTTCAGCAGAAAAACAAATACTATTATAGCAGATTATTACTTAGAAGCTCAAAAAATAACTAGGTGTCAAAAAATACGCGATCTTGGTAGTATTCAAGACTCGAAGTTACTGTATGATGACCACATTGAGACTATCGTAGTGAAAGCTTCTAAAGCACTGGGATTTGTAATACGCACATCAAATAGTTTTAAAGACGCAAAAACGTACAAAATTCTATACTGTACATATGTGCGCAGTATTTTGGAATATGCCAGTCAAATATGGAACCCACGCTATGATATTTACATCTCTCGTATTGAAAACATTCAAAAAAGATTTATTAGATACTTGTGTTACCGGACAGGATGTACTTTTAGTTCTGATGCATATTTAAATATTTGTTCAAAGTTCCATTTCTTACCATTAATCAAGCGTCGAGAAATAAGTGACATAATATATTTACTGAAAATAATTAATGCTTAGATTGATTGCCCTTCCTTAATATCTAGAATATCTTTAGATGTACCAGCTAAGGTCGTTAGACATTACACCCCTATTCACGTTCCCGTAGTATCTACAAATTACCGACAAAACTCATTTCTGTGGCGAGCAAGCAATACCGTGAATAAATGTTGCAAATTTCATGAAATTGATATATTTAATGTAAAAGTGGAGTCGGTGAGGCGGGTCAGTCTTGAATTCTTCAATAGATTTAAGTAATATTTTTCCTATACTTGTAAAAGTTGTAAGTTGTAGGTTTGTGGCGTTATCGTTACAGTGTTTCTTTATACGATGGTCCACATATTGATTTTAGAGAATTGTATATTAGTGAAACCTATAATTGGCAAACTGTTGCTATAATTTCATAAATTTATATATTATTTTTACTTGCTGTTGGTTTTCCAAACATTAAATAAATTAAAAAAAAATTTATGCTTCTACATTTACATTTACTGCCTCTTTCGCAAAGCAATAGATAGAACCACGAGAAAGAACGGGCAATAAAACTCGTGGCCACTGTTTTTAATCGCCAGTGTTATGGTACATATTTTGTTTTTGTAAGGAGCTGCAACTGTTTCACATTGTAATTAATTACTTGTAAATAGTAAATAAGAACATACATAATACTTAAACAAATATGCAGTTACTAAATTAAGTGCTGTAGTAGCCTTCCAATGTGAATCTTGTGTCAAAATACACACATAACTACGAAATGTCCGTTGTGCACGCCGTGGGTTTATTTGTGCGATCTTTGTAGCAGTAAGGTGGTGTCTCTACAGCCTAGTAGCATCAGTTCTTCAGGTAGTCCAGGAGGAGAAAAATAATTATCATCTTAGCGATAGCTTTTCCGCTGCTACCTACTATAGTTTATGTTTCTATTAATAGCCTTAAATACGATTCTACGGTGATTTCAATAATCTTAAAACATTGGTCCATTTAACGTCGCGTTGCGTAAGAATGGGAACAGCCCGTTCTTGTCGAGATATTTAGGATGCTCGCGTGCGCTGTTTAATTGCGTTCTCACGATTGGTACGCATACTTTGTAATAAATTAAATGTGATGAGCATTTCAGACAATTTCCGTTTCGGTATGCAGAATACTCGGATTGCAAACTTATTATATTTATATTATTATAACAAACAATACCTGTAAAGTAATCTTTACGTCGATTTTCTGTGAGAGGGTAATACTTTCCTGGTCGAGCCGGCCATTGACGCTAAAATCAGCAAGACACTACTATGAAGTAAAGTCTGTCACACGTCGTGTGTAGTTTAGTTTATTCGATGTATCGAATTTTATGACATTTTTAGGCTCACAAATGTTGAACCAACGAACACAAAACACAACCATACTTGGAACAATAATTTCAGAATCATGTGTAGTCCTGTGTGGGAAATGAATCTTGTCTCATTCGCACGAATCGGTAGACCATGTAGTAAGACTTCAGACGGTCGAATGAATTTGACACCTAAGCTCGCCACACACGCACACGAAAAAAAAAACAGAAAGGAATAGCAGAACGGTAGTAGAGCCTTGCTGTTTTTGAGCATGAATGGGCCGGCTCGACCGGGGAAGTACAACCCTCTTACAGAAAATCGACGCAAAGCAACAGTACCTAAACTGTTGCGTTTCTGTCGGTGAGTGAGAGTACTGAAGGCCCTATCCCCTATTCCTTCTCCCTCATCCTACTCCTCATCCTATCCCTTTTCCCAACCCCAAGAGGCGGCAACGCACTTGTGACGACTGTGGTGTTACTTGTGTTCATGGGCGGCGGTAATCGATCCGTCTGCTCGTTTGCCGCCCATTACTATAAAAATAAACTGTAAACACGCGTAACTGGTAAAATACTGGTAACTGAATCTCCAACACGTGGAAGCAATATTGTAACATGTAACCATCACTTAATATTCTCATGTCGCCATTTTATGACTTAGCTTCATGTTTCGTTACGACAACAATTTATTGAAATCCAATGTGGAAACGTGACGATACACATAGAGTGACGATCAGGGATATTGTAGTTATGTAGAGAAACAACTCATCTGTTTATAAACAATTCTTTCATTACTGACTGACTGACAAACAACGCACAATCAAAACCATTTGGCATCTATGTTCCTAGGGAGCCGTGGGGGTGCACTAAGAAGGGATTTACTGAAATTGACACAAACATAGTAGTTTTTTTATTAAACAAAAGGCGTTTCTTTGTTCGTTGAGTTTGTTGTAATATGATAAACAATAATTATATAATCATGGACAAAAAACATATCAATGAAATTATCTTTATTGAATGATCAATTTAACAATAGTTACTATAATTTTCAACAAAAAAATAGACTTAAAATCTTTGATAACATTTTTTTTTTAATTTTTTTTATTTAACCTATGTTGTCCCACTGCTGGGCAAAGGTCTCCCTTACACTCCTCCAAGCGTCCTTATCTTCTGCCAAATTGTGCCAGTCTCTGTCAAAATTGTCTAGATCGTCACGCCATCGTTTTCGGGGTCTGCCTCTTTTTCGCCGCCCGTTTTGCGGCACCCATTGCGTGACGATTTTGCCCGCCCAATCCAACTTTAGGTTGGCAGTCTTCCGTCCCACATCAGCAACACCCGTCAGTGATCGCAGAACGGCATTTTGCACTCGATCAACCCTCTTATATCCCAGAATACTGCGCTCCATTGCTCTTTGACAAACCTTGAGGCTGGACTTTTGAAGTTCGGTCAAGGACCAGGTCTGAGCACCGTAGGTTAGGATGGGCAGAATGCACATATCGACGAGTTTGCGTTTTAGTGCTATTGGAAGGTTGCCCTTCATGAACTCTTCCATGGACCAGTAGGCTTTCCAGGCATTCTCGATTCGACGATCGATTTCTCGATCTTGCCTGTTTTCGAAAGACACTATCTGGCCCAAGTAGGTATACTCGTCGACATACTGTATTTCCTGCCCATCAACCTCAACCCTACGTTTACTGCTGTTGGTCATAACTTGGGTCTTTGAACGATTCATCGCAAGTCCAACCTCAAGGCTCGCCTTGCTCAGATCTTCGAGCATTTGTTGAAGGTCTATTGCGGTTGGTGCAAATAAGACGATGTCGTCAGCAAACCTGAGGTTAGTAAGCCTCTTATCGCCAACAACGATGCCCGCGCTTGCCCACGGTTCTGCCAAGGTCTTGAAGAGCTCTTCTAAAACGCACGTGAACAGTTTCGGAGAGAGGGGGTCACCCTGCTTAACACCCTTTGCTACCCGGAAAGATGGACCTGAAGACTGACACAACTTGAAGTCGGCTGTACTGTTTCTGTAAATTAACTTAAGTAAATTGATGTAAGTGTTATCTATTTGTTGTTTATTTAGTGCTTCGAACACTGCTTCATTTACACTATCGAAAGCTTTTGTGTAACCAACAAAAGCAATGCTCTTTGACAAACCTTGAGGCTGGACTTTTGAAGTTCGGTCAAGGACCAGGTCTGAGCACCGTAGGTTAGGATGGGCAGAATGCACATATCGACGAGTTTGCGTTTTAGTGCTATTGGAAGGTTGCCCTTCATGAACTCTTCCATGGACCAGTAGGCTTTCCAGGCATTCTCGATTCGACGATCGATTTCTCGATCTTGCCTGTTTTCGAAAGACACTATCTGGCCCAAGTAGGTATACTCGTCGACATACTGTATTTCCTGCCCATCAACCTCAACCCTACGTTTACTGCTGTTGGTCATAACTTGGGTCTTTGAACGATTCATCGCAAGTCCAACCTCAAGGCTCGCCTTGCTCAGATCTTCGAGCATTTGTTGAAGGTCTATTGCGGTTGGTGCAAATAAGACGATGTCGTCAGCAAACCTGAGGTTAGTAAGCCTCTTATCGCCAACAACGATGCCCGCGCTTGCCCACGGTTCTGCCAAGGTCTTGAAGAGCTCTTCTAAAACGCACGTGAACAGTTTCGGAGAGAGGGGGTCACCCTGCTTAACACCCTTTGCTACCCGGAAAGATGGACCTGAAGACTGACACAACTTGAAGTCGGCTGTACTGTTTCTGTAAATTAACTTAAGTAAATTGATGTAAGTGTTATCTATTTGTTGTTTATTTAGTGCTTCGAACACTGCTTCATTTACACTATCGAAAGCTTTTGTGTAACCAACAAAAGCTAAATAAACCGGTTTATTGTATTCGTTGCACTTTTCTATTATTTGATTTAAGGCTTGGATATGGTCCGTTGTAGCAAATCCTCTCCGGAAACCGGCTTGTTCAGGGGGTTGGTGATAATCTAGATCTTTATCTATTCGGTTTAAAATCCGTGTGGTGACGGATTAAGAATACGGAATGTCTGGTGACATTCCGTATTCTTAATCCGTCACCACACCCATATCATCCCATGGGTGTCGTAAGAGCCGACAGAGGGAGCATATTATGCAGAGAACAGCACTGCAAGAGAAGGAAAACTTGATACACACCCTATACCAACCCGTTTGGCCAGCGTGGTATAGTAAGCCAATTCCTCCTTTCAAAGGAGAGGTCTAGTCCAGCAGTGGACTGTTAAAGGCTGATGATGATGATTAAAATAATGCGAATAAATAATTTGTACAAATGCGATAGCAAACTGATTGGCCTGTAATTATTAATATTGGATTTGTCACCCTTTTTGTGAAGCAGAATAATGTTAGACTGGCACAATTTAGCTGGGATTTTACCTGTTTCCAAAATATTATTGAAAAAGTGAGTGATGTGCGGTAATGTAATATTGCCGCCTATTTTGAGAGCTTCAGTACTGACGCCATCTGGCCCAGGGCTTTTTTCGAACTTCATGGATTTAAGAGCCAGGTGTACTTCAGATTCTGTGATGATAGGTATGCGATCGGACAAGGAATATTCTGGAATTTCTGTGGCAGGGGTATCGTCTGAGTAAAGAGTTTTGTAGAACTCTGTAGATATTGACATAACTTCGTTCCTACTGCTATGTTTAATACCTTGTCGATCTTTAAGGCAGTTAATCCAAGTCCGGCCTCGTGAAATGCCCTTTTTTGCTATTCTTAGTGACCTGTTCTTTTCTATGGCTATTTGTACCAAGTGGCAGTTGTATTGTCTGATATCGTTTCTTAAGCTGCGTTTGACTTTTCTATCTATTTTTCTGTAATCTAAGGTATTTCTTGGCATTAAATTTCGTTCCTCTAGCAATTTTTTGGATTCAGTTGTTCGTATTTTTGTTTTTGGTTTTGATGATTTAAATTTGCTATTACATTTTTGTATTATCGAAACTATTGCTTCATATTGTTCCTCTGTATTAATTTCGTCTAGTCTTAAACCATTGAATCTATTTGATAGTTCTAATTCATATTTTTCTACGTGATTTACAAGAATATCTTTTGAAGGTCCATATTTATTTTTACTAAAAAGCTGTGCTCTATGAATTTTAAAATCATATCGGATTTTTGCCCTTACTGGCCTATGATCTGAGCTGTAATTAAATGTATTCAAAACATTGATATCTTTGATAATTTGTAAATCAGAGGTTAGGAAAAAATCGATCTCATTTCTAACAAGGTTACCGGGTGATACCCATGTCCAACGTCGCTGCGGGGCTTTTTTAAAGAAGCTGTTGCAGATTCGTAGATGGTGTCCGAACGCAAATTGCAGTAAACGGTTACCTCTGCCATTTGATAACAAGGTATTTGTAAATTATATGAAATCACAAATCAGACTTTATGGCACTTAAGGCACTGACATATTCTTATACATAATAATAAAATAATCAGTCTTCTTAACCAGAATCGACATTTTCTTGGGATACAATTTCAAAGCATTTTGCACACAGACAACATTTATGATCGTTAACACGTGTCCTTCTACGTCAAACGCTTGTTGCGGACTGGAGAAAAGGGTGGAGGATGTGAAAGAGTTCATAATAGCCAATTAATGAGATCGGTGGCGCGCAAAATTCAAATTTAAGTGTACAACAATTATTTATATGCCGCTGTGGGTCTGACAGACACTACCAGGCATGCCGAGGATTAAAATAATTTCATATAGAGTAAATACTCAGAGCGCTCATTTTCTCTCCAGCTAAACTGTAGTTTTTTCCACAGGGTCTATCATATTATTTCGATAAAAACTTTAAATGAAGGTAACAAAAATTTAAGTGCAGTTAAATTAGTTTTTTTTATTTGAATTTGAAGAAAAGGTTTCTTATTACTTTCAATTTATTTTACTGGAAAACATAAATGTATGATTCTTGAAAAAAGAACCAAACCTAAAGAAGAACACAGTTAATTAAAAACAAAACAAACACTCATATGGGCTCGTATAGAAATTAGTTTTATCCGTTATAATTATGTAATACACCCCTAAATTTTATGACTAATATATTACTAGTTAGTTAAGATTTGCATTTTGATAGTTAACGCTTAACAAAGTAAAACAATCTAACATGTTTGTTTTAACTACCGAATATTAGGTCTAACTTCGGGAATAATGTTTTATTAAAAAATATTAGGTAACTAAAAGGTAGGCAAAGACTGAAAGTACGCACGCTAGTTTACTATAAAATTAATGGTGTGTAGGTTTTTATCAATATCTAATTAGAAATTTTAAATAGAGGTAAGGCTTTTATGAGCCATGTACAATTGTTTAATATCTGATATAACTAACTACTTCAGAGAAAAAGAATCATATTTTGAACGAATGACAATGAACAATTTCATTGTCATTCGTTCAAAATATGATTCTATTGATTGATATAATGCATTGATAAATGACTAATATGTGTTGCATATTTTGTAGCCAAACGAATTAGTCTTACTAATATTTCAGATTTTTAGCAGGTGCCAAGATCACGCATGTACTGAAGTATTGCGGTTGGAAAAATACTTAAAAACAAGTTAATGTATCTACCCACTTTAGAAGTTGCTTGAAATACGCTAATTGACAAAACGCAAAATGGTGGCCACTGTTGGACACTTTCAAAAACTTGAAAGTGGCAATGTGACCACCCTTCGAATAATTATAGTATCTTGCAATTTGGTTCTTATCTTCCACTGGAATCATCCAGTGGAACTACCAGCAGCTACGTGCATCAGCCCGTAGCGGCGCTCGCACATTATTTTTTTATTAAACCCTTTATGCCCAATCTCTTGGGAATTTTGAGAAATCCTAATGCGACATCTTCTTGCATATTTACATACTTGGTATTTTAAGCAGCACTATTTTTCGTCCTTATGATGTTGAACAGTAATACCGTACACACGTATTCTCATTATCTCTTATCTGTGGCCTCTTGCTATTACATCTACAACGTAAACCTAAATAGGTCTACCTTATTAAGATAATACAAGCTTATGACAACACCTGCAAGATAATAGGGCATGGGTATATTACTGTAAAAGCTTATGTTAGGTTCTCTTGTGACCTTTAACCCAAAAATAGGAGCCATGCGAAGCAGAGCTCCGTCAACTTAGTTTTTTTTATATAAAAATTCGGACATTTTCGTAAATGTTGGAACTCATGCTGGTAAATCTTAGGATTTACTGGGAAATTTTAAGATTTACCGTACTTCGGACTTTTACAGTAAAATATTATCTATATATTACGGAGAAATAGTTAAGGAGGCATATTAGGTGCAAACTATAATATTATGTTTACAACACTTTACTTATCTAACCTCTACTACATTACATATATAAAAGATCTAAATAAATAAAACAAAACTAATTTATTTCTTAATTAGGCATTAAGTCCGCCTATGTACCATATTTTTTACAACATAACTTCACGACTTTTATCCCCGAGAGATACGTAGCGGTGTATTACACACCCACCGGTCACATTATTAAGCGAGCGATAGTTATTTTTATAATGCACACATAATTTCGAAAAGTCAGGGTACCTGGTCGATCGAACCCGAGACCGTCGTCTCGGCAGTCCGTTACGTACATCACTGGGCTATCGCCGCTATACACATTATTTATGTTGAAATGAAATGCAATTTATTTGCATAAAATGTCAGTACATATAGATCGAGTATGATTAAAGTTAAGTTGCTTATACATTTTGTCAATTACGACATGCAAATATTTTAAATCCTTAATACTAAGTAGAACAATTAATAAATGATATCAATTATTAAAGAAATATATTTTTTTTATTGTACATAAAGCAATATAATTATTATTTAAACAATTCTGATAGTGTGTAATTTTTTTTTGTAATAACCATAGGTAATTTTAACTTTTTACAGAAAAGGGTAAATGGCATTTTCTTTATATACTCAGGTATGGCATTATAGATACGCCCAGAAATCTCAGTACTTTTTAAATACAACGTTGTTATTCTGTCAGGATTCCTAGTATTCCGGGCATATAGGTCTTTCAAGCATATAGGATTCCTAGTATTTCGTCCGTGTGGTGACGGATTAAGAATACGGAATGTCACCACCCCAATCATCCCATGGGTGTCGTAAGAGCCGACAGAGGGAGCATGTTATGCAGAGAACAGCACTGTAAGAGAAGGAAAACTTGATACAATCCCTATACCAACCCGTTTGGCCAGCGTGGTATAGTAGGCCAATTCCTCCTTTTAAAGGAGAGGCCTAGTCCAGCAGTGGACTGTTAAAGGCTGATGATGAATAGGTCTTTAGCTTTTTTAAACATATGAGGGTGTAATTTTACAAACTTAGCTGTTTCAAGGATGTAGATACTTGTAAGCGTTAATATATACGTTTATAATTATGTTGTTTTCCGAGAACGTAAATAAATAAAACAAATTAAATGTCAACTATAGTTAACCTTCAAGAAGGCGCGCGGCTTCGAATCGACCGCACTTAAAACAGATTTCCACTTCCTATTTTCGTTAGAAATCCTTCTTACTTTAAGTACCCTCTTCTAAGTTGATTATTAACAAAACAAGCCATATAATACCTGTCCTCTCCAGCTGTAACGTGTTGTACAATTGGCTTTTGTTTTAGTCGCGGCGTAGTAATAGAAAACACTACGCGCGCCCGTCGTCGAGAAGTTTACGCGTGACTCTGTATGTAGATTGCTTTTTATTATTTTAAAACAATTAGGCGCTTTATTTGTACTTGATTATTTTATAGTTGTTAGTAAGTTTACATTGTTACATTTAAAAACCCATTCCAAGAAAGTGAAACTGTCTAATTATAATATTAATCATTTGAATTGAAACAATTTCCATTACATTTTTCATCCGTATCACTAAGCTGAATAATTAACGATAAATTATAAACTTAATAATAAACGATTATATGGTTAATTGGTATTTTAAATCCCTGAAATTACAAAGTAGTCTTTAAGGTAACGCGCAACCGCTCCCGTTACAAAAGACCGCGCGCCAGCTTGAAGGAGCAGACTGCTATACAGACGGGTTCATCCACGGCGCACTCCTGTGACTTTTCTATGTGCGTGTTAAATTATTAATTATATCGCTTCCTAAACCTGCAAAGCCTGCTAACCTGCTCTTAGCCAGTGTGGCTTACTTTTTCACATAGCGGGAAGAGACCCGCGACCAGCAGTTGGGCAGTTAAATATAGGTCTGATATTATTAAAAAATAAATAGACTATTGAGATCTAGAGATATATCTGCTGAGTCCGTGTAGTAACGGATTAAGAATACAAAGTGCCACCACTGCATTTCATTCTGTAGGTATCGCAAGAGAGAGAACATCGAGAAGAATATTGTATCTTTAGGAAGAGACGACATCAAACCTTGTACCTAAAAACTGATAACCATACTTATATGTATATTTCGAAAAACATACATTTTATACACAAATACCACTCAGACAATGAACAAATAATGTTAGTTTATATCCTATAATAGGTGCGTCCCAGCGTTGTGTCGTATCGTCATCATAATTAACTGTCTACAATATGCCCCTAAGCGACAGACGTCATATGCCACAAAAGAGCACTAGAGCAAAATATGAAAATAGCAACGTTATAAATGGAATGAAATGAATATAATAAAGTAAAAGGAATAATTCAAATGGCACTATTGAAATGATTGATGAATCATTACCAGATGAAAAAGTCATGTTCATTATAAAATTGAAATAAAATTACCGCATGTATGACGATGTGTTTTTGTGGTTCTAATGAGCGGCCACTAAGCCGCTTGATATTGCACCTAGTGTTCTAGGTTAGAACCCCACCCGAAACAGCACAATAAGCGATTCATAAATGATTGTTCTTAGTCTGGTCAATCATTGTGTAAGTTAATTGAATGTTTGTTAAGTCATTGAGGATCCAGAATTCTGTTCTTTTTTTAACCTTATAAGAGCAGCCGAATTTTCTGATGGCAAGCGATTACCGCCGCCCATTAATACAAGCGACACCAGTGAAGTACATTTAATAGGCTACCTGCTAATAAAAGAGTTAGATTAATAAATTTAATGTAAGATAATTACATATTTATTATATGACTTGATTATGACTACACTATTCTCTCAGTGCTTTGTAGATGAACTGACAAAATATATTTGTTTCTGCGTCCTAAGCTGAACTCATCCTTGCGTAATATTTATCTCAGCATCAGAAAGTATGATACACTTTACCTATTAGAGCTACAAAAGTGCCAGTAACGCTGAAACTGTTTCGAAAACTTATTCGATGCTTATAAGCAGTTTTGTTTTTATCTTAGTGACTATGAGCGCTTACCCATGATCTGCCATAAGCGATGTCACGGCCTACAATGAAATATACTAACTTATGTATACTGATACTTGCCCGTAAAATAAGAGCCGGCAATTCCCTGGTTTGTAGCTAGCTCTATGAAATCGTAAGCTAGTACCTGCACATTATTCCTCTCTTAAGTAATCTATTTACAGCTCTTAATAACCTTTGCTACAAACTACGATACACACTGAAGCAAAACGAACAGTACAAATACCTGAAATACTTAAACTAGATTTAACCGTTCTCTACTTAACCCATTGCAAAACTGTTTGCATACACTAAAACAGGAAGCACGATTTGAATTTGATATAAATAGCGTTTTAATCGTATTTGAAACAAATGTTTCTAGACGACAGATGTTACTTTACTGCGAAGCACTTTCAGGAAATTGAAAACATTTTATTTATAAATAAAAGATAGCACAAAGGAAATTGCAAATGCTTGTTATTTTTCAATACATCTTATATAAACGCGAAACTTTTTAAGAACCGCTGTTTTCACAATAAAGGCAAAGAAAAATTAGAGGATATATGAATGGATTTCGTAACTCTTTGACGCAAAAACTACTCAAAGGATTTCAATCAAACTTTGCAGTAATACAAAATATAAATCAGAATAACACATTAGCTACCTCTTGTGGTGTAACTGACAGGCACAAGAACAAAGCTGCTGACGAAATGTAGTTAATTGCTGTATAGAAGAAGACCCATTTTTATGAGTGGTAAGCTATTATTATTTCCACAGACTGCAACGCCTACATGTTACACGCAACCAATTTTCGTGACGGTAATTTCACAAAAATGTGTCTACAAGTGTCTATAATCAATTTTATGCAGGTAAAGCCAGTAATAAGACGGATATTGTATCTCGTTTAGTGTCCTCCTAACTAATAATATTACTACACCAAGGAGTAACAGAATTACCACGGATGTATCAGATTAAAATGGAAACGTTCTTTAGTGCTAATTCCACAAGACATTCCAAAGGAGATTGTCCTGGCGGTTAAAGTGTGTGGTGTGCATTACTTCGTTAATTAGTATGAACGTCTTTAGTCATTTACTGATATAGAGTAACTAATTCGGGTTAACTCTAGTAAGAAATAGACGGAAACCTTTACGGTGTTAGTGAGAAAATATATATTTTTTTTATTTAGGATTTCGTTGGGTAATAAACTTGATTTTGATAATTAGGTACCAAATAATAACAAATACCTTTAAACTAACAAAGTTTGAAGTTTTTGTCACAGGATATGTTTTACATACATACATACATAGACTCACGCCTATTTCTCGGAGGAGTAGGCAGAGACTTCGGATCACCATTTGCAACGATCTTGACATATCTCTCTTGCTTCATTCACACTGCGAAATTTAAATAGCGCTAAAAGTTACCTACGCGATTTGTGTACCTTACTGATGGTATACCCGATTGGAATAGTTCAAGTAGGTAACTACCTAACTGAGCAGGAGCTCCAGTAACATAAACCATTTGATTTCCGGAGCTCTTCCCTATTATGTAGAAGTAGGCCATCAAAGAGGTATTCGTGCGGTTATAATCCCACACACGCCAGCCTTCCCCTAAGAGATCAAATTAGCCTTCTGAAGGAAAAAAACACCCTAAAAAAAATGTTACCTACCTAATTATTCACGTCGAGATACAGTAAACAACAACGATGGAACCGAGGTAAACAGTTACTTAATGCATGAAGAGCAAGACACACACACAGTCAAGCAAGACAGTAGTTTCTTCAAATTTTGCGAAGAAATTCAAGTATCTTGGAATTCGAGCCAGCCACTTTAATACTTCAGTGCATAATGTTAGGAGCAAATATTTGACTTTGCTTGCACAAAAATTTATATTAAAGAGTATATGTTTGCCAGTTTTGTTTCAAGATATTCTTAATATCTACGTTTTATTAAACTTTGGATAGCGTAGGGGTTTAAGTGGTTGACTGGCGTATGGCATTACGCTGTGGTGGGTTCGATCCCCATACGAGGCAACACTTTGTGTGTCCTACAAATTCTCCTATTCCTTTTTCCCGATACCAAAGGGCAGCAACGCACTTGTGACTCCTTTGGTGTTGCTTGAGTCCATGGAGGGTGGTAATCGCTTACCATCAGGCTATCTACCTGCTCGTTTGTCACCTATCACATAGAAACTAAAAAAAACTTGGTCTTCGTCGTAAATCGCAGCAAATTCACAAAATAAAAATTATGCTAATTAAATTCATCTGCAAATATAGACATTACTGTCTCTGTATCATACTAACAGAAGCTGTCGATTAGTCCTTTGAAGTGCATTCATTTTCAAACACTTTATTGAAATTTATAAATTGCAGAAAAAATTAATGTCATCTTCACGGTTCGTTCCCCATTTCCGTTCTCATTTGATCAAATTTGAAGTGAATTCTGCACATTTCTATAATGCAAGAGCACCTACTCATTTTAATATAATTTAAATTATTCACCGTCTTCTCCGTATTTCGCAAAATAAAAGTGACAAACTTGCACTTTAACACGTAAATAGCAAAAGTGAAATATCTCAGTTGCGAATAAAATAAATTCTCGAAGACACTGAGAAGCCGTCTTTTAAAATACTTCAAATGGGAAAACGTTGCTTTTAGCATAAACTTTCTATTCAAAGCTAAACGCAAGAAAACTGCAAATCTGTAGGTACATTTATAAGATAAGAATTTGAATATCAAGGTTTGAATGGAATTTAAGCGCTTATATAATTGTGTTAGGGGAAACAGAGAGGTTGGACGTTTAGACTAGAGAGAACATGCTTGCCATATTTCCTTATACCGAACGTGCAACATGTAATGTCAGTTGGTCTTAGTTGGTTAATCATAACGTCAAATTACGCGTCTCATTTAAAGAGGCACAGACTCCTTACAGACTCATATCTTTGACTGCATTCTCTAAATAGCCGTGCTGTCAAATCCCATCATTAAGGAGTGATGGGATTTGACAGTGTAAGGAGATATCGATGTTTTTGAATGAGAGATGAATACGGAACATACTATCGGACATGAATGTAAAACTGAATCGTACCCGCAAGCTTCGGCGTGGCAGTCGGTTGCACTCACGCCAACTGGGTTGTCAAAGTAGTTCACTGCTGTAGTAATATTTACATAAAGGCGAAACATTTGTGCTGGCGGATCACAAATCGGATTACCTACAACTCTAAAAAAATCGAGCAGTGTCCAACGTAATCGATAGCAAGCAACGTGGTAATTATGATGCGACGCAAACAAATTGCCAAAGCCTGCCGCATTAGCCAATCTGGTATAATTCGTACTATACATAATCTAAGTGTCAGTTTCTTAGTACTGTCTGTCTGGCAAGTCTGTGCAAAGCACTGTCAGGCGTAGATAGCAAAAACTACAAGTTCAATATTTTAGTTGTTTACTTCTACGGCTTAAATATATCGACACATACTAAAGTTAGACATTTGACCAAAAATATTTATCGATAAATTATCACTGTTACGAACAACACACGGTTTCCTAACTCTATGTTTTGTCTACTGTTTGGCTACCACGAGGCTGCTATAAGAGCGTGCTGCTAAACCTATCGACAGTTCTTTCTATCATACCGTTGTGCCATTAGAAAGAAAATATCAATCATAGCAACCGCTGTTGTTATTTAGTGTTACTTCTATGACTTAAGGTTATATTTCTTTGAGGGGAAAGGCTGCCATAGAATACAGAAGTGGCATTTTAAATGGTTTTTGACAGTTACAGTCGGAGTGAGTTGTACGGTTTGGCAACAAAGTCAGTTCGTTAATAATTTGTTCCCCAATATTTTATTGTTGTTTGTCTGACAGATCAAGTTCTGACAAAATTAGAGACGGTCTTTACTTTCACAATCCTGTAGAAATAAACGACAAGCAGAATACATTTGGCTGCACTATTATAAGCTGACAAGCATGTGTATCCCGTAACTATATATGTTCAAAATGCAATTTCAATCTAATGTCAGAGCCATACTATTAATGTATCACCGCCATACTATTTATTTCAAATGAGACGATAGTGATATAAGTTAGCAGAATACCAATTATTGTGCGTCAATTGAAAATCTAATCGCATTTCGTTCAAAATACAGTGTCGATGTCAGATTAAATACGAGAATTGGCCTTTTGAGTATATAATAGTTCACCAGTAGATGGGGTGATTCCTGACGAAGGTTTAGCTGTATAATTCACGCGGGCAGAGCCGCGGGCAAAGTCTAATATATGAATAAAATAAAATACTTAAAAAGTTGAACAACGTATCTGATTTTACAGTCACCTTAAACGATCTTGTGGTGTCATTTCCTCCATTACTTGTCGCTGCCATTAACCAAGGATCGGTGTCATTATACGACCGGGTAACATCATACGGTTCAAACGTTAAATGTAATGACGCCAGTGTCCAGTTTTTAGTATTAAGCTTATCGTTCTGAAATGGCGAGTCCAGGTATTTTTAAGTTATCTTCAGAGGCAATAAAATGCAAATTGCGTCTAGTCTACCTTGTTTAACGAGGCTTAAATGTTTATGTAAAAGTTTTGTGAAGGAATATTATTATTAACTTTGTTGATAATGAAGGCAGCAATAGCCTAGTGGTGATACCAACAGACTGCTGTGCAGAGGGTATCAGGTATGAATGCACAACACACATCACTAACTTTTCTAAGTTACGTACGTATTAAATTGATAAATATCGCTTGCCCCGTACCACGGAGAGCACGTTATGCCGTCGGTGCCGGCTGTCATAAACGTCTTTGTTAGTCGTAGTGTCTGTCTGTCCCCATGTATGCTTCAATATTAAAAACTACACAACGAATTTCAATGCGGTTTTTAATAGATAAAATGATTCAAGAGGAAGGTTTATATTATGTATAATTGACGCGAGCGAAGCCGCTGGCGATGTCTAGTACAAGATATGAAGATCATATTCTCATTTTCCTTCAACGTATTAGTAAGCGATAATTAACAATTTAATACGCTTAAAATGAGAAGAGGTATTTACGTGCACAGTGTCCACAAGACGATTCTGTAAAAAACATATCTTTATAACAGCTTAGTTTGGTAAGGTTCGATTGAAAATTGGTCGTATTGTGCCTTGAATTTATCAGATAGATCTGATTTTTTAAATGTAGTAGACTTTATTTTTGTAAGCTTTTTACAAATCTTCCAGCACGATACCGTTTTGTGCTTAGCTATATTTTCTATGGAATACATTATTTCAGGGTTTGCAACAACGCGCTGGTCTTGCACGAGCACGACGACTAGTTCTTGTTCGTACAAAACTCAGACTTTTATTATCACATTAAACAATAGTTATTTTGAGGTATATTTCTGACATTCACGAAATACATTAAAAATATCTAGCCAAAAAGATTTATTTGACGATATTTTGTTTTAAAATTACGAATAAGTATATAGCAAAGAATTACTAGCAGCCCTAAATAGTTATAAATAGGCTTAGCAGAGTCCGCCAATTTGGTTGTCATTCTATAATAATAATAATAATTACCAGTTCACTAAACACCCATCCCCATAACCCGCATTCATTAGATCCACTAAAAACAATAGCCCTACACGTGATGCGGCTAGTCCATAGCTGTACTCAGTAGTGCAGTTGTGGAGGCTCCGCGTCATGTGTCCTATCCCATTTTAGATTAAAACTCTCTACGGGCCTCTGCACGTTGGATCCATATCCCCGTGTAAGCCTCCCAAAGGACCAGTTATTCTTCTAACACCACATGTTAGAAGAATAGCCGTGAAAAAGGGAAACATAATAATAATTATAAAAAAAATAAAATTTATTAATTTCTAATTCGTAACAAAAATATACATACAGTTTTTAAAAAGTAATTTAGGTAAAATAATGAGGTGCCTGTACTAGGGTAAACCTGTGCCACAGGCGTTAACGGCACTTACAGTATATAATTTTGATCTGAGCTAAGTCATCACAATATTAATTATAAACGTTATAATGTTTCTAAATAACAATATACCTACTTATAATTATATAATTATTTTAAAAGTAATATGAAACCTATAATTATTTTTTGACCACAGTCAGTAGTTCTTCGGTCTGATCATATTTCTTGGAGATATATTTCTATAATATCATGGAGAACTCTCAGACATTCTTTCTTCACCTTTGTCCACTCTTTTTACAAGTTATATCGTTACCAATAAATAAAACAAACATGGTAAAGTTAAAAACGCAATAAATAAAATTAAAAAAAAATAAGTTAATACCTATATTTTCTACCAGAGTGAGTTTTCACTGCGTTTCTTCACGCTTAATTAAAATTAAATACCAAAAAATAATTTGCAATAAAACTTTTACACTAACTTCTTATGCAAAGAATTTGTAATTTATTTTCGTATTATTAACAAATATATTTCAAATAAAAGTTTAGTATTTATTATTGGTAGAAATTTCAGTTTTAAGCGAACTAAAAAGTCGAGATCCTTTTTCATTACTCGAGTGCGTAGTGCGATACGCACATGACCGATATTGTAACTAATTTATAAATGCATTAGCTGAAGCTGCGGTTGAATCCTCGTTATTTAAGGCTACTGCGCCGCTCCCGAGATTCATAGTCGTTGAGATTTTAATATAATATAATAAAAAATAAAATGCCTTTTATTTCTATCATTCGACTTACAGTTTCAATAAAATTACAATATGCATGCAAAATTATTCACGAATTCAATTAATTATTATTGTATTATTAAAATAAAATAAAAATGTTAAAATATAAATAATGATTTAAAATACAAATAATGATTTAAAATTTTATAATGATTTAAAATATAATAATGATTTAAAATAAAAATATTAATATATATTGACTCAATTCATTTATTAGCAAGAATAGTCTCAATGAAAGGTAAAGGCCTCCTTCAGAGATGACCAGTGTGTTGAGATTGAAAAAACACAGCGCATTGAAAAAAGACAAACTGTTCAGCTTTATGTTTGCTGTTTTAATATAAGTAGTTAATTAAATAATATGAAACTCACACCGCCAAATTGTAATAAATCGATCATGGCCTGTGAAATGCCTAACAAATGCCGGATTTATCACAAAACGAGACTAGTGCCGCGTTCAACAGCATTTTCAATATTTTCACAATAAGTATTTTCTATTGCCCCATATTATTTGAACATATATTAATATTATACGATCTACGCATTATCTTCATCTGCTATTGAATTTTGTTACTGTTGGCAAACTTATTGTTTGAAATATTTGGTACTTCGGATTTTAATTGAAAAGTTGGCAATTCAAAACTTTTGCGAACAAAAACTATTGGAAGTAATATTATCGAAATTAATTTCGCAAATTGTTTGAATACCTACTAAAGTTAAATTTTAAAGTAGCTAAGCTTGAATTTTCTGTACCAACTAGGCTGAATTGCGTAATCATTTGAGAAAGTGATAGTCTCGAAGATTCGGCTTCAGTTTTGTTAGTGTTCACAGTAGGTAGCTGTGCTAGTCTTTTACACCATCATCGTCTTAGCGTTATACACAATGCATTCCAGACTTTCACCTCAGAGCCCAGAGCGCACTTTCCAGTCTAACCAGATTTGACGAAGGGATAGCGTCTTGGCATCGCAACTCAAAGGGACAGCGATATTCTATGGCTTACACCTGCTTCAGTATATTCAAGAGCACTGACTCCAGCTGCAGTCATTTTAGGCTGCCATCGTTCTTAATGTCAAGACCGAGAACGACAGATTACCATGGAGGTGGAGGTCGCTGCGAGTTCATTCGAGGCGTGAGTTTAATGCACAATTTTACAATATAATTTTACGGCCTCGGATGATTTGATAATCAGGTGGACAGATGGAACGCTCACCACCAGTTTTGAAATCAATAAGCAAGTAAGCCTGTTCTCTGGCCTAAATCGTTCAAAGAAACAATAATAACCCTAAAATAAATTTCTCAAAAACAAAATTAATAACTTAATTTCTACCCACATCAAAAATCACTAATAGACATACAGGTCACATTTAATGGAATGAACATAGAAGTACCTACTAAACGAATACAGCTTACTTGGGTTAACCATCGATACCCAAATCAATTGAAAGGCACACGTTAAAAAGGTGAGAGCTAAAATATCTAACTTTGCCTATGCCCTACGCGAAATTAAAAGGACCACTGATCTATCTATTGTACTTGTTACGTACTATGCCTACGCTTTTTCGTTGCTCAGCTATGGCGTTATTCTGTGGGGTTATAATACCAATGCCCCCACTATTTACACTCAGCAAAATAAATCAATAAGAATTTTAGTAAACATACAAAATACCGACTCAAGTAAACCACACTTTCAAGAACTTAAACTCCTAACTTTCCCAAGCATTCAAATCTTAGAAATTTGTAAATTCTTCTGTAAACATCCAGACCAGGCCCGAAGATAATCAAACCAAAATGACCTTAAGACATTGGTTCGGCTTTACACCGAAACCGTAGGGTTCTAGGCGACTTGGAGAAGGAAATGGACTGTATGGAGAGGATAGCGGTTCTTCGCCGCCTAGGAGATGGATACGCTAAGGGGTGATTGAGTGGGTATAGGATATTTTAAGGATGGAGGGCACCTACCTTATACAACCTTCTTCGTTTCCGTAGGGCAGTCTCCTGGTGGTTTCGTGATGCAGCTGCTTGTTTTCACTTCAATTCACCATTCGCGAGCGGGTTTTCCTTGGTGGAAGCGGTAATAAATCACATACAACGGTGCGGCGCGGTACGGTATCGCGGACACGTTCTCAGCGAGCGGAATGTTCTCGACTGTCACTCGCGTTCCCGATCGCGGCGACGAATCAGGCGCAAGGCAGTGCCTCTTCCAGGGAGTGGGAGACAGGGACGGAAATATGGTATCGCTCGCACTAGACAAGCGTGGAACGATTAATCTTGATGCGATTAGTTATGGATACGAAGGTAGATGGCGCTACCATATACCCCCGGCCCTAAAGGGTTGCCTTTAAAAAAAATAGAATTGAACTTAGCTATGTTGGGTGTACTACCGCATAACCCATCAATAGGCTAAGACAGCGATATGACAATAAAATTAATCTAAATTAACTTTAGCGAAAGCTACAAACGCAATAATAGCGAAAACTACTAACTAAATACTTAAACTAAGAGGTAAGTCCAACTTCAGGCTAGATCTCACTGAGTTGGAAGCGGACGCGAGTTGATCAGTGCCTCGACTTGTGCAAGGACAGTTAAAGGCTCTTCGTAAGAGAGGATCTGTTGACCTATAACTTTGAAGAGATGCGTTTTAATTACTTTGACCATGCTTGCCCAACATCCACCGAAATGTGGTGATGCTGGTGGAATAAACTTCCAGTCAATATGATCTATGGAAAGTTCTTCCTGAAGACGAGTACGATAACCCGCGACGTGATTGAAACAAGTAGCGGGAACAAGTTCAATCAATTTACTAACGCGGTTGGCGACAAAAGTCTGCCAGCGGTGAGGAGAAGAATAATTCCAAGCGAGCACTACTTTGGAGTCGGAAAATGCGTGTATTTTATTAATGAGGTAGGGGGGCAAGACTGTGTCTTGAACCTTGCGGAGCAACTGAGACAGCAGAACGGCCACGCACAACTCCAGTCTCGCAACCGAAATGGTTTTAACAGACGAGACCTTAGACTTGGCACAAACTAACTGCACCGAGTAGTTAGAACCAATCCGGACTTGCAGATATACGACTCCGCCGTAAACACGCTCGCTGGCGTCAGCGAAACCTATTAAGTTAACGGTACATCCATCTACCAACCCAAGATGACGCGGAATAGTAATTTGATTGAGCGCGGTAAGCTCAATACAAAACTGGCCCCAAGCGGCGAAAATATGGTCAGGGGGTGTTTCATCCCACTCACACTTTGATAGCCAAAGTTCCTTGATCAAGAGCTCGGCGTACAAAATTGTGGGAGCCACAAACCCCATTATGTCCCATAGTCGAGCCACTGTGGACAGCATGGTGCGTTTGGCGCACTTATCATCTGGCGGTGAGACGTCAAACCGAAAACTATCGCAGGATTTGTCCCAGCGTAAACCGAGAGCCTTATGCGGTACAGACTTCTCAAACTCAATGTCTGGAGAAGCTTTATGAGAATCTGGTATGCGTGCGAGAACCTCCTTAGAGTTGCTTGTCCATTTGACAAGATCAAACTGGCCTCGCTTGAAAAGCTGAATAAGCTCTTCACAAAGCGAAATTGCTAGCGGAGTGGGTATGACATTACCGGCAATGTCATCTATATACAAAGCGGATGTGTAGCATAGTATAGTGTAGCATAGCGTAGCACAGCATAGCATAGCATAGCATAGCTAATTAGTGCTTTATCTTACACACAGTTTTAGCACCCACCTTGATCTCTTGAAGAGCAGAACAACAACAAGACGTAATACAATGAGAAGTATGTAACGTAGGTACGGTACCCATAATCACATACCCAAATACCGTTTCAATAGCGGGCGGTAAATCATATCGCTCACTACGTACTATTTTAGTTAGTAGCAAGTGCGGAAATATTGAAGCTCTGATCAAAAGATCAATGCCTGCCGGATTCGCAAACTCCGCGTCGGCTAGCGGCAATGACTCGAGATGAGTGAGTGATGCTACGTCTACATTAGCGTTTGGTAATGCGTCCGTGATACGCTCCACGATAAGCGAAGAAATGTTAAAATTAATGTCCCTATCAAAACGCGAATGTATTTTAATATCTACGGAACCTTTGCCATGTTTTTCTGATCCGCCTATCCCTCGGATTATTGAGTTCGTATTTTTAAAGTTATTCCATAATCCGAGGCGTTTGAACAATTCTAACGTTATTAAATTGGTCTGAGATGCGCTATCTAGCAGACAACGTACCATGTGCGGCGACCCATTGACATCATATATGATAACTTGCGCTGTCGCTAACAGAACAGTCTTAGACGCCATACATGGCGGCCCAGCACTGCTCTGATCACTACAAGCGCGCGAAGGCCGTCCGCGCGTGCGTGCCGCCCGCGCAATGGATGTCGTACACAACGATATCTCATTGTGAGGCGTGGAAGGCGCAGCTACTTGCTGCGCAAGTGTGTCAAGGTTAGCGGCTTGACTTGACAACCGGTTATTTTTATCGAAATGTAACAGTGTATGATGTTTTTGATTACACGAGCGACATCTCGTTCTACTGGAACAATTACTCGTTTTATGTTTTATGCTTAAGCAATTAATGCAAGCTTTGTTATCTTTTACGCTTTTAAAACGAGCAATTGGATTTAAATCATTAAAGGTAGGACACTTATAGTAATGGTCGTGCACTATATTACTGCACAGACACTTCTGTGAATTATTACTATTAGATTCCGAACATGTTACGTAAGATTGTGGATTAGGGACCGAGTTATTATTACTATTTCGCGATTTATTCAACCTTTGTTTGTTGCTGTTAGTGTTAGACGGGCCAGGTGAACCAGACTGCGTATTATGAAATATTCGACACTGATCTTTGATGAACGAAATAAAACTATCTAGTGTAGGTATTTTATTATTGCGTTCCGTCATCTCGAATGCGCGAATTGTATCAGTGTCAAACTTTTTTAAAGCGAGTTGAAGCAACATAAAGTCGGAAAGATCTTCTAATTTTAAATTCCTAAGAGAATTAACCGCGGTTACGAAGTTATCAATAAACAGCTGGAAATTCGAGACAGAGGCTTTGCCGGACAGTTTGAGATTTAAAGCTTGGTCAAAGTACGTAGACGCTAGGACGCGCGTGTCCTGATATCTGTCAAGTAGTGACTGAAATATGACCTGATAATTCTCAGCACTGGGTGTGACACCTGCAAATACGGACTGGGCCTTCGGTGACAGTTTACCTATTAAATAGTACAACCTGTCAGCATATGTCAAAGAACCATTATCGTGCACTGTAGACTTAAAACTCGCATAGAATAACGGCCAATTTCGTATATCTCCGTCTAACGACATAATCTCGATTGGCGGTAATCTCGGTTTGCGGGCAACGGGCTCTGCTGAACATTTACCCTCCAATTGCGATTGTATACGCTTAATAATACAATAAAGATCTTCGAATGCGGTATACGCCTGATAGTTCGGTTTTTCATCAGGATTGATAGAAAGTAATCTTGCGTTATAATCGTCTAACAACTTATGAAAATCTGTTCGAATACTATCTACTGTTATACAATAACTGAGAAATGCTTCGCTATTACTGTCGGACATAGATGCGGTTTTTGATCGTTCATAGATATTTTGAATGCGCTCAAATAAAATATTGCATTTTGCTTCTAAGATTGTCATCTCTTTGTCTTCCGACACGCGTGACTTCTTTTGTTGTGACATGCTTACGTAAGTATAAGCTAATGAGAACGAAACAAAATAAGAATATCTAATGTATCTATTATTTTACCTAAGTAGGCTAAGTAGGCAACACTTTAGAGCTGAGGAAATAAAAGTTGATTGAAATATGAGATTTATAAGACAACTATGATAGTTGCAGAAATAATAATTTAATAAGTAGGTAGCTACATAAAAGTTTACCTACTGATGCGGGCGGAAATAACCATGTGACGGTTATGTGAATACATTAGGAGTATAGCTAGGTGCTATAAATGCCTAGGTATAGCGATATAACGTATAAAACGTAAATGAATCCGACTCGTATGGATAAAAAAAAATGGTTCGGCTTTACACCGAAACCGTAGGGTTCTAGGCGACTTGGAGAAGGAAATGGACTGTATGGAGAGGATAGCGGTTCTTCGCCGCCTAGGAGATGGATACGCTAAGGGGTGATTGAGTGGGTATAGGATATTTCAAGGATGGAGGGCACCTACCTTATACAACCTTCTTCGTTTCCGTAGGGCAGTCTCCTGGTGGTTTCGTGATGCAGCTGCTTGTTTTCACTTCAATTCACCATTCGCGAGCGGGTTTTCCCTGGTGGAAGCGGTAATAAATCACATACAACGGTGCGGCGCGGTACGGTATCGCGGACACGTTCTCAGCGAGCGGAATGTTCTCGACTGTCACTCGCGTCCCCGATCACGGCGACGAATCAGGCGCAAGGCAGTGCCTCTTCCAGGGAGTGGGAGACAGGGACGGAAATATGGTATCGCTCGCACTAGACAAGCGTGGAACGATTAATCTTGATGTGATTAGTTATGGATAGGAAGGTAGATGGCGCTACCAGACATAAAAATAGACTGAACCTTTCAAATTCACGACAAGCAATGTACTCCTCTGGGCTATTGGTCATGTCTATAAAAATATATGATAAACTACCATACTTATTTAAGGTCGATTACTGACTGTCTGATGCAAACACGCAATCAAATGGATTCGCTTCAAGCGATAAAGCATATATCGTTGTGTTCCTAGAATATATTAGCTTTAGATGTTTGTGGCAGCTGATATTGGTTTTCGTCGGTACCTGGAATTGAGTAAATCTATACTATCCATAATATTAATTTATAAGCAGAATATTTTATTTCTTTGGTTGGGTCAACGCGGTAATCTTAGGAACTACCGATTTTAATAGTAGTTTGAGTATTGGACAGCCCTTCTTCGTATCGAAGAAGACAATAGGCTATATTCGAACTGGCCGAAAAGTATTCCTAAATAACGCGGTTGTAACCGATGGCTCAACTAGTTTCTTAACATCGGAGATAGTTGATACTGACTGTACGTATTACCTCAGTGTCTTTGCTCAAATATTTGAAGGTACATTAATACTCGTTCAGCACAGCAACAAGGCTACAGCTAAAGTAAGCTTACTTATCGCGTGGCTCCACCTTAAAGGTACTTCAAAGAATATCGCAGTGATTTTAGTGGGTAAGGTTCAGACCTTACCCACTAAAATCTCGGGTAACTCTCTCCTAATATTCAGATATTAGGAGAGAGTTACCCACTCCACTTTGAAGTAGGTAAGCTCTGAGCATCTGTAGGGAGAGTAACATGCACTTTATATGGCCTAAGGGATCGTGTGATGCCCATTATTTGGGTTTCCAGTGTGAACGAAAACACGGTTCAACATTTTAAGTACTGGACTACAGTGAAGTGTTTATAGAGAAGTAAGAAGAATGTGAATAACAAAAGTATTTAACGGATTCTGCTAGCTAACCATCATCATCATCCTAGCGTTATCCCGGTTGCATCTAAGACCTACACGCGCCTTGGAGCCCAGGGTCCGTTTACTGGCCACTAACTAGATATTACTGAATATCCGCCTTTTTACAGAGCGACTGACGTCTGACCGCCGCAACCCAAAGGGATGGCAATATGACATGATTTAAACTAGTATCAGTTTATTTGAGGGTACTGACGTTACGAGGACGCAACGAATGCCAAAGATCTTCATGACAGCCGGGACCGATGGTTTAATGTGCTCTCCGAGGCACGAGACAAGCGATAATTAATTAACAATTGAACATAGTTATAAGTGATTCTACTATATAACCAACTACTACAAAACTTTGAATCAAAAAAAATTTATATTGATTCACAGATAAATTTATCCTGTCCTGACTTTAATTTTTTTATCCAAATATCTGCTAGGTACTCCAAAATCCTTTAAAGTAAACAGTTTAGCACGTCTCAGGTACTTCAAAGGCTTATTTTGTATTATTTTAGACGGCTCAACTCAAAAATAAAAGAGATTCTTAGATTTTGACGTTACTTATTTCATATTTCTTTTAGTTATTTTAAGTTGACGGTCAGGATAAGTATTTCATGAATATTTTATTTTGGCCGAGACAGTTAGTCCACTTTCGGATGTTTATTATACAGGTTGTCACAAGACCCATCACCAAGCCGAAGTCTAATCGTTTTGGACATCATGCCAAGTCATACTAAGCAAAAATAAAATCTGGGAAACGATAGATTTTTTTTAACGAAACACATTTTTAATCCCCAATTAAAAAAGCGCGCGTGCAATTTTCGACATACCGACTTTACATGGGAGCATAGGACATCTATAGAACAGGTTGGCGGGGTAAATGCATCGATTTTGTACCTATTTACAAAAATTGTATGGTAACTTTGGGCCTCAATATATCCTGAACCATTAATTTCCCAGGTAGGGTGCCGAAGTAAAAAATTTTCGTAATGATTCGTACAATATGGGTTTTCAGTTTTTGTTAAGGGTCTTTTTACACCCTAAATAATAACGAGTTCTTTGGAAAGGGACAAGGCAGCATCTTGGTAGAAAACTACTTTAGATAAGTATAGTCATTTTATGTAGATCTCTGTCGCGTAACACTTAAAATAAAAGATGAAATACATGGGTTATGTCTGCCGTGGTTACAGAGTTCCGGCGACTACGTAAAGTAAGCAAAATAATTAAGTTTGCTTATACTTTAACTAACTATAATAATTCTGTATTGACATATTGTATTCCCATTTGGGGTGGTGTGGGAAAAACTAAATTATTAGTCATAGAACGAGCGCAACGTGCATTGATTTAATTAATGTATTTTAAGAAGATGATATTTCCCACGACTTCCTTATATCAGATCAGTGATTTGTTATCCGTAAGAAAGCTTTACATAGTCCAATCAGTATTGAAAGTACTCAAAACAATACCATATGATGTGAATATCCTGACTAGGAGGCGGAAAGATTTTATAGCCTCGGTCCCTCCATCTAAATCAAAATTTTACAGTATTCAGTATGGCAAGCGATCTGCTCAGTTGTACAATAAAATAAATAGAGAGGTTTATATCTACCCTAAACAGTACACAGAATCAAAAGAAATATTAATGAAATGGATAAAACTTCTCACATATGAGGACACAGAGGTATTGCTGCAACAAGCAATATAACATCAACACACATATATGCTTACGTACACACAGGCATACACGTATTCAAACACACACACCCACACTCACAAACACACACAAACGCATACACACACCAATTGCATGCAATTTATAATTGTAATTTTTTATTACATGTTTTCTTTTTGTTTTTATATTTGTAGTTTTGTTATATTAACTGAGTGTATACATATCGTTGAATTATAATCATGTTGTTGAAGAAAGGAGCCTCCTAATACAGGCATATCTTGCTTAAAAGGAGGCTCCCATCACTAATTATGTGAAATTGTAACACTGTTGAAGACAATAAATTATTATTATTATTAAAATTAAGGTAACTCATTGTAAATTCAAAGTAAAGTACTTTTTTATTTAATACGTGAGGAGATTAATTATTGGCCTAGCGTGCTGAAGCCCCATATACCTACAGTTAGTCTAGAACCTAAAAACTTTAGCTTTTTCTAAAAGAATGGATTAAGGATTAACACGTTCCAAAAGCCTACGAAAGCCTAATTTTTAGACATGTAACCTCAGCATATCAAGAAATCGGCAGGTACTGATAAAAATCTTGAACTAACTGAACCAGAAATTCTACTCCTCAATGTGCCTATATTGTTATAAGAGGATTGGTGCTACGAGACTGATTATCCGAAATGTTACATTTTTGCACAATTTTTGTACGTAAATGTGTTTTATTGCCTAATCGTATGTGAAATGTTCTTCAAATGGGACCACTTCTTTGATAATCGCAAAGAAATAATGGAGGCATTATGTGAATGTTTTAGATATTTGACGACTGGTTGGCGCAGCGGGAGTGTAAGTGACTCCCGCTCAAGTCAAACATTTGTGTGCATAAACATGGTTGTTTGTCTTGGTCTGGGTTTTTCCTCGTTATAATTATGTATGTATTTACAAAAATATAGTAAATAATATGTGTGTTTATCCATTATCTAGTCCCCAAAGTACAAGCTATGTTTAGTTTGGGACTGGATGGTGATGTGTGTATGTGGTAGTATTTTACCACATAGACACATTATTTTTATACTACAGTCGCTCTGTGGAAAAACTAATATCTAAACCAATCCGGTTAGACTAGTAAAAGGACTCCGGGTTGAATCTGGGATAATGCTAGGAGGATGATGATGATGTAATTTATTATTTTATAAGGCACAGTTACCAACTATGGATAGGCACTATCTGTCAGATAAATTCAAAATTGGTGCAAAAATTTGTATGATATTTTGTCTGACATGTAATTTAATCGAAAAAAAAACATCAAAGGATTTCTAGTAGGCTCTTTAATCCTTGAGGTGCGATCAAACTAAAGGCAAAGTGCGAAAGGTCACGTTGCTGCAAATTTTCATTGGCATAGGTTACCGGAAAAAAATTAATTATGACACCTTAATATAATTATATCACATAAATTGCATATCATTGTGTTGGATGTAAAATCAGCTATCATAATAATAACATGAATCACTACTAAATACTCTCTTTTTTGGCAAAACAAGCTAACAAACTTAGAGGTTTGTTCTTTTTACCCGACTGCGCGACGCAAAGGAGGGTAATGTGTTTATCAGTCTATGTATGTATGTAAGTATGTATGTATGTATGTTTGTTTCTATGTGGCGTTCTAGAGACCAAATGCGTAGGCCGATTTTGATGATTCTTACGTCAATCGATTCGTCTTAACCTTGCGAGTGTCACTAAAGACATGACAGTAATCAAAATTCACCACAGCCTCAACCAGACGCCATATTGTCAAAATGAAATATAAAATGTCGATGAACTATGTCATGTGGGGTGTCGTTGAATAGGTATTTTAAAATCATCTTTAGGTTTCTTTTATCATTTTTCATTTTAAATAATAGTTTAGGATATATAACGATCTAAAGTTGTTTAACAAAAAAAAAACTCGCTAATTTTCTTACTTAATGATTTTAGTTTTTATTTCAAGTATAAACGATATACAAACACTTGATTGCCAATTTTACCATCTTATAACGAAGTCAATGAATCGTAACTAAAAAGTATAAAATAAAAAAAATAATTTAAAGAAAAACAAAAAACCCGACTGCATAAAAACTAATTAAAAAATACGTGAAAAAACATCACAACATATATATCTTCACGCCTTTTATCCCCGAAGGGGTAGGCAGAGGTGTATTACACACCCACACTTCGCCAGACATGTTTCGGTCCCAATGTAATAGGGGGCGAGCCTATTGCCATATACCGGGCACATTTTTAAGCGAGCGATAATTAATATTTTTATTTTAATACACACATAACTTCGAAAAGTCATAGGTGTGTGCCCGGGGTAACTGGGGATCGAACCCGAGACCATCGTCTCGGCAGTCCGTTACGTACACCACTGGGCTATCGCCGCCTCTACGTGAAAATTTTACCAATCAAATCTTCCCAAGGGGCCCCGACTGTGAGTCGTTCTCTTCTGCATATTACTTAACAGAATTCTAAACTACTGGGCTTGTTTCTTTCTTTTTAGTTTTTATTGAAGTTAATTTTTTCACGTATTTTTTAATTAGTTTTTATGCAGTCGGGTTTTTTGTTTTTCTTTAAATTATTTTTTTTATTTCACTCGTTCACACAAACATTTCATCACATATTAACACGTTCGCTGCGGCAAATAAAATCATAAACCTTCATCTGGTGCGGTGGCAGGTCGAAATGTGCCCCCAACGATTTTTCCGCCAGTGCGTGGCAGGTCTTTTTCGACCTGCCAGCACTAGGGTAGCTTAAAATGCTATAAGTTTGCGAAAACATAGTGTATACATATTTTTTTTTACTGTTAGAATAATCTTGAACCCAGCTTCCTTAGGTTTGATTCGCCCCGGAATCTACCAAATAGGAAAAGAGATATAAACCAGGAAAAGCGGCAGGCCGATATTGACCTGAACCGCACTAGAAGGTATTTTTAGCAGTGATAGGACATACCAAAATAAAGAAATATCGATAATAAAAAAGAATTTTCGTACATAAAAGAATTGAAGATGTTTATTTAATTGTGGATGTTTTGGAAACATGACACGCAAAGATGCATGTTGCATTGCCTGCAATATTTTTTTATCGTGACGTGTAGACGCCAGTCGTCCAACTCAAGTTCATCGGGTGGGCGGTACCACCAGATTTTAACCAATCGGGTGGGCGAAATGAAAGTCAGTGATTAGATTGTGTCGCATAGACGGGCCAAACCAATTCGATTGAAAATTTGATCAGTGGTAAAATTGTGCCGTGCGGCAAGGCTTTTACTGTGCCTCCACGCCACGTTAGCGTGACTGTGTGAGCGAGAGTGCGTTATGTACAAAACACGGAGAGTGAAAAGGACAGGCGCGCATTTCACACGATTGAAATGAAACAAAATTATTTAAAATCGGGACTTTATACTTAATTAATATGTTCCTATTACCATGTAATAGGAACATATTAATTAAGTCCATAAAAATGTTATAAAAGCTGAAAGTATGATACTTCACCTATTAAACACCTATTTTCATCATCATCATCAGTATCGTGAACATATGAAATAGGTACGTCACACTGCTAGCGCGGTCGTGAAGCGGCTGAGAGTAGGTAAGCTGTGCTAAAAATTGTAATAAAGCACAGTTTGATTGGTGCCGTTTTTCGGGCTGCGATCGTGCAACTATTGTATATATATTTGATCGAAGCTTTGAAATCACCTTTCAAGCAAAAAAAACTAGATCGAAATCGTTTTAGCACCGCTCTGTTTGCGTTGGGGGTTAAAAAGCGCATATATATATCAATGCACTTTCGCAGGTAACCGTACATTTCCAAATATTATAAGTACCTACTACTATAAATATACGTGTAGATAGTAAGCAAAACTTACCGCTTTTATTTGGTTTTCCATAATGTTTTGTTAAATACTTTTTATTTTTCTTCATTGGAAATATTTCCTTACTACTACTGTCACTATCACTTTAATTTGCAGGGCGAATCACTCGATCTTCCAAAATTTCAATTTTTCTTTTATTATTTGCCATCGTCAATTTTATCGATAGCGCGCACGTCCGATAAGCTAGATAGCACAACACTAACCGGCGGCGTGTGCGCTCTGTGCGGTATCGGGTCGCCGGCAGGCCTGTTGGGTCGGCAGGCTGAAATAGACCCCCTGCCGCACTGAGCGGATATATTTCACCGCTAGTGCGTGGCAGGCCGGAAAAGGCCTGCCGTGATGTTTTTATGGAGAATACCTACATTTTTGACTACAAGCCGAAATATGTATTTGTCTCTGTCAGAACCTTAAAAACACCAAAAATAATCGTTCCGCACCAGCGAGAGGGACATAGTTTTCTTCGTCCGCACCGGCTGTACGTACAGCGGCAGGCTGAAATCGGCCTGTTCCGCACTGAACGTGTTAATGAATTTCATTACTTCTTTGGTTCATAAACACAAAAACATTATCACATATACCTTTAGGTTTTCACACAATACATTATTTATTTGTAACAAACGAATCTAACGCCACTAAAAAATTATAATCCGAACGCGTAACAAAAAGTTCGCCGTGCCAGGCAGCCATGTTACTGTTACGAACACTGTGGCTGTGAATTTTTTACCATTTGAAACACGATAACAGTGAAAATGTACAACAATGCTAGTATTTAGTTGCTAAAATATGTTTTCAGATAAATAATCTGGGTACTTTTATGTCTTTCATAACTATTAAAAGAATATTTATCATAAAACACTTACGAAAATAGCCAGTTTCAAGAGTAGAAATAGCCCTTCTAAAAAGTTTTTGCCTTTTATCACTGTATTTCTTGTCTTTGTTACGAATAATGTCACTTCACAATTAATATTTATTTCTTTCTGAGTATGAAATCTATATAAGTATCTTTATAAAATATTCACCGGTTTCTTCCACAAGACAACTTTTATTATAAAGATCACGGAACAAAACACAACAATGGCGGACGCTTTCGCAACTGAGACACAGATAATTATATTTCAATATTTTTTGGCGCGTTTCGTTTCCCTCACCCTTCTGAAACGATTTAGTTGCATAGAATATGAACTATTCTAATAGTTACTACTTTCGTTTCTTGGTTTAAGTAAAACAAAACGTGAAAAAACCGCGACCAATAGAACGATTTTTAATTGAGCACGACCCTTTGATATTGTGTTACACTGATTTCCAATAAATTTCACATAACATTTACAGTTAAGCCTAGGTCTCCTATTTTAGCGACAGGTACTTGCGACTGATTTTATTCATCGTACAATTGCGAAAACACCAAAACTGGCGACATCAAAGAAAAAGAAAGAACTGCGAAAGCTCAAATATGCCGATACGTACTAGCTATAGAGAGCCATGTAAATAATATACAAGTCCTCAACAACAACAACCAGCTTAATATTTGCACTTAATGCTTGACATTCTACTGGCCGGTATACGGTGTATGTTTTAATAAATAAATATACCACAAACTTAGCGATGAAAACCTGAAAAATTATACATACCAGAGATTTTCACTAATCATCCCATCCCTTCAATTTCTAAAGGACCCTTGAGATACGGTTCCAAATGAAAATATGAAAAATATGCTACCAGATAAATTTAAATGAATTATGGCGATCATTAGGGCAATTGGGATCTTTTCCTTATGTTGTATTGTCAAGTAAGGCACTTTTTGCATTGGTTTGTAAAAAATGTTTTTAAGGTTAATTTAATCTGCTTAATTTGGTTTTTCTATTTTTTTTACCACATCTGCTTTACCTGCCGTTATATCTTCGCTAGAATGCAAGCAAAAACTTAATGTATCGATTAATTCTGTAACAAACAAACATTAAACATAACATGTTTTATCCATTGAAAATACTGTAATAAAATATAACTGTGCAATTATAACACGTAGCTTTTAAAAAATTGGAAATGTTTTGCTGGTTCTAATCTCCTTTAATCCAATACGTACCCGTCACTGGTAAGCTAATGGAACATAAAATTTTATTCCCTAAAGTAACAAGATTCGTCCTAAAATAATATTTTATATTATTATTAAATCTAGGTTTAAATAATTTTCCCCTTTACATTACTTTAAAAATTATTATCTATTGTTTATAGATTTGCCAATACTGTCCCTTAAGAGCTATAATGAATTGTTTAACCCACATAGTTTTAAAAATGATGAAATTTTAAATGAATTGTAAGAAATTGTGAATAATTTACTTTTAATATTTAACTGCCTCGTTGGTCTCGCGGCATAAATGAGCGCGTGGGATTGGGAGGTCTCGGGTTCGATTCCCGGGTCGGGCAAAGTGTTATTGTTTTTTTCCGTTCGGAAATTCTCAGTAGTAGCATGGAGTCTGGTAATGTGCCCGGTACGGCAAAAGGCTCGCCCCCTCTTACGTGGGACCTAAAAATTCATGGCGAAATGTGGGTGTAATATTACACCTCTGCCTACCCCTTCGGGGATACAGGCGTGAGTCTATAATAAAAAAAAATAATATTTAATTTGGGTCTTAGTTAATAATTATAATTATGTACCTAGTTATTTAAACATATTTTTTGTGAAAACCTTAAAAAAAATATTTTGAAAATATGACTTAAACAGCTGAGTATTTCCTTTTTATATAAAAAATGAATCCAAATACAAATCACACGTTTTTGTTTCTGTTTAGTACAGTATTTTGCCCTTAATCTGGCTTACTTTACTAAAATGATGAATGTCCCCTCGACCGATTTCAGCTACGGCGGCTTCTATAATTATGAGATCTATATTTATTATGAGATCTTTTGGTACAACTTTGACATCTTTAGGCACAATTATCACATTTAAATAAATGTGACTGCCTCCGTGGTCCAGTGGATAGCATATGCGACTCCTGATCGGAGGTCCCGGGTTCGATTCCCGGGTTGGGCACAAACACTTTTTGTTACTGGGTTTTTCCGAATTCTCAGAAGCAGCCCGGAGTCTGGTGATGTGCCCGGTAACGGCAATAGGCTCGCCTCCTATTACGTGGGACCTAAAAATTCATGGCGAAATGTGGATGTAATATTACACCTCTGCCTACCCCATCGGGGATACAGACGTGAGTCTATAAAACATAAAATAAAAATAAAATAAATAAATGTCGTCTCACAACAATTCCTCTTCGTCGGATACTAGTACTAGCCCTAGCTTCAAATTCCCCAAACAACACATGATCTAAAAATAAAACGACATTGAAATAATTCCTTAGTTTGCATGCTAAATTCAATATAAAACATAAATAGGTAAACAATTACGTTATTAATTAGTAGTGTACTATGACTATTATGGGTGTTTTTACATCCGGGAGGGAAGCGTGTGGCAAAAACTACACGTACAAACGATTGCTCCTCATGTGCCTTCAAGGGCTACCGACAACTTAGGAGGATACACAAAAGCACAAAGCACTGTGACAAACATTCAAGAGGGTAGCGGCTAAAACAAAATGGAACTGGGTGTTTTTACACCCATGTGGCCTTTAAGGGTATGTTATTGCTAAGGAAATAAGATGTGGTGTTCTTCCAACTAGAGGAATGATCTTCTGACCAGGCTGGGTGATCGTACCTGAAAGACTGCGATCCAACGGTAGTTGCTGAGAACTTGTATATTATTTACTAGACGAGCCCGCGGTTACACCCACGTTATTTAGGGCTACTGCTCCGCTCCCGTGGCTCATAACGTGATGTTAAATAGCCTATAGCCTTCCTCGATAAAAAGGCTACTTTACACTGAAATAATTATTTAAATTGGACCAGTAGTTCATGAGATTAGCGCGTTCAAGCAAACATAAGTCAAAAGTCAAAGTCAAAGCATTTATTTGTAAACATAGGTAAGTACAAAGTTGTTAAAATATATAATTATAGGTCCACTATGTTTCGCTTAAAAAGCAAACAAATATACATATAAAAATAATTCAAAAACATTAGATATAGGTACGCATTACAAAAAATTATATTCAATCTACATTTGTCTTAATTATTGTGGTATTATTAATTAAATTATAATTGTTATTTGGGGAGACATTTGTCATTTAAATATTCATTAATGGAATAATATGAATTACTAATTAATATGTCATATAATGTTTCTTTAAAATCGTCAATATTATTGCATTCCAGTAATGTCTTAGGTAAGTGATTACATACTTTAGGAGCCATCCCCAAGAAATTTGCATTATAAATGTCTTTTTTGTGTGATTGCACAAGTATTTTATTTTGATGTCGAACGCTATTTAATGTCTCAAATAAATGGATTTTTTCTTGACAAAAAGGGCAACTTCATATATGTACATAGCCGGTAGGGTCATTAATTTTAGATTTTTAAAATAGTGTTTACAACTGCCCGTGGAACTTATTTGACAAATAGCCCTCACACATTTCTTCTGGGCTTTAAAAGCTAATTCTCTATCTGGTGAGTTACCCCAATAAATTATACCGTATCTAATAACTGATGAAACATAGCCATGATGAGCCTTTAATAATGTTGACTGATCTACTATTTTGGCAAGGTTGTATAGTGCATATGAATATTGATGGAGTCGTTTACATAGGCTTTGGATATGAGTTTTCCAGTTCATACTTTCATCGAGCCAGATTCCCAAAAAATTATGATGATTGATGTTTTCAATATTCGTATGATGAGGTATATGAGATATGAGAACTTACTATACGCTATGGTATAGTAAGTTCCATTTTTTTCGTTCGCTGTCTAAATTATATTATTTTGGTTTTGTCTAAGTTTATTTTTAAATTATTATTTTTTAGCCATTCGATTATCAATTTAAGATTATAATTTATTACTTTTTCTAGATCTTCTGCATTTTTTCCAGTAAATACTACAGTGCTGTCATCAGCAAATAAGACCATTGGATGTTGAATGACATTAGGCATATCATTAATATATATTATAAACAACAACGGACCAAGAATGCTTCCCTGAGGGACACCAAAAACAGTATTTTTAGGTTCTGATATGTATAAATTTTCAGTTTTTGATCGTGTACAAACTTTAGAAATACATGTCATCTGTGTCCTGTTGCTTAAATATGACTTGATTAGTTGCAAGACGTTACCTCGGATTCCATATAATTCTAGTTTTTTATAAAGAATTTCATGATTTACATGGTCAAATGCTTTTGACATATCCATAAAAAGACCAAATACTGGCACTCGGTTATCCATGTGAGTAATAATATGTTTAAATAATTTACATATGGCCAGATTTGTGTTAACATTTTTCCTAAAACTATATTGCTCATTAGCTAAAATATTATTATTTTCTAGGAAGTAATAAAGATTTTGGTGTATTACTTTTTCAATTATTTTGGAGAATATCGGTATTAGAGCGATTGGTCTATAATTACCCAGTTCTTTCTTATCACCTTTTTTAAAAAGAGGTTTTATAATTGTAGTTTTCAATACTGTTGGAAATACACCCTCTTCGATACATAAATTAATAACGTGACTTAATATGGGTGCAATAACAAAAGACACTGATTTAATTACTTTTGTTGTGATTTCGTCATAACCGGCACTATTTGTATTATTTAATGAATAAATTATTTTATTAATGTCTTGTGGTATAGTTGAGTCATAAAAAGTGATTTATGATGTGATTTAATTTTTGTAATGTCAATATTATTATTAGTACATATATTTTTAGACTGGTCAATATAATAATTATTAAATGTCTGTGCAATGTCTTGTGGTTTACTTATTATTTGATTATTAAATTTTATTTCACTTGTATTATCCCTTGGGTGGTTAGTTTTACTTCTATTTATAATGTGCCAGGCGGCCTTTGACTTATTTTTTGCATTATTGATTAAATAATTATTTTGTGTTTTCTGTGTCATACGAATTATACTTTTTAACCGCTTTGAATAAGAAACAAGGAGTTTTTTACTTTCGGCACTTTGGGATTTTCTGTATTGCCATAACATGTCACGTTTGCGTTTACAACATTTTCTAAGACCTTTACTAATCCATTTTAGTCGTTTTGATGCAGAAATCCTTATTTTATTGAAAGGGAAACACAAATTATAAAAGAGTTTAAATAAGTCATAAAAATTATTGAAAGCATCGTTAGCACTAGAACAGTTATAGACGTCAGCAAAAGATAATCTTTTTAAACAATTATTAAACATTAAAATATTTTCGGAACAATAGTCTCGTTTGTAAATAAACCAATGTGGCAATGTGTATGTTTGGTTTACGGGACACTTTAGAATTTGAGCAGTGTGATCGGATATAGCCAACTCTATAACCTCACATTTGCTGCCTGTTATATTGTGTATGATGTTGTCAATGCAAGTGCCGCTGCCTAAACGCGTTGCTGTTTGCAGACTGACTTGCAAATTGTAACTGCGTAACAAATTTTCGAACTCAGTGCATAGTCTATTATTTTTCAAGAGATCTATGTTGAAATCGCCACATAATATAACCTTACCCTTAAATTTTAGACAATGCTCGTTTAACATCATATCTAAGTTATGTAGGAACGTGTTTGTCGAATCTCTATCATATTTTGGTGGTCTGTAAATACATATTATTATTAATCTGTGCTTTGTTAATTTGACTGCACAACACTCAATAAGATTAGGTTTACTCCATTTCTCCATATTTAGATTACTACACTTATGGCCATTTTTGATTAATATGCACGAACCACCATTTCTGTTATCCCTAGCATAGCATGCCGAGAGTGTATAATTGGGTATAAATACTTGGTTATAGTCACTCTGTTTCATGTTATGCTCTGTAACGCAAATAATGTCTATTGATTTCCCTATGTTTGTAAATTCATTTAGATGAACACTAATTAAATCAGATTTGTTGATTAACCCATTAACATTTTGATGTAATATGCGTATGTGCTTGTAAACGAAAAAAATCACTTTTGTCGAGTTCATTATCGTTAGTCAGTATAGATTCATTATTATTATTTATGTTTAATATGTCAGATTTATTCAAATTCTGTTGAGGCTCATAGTCAGAGGGTTCAGTTTGAGTATAGCTACTTTTCAATACTTTTCTATTAATTTCATCAGTGTTATTAGATGCTATATAATTATCATACTGTTTTTTGTATTCAATGCGCAGAATGTCCTTTAGTAAAAATCTACTCAAGTAAGATGCAAACATGTTTTTATAAGGAATAAATCTACTGTATCCCATGTCTACATAAGTTACATTTTTATGTCTCGTACATAAGTGTCTCAGCACATCATTCAATTTTTTGACGTTCATGTGTCTATTTCTAGGATTTTTTGATAAAATTACATTCGTATTATTAATATTTGTCAAACACTTACTTAAAGCTAATTGATAGTCGTAGGGGTTAGTATCATTTGTACCTGTTAAAATTATTACATAATCATGCATTGTCAAATTTGCCATGTCATTTATATTCGTGGTGTCACTTGTCCTTGCTCCTGGTTTGTAGTAAGAAATAACTCAAAATTTAGAACCCAAGAGTTGTTGGAGGTTTCGTTGAACACTTTTCCCTTGATCGTCTGCAATCACTAGAACTTTCTTATACTCTAGGCAATTTGCTTCATCTAAGATTTTTCGTTGTTTAACTTTAATTTCGTTACTTGTTGGGTTCTGTTTGGATGGCGTCTTTTCTTTTTGCACAGGCTGTTGTCGGTTAATATCATGCATTTTATTTCTATTTTTCTTTCTAGTGGAAGCCAAAGATTGTTTGCCAGAATACTCGAAACTTTTATATGCCTCAATCGTTTTTTGGTACCTTTGAATTTTCTTTTTCATGTTCATATTTTCTTCATTTAACAAGTCAATTTCATTATTGGCTGGTAAAAGATCGGATGTTAATTAAATAATTTTTATTTGTAGTCCTTCGCAGCATGTGTTAATTCCATCTATCGATGTGTTCGGTAAACTCATCATCGTTGAGTCAAGCAGATTTGTAGGTGAAAGAACAGATAAATCTTGTATTGATGCAGAATTGTATGAGTTCGATCGACGTTTTCTATACGTAATGTTGCAATTATCAAGTTCCATTTTTGTAACTTTTTCTTGATTAACAACTGCTAGTGGCGTAGTAATCGTTATTATGACTGTCTTGTGCGCGATCAGTTTTGATCGCTAGACAATTATAATTAAATTTCAAATAATACTCAAAAAGACAACAGAACTATCAGGTTTCGAACTGGCAGTCACCTGTGTTAAAGTCCAATGCTGTACGATGGCGCTAGCCGCACGTTATCGTGACTATTTCAAATTATTGACCTGTATCAGTTCTTGGAATTTATTTGTATGCTCACTAGATGTCGTTATGATAAAAATGTTTTACGACCGTATGGTTTTAATTAACTGTAGCATCGTCCTGATTTATCGACAATTTTGCTCTGTGATGAGGTGTTTGTTTTCCTTAGTAATAGATGTCGCTCATGATAGGTGCTGAATAGCGAAGTTTGAATTTTTTTATTAACGATCACAAATGTTATAATTTATGTTACAATACATTTTTCACTGGTTTTGTTTAGGCAATAGTGGTATATAATTTACCAGATACGGGTTTTCACTATTAATTTGTCACTTTGTTTAATTTTATCTTGTTTGTTCACTGTATATTATATTGTCAAAGATCTTTGAGTAATCCTATAATTAACTAGTAAATAGTTTATAAATAGTACAGATAACACTTTTACACTATTATTGGTCCAATATTAACACACTGATTCTACATTTATACTTGAAATTAACTATTTCACTATTTTTAATAAATAATATTTAAGAGCTCTTTCTTCGAGGTGTTTACTTTACAACGCCATCTAGCGTGATCATACTTTTCAGCTTTATAATATTACTAGATGAACCCACGGTACAACCCGCGTTATTTAAGGCTATTGCTCCGCTCCTGTGGCTTATAGCGTGATGTTATATAGCCTTTCTCGATAAATGGGCTATCTAACACTGAAATATTTTTCAAATCGGACCGGTAGTTCCTGAGAAAAGTGCGTTCAACCAAACAAACAAACGCTTCAGCTTTATATATTAGTATATTAGATATTACTAGCTTTTGCCCGCTGCTTCGCACGCGTTAATTAGGATTATATAAAATATTTTGTACAAACACCCCTATCCTCCTCGAGGAACATACATGTTAAATTTAACCTTCTTGCGCCCAGTAATTTCAGCTGTAATGTGTCTGTCAGTCAGTCAGTAACGAAAAGATTTTATACACCCAGATTGAAGTGATTCTATTGAAAAAATAAAAGTTTTTACACAAACTCTGAATCCCTTTTCCACCCTCTTAGGGGAAAATTTCCAAAATAAAAGTCTATGTGTTCGCTAACGTCATTTGCGGATCCAATAAACAAAGTATGAAGTTAATCCCATGAAGGCATTAAAAGTTCTATGCCAATAATGACTCCCCTTTTTATCCACATAGGGTAAGATTTTGGAAAATCTTACCCGAAAGACTTTCTTAGTGTTCACTAACTTCATTTGAGGTAATCAAATAAATCTTCAATAGGTATACAAAGTTTGAAGTTAATCCATTTAGGGAATAAAAAGTTGCATACAAATTCTGACAACCACTTTAACCCCTTAAGGGGAGAAATTTCCAAAAATCCTCTCTTAGTGTGCCCCTACACACCTCAAGGAATATACATGCTAAATTTCATCTACTTGCGCTCAGTTGTTTCGGCTTTAGCATGTCTGTCAGTCAGTCAGTAATGCAAGGATTTTATATAGGTACAGACAGATTATGCAAATAAATAATATTTGACTGCCTCCGTGGTACAGTGGATAGGGTATGCGTCTGCTAAACGGGAGGTCTCGGGTTCGATTCCCGGGTCGGGCAAAAGTATTACGGAGTTTTGCCGAATTCTAAGTAGCAGCACGGAGTCTGCCAATGTGCCCGGTAACAACAATAGGCTCGCCCCCTATTACGTGGGAAATAGTATGTAACATGACGAAATGTAGGTCTAATATTACTCTTCTGCCTAACCCTTTGGGGATACAGGCGTGAGTCTATAAAACAAATAAACAAACTATCTGTAATCTCCAAATAACTGTATTGCATATTATTATTATTGCTAACACGTTTTAACTACCCCATTGATTTATTTAGAGTGTTTTTTGTCTGTCTATTTGTTCAGGGTAATCTTAAAAAGGCTGAATTGATTTAGATGTGTTTATTACTAATGGTTTATGAAAGCTCTCGAACAAACTATGAAAATTTCATTTAGGCGTAGCTGCAAAAGCTAGTTAAGATTAAATTAGTCAAGGATTCCGTAGCAGTATACCTAAATAAATTATCCAAGTTCAAAAACCCTTTCATAGTATTAATATTAAACAAATTAGAGAAGCCTTGGTCAGCAGTTGGACAAAGCAGATAACTGATAAAAACTGTGCTTACCTGCTTATAAATAAATAAAAATAGCAAAATAACGGTTCTAAGTATTTTGGCTTCTATTGGTCATATAAAGAACTATCCCACATTTTAGTTATTGAAGATGAAAAGCGCTTAGATGAGAGCCTGCCGCATAAATTCAAATTAATGAAAATTAAATGCACATAAGGGATGATAAAAAAACAAGTAAAGGAATTAAAAGTTTCATACAAACTGTACCCCTTTTTGAACTCCCCGTTTTAGTGGTGAATTTACCCTAATTTGACCCTAGTAATTTTCGGCCAATTTCTATCTTGCCTGCTATTAGTAAAATTTTTGAAAAGATTATTTTGCATCAACTAGAGAGCCACTTTCACACAAATAATTTATTTCACAGTGAACAGTATGGCTTTACTAAGGGTCGCTCCACCGTTGATGCCGGTGTAACTTTGTTAAAGCATATTTTCAATTCTTGGGAAAACTCGAAGGATGACATTGGTGTTTTTGTGACCTATCAAAGGCCTTTGACTGTGTGGAACATAATACGCTTTTACTTAAATTGAAACTTTATGGTATTAGAGATACCGCACTCAATCTTGTTGCCAGCTACCTTAGTGATAGAATTCAGTATGTAGATGTTAATGGGAGTAGGTCTCTAGGTTTGCCAGTAGGAATGGGCGTTCCACAGGGCTCTATTCTCGGTCCATTCTTTTTTTAATATATATTAATGATTTGCCGTTCTTTGTACAAAATTTATGTGATATTGTTTTGTTTGCCGACGATACGTCACTAATTTTTAAAGTTGATCGTAATTTAAGTAACTTTGATACCGTCAATAACACTCTTGCACAAGTATTAGATTGGTTTTCGACAAATAATTTGGTACTCAACTCAAGCAAAACCAAATGTGTTAAATTCTCTTTCCCTAATGTCAAAAGTGTTCCTACTAATATAATTTTAAATAAGAATAAACTGGTGGGAACTAACTACCGTCTACATAAAGTTCAGAACTCATTTGCGGGGATTGGTATACGATTTTTCAACAAATTGCCTCTTGAAATAATGAATTTACCCATGCACAAATACAAACGGACAATTAGGAACTTTCTTTTACAAAGAGGTTATTACACTATTAAGGAATTTTTAAATGATAGGACACCGAGGGGATAGGCTTAGGCTTGTTTAACTCACGATTATTTTATTTACATGTTAAGTGGAGGTGCCTCGTGAACACATGATTTTTGCAGGATTTGGATATTTTTATGATTTGTTGAATGTAGTTTAACATTATTTATCTCTGATCATATCATTGTTCACTTGTCACCTTCACAAAATTCTTTCTACATTTGCATTCCTTCACGCGTTCCACTAACTTATGTTAATAATAACGATCTGGAAAATGGAGGTAATTGGCGGTCATGGTCAGTATACCAATAGATTGTTTCTTACTGCTGGTTCGTATACCGTTGTCGTCATGCTCACTAAAATGTCATTTCTTGTGGTGGCGTCGTGTGTCGGGTCATCCCTGTCCCTCTAATATGGCGAGAGGGATGATGGCTGGCACATGCGTCATACTCGTGAACGGGTGCTACTTGCGATGACTGGTCGATGACGGTCTTGCGGGCTGGTATTAGATTTTAATATTTAACTGCATCATTTCCATCATGGTTCTGATCACTTTCGCGGATTGCCTGCATTATTAGGTATATATAATGTAAGTGGATGCTCCTGTTTCACCATGTCTATTCTGAGGAGGCTAACCAAAACTATTATGCTTGAGTATTATTATGTAAGTACAGTAAATATATACAAGTGATATAGAAGGTGTAACAGTTGCAGCACCTTACAAAATGTAAATTGTGTATTATGCAAAACCTGGCGATGAAAAAGAGTGACCGTGAGTTTTATTGCCCGTTCTTTCTCATGGTTCTACCTATTGCTTTGCGAACGTGGCAGTAAATGTAAATGTAGAAGCATACAGTAATAATGTTTTAAATTTGAGTATAAGTAATTATTTTATAAATTTATTATTTTGACGTTCATAAGCGTCACATTGTGACCCAAATGAATAAAGGATTTTGAATTTGAATTGAATTTGAATTACGTCACTTGCGTACAAATTTTCAAGTGAATCCATTGAAGTTTTTTTTTATATTACAAAATGGAACACCCTTTCTTAAGCCCCATAGTGAGGGAGTGACTTCGAAAATTCCTTTCTTAGTGTTCACTAACGTCATTTGAGAAACCCTTATATCAAGTTTGAAGTAAATCCAATGAAGGAATAAAAAGGTATCATACAAATCCCAACTCCCATTTTTAACCCTTTAGGGTAAGAAATGTTAGAGGTTATGGACTAAAAGAGAAACACTTTTATAAATATTCACTTGATATTTATTCACTTTGAATATCACTAGGAAGTATATAAATGTCCGTTTACTTTGAGAGCGTTTAACAGAGTGAGCAATCATTATAATAATGATACCCTATTTATAAAAAAATCTAACTGTTAAATGTTGCCATACTATTTGTATTGTTTTACACTTAAATATAAATTTAATAATTTAATTTTTGCATACACAATAATAATATAATCTAACACGCCCTCTCAAAAATTTAATTTATACAATTCAAACAAGAGATCATATATATCACTTCCAAGTCCAACATTTGTTGCTAGGATTAGGGAAAACCCAGAAAAACCTAATCAGACCATTTCAATCATTTGTTAATGATTATGACATACACTTAATAGCCGAATCTATGCGGCACAATAATCGATAATATATTTATTGTGCAATACAATATGGTTAATAAAAAAAAATCAAACTATACAATAATAATAATACTTATTCTAAACCCATTTTGTTTCTGAAGTCTTGAAAAAAACTCGCTGGTAACGGCTTAGTCAAAACATCAGCTAGTTGGTTACCTATAATTTAATTATATTTCTCTCAACTTGTTCCCTTGAGAAATGATATTTAATATCAATATGTTTTGACCTCTTATGGTTAGATGGATTATTAGCAATGCTAATGCAACCGTTATTATCTTCAAATATAATAATAGGTTTATTAATTTGTATATTAATACTTTCTGCTAGAGACTTTAGCCATAAGGCTTCTTTCACAGCCTCGTACAGGGCCATATATTCAGCTTCAGTAGACGAAGCTGCCACTGAAGTTTGTCTCTTTGTACACCAAGTTGTACATTGTTCAAACAATTTAAATAAATAACCGGTAGTACTTTTTCTATCAAAATAGTGATGATCAATCAGAATCAACATATCCACATAATACATTGTCATAGTTATTCCTTTTATAGGTTAACTTTAAATACATAGTACCTTTAGGATATCTTAATACACGTTTTAAGCAATGCCATAGTTCCTTATTATTATTTTGTGTATAACGGCCTAATATATTGACCGATGTACTTAAATCAGGGCGAGTACACAACATAAGATACATTAAACACCCTATAAGGTTACGACATGGTGTATCATATTTATCTTTCAGATTTAATGAGTCATAATTCAACTTAGCTTCAGTAGGGGTACTAACAGGGTTGCAATCGATCATATTAAACTTATTCAAAATTGTTTGAATATAAGCACTTTGATCTAATGTAATTTTATCAGAATACCTTGTTACTTTGATACCAAGAAAAAAAACTTTATATTATGCAAATCAGTCATTTTAAATTTAGTCATTAAATAACCTTTGAATTCATTCATTGTATGAGTGTCAGCACATGTGATAACCAAATCATCGACATACAATACAACATATATGTTTTTCTTGATATTTCCTTTATCTAACATATATTTACACCTATCAACTGATGAGTTTCGAAAACCTTTATCTTTAAGAGAACGTTCGAATATCTCAAACCAACACCGTGCAGCCTGTTTCAATCCATATAATGCTTTATTTAATTTACATACATAATTATTAAACTTACATACAACGCCTTCAGGAATTTTCATATATATTTCTTCCTTTAAGACGCCATTTACAATCTATTATATTTTTTTAATCTCTGGTCTTGGCACCAGAGTCCATGTATTATTTATTCTATGGGAGTCTAGCTCATCTTCGATAGCTTTCTCCCAATAAGACCCACTATCAAGTGACTTTATATCATGAAATGATTTAGGTATAATACATGCAAATGATTGTGCACCAAATAAGCAATCATCGTCACCATCACTTTCCTTATAACAAATAGGGGGTCGACCTTTGAGCCTATCACTCCTAGGTAAATCAGATTTTTCGCTTACAGGTAAAGAATCATTTTCGATCACAGGTTCACATGGAACCTCATTTAGCACGTTGCGAATTTCATTATGACTTGCTAGTTCATCAGATTTCGAATTATCTGATTTAGTTATACTGGTATCTTGAGAGTCTTGAGACTCAATATAGATATCACTTTTGTGATGAGAATATTTCACATTATTCCCTTCAGGCTTTATTGTAGGCCTGGATACCAGAAAATTTACCTCGTCGACTATAACATCTCTAACAGTCATATACCTTTCGCATTCTGTGTTCCATACCTTATAACCATTTGGACAATAGCCCACCAGTATGCCTTTCCATGACTTGTCGTCAAATTTACATTTACTGGTTTTATTATGGACATACACAGTTGAACCAAAAATCCTAAGGGTTTTAATATTCGGTTTCCTATCATGCCACATCTCATATGGTGTTAAACATTTAAGGCTTTTGTTGGCGAAATATTTATTAAGTAAACAGTAGTTAACACTGCTTCCGCCCAAAATCGCACCTTTGCACCAGTTAACATTGAACGAGCCTTTTCGGTTATGGTTCGCACCATACGTTCAGCTACACCATTTAATTGTGGTGTTCTAGGAACCGTTAAGTGATAACTAATACCCTTTGATTTACAGTAATCTTTCATTTCGGTTGATAAATATTCGCCACCGTTATCACTATACAAAGTAACTAATTTAAAATTAAACTTTGACTCACTTTTCGCAACGAAATCTTTGAATGCCGAAAACACATCTGACTTATAAGTCAAAGGGTAAATCACACAATAAAGGGTGAACTGATCGACAAACAAAACAAAATAATTTTTATTATCAAACGTTGAAGGAGTGATAGGTCCACATACATCTGAATGTACAACATATAGAGGTCGCTTTATGTATTCCTTATTCTTCATTTTATTTAAAGGTAGTCTAGCCTGTTTGCCATTTATGCAAGCTTCACATAAACTATTGGTAGGTAATATAGATTCAATTTGACGTACATCTTCAATCAAATTATTACGTTTTAATTCTATAAATTTAGTGTTACTAATATGACCCAGGCGTTGATGCCATAAATCATACTTATTTATATTGTCCTGGCGTAATTGGCAAACAGAATGACCCTCCCTCACATTATTAAAAGGTATCACAAAATCTAAAGTAATTAAGTTATTTAAAACATTACCTGTCATGATTATTTTACCATCCTTCAAAATGAGTGTCCCATTCCGATCAAAAATTATGTCCAGGCCAGCCTTCTGCATCCTTGAAACTGACAATAAATTGTACGGTACTTCAGGGCAGTACAGGACATTCTCCAGAACACCTGGAACACTGTTGTTGCTTATAACAATGATGGAACCTCTCTTCGTGGCTGAAATAAATGTGTTATTTTTAGCAACAGAAATATTTATTGGTTTACGTAAATATTCATATGTAATAAAAATATCATCCTTGTTTATAATATGATCCGAAGCTCCCGAATCCAACAAGAATGTAATTTTGTTTGGATTATTATCTTGCTGACAGGTTACAGCACTTTTTATTCCACACGATAGAATAACGATTTAAACACTATAAACAGTCGGTAGTTGTAACTTTTTTTTTTTACTGAATTTAGAAACGCGGCACTGGGCCCATAACCTGTTAGAGGTTATGGACTAAAAGATAAACACTTTTATAAATGTTCACTTGATATTTATTCACTTTGAATATCACTAGGAAGTATATAAAGGTCCGTTTACTTTGAGAGCGTTTAACAGAGTGAGCAATCATTATGATAATGATACCCTATTTATAAAAAAATCTAACTGTTAAATGTTGCCATACTATTTGAATTGTTTTACACTTAAATATAAATTTAATAATTAAATTTTTGCATACACAATAATAATATAATCTAACAAGAAATTCCAAATAGATTCTCCTAATATTTACTAAGGTCATTAGAGAAACCAATATACAAATTTTGAAGTCAATCCACTGAAGGAATAATAAGTTTAGTTTAATACACACTTTGAACCCCTATCTTAGCCCCTGAGGGTAGGAATTTTCAAAAGCACATTCTTAGTGTTCACTATCGTCGTTTGAGCAATCAATATACAAAGTTTGAAGTCAATCCATTTGAGGAATAAAATGTTACATACAAACTTTGACCCTTAATCTTACCCTCTTAGGGGTGGAATTTCCAAAAAAATATATTCTTAGTGTTCACTATTATCATTTGAGGAACCAATATATAAAGTTTGAAGTCAATCCACTGAAGGAATAATAAGTAACACACTTTGACCCCAATCTTAAACCCCTAGGGAAGGAATTAAAAAGAAACTAATTGTTAGTGTTCACTATCGTCGTTTGAGGAACCAATATACAAAGTTTGAAGTCAATCCACTGAAGGAATAATAAGTTGCGTTTAATACACACTTTGAACCACTATCTTACCACCTGAGGGTAGGAATTTTCAAAAAACAAATTTTTAGTGTTCACTATCGTCGTTTGAGTAACCAAAACACAAAGTTTGAAATCAATCCATTAAAAGAATAAAAAGTTACTTACAATCTTTGACCCTCAATCTTACCCTCTTAAGGGTGGGATTTCCAAAAAACTAATTCTTAGTGTTTACTTTCGTCATTTGAAGAACCATTATATAAAGTTTGAAGACAATCCACTGAAGGAATAATAAGTTTCGTTTCACACACACTTTGAACCCCTATCTTATCCCCTGAGGGTAGGAATTTTCAAAAAAAAAATTCTTAGTGTTCACTACCGTCATTTGAGGAACCAATATACAAAGTTTGAAGTCACTCCATTAAAGGAATAAAAAGTTTAATACAAATTTGGACCCCTATCTTACCCCCTTAGGGGAGGAAATACCAAAGAAACAAATTTTTAATGTTCACTACATAATTTGAGGAACCAATATATACAGTTTGAAGTCAATCCACTGAAGGAATAATAAGTAACACACTCTGACTCCTATCTTACCCCTTGAGGATCGGATTTTTTAAAAACAAATTCTTAGTGTTCTTTGTCGTCGTTTAAGGAACCATTATACAAAGTTTGAAGTCAATCCATTAAAGAGATAAAAAGTTACATATAAACCCTTTTTACCCCCTCAGGGGTGGAATTTCCAAAATTCCTCTCTTAGTGCTACCCTACACTCCCCAAGGAACATACATGCCAAATTTCAGCTTCCTGCGCCCAATAGTTTCGGCTGTAGCGTGTCTGTCAGTCAGTCAGTAACGCAAGGATTTTATATATTAAGATAGTCTTATAAAATTTAAGGTCTAGTCTTCATGTGTGTCCAATAAATGTCGCCAGTGTTGATTGTTGTCCCCACTGTCTGTTACCTTTAACACCTCAGTTGCATGTAGCTACATTGATCTCGGACTTTTTCACAATGAGAATAATGTAGATAATAGTTATACGGTTAAAAATACCCACCGCTGCGCTTCCTTTATGGACTTGCCTTAGTTTAAAGAATTACCTAGCAATCATGTGGCTAAATCGAGCGGGTAAAAATACACTCGCTATAAAAAGAGGATCCGTTGAATAAATTTGGTTATATATTGACGTTAATAGAATGTTCTAAGCACTGAAGATTGTATTTCTAAGAGAAAGGTTATCTAATGTAGTGTACGTAGATGGATCGATCCACAAGGTTGATACTGATTTTAATATCACTTTTCAGACTTTTTTTCAATCATTCAATAATGCTTAGTATCTTGTAGAAGAAAGAAATAAAAATGGACTATTTTCGGTGCCATTAGTTATTAATATACATGTCGCGGCCTCATATAGTTTTCGAATCCAACTGGTAGTTCTAGATATTAGCATGATGAAACAAACAACATACTTTTCAGCTTGATTTTATTATTAGGAGTATAAAGACGCACTTGCCATGATATATCAATCCATATATCCGTACTAATAATATAACAGCGAATGTGTTTATATTTGTTTTTCATTTTTCACGTCACACGGAATGATGATATGGTATGATTTTAAGTGTGGAGAGAGTTAGGAAGCTGCGAGTGGCTTTTACTGCTATAATCGACTTGCATGCGGGTGAATTCTAGTAAGTTATATACATACGTAAATATGATGCGCCTGAGTTTTCTTATTGGTGAAAACCGTACAAAATTCCGTCCGGTTCTTGAGCTTATCGCGTTCATGCTGATAGACATGACGCGGTAGCGACTTCATTTTCTAATTTGAATAAATATTTCATTTTCGTTGAAGCCTGGAGCGCTCATGGCACTATGAAAGACAAATCCATTTTAATTCGACATCGCAAAACAAACTTCTCATAACAACTGCAAACAACATTGGTCTCGATCCAAACAGCTTGACCCTTACAAACTAAAGTTGGGCATTATCTATATCGTTATCTGCTTCGATTGGCTCCATTTTGTTCAAAACGTGACTGAGGCTCTTAAACTGAACTTTATCTGGCTTTTCGAAGAACTTGTTTTGTTAGTCTGAGATTTTATCGCGTATATATTCGGGTGTTACTTTAGGTAAAGCGAAATAAATTTTAGGTATCGGACTTATCTACCATGGATACCGAAAGTTAATTATATCCTCTACATATGTTTCGGCTATCTCAAAATTCGGGCTGAAAGTCGCTGCTAGACAAACTGTCCAAAAATGTTGAAACGAATACTTAATTAGATATTCATTTTATAATACTTAGTCACATTACATTCAGTCAAAAAAGTATCGGGAATGGATTATTACGAACTCGGTCTTCGCTGGCAACACTAGCGAGTAGTTGTCATTTCAATACGTGTATATAATTTTAAGTGATAAAAATACTTTAATGTTATTTTAAGTAAAAATTCCATGCGGAAAGTGAAGTATATACCCATAAACCTGACCAATAATTGTTGGTGTATCTATAAATAAAAGGACTACTGACAAAATCTCGCTAGAAAATTTGTGGCGGACTATCTGTCAAAGTAACGGATAACGGAGACGAGATTTAAAATCATCTGGAAACCCGGGGAGTATTGTTTTCATTATTCTTTACATAATCCTGTACTGTTTTATTGTTTAAACTACTACGAAAATACACTATACATCACATAAACACTGCTCATTATATGTGAGCGACGTCAATTACAATACACAGCGGCACCGTTTGTCTCCTTTTGCTTGACAAATTGTGGAAGCAAAATCGATGACGAAAAACATTTGCCTCAGACACTATATACTACATGACACACTATACACAATACATAATTATTTATTATAAAATATATTAATAGTACAGTAGTGTTACACAGACCCATTTATATAAGTACCTACATTCCAATTTTATTGATATTTCATAGATTCATTGTATTTTTATAGTGAATTACAATAAATTACCAATAAGTGATACTCATCTTCTTAATTGCATATCATTGTTTTATAAATATATCAAACTTATTATGTTCATTATTTTTCTATGAATAGAATATCAAATACTCCAATACTTAGTACCTATTTAAAATAAGCTGTTCCTAAATTTATTAAATTTTAGTCTCTTTTCTTTTTTATGATCTACCTTCAATATTTCCTTCTCAACCTTCTATCCACCTATTTCATAGTTGTCCTCAGCTCACTTCACTCACTCTTCCTTATATTTCAGGTGCCTACGGGGTAGGTCTGTGGAATGATGACCCGCAGGATGGCAGTTCTGGAGGACAAACTACAGACCACACTTAAGGAATTGGAATGCTCTAAAATCCTGTGTAACCAGCTGCTACAGGAAAGGGAGGACAGCGAAGAAGAAGTACAGAAAATAGTAAACAAAAATACTGAACTCAAGGCACAGTTGGCTGAAATGCACACACACCATCTCGAAATACTTGAGCAACATGAACAACTTCGATTGACAGTGTCCAACTTTCAACAGTGTATGGACACCCATGAAGAAGCTCTGAGGCGTGTTGCTGAACTAGAACGAGAATTGAGTGAAGCTCATAACACCATCTCTAACTTAGAAACTCTTAAACGCAGTGAACAGATAGCGAATACCTGCAGTCTATATCATGAGTTGGTTAGTAGTGAGCCTGATCATGTGTGTATTAGGGAGCCTGTTGTGACAATAGACCTGACCAGGGACGATACCATTATTATGACACCCAGCTTTTCAAGTCACAAAAAACTTAAACGCTATATTAAAGTTAATAAACTAATTAAAAAATGTCATAAATCTATGAAGAAATATAAAGTGCATAGAGTTAATTTAAATCTCAGAAAGGAGCGCATTTATTTACTTGATCAACTGTCTAAGTACTCTAGAAGTTTAGAACATAGTAGGGTAGTGTATGATACTGACACTCATCGCTTGAGGGAAGAGCTAGTACTTAGGGAGAGCACCTTAAATGAAATATTTAACAAATATCAAGCTTCTCAACAAGAGCTGAGCAAGCGTATAGTAGAGGCAGGTGAGCTAGTAGACTTGGTGAGATGTAATGCAGAAATGTATGAGTCTCTTACCAATAAGCTCTCATGTCCGTGTGCTCACATTCACACTCCAACCCCAGCAGAGCCATTGAGTACCATACTACCTGAGAACTTTTCTCATAATTCACAAAACCAATCCTCTTCACAATCAAATAGGATTAAATCTAGGTTTTCAACATCAACTAATAAAACCTACATTTTTTCTGATAGGCTAGGTCATAATTTTGGTAGTCTTCTCAGTGAGAATACAAACCAGAGTGTTATAAATTACTGTAGGCCAGGGGATAGTTACAGTAGTTTAGTTAATCAGATTAAGTTGCACCCCTTAGATGAGAGTAGTACGGCCATATTGTTGTTTGGTAACAGTTTAACGGTAAAAAGACAGCATATCATAGAATGTGTTGAAATGTTATTAGACCTTAATTCCAAGTTTAGTTGTAAATTTATTTTATGTGCTTTGCCTTACTCAAATGACTTAACACATACACAAAACATGCACATACACACATTAAATATGTTATTATATAATATAACTTGTCGTCATAGTGACGCAATATTGTTTTTTGACGCTAATAAATTTATTAGTAAATTTACTTTAACCAGAGATACAATGTATCTGCCATTTTATATTAAGCGACAGATTGCTAAACTATTAGCATACAATTTACAACAAGGCAGAGAGCCTTGTGTTGACAATTTATTTGATAGGGTTAGTACTTGTACTAACAACGTTTTTATTGACACGTCTTGTGATTTAAACTCCAAGATAGGACAACAGTTAGGCTGCAGTATTTGAATATAGTACACCAAAACATGCAGGGCCTATCTGGCAAAGAATTAGAGTTAAGTTTATTTCTAGAAAAATATGATGTTAAGGTTTTGTGCTTAACTGAACATTGGTTAAAGAACCATGAGCTTATTGTTATTAATCAATATTATACAGTGCAGAGTTCGTATATAAGAATGCAGGCTATTAGAGGCGGTTCTCTCATAATAACTTCTAATTTATTAAAATGTAAGGAACGTAAAGATATTGTTAATTTATCTATTGAGCGCACTATTGAGTTGTCCTGTGTGGAATTAGACCTATATATAGTAATTTGTGTATATCGACCTCCTTCTGGTGACTATAATCTATTTGAGACTGTTATGGAAGATGCTATAAATAAAATTAAATGTAGTAATATTATAGTATGTGGCGATTTTAATATTAATATTTTAGAGAACTCTTCACAGTGTATTAGATTTCTGAATCTTTTCAAGTCATTTAATTTAAGTAACCTATTCTGTGAACCTACTAGAGTATCTGCAACATCTTCTACTTGTTTAGATAACATATTTAGTTCTTGTGCTGCCACAAACCCAGTAGTAATTAGTTCTCTCCCTTCTGATCATCGTGGACAGATAGCTAGTTTTCCCTGTTCAACATATGATAAATCACGTACAGTAGAATGTAGGCCTCAGACTACCAATCGTCTAATACGTTTCAAAACCAATATTATTGCTAAACTCAATACCTCAATATTGAACTCACAAAATCCAAATACAATTTATAACTCACTTTTTGGACTAGTAAATAATGAGTTTCAAAATACCTTCAAGAGTAAAACAGTCACACTAAAGGGTACTATGGGATCTTTTAACCAGTGGGCCACTATAGGTATATACAAAAGTAGAGCCAAGTTGTTTGAATTATATGGTATGAAACAACATAGATTTGACACACCTTTTCGAGATTATGTAAAAAAGTACTCAAAAATTTTTAAACAAGTTTGTATTATGGCAAAATCTAAATTTATTAGTAGTAAAATTAAGCATTCAACAAATATAATCAAAGCAACTTGGAAAATTATAAATAATGAAACAGGAAGAGCACGACCACGGGAAAACCAATTTGAACTTAAAGAAAACAATTTATTAGTCACCAATAAAACTCAAGTAGCACATATGTTCAATAGTTTCTTTGCGAGCATACCTTTAACAACTACTAGCTGTTTACAATCATCATCTTTAGACGCTGGAAATTTTTTGCTTAGCAGTGTACCTGAATGCAAGAGCGTGTTTAGATTCGAGCACGTTACCCCGCGAGATATATTGATCGCATATAATTCAATTAATATTAAAAATACCGGTGACTTTTGGGGCATTTCAATTAAAATTTTAGGTACTATAGTTGAGACTGTTGCGCCTTACCTATCTATAATTTTTAATCAATGCTTTGACCTAGGCGTATTTCCGGATTTGATGAAATTAAGTAAAATTATACCCTTATTCAAATCTGGCAGTAAAAATGAAATTAATAATTTTAGGCCCATATCAATCTTGCCGGCATTTAGTAAAATATTTGAAAAGATTCTTTTAAAGCAGCTACTAAACCACTTTAATTTAAATAGTCTGCTTCACAAGGATCAATACGGATTTACTAAAGGTAGATCCACTACTGATGCGGGTGTTGCTCTCATAAAACACGTTTATAGTGCTTGGGAGTCATCAAAGAATGCTATTGGAGTGTTCTGTGACCTATCTAAAGCATTTGACTGCGTTCAGCACGACACGCTACTGCGTAAGCTCCGCCACTATGGCGTAGAGAAAACCGCACTTAGTGTTGTCGATTCGTACCTGCGGCAGAGATTTCAGTGCGTCGATGTAAATGGGACTACATCCTCTAAATTACCTATACAGCTAGGCGTTCCACAAGGCTCAATTTTAGGTCCTTTTCTATTTCTTGTATATATTAATGACTTACCTTTTTATTTAAAAAACATCTGTGATGTTGTACTTTTTGCAGATGATACGTCACTTATTTTTAAAGTAGATAGGAATAGAAATCAATTTGATGATGTAAATAATGCACTATTACAAGTTACACAATGGTTTACAGCAAATAACCTAGTACTTAATTCTAGGAAAACTAAATGCGTTAAATTTGCTTTACCTAATGTAAGACAACTGGGACCTAATATTATGCTAGATAGGGAGGAACTTGACACAGTAGACTCTACAGTGTTCCTAGGTATTACACTAGATAATAAGTTACAATGGGGTGCTCATATAGCATGTCTTGCAGGAAAGCTAAGCTCTGCTGCGTATGCCGTCAGAAAAGTTAGGCAACTTACTGACATCGACACGGCTCGTTTAGTTTATTTTAGCTATTTTCACAGTGTTATGTCCTACGGCATTTTGTTATGGGGCAAAGCTGCGGATATTCAGAATATCTTCGTTCTACAAAAACGAGCGGTAAGAGCAATATACATGTTAGGTGCAAAAGATACTCTTAGAGAACGCTTTAAGTCTATAGGAATTCTTACAGTAGCCTCGCAATTTTTATTTGCTAATATTTTGTACATTAGGCAAAATATAGGTTTATTTACCACAAAAAGCGATATACATAACATAAATACTCGAAACAGGCATAGGTTATATGCCCCTTATCATCGTTTACATAAAGTTAATAATTCTTTTGTAGGGCTAGGTATTCGTATATACAATAAAATACCAATTAGTCTTTTAGAATTACCATTTAGTACATTTAAAACTAAAATAAAAAACTGCCTTATTAAGAAAGGTTATTATACTATTAATGATTATTTCAGTGATAAGGATAGCTGGTCACTTACGCTAGACAACTCATGATCTTTATACCTAATTAGAATTATATAGATAATTTGCATTTTTCAGTTAATCTTTATATAATATTTCTAGTTCTTTTAAATTACTGTTCATGTATTATTAGGTCATTCAACTTAGGTACTACATTTACATTTGCATTGTTGTTCCACTAATTTTATTAAAGTTTTACTGCACTGTAAGATGAAGATAACTCGTGATTATGGGCTGTAAACTAATGTTTTAGTAATTTTGTGTATTCATATACAGTCACTTCCGTAACATATATTTCCACCATATAGTTATGAACATGGTCGCGAGTTGCCTACATTATAAGACGTAAGTGGATGCTCCTGTTACACAATATTCACACTGGAAGGCTACTACAGCAGTTAAATTGGTAACTGCATTAATTATTTAAGTATTATGTATGTTCCTAATTACTATTTACAAGTAATTAATTACAATGTGAAACAGTTGCAGCTCCTTACAAAAACAAAATATGTAACATAACACTGGCGATTAAAAAGAGTGGCCACGAGTTTTATTGCCCGTTCTTTCTCGTGGTTCTACCTATTGCTTTGCGAATGGGCAGTAAATGTAAATGTAGAAGCATTAAGTAATGTACATAAAAATTTGACGTTCATAAGCGTCACTTTGTGACCCAGATGAATAAATGATTTTTGACTTTTGACTTTGACTTTGACATTTGCAGTAAAACTCGAGCTTATGAGTGGTACAAAGCGTTCCAAGATGTGATGGAAGATTTTTCTCGCACTGATAGGCCATCAACAATGTCTGCAACTGAAGTTAGCATCGCAAAAGTGAAGGAAACAGTGACTGAATATCCTCATTCAACTTTAAGAGAGATAGTCACCGAACTTTCTGTATCTCACGAGTCGATCCGTAACATTTTAACTAATCATTTGGGTATGAAACATGTTGCCGCTCGGCTAGTCCCAAAAGACCTGAATTTTCTCCAAAAACTCAATCGCATGAGAGTCGCTGAGGACATGCTAGAACGAGTAAATTTCGACCCAACATTCATGAAACGCATTGTTACTAATGATGAGACGTGGGTAAATGAGTTTGAAATGCAAATTAGTCAACAAGCTGCGAAGTGTCGCCTTTCAACTGAATCGGAACCGGAAAAGCCATGTCAAACTCGTCCAAAAGTCAAAGTCATGTTGAGTGTTTTCTTTGACTATCACGGTGTTATGCACTCGGAATTCTTGCCGGAAGGTCAAATTGTAAATAAGGAATATTATTTGAGCGTTATGCGCCGTTTAAGACAGCAAATTGGACGTAAAAGGCCAGATTTGTGGAAAGAAAATTCTTGGATTTTGCACCACAATAATGCGCCTTCGCAGAAGGCTATAATTGTGAACGAATTTTTGACCAAACACTCCACAAATACCAGCGAGCAACCACCATATTCACCAGATATGGCTCCAGCCGATTTTTTTCGGTTTCCTAAACTTAAATGACTACTTCGTGGCACCCGTTTTCAATCGATAGAAGACGTAAAGGAGAATTCGCGGCAAAAACTGAACTTAATTCCGGAAACAGTGTTTAAAAAATGTTTTGGTGATTAGATTATTCGTTGGCGTAAGTGTATCGTTTCTAAAGGAGCATACTTTGAAGGTGATAAAATAAATTTGGATGAATAACAAACAATTTGTGTATTATTGATCTTTTCCCGGTGCTTTCTTGACGGAGTTATGTTCTTATGAACACTTGTCGACGTTAGCAAGAAACTTTTCAACTAAAGGACTACGGGCAAAAATGTATGGGCTCCGTCCCCATATACCAACACACATAGAACTGATGCCAATGTGTACCTTAAGTATCCACTATTTGATTAAAATCCTTCTTTTTACTTAAATCCATGGGATATATCCATAAAAAAACAATTGATTCTTATTAATTAACTTATATTTTCATTTTACACTTGCAAGTTATTTTAACATTATGGTTATATTACAGTTCAAAACATGATTTAGTAACGATACAAAATACAAATAATGTATTTTTAATCATATACTTACCTAGATTATGAACGAATAATACGAAAATAAAAAACTTAAGTTGCAGATGTGGGAAAAAAGCTGCTAACCTTAAATGGAACTGGGCAGACCATGTCAGCCGTATACATGAGGATCGTTGGGCGAAAATCTCGACACTATGGGTGCCAGAAAATGGTCGTCGTCACCGGGGTTGGCCCCGAAAACGGTGGCGACCACAAGAGTTGGCTTGAGATTGCAGGCGACATGAGTGCGTGGAAAGATCAGGGGGAGGCCTTTGCTCAGCAGTGGGACAGTAAAGACTAAAGAAAAATTAGAACATAACGAATATAAATGAATGAATCATTTAAATTCATTATCTTCTAATATTCATTCTTACAATGCTCATAGTAGGCAAATAACAATAGTTATAGAGTGTTAATATTACTGGTCTATTTTATATACTATATTGACGACCGGTTGGCGCCGCGGGAGTGTAAGCGACTTCTACGCCGAAGGTCGCGGGTTCGATTTCCGCTCAAGTCAAACATTTGTGTGCATGAAAATGGATGTTTGTATAGTTGATTGAATCAGGCGTTACTTGGCGGAACTCCATTGTAACCTAATGGAAGGAAAGAGGAACCCACCACGCACCCTCGGATTGACTACCCCAACTATTGCAATAGAAAAAGGTTGACAATACCGAACTCCTCTAAAAGGATAAGGGATATAGGAATGGTATGGGTTCCAGGAAGATACCTGACTTGCAGTATCCCGCTGTATGCGCCGACTATTCTTCGACACGTGTTGCGCCTCTGCACGAGGCATCCTCAGGAGCGATGGGCAACGACTGAGCTCAGTCGTTGCCCATCGCCCCGTCGCATCCCTTCCGATCGAGTAGCGTTGAGTGCGGACGTGCTTGCGCTACTATGCCTGTATTAAATAATTATTATTTAATAAATGTAGTGAAAACACTGTTACAATGAGTTGCTCACAGCAACTCATAGCTAACGAGTTGTTGGCATTCATACAACATGCCATCGATACCATGGACCCTCGTCCAGATCTGCAGAATGCTGACCTCCAGCATTCTGCAGATCTGTAAGTCCAACTTTAAGGAAGAAGATATCAGTGCCGGTAAAAAAGTACTATATCAGACGCTGAACAAACTAGACCAGATGCCGTCTCGACGAAGAGATGGCACGGAGAAGAGCATCCAAGACATCATCACCTTATTGAAGGTGACCGACCCTGACGACGTGCCTGCTTTCGTGGCGAAGGATCTCCACAAGCTGCCACCCGTCACGTTCGACCATGTTGACGTAACCAGGCTGCTGAAGGACATTACGTCTCTAAAATCCAGCCTGGCTGAGGTGCAGTCCAAATTGCAGTCATCGGATAGCACCATAATGGAGCTGCGTGCAGAGATAGTGTTACTACGAAACGCTATGTCAGCAAGTAAGTCGCCTTCAAACGTCAACACTCGACGTGGGGCTCAAAATGCATCCATCGGCAGTTTTGAGACAGCAAATTTGCTTGCGTCGCCTAACGCAAGCGTTACGGCGTGTGCTGTTGGTGACCTCGGGTCATCGACACCTATCAAGGTTGTGACGAGTGTGAATGCGTCTAAACCTAAACGCGCCTACGCCGATGTTACTGCCGTATGCAAAACGCAGCAAAATCGGCAGGAGAAAAAAAAAGGGGGTAAACAAAAGCAAGGTGAACCCTCCCAACGCAAGGCCGAGGAATCGAGAGTCCCAGAAAAGGATACGTGCGACAAGGACGGCTTCATCAAGGTGGTGAGCAAGAAGAAGAAGCCTAGTTGTCGGAATCATTGTGGTACTGGGTTAGCAGGACCTAACATGCTGCTGCGTCCCGCCATACCAACCACACTGATGTACGTGTCCCGGCTGCATCACTCTACGGAGGAAGAGGAGGTCGTGGAGTATCTACGCATGAAGACCAACTGGACCTTGAGAGTCGAGAGATTGGAGTCTCGCCACAATACGAACTTCAAGTCGTACGTGGTTCGGGTGCCGACTCATCATCTTGACACTTTCTTCAAGGAAGAGTTTTGGCCGAAGGGTGTGGTGTATCGGCGTTTTCACGGAAGGTTGCGAAATAATACTCAGCCTAACTTGAAGACAATGTAAACAACAACACCCTGTTTTAATTTTATTATTATTATTTTATATGTATGTTAGTCTTTAAGGTATATATCTATATGGGTTATTGTTACCTGAAATAAATGAATATTATTATTATTAAGCAAAAATAAAACCTGGGAAATGTCATTTTTTTTTAAGTATTCACTTTTTTCAAGGCGCTATAAAAATGCGCGCGTGCAATTTTCGAAATACCTACTAATCTATGGGTGCATAGGACATATATAGAAGAGGTTGGCGCGGTAAATGGATCGATTTTGTACCTAATTATAAAAATTCCATACTAACTTTGAGCCTCAATATCTCCTGAACCAGTAATTTCCCAGGTATTGTGCCAAAGCAAAACATGTTCGTAATGATTGGTACAACATGGGGTTTCAGTTTTCGTTAAGGGTCTTTTTACAACCTGTATATATTTAAAAAACTAATTCTAGTTTTATAATTTAGAAACAAAGTTGTAGCTGAACCAAATATGCTCATTACTATTGCGCCACCCGTAATAAGCTCCTCTGACTGCTTTTAAATTTTCTTAACCCATAGGTTTTGTCAGTCCCATTTCGGTTATTTTGTTACGTCTCTTCAATGAAGTCGTCTACGCATTTTTCTTTGTATTACAACAAAACAAAGTAATTAATAAAATACATATCTACTATGCCAGTCTTAAAATTGCTCTCTATACAAATCCAATGCAAATACATGTCATCTATTCAAATAGGTACATACATAGACTCACGCCTGTTTCCCGGAGGGGTAGGCAGAGACTACGGAACGCCATTTGCAACGATCCTGACAGATCTCTCTTGCTTCATTCACTCCCATTAGATTCCTCATGCATGCTCTTCTGTTCAGGGTGCTTTTAACCTGTCCTGTTTTTAGGATGTCTCCAATCTGGTCAGAGAACGTCCGCCTAGGTCTTCCCCTTCGTCCTGTCCCTTCCACACTTGCCTTATATATCTGCTTGGTCAGTCTTTCGTCATCCATTCGCTCCACGTGCCCAAACCATCGTAGCATACCTTTCTCGATGCTTGTCACTACATCTTCTTTTACCCCACAACACTCTCTTACCACACAATTCTTTACTCTGTCAGTCAAAGAAACACCACACATACTTCTCAGTGCTCTCATTTCTACAGCATTTATTTCACTTTCATGACTCTTCTGCCATACCCAACTATCACTACCATACATAAGAGTAGGTACTAATACCCCGCTATGCATAGCCAAACGTGCCTTTTTGGACACCTTTTGGCTATTCATAAACGCCTTCAGAGCTCCATTCACTCTATTACCTGCATTAAATCTTCTATCAATATCTTCTACATTCTTAACATCTCTTGTAAACAGCGTACCTAAATATATAAACTCGTTCACTTGCTCCACTCGCTGTCCATCGATCATAACATTACAAGCCGTAACGCATTCATCCTTTTCAAAAACCATAACTTTCGTTTTACTTACATTCACTTTCATTCCTTTCCTCTCTAATGCACCATGCATGATTGTTACCATCTCCTGCAACTCCTCCACTGAAGACGCAAGTATAACCTGATCATCAGCATAAAGGAGGCATTTGACAAGTAACTTATTCATTCATAATCCACAGTCACTATTTTTCAAATCTTGCAAACAACTGTCCATGAAGAGGTTGAACAGCCACGGCGACGCCACACATCGCTGTCTAACACCTGTCTCGATGGTAAACCAATCCGTGTACGACTCATTTATCCTCACACAAGCTCTAGGCTGTGAGGCTGCTGTTCACCCCATACATCGACAGTACCGACCACATTTCATTCCTCACCACTTTATCGTCAGCCTTTTCCAAATCCACGAATGCCCAATAGACCTTTTGACCTTTGGCCAAGATTTTTTCGGCTATGCACTGCAAGGAAAAGACTTGATCCGTGCACCCCATACCCTTTCGGAATCCTGCTTGTACATCCCATATTTTCTTGTCGGTTACTTCCATAATTCTTTCAATCAGTACCTTCGCACACAATTTGCCAACAATGCTGAGAAGGCTAATGCCTCTATAGTTTTTGCAGTCTTGTTGCGAGCCTTTTCCCTCATAAAGAGGCAAAACCACCGCTGTGGCCCAGTCATCAGGTACTCGGCCAGTGCTCCAGCACAAGTTAAATAAGCGCTGCAGCTGACCAACTATGATTCCCTGTCCAGCCTTCAGCATTTCAACTGTAATCCTATCATATCCTGCAGCCTTACCTAATTTCATACTTCCCAGCGCCTTCACAATCTCATCCACACCAATATCGCTTTCTTCATTGATATTATTACCATTCATTTCGTCGATCGATGTCTATCGCCGTTTTTTCAAATAAACCTTCAAAATACTCCTTCCATCTCTTCAGCACGCATGATTCACCATTCAGTATCTTTCCATTCTTTCAAATAGGTATAACCAATATTTTCTAAGCAAACTAAACACAAAACAAAACGAAACTTTTTTTACCATTTTAGTAAGTAATGAACTATGGCTAAAAGATCTGCATCAGCCGTAAGAAACTCTAAATTAAAAATGTTCGAAGGATGTAAATTCATGTAACGTTTTTTGTAAACATTTTCCAATGTAACTTTGGAAAAAGAACCATTAACCGAAGCCCAAACGAGATTTCAAATGGACATTTGATACTGGACGCGGATGCTTATTTTTTACTTCTGAAGAATTCAAAAATTTCACACAATACTTACTGCTTTTCACTCCTTCTTTGAGGTTTACAAACTCAGGTACTTATTTGTTGGTAGTATTTGATGCTTATGAGAAAATACAAGAATCACTATTCTATTAATGTTAACAGGCCTGCTAAAAAAACCGGCCAAGTGCGTGTCGGGCCACGCGCAATGTAGGGTTCCGTAGTTGCCCATAATGACTTGCTGCAAAGGGTATTAATGTACATCAAATCCGACTGTTTATTTTGCTGAAAAAATAATTTTAATAACTCTATTATAAGAACCTAAGTTTTGTTTAGAAAATACTAGGTATGTATTGCAAACGTAAAATGTGGTTTCCAAGATATACTACTAATATACATACGTAGTACCGTAGTACATTACATACCAAAGTACGTATATCTTTAAGATTATTAGCCAGCGCGGCCAATGTAAACTCACAGAAATAGGTATTTATAAGTTAACCGACGATTACTCGTAAACCAGTGATACTTACTTAGCCGTGATAGTTTTCCTTTTAAATTCGTTATATGTACTACATTTGTGATTTTTTTCACCTCTTCCAAATTAATAGTTTAGCCGGCAGAGGGGGGGGGGGGGGGACACTTGAGTCTAACAATTTTTTTAACTTCAAAGCGTGATATTTCACAAACCTATCACTTGATCGAAAAATGATTTGAGCAAACTAAAAACATTTTTTTAAAACCTATCCAATGATACCCCACATGATGGGATACTCAACCAAAAAAAATTCAACCCCACTATATATGTAGGGGAGATACCCTTAAAAAAATATTTTCCTAAATTTTATTCTACAGTTTTGTTGCAATATCTTATGTCTATATTGATATCAAATATCAGCTTTCTAGCACCAGGCGTCTTTGAGCTAGGCTGCGGACGGACAGACGAAACTAAGTATAAGGGTTCCTTGTGGACTACGGAACCCTAAAAATGGTCCCAAAAGTATTTAACGTGTCCGTTAACCAATTCGAGGTATCACAATAAATGTTTGCAGAAGCCTAATAAATATGTGAGGTATCCCAAAAAGAAAATCAGCTTCGAGTTTTATGCTCACGTTAATGCCTAAATATCTCGTCTATATTAATGAAGCTAACAGTAATCGACATTTGATCTTCTTACTGCGGGTAGGAGATCTATTACAAAAAATACGTTGTAACACAATTATAGCACCTATTTGCAATACAGGAATCAAGAGACACGGTACAAGTAGTACAGCAGTATTTCTGTGTAATGTAATGTACATTGCATAATAAAACATCTTTAGCATAGCAGCCATGAATGCTTAAGCTAATATTCACTGAAATCCGGTAAGTAAGACTTTACTTACTATATAGATTTCAGTGAATAATAAATAAAATAAAAAATATTTGTAGTTACAAAGCGGACTCCGGGTTTTAACTGGGTTAACGCTAGGAGGATGATGAATGCCATGTACGATTGGAAAGCTGGTGCAAGGTTTGCGGCATTCAAGAAAAACAATAAAGATACATTGTAGCACTACAATACACTGCGAACACCAGTAATATCTGTGTCATTTCTTATTATACATACATAGGTACATAGACTCACGCCTGTTTCCCGGAGGGGTAGGCAGATACTACGGAACGCCATTTGCAACGATCCTGACATATCTCTCTTGCTTGATTCACTCCCATCAGATTCCTAATGCATGCTCTTCTGTTCAGGGTACTTCTAACCTGCCCTGTTTTTAGGATGTCTCCAATCTGGTCAGAGAACGTCCGCCTAGGTCTTCTCCTTCGTCCTGTCCCATACACTCTTGCCTTATATATCTGCTTGGTCAGTCATTTGTCATCCATCCTCTCCGCGTGCCCTTTTTTTCTTATTTTATTGCCATATAATTTTGATAAGTATTTGAAATTTAAACTTTTCAATTATCTAGTCAATTCAATAGAAACACAAATTCATTGTCAATATTCGTTTCATTTGACAATAACACGGCAGTTCAGCATTATCATTATGATGTAACTTTCGTAAAATTTACTTCAGAGCCCTATGAGACGGCCAGTTTCGAAAGTATTATCAATAATGGAGCCATCGAAGGGATCACCACGATTTTAAATACTTTCTGCAGATTATATGTGTACATTCAGGAAGGTAACAAATACTGACATCTTCACTTACCTACTAATGTTATTTATATAAAATCCTTGCGTTACTGACTGACTGACAGACATGCTACAGCCGAGACTATTGGGCGCAGGAAGCTGAAATTTGGCTTGTATGTTCTTTGGGGGCCGTAGGGGTGCACTAAGAAGGCATTTATCGAAATTCCCGCGGGATCGGCCAAAACGGGTAAATAAAAAAAAATACAGGCGTAGCTGCTGGCGTCCTCTACTGTTATTTATAAGTATCTAAAGCCCAGTGGTGTACGTAACAGACTGCTGAGACTATGGTCTCGGGTTTGATCCCCAGTTACCCCGGGCACACACCTCAGACTTTTCGAAGTTTTTTGTGTTTTAAAAATGTTAATTATCGCTCGCTTAAAAATGTGCCCGGTAGATGGCAATAGGCTCGCACCCTATTACATTGGGACCAAAACATAGCTGGCGAAGTGTGTGTGTGTGTGTAGTACACTTCTGCCTACCTCTTCGGGGATAAAGTCGTGAAGTTATGTTATGTGTTATCTCTGGTGTAAATGACACACGCGGTACAAGTACCTACCTGTGCGAGAGTTGCTTGACTTTGCCGACCGATGAAGGGCAAGTCAAGTGTGGCTATGAACGCTACGCATATGACATTGAAGTAATAGAGAATGCGATTGTATTAGTGCACTTCATATCTATGCTATAATCAATTATGTATAAATAATAATGCTATGCCACGCAGTTGGCTAGTTTCCGTTGAGACCGGACGTCGTAACAGAAATTCGGTCTCGTGGTTACACATAAACTGTACCTTTGTCGTTAATTCTATAGTTTGTTCTTTATTATGAACACTAGCTGCGCCCGCGGTTACACCTACGTTATTTAGGGCTACTACTCAGCTCTCGTAGCTTGTAGCGTGTTGTTATATAACCTAAAGCCTTCCTCGAAAAATGAGCTACCTAATACAAAAATAATTATTCAAATTGGACCTGTGTTCCTGAGATTGGCGCGTTCAACCAAAAAACTAACACTTTGGCTATTTTATATTAGTGTAGGTTTCGTATAATGTTATATTACTTCTTAGGTAGGTAATAGTGGAAACTTCAATGTGGCAGCAAAACAACAATGTACATTGAAACCATTTCGAGCTTAAAATAAAAAGCACTATTAGCATAAAAATATTTAAAATACTTACATATATTATATTTCAGTGAAATAAAATCAATCCCAATTTATAGCAAAAATATATTCTTATCACTGCAGAATATATTCTCGGTATCGGACAAAATATGTTCAATTCGTTAATGGCCTTTTAGTAACGGCTTTTAAGCAATTAATGTCATCGTACATATCAATGACGTTATCGGATAACACTATTGTTTTATACACTAGCCAGCCGGTAAAATTTAAAAGACACATAATTTTAAAAGTGAAATGCATTTTTTATATTACACGCGAAATATTTTATTATTATTTCCTTTATTTAAACTTTTTCTCATAGCCACATTTTATATACTAAATATTATTTACTATATTTTTTTTATAGACACACGCCTGTATATATACCCCGAAGGGGTAGGCAGAGGTGTTATATGACACCCACATTTCGCCTTCGGCTTCGGTGACGGCCTATGTACAGCAGAGGACTTTCGGCTGATATCATGATGTAGGTACTTGAAGTCTTTTTTTCTACATTGCTAGTAAAGAAAGTGCAGTATTTTTTATTTTTATTTAATCTGACAATAATATACTAAGTTATGAATTGCTTTTATAAATAGGCGTTTATATCAAAACAAAACAATTCACAACTTAATATATTAGCGAACATAAAGTAGTTTAGAAAAATATTTCTCGTTATTCGAAATTACAATTTTATATTATTTACAATTTTCATTAGCTGGCTCGACATGAAACCATTCCAAAATTAAATTTTCTTCAATTACCAGAACGGTCTTAGTTTATTCAAATATTTAAATTTATTTTTCATTGTCACCAAATTCACAGTTCTTAAACATTCAATGTGAAAAGTTACATAATAAAACAAAAATATATTAGGTTTATTATGAAAATGCCTTATCTTTACTCTAACCTTGTGTAACGACCCACCCTTCTCGGCGTAGGGGGAGAGTAAATGTCTTCCACGCCAAAGGTCACGATTTCGATTCTCGCTCAAGTCAAACATTTGTGTGCGTGAACATGGTTGTTTGTCTTGGTCTCGATGTTTCTATGTATAATATGTATGGATTTACAATTCATTTCCCCACAAAGCTGCACGAAGCTTTGCAACCTTCAATAGGGAAGATGGTTGGAATGTTCCTTCAGCTTGGGACCCTGCCATAAGGCTAATGAAACCCAAGAAGGACAAAGTCACCAGAAGACTTAAGGACACTGTGAGCTCATTCTGCGTAAATAGTAACACCAATAGTTGAAACATGTTCGGGTACTTTGAAATAACTTATACATTCAAGAAAAAGACAATTATCACGTCAGTCTGCCATGTTTAGTTAGTTTCTAGATCATTTGGTTTAAATGTAATAACTTATTGAAATCAATATAACGCGATAAAATACGTAAACTGTAGTTTAATTTCAATGTGTAACATTCGCGTAAACCCAAGAAGATATTTGTAAGCTTTCTTATCATCATATAAAATATATTTTTAAGGTACATCACGAGCTGAAGCTGGTTTTTGAAAGCTGATGTGCTATGCCCTCCGAGATGGCGTCAGTCTCATGATGAAATAACGGTGCCCTAGAAGAGTTTATATTATATTCTGACAGACAGTCTACAGTCAAAACTATTGGGCGCAAGAAGATGAAATTTTGCATGTGTATTCCTTGAGGACGGTAGAGGTGCACTACAAAATGACTCCCGGAAATTCCCACGAGATCAGGTAGAAACCGTAAATTAAAAATATGTGCGGGCGTAGCTGCAGGCATCCTTTAGTTAACTTTAAAATGAAAATGTGGTCTACCGTCAAAATCATAACATAACTACCGAATCGAAAACTAGATTAATTACGTTGAAACGTTAGATCTGGAAGCATTTTCATTAGGTTTCACACTATAATTAATCATTGCCACGAGTGAAGTCTTGATATATTACTTTTGAATGAAATAATTAAAATTGGTTTGATAATACATCATTCACTTGATTTTCGAGAACCCGGTGGCAAAAATGGGGCCACCACATGAATCTATTAATTCTTGATAAAGTAGCTATAACAACTTCGTTTCCACCTATAAATAGATTTTTACAATGTAAGGCCTGTATGTAAATTGCCCTACTAATGGGCCCAGACCGCCCTTCCTTACTATGAGAAGTGATAAACTTTAATCATCCAAGCTTATCAAGTGGCAGGAGCAAAGTATGATCACCGTGGTGTTATTAGTGAGTAGGCGTCAGATGTATAGGGGGGAACAATAAAAAAACCGCTGGTTCAGGTTATCATGATGATATAACACCGTCGTTGCTATTGGTCCTAGCGTTATCCCAGTTGCAACCTTGCTCTACTTAATAGTCGAAACGCGATGTCACTGAATATTTACTTTTCCGCAACCCAAAAAGAGGAGGATAGCGAAAAATATACCGTCGTTGTGATGAGTTAACATTCTAATAATCTATTTATATCAATACCAGCGAAGACTCGCGTTACTAGGGCTACTGGGCGTCACTTGTGGCTCAAAGCGTGATGTTATTTATCCTATAACTTTCCTCGGCAAATGGGCTATCAAACATAAAGAATTATCCAAATTGGACCAGTAGTGCAACCAAACAAACAAACACACTCTTCAGCTTTATTATATTAGTATAGATAATATAATAATGTAGTGCTCCTTCTTGTATTAAAGAGTAAAGACATAATAGGTTATTGTGGCATTTTGGGTCGACATTCGACCTATTATTGTAAGTAAGAGAATAATGACTGTCCCTCTTGAAGCCTGAATAATAATTATGTATTCAGGCTTATAGAGACGAAACTCATACAAAAGCGCTAGTCCAAATAATGGTCACACCCTACTTACGTTGTTGATACACTGGGCTCATTCATCATCAGCCTTTAACAGTCCACTGCTGGACTAGGCCTCTCCTTTGAAATGAGGGATTGGCCACTATACCACGCTGGCCAAACGGGTTGGAATAGGGTTTGTGTCAAGTTTTCCTTCTCTTACAGTGCTGTTTTCTGCATAATATGGTCCCTCTGTCGGCTCTTACGACACCCATGGGATGATATGGGGTGGTGACATTCCGTATTCTTAATCCGTCACCACACGGACAATATACTGGGCTCACTACTTCAAAATAAAATACGAGGAAAGGTACTTATTATGGAATACCTAAATACTTCCCAAACTAAGCGCTATCTGAAGATATATAGCAGACTATCTGAAGATTTCCGGAGAAACAAAGTTTTCCTGGAAATCCATTCATGTAGTTCGAGGAAGAACTCAATTCTCAGAATACACGTCAACCAGAGACAAGAATGGAAAGATACTGAATGGTGCATCATGCTTGCTGAAGAGATGGAATATTTTGAAGGTTTATATGAAAGAACGGCGATAGAGACATCGATCGACGAATGAATGGTAATAAAGCTATATTGGTATGGATAAGATTGTGAAGGCGCTGGGAAGTATGAAATTAGGAAAGGCTGCAGGATATGACAGGATTACAGTTGAAATGCTGAAGGCTGGACAGGGCATCATAGTTGGTCAGCTGCAGCGCTTATTTAACTTGGAGCACCGGCCGAGTACCTGATGACTGGGCACAGGACACAGCGGTGGTTGTGCCTCTTTATAAGGGAAAAGGCTTGCAACAAGACTGCAAGAACTATAGAGACATTAGCCTTCTCAGCATTGTTGGCAAATTGTATGTGAAGGTACTGATTGAAAGAGTAATGGAAGTAACCGACAAGAAAATATGGGATGTACAAGGAGGATTCCGAAAGGGTATGGGATGCACGGGTCAAGTCTTTTCCTTGCGGTGCATAGCCGAGAAATTCTTAGCCAAAGATCAAAAGGTCTATTGCGCATTCGAGGATTTGGAAAAGGTTTAGACCACACAAACAGCTTTTAGCGAAAGTCTCACACATGTTTACCACGTGCCCCATAATCAACCCATAATTTGGCCAAGGGGACGGTATGCAAAGGGTTTCTTCCGCAGGAACAAAAATTATATATATTCACACGTAATGTCATTATCATGTCTAACTATGACGGCTTGGTAATGCTAAAGAGTGTTATATCATGCCAGCTTATATTATTTACCTCACATTTTTTACTTGGTAAATAAACTGTCAGCCCAGCAAAGCTTGGGTCGACAGGCTTCACTCATATTTAGACGAACTAGCAGGTCCATGAAATCCCTCGAGACATTTTGTTTTGAAGGAAATATTTTTTATTTTATACAAAACATTACTTATAGATATTTCTAAATAAAGCAGATAAAGTGAAAACATTTATTTTATTACTAGTACATACATAACAGAAAGTATTTTTACTAAATTATAGAGTGCCTCACATGAATTCGAAATTATCAAATTCTTCTCAATCAAGGATTTTTCTTATTTTAAACTAAAATTTGCCCGCAAGACCTTTCGCGTGGGTCTGAAATTTCCAAATCTTTCCTTACTGCTCCTTTTCACTCCTCTGGGAAATCCAGCACTTTCGGCAGTCCGTTCCTACTTGCTGTCAGTCAGTCAGTAACGCAAGTCTTCTTTCTCTTAGCGTTATCCCCGTTTCAGTCTGGGGTCCGCTTTCTAGTCTTACCGGATTTGGCTGAATATTAGCTTTTTTCCCACGGAGCGACTGCCTGTCTGACCTCCGCAACCCGAAGGGATAGCGATATTCCATGTTTAGACTAGTGTCAGTTTATTTAGAAAGTACTGACGCCCTGTAACGACTGTCAAAGATCTTGACATGACAACCGGGACCGACGGCTTAACGTGCTCTCCGAGGCACCTACCCTCTGCATGGCAGTCTGTTGGTATATCTACTCGGCTATCGCTGCCTCAGTCAGTAACGCAAGTGTTTTATATAATTATTTATTAGAAAGGTAATTACATCAATATATCATGCTTCTGATACTATTCGATATAAGATAGATAGATAGATATACTCTTTATTGTTCACCAAATAATATTGAACAGTACACATTTTGTGAATTGGCTTATACTACAGCATGTACATATGGCGGCCTTATCGCTAAAAGCGATCTCTTCCAGGCAACCTTTGGATGGACAGAAATGATGTAGGTAAGCAATCAAGCGTGGCGATGGTGTAGTTAATTAATTAAATAATTTCAACTAATATACATACTGAATATACATAAATGCATACATATTATATATCAAACATATTCTACAAAAAGACCATACATATAGGTACATACATTATTATATATAAATTTATACCTATAAATTATACGAGATAGAATGTCATATATATCATAATATCATTATACTAATAACTATGCTAAAATACAGATACAGTGATACTACTCATAAAGTAAGACGTGCGTTCTAGGAGAACAGTGCATGATGTTTAATGGACAGGTAGTGCTTTTTTAACATGCCTTTAAAAATGTTTTAAGAATTTGCGTTCCGAATCGCGCAGCCTGTACAGTAAATGATTTGCTAAATAAATTTGTGGAATGCGTTAGTATCTCCGGCGTCAAATTTTCAGACGACCTCAAGGACCTCACATGTGCGTCATTATGGAACTTAAAACGTTCTTTGAGATAAAAAGGAGTACTGGGATTAAACAAGATATTATACAACAATGTAAGAATGTGAGTATTCCGGCGAAGACGAATCGGGAGCCACTTGAGTCTATTGCGAAATTCTGAAACATGATCATATTTGCGCAGTCCAAATATGAATCGTATGCAAAAGTTTAGAAGACGCTTAAGTTTGTCTAACTGCTCCTCAGTGAGGTCAAGATAGCTGACAGCAGCGTAGTCAATTACGGGCAGAAGCAAAGATTGTGCAAGTGCAATTTTAGTGGCAGTTGGTAGGAAATTGTAAAATCGTAACCTACGCAATGAGTCCGCCGAAGCAAATAGTCTGCGACTTGTTTCTTGCAGTTGACGTCTCCAAGGTATGGTTTCGTCAAAGTAGACCCCAAGATTTTTTACAGTTTTACTGAAAGGAATATTTGTGCTATCAAACTTGATTTGTGCCGGGGACTGCCGACAATAATTAGTTGTGTTAATATCGCGAAGAGTAAAGGAGATAGCACGCCACCCTGTGGTACACCAGCATTCGTGTTAGACCAAGTGGAATAAGTGTCTTCAATGCGTATACGTTGTTGACGACCAAACAGGTAACTATAAAACCAGTCAACCGCCGTTAGAAATATGTTAAGAGAGCAAAGAATGCCAAGTAGGATGTGAAAATCTACCGTGTTGAAAGCATTGCTGAAGTCAAGTAAGGACAAAACGGTAAGATTCCCACTATCCATGCCTAGCCTGATGTTATCGGACACGCGGACCAATGCAGTAACGGTACTGTTGCCAGGCCGGAAGCTGGATTGATAGGGATTTAGGAGTGCATTTTTACACAGAAAGGAACTGAGTTGTGTGTGAATGAGACATTCTAGGACATTTGACAGGAAAGGTAGTATGGATATTGGTCGATAATCTGAGAAGGAACAGGGTTGAGGTTTCTTGGGTAAAGGAATTATAAGTGCATCTTTCCACGCTGTTGGAAAGATGCCACGGACATCCGAGTGATTAAAGATGTGACATAGAATAGGAAGAATTTCGTCTAGGATGGGGAGGATCATTTTACGACTGAGACTATCGTTACCGACTGCATTAGACGTCATTGCTGTATTTCCATCTAATTTGGACGAAGTAGTAAAATGTAAATTGAGAGAATCAAGGTGGATATTATTCGTAATGGATTGCTGCTGTGACTTACATTATATGTATATATATACCCATTGTTTTGAGAAATTTCCAGACTTTAGCTGGATCACCATTTTCAACGGATTTATGAATATGTTGGCGTTGTGCTTTCCTACACACCTTGTTGCAGGGATTTCTTAGAGCCACGTATCTTTCTTGGTTCAAAAGAGTAGGCCTATGCTTCAATTTAGTCGTGGCAGCAGATCATCAGCGGAATTAGGAAAGTGATGAGTTGCATTTAAGTCTAGAATTGATAAATTGCAGGACTCAGTGGCACGCCGAAAAGAAGTGGCACGAGAATCCTGTTTGAGAAGGCATGTATTAAAGTCGCCCATAATAATAGTGTGGTCGTAAGAGGGAGTCAAATTTTCCAAAATTTGCTCGAAGGATGAAAAAATGTTCACACGACACGAAGGGGAAATAGTAAACCCCTAATAGTAGTTTCAATCATCATCATTTTATAGAGATGGAACTCCACCTCTATAAAAAGATGCTCTCCAGCGTTTGCCGGTGGCGGCTGCGTTGACATAGAGACTATATGAAAAGGAATGTGAGAACGTAAGTATACGGCAACACCGCCTCCACCGCCGATAGCGCGATCATTCCTAATAAGGTGGAAACCAGGCAGAGAATGTATGGTGGATGGAAGACATGGTTTTAATCATGACTCCGACACGAGGATGGCATGTATGTTTTGACTGTATAGGCTGGCCAGCATATCGGGGACATCCCATCTACATTCAAGTTCCTGGTTACGTCTGAAAACTGAGACTGGAGAATGTCTCCCAGGGAAGATACACTTTCAAAGCTGTCATCGTGGCTTGTTGCAGAGAGGAAGGTGTCATCTTCGCTATTTGAGTCACTGTCTGTCATTTCAAATAGATCTAAGGTTAAATAAATATGTGTATATTAGCAAATAATATAAAAATATAGTACCTATATAATATGTCAATAAATATTTTACAGTTGTTATCGCATAAAGTTATAAGTATACAGTATAAGTTAAAAATACAGAAAACTGATATTTTAAAGTAGGTAAATCGTCTCGACGCCACAAAAACTCAAACAAAAATTAAAAATAAATTACGCCCCTTCCTTTCAATCATGGTTGTATAGCCAATTGAGTCTGTTCTAATTAAGCCCGTCACTTGACAAGCTTATAACAGACTTTTCCATCAATTATAAAATTATTTATTAACCGTCGCTCTTATCCTTAATAGCTAAGGTTCTATATTTAATCATTTATTTATTATTTAATGTCGAAAACTAGAACGGACAGAATGAAATACTATTTTATTTCATAGTTAAAAACATTGTAGTACAAAAAGTATGTAATTTAGGCTATTATATTATGAGGTAAAGTAAACAAACCACTGTGTACTATCAAAATGGAAAAAAGATAAGAAGGAAAGGGAAATAACTTTTATTAGATTGGAGGTGTTATGGTAAATTTTAAAATTAATAATTTCTAGTACCTTCGGTAATGTATCACAGTGATTTTGATTTATTAGATGTGTAAAAGTATAATAATAAAAAGCAGCGATAGCCGAGTGGAGAGACCGACACGCAGCTGCTACTTCTATGCAGAGGGTCTCGGGTTCGAATCCACGGCACGCACCAATGACTTTTCGAAGGTAAGTGCGTATTAAATTATTAATTATTGCTATATTATTATTTTATAGCTAGTTCATATCTTAAGAGTAATAGCTCAGTTATAAACAACTTTAGTACTCAGCCGGTATACTAGGTATACCGGTATATTTCTCGATATAAATTTATTGTACGATTTTTATTGTTTCAGATATTGGTAGGACTTGAAGCTGGGTTTCATAAGTTAATATTGAACTTGCAATATATGGTATATGTACTAAGCCGTAGGCAGCTCAAACGTATAGAACTTATTTGTGGAAAGGAGAGAACATTTTCTTCGTTTTATGTCGATAGCTATCTACACCGTTAGGACTGATATTGCATTGCAACTTCTGTAAACAAAGCTTATACGTACATGTAAAGGGGTTTTTGTGTGTAAAATTGCATCGTCAAGTCTCTATAAACAGATTTTTTGATCCGTTAGGACGTGTTTTCTTACAATTGCATAACATCAACATTTACTTTCGAAGTCAACACAAGACAGGCAAACTTGAGCTCAAGGCTCTGCGACTACTAATACTAGGTCTACTTCTAGACTGTCTTAATTATGTAGATCATAATGCTTAAAATTAAGAAAGAAAAAGAGATGTGTCGTTTAAGTTCATACTAGAGGCCGCTAGCAGCTACGCCTGCAATTTTTTTTACCCGTTTTGGCCGATCCCGTTGGAATTCCGGGAAATCCCTTCTTAGTGCACCCCTACGGTCCCCAAGGAATATACATGCCAAATTTCAGCTTCTTGCACCCAATAGTTTCGCCTGTAGCGTGTCTGTCAGTCAGTCAGTAACGCAAGGATTTTATATATTAAGATATGGCACTTTTGGGATCATAGTTGACTAGAAAGAAAGAAAACTTTCTTGAACGTTCTGGAACATTAGGTAAATTTTACACTAAGAACGTTATAAAAAAACATTGATACAGGAGTGTCTATTTGGCCAAACAATGTTAAATAATAATAAATCATCGAAATATTTACAACCGAAATACTTATAAATAATTGTATTATATTCTATAGACGTCAGAAATAAATGTCTAGACAGGCCCATACAGTTATTTTTATGCTCTGGAAGATGCTCAAATACCATACTCGTAAATAAAATTGATATAACATTTTACCTATCGGCAAACGTTCAAAATTTTGCCGATAATTCTGATCACGAAAAGTTTCAGATTGAATGGTGTTAGTGCTATGTTGTGGCGTTCACCCAAAAATATTACCAACTATGGAAAGATTTTGCCAAATACAGGGCTGTACCAAAACGCTCAGGAGTAAACCGAAAAGTTTTTGCATCATAATACAATCCTTCGTAGTTCACAGCTGGACACAGGCTTTTCCTAAGCTGCGTCACAATTACTGTGAGCCCATTGAAAGATTTAGCCTACTACACCGCGCACATTTAAAATTTCGTGGTCTTTGGCATTAGTTTTATATTGACTTTCAGCATTTATACCACGTACCATTATCCAATATTTTGGCGCCGTTGCAGGCGCCATGATCCTCTTATCATGTATATCTGTATGTACTGAGTACATCCGTGCACTGAGTACGTCCAAGCATAGGGTTTGATGTCGCGGTGTCCGTCTCTTCGAAGAGATATTATTCGCTTTATTTATTTTCTATAGTCGTCTTTTACGACACCCACGGAGTAAAATGGGAAGGTGACCCTATGTACCTTTAATCCGTGGCCACACAGATGTTTTTACATCATCATCATCAGCCTTTAACAGTCCACTGGACTAGGCCTATCCTTTGAAAGGAGGAATTGGCTTACTATACCACGCTGGCCAAACGGGTTGGTACAGGGTTTGTATCAAATTTTCCTTCTCTTACAGTGCTGTTCTATCTCTACATAATATGCTCCCTCTGTCGGCTCCTACGACACCCATGGTATGATATGGGGTAGTGACATTCCGTATTCTTAATCCGTCACCACACGGACCGTTTTTACACAAAACTAAAAATGATGTTTTTTTTTAATACTCTCACGCCTGTATCCCCGAAGGGGTAGGCAGAGATGTAATATTACACCTACATTTCGCCATGATTTTTTTTAGGTCTCACATAATAGGGGGCGAGCCTATTGCCGTTACCGGGCACATCACCAGACTCCGTGCTGCTACTGAGAATTTAGGAAAACGCAGTTACACCTTTGCCTGACCCTGGAATCGAACCCGGGACCTCCGATCAGCAGTAGCATACACTATACACTGCACCACGGAGGCAGTCAACATTGAAGTTCATCCAAAATATGAACGCTATCATTTAATAATTTCGTGATGCATACAGGGCATGACTGCAAGTATGGCGTGAGAGCTTAAACGGCCGCCTCGCCGCTTTAAATTGTACCGAATGTTGTGGATTTGTTGCCCATTCAAGCCAACACTGTAAGATCCACAAATAGGTGCTTAACCTCTAGATTTATCTAAAGTCACTTACTTGAAGGTGAGTTAAATCTCCCGCAACACAGGATTTATTCCTATTGCTGAAGTGAATAAAAGATGATGAATGTTGTTGAAAATCGACTATTTTGACATCACAATTTTTTTTAATGTAAGACATACATTTATGGCTCATCTGCTATTAGATTATTATCTCTAATCGAAAGCAATGTAACATTCATATCATTTCATCTATCTTTGTCTAGTTACATTACCACGTACATTAATTGTAACTTCAATTAATTAGCGTTCATATTATTATGAACTACATCTTCCATAATCTCTGATCATCAGTCATCATTAAGAAAAGCAATGAGTCACCGTAATGTATGTTATATTCAAAGTGACTTAACCTCTCGTATGCTGGATTACCAGACATAATTAAAATCTATTGTGTCTCGTGCAGATCTGCTCTTAAGCATACGAAAGGTTAATAGCAATGTCACTCAAACATTTGATAAAATGTTGCTTTTGTAATAATGTATTACTTAGTAACATCATTTTTCATTTTATATATTAGTTCAGAAGTAGCGGTCCCGGGTTCGATTCCCGGGTCGGGCAAAAGTGTAACTGGGTTTTTCCGAATTCTCAGTAGCAGCACGGAGTCTGGTGATGTGCCCGGTAACGGTAATAGGCTCGCCCCTATTACGTGGGACCTAAAAATTCATGGCGAAGTGTTGGTGTACTATTACACCTCTGCCTACCCCTTCGGGGATACAGGTGTGAGTCTATAAATAAAAAATAAGGTACAGGTTTATAAGCGACCGCAACTGCATGCGACGATTCCTTGAAGAACCGTCGATTAGTCTGTGTGTAGAACTCAACCGCACACGGCAGCAGCAGTCGGCAGCGCCGTGTTCCTATTAGTTCTGAGTTATCTATGAGACAAGATGTCTGAGGTCTCTGAGAATGTCATTGGATTGGCAAAATTAGTGTGCGGTCGGATAATAATATCATAATACGTACTGATGTTCGCTCGGGCGATACGACACGGCGGCCTGCGACAGACGACGTGTTGCTCGCTACTGAAGGTATTTCATAGAAATAAAAAGAAACCAGTAGTGTCGCAGCGACACGTCACGTGCATCTGTGGTCTGCAATCGGCTAAAAAGTATTAAATTTGAAATACAACAAGTCATAGGCTAGTTAAGAGTCTAACAAACTGCTACGCCGAGGGTCTCGGATTTCAATCTACGGCGGGCTCCAATGAATTTGCGAAGTGTGTATTAAATCGGTGAAGGAAAACATTGTGACGAAAACCAGCACGTCAGAGATTCATAATGTTCTCGAAAGACATGTGAAGAGCATCAGCCCGTACTCCGCTGGACTGACCGGATGGGGGACTATAATCTGACCCTTTTCATGCAGACAAGAAATCCGTGCCCAGCAGTGGGACAGAATTATATAGGGCTAATGATGAATGATCTTGAAAGCGGTTTTATACTTTTATTAACATTAGTAGTCACTTTTTCATCATTTCGTTTTAGGTAGCATCCCTTGGGCACTTCTGAACCGGAATAACCCTATATATATCTCAAAACACTGTTATATATTGAATACGACAGGACAAAAAATTGATATGACAGGACAAAGAAAATCATCCAATCAAACCACCAACTTCTATTCTCGTCGCTAAAATTAATGTGTACTAAGCCTATACAAATTATATTATGAACTAGCTGAAACCATAATTATGTCTGTATGATTTTGTTATTATTGCGAAAGAGGGAGAAAAAGTGACTACTAATGTTAATAAAAGTATACAACCGCTTTCAAGATCATTCATCATTAGCCCTATATAATTCTGTCCCACTGCTGGGCACGGATCTCTTGTCTCTCTCTCTCTCTCTGTACATTTCGCCATGAATTTTTAGGTCAAACATTTGATAAAATGTTGCTTTTGTAATAATGTATTGCTTAGTAACATCATCTTTCATTTAATAAATTAGTTCAGTACTGTCCTGTCATATCAATTTTTTGTCCTGTCGTATTCAATATATAACAGTGATTTGAGATATATATAGGGTTATTCCGGTTTAGAAGTGCCCCAGGGATGCTACCTAAAACGAAAATAAAAAAATCGAGCAATACACAAATAAATTTCTTAAAGATTCTACATTATCATTTAGTGCCACTTCGGCAATGCAAGAGTGTAGTGTAACCATGAAAAAGAACAATTAAAATAACAAGTAAAACTGACAGCTTTTCTTTTAAATCTCCTCTTGTATATTTATTTTTTATACCTTCTTAATCACTTGTAAACATTTGCCGGATATCATACTGAAGCATTAATTTAGCTTAATCATTGATGTTTATTGTTTTACTTTTTACTGACAGCTTTTCTTTTAAATCTCCTTTTGTATATTTATTTTTTATACCTTCTTAATCACTTGTAAACATTTGCCGGATATCATACTGAAGCATTAATTTAGCTTAATCATTGATGTTTATTGTTTTACTTAGCTTCATGAAAATAAATGGTGAAATAGAAGCACTCTCTAACATCACGTATTACTAAGTGGTTGAAATGCTCCATAATATAATATTAAGGAAATGAATATAATTTATATTAAGTATTTAAAATAACACATATTTCCGTATTATGAACCGTTAAGGCACGTCACCCTAGCCAGTCCAATAGTAATTTGTTATTTTCTTTATTGCATTATATCAATAATTACAAAAAATATAATTATTGTAAAGGTCATGGCTGATATAGTGTATAATAACAATATCGCAATCTAAAACGTTCATTTTATTTTCATCATTGCATGACTTTAATTTATTTGAGCTAAAAGGGGGGGTCATTGTCCCTGGTTCGATCGCGAGTGCGCCGATGCTGTTAAACAAAAACAGTCGGCTTACCGCGCTTGGATCAGGGCTCGGTCTCGTCACGATCCGAATGTCCATCTCATCAAGGCAGCCTATAATAGAGCCACCAAGGTCTGCAAGCGGGCATACATAAGAGCGGGTGCACAGCGCATTGCACGGTTTGGTCAAGAACTCTTGTCGCACCCCACGGGCAGCCGGGGATACTGGCGATTGGCCAAAGCCGTGCAATCTAATTTCTGCCAGCCTTCACTGCCGCCGTTGCGATGCCCTGATGGATCACTGGCCCATGGGCCGCAAGAGAAAGCTGACCTGGTTGTCAATCTCTTTGCGGCCAACTCCCGAATCGATGATCGTAGTGCGCAGCCACCTTCGATTCCCTACTGCGGCCACTCCATGCCTGATATTAAAATCAGGCAATGTGATGTTTGCACGACACTGCGATCTCTCGATGTCCGGAAAGCCAGTGGACCTGACGGAATTCCAGCGGTTGTGCTTAGGAAATGCGCAGCCGAGTTGTCTCCAATGCTTACACGCCTGTGTCGCCTATCATATGCCTCTGGCGTAGTGCCGCAGGCTTGGAAAGAGGCGAACGTACAACCGATTCCCAAGAAAGGGGATCGTTCTGATCCGGGCAACTATCGACCCATTGCTATCACCCCTATCCTCTGCAAGGTGTTTGAACGTTTAATCAACAACCAACTCGTTCGCTACCTAGAGGATCACTCTCTCATCAGTGATCGTCAGTATGGCTTCAGACCGAAACGATCAACGGGTGATCTTCTAGCGTATGTCACTCACCTTTGGGGTGAGGCGATGGACAGGCATGGAGAGTCGTTGGCTATTAGTCTCAACATCTCCAAAGCCTTCGATAGAGTCTGGCATCGTGCGCTTCTTTCCAAGCTTCCAGCCTACGGCTTGCCACCTCGATTGTGCAACTGGGTTGCCAGCTTCCTGCATGGCCGCCGTATACGAGTCCTTTGTGACGGTGAGTCATCGAAGTTTCTCCAGGTGAACGCTGGTGTGCCTCAGGGGTCCGTGTTATCGCCCACGCTTTTTCTTCTGCATATCAATGATATGCTCACTTTTGGGGCATACATTGCTATGCAGATGACAGTTCTGTACATGGGCGTTATCTCGGACACCCTGCGGCTAAGCAAGCCGATACTGAGGAATATAGGCGAAAACTTGTTGCTGAGCTTGACCGGGTTCTGAATTGCATCTCGCGTTGGGGTGATGAGAACTTGGTCGAGTTCAACGCCAAGAAAACACAGGTGTGCGCATTTTCAGCCAAGGTATCTCCATTCCTTCCCCATCCCTCTCTTCTGGACACTCCACTACCGATTCAAGACAGCCTCAATATCCTGGGTATGGACATACGCAGAAATCTCAACCAGAAGAACTACATCGAGGGTGTCATCAAATCTGCATCTCGGAAACTCGGAGTCCTGAACAAGGTGAGGAGGTTTTTCACACCGCAGCAGTTGTGTCTGATATACAAGACCCAGGATCGCTCCTGCGTAGAATACTGCTCTCACCTTTGGAATGGCTCCGCTCAGTACTTATTGGACGCCCTCGATAGGTTGCAGCGGCGTGCTGTCCGTATCATCGGGGATCCAGAGGCCACTAAGACTCTTGAGTCACTGCAATTACGCAGAGACGTGGCCTCAATGGCTGTCTTCTACCGCATCTATCACGGTGAGTGCTCCGAAGAGCTCTTTCAACTAATCCCACCCTCTCCTTTCCTATCCCGAATGACACGTGCTGGGTTGAGGTGCCACTCTTACACGGTAGAACAGATACCGTCACGCACCAAGCGGTTCGGCGCCTCTTATATCTGCCGTACCATTAAGATGTGGAACTCTTTACCAGTCCACGTGTTACCCTCCACCTATGATCCCGGGTCCTTTAAGTGGGGCGTGAAAAAGCTTTACTCAAGGCCGTCAAGGTGAGGGCCATCATGCCATAATGCCATGCTGGCTGCTGGGATGATGTCCATCACTATGGGACTTCACTGACTGCTTAACATCAGGCAGCATGGAGTCAATTTGTTTGGCAGAAAAAAAAAGACATAGAAATGTATAAACATTATATAATAGAATATATACATACATGAATGGAATCATGAGCGTGCGATCGATCTACAGAACCGAGGGACAGGACATTTGTATACTTACATAAAATTGGCATGTATCATTGGGGACCGTAGCGGTGCACCAAGTGGATTGCCCGAAATTCGCACATACTGTTAAATTAAAAAAGAATGTGCGGTTATATTGGGAGCAACAACTAGGAAGACTCTGTAACCTATATTAATACTATACACAAACTAAAAGCTGTTTCACCAGTAAATACATAGTAAACAATGATTAATATGCCACTCATAATTGCGTTGATACTTATAAACAGATTTTTAGTTCATATACGAATGTGATGACGGAATATAAAGTGAGTTTTAACCGAATGGTTTATTTTGAATAATAGTAACCAAAACTAGGTCAGGACAAGTGAGATAATTTACGTGCATTCCATCTCATAGTTGTGAGTTTTCCTACTAACAGCTCATCACAACACAACATAACTTCACGCCTTTATCCCCGACGGGATATACAGAAGTGTATTATTCACCCACACTTCGCCAGTTATGTTTCGGTCCCAATGTAATATAGGGCGAGCCTATGGCCATATACAGCGCATACTGTTTAGCGAGCAATAATTAATATTTTTAATACGCACATATGACATATCTTTGAAAAGTCAGAGGTGTGTGCCCAGGGTAACGGGGATCGAACCGGAGACAGTCGTCTCAGCAGTCCTTTACGTACACCACTGGGCTATCCTGATAGTAGCTACAGTGATCAAAATTCGGAATGAAGACTACGCAATGCCATCATATCACCCTTCATTACCCAGTCACCATCCTACCGCTCCACTCATGCAGTGGCTTGAATTTTTCTGCCACTATAATTCTACTATCGGGTCGTGCTGTTATTTACTGGTTTTATAAACATTGATGACAATAAAATTGATAGTGAACAAGCAGCATTAAATTAATTGTATGATAGCTACCACTTCACAGGCATGGCTTGGGTGCCCACAGCCAAGCCCGAACATTTTATTTTATTTTAATTGTTTCGGCCTGATCCCGAGATAATTTCAAGCAATTTCTTCTTAGTCTACCCTTACGGTTCCCAAGTAACATTCATGGCAAATTTCAGCTTCTTGCGCCCTATAGTTTTGGTTGTGGCTTATCTGTCAGTTAGTCAATAACGGCAGATATTTTTGTGTGCTGATAATGAAATTCGTTTAGACCTCAACCGCCAAAAGGCGACCCTATTTAATTCCAATGAATCAACCCAAAGTTTGAGTGCTCAGAATATATATCCAAATCAGAACTATATTACCACTCACCGATACTACCGAACATAAGTTTGTGCAAACTTACGCTAGAACAAAGAGGCAGTTTGCCGAGGCCTTGGCCTCAAGTTTGGTAATACCCTACCAAACCGTATCTACGGCGCTGAGTTGATTAATATCCGCTTTCACACAAGGATTCTTACACGTGCGCGTTTTCAATTACCTATCGCCGAAAAGAAATTGGATCTAGTTATGCTGAACCATGCCAACCGAAAAATTATAAAGAAACACCTGTGCTAGACGTTGACCAGAAAAAACATACATGAAAAACAATAGGAAATATCAGTAGGCAACACACAATACTTAATATTTAAAGGTTTGGCCGAGCAAATTTTATCACTGTCATTATTTATCTTGATAGGAACTTCTTCTTTTCGTATAACTGTGTAGTTTTTGACTTCTTCTAGAGTTTAGAGACTACGCACACTTCTATTTCCTACTCTTTATGTCCAATCACTTAGAGCCACATTGCGTAAATCGTAACTCGACACACTTTCTACTCCCAAACTCCTGAACCACTCTACTCTACTACTAGGCCACTAACACTTCAGCTTACTTATTCTTTGTCCTATAACGATTCTTTGGAACTACCAAATGATTTTCCATGACATTTTTATCATAAAAGACAATCAAGATACAACCGGGACTAGACAATCTTGATACATATCAAATAGGTGTTCTATCAGCAGAATAATTTCTAAATAATTTTATTTTTATTGCTGTGTTCTCTAAACTAGTTATCACGAAATATTGTGTGCAAAGTCTTTCTGGTTTCAAAATGAATTCAGCAACACTATTTCAGTCGTACTCCTCGTTCAAAGTATATCAGCCTACAATAACGAACAGCGCTGTACTTATTCGTTTGGTCGGTAAAAGCGCCGCCGGCCAGCGTCCATATAAAGTCGTTTATAAGCTGCAAGAGCTGCTAGACCAAATACAACACTATACCCACATAAATAATGACTCAGACGACAAATCAATCACTCTAATTATTAAACTCTCCCGTCACTGGCAGACAACGCATAGTCGTATGTATGTTCCTAGGGGAGTGTAGATAAGCACTAAGAGAGGTTTTTGAACATTTTTAAGCCAAGCCGCTTGCGAAGTTCACTTTAATCACTAAACCAGTAAATTTTCTAATATGACCAAATCATTTGCTAACTAATTCAATTAGTTTACACGTGAAAGTTCTAAATTAAGGACTTTGAACTGCCATTAACAACAATGTCGACCAATAAGTCGAATCAAGAGCAATTACGATTCAAAGTTCGTACGATAGTTTCTGGTTATCAATATATTGTTGCTTGGTTCATTGTGGTATTACTTGGTTTACTTGTTGACTCGCTAACTAACTTATGGCAACCTTTCGATTTCTCTGTGACTTATTGGCTTAATACTTGTTATTGGGGCCGTAGATGCGAGCATGTAGCTTTTAATATAACCATAAATTACTGTTATGTTGATAACAGTAATTTATGGTTATATTAAAAGCTACATGCTCGCATCTACGGCCGCTCGTTTTATTTTATTTAACTGTTTTTCAATCCTGTGGGAATTTTGGAAAATACCTTCTTACTACAACCCTACGGTGACCAAGGAACATACATAGCAAATTTCTTCTTCTTGCGCCGAAAATAGATTTGACTGTGCATTGTCTTTTTTTTTTTTTGGTGTCGGGTTGGAAAATCCTCATGGAGTCCCTCCGCCCTGGGGGTTGGGCGAAGGGGACTGTCAGACTCTTACTGACTAAAAACCAACCCGTGTGCCTCATGTACCCGTGTGTCGGAGGGTCGGGTTTCGCCCAAGCATACGTCGCAACCCCCCGACGGGTATTGGCCCGCCAGATGGTCCGGCGGGCCCCGAACAAAAACCCCTTGGCGGCGGATGAGGGTGTTGGGCTCCGCCGCCAAAACACCAAGCGGCCGCAGAGGATAGGGAGGACGGCAACGCAACACCGCATCTCCTCTTCCTCTGCGGCCCCACCGCGACGCATCGAATGGTGCGCCCCCATTTGGTCGCGGGTGATAGGGCGCGCGGCAACGCAACACCAACACGCCTCTCCTCCCGCGACCACGCCTGACTGCGAGGGACAGACAGAACTGTCCCCCGCACCCGCACCGTTGGACGCATCCTGCGCAGGCCCCGTCAAGCCCACGCGGAGCGTCCCTTCCTGGATCCCTCTTAGCTTCACCGCGGGTAACCAATCCACGGTTACTGAGCCCCCCCACCACGACAAGGTGGGGATCCCACGGGGGGGGACTGTGCATTGTCTGCCTGTGAGTTAGTAACGCAAGGATTTCATATACATATAAAGATTAAGGGAAATAAGGAACGTAGATAAGTAGACATTTTTTGTTTTTATTCATTTATTTACTTTAAGGCAGCGATAGCTGAGTGGAGAGACCGACAGACTGCTACGCAGAGGGTCTCGGGTTCGAATCCACTGCACGCACCAATGACTTTTCGACGATAAGTGCGTATAAAATTGTTAATTACCACTTGCTAAACGGTGAAGGAAAACATCGTGAAGAAAACAAACCTGCATGTCTGAGAGTTCTCCATAATGGTCTCGAAAGAGATGTAAAGTCTGCCAACCCGCACTTGGCCAGCGTGGTGGACTATGGCCTTACCCTTCTCATAGTGAGAAGAGGCCCGTGCCCAGCAGTGGGACAGTATAAAGGTCTGATGACGATGATTACTTTTTGCATAAACAAGGTGTGTAATGATGGAAAATCGGATTCATTTGTAGATGCTTACAACTGAATTTATCAGATGATCATAAAAAATTGTTATTATGTAGAATAGTAAGTGCAAAGGCAAAAAAATAATATTTCAGGCATCTGGTGACAACAAAAAAGATAAAATGTTCATCTTTATTTACCAGACTAAAAACCTCATTACAAAAAAGCACAAAATATAATACAAAAACATTGTCCTTTATGTACACTTTTAAGATCAGCAGATAAAGAAGAAAATACACTCACTCAGACGAATTTTGAGAGAGACAGAGTTTCATAAAAATGTATCAATAATCTTATTATAATTATTGTTCGATAGATAAGGCCAGCTCAGAAATTCAAACTATAAGTAATCCATGTTTTATAATATGGCAAGGTCTATCACTTTCAAGATTTATGTATAAATTAAAAACAAATTAAAGATGTCTTCCAAAATATAAATACAAATAAGAGGCAAAAACATTTAAGTCCTTTTGTGAAATAAGTCTTTAGAATTTAATGATAATACAGATGCTTCACCATTATTGTCTGCTTATCGGTTTTGCACCTTTCGAAGATGGTCGCATTGTTTCTCAAAGTCATCATCAAGGTCTCAAAACAAACTTTAAACTGCAGTTGAAACGAGTTTTCGCTAAAAGATATAGGACAATGCGGTATAGTCTTTTCAACTTGAGATACTTCGACTTAGGAAGTTGTAGATCATAGTAAATATCGTTTCGGATAGGGTTCGGATGATATAAATAAATAGTTCAAAAATATATAAAAACATGCTTTTCATCGTCAGGAGAAATGAACAGCACTAACAAACATGTCTTTATATGATTCTAATGAGCCCAAACTCTAGTAACTGTAGGCATATAGGAATAACTTACTGAAATATAGGAATATCGAAACAAAGGTACGTGATATACATCCCAAAATACAATTTTAAACTATTTTAAATGACCATAAAAGTTTAAGTTCGGGCTGATGCAATAAAACAAGAAGTGGATAATATTCGGTTTCTTAGATTTTAACATACATACATACATATAGTCACGCCTTTTTGCCGTCGGGGTAGGCAGAGACAACAGAACGCCACTTGCTTCTATCCTTAGAAACCTCACGCGCTTCCTCTACACTCATTACTCTTTTCATACATGCTCGCCAGTTTCGGGTACTTCGGACCTTGCCGTTTTTAGGACTTCTCCAATTAGGTTAGATTTTAATGAATACTTTTAAACTTTTGCGACTTGTAAACGTAGTAATATTTAAGTACTATATCGTCATATTCTGATTTTTTTCTTTATAGTCATATTCTTAGTACTAAGGTACTAGTATCTAAAAGTGTGTTAAAAACGAAGTGACTTTTTGTTTGTGTGACTTCATAATTATCACGTCACCTAACTGATGCAAACCATAAACTACGGCGCTTAACGAAATCCATTCACTCACGTATCGTATTATCTCCAATGGTGGAATATGAGGTCATTGGATATGGATCCAATGACCTCAAATTCATATTAATTAGCCAATCACAGATAGTCAGTCAAGTCACTGATATTTTCTGATCCATCGCACCCCAACGTCCCTCGAATAATGGACTGTATTTTCAACGTCATTGCTAAAATGTATGCCAAAAGTACTATGATAATTTTTAGTTTTACTGCGTTAGTCAGGTACCTTTCAATACTAATGTTACGTGATTATGCAGTTTACTTTTACTGCTTATAATAAAGAATTAAGTGATCGGTCGAACCGCGAGATACGCGCTATTGGATAATGTGCCATAAAAGTGGCGGTCAGATGGCGGTCATACTAGCCGAAAATAAAAGGCTACAAAGTAAAATTTCTTACCTAATTTTTTATTCAGCAGTTTTGCTAGTTATAATCAGTTACGACTGGGCTTGAATTTGCGAGCATATATCTCTCAAATATTATAGTTTTATAAGATAACCTAGGTAGCTCGCAATAGCTACTCGTAATCAATCTTTCAAGCCGCATTGATATTTTGCTCAAACTATGTTCAATAGATTTATGTGCAATCAGACTCTGTCCTTAAAGTAAAAAGTAATTACGGTCACTCTGAAAAGTGATATTCTATCCAGTCTGGCTAGACTAAAAAAGCGATCTTAGATATCAAGACAAATTATTTAGATCGCAACAAAAACAAGGGGTGATAAAAAGCGAGTCAACCCTTTATATGTAAACCTTTGTTAAAACTTGATCAATAACTGTCTATAGCTTGCTTGTGTAACCCATTCATCAACGTTAATAGAAAATCAGCATATCAATTACAAATCCTACAGAATCGCAATCAATTCTTTCCCTTTAAATATCAAACTCATTAATTCGAGCCAAATAATGACACATATTTTAATCTACAACAGCGAGCACAAAGGTTTGTTTCAGGGGCACAATTATTATTCAAAAAATCATTTTCTCTTCGCGAATTTCATACCAAGAACCAACCCATTCAAATCTGGCTGGGTGTAAAAAAGAGTCGATTAATCATCGAGTTATAGTGATGGGGTCCTTGAATTTCTTTTGTTAGTAGGTTACCCGAAGGTTATTTCTAAAATAAGTTATAATGATACTACGTAGGTAAGTTTGGTCAGAAATAGTTTTCGCACAAGTTTGGCAAGTATGACGCCTGTATTAAGAGGGAAGAATGAAAGGGATAGAGTCGACGAACCCTTTTTGTGCCGATATTGTGTGTCGTGTATTGTGTAGGTATATGTTGTATATTAAGTGTGTCAGGTTGTTTGGTCGTAGGGGATAAATAACAAATCACCATTTTTTTTTCTCTCTCATTGACAGTTTAGGATAAGTCATTGCCATAGAAATCATAAATAGTGGCTCCGCCTAGCAAAGGATCAGATTTTGTTAATTGTCTCAAGATATGATAATATTATTATTTTATTCTGACCCTCTATACCCCCTAGAGTAAAAAAATGTAATTGTTATCCGAAATTCTGGTCCAAAACTGAACATAAAACCCAAAGGTCGATAGTGTAGTGTCCGAAGTATTTTTACTGGGTTCCCTATCCATTTGCATAAAATTTTAAGACTTAATATAACTTAGCATAATTTTGTTTGGCATAATTATATTTTCGCATAATGTAATTACGCATAACAGCTTACGCATAATGTTTTAAGCATAATATCTCTAACCATAATAATGATTAAGCATCAAGTTCTAAAGCATAACTTTTTTAAGCATAATATCCTTAAGCATAAAATCCTAAAGCATAAAATCCTAAAGCTTAAAATCCTTAAGCATATTTTTTTTTTTATAGTCTCACGCCTGTATCCCCGGTGGGGTAGGCAGAGGTGTAATATTACACCCACATTTCGCCATGAATTTTTTTTAGGTCCCACGTAATAGGGGGCGAGCCTATTGCCGTACCGGGCACATTACCAGACTCCGTGCTGCTACTGAGAATTTCCTAACGAAAATACCCAATAACACTTAGCATAAATTTATTTACGCATAATGATTACAATACAATACAAATTGGATATAATAACTTTGGCAATGTATCTTTGGCATATTTTTCGCTGTAGGAAGCATGAAGCAAGCAAGCATACAGCATGCAAGCAAGCATGCAGCAAACATGCATGAAGCATGCAAGCAAGCATGCAGCATGTAGCAAACATGCATGAAGCATGCAAGCAAGCGTGCAGCATGCAAGCAAGCGTGCAGCATGCAAGCAAGCGTGCAGCATGCAAGCAAGCGTGCAGCATGCAGCATACAAGCAAGCAAGCAGCATTCAAGCGAGCATGCAACAGGCAGGGTTTCTGTCACGGGTCCGGCGCTGCTGGCTTCCGGCGGCCCCACGTGTGCTAATCGTCGCAGAAGGCTTTTGCTCACCACCGCAGCTTCGGCTTGCTGGCCAGCTAAGCCGGCCAGCCTCAGCCGCGGCGGCTCGCTCGCAGCCGCCTGCTCCTCAGCCCGCGGGCCGCCTCGCCCCTACGCGCCTACGCGATTTTAAATAACACTCTAGGGGTAGGACAAACAAGACTACGTGGAGTCAGTTTTGCAGCAATTCGGTTCTGTCACTAACTTTTGTTGCACAGCATATACATTTTTTACAAGTTAAATATATAATTATATAAATATTATGCTAATAGTCATTAGGCCTACTAACGTTATGCTAATAGTCATTAGGCCTACTAACGTTATGCTAATAGTCATTAAGCCTACTAACGTTATGCGAATCAAATTTATGCCAAAACAAATTAGTCTTTAAGATGATTATGCCAACATAAAATGTATGCCTAAAAAAATATGCCGAAGTATTATTATGCCAAAACAAATTGTGCCAAAATCGTTATGCCGAAGTATATTAGGACAAAGAACATTATGCAAAAAGAAGGGATCCCTTTTTATTGATTATTCTAATTAGTCTATAAAAATATGTTAGTGTCTACATGTCAGCGTAAATTTATTGAGATGACAGAATATTTTAAAGAAAATGTAGTTATTATTTTGCATAGTTTGTATTTTTATCGAAGGACATCGAAACATAATGGCGCTGATACTCTTGAGCATTCACCTGTAATAAGCACTCTCGCGAATGTACGAACACAAATGAGTGTGTTTTAGCGAGCATTCTCACGAACATTCAGGCGAGCCTTAGAATAATGTAATATATAGAATTCACGCTACAATGGCGGTTAAACCCAATATATTTACTTCACTTAGACTAATGATTTTAATCTAGGGAAGAATATTCGTAGTTTGTCACTAATTTAAAATTGACTAGTGATGGGCTTACTCAGAATAAATATCGATTAAATATCGATAATTTTTACAATAGATCCTTGATTTGGTTTACTCAGAATTAATTTCAATAGAATGTTGATAAACTCTTACTCTAGAAATTATTCGAAAGTGAAACTGATGTAAACATATTGGGTAAAACTGCTGTTTGCGTTTTACTGCGATTTCTATATTTTTTCTATATTCTACGGAATGTTTGAATTTAGAGTGTTCGCTAGAATGATCGTGAAAATGTTCAGTTCGACAAAACAGAAAACAGCGAATGCTCACTGTTCTTTTACAAGTGAATGCTCAGGTGAATCAGCGCCAAATAAGTATGTTTGAGCGAGCATTCTTACGAACATTCTGGCGAGCCTTGTAATAAAGAAAATACATAGAAACCGCACTACAATGACGTTTTAACCCAACATGTTTACTTCACTTTGACTTATTATTTTTATCTAATGTAATAGAAAGATAAAGGGGTTTGGGTAATTTTGTATGAACCAGTGGCATGATTTTTTTTTGAGCGGCCACTTAATTTATTGTTGTTAACGTATAGTGATATATATAATAATAATGACTCATAAAATAACTTTTCCCTAAGTAATATCGGAGCTAAAATATATGATATCGAAGTAGGAAGAATTTCAACATCATGTCGTCTAAATAAAGACGTAACCACGTATATGTATTGTGAAAAAATACAGCACGCATGGCACAATACATACATTCATAAAGCTACGCGTGTTATTGGAGGAGTATATACGGCATTCATCATCATCATATCAGCCACACGACGTCCACTGCTGCTCCCCCAAGGTTCTCCACACAGACCGGTCTTGAGCCGCCCGCATTCAACCGCCTCCCGCGATCTAGACGAGATCGTCGGTCCACCTTGCGGAGGGCCTACCTCTGCTGCGTCGTCCGGTACGTGGCCGCCACTCCAGAACCTTTCTGCCCCAACGGCCATCGATTCTTCGAGCTATGTGCCCTGCCCACTGCCACTACAGCTTGGCTATCCGGAGAGCTATGTCGGCGACTTTGGTTCTACTGCGGATTTCCTCATTTCTGATTCGATCTCGCAGGGAAACTCCAAGGATAGCTGTAGCAAGTGACCTTGAGTCTTCTGATTAGGCCCATAGTGACCACGTCTCTGATCCGTAAGTCATCACTGGCAACATACACTGGTCAAAGACTTTCGTCTTGAGACACTGAGCTTCCCGAACGGTGCCCAACCGAGTTGGATTCGATGATTGACCTCCTTCTCGAAGTTGGACCTACCTAATTGGACTACTGGTACCAGGTAGATATACTTGTCCACAACTTCGACTGTAGAGTTGCCAACCTGAATAGGAGCAGGTACAACATGGACGTTCGACATGATTTTCGTCTTGTCCATGTTCATCTTAAGACCTACTTGTTGGGAGACTCTACAGAGGCAATTGAGCATTGTGCCTAGGTCTTCCATGGTCTCAGCTATGACTACGATATCGTCTGCGAATCGAAGGTGAGTGATGTACTCTCCGTTGATGTTGATGTTTATGAAGGCTATAAGATTTTCTTTGAAAATAATAGTTACTGCTTTTTTGCAAGTAAACGTATGTGCCGTCTAGTATAATAATGGCTCTACGATCACCTATAGGGACATGGATTTCCAAATATAGCATTTGGAATGGATAGACATCGGGATATAACCTCTTCACGGGTCCGGGGTCATGTGGTTAAAACCCAAGTGCTGTGGCACGAATTCTGCGATTTAATCTTGTCTAACCAGTCGCATTGTCTTCAATTGTCTTCAATTTTTAGCAAATGGCAATTTGATTTTATAGATTATTTACTTTAAATATCTCGGCTTCGATGAACGTGGGAAAGTAACGTTCATAGAAAAAAATTAACGACTTAATGTGTTCTTTTTAACAAAACACTTTTCATTAGTGGCCGCGTATTTAAAAAAACATGCCACTTTTACCCAAACCCCTTTACAAATGAAGTTTTGAATCTTAGTAGTTTGTCACTAATTTTAATTTGAATAGTGATGTGCTTACAGAATGAATATCGATTATGGTTTCAATAAATTCTTAGATTTGGTTTACTCAGAATTAATTTCAATATAATGTAGATAAATCCACGATATCGAAATATAAATTTGAACGTAGGAACAGACACTAGTGTGATTTATTAAACCTGTTCAAGTTAAGATCTGCTTTTTATTATTTAGAAACATCTCTTGTTTATGTATCTTCCTCTTACTCTAGACAGAATTCATATGTCAACTGAAGTAAATATATGGGTAAAACTGCTGCTGTAGTGCGGTTTCTATATTTTTTTCTATATTCTAAGGTTTAGTGTTTGGTAGAAAGATCGTGAAAATGTTCGAAGCAATGTTCGGCTCTGTCCATTGTTCGGTTCGACAAAATAAAAAATGCTCGCTGTTCTATTACATGTGAATGCTCAATATCAGCGCCATAATGTGACGTAGGTTTTGTAAAATTTTGTTTTATGTGCTTTTTCAAGGTCGACGAAACAAAGATACAAATTACGACCTTGCTCTCTGCTCTTCTCTTGGAGCTGACGTATTGAGAAAATAGCCTCGCAGGTGCCTCGGTCAGGTCGGAAACCAAATTGAGTCTCCGGCAACAATTTTTCGGATAGTTTATTTAGGCGGTTTAGTAGTATCCGAGCAAATACTTTCCCGGGAACTAATAACAGCGAAATACCGCGGTAGGAACCGCACTAAGAACGATTACCCTTGTTCTTATACAGGACTCTTATACAGGACTCTTATGCGTGACACTTTTAAAGCTGATGGCACTTGTTCATCTTTCCACATAAGATCAAAGAGCTCCCATATAGCTGAATGCAACTACTCACCGCCACATTTGAGCAGCTCACCAGGTATAGAGTCGACACCCACCGCGCGTTTATTCTGATGTTGTTTGATGGCAACAACGACCTCGCCACGCAATAATGACTCATCTAACTCGTCAGCAGAGGAGAGTTGAGGAATCGAACGTATGTGTTCCAGGTCAGCAGACCGATCCACATTTAGCAGGGTGTTGAAGTGTTCTGACCATCATTTTAGGATTTCTTCCTTGCTTTTAAGAAGGCCTTTCCCATTTACAGGCTTCAGTGGCACTTTAGCAGGAAAAGTAAATCCTATTAACTTACGAACCTTGCTGTGGAACTCCCCGAGCTGATTTGTATGTATGGCGAGCTCTATCCTGCCACCACTTATCCTTCAGTTCCCGAGATAGTCTACGAAGCTCCAGGTCGCTTTGCTTAATCTCCGCAATACCTCGTTGATTTGGATGGGTTTTCTATTGTTTGACAAAAAACGTATGACAAAATATCATTTTCCAAACAACGTTTGAAAAACTAATCATTTCGCAAACATATTACTTTAAAAACAATCATTTGACATAATACAAGTTTCGCAAATGTTTTACTTAGAAAATAATTAAAACGTTAAATAATTATTTTAAAAATAATCATTTGACTATATAATTCGTTTGCCAATTTGGTGATTGTACAAAAAGTTAGAATATAAATTATTAATTTTTAAAAATAACTAATTTCTAACCAATACTTACGCGAAATTTTGAAAATACATACCTAATTGCGTGGTTGCAATTTTCATCTTAGACAGATTATTTATAGGCAAGTAATAATTTTGTATTAATACTAATTCCATAGAAACTTAAGTCTTTTAAAAAAAATACACACTGCCTGAATTAAGCGAAAGAAGTAGAATTCGGTTCTTCCGTTGTGGTCACAGTTCTAACCTAACCTAACCAGCCATTGTTTCAGTTGACCCTACACAAGGAATATTTACCAAGCAATGCATTTTGTCAAATGTTATTTATGCTTTAGGTACGTTGTTTTGCCAAATTACATGTTTAAAAAATAATAATTTGTCTAATGAGTAGTTTATTAAGCAATAGTTTGTAAAATAATAAATTTATCAAGTATAATTTTGTCAATGTTATTTGTCAAATGAAAACTTTTCATTTGTTTTTTGTCAAATGATTGGACACCATTTGGATGCCTATGTTGCCGCAGAAGACGCCGGTGCCTATCGATTGCTTCTCTTAGAACTCCATCATTCTCACCAAACCAGTCCTCGTGTTTACGGACTTTTAGACCCAGAGTAACTGTGGCGGTGTCTAATATATGAGAAGATAGTTTCTCCCAATCAACATCAACACATCCAGTGATGCCGATCGGCAACACAGCGGCCAAGGCTTCGGCATATTGCTTCCTCGTCCCAGGATCATTAAGCCTGTCTACGTCTAAGCACGTCGGCTTAGTGGTATTGGATCTACAAGGACGTAGGAGGCGGAGACGCAGCTCTGTGACAACAAGCCTATGGTCAGTCCAACAGTTTGCACCACGCATGACGCGCGTAATTTGGACTTGGGAATCGCGTAATCAATCAGATGCCAGTGTTTGGATCGAGGGTGCATCCACGTTTTTTTGTATTTGCCAGGCAGTCTGAACATGGTGCTTGTAATTGCGAGATGGTATTGTGCACACAAGCTGAGCAGCAACTGTCCGTTACTATTCATGCACCCGACTCCGTGCCTACCCAAGACTCCAGGCCAAGCATTGTAGTCTCGTACAACTGTGGCGTTGAAGTCGCCCAACAGAAGAATCCGTTCTCTAGGCCTAACGCTTTCGATTATCTTTGAAAGTTCCTCACAGAATTGAGCTTTAATGTCATCAGTCTTGTCTAGTGTCGGAGCATAGACACTGATGACATTAAGGTAATTGTTATCATCCAGGTGTATGCGCAACGTGGTAATGCGATCCGAAATGTGTACCGGACATTTTTGGAGCCCCTTGACAAGCTTATTTTTGATCGAAAATCCAACGCCCGACCGTCGCGATTCAGAGGTCCTTTCCAAAAGAAAGTATACTCCCCACCATGCACCAGCTCCCCTTCATCAGCTAGGTGTATTTCACTGAGAGCAGCAACATCTATTTCATAGCGATGGAGTTTCCGAGCAGTGATGGCCGTTTTTCGCTCTGGACAGGCACTGTTATCTCGATCAAGGAGTATGCGCACGTTCCACGCGCAAAACGTCAAGTCCGAAGTTTTATGTTGTTTCCAATTTTTTCTGTTGCGTCGACCGCGAATTTATCGATGCGGAGGCAGCCGCGGTTGCTAACGTCCTAGTGAATGGCGTGAGCAATTTTTAGGGCACCTTTTCTAGCCCCCTCTCCGGCTGAGCGAAGAGAGCAATGCTTCCCTAAATAGGGCTGCTCTGTCACTCCGGGTGCTGCCGAATTTTCCCTGTCTCCCCAGATCAGAGAGAAAGCGACCACGGTGTTCTAGGAATATCGCCAAAGCCACCCGTGTGCAGATCTCAGACAAAGCCCAGCGCACATCAAACTGAACTTCTCTACCTCGACCCATCGCCACAGGACTTTAAGTCGTTCAGAGTCCATATCCGAAAGCAGTCATCTGCGCAGGAATATTTTTAGTGTATAAGCGGGCGCGCAACCGCAGATACCCTCTCTCTGCCTAATTTCCCGATGTCCAATGGCACGGGAACCGCTACGATCGGCGGGGGGTTCGGATGTAATATCTGGCCGACAGTCACTTCCGACCTCGATTGCCGCCCTTGGCCATCAACATTGCCTTGTTAGCTCGCCAGATCCACCAAGGTCCATTGCTTATCAGCGTGGCTGCCATCACTGCCGAGCCAGGCATTTTGCACAGATTGGGAGGTATCCAGCCGTGAAAGCCGCAACCTTCACGTCCTCTCACCGGTTTTAGCCCACGAGTCGACGTGGTTACTACGTTGTCAAAATCCTATTCGAGATTCAGCCGGCTTTTCCTAGGTAAATTACCTCTAGAGAAGAATATCCGAAACAAACTCGGAGTCATTTCCTTCGCGGCACGCAGCGACCGCACTCTACAGGTCCAGTGATGTCGTGGACTGCAGACAGTTCACACGCACAAAAAAAAACACTTTTTCAGAGGATGATGAAGAAAAATTCATTTACTTTGGTGCTGGTCATCCAGTCATTTATGAAATATCAAATCCAAAATATCGAAATAATTTGGTGAAAAGTTCTGTCACTCATGCAGTCGCGGCATGCGGCTGCGCTTGGAATAGAAGCAAATGCGACTGCAGGCAGCACTGCAGTCGACCGCATCCACTAGCCGCAATGTCGCCTGCGGTTGCGGTCTGCAGCCTAACTCGGAATTGTACCTTAAAATAAAGAATTTGAATTTCAAAGTATTTGAAAATAATCACGCAGTCACAATAAGTTGAAATTCCATTACAGAGCGATGGATCGCACATCAGAGGATTAAACACCAAATAAAATCGTATTTAATCGAAGCATTCACATGCACGCACAGACGTAAATAATGTAATAAATGCGCGAAATCCTGATATAAATTAAGTTGAATTCGTTTGATATCCTCATTATTTTTTATCGAGTCAACTTCTGGCGATACGCCAATCGTCATGCGTTATACTCCCATTTTTACATCGATTTCATTAAATTGACTATTAAAATCTTTAAAACCAATATTGGTATAGGTTTAAAAAAATATTTTTAATTATTTCACTTCCTGTTACATTTCTCCTCCCTCTTTGGTACACTTCATTTACTAACTATATATATGTATAACTTCTACTTCTCCATCTCAGCTCAGAGCAGCATTTCCCAAACTATGAGAGGGTCTTGAAATGTAAGGTGACACCGACTGACCGCAGTTCTCCTTTGCCTTTATCCTCCCATTTATGCCCCCATTTTGTCCAAAAACAGCTAAAATGTGTGTCTCAAGATTGAATTTTTCGACTGATGCGTCGGGGCTCAGACAACTTTGGGTACCACTATCCTAGAGAAGTCTACTATTAGACATAGGCCTCCTCCAAAGCTCTCGACAAAGCCCGATCTTCCGCTTTCCACGATCTTAAAAAAATCGTCGACCAATCTTACCATACTTACCCTGGTCGTCCTGTGCGTGGCAGTTTTTCCATTTAATATAAAAAATAAATTTACTAGTAACCTACTATAATAAATTTACAAATTAAAACATCACTTAACCTAAACAAAAAGTGCTTTGACGCAGGACACTAAAAGCTGAGTAGACGCCTCCCAACATTCAGTCATTAGTGGTAATAAATTAGCCACTCGTAAAATAGTGTCGTGTACTACCATTACCTAATTTATTGTGGCCATAAATTCTTTTAACGAATAAAGTTTTCCGCAGACGAAATGCGTCGTTTTGATGACTGAAGCCCTAAATAAGAGTAAAGTGATGTTTATGTCGTCGGATAAAGTATAAAAGTAAAACAAAAGCGTAAATCTAAATGGATGATAAAGTCTCTTCGTAGTTTCCAATATTCCAGTCCTGCTGTTGAAGTGGGTTGCGATGATGTCATCCGCATAGCCTGGCATTTTATTTTATAAAATCAGCGGAGTCTAGTCATCATTTATAAATCAATAAATCTAAAGTGGGTTTGCAAGTTTTAAATTATTTTGTAGAATAGGTATGTATTGTACATTTTTTTTTTTTTTGTATAAAATGTTCACGACAACAACCTTCAACTTCTTCGTTCAACCTTTACCTCATACATACTCCGAAAAGTTATTTGGAACTAATCTTAGTGACCATAGATGCCTAACTCCTATATTAATTTATTATGTAGCTATGTTCTGTTGGTATATTCTCTGAGGAAGTATTTGTCCAAGCACTATAATTTAAATGCTTAAACGCAAAATATTTGTTTCGCGTATTGTACTTTTCAGATTCCGATAATTCACATCTGTTGCCAAGTGGAGATTATCCTTGATGATGGCTCTTCTCAATCTTAATCAGCCTATAGCAGTCAACTGCTGCACATAGGCCTCTCCCAACACGGCTCTTATTTCTGAACATTTAAATAAATTAATGTAGGTGAGCACGGAAGTTTGAATTCTTATCAAAACAATTATTAAATCTTACCGTGAATATAACGAACTGCTAATAAAAAGCTTACTTTGCTTAATTAATGAACCAACGGAAAGTTTGATTCCTTTCTTTTATAGGCTTTACTCATTTAAACTACAAGATCATTTATTAATTTGTTTGCGTTTCAAAACCTCGCTGATATTTAATAAAATTTTGGGTCATCAAATAACTTCACGTTTTATCAAAACATTTATTGAATAACGTGTATGGGCAAGCCGGTCGCGGCCGACCTCGTTGGACATTCGTCGACCAAATTGGTGACGTTCTGAAAAACGGGAAGGTCCTAAGCACCCGGAACAGGCGAGCATGTATGAACAGAGTAATGAATGTAGAGGAAGGGCGTGAGGTTTGTAAGGATAGATGCAAGTGGCGTTCCGTTGTTTCTGCCTACCCCGACGGGAAAAAGGCGTGAGTTTATGTATGTATGTATTTATTGAATACTAACTTACTTTAAGGCATTTCACATAAAATCATTTAAATTTAATACGATGTAACATATAACAACCTTCAACTTCTTAAATACCTAAATACATGTATAAATTTTTGTATTTTTTATCTAACTTTAATTATTACAGAATAATAGTTACAATTCTGTAATACATTTATAATGTGATAGAATGATTACAAGTTAACTGTGATTCGTTAAATACAAAATTATAATTTCTATTTAAATTTAAAATTACATTTTTGTATTATATCGTATAGTTCGATGTTTAACAATTTTTATATCTAATTCGTACGTTTATTTAATTTAAAATTATAATATCAATGGTTTATTAAAACATGAAAATATACATTTTTACATTTAAGTTAATGTAACTCATCGCGCAGTTCCATATTGGGCTCATACATTTACATTTGAAAATAAACTGCTAAAAATAAAAAAAAAAAATTATAATATTACACTTTTCTAATCTAAGTAACAATTTTATTGATTCATCTATTATGATTCTAAGAGATATTTACACTTGTGTTGTATTTTTTAAGAGTTTATTGTAAAGGTACCTACTCTCACACTAAAGTGGCTTGGTCGGTAGAGCAAATCGTGCCCTACCGTGAACCGATTCTCAAACTATGACATGACAAGAGTTCCCGTTCTTCGTTCGTGTGGTTTTCGTTGGTAGAGGACGTCCTGACATGTGGTCGGAGCACGGCTGAGGGCAGTAGATTACCTGAAACGAAGAAAATGATATTTATTAATCATTGCTTATACACTTTCGTAAAGAATCCTTATATCAGAGCGATTCCGTGCTTCATAGGGCGAGACTCTCAGGACGAGAGCCCATGTCAGAGGCCTTCGGGCGGTCTAAAAGCGCTGACACCTGGGAGTAAAAGAAAAGAAGTAAGATGCTTTTGAAAAATAATTATCATATTTCTCTGTAGATATTGTTGTAAAGTAAAGCAGTTCCGAAAAAACATTTTGTTGAAAAGTTTCAGTTTGAGTTGTTCGGATTCCGTTGAGAGATTTTATTGTAGGTATGTTACTTCTTCTCTAACTATTTTTTTAAGACGGTAGTTATTACAAGTTGCAATGAAAATGCTAACGCCATAGTGTGCCTTGAGCTGCCATGCATAATTGATGGACAAAGTTAGGGAGATTTTGCAAAATTCACCACTTGAATAAGTAATGTATTGTGGCCTTTACATCAGAGCTACCGTACTTCACGCGCATGTGAGCAAGACTTGCGAATTCTTGTCTGGAACAAAAACATGTCAGAGGCCTTCGGCCGGTGTACAAGGGCCATACACACGAACAAAAAAGAAAGACGTGTAACATGAATTATACAAATTACCACATAATATAAATTTAAATTACAAGCCACAATCTCTCAACATTATAGGCAGGGCTTTCAAAGCTCTTTGTACTGAAATACTAATAATTATGTATGTGATAAGTTTCATCTAAATAAGCCTTCGGCAATGTTATGTATTATATGGTAAAAGACAAGTACTCTTTGATCGTGGGAGCTCTCTCCCTCATTCACATCTTTGTGGCCGCATTCCATACAAGTAGTTAATTTCATTTACATTAGGTAATCAATATACAGAGTAAAAAAAAACATGGAGGTGTCTTTGTATGGTGTAACTGAAAGGTTCGGCCTTATTAGAGTAATATAATTTGCTAATGATAAAATCAATAGATAATATTTCATCTATTTATGAAGAAAATGTTATAAAAAGACTTTTCCGAGAAATTATTGTGTAATGGTGCTGATAAACTTAACATTCACTTTTTATGAACATTCTTGGGAATGTAACATTACAGAAAAAGCAACGAGGGCATTTTACGATCTTTCTTTCATACATTCTAGGGAAAGGACAGCCATTCCTTTGACCATTTTGTCGACTAGAGCTTTCGCTAGATAGTTTATGAAAATATAAGTAGCGATGTATGGCTCGGCTTTGTTCGGTGTTCAATTTCATCAATTTTAAATAGGCGAATTTCGATGTTCTATTACAAGTGAATGCTCACGTCTATCAGCACCTTTACAGTATATGGTGAGAACACTTTCTGTAACTATGGTAGTGTCGGATTTTTTGGGCAGAGTTCCTAGTAAAAACCACAAACACGTCTTGTTTCTGGGACACCAAAATCATGCAAAATGCTCAATAACTACTATTCATGTTTTGTTTATTTTACTATCATCGCGCTAAATGAAGATTTCATTTTCAGGATGATATTTTCATTGAAATACTAGTAAACGATTCCATTGAGAAGGATGGATAGAAAGTAGTCGTTCTCGTCTGTTGTCTCCACCGCCTCTCATGCGGAGTACGATTCTATAATTTTGGCTTCCAACATGAACGCATAAAAACGACAACGTATATTCTCAGAAACACAAAGATTGTAAGCATAACTTTTGAAAACACGGCGAGTGGGCGCGTTTAATTATGCTTTACACTATATAGCTAATTGTTGAGATAATAAGCTTTTAAACTGAGCACTTTCGTATTAAGATATGATGAGCAATTTTTGTTTCAAATTGCTACTATTAGGGTTACGAGAGGTTCATGTTTTCAGAGTTAAGCGTGGGTATAGAAACTTTGACATAAGAGTACTAGATTAGTAATATTTTAAGTAAGGTTTAATAGCTACATAATTTTAAACCAGTCTAGATTATTAGGTATTGTTAGAAAAAAGTCGTCTTCAATAATCATGCCTTCAATACTTTCTAGAATATTCATGACTCTTGAGCAATGGGTTATGGGGCTCGACCCCTGTTACGTGGGACTTGAAAATCATAAGGCGAAATGAGGGTGTAATACACATCACAACTTTCCTACCCCTTCGGGGATACAGGCGGGGCGGAATAAAAAAAAAAGCACTCAAACCAGAGTATCTGCTTATCCAAAGGCTTAAGGGAGAGAGCCTTATCCACAAAGTTGTACATCATCCTTAATGTTATTTGATACGCCAATATATATAAGTCCTCAATTTGAGAGAGGGCGTATCTATTAGAAAGCTTTTTATCGTAATGTTGTATGTAGACTAGCTTTGTTTTGTAGAAAGGTCTTTCAATATCACACTGTACTCAAGATTACGAAGTATCACATGATTAATTATCTCTATTTATACCTTTTACTATGAAAAGGAGTGAATAGAAAAGAATAACGTAAGTAAGAAATTGAATGTAAATTCAGAAAATAGGACGAAGCCAGACGTATTCTGTGACTTAATAATTAAAAGACGAACTAAACAAGGAGTAAGTCCTTTCTTGCGAGTGACTTTTACAAACATTCAAACAACGGTCATAATAAAATCCGAATAAAAACTGAAATTAAACACTGTTCAGACTAAACACATAACGTTAAAGGTAATATGAAGCTATGCAGCATTTGAGTTTAGTTTAAGTAGTCGTCATTAGTTCAGTTCAATGGATCATCTAATATTATCTTATAATATTTTTATATTAATACATTTATTCATCTGACAACGCACAACCGGAAATCATCACGGTGCGCAACGTACACATTATTATACGTACCTAAACTCTACAATACAAATGTGGAGTACGAGAAAAGAATGTTCACAATAATTTCGGCTCGCAAATTCTCTGGGACCATGTGCAGTTTAAAATGGTGGATTCTTTTTTGTACGTAGCATACGGTATTCGGTGTGCCACTCACAAAGGCTTAGCAGGCAGCAGCTTAAATTTACCTGTATTGTACAGGTTGAGAATGAAAAACCACAGCTTTTGCTGTAGAATTTTCATTCGTGCATTTACTCATTTTTAAATAGAGACGTAATAGTGTGAGATTTTTTTTTAAGTATAATCTAGGTGCTACTTACAGCGATCGGCCACATGCCTTCTTCAGTGTGATCAGACAACGCAAAGTCAATACAGTTGAGTACAAGAAGCTGAAATTTGGCATGTATGTTCCTTCCAGACCGTAGAAGAGTTCACTTACAAGGGATTTCCTAGAATTAACACAGGATTGCTGGACATACGGTTATGTTAAATAAACATAGTTCAAAGGCGTAACTGTGGGCATTCTCTAGTTGAATAATAATATGCTTGTTCTAATATCACGGTAATGATTGTTACAGTATTTAATACGGTCTCAGAATTTTGTAACAATATAAAAAAGAACATTATTATTATGATTGTTTTTTTAACAATAACGCTTTAAAAAAGCAAATCATTTCAGGTTAATCAACCTCAAATGATTTACTACAGAACATTGGTATTCACTGCCAACCACCCATAATAAAACGTGTTTACATGTTCTTTAGTCCTCTAGTAAGCAGGTCGCAAATTCTAAAGAAATGTACGAGACAGCTTAGCGGTCTATAAGGCATAAAATGAATATTATAATAGAATTATTGTTCTGTGAAAAACAATAATTTATTAAGCTAAGCGTAGCTAGCGATACGAAGGGACTCTATTTGTGTATATATTCCTTGTAAACGGCTCACCTGGCTAACATATTTAATGGTTACGCAGCTGTAGACAATTTTCAGTGAGGTTGACATTTATATTTCGGGGACAAAGTACCCACAAGATCTTATATAAAACCGCACAATAATAAAAACACTGTCAAATTAATTCTAGAAACAAAATTGAATATAAATTCCATTTATGTTTGTTCTAATAATCATTCTAGCTGTATTTAAAACAACAAGTTTCACTTAAAATATTTAACAATGCGATAAATTATTTTGGGCTTAGATGCCTCCATGCTGGTATTCAGGTAATTTGTATAGAAGGTTTTGTAATTTGTATAGAATGGATTATAAGAATGTTCTAGAACCAGGATCAATAATCATTATAGGTCACCATGATATTTTTATATACCTATTGTACGAATATAATTATGATGAGAATGACGTATTTGTAGGTACTCGATATATGAAACGCTTACGTTACTGACAGACTGTCAGACAACGCATAGCCAGGCCATGAAGCACAACTGGGGCCATGAAGCTGAAATTTAGCATGTTTTTTACTTGGAGACCGCAGGAGAGCACTATGCGAGGATTTTTGAAAATAGCTAGAGGTAAACCACATTCCTATGCAGGCGGAGCCGTGGCCGAAGTCAATACATAATTTTTTTTCATACATAAAACTTATGCTCGATTTACTAACTTTTTTAAATATTATTTTGATAGCTAACTTGGAGAAGGCAGCGATAGCCGAGTGGAGATACCAGCAGACTGCCATGCAGAGGGTATCGGGTTAGGATCCACGGTGCGCACCAATGACTTTTCGGAGTTATGTGCGTATTGAATTGTTCATTATGCTTGTACCGTGCCTCGGAGAGCACGATAAGCCGGTCCCGGTTGTCACGAGGATCTTTGACAGTCGTTATAGTGCGTCAGTATCTTCTAAATAAACTGACGCTAGTCTGAACCATGGAATATTGCTATCCCTTCGGGTTACGGAGGTCAGACAGGCAGCCGCTCTGTGGAAAAGCTAATATTCCGCCAAATCTGGTTAGACTAGTTAGCTAAGAGGATGATGATTTTGGTAGCTAACTGGATCAGCCTATTGTAAAATTAAAACCCTGTGGGAACGTTTCGTTTTTCAGGCTTATAGAAATCCTCTTTTCTATGCTTTGTTACATCAAAATTTAAAAAATGTCATAAGTATTATGTTTTATTCTTGTAACTCAGTTTCTGTTCTTAATTTGATTTACTTAGAACAGTGATCTAGAAATTTTCAGTCTGTTGTTTAAAATTCTCTATTGACAGTTATACCACATGAGTAACTAAACCGAACAGAGACAAAGTCTTTAAGAGCTTGTAAATTTGTTACCTATTTTGGTAGGGTTGTCACAATAGGTTAAGACAAATTAAACAAAACTTTTGTCAAATAATTTTATTATTATGTTAGAAACCCTTACAAATTACTTACTCTAATAATTTTCTTTTTATATTTTTTGTTTCCTAATCATTTATTGTTTGTTTTAATGGTATGGTAAATTCTGAATCTAACATATAGTTTAAGTAATCCAACGGTTTTTTAAGTAATCCAATGGGAAAGACTCACAAGGCATATCAAATTTACAATCTTCATTACTACTTTACGTTTAAGTATTTCGTTGCCAACATTGACAATATTTATTTTATTTATTGAAATAGTCGCGAAACTTTTGCTCGAGTAATTCAACAAATGCGATGCAAGGATAATTAAATCTGGAAGTATAATTAAAAACCCAATTGTACGTTACCATCGTTAAAATATTTATAATAACTGAATTATTTCTTCTAGTATTATTCATTCATACAGTACAATAAACAACCATTATTAATAATATAATACCACGTTTTTACATTAAAATATTAAAACATGTAACGTATAAAACAAACAACGTGCGTCGTAATAACCCTGAGATTGTCAACTGCGTTCAACTGCGTAAACGGGTTTTTCCTATTCTTGTCGCGTACACGACAAGCGGCCAGTGGTCACGCACACATGCGCCGCGTGCTTGTAGTAGTGCAACCGATTCACGCTGTTGTAAGAAGCTTTGTCTACTCGTGTGAGTAGACAAACGGAACAGAGACAAAGCTTCCACCACATGGTTATACTATAAAAAAACTAACGATCGGTACATCTTTCAAATAAGGTCCTAAAATTTCAACTACTTGTTTGCTTTCAAATTAGTTTCATATTTAGATTCCATACTAGACAGACAGATAAACAAACAAACAAAATATCCCGAGAATTCTGTTTTTACCATCAAAAGCAAGAATCCTTAAAAATACTGAACACAGAAAGCCGTTTTTCACATGTATTTATGTAAGTACCCATTCGAAGTCTCATAAATATTATATTAACCACAAAGGAGAAAACATTTCAATGATACCAGTACGTTTGATCAAATGATGTTCTGTTCAAATGAAATTTATATATACAACTATAAAAAATATAGTTTATAAACATAAAAAAGAAACCGATATGCTACAAGTGGATTAGTTGTTTGATTGATATAGACGAATAACATTGTGTCTGGGTCTGAAGTGTTTAGATGTACCACACTATTTGGCTCGTCATTTATTATATGTATATTTAACCCGGCGTGAATGAGGTCTGGTATGTCATACCCGAGAAGTTTTTAAACGCAGATAATTTAATTTTGCTATTGTCTTACGAGTCCTTACTTTTCAGTAACTGGAGGTAAGGGTTCGAAGGGCGAGATACAGTATCAAGTTTAGTGTTACGCCCGCGGCGACGGTTGATAAACATGGGTGCACGTGGCTGGGGTACGTCACACCCGACCTCGTAGTCGGTGTTACATTTTTGTGTTGACAGTTTTTTTTATTACGGTTATAGAATATTTATTTTCTCAACAAGAATATACAATTCACTTATGGAGAAAAAGACAATTAAATATTATACATACATTTGTTAGCAAGCGCAACTTTTTTGACACAATAAGCTATAACACAATGTTATCAATCCATTCTAAACACATATTCACACTTACACATCCACAAACTTGTTGCAACTATTAAAAAAATATTCTTTTTACAAAACAATTATTTGTTTATAAAATAGAGAAGGTAGCTGCATACTGGAACGTTATTGAGCGAGGGCCGTGGGTACGGGCGGCGCGGGCGCGCGAACTTGTTTACTAAGGCCAATATCACATTAAGCGTCAAACAGCGAGATTACTCATCCCCGATTTATGCATTATTTTTATAATATATTTAGGTTTTTTTTTATCTTTCATTTACGAACTTTTTATGTAGAATGCTTTTTAACATTTATTATTCTATTTTTTATAATCTTTTTAAACAAATTTGTATGTTTACATAAATCTAAATGTATACTATTATCATAAAGGAACATGATGAAACCCGAACCGATTTTAAGCTATTTTATTTTATGCACAGAGAATAATAATTAAATTATAGTCCAAGTTTTTCTAATCCCTATTTCGAATTTCGAATACTAAAATTTATATATTATGTTCATAAGTAGGTAGGTATAATCATTTTATGATCTCATGATAATAGCGTTGTATCTTTTAGTATATGGTGTTTTAATGCCTTTTTAAATGTGAGTAGTGATTTTATTTCTTTGATTTGTTTTGGCAATTTGTTGTATAGCTTTGCGCCCTCAAACAATAAATTGCTTTTCCCATAGTTTGTCCTAGGTTTAATCAAACAAATATTGTTTGCTTGTCTTGTTACTATTTTTTGACACTGTCTTTTTTTTGTAAAAGTTAACTGCGAGTGTATGTCTTTGGTTAAGATTTTACGGATGAGAATACATAAATTATACTTGTATATTTGGGCAATATTCATTAACTTTGTTTCTGTGTAAATCTTTACAGTAGGGTAAGGGTTTTAAGTAGTGGTAATGGAATAGTGTTTTTATTATTTTATTTTGAGCTATTTGCAATGTTTTTATATGAGTTTTAGCGGCTGTTCCCCAAACCTCAATCAAGTAATCTATGTGTGACTTTACTAAGGAATTATAAATGGTATAACGCACATGCCTTGGAAGACACCGCACCACACCGCGGAGTGCAAGACTGAAATATTTTATAAGCTGAACCTGTGATGCCGATTTGTACTAGTTTCGCCAAAAGTATGTCATGGCTAACTGTATCAAAAGCTTATCTCAAATCTATAAATATGCCTAATATTATTTTATTATTATCTATGTTTAATTTGATTGACATTATTAAATCTGTTGTGGCTACCATAGTATTTGACTTTTGCCTGAAACCATATTGTTTTTCGTATAGGAAGTTAATAGATGCTAGAAATTCACTAAGTCGGTTGTGAAGTATCTTTTCGAATATTTTCGATAATATAGGTAAGACAGATATCGGTCTGTAATAACCAGGTTCTGTTTTGTTTCCCGATTTATATATTGGACTAACCTTAGCTATTTTTAAAGAGTCTGGAAAACTTCCTTCAGTTATACATTTATTAATACATTTGGTCATATTTTCTACAATTAACTGCTTGACACATTTGATTACTTTGGTGCTTATGCCGTCGATACCAATACTAGTATTTGTGTTTAAATTATTGATGATTTTAAGTACCTCTTCAGTGGTAGCAGGCCTAAGTTGGGTTAATGTTATGCTATTAGATTTTAATGTTTCTTTACTTTTTGAAGTTTGATATATTAAATTACTTGGTTTTGCTATTTTGCTAGCAAGTTCGGCTCCTATATTGGCAAAATACGAGTTAAAACACTCACATATCTGAGCAATGTTGCTTATTTGACCCAAAGAAGTGTTTAATTTCGAAGGTATATAGTTTTGCTTTATTTTATTGTTAGACAGGTCATTTATTAATTGCCACATTTTTAAGGGGTTCTTCTCGCAGTTTTTAAATGCCTTGTAATAAAATTGATTCTTTGCATTTTGGATTTCATAATGAACTATGGTCTTCTGTCGGAGGAACTCGTCTTTTAGCTTGTTATCTTCGGGTGATTGTTTTGAACTATGCCACAAAATGTTTCTCCTATTTATTGATTGAATCAAATCTTTTCTAATCCAATCCTGTTTAGTCGGGTTCAGTAGTTTGGTTTTAGTGATTTTATTTATTGAAATAGCTTGCAATAAGAGGGACTCTAAGACCGAGAAGTTATGATCTTCATTAGATACCATTGTGTTTTCGATGGTTTTGAATAAATTCTTGTAGTCAATAGCTTCATACTGGATTTTTTCGGGACGTACTGGCTTAGTTCTGTTAACTTCAAAATAAATTTGTTTATGATCAGACATTGCGTTTTCAATGAGTGCCATATGGAATGTGGTATCTTTTAGAGTTGTGGATACGTGATCAATGATAGTCTTAGAAGATTCTGTAACACGCGTGCAGTATAATTTATCAGTTCTGTTCAGTATATTAAATCCATTCTCTTTCAGTGTTCTCTTATATTGTTTGATAGATTTTTCCTTACTGAGTAAATTCAGGTTAAAGTCTCCAAATACAATAGCCCGTCTTCTTTTTGCAAGGTTATGTGCATATGTCTCAAGAAATTTTTGTACATTGGAAGCCGGTTGTTTGTAAATTACTCCAATATCTAAAGAGAGTTTATCTAAATGTATCCACAAAAAATTATTTCCGTCTTCGTATTCACTGTGTATTAACTCGTGTTTAAGATCGTTATGCACGTATATTGATACACCACCACCTCTTGATCCTGTTCTATAGTTGTAATAATGAGTGTAATTTAGTAGTTTTAGTCGTTGAGCTTCTCCCTCATTTTTAATCCATGTTTCTACCAATACTATCACATGCAGGACTGTTTCAAATGACTGAGAAATGCATCTTATTTCGTCCAGTTTGCAAGGCTTAGCAAGACTTCGAACATTAGCATATAGAAAGCTTATTGATTTTTTTGTGGTCGTAATACTTGAATAGTTGTCAGTTAATTCGTATGTTATTGTGTCTCTTTCCTTTTTGTGATAGCTTGGGGTATTTAGTTTTTTGTAGCTTGTTTTACGATTTGTGGTGTTCCCTTTACGTATTTTATAGTAAGATCCTTCTCTCCATTTTCTTGTCTATGTTGTAGTTCAGTTATAAGACTCTTCATGAAGTTTTGCTGTTGAGGCGTCTGGTCAGGATATATCCGTACTTCAGTTTGTTTTAACTTAAATTTGTTTTTTAATATAGTTTTAGATGTTTCCTGGCTGCAAAAACAAACTTTTAGAGGGCGTGACTTATTTGAATCGTACTTGCCTAGACGCAATGCTTTTTCGGCTTTTGGGCAATCAGAGTAAATAGTTCTTAATAATTGTTCTGCCTCAGACCTATTATAATTCTGTCTCTCTGCAGCGTTTTCAATATGGCGCTCGGGAATACCAATTATTATAATATTTTTAGAACGTTCTGCGCGATCTTGAAATTCAGCAAACAAGTCATGAGTAGGTTTTGGGTTAATTTCAGTTTTAGATTGCGATTTTAGACGTGTAAATTCGCTTTGAAGAGATGAAATTTTTTCTTCGTTTACTTTGACAGTGTCAGTTAAAGTTGCAATCTGAGTCTTAAGGTTTTTGTTTTCTTCCATTAGCAGTTCAGTAGTATTTTTCATATCTTGGAGATTTTCATTAATTGAGGAAATATTTTCGCTTATATTTTTAAGTTTAGTTACTTAAGTTTTCGTTTTGTGTTTTACTTGATTCCTGCAAAATGCTTAGCATTTCTTTTTTAAATTCACAAAATTGGTATGCATAATCATTATCTGGTGCCTTTTTCTTTCGCGAGGGTACATTTTCTGGGTGTATATCGGATTCACCGACTTTCGATATTTCAGGCTGAGAGCTACTACCTTCTCCCGACGAAGCTATTTGTTTAGTTCTATTTGATCTCTTTGATGGAGAACGCACAATATTCATGATGTCAAAAATGTTCTCTTTCCGCCCCGCTTGTCGCGTCGCTTATGCACTGTACGCACCTTTATATTGTGGCTGCCGTCCGCGCGCACTACCGAAGCTCTGATGTTTGAAGCACACTTTGACGTTTAAATAACAACTATTTGGTATATGTAATTAGGCTCAAAATTTATTGATAGCACTTTCTGTTATTTTATAAGCAATCGTTAAAGCATCTACTCGCCGCGCTTGCCGCTAGGTACATCATATTAACAGTTATTTATTGTATTTTATGATTATTTTTGGATTTTTCAAGATGTCATATGAAGAAAATGAACATTGGCTACAATAACTATTAAAAAAAATGCTCAAATACTTCTGTAATTCCGAGAGCAAAAAGAAATTGATAACATAAGTAAATATGTGAAGAAAGTGATTCGGAACAAGAGGGTATTATGAAAACATTTGGAAGGGCTGGAATCTGTGCCGGCGGCTACTGAGTGTACTTAGAAATGAGACAGGCAAAACATTGCTAGACAAAAATGTATGGAACACGCTATTTTCATGTGCGTAAATTGTGCTGATTTGTAGATGTAACTTTGGTGCTCTGTAATATCTCATACTTTACAGCTCGTTTTTTATTTATATTAATTACAAAACACTATTATTATGTTGATTTACCGAAGTTATTGAAATGTTATTAGATTTTTATGCGAAAAGAAGTAAACTACTTTAAATTTTAGTTTTGTCATAGAAAATGTATATAGGTACTTTATTATTTCAATAAAAAGTAACGCTTTTTGGTACTTAATGCTGGTATTTTATTTACTAATCTTGTTGAATGGATACTATTACTTATATATCTCAAGCATAAATGATAATTATACAATCATAGTATTCAAAATGGAACATCAACATTTTGGGTATCTCCCACCCACCTCGTAGCTGGTGTAACAATTTCTCACCTCATTCACTCCGGGTTAAATATATGAATATAGATATATTAATATTACCATAAAATTGAGTCACATCAGTATATATTAAAAAATATACCTACATATTTAAATATACGACTGAAGACATTTTAAATTAATTTAAATTGCCATAAAACCATAAAACGGGCCACAGCTTATATATATATATATATATATATATATATATATATATATATATATATATATATATAAAATACTTACGTTACTGACTGACTGACAGACAGACAGTGCACAGCCAAAACTATTGGGCGCGACAGCTGAATGTTGCTGAATTGGGCATTTATGTATATTCATTGGGAACCGTAACGGTGCAGCGACAAAGGATTTCCCAAATGTCCACGGACTCGCGAATAAACTATTAAATTAAAATAAAAGAATATCCTCTAGTGAAACAATAGACTCAGGTCTCTATACCAATATTAATTTTTTATTTTTTTTGGACTCACGTCTTTATCTCGGAAGGGGTAGGCAGAAGTGTTATATTACACCCACATTTCGCAATGAATTTTTAGGTCCCACGTGGTAGGAGGCGGCACATCTATTGCCGCTACCGGGCACATCACCATACTCTGTGCTGCTACTGAGAATTTGGAAAAACTCAGTAACACTTTTTACCTGAACCGGGAATCGACCCCGGGACCTCCGATCAGTAGACGCACATGCTATCCACTAGACCACGGAGGCAGTCGTCACGGAGGTTATTTTAATGAGATATAAACTCACCAAATCCCGCGTGGTTTATTAGGCCAACCTCTTCTATTGTGACACAGACTAGGTGAGGCCTATGTCCAGCAGAGCACTGCAAAGGGCTGTTCATTTTACACATGGTCATTAATATAACCGTTTTATTAAAGATTTTAAACTTTCGCCATTAGTATACATTATACAAGGTTATTAAGCGGGTCTTATCTACTCGTAATAAATTATATTTAAGGCGCGAGGCGGGACTCGTCCCGCCGCGACCACGCCTGAAGCAAGTCCGACCGAGGTATTTATGCCTTAAATATGGTATTTATCGCGAGTAAGACTCGCTAGATAACCTTGTATAACTATTTAATTGTTATTGTTGATGGAATAATAAACTGAGGGCCAATTCTCCTATTTTTATATGACAGTGATATTATATTTTGAATAGACTCAGAAGCGGTATTCTGATAACCTAATGTCATTATCGTATAATAAAATTTGAATTAAACAGTTCTTCGTTGACACATATTTTGACACTAGTTTTAATTTACGATCTCGTTACAACTCCGTTCGTATCAGATAATTTAGAAGAATACGCTTTTTGTGACGTAAGTATGACACTGACATGATATCGAAACTATATTTATTTAGGAGAATTGGGCCCCTGGAGTCGAATGCATCAGATGTGTTAATTAGTTTCCACTGAAGATCACTTTAACAACTATTATGCACAATTAATTTGTCAATTAATTACTAAGTCATAATTGCAAGGACAAATGACCAATTAAAATTCGATATGTCAGGATATGTGAACGCAAATTAACGTCATTAATGATGCTTTCTGTATTTTCAAAACAAACTCTATAAATTTTATAGGCTTATGTTTAACTTATCACCAGATATAGTAACATAATTATAACAGAAAAAAATAGTAAATGATCACCAAAATTAAACCAACATTTTAATGTAAAATTATAACCTAAGGATGATGCAAGAGATTGTATGAAATCTGGTACCCGCTCCAATAGTGATGTCTTACATATAATTGAAAAGGTATTATCTTATTGAATATTAATAAGTATGGCACCTGTCTTGATTTATAGTCCGATCTGATTGCCAGCCTAATATAATATCGGGGTAATATGGATTTTCTTATAACAAAAAATGAAAATAAAGCTTAAGAAAATAAAATAAAATACGATTATGTATGATTTCCTTTGTTTATTATTTTTACCATTTATTGTATACAATAGAAGCAACAGCCGCAACGAAGCTTAATATGTGAGATTACAATATGAAATGATTACCAAATGAAATAAAATGATTACAAAATAAAATAAATAATTACAATATAGGAATTTAAACTTTCGTGGTCATTTAAACTTTTAAATTGTCTTTCGGGATATATACCATGTACCTTTGTTAGGAGAAACCGCTATTTCGGCACTGTTTGACACTGTCGCAAGCGCCATGTTCACGGATGTACTGAGGGTATTGCGGGTGGATGAATGTTACGAGCAAGTATAACGGTCTACCCGCTTTCTTAATCGTTTTTTGCGTACAACACCACTGCCACTGTTTTCACTATCGCACTTTACCCGATCACGACATACTACACTCACTACGTCAGCTCGCGATTTGACTTTTTTATTTTCACGGGTTTTACATAGACATACTGGATGCCAGATACTCGACAGTTGAAACCCATCCTCTCTATTGAAATTTTTGAACTTTTTAATTTACGGGACCTCTACCACGATATATCCCGTAGGAATAGTAAAAAGTTATACTATTGTAGATTTCTCAGCAAAATAAAATAGTACTCACATAGCTGTGTTTGGTTAGCCTTTACTCAAGAAACTGAGGCGCAGGTTTGGAGTACCACATCCATTTATTTTCATTATCTATGTTAGTGCCTAAATGGTTACCATCATCAACCATTAGTCATTTGTCAAGGAATTTAATCTATTTCAGTCTACTGGTTCAACACCCGATCTAAACTAGGCTTGACTACAATATTAATAGCTTGAGAACAACATCCGACAATTAATATATTGACAAGGTAATCAATCAATAGACATATAAATATAAAACTCTTGACTGCCTTCGTGGTCCGGTGGATAGCGCATGCGTCTGCTGATCGGTCTCAGGTTCCTTTCCCGGGTCGGGACGCACTGACAGGCAAATAATCCGACACGGTTTTACTAGGGCGGCGATAGCCCCGTGGTGTACGTAACGGAATGCTAAGTCGATGGTCTCGGGATAGATATCCAGGTACCCCGGGCGCACACCTCTAACTTTTCTAAGTTACATAGGTGTCATGTGTGCAATAATGCGCCTGATGGATGACAATAGGCTCGCCACCTTACATTTGTACCAAAACATAACTGGCGAAGTGTGGGTGTGTAATACACCTCTGCCTGCCCCTTCGGGATAAACGCGTGAAGTTATGTTATGGTTTACTAGGCGTAAGAAGCTAAAATTTGGCATGTTTGTAAGATACATGGAGCCAGTCTCACTTCTGCCTGATAAGATTCGGTTAATTACTTGGCAGATAACGTTAAAGTTCTAAAGGGGACCTCGAGCTTCAAGGCGAAAGTCTTGGAATCTTACTAGGACAACATTATGTTAACATTAAAGTTCCAATTCTAAATTCATAGGTAATTTATAGGAAGTAGAGCCTTGCTGATTTCAGCGTGAATGGGCCGGCTCGACTGGGGAAGTACTACCCTCTCACAGTAAATCGACGTAAAGTAACAGTACCTATATTATTGCGTTTCGTTCGGTGAGTGAGAGTGCCGAAGGCCCCATCCCCTATTCCTTCTCCCTCGTCCCACTCCTCCTCCCTTCCCTTTTCCTAACCCAAAGGGCGGCAAAGCACTTGTGACTCCTCTGATGTTGCTTGTGTCCATGGGCGACGGTAATTGCTTACCATCAGGCGATCCGTCAGGTAGTTTGCCGCTTAAAGACATAAAAAAAATGCATCTGAAAGAAAATACATATCCAGAGGTAAATGGTGAGAGGCCTTTATTTACCTTGTGATCATTATGTGTGATCAATTACGTAATCGCTATTATTCGATTAGGATGTCCACTCTAATAATAGAAATATCAGAATAAGTAAGAACAATGGTGATTCTCATTCGATCGGACCTCAATGTTAAGTGGGCAATGGAAGAAATTCATTCGAAATTCAACTCGGTAATTCATGATGTTTATAATGATATTCTGTATTTTATAGCTATCATGCTCAGTGACTTGTTTAGAAGACTTTGAATGAAGCAAATCTCAATAATAATATAGATTAACTTAACAGTTTCAGTTGTAAATTCAGAAACTTAAAGAAATTTCTAGATCTACACGACGTACAAGTTACAAATTGTATGTTCGTTCCCACCACTGTTATATAGCATCGATTTTGACATTTGGTGTAATCTTTTGAGGCAATTTAACATACGGTCTTCAGAGATGAAAAGAAGTGTGTCAGAGCAATTTGCAACAAATATTTCGAGCAGATATGCCACATTCGGTTGTGAACCGTATGTTGAAATTTTATGAGGTTTCCCATCAAGAATACATTTGTGGCTGTGGTAATATGAGTACTTATGTATTTGCATATACTTCAATATTTAGCTTATTAACGGACTGCCGAGATGATGGTCTTTGGTTCGATCCCCAGGTACCTCGGGCACACACCTCTGACTTTTCGAAGTTATGTGTGCATTATGAATTAATTATCGCTTGCTTAATGTGCCCGGTAGATGGTAATAGGCTCGCCCCCTATTACATTGGGACCGAAACGTAACTGGCGAAGTGTGGGTGCGTAATACACCTCTGCCTACCCCGGAAAATAAAAGGCGTGAAGTTAGGTTATGTTATTGATTTTATTTTAAAAAGCACAAAGCAATTGTCCTGTGTCATGGTCGCCTATTTTGGATGGGTCACGATACGCGATCATGATACGCAGTCTTAATACGCCACTTTGATATGACATATGATACGGCCAAAAGAAGAGTCCTCTACTAGATAAAGAGCTAGATAGTTACAATACTATTAATGATACGGATACTGCGAATGGATCAGGGAAGTCATACTTATCTGGACAGGTCTTTAAGCCGCGGGACAGCCGGTTCATTTACTTTGCCTAGTAATTTCAATGAGACTGCAGAAATACTTTTAAAAGTACACTAAGCAGTGGTTACAAAGCAATCGAAGCGTTCTTTACTTGTAAATTTTTTATTAAAACTTGCTGTAAGTATACTTATTTTCTTAGTCTTAAAAATGAATATTACTTATCGACGTAAGATTTTACCATTTCCATTATTTTAAACAAAAGGTCTCTTCGTCGTTTTTGACATACAATTTTTTTATCAAAAGATTTTATTTGTGGTTCAAAAGCAGTCGATCAGAAAGGTTAAGTGGAGGTTCTGCGGTCAGCTGACAGTTGATAGACTGTTCCAAGCTACAAATTATTCTGACTAATAATTAACCTTAAAAGCAATAAAAGACAGATTTTTTTTCTTTAGAAAATAATAAAAGTTATTATATTATGTATATGTCATTTTTCTGTAATTATTTGCCTCTGGTGTACAATAAAGCATTTTCTATCTATCTATCTATCTATCTAAAAATTAAGTGTTAAAAGAAATACGTTCCGTTATTTAAAGAGCACTCAAGATAGACATAAAAAACAAATAAAATTGTAGCTATTTATAAATTGCCGTTTTATCTAAATATATTTTTTTCTTTCTTTCATGCCAGGAAAAATCCCAGATTATGTATAATCTCTGTGTCAGTGGCGCTATCATCAATTATTTATTGTCGGACAAAGGTATCTAGACTAGGAGCGACATATTTTGAGAGTCGGAGAATATTTTGTCCCTTGTGCGGTTCGTATCATTAATACTTGGCACAGTACTAAGCGGTAAGGCGATCGCGTAATAAGACAGCGAATAACATCTACATCAGATGATAAAAAAATACACATTCATTATATTTCTCTTTCTTATTGAACCTGTATTTAGATTCCATCATCGTAAGGACAAGATAATATATAATTCACAAACAGATTTTTGATATATTCCATTTTGAAATAGTATAAAGCATTTTTCAGTTAACAATATTTATATCTCCCTATTGATATACTGTCACGGGTTATCTCGTATTATTATCGCTATCCCAGTTGCAGCCCAGCGACCGGATTTTACTGAATATTAGCTTTTCCACAAAGCGACTGCTTGTCTGACCTCCGCAACCCAAAAGGATAGCGTTATTCCATTATTATTTAGACTAGTTACAATTTATTAAGAGGTACTGACTCCCTATACCGATTCACAATGATCGTCATGACAGCCGGGGCCGACGGCTTTATGTCCTCGACGCACGGGACAAGCACTAATTAACAATTCAATACGCAAATAACTCTGAAAACTCAGTGGCGTGCGCCGCGGATTCGAACCCAGGACCCTCTACATGGCAGTCTGTAGGTATCTCCTCTAGTCTTGTACGTTTGTAATAGATATTTATACATACATATATAGACTCTGTGTCGTAATACATTGAATTCATCTGTCGCTTAGCTAACGAACTGGAAGTGCAATTAATTTGTACCAATTTCTCCAGCTTAGTTCTGATTAAATCCGTTGTGGTCGTCAGACACTTTAATTCACTGTAAGTTTACTCGGGTCACAGAAACCACGTGGATGTAGAAATATTGTAAGTAACGTCTAAAAAGATTAAACGCTTTGGATAAAGTCGTCTTTGTACGGAACAATTCTACTATATCTGTGCACTTTATCCCATAGTGAAGTTGTTTTGTGTTTTTATGAATTACTACTACTAGAGAAAGCCCACCACTACGCGCGAACACCTTTTAATTAAACGTTTTTCCCCGGTCCTGTGGGAATTTTGGGCAATCCCTTCTTTGAGTACCCTTACGCTCCTCAAGGAACATACATGCCCAGTCAGTGACGCAAGACGACTGATTTGACCTACACCTACGCTCCGATATTTCGGAGTAAATAGTAACCTTTATTTTGTATTAATTACCTAATTAAGCCGTCAGATACATATTTGTAAATGAATGTCAATACTTTGCTATAGTCGAAAATAATCTGTCTCGACATTTTCGTGCTACAAAACTACTCAATGAAAATGACGAAGTAGGTAACAATATACGGTAAAAGAAATAAAATCACTGAAATTGGAAAAAGAAATAACTTTTGTGATAATATACGTCTTTTTGTTATGTATTCTACAATTTCCCAAAAAATTGTGTTCTTTCTTTTATCAATAAGTGAAAATAAACCCTTGAAAAATCGCTTTGTTGTCCGTCAGTCTGTCTGTCAAAATCGTTTTTCTTTGGAGCTCGACAAGGTATCCACTTGATATCGAACTAATTCGATTATGAACTAATTCGATCTACATTCCTTTAGTGCTCTGTCTAAGTCAAGCTTTTTCGTCAATAGAACGGGCACTTGTAAGCTTTCTTAGACCTATTCTTACTTGGATATATTCTAAATCAAAACTTTGTAGACGTCATCACCGAAAAAGGGACTAAGTATGACACTATATGACATATAAGATCTCTCACAGAGACTTTTCAAGAACTTATTTATTTTAATGCTACGTTTGTTTGAACAAATTTGAATGACAGATGCTGCAGAAAATGAAGCCTTAGTCTATATGTAATAATTTTTACCTAGTTGACGCTGGAGCTAACGTTCAAGCTTCATACAAGCAAGACTTAATGATAAAGCATGATTGCCTTAAGGCGCTGTCCTAAGCGACTGTTTTGGTAAATGAGGGGGTGAAGCAGGGGAGGTGAAGGGAGCTTAGCTCCGTCTACTGCGGGGCGCCCCCCTTCTTTCTCGTCGCGTGCGGCCGTATTCTGGCGACATCCGTATTCCAATATTTCAAAATCGCAAGCAAAACGTTTTAGCATATTGAATTGAGATACTGATATTAACATTTATATTACATACATCAATCTGTTTGTACAATATAGGCGTAGCGCAATTTTTGTTCTCAGTGCAGCCATGAGCAAAACTGGTTTACATTAGAAGTTATAGGTATTAAATGTTGACGAAAGTAGGTAAATACCTACGTACCGTAAGATGATAAAAATAATTAAGTCAGTTCCATGTATGGAGAGGCCATTATTATGTGTGTTTTGTTTTTGTATAAAAATAGTGAAGCAGTTCATAGAATACCTACATCTAATTCCATTCCTGCCATATTTCAAATCTGTTTTGCAATTAATTGGCTGTGACATACGGGCGGACAGACAGACAGAAATTGCGAATCTATAATTCCGTTTTTACAATTTTTGGCTACGGTACCCTAAAAAACACAATACTGCTCTACTAAGCGCAAAAGCCGTATCTCAACTAAAGCGAGTTACGAGATAATTGAAGTTTAGTAAAAGTTGATTTCTTTTATTTATTTATGGATGTTTATTGTTATTATAGGTATAATTATTATGGCAAAGGTTTCGAAATACGTCGCCGTTTTTAGGGGTTGTGAGTGATTGGAGAGAGAGCAGGAGAGGTCTTGAAACCCCCCTCACCATTTTCACTTGCCGGAAATACTTGGTTTCCTCTGAAAAAAAAAAATCCAAACATCGGTGTGTATGGCACTGCCAACTTCCACATTCATCACACTAGTTTAAAAATATTTAGACGCAACTCCGGCAGCCAAAATTACTTTTAGGGGATTAAAACGAACTACCTTAAGCCCCCTACACTACCAATACCCTCAAATTCAGGCGACTCGTTCCGAAACCCAACCCATTAATTTTTTTCAAAATAGATGAAACATCAAAAATATATGTGGATATACCTTATTCATGAGATACTGCTATGTCGCTTAGAAAATTATAGAATGAGAATTTGAGTTACTGCTCTTTCGTTAGCTCTCGTCATACATGTTTGTATGGAAAAATATAAAAAAATTCTTTCGCTTCAAATATGTGTTGTTTCAAAGAAAATAAATATTAAAAGATATTTATTCATATTCATTTATAATTTATTAGCGAAATACAGAGTTTACAGCTCATCAAAAGTTAGCTGTCTGCTACAACCCGGCAGGTTTTCTTTATTCTCATCGAATGTTAAAGGCAGTGTGTGAGGTGATAAGGCTTCAATACTTATTATTTGCTGTTGTTCACGAGGCACAGATTCATTTACTTTCCTTTTACGGCTTGGTATTGTAGAAATTTCAAGCACTGATGAAACATTTTCCTCTCCGTGATCTCGCAATGCCATCCCTTGAGCTTGACGAGAATCAACAATTTCAGGCAACTGCCAATTCATATAAAACGCCACAAGCTTCTCCCAAAAAACATCATCTCTTTCTATAATTTCTATTTTTAGTGGTATACTTTCGCGACTCCACACAGCAAATAAACACTTTTGTTTGCGTGTAACGTGGCGTTGCCCCTGAATTTGGTAATAACAATTACAATATTTGTTTAGACTAGTCAGTTCACTTTTTTATCATGTTTCCATATTTGTATTTTATTTGCTCTTATACTATTCTCCAGGCCATTCTTATAGGCAACTTTAGAACATTAAATTTCCACAATCGTGTTTGGACCTATTAATCCATCTGGCGTGGCACCAATAATCGAATAATCCACAAGGCTCAATTGTTACATTTTCTTGCTTCACCAGTTGTTGCAAAGCCAGTTGTTCATTTTAGATTCCATGCGCAACTGATTTTATATTGCAAATATTTTATTTGTACAAAATTTTTTTTACTAAGTTGGCTTTACTGCTGTTATCTCTTCTTTTTACCACAATACAAAAATTTCAATCTGTCAACATATTCTTACGCAATTCGAACCAGTCACTGCTATCCCTCTTGTAATTTTTGCTTATCACTACGGAATTTGAGTCAAATTTGTTAAAAAAAATATTTGGCATTTCTTGGTTAGCTCTTGAACAGATCGTGTTAGGAATGACTGAAGTCAAATGTGTGTAAGACGTTGCAGAACTGTTATCTTTAACTTCACTGTAATTACAATAATGATAATTAGTTACTTAATTTACTTTATTATTAAAAAAATAGTATATCTTGTGTTATAGCACACAGAGAAGTTACCTTCTTACTTATAAATTATTGATTTTAGAAATTAAAAAGATATTAGATGTACTGAGACATACCTAATAGTTTATGAATAATCAAAGTTTACCCGATGTACCTAAAAAGGTTTATGTTCAAAACACGATAATACAACATTCGTTACCGCTTTTGTGCGGATTGCGGAGCGCCATATTAGCGCTGTCATCTTTATTGTTCGCCGTGGCGGCATCTTAGCGCTCCAGGCGCTCTGACAAGCTAATGAATTTGAAATATAGGTACATAAAGTGATTCGATTTTATGTTATTACTCTTTCAAAAATTGAAAACTGTGGCAGCTATGTATTGTGAGAATAATTTATATAATTATATTATGCATAATCGATACTATATAAGTAACATAGTTAGTCATAAAAGAGTCTTATGAAAATAATTTGTATAAAAATGTTACATATTTCATAATCACTTGGCCATGGATGAATTTTTATTTTATTACGACGCTTTCTTGTACAAATCCTTCGTAGAACTTCATTTCTCTAATTGTCCATATTTTATTCTTCTAATTATATATTTATAAGCACAGAAACAATATAACACATTAAACGCAACAAGAGTATAAACTTAGGTCCTAATTATATGTGCCCATAGTTACATGAAAAGCCTATTTGATTCAAAGTATTCAGTCTATAACATAAAACATGAAATTACGAACTCAAATCGGCGTATTATAATAACAAACAGGTTTACGTAATTTCGTGCAGCGGAGACGCAAGCGACATGACCTATCTCTCACAGGGCTCATAGCCGAATGATGAGGTCTGGGCGGGGCGTAAACTAGCAACTGACACTCAGTACACCGCTTATGCTAATAAGGTTTAAATTGCTGAAGCGTTTGATATTGATGGGATCTACCGAGCGTCAAAATCATAGACGTTTGGCAGATTTTATTTAATTTTACAAAATATACACGTATAATATGAAAATAAATAAGGAAATTCTTTAGTTCATTAGATTTCCTACAATATTATCAAAAAAAATATGACAGCTTACGATCAAAATATAGCAAACAGTGAGACGAAAGATTATTTTCTGCCTCGATTTTGTGATTTTATTACCGTGATTCTATTTTACGTACATAAAAATTTGTTTCAAAAGTCTTTTGCTCAGACTTTTGACTTTAAGCTCTAATTTTTGCTAGTTTGTAATATGTACCGTTATGGCTAGATGCGCGACGAAAAATTAGGTGTTTCACGGCTTCTGAGGTATAACAGCGCCTTAAGGTCCAATGATCATCGTTACCCAGCTTATTGGGTATAGGATATGAAGTTTTGTAAGGAAAAATAAAATCCGATAAAATCTGGCTCAAACTTTTCTTACTAGATGAAATATCTACGAACAATACTTTTTGTACAAAACGCTCAAACGTTACTCCACTTGTAAAAAAAACGTCCGTTTGTCTAAATTGTGCCAATCGATTCTGAGGATGCCTCGTGTAGAAGCGAAACATCTGTCAAAGCATAGTAGGTGCATAGAGCGGGATGCATGTCAGGTATTTTCCTGGAACAGTTTTCTGCATGAATTCATATGTCCCTGATTCTTTTCCATAGAGGAGTTTGGTATTGTAAACCTTTTCTTATTGCAATAGTTAGGGCGGTTAATCAGAGGGTGCATGGTGGGTTCTTCTTTCAATCCAATAGTACCTATACAATGAAGTGCCACCAAGTGACGTGATTAAATCAACTACAATCTACAAAGAAGACTCCATACGCCACATTCTGCCAATCAGTAAAGTCAATGTGAAGTGATAAAGTTATCACTTAATTTCCTCTAACTCAAACAATGCTACTAAACTACCGCAATTGGCATTCTGTGTTATCGGTGCCATTTCACTGGCGTACTTAACTTCGCGAACACTTCGCATCTGGCGAGGTGCCAAGCGTTCTGGCCTAATCAAATTAATTGATTCCTTTAATGTTCTAATGTAAGACAAATTATCTTAGGTTAACACCTATTCTCGACTCACAGAAAAGTTACCATTTGTCAAAATGTTTTTTGTAATGAGAGCTAGTTTGCCTCACATAATTACTTGTTTCGTATGAGTGGTTAGTGTTTAGTTTTGTTTATTGAAGTTATTTTCAGTATTTTTCAAGTACAATCAAAAATACACCGTAAAATTATTCTGCAAGAAATTTGTTCAGTTGAAAAGGTACATAAGAAAATTTAAGCAAAAGTAAGAAAACATATTTAATCAAAAATTACTAAACGTCGGTAAAACAGAGGTATTTATATCTTAAATTAATTAAACATCGCGAATAAGACCCGTTTCTATGAAGTTTTATGACAATCAGAGTAATAAGAAAACAGCATGTGTACATGACATAATTCAGAAAAAAACTATCTAAAAAGGGAAAATCGCAGCATAATCCGTGAAGTAGTTTATGACTTACGTGTACAGAGACGCGACGGAAAGAAACACATCTTGAGTGCAGACATTAAAATATGCACCCATTCAGTCAACGCCACATTTCAATTGAATAATTATTAGTTTTTTAAACATTTTGATGTTTATAAACATGGCTTTCTCAACATCACACTGAGTGATTCTAAGAAAAACTTTGATGTCTTATATAAACATAAATGGTTTTCTTTCTTATTCTAAGATTAATTTCGTTGCTTTACTATGCATTTATTTTGGTATACATTTAAATTATAAGCAGGTAAATATTCGTCGTATTTCGGATCAGTGTATGTCCTAACCCAACTCACACAATGTTATCTTAAGCCTAATACACTTAAAAAAAAACAAAAATTACGTCCCCTCCCGGGATCCCGCTTAGCTTCACCGTGGGTGTACCTCAAACCCATAGTTACTGAGCCCTCCCGCCACGACAAGGTGGACATCCCACGGGGGGGGGAACGCGTAATGCCCTAAAATTAAAATATATTTGTAATAGAGAAATTACGTTTTTTTAATGTTATTGATTATATGCTTCATTTATTATTGAATTTTATTAAAAACAAGTCTAATCAATAGTATAAAATTGTTATTTAACCAATACATTTTATTTGCAATTTTAAATAATGATACATTTGAAAAATAAACATCAGGGACGCGATATCAAAGCGCAATTCAAAAAAATTGCCGGTATAAAAATTTCGCTGACGCTGATAACGACGCGTATCGTGATAAATGATGTCTCACTGAGATGAAAGTTATGTGTGCTACACGAGAGCAAAGTTTTTTGCATCTTGTGCTTTTGAGTCCCTCACTACGCTCAGGATTCTAACTTTGAATCACTCGCTACGCTCGTGAATCAATCATAGAATCCTTCGCTTGCTCGGGACTCAAAATCAGCACTCGAAACAAAAAACAACGAAACAAACATTGCTCTCTTGTTGCACAAATAACTATTTATTATAATAGAACGAATAAGCAAAATCTGTGAATTCAAAATAGTTTATAAGGTTGATTCATTCATCGTCAAACTAATAACACCTTTGTGTTCAGCTTGACCTCCTTCTTACTGAAAACGCTGGAGAGACTTACGGACCGATACCTCCGTGAGGGCGCATTACTGCGCAAGCCACTACACCCACATCAACACGCCTACAGAAGTGGCAGGTCAACTGAATCGGCGCTGCATTCCGTTGTGGGAACCATTGCAACAGCGCTTACCAACAAGTTAATGACACTGGGGGCCTTCATCGATATAGAAGGTGCCTTCGACAAAACTAAGTTCAACAGTATCAGCCGGGCCCTTGAAAAGTTCGGAGTTGAGCAAACCCTTAGTGGCTGGATTGATCAACTGCTGGAACAGAGGGCAATTCAATTCACGGTAAACTCCACCACGAGGGGCATAGTTGCAAAGGGCTGCCCTCAGGGAGGTGTACTCTCACCCCTGTTGTGGAACATTGTCGTGGACGATCTGTTACAAAACTTAAAAGACAGACGATTCTACACGATCGGCTATGCCGACGATGTCGTCGGCATAGCCGATAGTGGAGAATTTAAATAATGATACATTTGAAAAATAAACATCAACGCGATATCAAAACGCGATTTAAAAAAATTGCGGGTATAAAAATTTCGTTGACGCTGATAACGACGCGTAACGTGTTAAATTATATCTCACTGAGATGAAAGTTATGTGTGCTACACGAGAGCAAAGTTTTTTGCATCTTGTGCTTTTGAGTCCCTCACTACGATCAGGATTCTAACTTTGAATACCATCCTGATCAAAGGTGATTCAGAAGACACGATCCGCAATCGGATGCAAGCAGCCATCAGGATGCGAAAGGAGAATGTAGCACCACCAACTGCCTGACTTCGCGCTACTACTACAATTTGACAATTCCTGACAAGAAAACTTATTGTCACTTCTTGTTGCCTCAGAACTTAAGATCTGACTATCTACTAGCGCAAGGTAGTCTTCCTTTAGTTTATTATTGTAATTCTTGTCCTTCTCCTTCAAGATAGCTTTGAAATAGAATCTCATATTAATCGATATTTTTTTGCTTTCTAAATTTCAATATACGCCCTACCGAGGATAGATACAGATTGTCTATGTCTTGGAATCCAGTAATCAATAAAGCAAACACCAGCTCATCAGTGTGTAGACGTCATAAGTGTAGTGTGTTGAAGTACAGTGTGGATAAAGGTCGGCAAGAAGCTAACACCAATCCCAGACTACGACAGTTGTAAGGCAGCCGAAACGTCAGTGAAACAGAGGAATTTATACCCGAAATTAATTAAATATCGTGAGCAAGACCCGTTTTCATAACATTATATTATGATAGAAACTCATAGTACCTATTTCTTGGTATGTAGCGTCAGAACAAGAATAGTGTTGATCCTAGATTCGTGCACAGACGCTCCTTTATTGCGGATTTTCGTAAGTAATATCTATAGAACTGTGCAAGCCTATATAGAATAAAGTTATTGCTTTCGAAAGTCTAGACTTAACGGACGGTACGGGGTAGCAGCTTAGTTTAAAGTATACGTAATTAAGAGAATAGAAAATACAGCACAATTGTACCAGAAAAATAGTAAAGTCATTGTTTTCGTAATAAGCTAGTTACCAGCATTTAATATTGGTGATAAGAACCATTTTTTAATTTTATCCTAACATCATTTATTCATATTTGCGGCTGCTACGTACAGATAAATATAAAAACGCTTTCTTACTTTAATGCTAAATACCTTACATTATATATGAAGCTTCTCAATGAAGCGAATCGATTAATAAGATCGCATATCACAAGCAATTCATCTTTACTAACGTTTCATATCTCATTTACTGAGTTCACGAAAGGTAGTCTCCATTATAAGAGCCTTAATAAAGATATTATTTCTAATTGAATCCTTACTTATTGTTAGATTATGTTCTATCATTAATTATCTCAACGTAATTAGACAGGATATAATTCAATATTTATGACACATCATAAATATTGAACTATATCCTGTCTAATTACGTTTATTAACTCACAAGTTAATACCTAATATTGATACCTTTTATAAAATATTGGTATATATGTGTTGTAAACAGATAATTTATAAATTATCTGTTTACATATACATACCAAAATACATAAAATGTTTTTTATCAATTGTGTGACTAAAACATATAATGTTAAAAATATAATAATGGAGGTTAGAATTTAATCTCAGAGTTATTAGGCAACTTTTTAATAGCCACTTAAAGTAACGAAAAGGCAATTTTAATTTCAGATTCGCTTTTAAGAGACCGCGCCAAGTGCGTAAAAACATTAAGATTTTAACTTAATCTTAAGTCGGACGCAAGAAACGGTAAAATTAATTCGTGAGTCGCTTTTGTTATTCACTTTTCTGTTTACTTTGTCTCAAAGAAGCTGTTTTGCACTAACTTAATTCTTTTATTTTATATAGAACTAGATGACGCGCGCAGCTACGCCCGCAAATTTTATTATTTACCCGTTTTACCCGATCACGTGGGAATTTCGAGAAATCCCTTCTTAGTGCACCCCTACGGTCCCCAAGGAACATACATGCCAAATTTCAGCTTCTTACACCCAATAGTTTTGGCTGTAGCTTGTCTGTAAGTCAGTCAGTAACGCAAGGATTTTATATATACAGATAAGACCCTGCGTAGGACGCTATTATTTCTTACTGAAAGTGGCGCCCAGCGTGCGGCCAGAAAATAAAGTGACGTTCAAAAGGGTTCAAAAGGGTTACAAAAATGTTAGTAAATTTAATGTTAAGGAATATTTAATACCAACAGAGTTTTTCCAATAAAGTTTTTAAATAATTTGGTACAATGGAACAATCGTCATTTTGCGTATTTGAAATAAATTGTTTTTAGACTTTGATCAAAATACTGTTAACATTTCTAAGCTTTAGCACATTATGCTAAACGTTTTATACTGACCAACGCGCATTTATTTCATGAGGAATTTGTACAACACAAGGTTCTTTCTAATTCGGAATTTTGTTTACCCCTCCGCAAATAGCTCGGAGTTAATCAAGCGGATTTGAAGGGCCAAATGTATGGTTAAACATGCCAAATTTAAACTTCTTGCGCCGAATAGTTTCGGCTATGCGTTTTCTGTAGACAGTAAGTAACGCAAGAATTTTTATATATACAGATATATTCTGACTGGCTTTACTAGAATAAAGCTTATATTAAGTGTCCAAATAATCCTCAAAAACAATTCCATTGCGTGCAGTTGGCTAGTTTTAGTTTTTATCGCGCACTATAGCTTAACTAACTTTACTTTCAACAATTTGTTCACAGTCCCACATTAGTTTCGTGTGAAACCCAATTGAAATATATTAGTTTGTGCAAAATTGAGTTTGTATTGCATGGACGCAATCGTACTGTTATTTTCATTGAGGGGTTAACAGTCATGACTATATGACCTTTTGACAATGTAACAACAAATTTTAGTCCAAATGAAATAAATAAACTGGCACGATCATATCTTTATATTGTATTATGCTGATATATATTCATTTAAAAGTTATTTGTCATGATAGAACTCTATCATTATTTGTATTATCAACGAGTGGATGCAATGGAAACAATAATTACTAAACTCAAAATCAGTGCTAATTATACAATTTCATTATACATTATAACGCTATATACATTATAATCAAAACCTACATCACGACATCATAATATTATTATCTAACCAACACATCAAAGATGAAGCAATATTTCATTTTATAAACCCTAACCAGAGCTCTAAAACAATCCCGTTATTTACTTACCGGCGCAAACGTACTCGTAATATATTCCTTGCAATAAACAAACTTTCTTCCATCATTCACACCAAAATACTTGGTGGAATGTTGGCTGGATTCATTGCAATCTATATTTCCTACTCAGACGTGAAAAGGACAATTTGTTAATTCAAATTGGAGTAAATAGATATTTTTATTGTTGTTATTAATTGCAAGTTAGTTTTACAGGTAAATTAATGTTTATAAATATTAAATAAAAGCTACTCCGTGATCATAATAAATTACTGCACTGATAGTTTTGGCGTTTGCCTTGCTGTTTTGTACCACTCCGAGTGTTTTGAATTCGAATTCCACTCGAGGCGTACTGCCTCGAGTGGAATTCGAATTCAAAAAACTTAAGCAGGTTGAGCAGGTTTAATAAATCACACAGGTGTCTGTTCCTACATTCAAATTTATTTATCGATATCGAAGATTTATCAACATTCCATTGAAATTAATTCCAAGTAAACCAAATCTAAGGATTTATATATTCATTTTGAATAAGGCCATCACTAGTCAAGTTAAAATTAGTGGCAAACTACGAAGATTCGGAACGTCATTTGCATATTTATCTTTCTCTAACATTATAAATAAATCATATATCAAAGTGAAGTAAATATATATATTGGGTTTAACCGCCATTGTAGCGCGGTTTCTATATATTTTCTATATTCTAAGACTCGCCAGAATATTCGTAAGAATGCTCGCTAAAACACACTGTTTTGTTTTTCTGTTTTGTAACATTCGCACAAAAGTGCCATTTAGACGGAGAGAGTTTCTCAAATCCTGTACTACTATCTTGACCCCACTGAAGAGCAGCTGGATAAACTTGAGCGTCTCCAAAATTTTTGCATACGATTTATATTTGGACTACGCAAATATGATCACGTATCTGATTTTCACAACAAACTCAAGTGGCTGCCAATCCGTCTTTGCAGGAATACTCACATTCTTGCATTGTTATATAATGTTCTGTTTAATCCCAGTACTCCCTTTTATCTCGAAGAACGATTTAAGTTCCTTCATGACACACATATAAAGTCCTTGAGGTCGTCTGAGGATCTGACTCTGGAGATGCCGAAGCATTCAACAAATTACTACGACAAATCTTTCACTGTCCAAGCTCTGCGCTTATGGAATGCTTTTCCACTAGAGATACGAAGAGCAAACACTATGAATACATTCAAAGGTATGTTAAAAAACCATTATTTAAATCCTTAAGACTTTAGAGCCATTAATTTACTTCACTAGTTATTATTACAGTATCTGTATTGTTTAGTATGTATAAAGATATTTATTGCATGTGCATACATTATGTATGTATCGTATATATGTAGGTATATTTATTTGGTTTTGTATGTATATATGTATTGTATTTTAAAATTGAATTATTCATTTAATATACTTAATACTACACCATCACCATAAATTTGCTAACAACATTTCTGTCCATCCAAAGGTTGCCTGGAAGAGATCGCCCTTGGTGATAAGGCCGCCGTTTGTACATAAATCGTAGTTTTAAGTCACTTTAATAATGTACTGTATTTTTGTGTGCAATAAAGTATATATATATATATATCTATCTCTATCTACTATCACAAGCAATAATCTCCAAAACATTATCGTATCTAAATGTTTACATTCAGGCAAGAACTAAATTCTCGCCTACGATTATATCATACGAGATTCGCAAATGACTTATCGCTAGGCGATAATTACCTGCGTCTGTTTACACAGCGAAATTATAGTAAGAAGATTCTGGCTTACGAGAAGCTCGACTTGTATAAACACGATCTCGTATGACATTTTTCAAGTTCATACGAGTATCGTACAAATCAGTTTGAACCGTTTTCAGTGCGAGATTCGTCATTCGAGTTTAGTGCTTACTAGAGGGTTTTTGTTCTCAAAAATCGTTAAAATTTGGCATTTTAAAAATTAACTCTTGTCTTAGAAGAGCAGATATAATTAAAACACCCTCGCGCACTGCACTCATGGTAGCAACAGGCACAAAATCTCGAATACGATAATTGCTTTGAAATTCTGTTTACACGGACACAATCAATATTCCTTGCGAGGCAATTGTCGCCAAAGTGAAGGAGCGAGAAGTGTGTATGTTTAGACGAAGAAACTTGTCGAGAAACTCTCTCCGTCTAAATGGGCTTGAATGCTCATTACAGGTGAATGCTCAAGTGTATCCTTAATATGATTTTTGCTCACCCAGATCTGAGAAATCTATTGAAAATCTACATAAATCTTGTATACAACAAACTATTCGCTTTTCAGATTAGATAGTAATTGCGGCAAAATAGGTGCCTTGTTTCTAGGTACACAAAATCTGTAATAAAATTCTTGCGTCGCTAACTGGTTCACAGACATTGAGTTGACAGACAATGCACAGCCAATGAATACAGATTTACATACAAGCGCAGTTCTTAAGGATTTCGTGTGCCGATTCCAAGTGGGGACTGTCTCCAGTTTAGTTCGTAGTTGGCGCCGTTGGCGGCGCTGGCGTCGTTCTCCGTCTCTCTTGCTCTCGTAGTTATGATATACAGGAGGAACATTCGTCTCTCTTGCTCTCGTAGAGACAGCTGTCACAGCGCGACTGATGGGTCACAGAAAGTTTGTCTTCAGAGCTCCCATAGGAAATGCGCCACTATGTAAATATCTGAGCTCTTTGGCACAGCCAAAACTATTGGGTACATGAAGCTGAAATTTGGTATGTATGTGCCGTGGGGTACACTAAGAACAGGAAGAGATTTCCCAAAGTTTTCATGGATCCGGGAAACAAAGGTTAAATTAACATAAAATGTGGGGTGTAACTGCGGGCATCCTCTAGTTATAAATAAAAACAAAGTTAACATATTTTGATTTAGTACCAGGAAAATATTATTTTCCTTTATAACACAAACATTTCAAATACGAGTAAATTTTCGCCATGAAAATATTTACAGAACATTTGTTCGCAAAAATTTCATACACAATGTTTACGAAATGAAAACACAACAGTCCCTTTGTAAGTCTTTTTTTTTTTTTCTGCTGACAACATTCGAGTATAACAGACGTATTTGTTTTCACCTGGTGCTTTTAATTTTACAAAGTTAATCAAACCTTAATTTTCCTGGTAGTGTTATATACCATTCTTTGTGTTGAACTGAGAACTACAAACTGTGTAAAAACTGTGTCTTTGAGTACATTGAGTGAAGTGTAATTTGTGAATAAACTAAAAAATCTCACAAGTAAAAAGTGTTTCGCGTGGCCATTTTACCCTTTAAACACAATAGAAAGGTTAATTAACGATGTCATCATAAGCCATCAATGGATCGCTTATGATGACATCGCTAATTATTCTTGTTACTGTGTGAAATTTGAACTGTTATTTCGTCAAAAATCGTCAGGTGACTGTGGTCGAGTCGGCATAGTAACTGATTACCGTTTATGCAGTAGTGGGATCAAATCTCGCGGACTATTACAAAAAATTGCATAAACGTGTCAATAAACTCTTAACATTATTGAAGTTTATAACAGATTTATTTTAAAATTAATAGACTTATTTTTTATCTTTTTTATGCATATTTTTCGAACTTTTTATACAAAATTTGCTTGAAAAGTCTGAAGATGCGTTGTCAAGGGTGTACCAATGATATACATGGCTCAAAATACGGGAAATGCCATAAATGTTCTTCGCTTTTTTGTTATGAATGCCTAAATTTAACTACTGAAGATTGCAGAAACCTAGACGCCAAGCAACTAGCTTCCCTAAGTTGCCCATTTTGTCAAAATGTGACTAAACGGAAAAATAATGACAATACACCTTGTCGTCAACGTCGTAACGCTGACATAAGCGACGCGATGATTATGTCGCCCTATTATGATTCATCCGGCGTATGCGATAGGGCTGTTGCTCATACTATTCCATCAGGCGCTAACTTGTCTAATGAGCCCGTCACCATGGAGAGCATCAGTACACTAGTCGACATGAAGCTTGCTCCGGATTCGGCATTTATGACCAATCTTCGATCTGCGCTCAAGAAGGATATGGAGATAATGGTGTCTACGGAAGTGAACCGGGCCATTGAGAACCTTAAAATTGATTTTACAACTATAACGGATTATATTACTGCAGAACAGATGGATATGAAGTCCGATTTGCAAGCACGTGCCATTCAAATTAAAGCTCTAGAAGACGAATTATCTAAGTCGAAAGATTCCTTACAGAAGTTGGAGTCCAGGCTGTCGAGTATGGAGAAAATTTCACGAAACTTAAATATCGAAATTCACGAAGTTCTTGAAAGTAAAAATGAAAATCTTTCGGTTCTCTTCAAAAAACTATGTGAATGCCTACAGGTCGTTATTCCTGATAATGACATAAGATCGTGTCGACGTGTTGCTAATATGGATACTGCCTCGAAATGGCCACGGAATATTCTGATCACACTTTCGTCACAAATACAGCGTGATTCATTGCTGTCCGCCGTAACACGGTTCAATAAGACCCATCCTAAAGAGAAGCTTGCAACTACACACATTGGCTTTACTGGTGAAACAAACAGATTTTATCTCTCCGAACATCTGTCTCCTGAAACTAAGGCACTGCATAGCAATGCAAGAAAATTCTGTAAAGAAATGAATTATAAGTTTGTTTGGGTACGCTTTGGGCAAATCTACATACGCAAGGATGAGACCTGTCCTCCTATCATTGTTAAGAACTTAGACTCCTTAAATAAGTTAAAGTAAATTGATACACACACTTTCCCTATAAATATAGTTTCTCTTTTTGTGCAAGTCAAACAAATGTATAATGATTCATGTATACTACCAAAATGTAAACAGAATACGAAGTAAACTCACACAATTTTATCTAAATGTATTGAACTGTAACTATGATATTATTTGTCTCACGGAAACAAATCTTAATGAGGGAGTATATGATAGAGAAGTTTTTGATGATCGCTGTAATGTATTTTGGTTCTGTTTTTGAGACTGACAACCTACCTAACCCGCCATCCTGTCCCGATCTGATGCCCGTTGCCTCTGACCCCAGGATTGTTAATGTATTGTCAGCGGTGTCATTTAGCATTCAGGACATTATACTGGCAATGCGTCAATTGGATAAAAACAAAGGCGCTGGTCCTGACTTGCTTCCACCTTCTTTTATCTGCTCATGTGCTGCACAGCTAGCAAGTCCTCTTTGCATTATATTTAATAAATCACTCAACAGTGGAACTTTTCCGAAACGCTGGAAAGTGGCGCACATAGTATAGAGTGCACATTATCGACATAGAGCGTGTTCAAAGGAAATGCCTTAAAATTATTTGTTACCGCCAAAAAGTTGGTCGTACGTAGTACTTGAATTATGATCAGAGGCTGCAAAATTCAATATACAACCGTTGGAAGGTCGTCGCAAATATTTTGATCTAGTTTATTTATATAAAATAATTCATTCAATTATTGATTCACCCGAATTGCTTTCGCATATTTCTTTTAACATTAAATACAGTTTACGTAGATCGAACCGTGTTAATCTCTTTGCCTTGCAAATTTATAAAAACAATATTTCTTTTTACAATCCTCTCGTAAGAATGGCTAGACAATATAATGAATTAGTTACAACTAATTTACAGTTAGACATTTTTCATCGTAGATTTTACACATTTTTAAATATTCTAAAGGATATCCTCTATCCCAAATAGAAGTAAAATAGTTAAATATTTCTTAAGATATAGTATTGTTGTTGTTGTGTTGCGAAATTAAACCTATATTTTCTTATATGTTTAATTTCGTAACACGTGTATGTTTGTACATCTCTTCTGTCTGTTAACTTGATGTTTAATTGTTTCAATGTATGCACATGTGTTGAGTTGCTTAAGGCGAGGTTGCAGTACGGTGCGTAGCTCGACCTCACCCCCCGCAAAAACAAAAACACGGCGGTGGCGTCAGCGAGTGAGCGGGGGCGGGAAGGGGGGGGGGTTCGTGTGTGCGTGTGCCACAGCGCAGCGTAAAAAAACTGTAGATGAGTTATGCGAACTTCAAAAGTGGCACATTAAAAACTGACAAATTCATGACAAACTTTTTTTTTCTAAATGTCTCATTTGGCTTTAGTCGCGTACGCGCTGCGGTCGGAAGCGCTCGCTCTGTTTCTCGCGTGTGTGTACGTTACATTTGAAAATCCCGTCGTGTGTAATGAGATTTTGCTAAAGTAGTTAAACTATAGTAGGAAAATGACTAAAAGTTATGGAATCACTTCTCATTCATGAGTATTACAATATTACAACGTTTTATTTTCAATTTATAATAAATTCAGTATCACAAATAATAGAGTGAATAAAAAATTGGCATTTAACGAGTGTAAAAGAGAAGCAGTATTGTGCGTGTTTAAAGACTAAAAAACACTGATGATGAATGATGTAATAATAAAACACTGATGTGTGTTTTTGTCAAGTAATAAAAGTGATTTGAGGCTGAATCAACACAATATATTATTATTATAGAAATACAAAATCATACGTAAGTTACAAACATTGACGGATGATCAAAGTCCATTCACTTGTTCTTGTTTTTCTCCTTTTAGTATTAAACAACTAAGTAGATTGTACTGCACAGTTTTCGCTGCCGACCCACTGTACCCCTGGCAGTACCCCTGGGGGTATGGTGGGTCTTTCAAAGCTTAACCGTACTCCCAGATAATATTGTTGTGTAATTAGTTTATTAATTTCAGTTCGTTAATTTCAAGTTCTACTATTTTGTGGGATCATTCCCAGTATAGTCGTAGTATTGAACAATTCTGTGATAGAACTGTCCTAATTCTATTAGCACAACTTGATGAGGAGAACAGAACTAATGGGATAAGTAATAGGAAATGTCCCAGTCTAGGTTTTTGTATGTTTTTACAAGGGTATTCAATAGAACTACTGGGAATGATCCGTAGTGTCACGACATCGCGCTCATATATCCGAATAAATATGTTTTGTAGACGTCCATTTGTTTAATGTGTAAAACAAATGAACGTCTACAAAACAAATGAACGCCTACAAAACAAATGAACGTCTACAAAACAAATGAACGCCTACAAAACAAATGAACGTCTACAAAACAAATGACTTACAGAAAGTGATCAGCTATCGATAGTGATTGCAGAAAACAGGTGCATGCGATTTTCAACCTAATTGACATTAGTCAGAATTTATAATTTTATTACCCTAATATTGCCAGAAAGCGAGAAAAGCAAAAAAAAAAGTTTGTCATGAATTGTCAATAAGGTCGAAAATCGCATGCACCTGTTTTTTGCAATCACTATCGATAGCTGATCACTTTCTGGTAGTTATTTGTTTTGTAGACGTTCATTTGTTTTGTACACGTTCATTTGTTTTGTAGACGTTCAATTGTTTTGTAGACCTTCATTCGTTTAACACATTTTTATAAATACATATTTATTCGGATTTGTGAGCGCGATGTTGTGACACTACCCTTGTAAAACATACATAGAACTACTGGTAAATTTCCTATAAGTGTTTCCCATTAGTTCTATTCTTCTCATTAAGTTGTGCTAATAGAAATAGTGGGAAAAAAATTATCACTAGTTCTATCAAAGAACTGTTCAATAGAACTAGTGGGAATTATTCGACAGCGCAAGGATGATGATGATGATAGGTCTTCAACAGCACCACAGATTATACCTATAATATACAAAGCATTATAACCATTAGCAGTAATACCTAAACGTTTTATTCTCTAATTTATCTCCTTGTTGCACTATATCATCGTACTAGCGCTTGTCTTCGCTTGTCTAAAAATACAAAAACGTAAGTAGTAAGTCATTATCATACAAGAGATAACACTGTTCAGTTTAATGTCCACGTAGCACGTTGGTATAACACTACGAGCATTTCAGCCAGGAGTACGGTTAAGCTTTAAAAGACCCACCATACCCTCAGGGGTATTGCCAGGGCTACGGTGGGTCCGCAGCGCACAGTTTTTATATTAAGGTTTCCATTGAATGAAATGTACTTTTTTAATAAATCTTATAAATAAATCACATCGATTTTTTATTTCCCTACCTTATATGAATGAATCAAATTTACTTTGAGGCGAATTGAATTTACTCAAGACAGACAAAGTGATCATGTCGCATCTGAGTCAAATTATTGTTTGTGAAACGGTCAGCATGATGTCACAATGCGCTTCGGTCCAGAGAGTATATGTTTATCTCTATTTCGCGCTTGCGATTAGATGTGCTATCTCACTTACACTTCTTATCTAATTCTTAGTGTGTCGTTTTGACATATTATTTATATTAGTGTGCGTACGCTTTTCGCGATGCGTGCCACTCGTAAGCTCCGTCATGTTACCTTGTCAGTAACCTGTCTACGGTTTCTTAATAGTATGTCTATGGTTTGAACGATTGAGTTTGGAATACGAATTACTTTGTACTTTTGCGAAAACGTACATGCGGGGGTGGAGGGGGATTTTGCGGAGCAACGACGTACGTCCGCCCTCAATCACGCCTAGACAGGCACTGATGAACGGCCGGCGAGCTATATAATGCCAACATTTTGACTATTTTTTTTCTTGGAGAAAAATGATAACGAAATTACGAAATCTGTTTTTACCATTTATTTTAAAATAAAGAGCTGTTTCTATTGATAATACTTTCATATAAATTCATTATGGAATCTCTAAGCAGTAAACGTTTAAAATTGTGATTTAGTGCCATGTTTGACATTCTTTTTTATCGAACCAATCATTCCAAATCGTGTTTCTATCTTTACGATTTACTAGAAGATATGTTCAACTTTTATACTTTAATTTTTATTCATTTAAAATATCATAGTTCATGGGACTTTCAGACGTTCAAAAATCTTAAAAAGTACTGCAACCTCGCCTTAATCTAGATCTAAACATAAGCTTTGATTGTTTTTAATTTATAATAAGATTGTAATTTGTTTTGTGCAATTTAAAAATAAATAAAAATAAATGAATGTTTGGGACACAAGTAGTTTCTTACGTAACAAGCTCCAAAACTTGTAATGTTAAGTCTTGACAGTTTTCATCGGGTGTAATTTTTAGATAAACAATTTTGTTTGGAAACAGTGACGTCACTCTATCAGTATCTGTACTCATAAAAGTCTTGCGTTACTGACTGACTCAAAAACAACAAACATCTTCTTGGGGACCATAGGGGTGCACTAAGAAGCGATTTTCCGAAATGCCAACGAGATCAGGAAGAATATGTTAAATTAAAATAAAATGTGTGCGCCTAGCTGCGGGCACCATCTACTGTTAAATAATTTGTACAGTCGAACAACTTCCCCCTAGACATAAGGGCGAGAATCGCTCAGCAAGAGATCGTCGCTTCCAGTGCTACTTTACACGCACATTGACACTCGTATACAAAAACCAGTTTCTAGTGTACCTCGAATCTATGAGCGAGCCAAGGGATTTTTTTTCAAACTGGTCCAGCGCCGACTTGTTTAATTGTACGTCCTCACATATGACCACGAGGTGTGACACCTCGTGATTGTATGTGAGGACGTACTACTCTATTCCATGCCGTGCGTGTCATAATGGGTGACTAAGGAATACACACGAAGCTACTAGTATTTTTATGAAGAGACGGCAAACTCGACTTTAAACCCTTTACCACCAATCCATTTGGCCAGCGTGATACATACATAGACTCACGCCTGTTTCCCGGAGGGTTAGGCAGAGACTACGGAACGCCATTTGCAACTATCCTAACATAATATCGCTCTTGCTTCATTCACTCCCATCAAATTTCTCATGCATGCTCTTCCGTTAAGGGTACTTCTAACCTGTCCTTTTTTAGGATGTCTCCAATCTGGTCAGAGTACGTTCGTCTAGGTCTTCCCCTTGCTCCTGTCCCATTCACACTTGACTTATATAACTTCTTGGTCAGTCTTTCGTTATCTATCCTCTCTGTGTCCAAACCATCTTAAGATACCTTTCTTAATGGTTTTTACTACATCTTATTTTACCCCACAACACTCACTTATCACAAAATTCTTTACTCTTTCGTTCAAAGACACTCCACACATACTTCTCAGTGCTCTCATTTCTACAGCATTTATTCTACTTTCATGTCTATTCTGCCATACCCAACTTTCACTACCATACATCAGGTGATAGAGTAGATCAAATCCAGTAGACTCACAGTGCTACTGTGAAATAAACTAGAAGAAGCTTGAGTCTAGCAGTGGACTGCAACACACTGACAAGGATACGCCAAAATTGTGGTCGAGTTGGAAGTAAAAAAAATATAATAACTAACGTACGTAACGAACTGCCAAGACGACGGTATTGGGTTCGACCCTCAGGGCACACGCCTCTGATATTTCGATGATATTTGTGCATTAAAATGTTAATTATCGCTCGCTTACTAATGTGCCCTCTACATGGCAATTACACTGGGACCGAAATATAACTGGCGAAGTGTAGGTGTGTAATACATTTCTACCTACCCCTTTGGGAATAAAGGTTGAAGTGAAGTTATGTAGGTATAATAACCAAAATCCCGTAACATGCACACCAACGTGACGGCTAATTTCGGCAAATGGGTCAGTATTTTTTATTAATATAACGTAGATATGCAGTATCTAGTATTAACGGATTGGTATCTAAACCCAGATTCAAAGTTAAGCCTGCAGTTTCATACACACGTGGAGTTTCTGATCAAGGGTACAGTAGATAAGCAATAACTTCTTGGGGTTATGTGCGTATTAAATTGTTAATTTTTGCTTGCTAAACGGTGAAGAGAAACATCGTGAGGAAACCTGCATGTCTGAGAGTTCTCCATAATGTTCTCGAAAGACATGTGAAGTCTGCCAACCCGCACTAGGCCAGCGTGGTGGACTATGGCCTTACCCTTCTCATAGCCGTGCCCAGCAGTGGGATAGTATAAAGGGCTGATCATGATGATGATGATAGTTTTTAAACGATTGGCAATTTATAGCAACGTTGGCAAAGGTCACAACTTGAATGGATAATCGCTTGCCGTGTTGTGACAAATTTCTGTAGGTTCATCATAGCGCTCGTAGCATGTATTGGTTCGCCGTTTGTAACAGTTTGGAAATGTAAAGCAACGTTGGCAAAGGTGACGTACTAAGATGGGTGACCGCTTGAGACGTTAACATCAGAGTGCTACCGTGCTTCGGTGGGCACGTAAAGCCATCGGTTCAGTTTGTCACATATCAAGTTCTTCTTACAAAGCCACCCTGTAATACAATAATGAAAATTTGACAAAACACGTATAAATTACACATACATCATCATCATCATCATCAGCCTTTAACAGTCCACTGCTGGACTAAGCCTCTCCATTGAAAGGAGGAATTGGACTACTATAACACGTTGGCCAAACGGGTTGGTATATGGTTTGTATCAAGTTTTCCTTCTCTTACAGTGTTGTTCTCTGCATAATATGCTCCCTCTGTCGGCTCTTACGACACCCATGGCATGACACGGGGGTTATGTCACAAGTTCTCATTCAGGACGGCCAAATTTTTTACTATTATTTTCCCACTCGCGAAGTTTGTAATGGCGCCGAGTATTTCCTACATCATTTAAAAACAAAACACATATTTCCATGTCAAAGTAAACCTTTTACAAAAACATTCAGAATATAAAAAAACAACCTAATAAAACTTTTTTATCAAAATATAAAAAACCCAAGCTTCAGGGTATTTTTGATCGGTTAAATATTGTTTTAAAAGTTGGCAACTCAGAAAAAAACTAATTAGTTCCCTAATTTTTTAGTTAAGTATAAAAAAGATGTCCCCTGTTTTTGGTAAAATTTATTAATTTGTTTGAAATGTTCAAGCTATGCAAGTTATTTGGTTAAAAGTGACAAGGATATTTTGGTAAAAATAATAAAATTAATAGTTAAGTATTACATCACGAAAAATTACTTTCTAAATTATTTTTGTTGGATAAAATTTCTTAAAGAAAAAAGTTTTCTCCCACTAGAAATAAAGTGTCATGGAGAACATTAAAAACATACAAACAATAGATCCGATACCCCGACTCGAAACATCAATCTACGAATTACCCGTAGTGTTGTCTCATGTGGGAATCGATCCCACAAACCACGTGCGAAGTACGATATCCGAAACGAAAGTGTGACGAATTTCCGAAAGCTCAATATATCAACATATGAATCAACGTGTTACAGATTGTAATAAAAGTGTAGAGATAGACAAGTAATAAGCATTCCAGTTTTAATCAGTTAAGTATTCGGTCACATTACTGGACTTCACACAGCTACTAAGCATTAAGCTGTAAATTGTCTTACAACGAACTCAACAAAACAACCCAGAGGTCAAAAAGTTTACAAAACTGGAATGATGGTTTAAGAAGGGATTAGTTGTGAATAAACTCGGCAAGTACGTGCGTATAGAACTTTGATACTCTTAGGAACTAGGATAGATTAGAAACTTATGTAGTGCAGTTTTGAAAGGATGTAGTGACTTTTTAATAGGGTAAGACAGCTGGAAGAACTCTCGCACAGTAAACCACGTAGTATCTAATGCAGAAGAAGTTTTGTATGCTTATGATATAATATATGTATATACTATAAGCAAACTATAAGGCTGCATGTGTTTTACTCTTGAAAATACATTAGACAGAATTATTATGGAGTCCTTTTGGTAATGAGTTATAAATACAAAGAGTCACTATCCCATTGCATTTCCTGTAAGAGACAAAAAAGGAAATAATATCTTTGTAAAGAGACGAAAAACTTGTCATCAAACCCTAAATCAACGCGTCTGGCCGTGGTGGTATAATTGGAAAAATCTTCCTATTTACTCACTGAATACCTTCAGTTATATCAGTGGCACAGGACAAGCGATATTAAACCATTAATACGCACATAGCTTGGAAACGTCTGTACCTGACCAGGCTGCCATGCATGTTAGTATATAATATGAAGAGCTACTAATGTTATAAACTGAAACAGAATCGTGCAAACTTGACGACATGTATCAAGCAAGGCCAAATTCGATACCCGTTACCGGGTACTGGGCTAAAACCATAGGCTAAAACCGTATGATAAGTGTTGCCGACACGAGAAGAATAAGAATGTTATAAGCCACTAAATATGTTTAAAGCTTTTTAAAATACTGACTATGGACAACCACAAGGGTATTAAGAAAAAGTATTTGTGGTTGCGTTTTCATACTTTAAACATTTAAAATATTCACACGCTAAGAACGTTCCAAATATTTTAATTTTATCCAACATGGGCTTGGGACGTTAAACTGCGGGGAAAAATAAATATCTCGACAATACAAGCCCATAGCTTACAAATTTGAAAACTCTTGCAAGTCAACATATAGACGCACAAAAAAAGAAAAAAGAGTACAAATATAGACGCACGTATACAAAATGGTTTGGTTAATTGTTATTGTACTTTGATGAAAGTGGGTTGTGGTGTGAAAGATTGAACAATAAGCTGTAGCGATTCTAAAAACCACACGCCTTCATTCCTCACTAAACTTCATCTTCTCTGGGTTTGTATGTATAAAAAATAAGATATAACTGTTACGCTAAATGAAAATTTATTACCTACATATTTTGAATGTTTATAGCCCCGTTTCTAAGAATTTTATTTTTATTGAATAACTTAAATTTCTAATAATAGTAATAAACAGTAGTTAATTAGAAGAATGTCTGTACCAAAGTTGTCCTACTTCCTTAATATTGTTACGCTTGTAAAAGGTGTTAAGTCTTAAGCACTTATCATTGTATACCATAATCATACACTTAGGCTTGCAATAAATTATTCGTATGAGTGTCACCAATCTCTACATGTCCAATTTTACAACTACCATACAAGGAGTCGATCCTGTATCGCAGTCATTTCAGAAACATCCAATACCAAACACTGAGAACACCCCGACTTGAATAACAATAAGCTTCACACAAAGTGATGTGTTGCCAGGGATCGAAGCCACGTCACTCGGCATAGCACCAACCTTTGTCCACTACACCACCCGTGCAGTCAAAGTTTAATGCAAAACAAATCGCGAACATCACGTTTCTATATCACTGTCGCTTAATTGCATATTAAAATATTAAAGAATTTACATAATTTTTAGCCACCATGTGTCGCGGTGGACAAATCCTTTGTTTAAATTGAGTTAAAATTTTTAGTCCCTGGAATTTTGCATGAGTTTTACATATTTTCACGGTTCGTAAAATGGTGGTCGGTGGTGAGATTTGTAATTTAATATCACAGCTTAAAATGTTCGCGGTCAGAAGAGCAATTTTTTTTCTTTTTAATAAATAAAGTACTGGCTATCCGCGACGGATTAAGAATACAAAATGTCTGAACGCTATTTCATTTCCTGTGTCTCACAAGAGGCGACTAAGGAAAGTACATCATCATCGGTAGCAGAGCCTTCCTGATTTCAGCATAAATGGGCCGGCTCGACCGGGGAAGTACTACTCTCTCACAGAAAGGGTGAGAGTGCCGGAGGCCCTATCCCCTATTCCTTATCCCTCATCCCACTCTTATACCTTATCCCTTATCCTATCCCTTTTCCCAACCCCAAGGGGCAGCAACGCACTTGTGACTCCTGTGGTGTTGCTTGTGTCCATGGGCGGCGCGCGGTAATTGCTTATCATCAGGCGATCCGCCTGCTCGTTTGCCGCCTATTACTATAAAAAAGAAAAAACACAAAGCAAATAGTAACTTTGCGAAGAGAAGAATTCACGACACCACACCCTGTACCAACTCGTGTGGCCAGCGTGGTATTGTTATGTAGACCAAACACTCATTGCCTCACAGTGCTACTGGGAAGCAAATTAGGAAAGTCCGGCAGTCGACTGCAGTAGCGAAAGGTATTAAGATCAGATCTACTCGGGAGCAGATCGCGAGTCCGATGATGTGTCAAGACCTTCGTGTTCTGACGCGGGAGCAATAAGATATCTAAAGTGTATTATAATTGTAATATGATCTTGGCCTTTCTTATGTATATCTCATTTTCTTGGCTTTCAACCTTTATTTACCCTTCTATTTTTTTTGGCATTTCGCTCCAACAACCCCGCTCCGAGTGCTGCTAATTCGTGCAATTCTCTGATGGGACAAAAACTTGTACAACAAATCGTTATTAAGTCTGGATGTTTTTCTTAACTGTTCGTAGTTCTGTTTGTCTATCCATTGTTTCAATGTTTGTATGTGGCTCTGATTGCGTGATTTGATTAGCCCTTTGTGATAGATTGACAATGAATACAGCAAAGCACAATGGCAGATCTCCATACATCAAAATGTCTGAAATTAAATTGAAGCGAACAGTAATAAAAAATATATCAAAAAATTTGACGTAAGTAACAGAGTCTATAAATGATTCTATTTTCACTCAGGAAAGGTGGAAAAGTAGGTATCAGTGTTTGAATTTTTGTTAAGAATGAACAATTCAAGCAATCCTTCTTTGGAATGCCCTCCCTCTAGAAATCAGGATGGCTACTACTAAGGATCGCTTTAAATCCAGAGTAAAACAGCTGTTGTTGGATAAGCTGGCAGAAGTATCCTAACTATATGTTTATGTATATTGGTATTTAGTGTATGTATATTAATATTATTAGAATTAGTTATGTATCCTTAGTTTATAATTGCTATGTATTAAAATTTTGCATACTTAATTATTTATATGTTCTTGTATTATCAAATGTATGTATTTTTAAACTATGTATATATGTATTACGTTTATGCTACAAAAGTTCTTCTTCACTCACTTCTACAATACACCTACTTTTAATCTCTGCACCACTCTAAGGTAGACTGGTAGAGAATGCCTTAGGCATTAAGTCCGCCTTTATACGCTTCAGTGTATATAAAGTTAAATAAATAAAATAAAAAATAAATAAACAATGTAGATAAAAGGAAAGTTATAGTATGAAAGTTAAACAATGTAGGTAGGTACGTTTGAATTATCAAATGACATATGTCAGATTGACATCAAAACGCGGAAGTATTTTGTAGCATCTAACTGTCACAGCCAAAAACAAAAGCAGAGCTGTACATTTTAAATCGATTTTATGTGAAATCGATACAACTTCAAAACGATGCTGTGACGTTTTTATTTGATTTAAACGTTGTTTTGCTTCAAAAATATTAGCTTATTGATATAATGTTGATTTAATATTAAATAACTGCATTTTAACCCAAACCAACTCTATAAAGGTCGATCGTATCGATTACTTATTTAATAATCGATATGGATATAGCACTCACGTCTATTCCTGTCGCACCATTGTCTATAGCAACTATCAAATAATAAAGTATTCGTAATCAATTCGAAGATTTGGCGTCGGGACGTGACGACCCCACCGCCCACTGGGGGAGTTACTCTGACGAGTAGATACTCGTCATAGTATCTCCCCCAGCGCAAGCAGTCAACCGAAAGATGGCGGTCAAACCATCCGAACCTGGCGGAAGTAAATCCCCAGATGCTAGATGGGCAGCAGCGTCCAGCGCTAAAAACTTCCGCCACTGCGATCGCCAATATGCCTGCCAAGCGTGGCGATTATGGCAAATCCCCCCATAAATGAACCACACCAATAAAAACCGGCCCCTAGTCCCCGGCGGCCCCGCTAGTCCTGGTTATAGTAGCGGCCATGGTAACGGCGGGGCAAGGGGTGCGAATCTCCGGAAGAGATCGGGCTACCACCACCAACGACAATTGGCCCTGGCAACACTGAACACTCGCACACTGCGGACCGACGAGAAGATTGTCGAGCTGGAAGAAGAATTGAGCAAGTTGCGATGGGATATCATAGGCCTATCTGAAGTCCGAAGACAGGGGGAGGATTCGATAGTTCTCAATTCCGGCAACTTGCTCTTCTACCGGGAGGGCGACCAACAGTCCCAAGGTGGTGTCGGGTTCATCGTCCACAAGTCTCTCGTGACCAACGTGGTAAATATTGGGAGTGTGTCGAGCAGGGTAGCGTACCTTATACTCAGAATATCCAAGCGGTATTCGCTGAAGGTCATACAGGTATACCCTCCGACCTCGACGCACCCCGATGAGGAGGTGGAAGTCATGTACGAGGACATATCTCGGGCTATACATGGCTTCAAAACCCATAACACCGTGGTCATGGGAGATTTTAACGCGAAACTGGGCAAACGCGACAGTGATGAGCTGAGAGTGGGGCAATTTGGTTATGGGCATCGGAATTCCCGGGGTCACTTGCTGGCTAGCTTTATGGAGAAAGAAGGACTCTATATGATGAATTCCTTCTTCAAGAAGCGAGAATGCCGCAAGTGGACCTGGTAAGTCCAGACGGTGCCACCAAAAATGAGATCGACTTTATCATGTCGACGAAGAGGCAGATATTCAATGATGTCTCCGTAATCAATTCGCTTAAAGTGGAGAGCGATCACCGAATGGTAAGAGGCACATTGAATAGCTGTACAAGCCTCGAACGTTCGAGGTTGATAAAGTCCACGCTCCGACCGCCAACGGTTCATATCCAAAACCCCGAGAGCTTTCAGCTCGAACTCAAGAACCGTTTCGAATGCCTGGGCGAATGCGTAGATGTGGACGAGTACAGTAACGGGTTCGTGGATGCTGTCCATACAACAGGGGCTAAATTCTTTAAGGCCCAGAAAAGCAAGAGAACCAGCAAGATCTCGGGTCCGACCCTCAAGCTGTTAGAGGAAAGGCGCAAGATGGTTCTGCTATCCTCCGACGACATGCCGAAACATCTGCACCTCAACAGACAGATCTCTAAGTCTCTGACTCGCGATCTCCGCCAATACAACACAAAAAGTGTTCGTGAGGCGATCGAGCAGAATAAGGGATCCAAAGTGTTCCAGAGGGATCTGTCTGTTGGGCAGAGTCAGCTAACAAAGCTGAAGACGGAGGATGGCAGAATCGTATCGTCCAAGCCTGAGCTCTTGGAGGAGATCGAAAGGTTCTATGGACAGCTATACACGACAACGCAACAATCCGCAAGTACTCCAGCGTCAGACCCTAGAGCTGGATTGACCCGACACTATATAGATATCCCGGACGTCAGCATGCACAGATTAGTGTGCCTCTCAAACAGCTCAAACACAACTAGGCGCCGGGTGATGACGGAATTACGAGCGAGCTTCTGATGAGAAGCCCTTCGGAAGCCATTTAATTCCATCATTCTCGAGGGTAAAACGCCACAGGCGTGGCAAAGAGGTGTGGTGGTGCTTTTCTTTAAGAAAGGGGATAAAACCCTCTTAAAGAACTACAGACCCATCACACTTCTGAGCCACGTCTACAAGCTGTTTTCGAGGGTCATCACGAATCGTCTCGTGAGCAAGCTAGACGACTTCCAGCCTCCCGAACAAGCCGGTTTCTGTAAAGGCTATATTACTATAGACCACATACATACGCTGCGGCAGGTTATACAGGAGTCCGAGGAGTATAACCAGCCTCTATGCTTGGCGTTTGTGGACTATGAGAAAGCCTTCGATTCGATCGAAACCTGGGCGGTGCTACAGTCTCTCCAACGGTGCCGGATTGACTACCGACATATCGAAGTGCTGAAGTGTTTGTATGAAAATGCCACTATGTCAGTCCGCCTCCAGAACCAGAGTTCGAAACCTATTCAACTCCAGCGAGGAGTGAGACAGGGGGATGTCATATCCCCGAAACTGTTTACCACTGCGTTGGAGGATGTTTTCAAGCTTCTGGACTGGAATGGACTCGGCATCAACATCGACGGCGAGTACATCACTCCCCTTCGATTCGCAGACGTTATCGTAGTCATGGCTGAGACTATGGAAGACCTAGGCACAATGCTCGATGGCCTCCGTAGAGTCTCCCAACAAGTAGGTCTTAAGATGAACATGGACAAGACGAAAATCATGTCGAACGTCCATGTTGTACCTGCTCCTATTCAGGTTGGGAACTCTACGCTCGAAGTTGTCGACAAGTATATCTACCTGGGACAAGTAGTCCAATTAGGTAGTCCAATTAGGTAGGTCCAACTTCGAGAAGGAGGTCAATCGTCGAATCCAACTCGGTTGGGCAGCGTTCGGGAAGCTATGACATATCTTCTCGTCCGATACCCCGCAGTGTCTCAAGACGAAAGTCTTTGACCAGTGTGTGTTGCCAGTGATGACGTACGGATCAGAGACGTGGTCGCTCACTATGGGCCTTTTCAGAAGGCTCAAGGTCACTCAGAGGGCGATGGAGAGAGCTATGCTTGGAGTTTCCCTGCGAGATCGAATCAGAGATGAGGAGATCCGTAGTAGAACCAAAGTCGCCGACATAGCTCTCCGGATAGCCAAGCTGAAGTGGCAGTGGGCAGGCCACATAGCTTGAAGAACCAATGGCCGTTGGGGCAGAAAGGTTCTGGAGTGGCGGCCACGTACCGGACGACGCAGCAGAGGTAGGCCCCCAGCAAGGTGGACCGACGATCTCGTCAAGATCGCGGTAGGCGGTTGGATGCGGGCGGCTCAAGATCGGTCTGTGTGGAGAACCTTGGGGGAGGCCTATGTCCAGCAGTGGACGTCGTTTGGCTGATATGATGAACCAATCCGAATGCTTTTTGTCATCATAAAATACTCCAGCTTTAACGAGACAAAGTGAAAATATTAAAAATCGTAGAAAAAAGAACAATTTGTTTTGTTCATATGAAATGTAAGGTCGCAACAACAAACCCAGACCAAATTCTGCCATTGTTCTTTGCAAGTATCATCACTTGAATTGGTCAGAGATCGTTACTAAGATAGGTCAGCATTTACACCAAACATTTTATTTAGTCACATTCTTAAAGCTATTGGTCTTAGTTCAATGTTTTAGTATAAAAATTCTCAGGCTATGTTGGAGGCCTACATGTGTTTTTTATGCTTCAACGTCGAAATGGACCACATTAACTGCGAAGCTTCCTGGAAAGCAGAGTGTGTTTCTACTGTAATAGGTTGCTACCAGTTCTTTGTTTTTGTAGTTACTTACAGGAATTTAAGATATATTTTGTTCTATAAAAAATTGGTTGCCTGTAAAGTCGGTATACGGGCAAAAGTTTTACGTGACAACGACTTTGAGTGGTAAAATAATTTTAATGTGAATATTCATTCGTATAGTAGGAAGAAGGATGAAAGACGCGTGCCTTTCACTTTTTATGTCTGTCTCTCTCGCTCTTAGGCGGGACGCGTGCCTCTCACTCGCTCTCATTGTGAGCGCATAACGTGAGCGGAGCGTAACGCAGTTTCTTGAAGTGTCACCCGGCAAACCAATTTATAAGACGTTGTCACGTCAAAAAATGATAAAAATTCCGCTGCCGCTTCTAACTTCCGCGAACCCCAAATAAAGTTTCAGTAATCCTTCATTGTTTGATCGATGATCGTCCGAGATTAGATCGGCAAAACAGCGCTTACAGCGCTTTCGCTTTGTGATTCATCTTCTTGTTATAACATTTCAAGCGGCTTAGCGCTGCCGAGGCGATTGCCACAAAAATATATGCAAACTTGGATTAAGTTTGAAGGACGATGGAAGTGATCGAATGTTTTGGAACGACAATAATATTAAAACTGCCTATAGATAGGAGCTGAGAGACAGTTTTGATGGAAATTACAAAATGAATTTACCTTGTAATTTTATTGGATTGATAGTCATTGGTTTGAATCATGCCGTATTATATTGCTATATTGGAGCATTGGAAAAGACGTTAATCCTTTCAAACTATAGCGATTGGTAGACACCTATAATAATAATTGTGTAACGCGTATCACTCGAAAATATTCGTGGTTATACTTAAATGTTGGTTAAATACATCCTGTTTACCCGATGATTCCATGTGAATTACATCAGCCGTATAACAAAGAATTAAATACTAGCCTACTACGAAGTAGGTACATACTTATTATTTGTCGTGTGAATTTGTAGCAAATTCTGGCGTTCAAATTTATAAAAATTCCATTATGAAGTAACGTTTCTTGTTCGATATTCGAGCCCAATTGCTTTACGTGCTAGCTAAAGCCGGTAGCCCTCTAACGAAAATGCTGCAACAAGCGGTCACCCATCCCAGCGGTGAACTCAGCGACCGCTGCTTTACTTCACCAATTTGTTACGAATAGCAAGTCCAGTCACGCTATGCCCGCTACCTACATAACTGACAAGCTTTCTTTGCCTTATTTTAATGTTGATTCTCCACATGAAGGTATTCTTTGTTGTCATACAACGTATCATATGTGACCACAGAAGGTACATTCGTTATTCCAGCAAACATCTCGTCTAGTGAGTTTGTTTGCTGTACGTGTTCAATATTCATTTCTTTCACGTACGTGCTGAGACTAGAACATGTTTGTTTTGTTTGTATATAATATTTTTTTTATTTTTTTCAGATTTGGTAAATTAATTAAAGTGGAAAATATTTTGATGTTAATGTTAATCATTTGAAACAATTAATAGATCTGTTGAAGTTTTTGCCAGCGCTTAATTATATGGTTTGCCAGCTTCAATAACATATTTTGGCACAGATTTTGAAGTTCATATTAAAAATCATACGATTCACAATAAAATTCGCAGGTCATTATTTTTCTCTTCAGTGAACATTATACATTGTATACAAATCCCATTTAATCTTGGGAAAAGACAAGATACTTTATAGCTAAGTAATCGATAAACAGTTATGGAAATAAATGCACTTTGCAGTCTGATTATACAGTAAATTCCCGTGCGACCTATTGCCGTGGTGTTGCCAACAAACAATCATTTAACACTAAAGAAAAATATAGAACATTCTCTAAAGATGATATCATCAATTATGAAGATATTTTCATCGACCCATTTAAAATCTAAATGTAATCTAAATTTAAAATCCAGTGCATTTTCATTTCACTCGTATGTTTTGATCTGCTTTAATATTGTTAAGCTTACTAATGTTAGTAAGACTATTTTGTAAATATCTATTTGTTGTTAAACATCAGCTAAATGCGAATAAGCAAACTTTCCCTCATATTGTTCACTTTCATTATTAAATTTAACAACGATCAAAAAAGCTATATTGATTTAAACTCAAAGGTTTCCTTTTTTAGCCAAAAGAATGTTGAAGATAAATATTTCAATCCTTAATTAAAAACAGAAAAAAGTATTACTAAATTTAAAACAGTAAATCACCGACATGTTTATTTTCTTCTATTGTTTAAAGTATAACGATTCCATTCCATATTTTTAAAATGACAATAAATGCTATTGCTTTATTCAAATGCAGGTCTAAGTCTGTAGTTAGTACTCTAGACACGTCTTCAGATATATTCCCTTTTATAAAATGTCTGATGTACCAAATTCTTGTATCAGTCCATTTCTACGTGTGAATTGGTAGCTAGATCGGATACATAATATTATGATGTGTAAGCTTTATAAATATTCTGTACGTAGTATGTACTGTAGTGCACCTCTACCTTATAATAAGTACTGGGTGGCGCAAAAGTAATGATCCTATTTGGTTCAGCTACAACTTCGTTTTTAAATTAGTAAACTAGATTTAATTTTTTAAATAAAATAAATATATTGGTGCCATGAAATTTAGTTGCATTATGATTTAAATATGATGTCTATTAAATGTTGACCTCCAGAGTCACATTTGAGCCCTATTTATGACATTTTCCATCACTAGCCGTAACGCTTCCTGCGATATTATGTTTCTTATTTCTTGGTGTATGTTTTCTTTTAAAGCTGCTAGAGTCTGTGGTTTGTTCACGTACACCCGAGATTTCAAATAACCAAGTTACTTTTATTGGATGTAAAGGTACTTGTTGAATAATGCGTGGATTTTCAGTGCCACAAAAATGAGTATTCTGCTTATTGACATGCCCCTAGAGATTAAAATGCGTTTCGTCACTCATAATCAATGTTGAAGAAAAATAAAATTATCCTCTTCAAGGATTTAGGTTATAATGCGATATTTACATGTTCTTAGGGAGTTAAGCGGTCCCTGATTATATTTGTGAATTTTACATTTGATTACTACAAAATGTTCAATATCAGAATGACAGAGATCATAAAAAAATATAAGGAATTTCTATAGGGTCATTACTTTAGCGCCATCCTGTATATAGTTAAACGCATTACATTGTATGAAACATTCAATAAACGACAACCGAACCATAACCGTATGCTGGGCTATCTATTTTATTGGTGAGTCAGCAATTCGCCAACAATTTCGCAGGTTTTCAAATTAAATTTGAGCACTTGAATTTTTTATCTCAAATTACGAATAAAATCAAAACTTTAAACTTTTATAAAAATTGTTTATTTAATATAAAGCTTACTGTTACTACTAATTGAATTAAATTTGAATCAAATTCCTGAAGGTCTTCGAATAAGCCTTAGATTTCAAACATAATTTTAGATTTATTTTGTTACGCTTGAAATAATCCAGCAATAAATTCTGGTATCCCAAAGACATACTAGTTGCCCTTCGGATACCTGACATTATGTGACGTACTAGAGCGCGTTTCAAAGAAAATGTCATTTAAAAAAACCGCCTAAGTGCGTGTCGGGCCACGCGCAATGTAGGGTTCCGTAGTTGCCCATAATGGCCGTACGTATATCTTTAAGATTAAGCCAGCGCTCCCAGTGTAAACTCACAGAAATAGGTATTTATAAGTTAACCGACGATTAATCGTTAACTAATGATGTCTTCTTAGCCGTGATAGTTTTCCTTTTAAATTCGTTATATGTACTACACTTGTGATTTTTTATACCTCTTCCAAATTAATACTTTAGCCGGCAGAGGGGGGGGACACTTGAGTCTAACAATTATTTTCACTTCAAAGCTTGATATTTGACAAACCAATCACTTGATCGAAAAATGATTTGAGCAACCTAAAAATATTTTTTTTAAAACTATCCAATGATACCCCACATAATGGGGTACTCAACCAAAAAACATTCAACCCCACTATATATATGTATGGGAGATACCCTTAACAAAAATATTTTCCTAAATTTTATTCTACAGTTTTGTTGCAATATTTATGTCAAATATCAGGTTTCTAGCACCAGGCGTCTTTGAGCTAGGCTGCGGACGGACAGACGGACGAACATGACGAAACTATAAGGGTTCCTTGTGGACTACGGAACCCTAAAAAGAAAACTGAGGTAGCAGGGCCATCGAGAATCGCTTACGATTCAATGCTTCTGCAACATTGCATTATTCAGGCTGAATATTTTGGCTTCACGCAAAGCGGCTGACGATGAATTTTAATGTTGAATTCCCACTAGATAAGCTGTTTTTTTATGACATCAACGTTTTCGAAAAATAAATGGGTGCTAATATTTATGTGGTTATAAAATTATTTGCAAGATTACAAACAAACCTCAGAATACTAACAGTGGCAATAACCTCATATGAAAATTTCACCGACCATTTGATCCATGAAAGACTTTTGCTACTAACTGTGATATGGTAGACGGTAACATTTTGCTCTGACCGCATTCTCATTGCCTATATAGTGTGCTTTTATGACAGAATAGCTTTATGAATCATTCTGTATATATGGTCTGCTTGTAACAAAATGCTCAAATTTTGATGAGGATTTCTGTGGTCAAGAAAACAATTCAACGAAATTTGGATTTTATTACAGAAAAATCCAATGTGCATTGTGTATCAAGAAGTCGAACTCAAAGACTACTCATTGCGACAATCTTGTTTATTACTGCCTTCACTCAATCATCAAAGCTCTATAACATTTACCGAGTACTTTTAATTCTTATTTTGTCATTCGTAACTAACTTTATACCCTACCAGAAATCGTAACTAAAATAAATTCTTGGGTAACAACGAAAAGTTAAAGAAGTCACCAACATAGCGACGATCTATTCAATAGTGGTAAGAAATAATCCAAATGTATACAAAGACATAACTAAGGTTCAGTGGTCGATCCTGTCCAAGTAATGTTTGTGTTGAACACGCTCCAAGACTTCGAACTCTTGTAACGAACGTCCCAGTTTTTGCTGACTTCGCAAGCAAGATATTCTGAGTGATGTTACATAAAATAAGCATGCCCCAGTTTACACGATTCCATGGTACCATCATTCATTTTAACAGTACATTGGCTGTCTTGGAACGTATTTCTTTGGACCATTTTGGGGATTGAATAATGATGTTCCAAAATAAATTATGTAGGATATCTTTAGAAATGTTAAATTTCGACGTAACTAATGACTATCATATTTGACGTGAATAATTTTAACGCAATTGCGTAAGTTAAAACCTATTGTATTTTATGTATACGTTAAGATCTTCTTTCTTTCTTTTCAATTTAATAGCTGTGCTCTTGTCGGTGGAGTGTACGCCATATATTTCGGTCTTCGGCCCATACCTAGTCGAGTGCTGGACTAGGCCTCTCCTTTGAAAGGAGGAATTGGTCTACTATACCACGCTGGCCAAACGGGTTGGTATAGGGTTTGTTTCCTTCTCTTACAGTCTCTCTGTCGGCTCTTACGATATCCATGGGATGATATGCGGTGGTGACATTTCGTATTCTTAATCCGTCACCACACGGACATCAGGCTTAGCATTTTTATAATACGCTCGAACGCCTTTGATTGTCAACATTTTATCACATGTTAAGTATTTTTTTACAGCCGCCACCTAAGTAATATATTGATTCTAGTGGGGAATTTATAACAGTCATTTTCCATCAGTAATATTTAAAAGCTCTCAATATTATAAGTACGAAATTATGAATTGCCGTAAATCAAACCCATTTTTTTCTCAGTGATGTAATTGAAAATTTTGAGAAGAAAATCCATTAACGCTGACTAATTATTCTATTACCGGATTTTACAAGGGGATGAATTGTGATTAATATCAAAGAAAATCACATCTGGATCCCTCTGCATTAAAAATTGGGTGCCCAGTGTAATTTTCACCTTTATTTGTTGTTTCTGTGGTTTTGTTATCGCAATATAAGGTAGCCTTTATTTTGACGTAAATACTTAACATACATACATATACACACACTTTCGCAGTGCTAACTCTTTCAAGACAAGATCAAACAGGTAGGTCGCCTTTATACAACGGCTTAAGCTTTTAAGGCTATAATAAGTTATTTCATATATTATTAAGGAGAACTCCAAAAAAATAATGTAATAGTTTAATACTAACTGTCGCCTCGGGCTTCGTCCATGTGGGGTCGGTTATCATCTTTATTATCTAGATTTATCAAAATCAGTTGAGTTGTTTTGGCGGGCAAGAGACAAACTTACGCATTTATTTAGAAAGAGTTCAACGGATATGTTCAGTTAATCACAAGATGTGCTTCGCTAGCTCCATGTGTACTTACATGTAACACACATTCGTATCCTAAGTAGTGGGTATCAGAAATTGCGCGAAAATTATTTCTTTTTTTGGAAATGAATAGAATTTTAATTAATTTGAGAGCAAATTTTAGGTTACAGTTGTGGTTTCGGTAGATTAACTTACCAACTAATGCATCTCATATATTTTAAAAAAATAGTGTGCCCCGTATACATACCATACTCCACATTTGTTTTGGAAGTTTGTTGTTTTAGTTTCTTCACCAGGCTCCTAACTCAATTTTGGGTAGTGGAAAGCGGTTCCGTTCGCTACGAGGCCACAATACTGAAGCGACAACAATTATTCTATAGTGGTGTACTTTTGACTGCCTCTATGGTGCTTCGGTAGTTTAAGCGACTGCGGATCATGAGGTTTCGGGTTCAATTCCCGGGTCGAACAAAAAGTGATATTGGGTTTTTCTGTTAGGAATTATCCAATAGAAGTTCGGAGTCAGGGGTTTGGCGGTTAGAACCCCGTGCCTCGGAAAGTACGTTTCGCCGTTGGTCTTGCGCCCAATTTCACTCCGGTCGTGGCGCATGTGGCGTCCCATTGGACTATCAAAAAGAAGAAGAAGAGTCTCATATAAAAACAAGGCGCCGTGTCCGGAATCGGTCGGAGGACATTAATATTCTTATTATTTATTATACATGACTAAAGACTGACAAAAAAGATATATAAGGCAAAAGTGAGTGGGACAGGATGAAGGGAAAGACCTAGGCGGTCGTTCTCTGACCAGATTGAAGACATCCTAAAAAAAGGATAGGTCAGAGGTACACTAAACAGAAGTGCATGCATGAGAACCTTGATGGGAGTGTATGAAGCAAGAGAGGTATGTCAGGATCGTTGCAAATTGCGTTCCGTAGTATCTGCCTACCCATCCGGGAAGAAGGCGTGAGTCTATGTATGTATGTTTATTATGGTGAAATTTGTCAGCACTCACGGCTACTTGCTCAGATCCGAGCTCGCAATCTGCTGAACGAGACGCTACTCACTCGCGCGCTTTGCTTTGCATCTAGTAGCGGCAGAGACAGTAATTTTCATTTATATCTACCAGCTGTTGCCTACATTTTTGTGGTGCTAGCTTTAATATAAGCAAATCAAACAAGCTTCTAACCCTTATTTTGACATAATATTTTGAAGGGAGCCAAGTACATCGATAGATAAGAAATAGGTATTTATACCTTAAATAAGTTAAGTTAACGCGATTAAGACCCGCTTAATTATTTTGTATGGTGTATTCAAATCGCGAAAGTTTAAAATCGATAAGTCAGCGTGGTATAATAGTTGACCGAATCCTCCTATTGACTCTCCATGCTATTATGACACAAAATAAAAAAGGTCTATGTCCGGAAATGGACTACAAAAAGCTGTATGATAATTCAAAATAAACGTAGGTATAAATATATTTACCAGATATTTGATCACCATTTGATCAGTTGATCGTGTGGGCGATGTCCTTCGATATTAGTATAATATTCGAATACATTTTCATTTCTCTAATACGAATATTATTTTTGTACGCAAAATATACGAACAAATACAACAGTGTTGCTAGCTCGAATGATTGCTTCACTTAGTAGGTAACATCTAGATTAATCTTCTCGTATCATCTCTAATTTAAGTGTTGCTATCTTGGCTACCTGGAGTTGGGAGATGTCTTTCACACAAATAATAGTAATTTGAGCTAGTTTGGAGGACTTGTATATCGTCAAATAGAGCATAATAACATTGAAGTATTGTGCTTCACACTCACATACGTATTTGTGTTGCTATACAATTACAAAGTCCAAAGCAGCCGTAACTGGTGAGCATTTATGAAAAGAGTAATGAATGTAGAGGAAGCGCGTAAGGTTTGTAAGAATAGAAGTAAGTGGCATTTTGTTGTCTCTGACTACCCTGACGGGAAAAAGGCGTGAGCGTATGTATGTATACAATTAGTCTCTGGTTGTGTGCATTAATGTGGGTGTGTTTATTCAAATACTGAAATAGGCTCCTTTATGAATGATGGTTGTGAATTCATTGAATCTAGGAATAGCTCGGTATTCCTAAAAATGAATACGGCGTTGTATAACTTTGGAATGATATCTGGATCTCATTTAACTTTGTTTGTTGGCAACTTGTTAGTCTTGAAATATGCTGACGTATTTGTTTTTTATACACAACGCAGCGATAACCTAGTGGATACAGCAACAGACTGCAATGCAGAAGGTATCGGGTTCGAATCTACGGCGCGCACCAAAGACTTTTTGGAGTTATGTGCGTATTGAATCATAAATTAAAACAAGATACATATTGTCCATAGATACGTCCGCATATTTCATTTTAATTTAACTGTTTGTCCCTAATCCTGTGACAATTTCTGGCTATCCCTCCTTAGTAAACCTCTACGGTCCCCAAAGAACATAAATGCCTTTGAGCGTATTGCGCCTAATACTTTTGGCCGGTAATTTCCGTAGTATTACTTTTCTCAATGGCTGTGGCTTATCTGTCAGTCAGTCAGTCAGTAACGTAAGCATTTTATCCTCATTTTATATATACAGACAGATAAAAGAGAAATATCCAAATCAAATAGCCCACATACAAGTAAGCTCAAAACCTCTAAAGCGTATATTCTCCCCACACAAACACATCAACATACGTAACACCCTTCACGCTACTCAAGCACTCTAGATGGAAGTGATCGAATGTTTTGGAACGACAATAATATTAAAACTGCCTATAGATAGGAGCTGAGAGACAGTTTTGATGGAAATTACAAAATGAATTTACCTTGTAATTTTATTGGATTGATAGTCATTGGTTTGAATCATGCCGTATTATATTGCTATATTGGAGCATTGGAAAAGACGTTAATCCTTTCAAACTATAGCGATTGGTAGACACCTATAATAATAATTGTGTAACGCGTATCACTCGAAAATATTCGTGGTTATACTTAAATGTTGGTTAAATACATCCTGTTTACCCGATGATTCCATGTGAATTACATCAGCCGTATAACAAAGAATTAAATACTAGCCTACTACGAAGTAGGTACATACTTATTATTTGTCGTGTGAATTTGTAGCAAATTCTGGCGTTCAAATTTATAAAAATTCCATTATGAAGTAACGTTTCTTGTTCGATATTCGAGCCCAATTGCTTTACGTGCTAGCTAAAGCCGGTAGCCCTCTAACGAAAATGCTGCAACAAGCGGTCACCCATCCCAGCGGTGAACTCAGCGACCGCTGCTTTACTTCACCAATTTGTTACGAATAGCAAGTCCAGTCACGCTATGCCCGCTACCTACATAACTGACAAGCTTTCTTTGCCTTATTTTAATGTTGATTCTCCACATGAAGGTATTCTTTGTTGTCATACAACGTATCATATGTGACCACAGAAGGTACATTCGTTATTCCAGCAAACATCTCGTCTAGTGAGTTTGTTTGCTGTACGTGTTCAATATTCATTTCTTTCACGTACGTGCTGAGACTAGAACATGTTTGTTTTGTTTGTATATAATATTTTTTTTATTTTTTTCAGATTTGGTAAATTAATTAAAGTGGAAAATATTTTGATGTTAATGTTAATCATTTGAAACAATTAATAGATCTGTTGAAGTTTTTGCCAGCGCTTAATTATATGGTTTGCCAGCTTCAATAACATATTTTGGCACAGATTTTGAAGTTCATATTAAAAATCATACGATTCACAATAAAATTCGCAGGTCATTATTTTTCTCTTCAGTGAACATTATACATTGTATACAAATCCCATTTAATCTTGGGAAAAGACAAGATACTTTATAGCTAAGTAATCGATAAACAGTTATGGAAATAAATGCACTTTGCAGTCTGATTATACAGTAAATTCCCGTGCGACCTATTGCCGTGGTGTTGCCAACAAACAATCATTTAACACTAAAGAAAAATATAGAACATTCTCTAAAGATGATATCATCAATTATGAAGATATTTTCATCGACCCATTTAAAATCTAAATGTAATCTAAATTTAAAATCCAGTGCATTTTCATTTCACTCGTATGTTTTGATCTGCTTTAATATTGTTAAGCTTACTAATGTTAGTAAGACTATTTTGTAAATATCTATTTGTTGTTAAACATCAGCTAAATGCGAATAAGCAAACTTTCCCTCATATTGTTCACTTTCATTATTAAATTTAACAACGATCAAAAAAGCTATATTGATTTAAACTCAAAGGTTTCCTTTTTTAGCCAAAAGAATGTTGAAGATAAATATTTCAATCCTTAATTAAAAACAGAAAAAAGTATTACTAAATTTAAAACAGTAAATCACCGACATGTTTATTTTCTTCTATTGTTTAAAGTATAACGATTCCATTCCATATTTTTAAAATGACAATAAATGCTATTGCTTTATTCAAATGCAGGTCTAAGTCTGTAGTTAGTACTCTAGACACGTCTTCAGATATATTCCCTTTTATAAAATGTCTGATGTACCAAATTCTTGTATCAGTCCATTTCTACGTGTGAATTGGTAGCTAGATCGGATACATAATATTATGATGTGTAAGCTTTATAAATATTCTGTACGTAGTATGTACTGTAGTGCACCTCTACCTTATAATAAGTACTGGGTGGCGCAAAAGTAATGATCCTATTTGGTTCAGCTACAACTTCGTTTTTAAATTAGTAAACTAGATTTAATTTTTTAAATAAAATAAATATATTGGTGCCATGAAATTTAGTTGCATTATGATTTAAATATGATGTCTATTAAATGTTGACCTCCAGAGTCACATTTGAGCCCTATTTATGACATTTTCCATCACTAGCCGTAACGCTTCCTGCGATATTATGTTTCTTATTTCTTGGTGTATGTTTTCTTTTAAAGCTGCTAGAGTCTGTGGTTTGTTCACGTACACCCGAGATTTCAAATAACCAAGTTACTTTTATTGGATGTAAAGGTACTTGTTGAATAATGCGTGGATTTTCAGTGCCACAAAAATGAGTATTCTGCTTATTGACATGCCCCTAGAGATTAAAATGCGTTTCGTCACTCATAATCAATGTTGAAGAAAAATAAAATTATCCTCTTCAAGGATTTAGGTTATAATGCGATATTTACATGTTCTTAGGGAGTTAAGCGGTCCCTGATTATATTTGTGAATTTTACATTTGATTACTACAAAATGTTCAATATCAGAATGACAGAGATCATAAAAAAATATAAGGAATTTCTATAGGGTCATTACTTTAGCGCCACCCTGTATATAGTTAAACGCATTACATTGTATGAAACATTCAATAAACGACAACCGAACCATAACCGTATGCTGGGCTATCTATTTTATTGGTGAGTCAGCAATTCGCCAACAATTTCGCAGGTTTTCAAATTAAATTTGAGCACTTGAATTTTTTATCTCAAATTACGAATAAAATCAAAACTTTAAACTTTTATAAAAATTGTTTATTTAATATAAAGCTTACTGTTACTACTAATTGAATTAAATTTGAATCAAATTCCTGAAGGTCTTCGAATAAGCCTTAGATTTCAAACATAATTTTAGATTTATTTTGTTACGCTTGAAATAATCCAGCAATAAATTCTGGTATCCCAAAGACATACTAGTTGCCCTTCGGATACCTGACATTATGTGACGTACTAGAGCGCGTTTCAAAGAAAATGTCATTTAAAAAAACCGCCTAAGTGCGTGTCGGGCCACGCGCAATGTAGGGTTCCGTAGTTGCCCATAATGGCCGTACGTATATCTTTAAGATTAAGCCAGCGCTCCCAGTGTAAACTCACAGAAATAGGTATTTATAAGTTAACCGACGATTAATCGTTAACTAATGATGTCTTCTTAGCCGTGATAGTTTTCCTTTTAAATTCGTTATATGTACTACACTTGTGATTTTTTATACCTCTTCCAAATTAATACTTTAGCCGGCAGAGGGGGGGGACACTTGAGTCTAACAATTATTTTCACTTCAAAGCTTGATATTTGACAAACCAATCACTTGATCGAAAAATGATTTGAGCAACCTAAAAATATTTTTTTTAAAACTATCCAATGATACCCCACATAATGGGGTACTCAACCAAAAAACATTCAACCCCACTATATATATGTATGGGAGATACCCTTAACAAAAATATTTTCCTAAATTTTATTCTACAGTTTTGTTGCAATATTTATGTCAAATATCAGGTTTCTAGCACCAGGCGTCTTTGAGCTAGGCTGCGGACGGACAGACGGACGAACATGACGAAACTATAAGGGTTCCTTGTGGACTACGGAACCCTAAAAAGAAACCTGAGGTAGCAGGGCCATCGAGAATCGCTTACGATTCAATGCTTCTGCAACATTGCATTATTCAGGCTGAATATTTTGGCTTCACGCAAAGCGGCTGACGATGAATTTTAATGTTGAATTCCCACTAGATAAGCTGTTTTTTTATGACATCAACGTTTTCGAAAAATAAATGGGTGCTAATATTTATGTGGTTATAAAATTATTTGCAAGATTACAAACAAACCTCAGAATACTAACAGTGGCAATAACCTCATATGAAAATTTCACCGACCATTTGATCCATGAAAGACTTTTGCTACTAACTGTGATATGGTAGACGGTAACATTTTGCTCTGACCGCATTCTCATTGCCTATATAGTGTGCTTTTATGACAGAATAGCTTTATGAATCATTCTGTATATATGGTCTGCTTGTAACAAAATGCTCAAATTTTGATGAGGATTTCTGTGGTCAAGAAAACAATTCAACGAAATTTGGATTTTATTACAGAAAAATCCAATGTGCATTGTGTATCAAGAAGTCGAACTCAAAGACTACTCATTGCGACAATCTTGTTTATTACTGCCTTCACTCAATCATCAAAGCTCTATAACATTTACCGAGTACTTTTAATTCTTATTTTGTCATTCGTAACTAACTTTATACCCTACCAGAAATCGTAACTAAAATAAATTCTTGGGTAACAACGAAAAGTTAAAGAAGTCACCAACATAGCGACGATCTATTCAATAGTGGTAAGAAATAATCCAAATGTATACAAAGACATAACTAAGGTTCAGTGGTCGATCCTGTCCAAGTAATGTTTGTGTTGAACACGCTCCAAGACTTCGAACTCTTGTAACGAACGTCCCAGTTTTTGCTGACTTCGCAAGCAAGATATTCTGAGTGATGTTACATAAAATAAGCATGCCCCAGTTTACACGATTCCATGGTACCATCATTCATTTTAACAGTACATTGGCTGTCTTGGAACGTATTTCTTTGGACCATTTTGGGGATTGAATAATGATGTTCCAAAATAAATTATGTAGGATATCTTTAGAAATGTTAAATTTCGACGTAACTAATGACTATCATATTTGACGTGAATAATTTTAACGCAATTGCGTAAGTTAAAACCTATTGTATTTTATGTATACGTTAAGATCTTCTTTCTTTCTTTTCAATTTAATAGCTGTGCTCTTGTCGGTGGAGTGTACGCCATATATTTCGGTCTTCGGCCCATACCTAGTCGAGTGCTGGACTAGGCCTCTCCTTTGAAAGGAGGAATTGGTCTACTATACCACGCTGGCCAAACGGGTTGGTATAGGGTTTGTTTCCTTCTCTTACAGTCTCTCTGTCGGCTCTTACGATATCCATGGGATGATATGCGGTGGTGACATTTCGTATTCTTAATCCGTCACCACACGGACATCAGGCTTAGCATTTTTATAATACGCTCGAACGCCTTTGATTGTCAACATTTTATCACATGTTAAGTATTTTTTTACAGCCGCCACCTAAGTAATATATTGATTCTAGTGGGGAATTTATAACAGTCATTTTCCATCAGTAATATTTAAAAGCTCTCAATATTATAAGTACGAAATTATGAATTGCCGTAAATCAAACCCATTTTTTTCTCAGTGATGTAATTGAAAATTTTGAGAAGAAAATCCATTAACGCTGACTAATTATTCTATTACCGGATTTTACAAGGGGATGAATTGTGATTAATATCAAAGAAAATCACATCTGGATCCCTCTGCATTAAAAATTGGGTGCCCAGTGTAATTTTCACCTTTATTTGTTGTTTCTGTGGTTTTGTTATCGCAATATAAGGTAGCCTTTATTTTGACGTAAATACTTAACATACATACATATACACACACTTTCGCAGTGCTAACTCTTTCAAGACAAGATCAAACAGGTAGGTCGCCTTTATACAACGGCTTAAGCTTTTAAGGCTATAATAAGTTATTTCATATATTATTAAGGAGAACTCCAAAAAAATAATGTAATAGTTTAATACTAACTGTCGCCTCGGGCTTCGTCCATGTGGGGTCGGTTATCATCTTTATTATCTAGATTTATCAAAATCAGTTGAGTTGTTTTGGCGGGCAAGAGACAAACTTACGCATTTATTTAGAAAGAGTTCAACGGATATGTTCAGTTAATCACAAGATGTGCTTCGCTAGCTCCATGTGTACTTACATGTAACACACATTCGTATCCTAAGTAGTGGGTATCAGAAATTGCGCGAAAATTATTTCTTTTTTTGGAAATGAATAGAATTTTAATTAATTTGAGAGCAAATTTTAGGTTACAGTTGTGGTTTCGGTAGATTAACTTACCAACTAATGCATCTCATATATTTTAAAAAAATAGTGTGCCCCGTATACATACCATACTCCACATTTGTTTTGGAAGTTTGTTGTTTTAGTTTCTTCACCAGGCTCCTAACTCAATTTTGGGTAGTGGAAAGCGGTTCCGTTCGCTACGAGGCCACAATACTGAAGCGACAACAATTATTCTATAGTGGTGTACTTTTGACTGCCTCTATGGTGCTTCGGTAGTTTAAGCGACTGCGGATCATGAGGTTTCGGGTTCAATTCCCGGGTCGAACAAAAAGTGATATTGGGTTTTTCTGTTAGGAATTATCCAATAGAAGTTCGGAGTCAGGGGTTTGGCGGTTAGAACCCCGTGCCTCGGAAAGTACGTTTCGCCGTTGGTCTTGCGCCCAATTTCACTCCGGTCGTGGCGCATGTGGCGTCCCATTGGACTATCAAAAAGAAGAAGAAGAGTCTCATATAAAAACAAGGCGCCGTGTCCGGAATCGGTCGGAGGACATTAATATTCTTATTATTTATTATACATGACTAAAGACTGACAAAAAAGATATATAAGGCAAAAGTGAGTGGGACAGGATGAAGGGAAAGACCTAGGCGGTCGTTCTCTGACCAGATTGAAGACATCCTAAAAAAAGGATAGGTCAGAGGTACACTAAACAGAAGTGCATGCATGAGAACCTTGATGGGAGTGTATGAAGCAAGAGAGGTATGTCAGGATCGTTGCAAATTGCGTTCCGTAGTATCTGCCTACCCATCCGGGAAGAAGGCGTGAGTCTATGTATGTATGTTTATTATGGTGAAATTTGTCAGCACTCACGGCTACTTGCTCAGATCCGAGCTCGCAATCTGCTGAACGAGACGCTACTCACTCGCGCGCTTTGCTTTGCATCTAGTAGCGGCAGAGACAGTAATTTTCATTTATATCTACCAGCTGTTGCCTACATTTTTGTGGTGCTAGCTTTAATATAAGCAAATCAAACAAGCTTCTAACCCTTATTTTGACATAATATTTTGAAGGGAGCCAAGTACATCGATAGATAAGAAATAGGTATTTATACCTTAAATAAGTTAAGTTAACGCGATTAAGACCCGCTTAATTATTTTGTATGGTGTATTCAAATCGCGAAAGTTTAAAATCGATAAGTCAGCGTGGTATAATAGTTGACCGAATCCTCCTATTGACTCTCCATGCTATTATGACACAAAATAAAAAAGGTCTATGTCCGGAAATGGACTACAAAAAGCTGTATGATAATTCAAAATAAACGTAGGTATAAATATATTTACCAGATATTTGATCACCATTTGATCAGTTGATCGTGTGGGCGATGTCCTTCGATATTAGTATAATATTCGAATACATTTTCATTTCTCTAATACGAATATTATTTTTGTACGCAAAATATACGAACAAATACAACAGTGTTGCTAGCTCGAATGATTGCTTCACTTAGTAGGTAACATCTAGATTAATCTTCTCGTATCATCTCTAATTTAAGTGTTGCTATCTTGGCTACCTGGAGTTGGGAGATGTCTTTCACACAAATAATAGTAATTTGAGCTAGTTTGGAGGACTTGTATATCGTCAAATAGAGCATAATAACATTGAAGTATTGTGCTTCACACTCACATACGTATTTGTGTTGCTATACAATTACAAAGTCCAAAGCAGCCGTAACTGGTGAGCATTTATGAAAAGAGTAATGAATGTAGAGGAAGCGCGTAAGGTTTGTAAGAATAGAAGTAAGTGGCATTTTGTTGTCTCTGACTACCCTGACGGGAAAAAGGCGTGAGCGTATGTATGTATACAATTAGTCTCTGGTTGTGTGCATTAATGTGGGTGTGTTTATTCAAATACTGAAATAGGCTCCTTTATGAATGATGGTTGTGAATTCATTGAATCTAGGAATAGCTCGGTATTCCTAAAAATGAATACGGCGTTGTATAACTTTGGAATGATATCTGGATCTCATTTAACTTTGTTTGTTGGCAACTTGTTAGTCTTGAAATATGCTGACGTATTTGTTTTTTATACACAACGCAGCGATAACCTAGTGGATACAGCAACAGACTGCAATGCAGAAGGTATCGGGTTCGAATCTACGGCGCGCACCAAAGACTTTTTGGAGTTATGTGCGTATTGAATCATAAATTAAAACAAGATACATATTGTCCATAGATACGTCCGCATATTTCATTTTAATTTAACTGTTTGTCCCTAATCCTGTGACAATTTCTGGCTATCCCTCCTTAGTAAACCTCTACGGTCCCCAAAGAACATAAATGCCTTTGAGCGTATTGCGCCTAATACTTTTGGCCGGTAATTTCCGTAGTATTACTTTTCTCAATGGCTGTGGCTTATCTGTCAGTCAGTCAGTCAGTAACGTAAGCATTTTATCCTCATTTTATATATACAGACAGATAAAAGAGAAATATCCAAATCAAATAGCCCACATACAAGTAAGCTCAAAACCTCTAAAGCGTATATTCTCCCCACACAAACACATCAACATACGTAACACCCTTCACGCTACTCAAGCACTCTAGACGAATACGAAATGTGTATCAGCTGTTGCCTCTACAGTCTACATGCAAATACAATACGTAATATAAAGGTGCTGATAGACTCGTGTATTCACTTGTAACAGAACATCGAGCATTCGCCGTTTTTAGGGTTCCGTACCTAAAAGGTAAAAAACGGGACTCTATTACTAAGCCTCCGCTGTCTGTCTGTCACCAGGCTGTATCCGTTGCCGCTATAACAACAAATACTAAAAATAAAAAAATTAAGAGGGGTCCCATACAATAAACGTGTTTTTTTTTCGTATATTTGCTGAATATTGCTAATGGTAACAGGTGGACGTTTAAAATTTTCACAGAATATGTAGTTGTATATTACCTTTCAAAATAAATAATTAAATAAAAATAAAATAATTATTAAAGGGATGATGCGATCGGACAAGTGTCTTTTTTAAATGTCGTATATTGAGTGTCTCAATACAATACAACGCATAAAACTATCATAAATTATACGAATAATAAAAATGTAACGCTCTCGTTTGTTTTTCTATAATTTCACATTCGCAAAAAATCTTATTAAAGTGAATGCTCAAGTGTACCAGCACCATAAGACGTAAACATATAACGTAGTCTGTATACAGCGGGTGTAATATTGCCAACAATAATCTTGAGTTTGAACAAGCGCTGGATTCGTGAAGCGTTGAAAGGCAGTATGGATAAATGGATTGATAAACGTGTCCGAATAGATGTAAATTACGTTCGATTTGTTCTCAACAACCTTATATAATGGGTTTTAATCGTGTAACTAATTAAAGGTATAAGTACCCCTGTTTTCCTCCGATGTTTTGACCGGTTTGTAACGGCCGTGGTCACGGAGGGACTGGCCTGCGGTCAGTCCCTCCGAGACCCTTAATGTGAATAAACTTGTATGAAGGAAACGAATACTTAATTTGTTGTGTGTATACGTTTCTTGTCTTGAGTAACATGTCGCCAGCAACAACTGAGGTTATCTAGTATAATTTAATATATAAAGCTGAAGAGTTCGTTTGTTTGATTGCTGGAACGCGCTAATTTCAGGAACTACTGATCCGATTTGAAAAAATATTTCAGTGTTAGATAGCCCATTTATCGAAAAAGGCGTGATGTTATATCACGCTATGAGCCACGGGCGCGGAGCAGTACCCTTAAATAACCCGGGTGCGGCCTCATCTAGTCTTTGAATACATAAGCGGTATTCTCTCGTTTTTCATAAATTCATTTGCACTAATATTGTTTGCCATAATCATCCCTTATCATAATATTTACTTGCACTATTATCATTTATACTAATAACGTTTGCCTTAACTACTCAACAGTGATAACTTTTATTTGCCATAAAATTACTTTCTATAACAACATATATCATAATAATTAGTTTCCATAAGTAACACATCTCATAATCGACTCTTGACATAATCAAAATTTGATATAATTATGAAAATAATACATTATATTGTTAGGTCAAAATTAATTATCGTTAACACCTCGACTCAGTGCAATCCGACTCGGATAGGTTAGGTTAGAAGACTAAGGCGGGAGCGAAGCGAAGCGGAGCTTAGTTAGTAGACGCCATATGAAGTTTAGTTTTAGGTTTAATTGTGAATAAAAAATCTGGGGTTGGGTTTCGAAACGAGTCGCCTGAATTTGAGGGTATTGGTGGTGTAGGGGGCTTAAGCTAGTTAGTTTTAATCCCCTAAAAGTAATTTTGGCTGCCGGAGTTGCGTCTAAATATTTTTAAACAATTTCCAAAAATTCTTCATTCAAATATGCAAAACGGAACGTAATTTTAGGTTTTATGTGAAAGTAACTAAATAGGTTATGTTAGGTTCTCTTTTGACCCTTAACCCAAAAATCCGTCAACCTCAACCTCAGTTTATTAAACTAGTGTGAAGAATGTGGAAGTTGGCAGTGCCATACACACCGATGTTTGGAGATAATTTTTTTTTCCAGAGGAAACCAGGTATTTCCGCCAAGTGAAATTGGTGAGTGGGAGGAGACCTCCTCCACCCGCAATCACTTAGAACCCATAAAAACGGCAACGTATTTCGAAACCTTTACCCTTTATTTATGTTATGGTGAATAAAAGTTATGGAAAATGGCATTATTGAAAACGAAAATTATAGCAAATACATTTATGGATTAAAATTATTATGTCACTTGATCAATTATGACCAATGGAATTAGTGAAAGTAATTTTATGTCATTACACGATTATGGCAACTGAAGCGTTATTTCTAATGAAATTATGGCAAATACCAGTATGGCATATGAAATTATGGCATTTTAAATTATGGCAAACATTAGTAAACCTTTAAATGCCATATCGGTTAAAGTCGATATATTTGCGGACAAGCTCTCCACATTTAAAACAACACTTCTAAGGTTATTAAGATTAATTTAAGTTTATTATTAAAATTGTCTAATTGTTCTTTTTTAATTATTTTTCTCATTGTATTTATCAATTTAGTTTTTAGTTACTTAATATTTAATTGTCTGTTTTTCTTTTATATATAGCCCAGGGGTGTACGTCGGTAGCCCAGTGGTGTACGTAACGGACTGCCGAGACGATGGTCTCGGGTTCGATCCCCAGGTACCTCGGGCACACACCTCTGACTTTTCGAAGTTATGTGTGTATTAAAAAATGTTAATTATCGCTCGCTTAATAATGTGCCCGGTAGATGGCAATAGGCTCGCCACCTATTACATTGGGACCGAAACATATCTGGCGAAGTGTGGGTGTGTAATACACCTCTGCCTACCCCTTCGGGGATAAAAGTCGTGAAGATATGTTTTTCTTTTATCATCATCATATCAGCCAAACGACGTCCACTGCTGGACATAGGCCTCCCCAAAGGTTCTCCACACAGACCGGTCTTGAGCCGCCCGCATCCAACCGCCTCCCGCAATCTTGACGAGGTCGTCGGTCCACCTTGCGGGGGGCCTACCTCTGCTGCTTTCTTTTATATCTTTACGTAAATGTTACCTTTTGGTGCTTGCTGTGACACCTTAAAATGTTGTACATTTAGTTAGTATCTTATTAATTCATTTTTTTATCATTTATTACAATGTAACAACCACTGGTTGTCCTAAATAAAAAAATCAATATGGTATGGTACAGCCCTATAATAAATTATATTGTATCCGACTGTAATAACGTGTATTCTATTCATGTAACAATTGTGTAGTTGAGTAATAACCTTACAGTAAATCTAAATATCTACCAAGGGGTTTGCGAGAATACCCTAGAAAAATAAAATGATTATGTCGATACCATTTTCAATCCAAGGACGTTTTCAAGTTTTCTTCATATTTTCAATTTTTACGCACACCCGAAATTTTTTAACCGGCACACAACGCACTATATAACGATTTCAGACTTTCAACACTTTTTTACGAGGCAATACCGACGGCGTACACATCCTTAAACAGTTCCTTCGGTTGGTGGCGTGTGCTGCAGCTTCTTGAAGTAGCTCGCAATCGCGATGACATTTTCGGTACAATTTGTACAGAATTATCAGTACCCCTGCACTCAAAAAGGTACAAATAGCAGCGAGGATGTAGATTGTGGTAGCCGCGTTCTCTCGGAGTTGGTCGACGGTCGCAGAATTTGTCCCGGCACCGGATGCCGTTTGTGCCACGATACCTTCTTCTTTTTCTACTGATTGATTGTTGCCATCTTGATCCAAGCCGATTTTCGATCGAAATTACTAATAAACATGCGCGTTGTTGCAACCACGAACGACGACAAGTTTTATAACGCATTATTATAAGCGACATAAAACGATGCACGGAGACACGAATTATCAGTACAGTTCGCACGAAATTGCTGACACTGCGAATAGTGCACCTGCATCGACTCGTTACGCGGTGGCGTAATGCAATATTGTAAGTACTGGCAAGGTCGCCATATGAGATTCTTATAAAGGAGTAAACTGAAACAAATCCATCTCAAGCAAAACCCCGTTTATTACTCAACTACACAATTGTTACATGAATAGAATACACGTTATTACAGTCGCATACAATATAATTTATTATAGGGCTGTACCATACCATAAAACTAAATAAATAAATAAAACTAACTCTAAAATAATAAGTATACATATCTACTTATATATTGTTATACTCCCTCGGTCATATTTGATTTAAGATATTTTATTGATCAGATTTGCGTCATTACTCATTATTCTAGAGCAAAGGATCCGAAAAAAATATTATTTACGATACATCTAGACTTAAATATAAAAATAAATTGGTAAAGAAAACAATTCCAGAGCGGTATTTAGTGCCCATGAATTGGAAAACAAACAATTACAAGCCACTTTTCCGCGGCTTGCAAAGAAATATAACCTTAATAAGTCATAGAAGTAACACCCAAATAACAACAGCGGTTGCTATCATTGATATCTTCTTTCTAATGACACATGCAGTATGATAGAAAGAGCTATCGATAGGTATAGCAGCACGATCTTATAGCAGTCTTGTGGTAGCCAGTCAGTAGACAAAACATAGAGTTAGGAAACCGAGTGTTGTTCGTAACAGTGATGATTTATCGATAAATATTTTTGGTCAAATGTCTAACTTTAGTATGTGTCGATATATTTAAGCCGTAGAAGTAAGCAACTAAAATATTGAAATTGTAGTTTTTGCTGTCGACGCCTGACAGTGCTTTGCAAAGACTTGCCAGACAAAAAGTATCCATAAACTAATGAGCGATGCGTTGCGAAGCGATGCTAAGAAACTGTCACTTAGATCATGTATTGTTCGAATTTTATTATACCAGATTGGCTAATGCGGCAGGCTTTGGCAATTTGTTTGCTTCGCATCATGTCACGTTGCTTGCTATCGCTTACGTTGGAAAATGCTCGATTTTTTTAGAGTTGTAGGTAATCCGATTTGTGATACGCCAGCACAAATGATTCGCCACGCCGAAGCTTGAGGGTTCGATTCCCGCTCAAGTCAAACATTTGTGTGCATGAATATGGATGTTTGTTTTGGTCTGGGTGGTACTATGTATAATATATAATATATTTACAAAAAGTATAGACCTATGTATGTTTATCGATTGTCTAGTACCCGTAGTACAAGATATGCTTAGTTTGGGACCAGATGGTGTTGTGTGAATATGGAAGCATATTATATTATATGGTAGAATATTATATAGCAGACTACAAGTCAAGACGTCTGACAGTCAGGATGGCACTAATATGATAGATAACATACCTAGAAGTAGGTAGATTAAAAGACTAGAATTAAAATCGTTGCAATTATTATATTTTATTAATACCTATCTTCAAACTAAAATTACACTCTTTTTGTATTTATTTAGTTACATAATATACCTTCATTAGAAACAAGATAACTATTAAGACAGTAAATATAAACATTACAGTAAATTTTTGTATCATCTCCTTTGCTGCGTGATGAATGCGATTTAATGATGGAGGCCATAGCGATTCAAAGCCGGATAAGTGAAACTGTAATTTCCATAAGTAATTTGAATATCTGCACAACGCCACAATCAATGTATCAGTATTCTAAATATTTAAAGTGGAACCAAATTATCAGACGCCACTGGTGCATGCTTTTATAGTCTGTAACTGCAGCAAAGCTGTGCCTTTGCCATTTGACTTGGTGGATGGGCTGGGGTGGAGCTGGTGAAGGTTGGCTGTGCCTGGAGCCTGAAAGAAATGTAAATATTGAGAAAAAATATCGTGTCCAAGTGTTAATAATAGGCGACAAAATTCTGCCGTTATAAAAATAAATATCTAGATCTAGGTAACAAAACTGTAATACATACCTGCTTCCATTGAGTGATAAGTTCTCGTATCAATACAATAATTATGTCTTTATGTTTATCCGCCGTAGTCACATTATTAAGATATTCGTACCTACACATGGCCTCAACTGTTTATTGTAAAATGTATACTCTGGTCGTGCGACGGCCGTTCTCGGGCAGCGCGGTGGCTGAGTGATGCCGAACGTGTCGCTCGTAATTGCATAATCGGATGAGTGAGATGCTATTGTGGGCGCAAGCAGGATGCAATTATGCGCGACAAACTGCCTTAAAACCGGTTCGCCAAGATATTACGCCAAACGATCAGGATAGGTATTTAAAGATCTTATATATATATTTTTTTTTTTTCTCCTTATTGTTAGGTAGAATTTTTACCAATGAATGTAATTCCATATTTTAAGTTTATGAATGTTTGCATGTTTTTGTGTATGTATAAGTATGAGTAGGTATTTGTATAGACGATTATGTACATGGACTTGATTTCTGTGATCGTCACTTGGGGTTGCCAACTAATATCAGGATTGGTTTGAGGCTTATACCTCAACCAACATAAGCCTGAATGGTAACCTCATTTTTATAATATACCTCTTGGATAAGAACTGTGTCACAAATTGTAAATTGTCATACTGATGTGTGTATATTGTAAAAATAAATGCTTTTTCATTTCATTTTTTCATTTTTCAAAGCGTAGTATTCGATCATAATCCTGTACGCGTAGTCAACATACCTAGATTACGCGTACACTGGAATGCTTGGTCCTTACAAGGCTTTAGGTTAATAGGCGCTACTTTTAAGGTAGGTATCTAAGTAAATTATGTAATTAAACTGCGCTTACTATCAAACACGTGATAGCAAATTAGACCGCTGCTGGTCGTCTTTGTTTATTGCCAACTTAGCAACATAATTATTGTACACCAAATACCAAATACTAAATTGATGTCACCATGACGTTTGATATTGTGAATTGAACCAAAATCATTTATTTTCCTAACTAAATACATACATACATACATAGACTCACGCCTGTTTCCCCGAAGGGGTAGGCAGAGGCATATTAAACGCCCGCTTTTCGCCAGTAAATAAATAAATCTGTTACTCGAAAATATGTTTCGTATTTTTATCAGAAACATATCAAGAAGTGCAGTGCAGTACAAGATAATAAGACCACCTATTCCAGTGTTTGGTGTTGAAGGTCGATACGTCCAAGCTTTGTATAGTGCAGCATCACAAAAAAATGAACTTGATGCCGCAGCGGCATGCCTCAAGGATATTCTAAAGACACTTGATTGACCGAACATAAAGGATTTCATAGCGACAAGTATGATATCGCGAGCGAACAAATCTAAATTGCTGAAAGACATTGCACAGTCTACAGGGCAACCATCAACAATAATCAATTTCTTAGGTCTAAAAAAGAAAAGCTTGAAAAAGATTATAATTATATATCTCAAGGTAATGGCAGCACACAGGCATGAAGCTGAATGTGAAGTGATAACTGCAGCACCACTTGAAGCCAGTGAAAGAGAAGCACTTCTAGCAGTAATGCAGAAATTGGTCGACAAGGGACAGAAAATACAACTTACAGAAAGAGTGGATGACGATATCATAGGTGGTATGATTGTACTTATTGAAGACAAACATATAGATTTGTGTATTTATAGGAAAATGTTAATGTATACGGATTTAATAACCAAATCTGTTTAATGAATCATAAACGATTTGGAGTATAAAGTTTTACGTTTTATTTCCATGAAACAACTTTTCCTTCTTATGCAACAAAATATTGTAAAGAGAGTTACGTATAATTTGTTCAACTAAAATTGTGACAAAGGTGAAGTTAAAAATAATCAGGTTGCGTAGTAGTTACCTTCAGCGAAGAATGAAGAACTTCATGCACGCCTTTTCCAGTTTATCGCAGCCGTACCTGTAAAAGAAAAACAAAAACTTAAAAACATTGGCATCTCAGATTTAGTATCGTTACAATCGTTAAAGTATTTATTTCTTGTCCACTTATAAATATTCTTACATAGTAGCAATTTTAATGCCTTAATGAGCATTAATATTTTTTTGTCACTTTGATTGAATCTTGTGTCGCTAAAGACTACGAATCAACGGATACAACCTTAGGCCCTTCGTCCACAAGGCGACGCAAGTGCCGCTACATAACGATTTAAGTCACGAATGACTATCACAATACAGATTCATACAGGTTAGTACACAGCAGGAAGCCATAGCCTAGTGGAGATACTACCAATGGACTGCCATACAGAGGGTATCGGATTCGAATTCACGACGCGCACCACAAACTTTTCAAAGTTAAGTGTGTATTAAATTGGTAATTATCGCTTGCCCCGTATCTTGGAGAGCACGTTAAACCGTCGATCCTGGCTGTCATGAAGATGTTTGGCACTCATTACGGAGAGTCAGTACCCTCAAATAAACTGATACTGCTCTTAACCATTGAATATCGCTATCCCTTTGGATCGCGGAGGTCTGACGGCAGTCGCTCTGTGGAAAAATTGATATTCAGTCATATCTGGTTAGACTAGTAAACGGACCCCGGGCTCCAAGATGTGTATGTCTTGAGATGAAACTGGGATAAGGCAAGGACAATGATGATGAAGAATAGTGTGATAAGAGAGTGGTGTGGGGTAAAAGAACGTGTAGTGACATTTGACAAGCATCGAAAAAGGCATGTTAAGATGGTTTGGGCACATGGAGAGGATGGATGACGAAAGACTGACAAAGAAGGTATATAAGGCAAATGTGAATGGGACAGGACGAAGGAGAAGACCTAGGCGGACGTTCTTTGACCAGATTGGATACATTCTAAAAAAAGGACAGGTCAAAAGTACCCTAAACAGAAGAGCATTCATGAGAAACTTGATGGAAGTGAATGAAGCAAGAGGGGTATCTCAGGATCCTTGCAAATGGCGTTCCGTAGTCTCTGCCTACCCCTCTGGGAAACAAGCGTGAGTCTATGTATGTATGTTTGATGATGATGACAGGTTAGTACACAGGCACGCATCGTTGGAGATCAAAATCGTCAGGTTTCGACGACTTGTATCGTCTTGTGGATGAAGGGGCTTAGTGTGAAACGATGAGGCGACCGTTTAAATTACTACGTCATACGTTCATTGTTTCATACTAGCCTTTTCATAACGATATTTATTTTTATCTCCTTCTTTCGAAATAATCAGCCCACGCGTACATCGAACTTATGAGCTTAACCTTTGTCATGTAATTCGATATATTTTTCAACAACATTGCGACTAGCCCACGTAGGTACACTGGTACAATATTGCGAGGTACAATTATCACATTATATATCATAACTAGAGGACGCCAGCAGCTACGCCTGTTTCGGGTAATCCATTCTTAGTGCAGCCCTACGGTCCCCAAGAAACATACATGCCAAATTTCAGCTTCCTGCGCCCAATACTTTCGGCTGTAGCGTGTCTGTCAGTCAGTCAGTAACGCAAGGATTTTATATATTAAGATAATGTATAATATTTATATTGATTATCAATTGTCTAGTACCCATAGTACCAGCTCTGTTTATTTTGGATGAGATTTTTACATTATATTTTTACATTATCGAGATATCAGCATTAAAAGCATCAAGGCTCAATTTTAAAAGCAATCAAGTTGGCGCCCATGCTGCCATGGTACTAAATAATTGATATAAAAAATCAATGATTGTTATGAAAATGTCTCTTTATTCATCTTTATAATTAACCCTGTAATAATTAGATTTCAGCATAACAGTTTCAGTGATTTATTCCTGGTAACTCTATTCTGTGCTATATACAGAATTTGAGACCTTTGGTCATATCAGTTCACCGTACTACTGCGCCCATTTTCCTATTAGTTCTGAGTAAAACTGTAATTCTGTGCACAAAATTATTGTAATTGATAAATTATTCTATTGTTTTGCCTGTTAGTTGTTGGTTTCAGTTGTCGGCTTTGGAGTCGTTTCGTTTTTCTATTGGTCACTAAACAAGTGGAGCCAGATTAAATTTAAAATCTATTTCACTATAATGAGACCTGACTTTAGCTGATGTGTAGCTACAACACAAAAACCAATCCTATAGAATACTAGATTATCCTACAAGCACTACCTATCTTAACATGATGTGATGCTGTTTATTCCATCAAATATACGTGTCAGCATTAGATCATTGGCTAAGTTGCTAGAGATAAAGGAATAAACGGGTTTGTTAGGAGCAGAGCTACGTAACTTGTTTGTGTTCTCGTGTTTTACTGCAGTTCGTTAAATCTTTATGGCAGCAAGGTCTTTTCTTCAGATTAGTCTTTTTGTGGCTTTGACTGCTTTATTATTTTTTATATATTTATATACGATATTATATATAAAATTTTATTTGTTTAAATAAATAAGGGATAGACTATCTACATGTTTTTTTTATTTAATGTTCGTTTTAAATCAGGTATGCAAAATTTTATTGTTGCAATTCTCATATGATGGTCTCTTAACCAAAAGGTGTTCTAATACTAAAGGAAGACAAAAAAAAGTATTTGTCGATAGTTTTCACAGAATGTATAGGTATTGGTAGATTTTTTTTATAATGATTGTATATACCGACTTGCTTATGGCATTAATAGGAATCTTTTATTTTGATAATACAGCCTGACATATTTGTTTATTTTTATTGTTAATATTGGCGAAGTTATCATAACCTATAAGTATTTCTTTGAAATGGAAATCAGAATACTATATACTTTATCTTTGTGATTAAATCTTGAGTTTTCGACAGTATTGCCGAGAAAAGTGTTATTAAGATTTCTCAAATATTTATAAATCGTTAGCATTCGGTCTCTAATATAATATTACGGAGCATCTGGTCTAATATTAGAAGGGTATAATTATTACAGCACATCTAATTCTGGTGGTGGGTGTAGAAATACACCTCTGCCTACCCCATCGGGGATAAAAGGCGTGACGATATGTATGTATGTATGTATCTAATTCTGTACAGAAAATATTAAGAATTACATTATTGCTATTTTTGTCTAATGGCATTTAATTACAGAATTTATATTAGGGTGAAGAATCGCCATTATACTAATCTTATACTAATATATAAAGCTGAAGGGTTTGTTTGTTTGGTTGAACGCGCTAATTTCAGGAACTACTGGTCCAATTTGAAAAAAAAATTTTAGTGTTAGATAGCCCATTTATCGAGGAAGGAAGCTATAGGCTAAATAACATCACGCTATGAGTGACGGGAACAGAGCAGTAGCCTTAAGCAACGCGGGTGTATCCGCGGGCATCCTCTAGTAGTATATAAACGGCAACACGTTAAGCTGGGCACTTTGAATTTTTATAACGTTCTAATGGCGTAAGAAAAAAGTATTAAAATCGTATTGCAGCTGTTTGGCTTGACTCGTCGCTGTGTATACCATTAAAGTAAAGATTTTTTTTTAGGTCCCACGTAATAGGGGGCGAGCCTATTGCCGTACCGGGCTCATTACCAGACTCCGTGTTGCTACTGAGAATTTCCTAACGGAAATCCCAAGAGCACTTGTAAAGTAAAGATTATCACAGGTTTAAATATTGTTGTACCGTTGTATTTATTTTGACTTTTCAGTCTACTTGAGACTTGAGGTTTATGATTGAACTAAATCATCTTCTTAACACCATACCTACCATTTTCATCTACTCTAGTCTTGACTCGAAGAAAACGGCCCACACATAGGTGGGCCGTTTTCTCGGCAAATCAGATTTGTCAGTATATTTATTAGCTTTTCTATCGTAATCCAAATGGACAGTTATCATATAGCTTAAAATAGTGTCATTATGATTAAAGTACTAACTCCCGTCCTACAGGTGTACAAAAAAGGTCTTCATGACAGCTGGGACCAACGTGGTAAGGGCTCGACGTACTTCTCAAAACATGGAATAACCAATATTAAACAATTTAAGTACACAAATCCGAATGTCAATGGTGCACGTCGTAGGTACAAACCCAAGGGCCTCTACAGCTTTGCTCCGTTTTTTTTTTTATTTATTTTTTACGTCTTGGTCTCAAATAGCTAAATTCTCAACCTGCATGCTAGACTACGGTGTCCTTAGGGAGCCGCTGCTCTTAAGTATTCAATTGACCTAGATATCTTAGCCTAAACCTCATAAAACTGTGTGACAGTCCATCAAGAATATCTCTGTACCAACATTTTGTGTCTAGGGTTTAGTTTTACCACAAAATTGTTGTGCGTAGATACTAAATAACTCTGTTGACAAAATAATTTATTTATTCGTTAGAGGCTGTTTACGAATTTGACTTTGTTATAATAATATAATGTTTGTTTGTTAAGTGAGTATAAAAATTTTGTTGAAATTTATCTTTTGAATCAAGAATGAACTTTGTAGTCTTGTAAGTAACATTTTTTAATAGATCCAGATACAAAGATTTTATATTGGAATATTTTTTATTAGAATCAGAGTCAGCAAATAAAAATATGAAAAGGGTTTTTTTATTAAACGCTTATACATCAAACATAACATTATGAAAAACTTTTTGCAAAACCTTTGTGACCAATTATAAGCTGCGATTACCTTGCGGTTATCTACAGGCTGTAAAAAGACCCTTAACGTAAACTGAAATCCCATGTTGTACCAATCACTACGAACATTTTTTACTTCGACACCATACCTGGGAAATAACTGGTTCAGGAGATATTGAGGCTTAAAGTTAGTTTGGAATTTTTCTAATTAGGTACAAAATTGATACATTTACCCCGCCAATATGGTCTTTAGATGACCCCATGGATAAGTAGGTATTTCGAACATTGCACGCGCGTTTTAATGGCGGTTTATAAAATGTGAAAATTAAAAAAAAAATGTTTCCCAGGTATTATTTTTGGTGAATATGACTTGGCATGATGTCCACAACGAGTAGACTTCGGCTTGGTGATGGGTCTTGTGACACCCTGTATAATAACCGTAGTATTTCGATACGCTGTTTAAGAAAAAGAAAAGTTTATTATATTGGCTTCGTGGTCGCTATTTTATATTAAGCAAATTATTTGCTGTTATTTTGTCAGCATAGCATTAGTTCTAGACTATAAACAAGAAAAATAGATAATTGTAAAAATAGTATATAAATGTATTAGTAGTAATAAAGAACTATGGGCAAAGATGTATGGGCTCCGTCCCCTTATACCAACAGACATGGAACTGATGCCAATGTGTACCTTAAGTATCCACTACGTGATTAAAATCTTTCTTTTAATTTAAATCCGTGGGATATATAAATAAAAAACAATTGATTATCATTAATTAACCTATATTTTCATTTTACACTTTAAAGTTATTTTGACATAATGGTTATATTACAGTACAAAACATGATTTCATAGGAAAATAACGAATATAAATGAATCATCGTCGCCCTAGCTTTATCCCGGTTGCATCCAAGACTTACACGCCTTAGAGCCCGAGGTCCGCTTACTGGTCTAACCATAATAACAGAATATCAACTTTTCCACAGAGCGACTGCCGTCTGACCTCCGCAGCCCATAGGGATAGCGATATTCCATGGTTAAGACCAGTATTAGTTTATTTGAGGATACTGACTCCACGTAACTTTATGACAGCCGGGACCGACGGTTTAACGTGCTCTCCAAGGCACGGGGCAAGCGATAACAATTTAAGACGCACTTAACTTCGAAAAGTCATTGGTGCGCACCAATGGATTCGAACCCGATTCCCTCTGCATGGCAATCCGTTGGTATCTCCTCTATATCGCTGGCCTTATATTATTATAATAATCACTACATAGTATAAAACAAAGTCTGTCTTCTGTTTGTCTGTTCCTATGTATGCTTAAATCTTAAAAACAACGCAACGGATTTTAATGCGGTTTTTTAATAGATAGAATGATTCAAGAGGATGAAGGTTTATATGTATAATTGACGCGGGCGAGGCCGCTGGCGCCGTCTAGTATGATATAAATGAATGAATCATTTAAATTAATTTTCTTCTAATTATTCATTCTTATAATGCTCATAGTAGGCAAATAACAATAGTCAGTGTTAATATTACTGGTCTATGTTCACTGTGCACTAATGAATACATAAATGTGTAGGTGTTTTACAAATAATCGTCTAAAATACGTACTTATACGAATATTTGTTTAACCGTTAATTACTATGACAACCCCATGCTTTTGGGCAACGTCCCCATAGTAAAAAAATATCATCTTGCCAAGATGTATCAATTGAGCTACATTTCATTTTTGTTGATGGGTGGGGACGATTTCGCCCATCGTCCTTTAAATTTATTACTATTCTTTGTCACTTTATTCTTATGTGATATAAAAAGAACTGACACATTATATGTGTATCACATGAGATTATCTACGTAAGACAAGACAAGCTATAAGAAATATGAACATTGAGAAATCTTCCGATACTTAACGTCTTGTAGGACATAAATCATATTAAATCGTGAATGTAGTAAGTGATAAAAGATATTCGTGCCATATTTTTGGTAACATGTTCCAGTTTTATGTACAAGACATTTTTTTGTTATAGACTACACTTAAGATTTTTACGATAACTGCCTAGTTTGACTGACAAATTGGGTAATTTATCAGCTTGCGTGTCGTGGCTTTGATTTCGCGTATAAGTCTAAGGTTTTCTTGTCAGTAACACAAAAAAAATTCGGGCAAGTGCGAGTCTGACTCGCGCACCGAGGGTTCCGTACGCATTTTACCTTATTTGAGGTTGAATTACGCTAGTCCTCTAAATCTGTATGAGCGCCCATACAACTTAGAGGACTATCTTAAATGGAGTCTACTATGTATGTATGGGGACACCCTTAAATTTTCCACTTTTTTTATTTTTTGTAATTTTTCCTTTATTTGTGCTGTAAGACCCTGCTTTTGGCTAAATTTTGTGATTCTAGTTCAACGGGAACTACCATATAGGTTTTCGACCCAAAACCTATAGGGTACTTACGGTTGACCTAGAATTGTCAATTTTGGTCAAAACCAAGGTCTTACAGCACAAGTAAAGGAAAAATTCCGAAAATTAAAAAAAGTTGAAAGTTAAGGATAATTTTGGTACTTACAAGTTTTCGCAAAAATCTAATTTTGACCATATCTTTTTATTGGGTTGACCCAGGACCCTGATTTTCATACACCTAATAGCAACTATAGACCTCAATATCTGGTATAAATTTCAATTTGCTAGGTCCACCCGTTCCTGAGAAAATCGGTGGTGACACACGGACAGACAGACAGACAGACAGTCAGACAGACGGACAAGAAAGTGATCTTATAAGGGTTCCTTTTTTTACGTTGAGGTACGGAACCCTAAAAATATTGTCATGAAACGATACCTTGTACCTTCATTAATTTATTTTTTACCAGTAAATTATATAATCTGTATTTATAAAATTCTTGCGTTACTGACTGACAAGTCACAGCCAAAATTATTCAACACAATGAGCTGAAACTTGGCATGTATGTTCCTTGGAGACTGTAGGTATGCACTAAGATAGACTTTTCCAAAATTAATACGGGATCTGACAGAAACATCCTCCTTAGCGTTATCCCAGTTTCAATCTGAGGTCCGTTTACTAGTCTAACCGGATTTGGCTCCATATTGGCTTTTCCATAGAGCGACTGCCTGTCTGACCTCCGCAATCCGAAGGGATAGCGATATTCCATGGTTTAGATGAGTGTCCGTTTGTTTAGAAGGTACTGACGCCCTGCAACGACTGTCAAAGATCTTCATGACAACCGGGACCGACGGCAACCGATAATTAACAACTCAATACGCACATAACTCCGAAAAGTCATAGGTGCGCGCCGTGGATTCGAACCCGATATCCTCTGCATGGCAGTCTGTTGGTGTCTCCACTAGGCTCTCACTGCCCCCCGGGACCGGAAAGAAACGTTTAAATTAAATAATAATGCCCGGGCGAATGCCCCTAGAGGATGTCCGCAGCATCCTCTAGTACCAAATACAAACTGACAGCTGACTATATGGATGGTGTAGTGGTGAATAGTGCGAAGTGTTTGAAGTTACGATTTCACATGGGACACTTATTTGGCGATCCCCAAACATTTGTTCCCGGTAAGGTGTTATTGACCGTTATTTAAATTTGTGTAAAGTAGGCAGTGATACAGATTTTATTTTTAGATCGCAAGTTATATATATATTTTTTAATATTTCTTTTTAAATAAGAAACGACTTCGGTACTAACAAAATATACATCTTAAAGTTCTAAATCGAATATATATCCAAAATTGTGATGGGTTTGAGCAGTTATTCTTTCCCCATAACAATTTGTAACCACGGCCACAGTCGTTATTACGAGGAAAACTGGAATACAAAATATAATCGGGACAAAACGTAATTGGAGTTTTTATATCTGAAATATTCATTTTCTTGACGGTGGGATAGCTAAAGGCTATTACGTAAGTGACCGATGACTTCTCTGTAAGTCTACTAATGTGCAAAAATAAAGATTGATCTGTAAGGTCTACGACCTCTGACTGACCAATATTTAAAAAAAAATTGACTTCAGACCGAACTTTTGGCCACGGCCGCCAGTATCAATAGAAATAAGTTAACTGCGTTAGAAATATTTTATTGCAGCTGTGTGCACTCTCTATAAAATGGAGGGAATAGTTCTTTGATATTAAACTACGGATTCTATCGCGATGTATTTGGTTTTACAGATATTTTCCAGCTAAGGCAATATATCACTGTAATAGAAACTACATTATTTATTACAATCCAACGTTTTGATTAATTTACAGGAACGGTGGTCACGGAAAAACGAGTAAGAAATTATTCCCTTGGGTTTTCTTGGCATTAGTATTCTACCACAACCGTATATAGATTGCTCCCAGGACGGCTTGCTTTGCAAATCTTATGAGATGTATCACCACCAAAATTTCCACGAGTATTCGTCCTTCTGAATTTATAGGAGACCGGGGGTCTCCTATGAATTCAGAAGTGTCCATTACTTCGCAAATGTCAAAAGCATAACAACAGCTAAGAAACTCGTATATAATTATACCGTTCCTTCTTCAGTATTTCATTTAACGGCCAAGAATATTTCCTTTTCAACTACAGCTGAATGTTTTCTAACCCATTGTTGAATTCGCAGAACAATTGCTGATGAAAATACTTGTCCGCCGTTAAAATAATGATCTCTGTTGATTGGCACTTAAAGTTGAATGGGGCTAGAATGGTAGTTCACTGTGCTTTGATAATTACTCAGAGAGGTTTGACTTAAGGTTATATTTCTTTGTAATTACTATTAGTGACATGGTTAGGATGTAGATATTTATATCGTGTAGGTTATGGTTATCGGTATGTATAGATCATAATAATAAGTGTAAGTAATAGTAAATAGCGTTTCGTAGTCTCTGCCTACCCCTTCGGGAAACAGGCGTGAGTCTATGTATGTATGTATGTATGTATGTATTAATATGAGCCCCGTACATGAACAGGCTCGTTGTGCACAGCCGCCTTCTCATAGTGAGAAGAGCACCACGTCGCTAAAGGCTGGTTAGCAGATTGCACAAGTCTTCAAGAACATTATGGAAAACTTTCAGAAATGCAGGTCATGATCACGATATTTTCCTTCACCATTTAGCAAGCGATAATTATTTATTTAATACGCCCATAACCTTGCAAACTGGTGCGCGTCGTAGGTTTGTACAGGAGACTCGCTGTATATTATCTGTTAGCATCACCTCTAGGATATTGCTGCTTATTAAATATTTAGATAAGATTAAATAGTGACGAATTGTGTGACCTTTATAAGCTACATTCGAAAACTCCACGGCTACTTAGAATTGCCTACGAATTTAAAGTTATCACTTTGCGTGAAGATCGATAGTCAATTAATGATGGGAAACTAATGGGATAGTCTGCCAAACTCGTAAAGTTTGTTTGAATAAGGGATCTGTTTCGGCATGAATAAACACACATTATTACTATTATATCAATAAAGGACGTCATAGTACAACATGTAATGACGTGAAAACCATAAATCTATTGGAGGAAAGAACACACTACGATTCGAATTTTACAATGACTTTGAGTTTTACAGTGATTTATTTAGTCACTGTAGAAATAAAGTTTTTTTTTCGAATAAGACAACTCCCGCATTAGGACTAAATTCTGTGTCGTGGGGGACTTTACAAACATACAACTAACGGACACAATGAACACCCAGACTCGAAACAACAATTTGTGAATTACGGGATCCTGCCTTTTCGCCGAATATTTTTTGGCCGATTATCACTTGCCAACCAACGTTGCGCCTATTTTTCACTTTGACACGCCAATTTGGTAGAATGATCATCTCATTGAATCTTCTAACAGATCGGAGTATAGGCGAGCACAAGATTTAATCAAACCATGCTAATAAACTGGGATATGTACATTCAAACACGACTGTTTTACATCCAGTGTTTTTGGTGATCAAACAAGCTTTAGGCATATCCTACTCTTGATGTATACTAATAGACATCAAGAGTAGAATATGCCGTAGATTTATATATAGTACCTTTCTATGACGAAAGTTATAGAATAAATGATTTCAATTGATTAATTTCGATAAAAAAGTACCCCTACGCCCAACCATAGGCACTGTGAGGACTATTACAGAACTAAAATGAAAGCATTGAAATCTAACGACCTGTTTCTTTGTTAAATTGTCTGCCTGATCGCCTGCCTGTCTTATCTTTAGAATGGATGCACAGATTTTAATGAGCGATAGAGAACTTTGTAGGACAACATATAAAAGTATTTGATACGGTAGGCGACTTCTAGTCGTGATATAACGAGAATAACGCTTGAAACCCCCGGGCACTGCTAGTCAACAATATATTAAATGCGACGCAGCCTGTAAAATTATATAATCAAACGTGAATTATCCGTTGCAGCCAGAAAACTAGAGCAGAGATCATATCACTTTTACATACAATTCTAGTTCTTCGAAACTGCACGCGATGGGTGAGTTATGCAACTATGGAGAATCGCTCGCCAATCGGGAAATATTCCGAAAATTACACCGACCTCAGAATATACCGCATAAAATGGTAGGGCTGTTTGGTTTGTGGGTGTAAAGGTTAACTCTTTTAAGTTTACTATCATTTCCGAGAGCTAGCAAAACATTGTTGGAAGCAAAACCCAATAAATATAAATTAGATTTTGAAAAGATGTGATCTTGTTTGTTCTGGTTCTCTCTTGTTTCGTTAAACGTATAAAGTCGAATATAATATTTTCCTATGAAGTAAAGAGCTTTCCTCTACACGACTTCGCATGCAGCGGGACTATTTTTGGAACAACACACAGATCCATAAGCTATATTACTGAAAGTTTCATCACAGGCCTAATTCTCCTAATTATATTTGTTCAAAATGCAAATTCGATCTAAAGTCAGTGTCATACTCATGACAGAAATGGTAATTTCCTAAATTAACTAATATTTGAATGTTATTAAAATGTTTTCGTGACTAGATCGTAAATTGAAAAGTGTGTCAACGTCGACCAATAGAAGTCGAATGAGACGATAATGACATTTAATTAGCAGATTACCGATTCTGAGTCAAGTCAAAATCTAATCTCATTTCGTCTCAGAATCCGTGCAATAGTTTTTCTGTGAAAGAGTAACAAATATCCATTCAACCCTCCTCACAAGCTTTCGCGTTTATCACAGAAGTAATATATGTTATGTATTGTCTATATAGTATACGAACAGACCATAAACAGACAGGCAGATATGAACTGGAACTCGACATGTATGTAACTAACTATGTAATCGAATCTAAAGTACCTAATTTAACCATCTTCCAAGGGTTGTAGCGTAATGAAAATTGGCAGCTGTATGTAGTTCTGATGACAATACAATAATATGGTACTGTCGAACTGATCTGATGATGGAGCCGGAAGATATGAACTGGAACTTCATGATGAAATCGTATAATAGCTGCTTTGGATTTCTAAGAAAAGTCTTGTAATGAACTTTGACCACGATTAGGTTTCAAGGTCTGACGATGAAGCCGGAAGATAGGCACTGGCATTCCATGATGGAATATCGTATCATAGTCGTGTTTGCACTTGTGAGAAAGGCCACTTAATGGACTTTGAACACGATCAGGTTTCAAGGTTATAACAAACCAAATATATTGTAGACCACGCAGTAGTGTACTTAGGGTCCCGTACTTCAGAGTAGAGTAAAATCACTAAGTGATCTCCAGAGTGAAGAGCTAGATTATTCTAAGCTGACAGACAAAACACCATGCAATACAGACGCACTGGCGGAGATGGAGAGGATGCGGGCCCATTCGCCTACTTAAAATAATGTATAAAAGATAAAAATATTTCCTTATCAAAGACCAAAAAGCATAAAATAAATTAAAGGTTTAAAAAACACTAGAAAACACGCTTTTATAAATGCACGTAAAACAAAAAATGAATTATGGATCGTTCAAGTTGTCTCTATTTTTGAGCTGTAGTGTAAACTATGTGCTATCATGACATGAGGGACCGACAGCTTAACGCGCTCTCCGAGGCACGGAACAAGCGATAATGAACAACTCAATACGCACATAACTCTGAAAAGTCAATGCGCCGTGCGCGCCGTGGATTATTACCCGATACCCTCTGCATGGCAGTCTGTTGGTATCTCCACTAGCCTATCGCTGTTAAGCTTATGTACGAGTATATCAATATAAACATTACAGCCAGCCATTGAGCGTGATACCAATCAAACTATGCGATCACTTAGTATATGTACCTACGTAGAATGAAGCGACGCAATCAAGGTGTCAAAAGTGTCAGAGTTGTACAGAAGCTGTCTAAGTAAAAAATAAGTGAATAATAAAATAAAACCAGTTTTGTGTTCTTGTAACTATTTATTTAGATAGATAGGAGTTTTGTGTATGTGCATAAGTGTTATTTACAGGAAATATTCTATAAACATTGATAAAACTTAATCTATAAACTAGTGCGTACCTGTTGTTTTTAAATAAAAGCAGTCAGTTTGAAATTTCAAGTCTGGCGGTTCTCACCTAGTGTTGCCAACACATTCTTCGAATTTAGCCGAATTATTTTATTCCTGAGATGGGTAAGTGCATAGCGTGCGGAAAGTTTATATCAGCAAAAGGAGTCTCAACCACATGCTGTAGATGCTCAAACAAGTACCACCTTACATGTGCGGGGTTATCGGAGACGACTAAGGTGAGCAGTGACTGGCGCTGTCAGGGGTGCAAGGACAGAACGTGCAAGGGCGGTGTTCGGCCCACTCCTATGAAAGGAATCAGCAGCGACGACAGCGAGGGTACCCCTGCAAGCGTAGATGACCATTACGAATCTGCAGGAGATACCGCAAGACAGGAAAACAGACACCGAAATAAGCAAGAACAGGGTGCGACTTTGAGTGTGACATCCGATCTGGCAAGGGAAGTAAGCCTTCTTAGAGAGGAGCTCCGAGCAATGCGAGCAGATTTAAAAACTGAGCTGCGTGAGATTCGGTTGGAGGTTGCTGATATCCGACAGTCCGTGGCGTCGCAAAAAAAAAAAGTTGAAAGCCTTGAAACTCGACTGCTAAGGTTGGAGGAACAAAGGACTGTCGACGACTCCAACACGGTGGTCGACAAACTTGAGGGTACAGTGGAACAACTCCGGCTGGAACTCAATGATAGAGAGCAAGACCTACTGCTCTCAGACATTGAGATCTCAAATCTCCCCGAAGAAGCTGGCGAAAATGTGGCGCACACGGTCGGGCTCGTAGCGAAAAAGCTAGGTGTGGAGCTCGATGCACGTGACATTGTTTTCGCCGAACGGGTGGGCCCAAAAGTAGATGCAGTGGGGCCGGCAGCGCAAGGACGTGAAGGGGGAGTGACAGAGGTGCGGCGTGGACGCCGGATTGTGGTGCGCCTGGCGCGTCGCGTCGCGCGGGACGAACTACTACGTGCGGCGCGGGTGAGGCGTGGCGCTACTTCGGCGGATCTCGGTTTCGCTGCTCCTCCTCGGCGGTTTTATATTAATGAGCGCCTTACTAGACCGAATAGGCAATTGTTATACCGAGCCAGGCAGATTGCAGCGAAGATCGGATGGAAATTTGCATGGACTAGGCGAGGTCGAGTTTTAATCAGGCAAGGAGACGGTACAAAAATACACGCTGTACGTACCGAGAGGGACTTGGAACGTGTTTTTGGTCCTGAAGCTTTGGTGGACAATAAATCGTAGGAAATGGCTTTTCAATGTTCATATAATTAAGATGCTATTTTTTTGGTGTTGTTCTTTGAATAGGATACAAATTAAACGATCTTTGAACCACATGCCAACCTGGAATAATGTGGCAACACTGACTGTAAAAATCAACAAATGTCACCCGCATGTTGACAGCCATAAAGTAGTCTCTAATTACTCGATCGGCTTTATCGTAAATGAAAAATGTAATGAAAAACTAGATTATATGAGAATCGTCTATAACACGTCGTTAACTAAATACGTACTTAATAGGTATGCTCATGATGTAGGAAGGGTGAGGTTGACATGCAAGGTGAAATGTATGGGAGGTTTTGTAGGGAGTACGGTAAAGGTATTGTATGTTGATTTGCATAATAGAGAAGTCGAATACTTAATATCAACAAACTTGTACCTGATAGAAAGCTCGAATCTGTTTCGGTTACAAAGTGAGAAAGCATATGGCTGTGACACGTTAATTTTTGCCATACAGTTCTGCCTTTCGACTACTATATATTATTTATTTGAATCAAATCACAATGATAAATAAAAAATGTCTTAAGTTTGGTTTATTTAATGCGGGATCATTAGGGACTAAGCACGATGAATTTCTTGTAGCTATGGACACTCACTCTGTGGACATAAGGGCCATTAATGAGACCTGGTTAAGAAAAGGTGAGGAAGGAAAAGCCCCAGTCATTCCGGGATACAGACTCAGGCATATGCCCAGATCCATATGTGTTCGTGGGGGCAGAGGAGGTGGAGTAGGGTTCTATATAAAATCAGGTATAAATGTTAGGACTCAGTCACACCCCGTACACCATGAAGTGGAGGAGTTTTGGCTATCTTTAACAATCATGAGTAAAAAAATTTTGATTGGAACTGCTTATAGGCCACCCTGGCTGTCTGTTGATACTTTTTTTGAGGGTTTGACCGATAGCATCTCTGCGTTGGCTCCTTATGATTATATTCTGCTTTTGGGAGACTGGAATATCAATGTGCTGGATGTAAACCACATTAACTCAAAAAAATTACAACAGTTCCTCAACTACACAAGTATGCATCAAAAAGTAGTTACGCCAACCCATTTTTCTGAGCAAAATAGCACCCTTATAGACCTAATATGCACTGACCTGAAAGTACAGAATGTCCTGGTTGATCATATACCTGAGCTTGGCCAGCACTCCATTGTGACATGTGATACAGAGGTAAAAAAACAAAAAATGAAGCCAAGATGGGTTACATATAGACCATATAAGGATATCCTGCTTGATTTTTTTAATGCAGACTTGCAAAATATCTCTTGGCAGTCTATAGGCTCCCAGGAGGATGTCAATGGCATGGTAGAAATGCTAACAACATGTGTTTTACAACTGTTTGATATTCATGCACCCTTGAAGCAAAAACAGTTCAAAACTGAGTATACTCCATGGGTGACTGACAATGTAAAATTAATTTTTAAATTACGGAACCAAGCCAGATCTAAATATAAAAAAAGTAATTCAGAAACAAAAAAACAATATTATCTTGAGCTTAAACATCAAGCAGTTGTAGCATTACATAACGAAAAATCAGCATATTTTACTAAGAATATAAATCAAAATATAAATAACCCAAAAACACTGTGGCGTAATTTAAAAAATCAAGTATTGCTGTCTCATAAAAGTGCAAGCTTGCCGGACCATTTTGATAACCCAGATAGTATCAACAGTGACTTCTTGAATGTGCCAGGTCAGAGTGGAGTAAGTATATCCACTTTAACCTACTATGAGTATCATAGGCATGACCCCGGCAGGAGTTTTGAACTAAAGCCTGTGGACCAGCATGTTGTCTTAAAATTTTTGAAATCAATCAACACTAATGCCCAAGGTGTGGATCAAATAAACTTAGAAATGCTAAAACTGACACTACCCAATTCACTAGACACCATAACGGAAATAATTAATAAATCTCTCACTACTCATACTTTCCCAGATATGTGGAAACACTCTATTGTAAGACCTATACCCAAGACCAGTCAGCCAAATTGCACAAAAGACCTAAGGCCTGTTAGTATTCTGCCCTGTCTGTCGAAGGTGCTAGAGAAAGTTGTGTATTCACAAGTCATGGAATATCTTGAAGAATCCAATATTCTTCCTGACAAACAGTCGGGCTTCAGAAAGGGACGTGGAACGGCCACTGCTTTATGTGATGTGGTGGGTAATATTCTGGAGGCTAGGGATCGTGGAGAGGGTACAGCTCTAATGCTTCTGGACTACTCCAGGGCATTCGATGCTATAGATACATCTTTGCTACTGTCCAAGTTAGCTTACTATGGATTTACACCAAGTAGCATAAAATGGTTTAACAGCTACCTCACTGATAGGTCTCAGCATGTGGAGGTGCGTAGGGAGGATGGCACAGTTATATCATCATCCACTCTTGAGGTGGAAAGAGGAGTCCCACAAGGCTCAATTCTCTCAACATTGCTCTTTATTCTATATACAGCTGACATCACTGCATCATTTAGGTATTGTAATTTCCATATGTATGCAGATGATACACAATTATATCTGCCTTTCAAGCCTGTTGATACCATGTCAGCTGTAAGGATGATAAATGAAGATCTTCAAAGGGTGATTCAATGGTCTAGGAAGCATGCACTGATATTAAATCCTCTTAAATCAAAATGTATGATCCTGGGAAGCAAACGGCAGGTACAGTCAATATTACAAATTAATCCTACTATAACTATGGATGGGCAAAAGATAGAAGGGGTTAAAGTGGCATCTAATCTAGGTTTGCTAATTGATTCTGACTTAAGGTTTGAAGAACATATAAATAAGGTAGTAAAGAATTGTTTCTATAGGTTAAAAATACTATACAAAATACAAAACTACTTAAGTATAAACCTAAGAAAACAGCTAGTGGATAGTCTCATCTTATCTAGGTTTAACTATTGCGATGTAGTGTACGGCCCCTGTTTGCTGGCAAGGACCAAAAACCTTATACAAAGAGTGCAAAATGCTTGTGCACGTTATTGTTTTAAGATTCCAAGACGTCACCATGTAACTGCATACTTAAATGATAATAATGTGTTGAAAATGGAGTCAAGACGGAAATTACACCTAGCCAGCTTACTCTTCGGTGTAATAGCAAATCAAAAGCCTACCTACTTGTATGAGAAGCTGGTTTGGCGACAAAGTCACTACTCATATTCCATAAGACCTGCATCCAGACCTCTATCTCTATCCAAACACTCCACAATGGCATACTGTGGCAATTTTAAATTTGCAGCAGCAAAAATATGGAATGATCTGCCTCCTCCCATAAGGGACCTGAAAACAAAAATGTCATTCAAAAATAAACTGAAAGGTTATTTGTTATCACAGCAAAAGCTACAACAACAAAATGCCAACTAAGTAGGTACCTTCAAAGTATTAGTCCACTAGCTTCCGGCGCTCCTTGCAGTAAGTATCTTCCTATGAGCCTGCATATACCCTTGTTACAAAATGCTACCAGTCCAGTTCCAGCATTGGTATGGGATCTAAAATAAATAAATAATAAATGATTAGCGTATTATGGTCATAATTAATGTTGTTTGTTGGTTATAATAAGTTGTATACATGATTTTTGTAAGGCGGTTGTGCATGTACAGTACTCGCCAATCTTTATGGCCGCTCTGAATGTAGCCATCGTTACGAACTTGCGCATGGTACAGTCGGGTGGACATGTCATAACAAAGAAAATATATTTGTAATTATTGAAAATTAAAATCTTCAGTTACGTTGTTAGATTAGCTAGATTATATTGTTTAATTACATATTCAATCAAATTCGAGTAATGTAAATTCAGTTAGGTGAAGGGTCTTTTAAGCCTAGACTTCTTTCCTTCGTCATAAACGTTACTACGTCATACACTATTTTCCGTGTTTGGCGACATAAAACATTAAAACGACCGCAAGGCATGATCAATGACAATGGTAACTATATCAGTACAAATAACAACAAGAAACAACGATAGCAACGAGAAACAATAAAGAAGTAACACTACGAAACTATTTTAAACGCGACGATACTGTCAGAGCTCAGCGAATATGTGGGCCGTGTACGAACGTAGCACACTCACACTAACGCGCGTGAGGCGAGGACGCTAGCGGGTGGAAGACAGCGCGCGCGGGTGTGCCCTGCCTCCACGCCCCGCATACGTCCCGCTGATACCTGATTTTGTGTTCTGCGCAGCGTAATGCGGCTAGGTTCGGAGCGGCCATAAAGTTTGGCGAGTACTGTACAAGTTTCTCTTACCTTATTTATAGTTTTTTAGATAGGTAGTAAGCTTAAACAATTGCATGGTTAGGATTTTAAGCTTGTTTAAAAATACAGAGCAGTGTTTGTATGGCTCTGGCACTGGCATAGGTGGATGGCAAGGAAGATCAGTACTGAGATGGTCCGTCGTGACCTTCGCAGTGTTTGCTGATTGCCAGCCGCAATTGTGACACACGACGAATAGATTCATTACTTTTGTTGTTATGTTTTGTTTATTTAATATTTATTAATTAGTAATAAAATTAGAATACGTGGCAAAGCACGTGGTGCCACGTAGCAAAAATCATGACGTTGATGACATGACATGTCAAACAAATTGTCAATATAGGTTGACAGTTACGTATCTGTCATACGTTTTATTAGTGCTTTGCCAATTTGTATTAGCAAATTAACTTTTATAAAATTGTTTATTTTAATTTTAGATTAAGCAAAACTGTATTATTGTGACTATGCGGCGTGTGTAAAACAATAAAAGCATTTTTCTTTCTTTCTTCTTTCAATCAAACGCTCATAGTAACACAATTCAATAAATTTTGCACATCAACAATGTTACGCAAATAGTTTGCGCCAATTGGAAGCGATTGATTGGGATTAATAACTGTATTGTTATTTTTGTACAGTGATTCGATTGATCGTATTAATATTATTTAAGCAGCCTTTTCTAGTTTCCTACTGCTGGATAGGTAGGATTGTGAGGATTTGGTCTACTATAACACGCTGGTCGGAGGGGTTGGTATGGAGTTCATAAAGAGTTTTCCGTCTCTTAACAAAGGTATTCTTTCCTTCGTTTATTTTTCTAGTTGCTGGTGAGCCTCCTGAACGAAACGCAACAGTTTAAGTACTTTACGTCGTTTTTCTGTGAGAGGGTAGTACTTCCCGCTTGAGCCGGCACATTCATGCTGAAATCAGCAAGGCTCTACTACCTAGTCTACTACTCTGGAAGAATTAACGCAAAATAATCTGATCCCAAAAGAGTAAATGTACAACACCATCATAATTTTAGTGCTGTTCCAGTTGCGATACTATACCTTCCAAAATCGCTGGCTTTTGGACTAGACTACATAAACACGCTGTGAGAATAGTGTCAACCGGTACAGCAATATTATTAATGTGACGATATAAATGCTAATCCCATGTTATCAGGGTATTGATATCTAGCGTGTAATCAGCGTACCGAGGGACATTATTGCATATACTGATGTGACCGCCCAGCTGATACGTTTCTGAGTATAATCAATACCAACATAATGAAGTAAACGATTTTAAGCAATGGCGTTTCAAGTTTTATTGATCTGCAACGGTCTGTCACATCCCTATTTCCTATATAAAATTGCCGACTTGCATTATGCCGATTGACGTCAATAGCTTAGTGCAATTCAGCAATATTTTTCCTATAAAAGCCGGTGTCTTTAAGTAAAACGCGCTTGTTATTATTCTAGTGCAGTTGTAATTTTGGTCATTAGGACCAATACCCAACTTGTTGGTGTTCTGCTAAACCTAGAATAATAATTTCGGGTCAGCCTGTCCTTCGCAGGACAGTCGTGCTGAAATTTAAGTTCGCGACCAAGTTTGTGAGTGTAGTCCAAGTACTACTTAACTGTGTGATTGACCTTGTGTAGAATTTTGGTAACTTTGTATTAAAGTAAATAAACGTTGTGTGACCTTCAGTGCTGTTTTTTTTATAAGTGCTGAGTCGCTCGATCTAACATTTGGTGTCAGAAGAAAAGGGGATTTTGTAAAGTCCTCTGGTCCGCCTGCTCTACACATCGCCTGGTTTAGGCCCACGAATTTGGGCTACTAGGAAGGTCACCGCTGTCTTCGCTGTATCCGCCGTCTCGCTGTCCGCGAGGTGCGATACTCTCCAAGGTCACCCGAATTTGGATAGCATCTACGACGTGTCGCCGTGCCCAACGTGCCTGAGGGTTTACGGCCCAGCACCGAGCACGTATTCACGCCGTCCATACACTCAACGCCGACCCGAAAAGCCAAATCTACGACGCTGCAAATTCCTTCGCCACATCGTCGCCGCCGCTTCGGTAACCCGACGCGCCGCCGCTTCAATGTCATCGTGTGAACTACTACTAATACTGTGAGTGTTTTGCCCGTTTATAATACATTATTTTAACTTGTGTTATTCACGTAAGTTTGCGATTGGATTATTGTTATTTTCTCTTTATTCTTACCATATCCTACTATTTCTCTCGCGTTTTTTTTTCTATATCTTTCTCCTAATAAACAGTCAAAATGGTTAACGAGAGTGCCAAACTTGAAAAGAAAGCCGTACAAGGTTCAAGTTCGCAGTGCACAAACGTAGAGGAGTTAAGCTTTTCTGTTCTAACGAAATTCATTAAAAGTTTTGACGGTGATAGAAATAAATTATCGCCATTTATTAGAAATTGCGAAAATGCCCTCAATTTAGCCACTACGTCGCAACAAAATATTTTATTAAAATATATTATTTCCCAATTAGAAGGCAAAGCCGAGTCTGCCTGTTCCTTAAAAATCTTTGATAATTGGTCAGAGCTGAAACAGTTTCTAAAACTAACTTTTGGTGAAACTAAACATAGAGACCATCTTTTATTAGACCTCCAAAGTTGCAAAATTAAAGCGAATGAAACCATATCTCAATTTAGCTTACGAGTAGAGACATATTTAACTCGTTTACAAACGGACATTATGCACTCTACTAGGGATACTTGCGAGATTAAAGGGCGTATCGCTAGTACCGAGGACATGGCGTTACACGCATTTCTATTAGGATTGCCTAGCAATATCTCGAATATTCTAAGGTGTCGCAATCCCTCTACCTTGCAGGAGGCTATTAACCTGGCTATACAAGAGGAAAAATTACAGAATTACATTCAGTCTACACCGAATGCTTATAAGTCTGCCGAATCCAAACCAAAATGTAAGGTGTGCGGTAAAATAGGTCATACAGACAAAACTTGTTTCAAAAACCGCCAGCGTCCTATTAATGCCATTCCTCCCAATCTCTCTCAGCCATCTACCTCGTTATTCTGTCGCTATTGCAAAAATCCTGGCCATGATATTTGGCATTGTAAAAAACGCGAATTTAATAATAATAATCAAAAAACCGCTTCTCCTATGCCAAGGCAGGTACATAACCTCACAGAGCTAAATAATACAGATCATTTTAACTATTCTAATTCGTATAATTCTGATTCTTGTAACGATTCTAATAATGCTATTTCCAGTTCACATGATCACGATAATTTAAACTAAATATGGTTCCGGTCCCGCGTCGTACGGAATCGTCAACTCAAACCGACGCTAACGATTTTCTAGTTCCATTTAGGCAATGTAATTCTAATTTTATTAAGCCTAGTTATTTTAATACTAATTCCACTAATTCTTCTAATTCTAATGTATTTCATGTTACACGACAGGGTAACCAGCCCCAAAAAGGAAACATGAATAATTCTATTTCATGTACAACTCAACCGCAGTTGTTGAGGCATAATAATATTTTTACATCTCGAGCTATTAAGCCGAGTTCTACTATTTCCTATGCATCTCAACCAAAGCAGTTGAGTCCTGAATGTAATTATATTACTAAATCATTTACAGGTCAGTTGCCCAAAACGGAGCTGAGTCCTACTATTTCTAATACTAATTCCTTGCCTCAGTTACCCAATGCGGAACTGAATTTTACTAAATCTAATTCTAGTTCTTACAATAATACAAACTCTAATAAGAATTTACCTTGTAAAAATGAACTTCAAATTCCAGTTTTTGAAATTAGTTATAATAAAAGGGTACATTTACCCCATGTTTACATTAAATCTAAGTATTCCAATAGAATGCTAGTCCTATTAATTGATTCTGGAGCTGGCATATCCCTTATAAAGAAATCTTCATTGCATTTCCAGCCCACACTAATTCCTGAAATCATTCAATTCAAAGGAATTGATAAGAATGCAGAACTTTCCAAAAGCCTTGGTCATTTTCAATTAGATTTTATATGTAATGATAATAACACTGTTTTAGGAAAATTCCACTTAATATCAGACTGTGTTGACATAGAATTTGACGGTATAATCGGTAGCGATTACCTCAACTCAAATAATTGTAGCATTAATTATGAACATAAAATCCTTGACATAAAAGGATATTTATTTCAAATTTATTTTACTAAACCTGAATATGACATTCCAGCACGTTCTGAAATGATCATAGAATGTAACGTCCTAAACCCTGAAACAAATATTGGGTATATAAATAAAACTGAAATCCAGAAAGGTGTATTCCTATCAAGTTGTCTAGTTACTTTAAAAGAAAATAATCATGTTAATGTTTCAGTCCTAAATACCAATGATAAAAGTGTTACTATCAAACATCTCAATGTCGAATTAATTCCTTGTGACCTCCAAGATGATTTCTCGCATTCTATCAATTCAATTAACTCTTCTAGTTCCAATTCAAATAGTAATAAAAATATTTCGAATAGGTGTGAACAAATCCGCAAACAAATACGGACTTCACATCTCAACTCTGAAGAAGCTGATGCTTTACTTAGTTTATGTTATGAATATTCTGATTTATTCTATTTAGATGGAGACCCCCTAACTTGTACTAATACCTTAGAGCATAAAATAAAAACCACTAGTTCTCAGCCTATTCATGTAAAAACGTATAGATATCCTGAATGCCATAAGGATGAAGTTAATAAACAAGTAAAGAAAATGCTTGAACAAGGCATAATAAGACCCTCTGATTCTCCCTGGTCTTCTCCCATTTGGGTTGTCCCCAAAAAGCAAGATGCTTCTGGTCAAAAGAAATGGCGTATTGTTGTGGATTATAGGAAGCTCAACGACATTACTGTCGGAGATGCCTATCCTATTCCTAACATTACAGACATCTTAGACCAGTTAGGCCACAGTAAATATTTCAGTACATTAGACCTGGTGTCAGGTTTCCATCAAATTTGTATGAGTGCGGAGGATGCACCCAAAACTGCGTTTTCAGTACCTAATGGTCACTTTGAATATACTCGAATGCCTTTCGGTTTAAAAAATGCGCCTGCTACATTCCAAAGACTAATGAATACTGTTCTCTCTGGTCTTCAAGGTCTCCATTGCTTCATTTATTTGGATGACATTATCTGCTATTCGCACTCCCTGATCTCGCATACTGATAAGCTTAGACTAATATTCGAAGCTCTTAGAAAGCACAATCTCAAATTGCAGCCTGACAAGTGCGAATTTTTAAGGAAAGAAGTCGCATATCTAGGTCATATCATTACAGACAAGGGTGTATCGCCTAATCCCGACAAAGTCAAGGCTGTTACAAATTATCCTACACCTAGGACCCCTAAAGAGATAAAATCTTTTCTAGGGCTAATAGGTTACTATAGGAAGTTCATAAAAGATTTTTCTAAAATTACTAAGCCCCTAACATCATTACTTCGTAAAGACGCTGTATTCAATTGGTCACAAGATCAAGAAAACGCTTTTAATACTCTTAAATCTATGCTAACAAGTGCTCCCATTCTTCAATATCCTGACTTCTCCAAGGACTTCATTCTTACTACTGACGCTTCGAATTATGCCTTAGGCGCAATACTATCCCAAGGAGAGATAGGCAAGGATCTCCCCATTGCATATGCTTCCCGGACTCTTAATAGAGCCGAAGGAAATTACAGCACCACAGAAAAGGAACTTCTAGCAATTTTATTTGGCGTTAAAACCTTCAGACCCTATCTATATGGCCGCAAATTCAAGATCGTCACCGATCATCGTCCTCTTGTTTGGTTGTTTAACTGTAAAGATCCTAGTAGTAAACTAGTCCGATGGCGCCTAAAATTGGAAGAATATGACTATGAAATTATTTATAAATCTGGTAAAACAAATTTAAATGCTGATGCCCTATCTCGTCCTCCCATATATAATATTAATGATGTAGACCTTAATAATAATCTTACATACAATGATTTCCTTAGATCTCGCTCTAATCCTACTAATTTTAATACCGAAATTTGTGATTATAATCAAAATTTATTAAAAACCTCATGTTCCGCCATAGCTTATCCAACCTCAATCGATTTAGATCCTTCTAATCCTTATTGCGAGGAAATTCTTGACCTTTTAGATGATAAAAAAGCTTTTGTAAACGCCGAAAAGGAGTTATATTCTATTAAAACTACCAATTCCAACAATAAATTATTTTTTCATATGTTCACTAAAGTCCATCATTACGATACTTGCACTTATAGAGAAATATATAGAATTCTTAACAATCTTCGTAATGAACTAATTGTCTTTCATCCCGATGTAAAAGAAATTTCTATATCTGATTTTTCTAATCCGTTTGATAATCTTCAGTACATTATTATATACGAAATGATTTGCTTTCTATTTAAGAATACAGGAATTAAAATTAATATTTATCATAATAAAATAATTTATCCTAAGCCTAACGAAATTCCTACTATATTAAAAGATAATCACGATTCACCTATCGGTGGACATATTGGTTCCACGCGATTGTATAATAAGCTAAAAGACTCATATTATTGGAAGGGCATGAAAAGGGACATAGAAGCTTATGTTCAACGTTGCCCTCAATGTCAACAAAATAAAGCTTTACGTGCTTGTAATAAAGCTCCTATGGAAATCACTTCTACTTCTCATGAACCTCTTCAAAGAATATTTACTGATATAGTTGGCCCTTTACCCGAATCTGGTTCTGAAAAATTTAAATATATAGTCACCTTCCAAGATGACTTAACCAAGTATTCTATGGCTTATCCTATTACTAATTCTACAGCTGAACAAACAGCTGACTGCCTTGTCAAATTTATCAGTCATTTCGGTATTCCTAAAACTCTTCTCTCTGATCAAGGTGTCCACTTTATAGCCGAGGTATATAAACAAATAACAACATTATTCAAAATAAAACATCTCTTTTCTACCCCTTACCACCCTCAAACGAATGGCGCTCTTGAAAGAAGTCATGCAACCTTAAAAGAATATTTGAAGTCATATGTAAATGACAGTCAAGACGATTGGCATAAATATCTTCCTACTGCTCTTGTATCCTACAATTCAACTGTCCATTCCTCTACTAATTTCACACCTCACGAATTACTATTCGGTTGCAAACCGTATCTTCCTAGTTCTATCTATGACATTGACCCCACGGTTACGTATCCCGACTATATTAAGATACTAAAACAAAGATTAATAAATACTCGAAATATAGCCAGAGATAATATCCTGCGTAGCAAGGAAAATTCTAAAAGATATTACGATAAACATACTCGTAGTATGTCTTACAATATTGGAGATATGGTATATGTAAAACACCATCATAGATTGCGTAAAGCTCTCTCTAGTGTATGGAAAGGTCCATACAAAATAATACAAGTCCATGATAATAATAATGTAACCTTGTTAATAAATCGTAGACATGTTAGATATCACTTTGACGAAATTAAATTAGCACATGGTGATTCTATTCCAGGGCCATCGCGCCAGGACTCTTCGCCAGATCAAACATGACTACTCCAATCGTTGATAGCCCCGGTCTCTTCTATGATCCAATCGGTATTTTAAGATACTATAATAATTATTGGAATATTGTTACATTTTCTGACTTATCTTATATAGAGCCCCATATGAATACCCTTCAAAGAATTCTAGAGACTTGTAAGCAAATTTGTACCACTCACCAATCTACTAAGGTTAAAACCGATTGTTGGAATGTTCTAAGTCCTTTAGAAAGCTTATTTCTTAATGTTCAAAATAACTATATGTCTCTATCTCATTTAACTAATTCTAATAATACTCGCAAAGTTAAAAGATCTGCTTGGTTTGGTATAGGTGGTCCAATTTTAAAACAACTCTTTGGCTCACTTGATGAAGATGATGCTAAAACTTTTACTGATGCTATTAATTCGGTTCAAGATGATCAAAGACACTTAGCTACCATAATGAAAGAAAATATTCACATAATGACTTCTACTATCTCATCATTTAATAGTACTATTTCTAAACTTAATGAAAATGAATATGTTCTCAATAATAATATACAAAATTTACGCAATATTTTAGACACTGTTTCACAGAATGCCAATAAATTAGAAGTTATGTCTCATCTGTCCATGACTTTTAGCGCATTAGAAAGTTCTCTAATGATCCTCAATTTCAGTTTAAAAGACCTCATTGATGCTATTCTATTTGGGAAACAAAACATAGTTCACCCTTCAGTGTTAAGTCCAACACAATTGTACAATGAACTAAGTTCTAAAAATAATGATATTATTTTAAGTTTACCCTTACATTTAACATTAGATAATATTCATGCAATTATAGATATTGCTGAAATATCATCTTTTATTAGTAATAATAAGCTAATATTCGCTATTAAAATTCCTTTAGTTATATCTTTCGTAGATTACAATCTATACCATGTGTATTCACTACCGACTCCTCATGACATTCGTAGCCCTAACACCTTCGCATTGATCAATCCATCCGCAAAGTTTTTAGCATTGACACAAGATAAATTAATGTATTCCGTGTTCCAAGATCTAAGTGAGTGTAAAGTTATAAACAACAACTACTACTTGTGTAAACTCGGAAATATCGAATCTAGTGTTGCGAATCCAATCTGTGAAGTGACGGTTTTAAGTGATCACGTGAAAGGTATCCCCGAGTCGTGTAATTATAAGATTATTATAGGCGAAGTAGATATTTGGCAAAAACTTAGTAATAATAGATGGATATATGTCCAGTCCGATATTGCTAAGATATCTATTAATTGTAATGGTAATTTAGAAGATTATGATATTGTTGGTACAGGTATTTTGAAATTACCTAAATATTGTAAAGCCTATCATAAATTACTTCAGTTTATTCCGACTCAAGAATTTGAAACCAAAATTTATGTACCGCATCCTAATTTTAATATAATTAATGATGATTGTTGTTCTACAAGCAAATTGAATAATAGTATTCCATATCTAACTCCTATTAAATTGTCTCATATAAATTTAGATTCTCTGCAGTATGCTTCTCATAGACTAGATCAATTTAATGACGATTTAACGAAAATTGAAAACCAACCATATCATATCAAATATAGTTATTATTTTAGCATTATGACTACTGCACTTTCTGTTTCTGTATTTGCATATATCTCATATAAGCTCTACAAATGTTTCTGTTGTAAACGAAGAAATAGTGATAGTACATCTTGCTGTGTTAAAATTATCAATACTTGTATGACAAAACCCAATACAAATATTCGTACTAGATCCAGCATTGAAATGCCTAATATTGAATACGACACAGAAAGTTTAGACTCAAATAGTTCACCGAGGCGCAATCTCGAGTTTTAATTATAAAACTATTTGTATTATTTCTTCGTTTCGACCCTATTTACTTTATTACTTAAGGTTTTACTATACTTAAACTTAGATTTATAAAATAACTATTAAAGATGTTGTATTGCCAATTATCTTATTTTATACAATCTATTTTCAATTTCATTTTTGTATCCTCATTTCAATTTGTAGTTCAGTGTATTACAATTTGTATTGTTAAAAGTAATTTAATTTTAATTATTTTCCTGGATTATACTCACATCCTTTTTCTATTTTCCGGATGTTCCGTTCTAAAGGGGGGAGGTGTCACATCCCTATTTCCTATATAAAATTGCCGACTTGCATTATGCCGATTGACGTCAATAGCTTAGTGCAATTCAGCAATATTTTTCCTATAAAAGCCGGTGTCTTTAAGTAAAACGCGCTTGTTATTATTCTAGTGCAGTTGTAATTTTGGTCATTAGGACCAATACCCAACTTGTTGGTGTTCTGCTAAACCTAGAATAATAATTTCGGGTCAGCCTGTCCTTCGCAGGACAGTCGTGCTGAAATTTAAGTTCGCGACCAAGTTTGTGAGTGTAGTCCAAGTACTACTTAACTGTGTGATTGACCTTGTGTAGAATTTTGGTAACTTTGTATTAAAGTAAATAAACGTTGTGTGACCTTCAGTGCTGTTTTTTTTATAAGTGCTGAGTCGCTCGATCTAACAGGTCGTGGAGGTGGCGACGGGACCACGACCGTTGCATACCGGTCGAAACGTCGAAAAATAGCGAGGTATTTATGCGCGATTCTCTCGAAGTCCCGCTATTTATCCTTGTACAACGTATTGAAGACGAAGACTTTGTTTTGTGAACTAAGGAAATGACACACTGCATTTACTCAATGAGATTTGTTACTGTTGATGGCCCAGTAAATACGGAAGGTTACATACTGCATAATATCATGGTTAGCAGCTGAGTTAAACGTAAAATAACGCCAAGTGAAAAAGAGTGACGGGTAATACCCCAGGGTTCAACTATAGAGAGGATGATATGCAAGTTTATTGAACTGGTCCGAATCTCTTTAAAAAATATGTGCAATAAATACCTAAATCAGTTTTCCGACTTTTCGTCTGGCTCACAATGACCGTTATCGCAAATAATCAGTTCAGCCGCGACCATTACCGCTGTCTTACCGACTTGTATAATGTTTTATCATCACCAGCCTTTAACACTTTAACCGCCGCGTAGGTCACCGGTGACTTACGGTAGCGGAGGATTGGCTGTCAATAATTTTTGCTTGGCAGTTAAAGTGTTAACAGTCCACTATTGGATAAGCCTATCCTTTGAAATGAGAATCTGGCTTGCTAGAGTTGAGTATATGATTTGTTTCAGCATTTTCGTCTCTTAACGTGCTGTTCCTTGCATAATATTCTACCTATGATGTCGGATCGTAGATGATACAAATTGCGAAATTCAAAACCGTTTAATAACATTAGGTCATTAAGTCTAGCAATTTATGAACCAAAATAGCAACAAACAAAAGCAGAGGTGCTTTTGGCTATTGTAGACTTACACATATACGTGCGCTACAGATACTATATCGTCGGTCAAATAACGAACGGGCGTATCCAACAAAATTTTAGATTTTGAGATATTAGCACCATCGACATTAATTTATAGGCCAAGTTTCAGTATGTCACGAAAAGGCGTAACCAAAAATGCAATGAAACCACACTTATAAATCGTTGCGAAAAGCCCTATCTACTTTTCCTTCTAATTAAAAAAATCACGAAGTGACATATCGCTAGTTACGCCTGTTCATGCATAATTATGTTTTTTTATGAAGAGGCGTAACATAATTTGGCGCGAGTGAAACCAGGACCTGTCGAAACTCGTTTCTGTTGTAACTGCTGGAAACCCATGGCACTGTTGGCGAGAAAAGCAACGCTGTGGTCAAAACGCTACAGGGTGTGTCTCGAAGGGTGTTTCCCGGAAAAAGCGTTAACAAGAAAAGTAAACTCTCGCTCGAGACTCTCGAACTTATGAGGCAAAGAAGGGGAATGTCGTATGCGCAGACATCTTCGACGGATGGAAGAAACCTTAACCGGAACATCCGGAAGCTGGTGCGACGTGACCTCCGATGTTTCAATAGCCACGCCATTACGGCTGCGATTGAACAGAATCGAGGCACCAAAGTCTTCGCTCGACAGCTTGGTAGAATTCATCTGTCGAAACTTAATACTGCGGATGGCAAAACCGTAACCTCCAAGTTCGAAATTCTCGCTGAAATTGAGAGTTTCTACAAAGACTTGTAAGCATCACGGATGCCTAAACCCACGAGACCGAGCGATGATGACCACAGAGCCCAACTCACGCGCTATTACACGGAGGACATCCCTGATGTTAACCAGGGCGAGGTAAGAGTGGCTCTCGAGCAGCTTAAGAACAACAAGTCTCCAGGGGATGACGGAATCACCACAGAGCTATTCAAAGCAGGTGGGATAGCAGTTTTGAAAGAGCTGGTGCGCCTGTTTAATTCCGTTATCCCTCAAGGCCTAACACCTCAGGCGTGTAGTGGGAGTGCGGTGGTTCTGTTTTTCAAAAAAGGTGACAATAGCCTGCTGAAAAACTATAGACCCATTTCACTCCTGAGCCACGTCTACAAGTTGTTCTCGAGAGTCCTAACAAACCGCCTCGCCAGAAAACTCGACGATTTCCAACCACCGGATCAAGCCGGGTTTCGAAAAGGCTACAGCACCGTAGTCCACATCCATACTGTTCGACAGATTGAACAGAAGACCAACGAGTACAATCAGCTGCTGTGTATGGCTTTCGTGGATTACGAGAAAGCCTTCGACTTCATCGAAACCTGGGCGGTTCTGGATGCTCTACAGCGCGAGCGGTGTCGCATTGATTGGCGCTACATCGAGGTGTTGAGATGTTTGTACGATACGGCCACTATGACCGTTCAGCTCTAGGACAGTAAAACTAGCCCCATTGAGTTGCGAAGAGGAGTGAGGCAGTGGGATGTAATTTGCCCTAACCTCTTCACCAACGCACTCGAACACATCTTTAAGACGCTGGACTGGACTGGACGGGGCATAAACATTAATGGCGAGTACATATCCCACCTTCGGTTTGCCGAAGATATCGTCATCGTGGCAGAGAGCCTGGAAGAGCTGAGCGAGATGCTGCACAGCCTAAATGGAGCCTCTCGGCGGGTCGGTCTCGGCATGAACTTGGATAAAACCAAGATTATGTTCAACGAACACATTGTGCCGGGGCCGGTTTATGTTGACGGATCGATGCTCGAAGTTGTTCAAGAGTATGTCTACCTTGGGCAAGTAGTCCAGTTTGGTAGAAACAACATCGAGAAAGAAATCAACCGCAGGATCCAGCTGAGTTGGGCAGCGATTGGCAAGCTACGTCGAGTTTTCTCTTCGCCCCTACCGCAATGCCTGAAGACCAAAGTCTTTTACCAAACGTCCTACCTGTTATGAAGTACGGTACCGAGACGTAGACACTCTCAGTGGGACTAGTCCACAAACTAAAAGTCACGCAGCGAGCTATGGAACGGGCTATGCTTGGCGTCTCTTTGAAGGATAAAATCCGAAACGAAGTTATCCGACAAAGAACCAAAATTACCGACATAGCTCACAGAATCAGTAACCTCAAGTGGCAGTAAGCTGGCCATATCTGTAGAATGACTGATGGCCGATGGAGGAAGCGTATCCTAGAGTGGAGACCACGCCTCTGCAAGCGTAAGGTAGGGCGGCCCCCGGCTAGGTGGACCGACGACCTGAAAAAGGTGGCTGGGACAGACTGGATGCGGAAGGCTGAGGACCGTGTACTGTGGCGCGTGTTGGGAGAGGCCTATGTCCAGCAGTGGACTGCGATAGGCTGATTGATTGATTCGTTAAGTGATCTAACTTTGCACAGAGAATACATCACTCGATTTGCTGAAAGAAAGCCGGTAGCTCGGATAACTACTGCCACAGAAACAAATTAATTTTTAATGCATACCGATGTTTTCAATTTCCCTTAAACAATACCTACCTGGACGTAAGTAAAATGATTGATATTAGGGGAACATCACAAAAAGGCGTAAGTGAAACTTTAAAAAAAATATATAAGTATCCTTATAATTAACTACAGTACACTGAAACCACAGTTAAAACTATGATCTGTCTTAGCCACATATTTACATAAATATCATTCTAAGCACATTAAATCTTAAGACATAAAGTTATGACAGTACATAACGTGACGATTTCATAAAAATGGCTCTGCTGTAAAATTTACCAAAACACACTTACGCCTTTTCGTGATTCGACCGACGATATGACTCCACAAAGGTGCACGACTAGTCCGATTCCAACACCGGGCAATACTTTGTGAAAACCAGAAAAAGTTGTTTCGAGTTCACACTCGAGTTGCTTAATTAAATACTTAGTTTTATGAAATGAACAAATTATGCCAAACATTTATATTCTGACCGCAAGTGGTAGAGCAACCACTGAAACCACTGCTGCACCGAAACTGTGAAAACGATTAATTGAATGTGATATTAATTATTTAAATTACTTGTCATCATATTATAGGTATTCTCTTGTCCAAACTGCTGAAGAAATATGAAATTTAAACAGTGGATGTATTTTAAAACGTTGGTTCACTGTATGAATGAAGGGATTTCCGATATCGGCAAAGAGATAAAATAGATGTTCAAAACTTGTCATAAATTTCGCTTATTTTGAAGCTCTGAAAATGTGAAAAGCAGATTTTATCGATAAAAGAATCCGAGTACTTCATAAGTAGAAATAGTGACGAATTTTTACCGCAAAACGCTTTTGTACTTCGTTATTTGTGGGCAACAAATACCGAACAACTTAAGTCTTTTTTCGCCAAACTAAGTCCGAATAATGTCAACTTAGGTCATTTTCTACATCAGTCCCCAGCTTACTGCGACAGTTTTTGTTCAAGAAAATCCATCGTCCTTTTTGTTAAGTCAACATTCAAGACTTAAGGAAGCGAAGATTTATAAACCCATACAGACACGCGGTTTTTGCGTTCATCAACTTGGAGATATCTTTTGGACAAATATTCTAAGAGAAATACTTCAGAGATAACCTCAATCATCCTTGTTATTTTCTTAAAATATTGTGTGTGCACCGATTTAATTTAAGATAACATGTCCGTCATCATTTCGTCATAGTGATTCTAAGGGCTATCTCATGTATGCTAAGACGCCGTGTACAGTGGTTTTTGTTGCTATTTATTTATTTAGTACTTATATGAATTAGAACTTTATAAGATTAATAGCTGAAAATTTGGAAACATTTTTGTTTCAAAATTGAAAACTGAAATAATAATAACTATCCGGACTCGTAATAAACATTTGTGTATCTCACAAAGTTTTATATCGTTTGAGGATTATATCCACAACGCTTGCCGAAGATTACAACTATGTAGCGATCGTTTCAGCTGTCATGCCATTTGTACAGCCTTGGTGACATAAGATGCTAAACGTAAAAGTAAATTTAAAAATTTTTAATAAATAATTTTTAATAAATATTTTTCTTTAGTTTAAATACTCTTTATTTCAAATAAGTAACAATGAATGTACAATACGCTGCAGTAAAAGAAATATTACTGCTAGCATGATAAGTTCATTCATTGTTACTATCACAACCGCTACTGAATAGTAAAGTACCAAAGGATAGCTCTCTCTTTCATGAACCTACTACCTCATATTTTATAGACTAACTCTAATTTAGACATATCATGCTCCTGCGATATCAATATATCTTCGAACACTTTTTAGATTTAAAAATGACTTACCAATCCATTTACGTTATCGTTGTTACTTATCAAAGTATAACCTAAAAACGAAATAAAATTCTCTCAAAATTTGGCTCACGCTAGGTCCGGCACGCAGAAGCTCTTAAACGAGACAAGATTTTTCAGGATTGTGACTAAAATTACATTCCTGACCAGCTCCAAGGAAGAATAACTATTAGAAACCATTGTTTTAGTCAGTCGCTAGGCTGGTTTGAGAGAGTGTAGCTATACATTTCTCGTAACCAAATACACAGTCCATTGTCGCAATAGATTTGCGTTTCAAAGTCAGACGAACATCGCATCAGCGAAATATGTCTGTCGTTTTGCGCTGTGCGCAAAGACTTTTTAAGCGAATAGCACTGCCACAAATTCACAGTGGTACCGTTACATTTCTTTCGTCTTTATTCTACAGGTAAGACTATCGATTACAATCACAATACTTGCTTTTTATAATAAACGTTGAAAACTAAGCTTGAACATTTTCACCTAACCTGTCAAGTCCATAAAGTATAAAAAATCCTACCACTCAGTCCTTAAATTCATTTATCGTTACAAAGTAAGCTTGAACATTCGCACCTAACCAACCAAGTCAATAAAGTATAAAAAGGCAAGCAACACAAATGTACCAATTTACCTACACAATTATGTTGGTCATCAATCAATTCATTGCCCATTAAATTGACGAGGGTTCAAGGGACGGGACACTTAGAAACACAACCTTAGAGTATGAGCGCTAAGGTTTTATTTTGAATGTCTTGACTGTGTAATAATTTGACACTGTACCAATTAGATTGCATGTGGCATGTGGCTGAAATATTGGGTCCGTCAAGACTTTAAGAATTGGATAATTGTCGTGAAAGTTCTATTAGACCTTTAAGGATGTCTGCCGCGTTGTTGGTGCCAATATTATGGTAGTACTGATCCTCCTTATTACTCTTGGAGGAATTATTAGTTATTTTTTGTTTCACAGTCTTATGGTTTACTAGACGTCGCCAACGGCTTCGCCCGCGCCAATTACACACATAAACCTTCCTCTTGAATCATTCTTTCTAATAAAAAACGCATGAAATCCGTTGCGTAATTTTTAAGACTTACGGCCCGGCCACGGGGACCGGCGACGCGACCTGCGACAAGCGATTTCGATGTACATGGCGCGCTTAACAACGCCGCGGCGACCGATGTTGCCTCACAGTAAACGCGCCATGTACATCGAAATCGCCTGTCGCAGGTCGCGTCGCCGGTCCCCATGGCCAAGCGGTTAAGCATACATTGAGACAGACAGACAGAAAACAGACTTTGTTTTATTCTATGTAGTGATAGTGAAGTACTTGGCTCTTTATTATATAAGCCGAAAGGCGTTTATTGCTGGACATAGACCTCCCCCAAGGCTCTCCACACGGACCGATCTGTAGCCAACCGCATCCATCAGTTGCTATCGATCCTTAGTTGTCGATCGTTTGCTTGGCTATTAGGTGCTTATCGTATATTTCTAAGAGTTTTGGTCTAGCGGACTATTGTCCGCTAGACCAAAACTCTCTAAAAAAAGCTTATAGAATTACTGGTACCTATTGGTACCAGTAATTCCATAAGCTTTTTTTAAGACTAGTCCCATCCTGATTGCCACAGTATCGCCTGTGTATCCAGGTTCTAAAACAATGACCATTCAAGGTAACGAATTTGGACACTCGTGAAATCTCAGGGAATGTTAAAGCCGCAACAAATTAAATGAGAAATATGTTATTATTTAAGAATTAAAAACATAAAACTATGACATATTTTACCAACATTGTTTTAGACCCATTTGAAAGAAACTTTACCTGCACCTACTCATATGGGTGAATATTCAATATTTACCTCCATAACCTGGGAAATAAAGGAATAAAGGAAGTGCACTAAATTCCAGTGAATTATAAAACGAAAGGGATTCAACTCGTCACAAGAGAGTAATCCTTTACTTTTTCGAAATTTTCGTTCATAAATAAATAACAACCTAATAGCATCGTGTTTCTGCGGCCGTGAGCACTTAAGTAGATCTATATCTTAAGTACCTCTTTGGTGCCGTAACATATATTTGTGCTGTCTGAAACGTGTAAACTACCATTAAGATTTTCCGCTAAGAAATACTTAGTTTTGTGTAGAAATGTGGCTGGTATTTTTATACCAATACTAGAGGACGCCAGCAGCTACGCCTGCATTTTTTTTAATTTACCCATTTTGGTCGATCCCGTGGGAATTTCGGGAAATCCCTTCTTAGTTACGGTCCCCAGGGAACATACATACCAAATTTCAGCTTCCTGCGCCCAATAGTTCCGGCTGTGGCGTGTCTGTCAGTCAGTCAGTAACGCAAGGATTTTATATATTAAGATTGTAAAGCTGAATACTTAGTTTGTTTGGATGGTTGCACGCGATAATCTCGGTAATTACTGGTTCGATTTAAATAATTTTCTGTTCGATAGCCAACTTATAAAGGAAACATATAGGCTATTATAGCGTCACGAAATTCCAATGGTCGATAAGAAACACTAAAATTAAAATACAATTTCCGAGCGTAGTTACGGAAATCCGCTTGTATTATACAAAACTACTGTCGTATTACCTTTCAGCTAACCAACAAGAGCACACGTGAACTGACTGTTCAATCGTGACAGAATAAAAAATCCAAGTAAGTAAATCCTCACACACTGTGAGTGTTTCGTTGAACGTTGTATCAACTCTTCACAGAACCGTTACTTTACAAGTGTAAATGCTTTTTGTGTACTCTCTCTAGAACACAACTGTAATTTATACAAATTGTTTTTTTCAGTGATGCTAATGGGTACTTGGTGATTTTATAGCCGGGTCATTCTCAGCCGGCTCAAATAAGCGTGTCTGGGTCGAAATTCAGTACAAAATGGATTACTAACAACTTCATATTATTAGGACTTCATATTAGGTGCCGCAAGTATTATTTTTTAAATAAATAAAATGCAAGGAAATAAAAAAAAAGAAAACCTTGAAAATATTGACCTCGGTTCCGCGTCCGGCCCTCGGATTGCGACGGAAAATATTATTTTTCTATTTTTCTTCAATAAATAGCACTATTTAGCGTTTATGCGTTCACAAACAACTAGATAGTTATTAACTCAATGTATATTATTGCTACGTCATTATAAGCCATACTAAACAAGTTACAACTGATTGTCTTCGCGTCCGAAGTTTAGAGTTATATCAACTCTCAGTGGCACGCACTGATCTGTTCATAAATCCTGTATTTTAGTGAGATCGAGGCGATTAATACGAACTATTAGTAGTGCCGTTGTCCGTGTGGTGACGGATTAAGAATACGCAATGTCACCACCCCATATCATCCCATGGGTGTCGTAAGAGCCGACAGAGGGACCATAGATACTATGCAAAGAACAGCACTGTAAGAGAAGGAAAACTTGATACAAACCCTATACCAACCCGTTTGGCCAGCGTGGTATAGTAGGCCAATTCCTGCGTTCAAAGGAGAGGCCTGGTCCAGCAGTGGACTGTAAGGGGCTGATGATGTATTAGTAGTGCCGCGTCGGTGGGAAGGATAACACGTCTGTGCGTCTCCGTGCAACTCTTTTATTAAGGTTCTTAGTCGTATTCGGTGGCTTGGTATACCCTTAAAATTGATTTCGGTGAATTCATTTTATCCACAACTATTTGACTTAAAATGTTTAAACTATACTAAACGTATGTCTTATGTTTATTCGATTCCAATAAAAGAGATTAATACTAAAAAAATCGTGTTACTTTTTAAAATATATAGGATTTTGCTAATTATTTTGATTTCAGTGGCATTGATTTCGGTGTTTTCGGTGGAAATAAGTGCACCGAAATCAATGTTAAAGTCATCGAAATCATACATTACTTATTTATTTGCATTTAAAGATTGTTTATTTAACTTTCTCATCACCTGTCATGTTGTTTCACGCATTCTGGCACAATCACAATACTGTGATTATGCCAGATTAAAAAAGGGAGTGAAATCGGTGCAGCCAATTCTAATAAACCTCAAATTTTATCAAACAATCTGATTAAACCTGGTAGTAGCTATTCTGTTGACCTTGCTGATGACTTCTATGAAACCAAGCAGCACTTGTCCCATACCTAAACATCAGACATTTAATTGTACGAAAATGATAGCTTCTGGACGCATGTGTCGTGAAAATATTGCTCCGATAGTAATGAATAAAGTTACATTCTCTAACATTGACATCAGTGACGAGGAATATAACATTTTTTAAATTCAGGATTGAAAACTTGAATAAGTATAAAGTTTTTATAAGTTTTATTTCTAGGTGCTTAATATACCTAAAACTATTTTAATCGTGTTACAACTAAAAGGCAACGTAATATTCCTAATACAATTATTATTAGACAAATAAGTGCCTTCTAGATAATTGTTAAGTGATTTTTTAATAAAAAGTAAATTATTCTCTGTGATTAAGCTAAATCTCAACAAACACTTCAGATTTCTTTAAATTCCTATACTGTCAGTTTTAGCAACTACGAAGCAGTAGGTACTTGTAACACTTTGAAGGACAGTAAACGCCTATAAACGTGATAACAATAAAACTTCAATTGTGTCTCGTTTACTGTCCGTGAAAGTGTTAATAAAAGTTAATGTAATAATTTAACGCTTCCTTCCAAAGTGATTCTTGTAAAATTTCTTGTATGTTAATAAATGGGGCTTTAGTCTCGATAAAATAAAATATTTTATTGTATAATTACCTAACCTGCAATTTCTTACCTAGTACGTATCATACGTATCTACGTACGTAGTAGTACTAAAGCAGTTAAAACATAGGGATAATATAAAATAGTCTTCAGAATATAAATCATTTGTTATGTTTGATTTCGGTGATAAAAATATTGATTTCGGTGGACACCATTTCAAGAAAATTGAATTCCTACTTATCCATTCACTCTATGTTGTTCCCTCTACTACTAATATGTTTTAAATTAAATCTAGATTTGATATTTCATGCTAATAATGCCTAAATTAACAAAAAAAGAATTGCCACCGAAGTCAACCAAATAATGAGTAACCTGATAATGACCCAGCCGTTATTTTGTCAATGCGCGCTGAGGTTTATTTTTTTATTTCTATCAATAAATAGGTGAGCTAACTGCCCATCGTCATCGTCGTCCGTGTGGTGACGGATTAAGAATTCGGATTGTCACCACCCCATATCATCCTATGGGTGTCGTAAGAGCCGACAAAGGGAGCATATTATGCATAGAACAGCACTTGAAGAGAAGAAAACTTGATACAAACCCTATACCAACCCGTTTGGCCAGCGCGGTATAGTAGGCCAATTCCTCCTTTCAAAGGAGAGGCCTAGTCCAGCAAGGGACTGTAAAAGGCTGATGATGATGAACTGCCCATTAGATGGTAAGTAGCTACCCAGGTCGACTGACGACGTGCGGCAAAACAACCACCCCATTGAAAATGAATATAGCGTGGGAAAACGAATAGCAGCAGGATGAGGAAGAAGGAACTGGGGATAGGCCCTCCGGCACTCTAACTCGAAACGCAAAAGTACATAAACTGTTACTTACGGTGATATTCTGTGAGATGGTAACTATAGTACTTCCCCGGTCGAGCCGACCAAAGTCAAAATCAAAATCGTTTATTCATCTAGGTCACAAGGTCACGCTTATGTACGTCATTGTTTTTAAATTGAATTACCTAATGCTTCTACATTTACTGCCTCGTTCGCAAAAAAATAGGTAGAACCACGAGAAAGAGTGGCCACGAGTTTTATTGCCCGAATAAAACTCGTGGCCACTCTTTTGAATCGCCAATATTATGGTACATATATGTATTTTATTTTTGTAAGGAGCTGCAACTGTTTCACATTGTACTTAATTACTTGTAAATAGTAAAAAGTTACCGACATATACACACCGAATATAGATACGATATTTAGAGAAGAGTTCTTTAAATAAATAAAAAAATGTTGAAAAATTACTCGTTCACCTCGAGTACCTCGACAAAAGCAAAAGTTCAGAATGTTGAGGTAAAAATCTCTTTCTATTTCCGATTTTACCTTCTGACATTACTGGCTCAACAACCTTTTACTGGGTGGCGCAAAAGTAATGACCCTATTTAGTTCAACTACAATGTTTCTAAATAAGAAAACTTGAATTAGTTTTCAAATTATATATATTTGTGCCATGAATTAAATGTTGACCTTCAGAGTTGAAGCACCTTTGAGCCCTATTTATGATATTTTCCATAACTAGCCGTAAAACTTCCTGCGATGTGTTTCTTATTTTTAGGTGAAAGGTTTTCTTTTAAAGCTGCAAGAGTCTGTAGGTTGTTCACACACACCCGAGATTTCAAATAACCCCAAAGAAAAAAGTCTGGACGCCACACCATACAGTTCCTTTTAGTGGATGTAAAGGTGTTTGTTGAATAATGCGCGGATTTTCAGTGCCACAAAAGTGATTATTATGCTGCTTATTGACTTGCCCTGAGAGATGCAAATGCGCTTCGTCACTCATAATCAAGTTTAAAGAAAAGTTATCCTCTTCAAGGTTGAGGTTTCTGACGCGATTATTCCACTTTCTTGGGGAGTACAGCAGTCCATGATTACTATAAAATTTTCAATATCAGAATGACAGAAGATGTCATAAAAATTATATATAAGGAATTTCTATAGGGTCATTACTTTTGCGCCATCCTGTAGCTCTATCGAACCTAGTTAGACGTAAAATATTCTTAGGTAAAGGTAAAACACCCCTACGGGGTCGTTCGATCCGACCGGATGTCCGGTTCGTGAATAAATCCAGTGAACAAAGAGCCTTACCGGATACACCTTGAAATGAAACGGAAGTGAGGGATATTCTAAGGATAAGCATTTTCTATTTAGATAAAAGTGATTACGGAATAATTCAGAGTTTTCTTTGAATCTCAGACATGACGCGAAATAAGTTTTATCTTTTTTATCGTTAGGATGGCATTCCGCTAAAATTATTGTCTGCCTGATAGCAAGAATTTACCAAAGTCTATTTATGGGTATATTGTCGTCAGTGAGAGGACTCGAGTCTTTCTCGATTTTTTTGTCCTGTGTGGAATTGGGAAATGAGTGTGAGGAGAGGAAGGAGATTCAATCAAAAGGCGGCCAAGATAGTATTCCTCTCTGCCTTTCCGTAGCGTTGGTGACCTGCTGGTGGGTTCTGGTTGACATAACTGGCGTTTAAGATCTACGAGGTTTAGCTGGACTAAACCCTACACCAAGTGGACCATATCTGGTCTGCAGCCTTTAATTTATAACAAAGAAAAAAGACATAGCGGTATTTTTATAGATTGCCACTTCTGCTTTAAGCAATGCATTAAATTGTTATCCATCATTCTGACTAACACATATCATTGCATCATCATTCGTGTATTGAATTCAATTGTTTGAGATTTTTATAATAACTGGTAAATATAATTATTTTCTTTCTTTTTGTGTATCAGACTAGTCCCTTCATAACAATATCTATTTTTACCTCTTTCTTTCGAAACAATCAGCCCACGCGTACATCGAACTTATGAGCTTAACCTCTGTCATGTAACTTGATATATTTTTCAACAACATTGTGGCTAGCCCACGTAGGTGATATTTCTACGAACAATACCCACATTGGATATTTATGACAATGCATTTTACGAGTGCTCAGTACTTGCGCTTCTTATAAGATGTACATAGTAAAGCGTCTGTAGCTTGTCCTGATAAAGATTATTTGCTTAGTATTTCATTTATTTTAGGGTAGCTTTATCCAGCGTTTCTGTGGCATATATCTATAAAAAAAGCGTTTTTCAAAGATAAACGTAGCTTTAGACCCAGTGCTTGCCAGTGTCCACCAAAATGCAGAAGTGCACATAGTAAAGCAAAACGCTGTAAACATGATCAATAAAATATCTTTATTCTTCTAGTTTTTTTGGGTGGGTAGTTTTTATGTGGAGACTAAAAGTGGTACTTTTATATTTATATCAGAGTGTTTTTTTTATGTCAATAGGCGGCAAACGAGCAGACGGATTGCCTGATGGTAAGCAATTACCGCCGCCCATAGACACAAGCAACACCACAGGAGTCACAAGTGCGTTGCCGCCCCTTGGGGTTGGGAAAAGGGATAGGATGAGGAGTGGGATCAGGGAGAAGGAATAGAGGATAGGGCCTCCGGCACTCTCACTCACTCACCGAACGAAACGCAACAGTTTAGGTACTGTTACTTTACGCTGATTTTCTGTGAGAGGGTAGAACTTCCCCGGTCGAGCCGGCCCATTCCTGCTGAAATCAGCATGGGTCTACTACCTTGAATTGTGTGATGAGCAAGATCCTTCAAGGTCCTTCACCTTTTCACCTCGCCGCAGACTTGGTTAGATTTTGGGGAGTCGAAACGTACCGTACTACAAGCGCGTTATTTCGTAGAGTTGCATTACAAAGACTGACAAAGAGAGAATTTGTTCGTTATTCAATCTCATTGAATTATAGTTGTAGTGTATATTGTTGTTAGTTGATTGTGTGCACATCTACCTAATTGGTTATTGGTGTATTCGCCCACCAACGTTTGCACGGTAATCGTAACACGGTTCATAACTTTTTCACCTTATTTTAAGAAAAACTCTAAGTATTTTACAATAGATGTTAAGAAGCACTTGAGGCTCTGACCTGATGAAAGGAAAGAGGGAACACGAGCGAAAATACATTGGTCGAGCAAGGGTTAATTGGATAAAAAGGTTACACCCTAATTCCAAATTTTAAGGAAAATCGTACTAATCCCAGATTAAAGACTCCAATAGAATTATTCTGGTACATGATTTTATAAGAAAGGATAAAACTGTATTCAGCAATAGAACTCATTTTGGAAATAATAAAAAAAAAATTTTGGAGTCCAACAGACCCACCAGGCACTCGTTTTTGTGTCGTGTTGGAAAATCCTCATAGAGTCCCTTCGCCCTGGGGGGAAGGACGAAGGGGACTGTCAGACTCTTACTGACTAAAAACCAACCCGTGCTCCTCATGTACCCATGTGTCGGAGGGTAGGGTTTCACCTAAGCATTCCTCGCTACCTCCCGACGGGTATTGGCCCGCCAGATGGTCAGGCGGGCCCCGAACGAAACCCGTTTGGCGGCGGATGAAGGTGTTGGGCTCCGCCGCCAAAACACCCAGCGGCCGCAGAGGATAGGGAGGACGGCAACGCAACGCCGCAACTCCTCTTCCTCTGCGGCCCCACCGCGACGCAACGATGGTGCGTCCCCATTTGGTCGCGGGAGATAGGGCGCGTGGCAACGCAACACCGACACACCTCTCCTCCCGCGACCGCACGCGACTGCGAGGGACAGACAGAACTGTCCCCGCACCCGCACCTATGGACGCATCCTACGCAGGCCTCACGCAAGCCCACGTGGAGCGTCCCCTCCCGGGATCTCGCTTAGCTTCACCGTGGAAGAAAATCAAATCCACGGTTACTAAGCCCCCCCACCACAAGGTGGAGATCCCACGGGTGGGACTCGCGCACACACAAAAGGAAAACCAAGAGTCAAAATAAAATTCTATACAATACTAAAATAATATTACTTTTTTTTATGGAATAGGGGGCATACTAGCAGACGGATCTCCTAATGTTAAGCGATTACCGCCGCCCATGGACACCCGCAACACCAGAGGAGTCACAAGTGCGTTGCCGGCCTTTTAAAAAGGAATACGCTTTTTTCTTGAAGGTTTGAAGGTCGTATTGGTTCGGAAAAACCGCAGGTGACAGATCATTCCACAGTTTAGAGGTGCGAGGCAGAAAGTTTCTAGAGAAACGCACCGTTGTGGATTGCCAGCCATCTAAATGATGGGGATGGAAATGCTGTCGCGTAGAACGATGGCGGAAAGAGGCGGCAGGGATTAATCCGAACAATTCTTCGGAGCACTCCCCATAGTAGAAGCGATAAAAGATGCATAGCGAGGCTACATCTCTACGCAGCGCCAAAGGGTCTAACCGATTGCAAATATCTTGGCAGTCGACAATTAAAGCGGCTCTCCGTTGGATGCGGTCCAGAGGGAGAAGCTGGTACTGGGGTGCCCCTGCCCAAAGATGAGAACAGTATTCCATATGCGGCCGGACCTGCGCCTTATAAAGGAGCAAGCGGTGGGCCGAAGTGAAATAACTTTTCAATCTATTTAGCACGCCAAGCTTCATCGAGGCTAACTTAGCCTTACCCTCTAAGTGACCGCGGAACTGGACTTCGCTCGATATGTCGACACCAAGTATTCCAATACTGGAGGAGGCAGTTAAAGGGGTGCTCTCAAAACGAGGACATACGGCCATCGGCAGTTTTTTTGCGGTGAAAACGCAGACTTGTGTCTTTGTGGGGTTAAAATGGACCAAATTAAGTCTTCCCCAATCTGAGACCATCTCCAAGGAGGTCTTAATTTCAGACACAAGTTTATGTCGGCTCTCGATGACTTTTTCCCGAGAAATGTTGGCGTGGCCGGTGTATAAAGCATCGCCTGTGCTGTCATCTGCATAACAATGAATGCCACTATCTAGCAACATATCATTGATATGCAGGAAGAGCAGAGTAGGCGATAGCACGCAGCCTTGAGGGACACCAGCATTTACAGACAAGGCGTCAGAGCATTCACCGTCAACTACGACCTTTATGCTTCTGTCTGTAAGAAAGCTGGTGACCCATTCGCATAATTTCTCGGGCAGCCCATAGGAAGGGAGCTTCGAAAGAAGCGCTTTGTGCCAGACCCGATCGAAGGCCTTCGCTATGTCAAAACTGACCGCCAAAGCCTCCCCCTTTGTCTCGATCGCCTGTGCCCAACGATGTGTCAGGTATACTAGAAGATCACCAGCCAACCCACCCTTACGAAAGCCGTATTGCTGGTCACTAAGCAGCTGATTATCCTCGGTCGGTCTGTAGTTGAACGGGTTAGAGCGATCGCCTTTTTTAGGGATCGGGTGGACCAATGCTGTCTTCCACGATGTTGGGACTACGCCAAAAGACTAAGAGAGACGAAAAAGGCGTGTCAAAACTGGTGCCAACTCTGGAGCGCAGATCTTCAACACAATAGGGGGAATTCCATCAGGCCCACTCGACTTATGGATATCGAGGGACAGAAGTGCCATACGGACTGCGCGTTGGTGGAACCGAATATCCGGCATACAGCCCTTCAACAGCGGTATAGTAGGCGGTTCCTGTACCCCGTCATCCAAGGTTAAGTTGGACGCAAAGAGTTTGCCTAGAAGATCGGCTTTCTGCTTTGCATCGTGGGCCAAGGAGTCATTTCCCATGTGTAGCGGTGGAAAGGATGGCTTACAGAAGTTCCCTTCGATAGCTTTGGCAAGAGACCAGAATCCACGAGTTCCCGAAGGAAGGCGCTCAAGCCTCTCGCCAATTCTACCGATGTGCTTCGTCTTCGCACTAGCAATGTCTCTTTTGAAGGACCTGGAGGCAAAGTTATACTCCTTTTTTAATGCGCTGGTATTTTCATCCTTTTTTTTTTCATTACTTACAACCAAAGCCACTTTGAAACAAATTCCTTCCAAGTTATTAAACTTGTTGGAAATCTTCCAGACCCTTGAACCCTGAAAAGACGCCTTGAGGTGGAACTGTACTGAGTAAAGGACCTCTTGTTTTTTTAGTACCTTTCTAAGAGTTTTGGTATCAGATGTTGTATACGTATCCAACCAAGTGTAAAATTTTGAAGATCATAACTGGATATTTTAGTGGTGGAAATTATGAAAACATAAATGTTGTAAATTTTATGTGAATGTCTGTTTTATTCGATAGATTTTTCACAGTTGGCAATGCTGACATGAAAATGTGTCACGTTTTGTTAAATTTGAATATTGTTGGAATGAAATTGAAATTCCCCTTTCACATTTAGAACCCATGCTATGTACATACCCAAATACCATATTTTTTTTAAATTAGCAACATCACTTAGTGCTTTTTCCACAAGAGAGTGACTATTATATAGTTTTCTGTATTTGCAAATAACTTTGTATAAATCTAGCGTTTGAAATTATAATAAACTAGATGAGCCTGCGGTTACAACCGTTATTTAAGGCTAATGCTCCGCTCCCGTGGCTCATAGCGTGATTTTATTTAGCCTATAGCGTTCCTCGAGAAATGGGCTATCTAACACTGAAAGATTTTTTGAAATCGGTCCAGTAAGACCTGAGAATAGAGTTTGTTTGTTTGATTGGTTGAACCAAACAAACCAAGAATACAATAAAAGATTAACATAATACTTTAGGAGTCCCATTATTGTAGAAATCTTCTGTATACAATTATTTTGAAACGCTGTCTCTTAAACTAGGATAGGTCCTGTTAATGTAGATGTTTAGCTGATGTGCCTAAAATTATCTACGTTTCATTAACTATCCAACAAGGTATAACACTCTTGGGTTTTATTTAAATTCGTAGAAAAGAACTCCGAGAGGTACTCCAGAGCAGGTAACCTGCTACCTGCCTGGGAGCTTTTTTCTAGCTTTTAGCTACCTCTATCAGTCCCTCGCCTATCGGGCGATGCGTGCGAGCGAGACAACTTATGATTTATGCATATGCCAGTGTCGAAAATAATGTCCAGAAACTGGTTTTGGATTCAATACGCGCCACTGTGGTTTGTGTTTGGTAGGTTGTTAGTCTGCTTTTGTGATCCGTCCATAGTAGATGCGATATTGTTATGATCTCTGTTTCCTATTCGACTTGGCTGTATTTCTGGACTGTTTCTGATTTGTGACTACTGTGCTTGTGAACTAGATTCTGATTTGAGCTTGTGATTCGGAACTGTTGAATATGACATGACGACATACACGGACGAGGAATATGCCGATATGTTGAGTTGCTATGGATACTGCAATTCTGTGTCCGTGCAAGCTCAAAACGAATACAATGCACGCTACCCCGGCTGTCGAGTACCGGATGTGAGCGTTTTGTCGGAGTTTATCGAAGACGTTGGGAAACTGGCTCCGTTTCAAGACGACGCACAGACTTGGAAAGACCACGTGTAAGAAAACCATCTAAGAAATCCGAATAAGAAGAGGGTAAAGGGGTCCCAACGAAGATTTAGCGTAAACGTGTGGTTGGGCATTATTTCCAATTATTTGATTGGACCTTACTTCCTACCCAATCATTTAAATGGGGAGAACTATGAAAACTTCCTCGGAGGAGACCTTAACGATTTGATGGATGATTTACCACTGAAGCTAATTAGGGATATGTGGTTCCAACATGATGGCTGCCTTGCACATTTCCGAAGAAGTGTCACAGAGTGGATGGAAATAAATGGATTTTTATGTGTGGGAATACATGAAGAGTCTCGTCTACAGCGAGCCCAATCCAATTGCGTCTGTCGGAGAATTGAAAGATAGGATAATCAACGCGGCAAACAAAATTAGAAGAACATTGACTATTGGTGTAGTAAAATCTGGGCTTCACAGAATGCGAAGATGTGTACAAAACAAAGGAGGACGTGTTGAACACGGACTTTAATCTAGGACAGCGTTTCCCATTTGCCGGGTCGCGACCCGGTACCGGGCCGTGAAAATAAAATACCGGGTCGCAACATTTCTGCCTTGTTTTAAAAATAATACCTACTATCGATTAGTATCGATCGACTTATAGTTTAGTGACTAAATAGGCGATACCAAAATATTATATGTACCTTGTATTCATAAAAAAACATTTCTACTGTGTATTATTTGTTATATTACAATGTGTATTATTTAACCTTAATGGAACCAGCTTGGGTTTAAAAGTATTCAATGGGTCACGAAGGGGCAATGAGAAAATTACCGGGCCATGGCGGAACAATGTTTGGGAAACACTGATCTAGGATATTAATAAATGTTGTACAAACTTACCTATTGTTTTATTTTACTTTCTAGGGCCAAAGAATAAATTATAGACCAGGGTAGTTAATTTTTGAAGTAAAATAAAATTACAGTAGGATGAAACCCATTGGATAAGGAAGAGAATATAGCGATCATTAAAGGAAAAATAAATTACGAGCGATCTGAGGTCGGGAAGTGGATGGGGTTGCGATTTTAAGGGTAAATAAGGGTTTATCTCGATTGCCAGCAAAACTACAAGTCCTACGGGAAAACCGTCAATGGCAAAGTTGTAGGTAATAAGAAGATCTACAACTTTTGTATTTACACTTTATTCACACAACGTCATAATTTATGTGAAAAATTCAAATAACCAAGATTTTGGTTTTTTATTTTTAACTGTTACAACAGTTTTTCTTTTACACGAAATTTGGTGAAAACTTGCCTTTTTATGTTCCAAACACACTGTTAATGATTTTTATTTAAAATATTTATTTTTACGCCTTATTTTGACTTAATATGGAAATAAAACCCTAATTTTCAATTGAAAATTCTCACGTCAATATATCAGCTTTTTTTTTTATTGTTCGGCGTTTTGTTCGTTGAAATCTCTACTTTCTGATGGTGTGAATAAAATATACGATACTAAGGTAAACGTTCTCAGAAAATGCAAAGAAAGGAGACAACCTCGAGACCAATTTTTTTAATCATAATGAACAATTTTGAGATATTTATTAAAATTAACACTTTAATTACTCGAAAAACGTAAGATTCCATGCTACATTGATAAATAAGAACTTAAAAATCGATATATACAACTAAAATTAGCAACCAAATAAGTTAATCTACAATATTTTGAGAAAGTTATAGAATCTTCTTTAAATTATAGCGTAGACTTCCATTTATTGCTATTTTAAGATAATGTATATACCTGGGTGACCCACAGAAAATTTTAGCCCATCATTAGTTATTTTATAGAGTAAAGGGGAAGGGCTAGGTGGATCTGGACCTTACTGCCTGTTATTTCATATCAGCTGTAAAAACAGTTAGTCAGTATTAGAAATACAGAACAGCGAACAACATTATTCATAAAAACACATGTTAGGGCTGGGATCCACCTAGCCCTTCCACACTTCTCTTTAAAATAACTATTGATGGGCTCAAATTGTCTGTGCGTCACTCAGGTATATATACGTATTATCTTAAAATAGCAATAAATAGGAGTCTACGCTATAATTTAAAGAAGATTCTATAACTTTCTCAAAATATTGTAGATGTCTTCTTAAATATTAACTTATTTTAGATGTACCTATATATCGATTTTTAAGTTCTTATTTATCAATGTAGCATGGAATCTTACGTTTTTCGAGTAATTAAAGTATTAATTTTAATAAATATCTCAAAATTGTACATTATGATTTAAAAAATCGGTCTCGTGGTTGTCTCATTTCTTTGTATTTTCTGAGAACGTTTACGTTAGTAATGTATATTTTATTCACACCATCAAAAATTAGAGATTTCAACGAACAAAACGCCGAACAAATTAAAAAATAAAGCTGATATATTGACGTGAGAATTTTCAATTGAAAATTAGGGTTTTATTTCGATATTAAGTCAAAATAAGGCGTAAAAATAAATATTTTAAATGAAAAACATTAACAGTGTGTTTCGAACATAAAAAGGCAAGTTTTCACCAAATTTCGTGTAAAAGAAAAAACTATTGTAAAAGTTAAAAATAGAAAACCAAAAACTTGGTTTTTTGATTTTTTCACATAAATTATGACGTTGTGTGAATAAAGTGTAAATACAAAAGTTGTAGATCTTCTTATTACCTACAACTTTGCCATTGACGTTTTTCCCGTAGGACTTGTAGTTTTGCTGGCAATCGAGATAAACCCTTTTTTACCCTTAAAATCGCAACCCCATCCACTTCCCGACCTCAGATCGCCCGTAATTTATTTTTCCTTTAATGATCGCTATATTCTCTTCCTTATCCAATGGGTTTCATCCTACTGTAATTTTATTTTACTTTTTTCTAACGTTTCTGCACTGGTCTATTAGGCTTAATAAGCGTATCAACGTATCGTCAACGTTCACTATCCCCTATGAAACTAAGTGTTTTCTAACAAAATAAAAAAAGACCCTAGAGTGTTATAACTTGTTGGATAGCTAATGAAACGTAGATATTTTTAGGCACGTCTGCCAAATGCCTGCCATACATTATTTTTAGATATTTCTTAAAGAAAGGTAAATTGACAATTTTTTTACTAACTTTTTTGAACTTTCAATCGACCAGAACAACGTATTTAGTTAACTTATTTAGGATTTTGGTCACTAAGTTCATAGAACATCTTAATCTGCATGTGAAAACTTGACATCAAACCCTATACGACTGCCTCATTGGTCTCGCGGCATAAATGTGCGCGTGGGATTGGGCGGTCCCGGGTTCGCATCCTGGGTCGGGCAGTGTTATTGGGTTTTTCTGTCACGAAATTCTCAGTACCAGCACGGAGTCTGAAAATGTGCCCGATACGGCAATAGGCTCGCCCCTTATTACGTGGGACTAAAGTATATCTGGCAAAAAGTGGGTGTAGAAATACACCTCTGCCTACCTCTTCGGGGTTATAGGCGGGAGACTATGTATGTAATAGCAAAAAAATCGGCAATTTTTGTTAAAACAATTAAAAGTCGATTATCTCGAAAATTGTTAGGTTTGGGGTAGAGTGTTTCATAGTAAAATCAGTCAGAAAAGATAAGTACTACACGCCGCCGTATTTTCTTAAGGCTTTATTAAATATGTATTCTGTCATGATGCACTGCCTTTCTCACGATGTTAAAAACCGTAAAATAAAATTAGAAACATCGAGTTTCCAACCAGTCTTTTTATAGCCGAAATATACACATATAACTATACAATAAAAATAACACTTAACATTCTTTGTAACCAAGAAATCTTTCAAGTTTCTTAAAAACGTAAAGTCAAAAATCTCGCAAAGGAGCGCCACTCAATAAAATCTTACAACTCTAGTTATTTCACGGCGCGTCTTAGAATTCCTCACAATACTTTTATTTGCACATTCTTTTCATATCTTTTGAACAAAACCTCAAAATGTTGTACACGTTTCTTTGCTGATTACTTTCTGAAAGCACTTTTTAAAATGAGCGTCAGAATGTTTGCTACTGCTGTGAATTATCGGTTGATTAATGTTTCGATTACACTTTGAAGAGTTTAATGACAAAGATAGATAGCTAAGATAATTAGCCTGTGAAAGGGATGGCGATGGTCCTTTCAATTTCAGTGCATGGTGCTTTAACTGTGTGCAACGAAGGGTGATATTATCTGCGCCTATGGAAATTTTTACTGTTTTATGAATTATATGGCTCTCGAAACATTGGTTTTAATAACATGACAGTTTCTAAACAGAAGGTTACTTGGAATTGCTCGAATCAATATTTAAATTATTTACATTTCAATATGATATAAGAATTATAAGATATCGTTTACCTTCGGATTAGCAAGTTGGCTGTGGGTGAACAAGTTTCTACTTTATAATTCAGAACAGGAATTTAATTTCGATGTAAATTACTTTTTACTTCATGGTGCTTGTACACGGTTAGTATTTGCTTATTCTACCCCTGGGACATCGAAGCTAACGAATAGTATGAAACCCAAACGTAAAACAACTAGGTAATAATAAAATAATGTAACATCACTCAACATAAAAAACTAGCTTCTTCCCACGGCTTCATCCACGTAAATGTGACAAACACCAACATTGTATGCTATTATGGCATAATATAAGCTATCTTACTGCAAAGTTCCATCAAAATCGATTCAGTAATTTTTGTGTAAAGGAGTGACAAACATCCATTCACTCTCAAAAACTTTCACATCTATTATAGTAGAAGGATGCTGGAGCTTCTTCTCAAATCCAGTGACAAAATTATAAAGCAATATATGACCAACTCAGTCATATTACTGCGTTCTAAGCTATAAATAAATCGTACAAATTGACGGTCATAAACTGCAAGGACGGTATCCGCTAGTTGTTTGCGCTGTTGAAGGCCGAACTAGAAATATAGCTCTGCGGGAACTTCATCGGGATCACAGATTAATCTGCTCAAACCGACAGCGTGTGTTGGTTTTATACAGCCTTGTAGAGCGCTGGGTGGAAGTTAATTAATTTGAAAACCCGCGCTTTTTTTAAATAACATTATTACTTGTCACTTTTTGTTTTTTTTTGTTTGTATATATTATTTATTTTTGCATTTTCTGTGCCTTTTTAACGATTTTTTTACATTTAATAGCTGGGAGCTGTGGTCAGGTCTACAGTTCAGCTGAAACGTGGGATCATAATAAATAATGTATTTTCTAGATCATTCGGTTTATTTTTTTTTATTTATAGACTCACGCCTGTATCCCCGAAGAGGTAGGCAGAGGTGTAATATTACTCCCACACTTCGCCATGATTTTTTAGGTCCCACGTAATAGGAAGCCAGCCGTTACCGGGCACATTACCAGACTCCGTGCTGCTACTGAGAATTCGAAAAGGTTTTCGGTAGTTTGACTTCAATGTGACACATTCACATAAACCCAAGAAAATAATGTGACTTTTTGCAATTATTGCACCTATAATATCCTTCCCGGTCTTTGAAAAGTGTGCGAAGTTTCAGTTTAAAGCTTACTTTTAAAGTGGTTGAAAATCTTGTACAAATATTCCGTTACATAGGACGATTTAAAGATTGCGTGTTAAAAACCAGTGAAATAGAATTAAATACGACTCTCACTGTTGTCATGCAAAATATAATAATATGCAACTTCTCTAAGTACTTGAAAACTAAGACATGTTATCGAACTTCCTCGAAAAACGAATATTAAAACATTTTTGTACTCACCAACATTGTCAAAACAAACATATCGGTATATGTATTACCACTTTGAGAACCTTATCTCTATAATTGAATAGAAACCTTCTAAGTAGGGAAGGTTTCTTTCAAATGAAATCTCGCCCAAATTGCGGCTATATTAAATAATGATTGTTCAGTCTTTCGGAATACTTTCAAACTTCTAGTGATGGGACATGTGCTGGACGATAAATATATTTTTTACATTTAACTTGTTGGTAAATATTTTACGATGTTCTTATAATTTTTATTATATACTTATACAAATAGATCTAATTTATTTCGGTGAGTTTTTTATTTCGTTTAACTTAAAAGTGACTCAATTTTATTCTGAGGGCATAAGCTATTTAAAAATAGAAAACGATAGATTTCTATCGTTTGTAATTTCATTTGAATTTACAAACAGTACAATGAGGTCCACTCTGGACTAAATTGATTGTTTTTTTTAAATAATGGTATGAACCTTTTAGGATTTTTGAGGTCATCAAGTACGCTGTACTGGCACGGTCACGGCATAGCTGCTATCTAAAATTTCAGTCACAGCTAGGCGTCAACGTGCTAACCACGTATCACATATGGGATCCATGTTCGTAGTCCGCGCAACGACGTCAAGATGGAAATTTTTATTTGTTCTCAGTGGGTGGGCTGTATGCCGTTCGCAAGCTGACAACCTACCAGTGGTTTTATATTGACGTTATAAAATATATCATACGGTACCTATACGATTTAGAGGTTACCTTAATTAAACTAAACTGACAAGCAAATCACCAAGTGCCTGCATAATGTACCACCACTATGTCTTCTTAGACGAATTTTGAGGGTGTCTCGCATATTTATTGTGATTTATTATTTTTTTTTTTTTTTTTTTTTTTTTTTTTTTATATATTTTTCGTGTGAGTGTGTGGCCAACTCTAGTGTCGGAGTTTTCAGACCGCCCGAAGGCCTCCGACATGGCCTAACGATCCTTATCCTGAGACAAGAACCGGGACCGACAGCTTTACGTGCCCTCCGAAGCACGGTAGCGCTCAGATGTAAATGCCACACTTGGTCACCCATCCAAGTGGCGACCTGTGCAAGCGTTGCTTAACTTTGCCGATCGGTTACGAACAGCAAGCCAAGTCTCGCTATGAGCGCTACGCTATTGTGATTGGAATAACTGTTGAGCCTTTTTGGCAACTGTCCTGTTAAGCAACGGATTATACATTAATGTCTGCATTCATAATTCGTAAGAATATACCGAGTGAAAGCTACTTCTTTTCAGAAAGGAATAGAACAAAGATCACTTATATTTTGAAACTAGAGGACAGCACGTTGATTCTGTAAAATTCAAACAACAACTCGCATGTCACGTCGCTATTCGCTCTCACTTCGCATAAGGTTCAAAATGACCTTGATTTTGAGTGCAAAGTGAGCGTCGAACTGACGGTGGAATTACCTTATAGAATGCCACCTTTTACGTCATCTCATTCTTTATCTGTCAAAATCTCGAGGTCTATTTAGTTCAACTCGCAAACACGCTCGCAAGAGTAGCGCTAGTGTAGATTCGAATTATCAACCGAGTTTTTCGAATGCCAATCAAGAAACTCACAGTGGATTCAGATTCGAAGTTTAAAATAAAGTCTTACAGAATCACACTGCAGTACTATACAAACAAGAGGTAAGCGATACTTCAATCGCAATTAAATAGTGTGTAGTGGACGCGATTTGGAAAAAAGTAGGAACCGATTTGAATGCTGAATGTCTTGTATTGATTTCGTATCGTGTAGATACGCAATCAGTCCAAGACATCAATCCAAAATTTCACTGTTCACATGAGATCACAGACGACAAAAGCCTTATTCCTAATCAAACAATTCTTGAGTAAACATCACATACGAGTAGCGCTAATGCATCTATTGAAGCCAGCGCAAATCTTTCGGAACTAAACTGACATCCCTGCAGTGACGACCATTACAATTAGCTACGGAACACGTACGCATACAGACCTACTTTACGCGTAAATTACTGGCCACTAACATGTTCACACATACCTACGAACTATACATATAAAAGAAAGTCATGTTAGTTACACTATTTATAACTTAAGAACGGCTGAACCGATTTGGCTGAAAATTTGTGGGGAGGTAGCTCAGAACCAGGACCATCGTCTTTCACGTTGTGTTTTCTTACCGTCAAACGCAAACATCACTAAACATCGTGAAATAAATTTTAGCGTCAGCTTCAACCTATCACATCCCTAGTGAAGGCCGAACAATCAACTGTCAAAGAACACAAAGTGCACAGACCTCACATTTAGCCCCCCTTACCCAAACTATTCACATGAAATATGTTTACGGGTGTCCACGAACGCTTCCGAATGTCTGTAAGACATTGTTGGGTAGTACAATATGCCGTTATATTATGTCCCTGTTTCGTCCATTTTGTTTTGACGATAAATAAACGGCTTCAAATATAACGTGGAATGTGAAACTTATGTTACGCTTTAGGTGATACATTGGTGTCCCGTTACCGTTAAAAGTGTAGATGTATATGATTTAAAATTTTTGCGTAAAAAAAACATAGAAGCCAAATCAATAGTTGTGGCTATAGCTTGTTTGTGAGTCACTTAGTAATGCAAGAATTGTATATATGCAGAAGATTTTCCAGTCTTGTTCTAATTTTCTATTATATTTAGTGCTAAGGTGGTCATGCTAAGATGGTTTGGACACATGGAGCGGATGGATGACGAAAGACTGACCAAGAAATTATATAAGTCAAGTGTGAATGGGACAGGAGGAAGGGGAAGACCTAGAGTGACGTTCTCTGACCAGATTGGATACATCCTAATAAAAGGACAGATTAGAAGTACCCTTAACCGAAGAGCATGCATAAGAAATTTGATGGGCGTGAATGAAGCAAGAGAGATATGTCAGGATAGTAGTCTCTGCCTACCCCTCCGGGAAACAGCGTGCGTCTATGTATGGATGTATGTACATTTAGTGCGCATTGTTTATTAATCTGGCAGTTAAGACTCCATAAAGTTACTGAAAACAACTCAGATAATAGTAATGTTTAAAGTTCTCCCATGAAACAGAAGTGCAGACTGATTGGAGCCATAGCCCTTGACTGAAGTTCTTTGTACTTAATATACTATTGGAAATTACGATTTAAAGGCGCCTCGGCGTATAAGTATCCTTACTCATTAATAATCACACACACACATAGGTACAAAACGAAGCAATATTCGCAATTAAAAACTGTAATTTGCTATTAAGTTAAGACAAAACAAGCTACTAAGAAAGCAAATTTCATGTTGCTATTTATTTAGTACATGCAGAGTGTAATATTACACCCACATTTCGCCACGTTACCGGGCACATCACCAGAATCCGGGCTGCTAATTAGTATTCGGAAGAAGTCAGTAACACTTTTGCCCGACCCGGGAATCGAACCCGTGACTTCCGATCAGCAGTCGCATACGCTATCCACTGGACCACGAAGGCAGTACATAGTGTAGTATTGTATGCCATCCGATAAAAATACAAAGCAATATGTCAGATACTGTCAAAATAACATAATATATAGACTCCACCCACGACTCCGCCTGCGTAAATTGTATACCTAATCCTAATTCAGGAATCATAATATATTGATGAAAACCGTACAAAAATCCGTTCTATAGTTTGAGTTTATCTCATTTATACAGACAAAGAGGAAAAAAGGGCACTTTATTTTATAATAAATAAACAGATACATTCAGACGAAACTGTTTGAAAATCAAATAGTTACTAGTCATACTCAAGCTCTACGACAAAGACAAATATCCAATTCAGGTCGCAGTTAAGGTTATCGAGTTCATTCGCACACAGTACAAAAGTATGAATGTGATTCATAAATCGTCTGACTCAGACAAGTTTCCTGCTCGTTGTTCACAAAACTAGCAATCAAATCCAAGTTTAGATCGTCTCCAAAACTACGAGCGCTGACGTTGAAAACTCAACATGATTTGCGTAATGGCAGGATGTGAGCAATGGTTACATTTGTATTGTCTTAGAGAATAGTTAATGAATGTATAACATTATAATTGGCTATTTATTGACTTTACTTATTGTAATCTGTATTTATGGGGATTGTCCGAAATTGCCGCCGAGTTGGAAAGAATCAGTTAAAAAATGTGCTAGTGTCGCTGTTCCCAACCTCTTAAGTAGAATAAGTGTATAATATACATAAGATTGGCAGATAGACACAACATTAAGTGTGTCTTTATATTTTTTGTGTCTGGGTTTTCTTCGTGTTCGTTGTTTAAATGTTTGTAGTCCACCACCATACTGGATGTATTTCTAATGTGGGTGTTGTATTTTTTATAAACTTAATGTCGTTTTGCAATTTGTGATCTGTTTATTGGAATTAAATACTTACTTACTTTTAAAAAACTACGAATAATATGAATTTCAAGTAATTAAACTTTTTCCTTGTTTACTTAGTTATAATGAAAAATTTGCTTTATCGCCTATACCTTCAACACGCTCTGAAAATGCAAATAAATTCGCTCAAATTCCCGACGTGAAATCAATCAAAACACAATCACAGCACGCAACTATGTACCTAGTTAAACTATAAAACAAACATCAAACGAAGCACTATTTAGTTAAAGTCATAAACCAAATATTTAATGGAGTCCCCAATGTACGTAATCACCATTATTTCAATTGTAGATTCTCATATAAATATCTGTGAATCATAAATCTTTAGTACCCATAGTACCCAATAGTGATAAAGCTGTTATATATTAAGAGAAGCAGCGGAAAGCGGGAGGCGATTTCGTACCATCGATCCTCTGTACCCACTTATTACATAATAATATACAGATGTATATCATTATGTAATAATGATATACATCTGAATAGAGTAATTATATACCTGAATAGAGTAATTATAACATAATTACTCTATTCAGGTATATCGCAAAATCTGATTAGCAAAATTATAAATTTTCGCTTGTACCTGGGCAAGCTATCATTCTCGGTTGTCACGAAGATCGTCTGTCTTACAGATTTACAGACCGTCTGTGTACAAAGTGAACACCGGACGCACGCTGCCCGCCTGGCGCACACCGAACATACGCTCGAGGAACGCGCATGCTCGATGTGAGGAGAGAGGACGCCTAACTGTTCGAATATTGGTATCGTATTTTAGTACACACACATAAAAATAAATCAGGATGAGAAATGTTAGGCTATGTCTGAGGCCATCGGGCTTTCTAAAATCTCCGACACCTGAGTTGGTGACAGACACACACACACACACGAAAGAGAAGGGAACAAAATAAAGAAATGCTATTTGATCACTTTGTCTAACTAATCCACTTATCGCTTATGTTTCTTAACCCACAACCTAAACTCCAGACTGTAATGATGTCTAGACGTGTAATTGTTACTGCAATTGTACCACAATGGTGATTAATTGTATTGAAGTGATGTAAAGGTAGCGTGATTTGTAACCAGACGTGCTCTGCTTGCTAAATAAGCCTCATATAATATTATTAGATTGCAAAATAAGTGTTATGTCGTACACAGCGCTTGGAGTACGGATTACATTGAAGGAAAATGAAAATAAATAAACCGGTCAAGTGCGAGTCGGACTCGCGCACCGAGGGTTCCGTACAGCCCTGTAAGTATAGGTATATTATAATTTTTTAAAATATGTGATGTAACAAAAAATTTTGGGTTTTCAAATTTTTTCCTATGTGCTATAAAACGTTGCTTTATGCCAGATTTCAAGATTCTAGATCGACTGGAAATACCCTTTAGTTTTGTCTTGAGCATTTGATAGGAATTTAAATTTTATACCTCTACGGGTGCATGAAGAAGTCATCGTCATCAGCCTTTAACAGTCCACTCCTGGACTAGGCCTCTCCTTTGAAAGGAGGAATCGGCCTACTATACCACGCTGGCCAAACGGGTTGGTATAGGGTTTGTATGAAGTTTTCCTTCTCTGATAGTGCCGTTCTCTGCATAATATGCTCCTTCTGTCGGCTCTTACGATACCCATCGGATGATATGGGGTGGTGACATTCCGTATTCTTAATACGGATGTATGATGAAGAAGCAGCATCTTTAAAATTATTAAAAATATTTAATAAATTATATGGTGTAATTAAAAATTTATGGGTTTCGCAATTTTTCCTTTATCTCTGCTATAAGAGTTTGCTTCGTGCCAAATTTCAAGATTCTGAGTTCACGGGAAGTACCCTGTAGGTTTTGATTCCCTTGCGAGTAGTTGCGAGTTTGAAAATGTGTTTAAATTGCCGTTTCTGTTGATTGCGTTGACATAGAAGTTTGATTTTATTACAGCTTAACGGTGTAATAGACCTGAGTATTTGATCATCATCCTCTTAGCGTTACCCCAGTTTCAATCTGGGGTCCCTTTACTAGTCTAACCGGATTTGGCTGAATATTAGCTTTTCCACAGAGCGACTGCCTGTATGACCTCCGCAACCCGAAGGGATAGCGATATTCCATGGTTTAGACTAGTGTCAGTTGATTAAGAAGGTACTGACGCCCTGTAACGACTGTCAAAGATCTTCATGACAACCGAGACCGAAGGCTTAACGTGCTCTCCTAGGCACGGGACAAGCGATAATTAATAATTCAACAGACCTGAGTATTTGATATGAATTTCAATTTAATAACTCTCCGTGCTCATGAGGCAAGAGGTCCAAACTTAAAAATTTAAAAAATGCTTTTATTATATGATGTAACTAAAAATTAACATTTATGGATTTTTTTCTTTATCTGTGCTATAAGTAGTGGTCTTGTACCAAATTTCAAGATTCTAAGTTCATGGGAAGTACTCTGTAGTTTTTGATTCCCTTCTGAGTTTCGAAAATTTGCGAGAATTTGCGGCATAAACAGCTATAACTTTTGATTGCGTTGGCTTAGAAGTTTGATTCTGTAACAGCTTAAGGATATTATAGATTTGATATGAATTTCAATTTAATACCTGTACGCATTCATAAGGAAAGGGCTAGTAACTTTAATTTTTTTTTTTTTTATCACAATAATATGATGTAACAAAAAATTTATGGATTTCGCAATTTTTCCTTTATCTGTGCTATAAGACGTTGTTTCGTACAAAATTTCAAGAATCTAAGTTTACGGGAAGTACCCTGTAGGTTTTGATTCCCTTGCCAGTAGTTACGAGTTTGAAAATATAGTAAAATTGCTGTTTCTTTTGATTGCGTTGAGATAAAAGTTTGATTATGTTACAGTTCAAAGGTATAATAGACCCGAGTATTTGATATGAATTTCAATTTAATAGCTTTACGCGTTCATGAGGAAAGGGGTAGTAACTCTAAAATTAATACAAATATTTTTTATATGATGTAACGAAAAATTTTCAATTTTCGCAATTTTCCCTTTATTTGTGCTATAAGACATTGCTTCGTACCAAATTTCAAAATTCTGCGTTCACGGGAAGTACCCTGTAGGTTTTGATTCCCTTGCGAGGAGTTGCGAGAAAATATGCGGCTTAAATTGCTGTTTCTTTTTATTACATTGACATAGAAGTTTGATTTTGTGACAGATTCAAGGTATTATAGACTTGAGTATTTGGTATGAATTTCAATTTAATATCTTTACGCGTTCATGAAAAATTGGTAATAACTTTAAAATTATTAAAAATATTTTTATGATATGATGTAACTAAAAATTTACGGTTTTCGCAATTTTTCCTTTATACGTGCTATAAGACATTGCTTCGTACCAAATTTCAAGATTCTTAGTTCACGGGAAGTACCCTTTAGGTTTTGAGTTTCGAATATTTGCGGAAATTTGCAGCATAAACGGCTGTATCTTTTGATTGCGTTAGCTTAGAACTTTGATTATTTCACAGCTTCAAGAAACCACAGATTTGACTATTTGATATAAATTTCAGTTCGATACCTCCACGCGTTTCTGAGAAAAAGGGTCTTGACAGACGGACGGACAAAAAAGTGATCCTATAAGGGTTCCGTTTTTTCATTTCGAGGTACGGAACCCTAAAAATAAACTTTTCAACTGAGATCTGGTTATAATTAAGCACGACGTAAAATTAGCGTTTGTTTCTGGCAGGTGGTCGTTTCAGCATAGGCGCGCTAAATTACGCGCTTCAAAAACCGCACTCACAATTATTATCGTTGTTTGGCAAATGGCACGCCTGTACGCGCTTCCAAAAACGAACTCATACGCGCGTATGAAACGCCAATCTGAATCCTTTCTAAGTGAGTTTACATTTATATTTACAGATAAAATTGTTGTTCCTTTTTAGTATACATGTGGAGGGTGCAGAACTCTTGTATTTATTTATGCCCTTTGCATTAAATATAAAGTTTCGGCCTTGAAAAACTGATTGCTACGCCGAAGGTCGTAGTTTCGATGCCTACCTTTTTACTTAGCCTTTGCGTGATAAGGATGATAGTAATTTTGTTTCTAAGTATAATTTATTTCTCATTTGATTGTACTTCGTCTGTGTGTTTTGTACCTAGATATTTCTAATTAAATAATTCACTGAAGGTCGCGACGCTATCTATTCCAATTCTCTAGAAGGTTCTTATTAAAGGGACATAGTTGTAAACGAACAAATAACGATCAAACGCTGTGGAGGCACGTTCGAATCACCACGTTAGCTGGCCACGGCCCTGTATTCAATGACGGCTTAGCAAAGGCACTTTGCATCAAAGCAAAATATTACTTATTGCAAAAGAAATAAAATTCAATTTACATTGATAATTACAGCAAAGCATTCCGAAGCATGAGAGAAAATTTCAATTATATTACGGGTTTGAATCTACGGCGCGCACCAATTACTTTTCGGAGTTATGTGTGTACTTTTGCATTGTTAATTATACCTTGCCCCTTGCCTGGGAAAGCACGTTAAACCGTCAGTTCCAGTTGTCATGAAGATCTTTGACAGTCGTTGAAGGGCGTCAGTACCTTCTAAATAAACTGACACTAGCCTAACCCATGGAATATCGCTACCGCTTCGGAAAAGCTAATATTCAGCCAAATCCGGTTAGACTACTCCGGTTACTCCAGGTTGAAACTGGAATAAGGTTACGAGGATGATGATGATGACTAATAAATTTAGCGATAAGCGAGTGGAGAGACCATCAGAATCCGAGATTCTCTCTATCTCGGGCTCGAATCCATGGCACGCACCTATGACTGTTCGGAATTTGAGTGTATGAGAAGTCTGCCAACCCGGACTTGAGTAGCGTGGTGAACTATGGCTTTACCCTTCTCATGGTGAGAAGAGGCCTATATCCAGCAGCGGAACAGTAAATATACAGGGCTGATAATACATACATACATACATAGACTCACGCCTGTTTCCCCGAAGGGGTAGGCAGAGGCATATTAAACGCCCACTTTTCGCCAGTGTTTTGATCCCACGTAATAGGTGGCGAGCCTATTGCCGCTTATCGGGATATTTTGTTTGCCAGAGCCTCGTCCGTTGATCGGCAGGTGCACCACTTGCAGGTGAGGTTGGCTTGGGACCCTAAGTTCTTGGTGGGAACCCTATGCACCCTAGGGCTGATAATGATTATATAATATAGTAATATTATATATATATAGACTAATAAATTGTATTATTCTTTGTCAAAAATATCCTTTGTTTCGTCAATGGACACAGGGTTGGTAATTAAACCACGTAGCGAATATACCGAGTATACCTATTGAGGTATGTGTTGATCATTAGCGCCGGCTGTTAAAGCGATTACAGGGTGCTAAAGCGAAATGTTCTCTTTTATTTGGATTTGTTATTTTTGTTACCAGCAATGCAGATTGATAAAAATATTTCAGCTAGTATAGAATTTTATGCTTGATTGTAGTTATATAATTAAGTTAACAGGTGAACGTATCACATTAAACTCTAAAATAATATGATAGGTACAGTGAATTTATGAAACAATTAATGGCATTAAAACTTAGAATCGTGTACCATATCGCTAAGAGAAATAATTTCAAAACGGCACGACTTTAGCAACTTTGTACAACAAGTTTTCAGACGTAACGGCCTGTTCGCGAATAGCAGCAGCAGCAGCGTCTATGTCCATAGCGTGTTCTACTCTGACGCGTCATCTATCGTGCGGAGTAGAGCGCGACATGTACATCAAAATCGCTGCCGTTGTCACTCGCCACTGCTGGTCGTGAATGGGCCGTACAGGTTCCATTACGACAATTAGATTTCATGTTGTCGTGTTAATAAGCTTAACTGCAGTTTCAGTTTCATCGATCATGTATTTTCAACGCATAAAAAGGATAATACAGAGTGCAAGGATAAAATATTTAATATCTTTGAATGTGCCTTGTTTTTAGGTACGTATACAAATACTGTATAAAGTTAGCAATATCTCAATTAATATATGCCATAGCCTATGAATATAAATTACATTTTGGCAGCAGACTCATGCAATAAAACTAGTTAATAAGAAACTGTTCTTGATCTATCCCATGAGTAGGTGCTTGGCAAAGCAACCAATATATGAGAGGAACATTTATCTCAAAGAGAAAGATATTTTATTTTGCAAATATGGGTTACATTTTTGGTGACACTTAAAGTAATAAATATACAAGTTCAGCCATATCTTACCAGTTGGCATGCAAAAATAACATAAAGAAAAGAAATATACAGCCATCAAACCAATTACACAATTTTAAAAGTAAACAAAAATTAAATTCGCAAATAATTTACATTGAGTCTATAAAAAAGCAATTTACATTTTATATACCAAAAGGATGCGATACAACAAAATAGGTTAGATACCAAGATGGATGTCAACTAAAACTTACTTCTGATAAAAAATCTGTAATATTGTAATATGCTTTATCTGCTAAGAATTTTCGTAAAGATTTTTTAAATAACGTAGTATTAAGTAATTTCCAAGATTGAGGTATTTTATTATATATGATCGGTGCCATACAGAAGACACTTTTGCGCATAAGTGCTGTCCTAGAAGTATGTAGACACATCCTACTATTGTCGCGTCTATTACGTGGTACTACATCCGCGAGTCATTCAAAGCGGTTGGGATTTGTCTTTACAAACATTGCCACTTCCAACACATATAGGCATGGCAAAGTTAAAATTTTGTGTTTTTTAAACAACGGTTCACAGTTGTCTGTAGTTTTAAGATGGAACATAGATCTTATGCACCTTTTTTGTGCTTTAAAAGCAGTTTCTTTATCACTTGAGTTTGCCCAGAATATGATTCCATATCGCAAGTGAGACTCGACTATGCCATAATAGGCAGTGAGAAGTGCATCGGTGTTTATAATGGACGACAAAGAGTGTAACGCATAAGCTGATTTACTTAACTTTTTGCAGAGTATGTCAATATGCACTTTCCAATTTAACTTATTATCTATTTCTAAACCTATAAATCTTGTACTTTCTGTCTCATTTATAATTATATTATTGTGATGTATATATAAATTACTTCTATTATTATGACGTTGACTGAAATGCATTATTTTGGTTTTACTTAAATTAATTATTAGATTACTGCTGTCTAGCCACTGCACCATCGTTTTTATTGTGTTGTTTATATCACTTTCAAATGTATCTATACTTTTACAAGGTATGGTTATGGTGCTATCATCTGCAAAAAGTGTTAATGGTTGCTCTATATATCTTGGCATGTCATTGATATATAAAATAAATAGCAGAGGGCCGGCCCAGAACGCTCCCTTTTGGTACTCCAAAATTTACAGATCTTTGCGATGACCTAAATATGTCTTCGCGTTTATTGGATAAATTTATTCTTCTTATTTCAGTTAATTGTTTTCTGATACTTAGATAAGATTTATTTAAATTTAGGACATTACCTCTAACACCGTAATTTTCTAACTTATTTAAGAGGATAGGATAGTGCACGTAATCGAACACTTGCGTCATATCGCAAAACACCGAACAAACAGGCGTGCGTTCGTCTACGCTTTTGTACACTTTGTGTAGGAAATCATATATCGCCATATTATTTGTTTTATGCTGTCTAAATCTTTTTTGTTCCTCACATAAAATATTATTTTTTTCTATATATTTATTCAGTTGTATCTAAATATACTTCTCATATACTTTTGACAGTATAGGAATCAGTGAAATCGGCCTGTAGTATTTTTCCATTAGTTCCATTTGCTCTCTATTAACTTTCTTAAACAATGGTTTTACTATAGATGTTTTAGCGCATCTGGATATATACCCGTATAAATACTCAGATTTATTAAGTAGCTCAGATGGCTGCATATGTGGATGGCTACAAATTTAAGCACCTTTGTGCAGATGTCGTCATATCCAACACTATTGGTGTTTTTCAAAGCTATTATAGTTTTAAATATATCATATGGTACACTGGGTGCTATAAACATTGATTTCATTTGTTTAGTGATATGATGATGATTATGTTTGTTTTGTTTATTTTGGAGTTCAGGTTTGGGTTTAATTTTATCAATAAAATAGTTATTAAAGGCCTCGCTAATACTCTGAGGTTCAATTAATGTTTGGTTATCCAACTTGATTTTATTAATGTGATATCTGGCCATATTAAACTTTGATCTATTAATTATCTGCCAGGTAGTTTTAGATTTATTTATTGAAATTTTTATTCTATAATTATTTTGTGCTAATTGGGTAAGATTTATAATCCTCTTATATAATTTAGAGTAATTATTGAGCTTTATTTTATTGGTCTGGCTCGGTTTCAATCTCGACTACCATAATAGTTTTCTTTTATTTCTGTTGCATGTTTTAATTCCCCGTGATATCCATTTGGTTTTATTCATTGCATTTATTTTAACAGTTTTAAATGGAAAGCATAGGTTATAAAATAATTTAAAAGTGTCTAGGATAGAATTATATCCTATATTCGGATCGTTTACGTCATATATATCCGAAAAAGAAAGATTCTTAATACAATTTTTAAACTTTATCATGTTTTCTATATTGTAGTCCCTTTTTGTTACATACCAAAATTTAATAGCACATACCTTTTGTACTGGACATTGAAGCAATTGGGCTGTGTGGTCAGATAGTGCAAACTCTAGTACCTCTGTCTTACACTACTTGTGAAAATTATGCGCAAAATTGTCTATACATGTTTGGCTGTCCATACGTGTCGGTTGTTTGAAAGCTAATTTTAAATTGAAACTCAGCAGCAGATATTCAAATTCTCTGGAATAATAATTTGATTTAAGCATATCAATATTAAAGTCTCCACCAATAACAATATTTCTATAACGTAGCTTAGCAATTTCCTTCATAAGAACCTCAAGCTTATTCATACACTCACTCAAATTATTTACATTCGGTATTCTATAAACACATATAATTACAATCTTATAGTCAGTCAGCTCTACAGCACAACATTTAAAAATGCCAGGGCATGATAATTTTGCTATATTTGGCAGCTCCTGCCATTGATATCCATGTTTAACAAGGATGCATGCACCACCTCTTTTTTATCTTTTCTACAGTAGTTTGCAGCTAAACAATAGTTTGGCACATATAATTGACTTTCGTGGCCTTCCATAATAAAATGCTCAGTAATACATAAAATATCTACGTTTTTTTGTTTATTTGCTAGTTCATCTAAGCACACGATAAGTTTGTTTGTCTTATTTATCAAACCTGCAAGGTTTTGATGTAGTATATTGAGATATTTACTGGCCAAAAAAACTCTTCTGCCGTATGAGTGTTCGACATCTCACGCTGTGTTTTCGCATCGTGAGTATAGTTAGTGACAAGCAGTTTTAAATTTTTAAATATGTTAATCATACCAAACTTACTTATAGATCCAGTGGTTCTTGAAAACATTGTATAATCATTTTTTAAATCTAAATTAGAATCGAAAAGAAAAGCATAGTTATGAGTGAAAACATCTAAATATAACATGTTATTAAATGTTTCTATTCGGCAATTATACATCATAGAGTAATTATTAAGTTTATATGTTGGCCCACATAAAATAATATTTGTATGTTTAATATTAGATAACGTATTACTTATATATATTATTAAGTTCAAATAATTGCTTGTCCGTCTGAAATCTTCCTCACCGATGAGTATTATGCAGTAATCTCTCATAGTTAAGTTAGCTAGTTTCAGGTCTATGTTGTTAATTAGCGTCTTTATTCCATAGTTAGGTGTCAAATAATGGCAAATTTGGTAATCTGGAAATAAATTTTCTGCAGTTTTTAGTATAGCGTTTCGGTTATTGCTGCTTACTATGCAAATTTTTGGCACCGAAGATGATACTTTAATTTGCATGGAATGTACTTGTTATTGCGTCTCTTGAGACTCCGTAGTTTTTCTAGACTTAAGCTCATGCTTGTTATTTGGTGTTGATGAGGAACGCACAGTGGTTTTGACAGGCGTATTTACACATGTACAATTTTTCTCCTTCATACCCTGTATTTGTATTTTATGTTCGGTATTTTCAGTGTATAGCATATTAATTTGCGTTTGAGTTCTGTGTAATTTTTACTGAAACATTTCAATTTGTTGTTTTAAATACTCTTCTGTACTGTCTTCGCAATCTGACATGTTGGGCATGGAATCACTGGTAGTGACATCTAGTGTCTGTTCAGATTCATCTTCCGAAGTTTTTTGTGAACGTGTCTGTGTTCTGCGAATTGTTAAATTCTCAAAGAAATTCATATTGCAAATTTTTAAGAAATTATGAGAAATAAATTTATTCGCACAAAATCTCTAAAAGTTGTTTTGTGAGTTACTGGGATTTGAAACCTCGATAATTTGGTGCCAAAGTGAATGGCAAAAGAGATACCACTATACTCCGCGCCACCAATCCCTTGCGGATTGAGGTGAAATTATTGACCAGTTGTTGCAAAACTGAATGAGGTGGGCAGTCGAGTAATAGGGTTCAAATTCCTATGAAATTAGTAAACAACGCGGGTCGGTTGAATATTTAAAAAACAAACTGATTCACTTTTTCACTGCTGTTAGAAATATCTTAGTTTTATGTTTAATTCGAGTGGGATATTACTTTTTATTGTTTGGATTGCAGTTCATGTGCGAGTTTTAATGTTCACGAAATAATGTTTATATTGATAAGTCACTGTATTAGTTCGTGAGTCAGTTTTGCACTTAAATTTATTGTTTCACCGGTCGTATACTTCCACCAACGTTAGATGACGATTATAAGATGTATACTAACTGATATATAAATGTAATTGACTATAAAGTACGGAAATTATATTTAAAAACTATGTAAATACTCAAGGAAATAAATTTAAACTCGAATGAGTAAGAATGGTATTATTTGGTTGACGCCAAGAAAAAGTACATGTAGTACAACTTTTTATAAGACAGGACAATAAAATAGGTGTAAATAGGTTGTTTATACTATGGATACTTAAATGTTTCTACATTTAAGTATCCATAGTATAAACAATAACGGTTGTAAACTACTCAAAGAAAATATGATTATATGTAGAAAAATAATTGCAGCTTGAATGCTGCTAATGTGAGAGAGGCCTTAGACATCTAACGCATATAGACGGAACTTCGAAAACTGGTTGTACCTAGATCTTAAATCGCACTATTGGAAATTACATGTTGCTGCAGTGCTCTATACATAAGTTAAAAAAAACATCCGTTGGGAAGCAATCTGCCAGATGCGATTGAGCAGACTCAAGGACTAGACACTATCAATTAGGTCGAGGACCAGGCCTTATAAAGTATCCTCCAATAATTTTGTTAGTCGAAGGAAAATCACCCCGCGCTTTGTCGAAAATGTTATTATTTTTTACGTGCATAGTTTTATACATTGTCCGTTTGACCAAGTGGGTTTGACATGAGTATGTAATTTGTTCACAGCCGGCCTAAACAGTTGTCGTGACGTAACATGGCTATATGCGTCTACCGTCTTTATAGAATACAGAATACCTTGTGGATTTACATAATCTCGGCGCCAGATGTTTGTTTTGGTAACAAATAACATATTTTCTATTAAAAACTGAAACTATAATAATATAATCAAAATAGAGATCTTTGACTAGGCATAAATCTACTACGATACGATGCCTGCAGCTATGCCCGCTTATTTTATTTTAATTTAACCATTTCTTCCCGATCCCGTGATAATTTCGGGACATCCTTTCTTAGCGCACCCTACGGTCCCCAAGAAACATATATGCCTAATTTATTATGCGCCTTCAGCTCTTCCAGCTTCTTGCGCCCTAAATTTTTGGCCATGCGTTATCTGTAATAATCATCAATAATATCTACTTACAAATCATACAACTATCCATAGATAACATCAATTAATACTAAAATATTAAATGTGAATTGCTTTTCTTTGTTTTACCTTTATAAGTATTCGGATGTGGGCGTTAATGGCTCCGACACAGTTTATACTACTGTAGCCATTACCGTTTAAGCTTTGTAAAATTGTATAAGGTGTTTAATAAACGAATTTGAATTTAAATCTGAATTGTAAGTCAGTAAACAGTTTATTTACAGGTTTACAGATTAACGAAGTACAGTCAAAGAGCTCAGATGTTTACATAGAGGCGCATTTCATATGGGCGCTTTGAAGACAAACTTTCTGCGACTCAAATTGCCGCTTGGCGGCGTGGCAGTCGCGCTGCGGGAGCTGTCTCTCTCTCCTCCAGTGATCTTAACTACGTGAGCGAGAGAGACCTAGAACGACGCCAGCGCCGCTAACGGCGCCAACTATGAACTAAACAGGAGACAGTCCCCACTTGGAAACGGTACACGAAAACCTTAAGAACTGCGCTTCTATGTAAATCTGTATTCATTGGTACAGTTAACAACCTACTATCAACGTTGTCACCAGTCACAGCAAAACAAAGTTTACCTTGAAGACAGTGTAATCCGTGTCTCACAAATCCCTCAGCCAACTTAACCTAGAACAGTAGAACTGAATACAAAATCTGCCTAAATTAATCTCCAGTGTAAGTAAATAACAAAATCGTGTCGCTCGTTAATTTTCCATTGTTTTTACGACGTCTATAAACGTTGGAACTGAGCGATAATTTTATTCATCGTTAATATTTGATGGACGTAAAAATGAGACGTATTAAGAGCGTGTCATGTTGACGGCTTGCATCGTTTAAATTATGTGTATATTTTATTTTCTATTGTAAAATTAAAATATCTCGCTGACCCTAGTGTAATATTCCTATGTCATTGTTAGACTAGACTTTACAAATATTCTATCAAAGATCACAAAGAACAACCAGATTCGGCACGGCAATTGGTGGATTTATAGAAAGTGTTGCCTGGTGTAATGTTGGAAACGAAACATGACATTCGACGCAACGCATGTTGAGAGGCGAAGCTAAAAGTAATGCGCGATAATAAAGAAGTCCATACAGACAATTTTTCTTTGCGCCATGTTTAGTCGAATGCCGTAAATTAAACGAATGATTTAAACACAGCTCTGCATAGCCGTTAATAGTGCAAAAAGATATAGATTTTCTCATATTAGCCTATCATGACGCTATTGAGCTCTCATGACTTTTGTGGACTACCTCTATAAAATTCATGATAGTACTAAGCTACCGTGTTTAAAGATTGAACGTAATATTATTTTCATACTGCAATATTGCGAATTTAATCCAACCGTGTTGCATCGCTTTCTGTGAATGTATGTGATATTTAAAGTAAAACAATTCGATTAAATCGGAAACATTAATGTATTCATGAGTATTAATGTAGATTATAACATTGTAATACTCGTACGTTTTGTAATAAATATGCCACCAGCCTGTTTAAAGAGGACTTAAGAGACCACAGTTTTAAAATGAATAAATAATGAATTACAACGTATTAATTGTGCCATAATACCTGTTTGTTTTTCCTTATTTATTCAACCAGTAATTGTATGTGTGGTTTAAGCGTCTACATCGAGATTCCCTCATTAAACAGTTTCAAAATTATTGGTTTAGCTTTTTCCCGCTGCTTCGCTCGCGTAAATTTCACTTAGATAAAAAAATTGTGGAAACGAAATAATAGAATAGAAGGTGCAATATTTTTAAAATAAACACAACAGTTTGTACAAAGTTATTGCCTTTTGGTTTGCAATGCCAAACCAATTTGAATGTTGAATGTTGTTGAATGAATGTATTTTTTATTGTCATACAAACTTACAACGACCTTTAATGATATAAAAGATTCGTATAAATTAGGACCCCTTGTTGAGTCCCAAGCCCTAAGTGTGATTTCATTAATGTCACTTGCGTAAAGGAACAAATATGCAAAGTTTTAATTTAATCCCTTGAGCGGATACAAAGGTTTCATAAAAATTCTGGCTCCCCTTTTTACCTTCTTAGCGTGGGCATTTCAAAAACTGATTTTTTAAGTGTTAACTTACTTCATTTGAGGAACCTATATATAAAGTTTAAAGTTAATCCATTGAAGAAATAAAAAGTTTCATACAAAGTCCCCCTGACCCCCTGTTTAACCCCCATAGGGGAAGAATTTCCAACAATCCTTTCTTAGTGCTACCCTACACTCTCCAAGGAACACACATGCCTAATTTCACATACTTGCGCCCAGTACTCTCGGCTGTAGCGTGTCTGTCAGTCTGTCAGTAACGCAAGGATTGTATATATTATACAGATTTTACAGTACGCTGCCAACTCAATTTTGAGTCGTGGCGAGTGACCAACTATTAGAAATGTCAACCGCGATGCAAGAAACAGTCCTAATAAGTATACATATTTATAACAAGCATAGTCTGATAGTGACGGATACAGGATTTTGTTTTATGTATTTCGGGTAATAGGGGAAAAGAGTCTTGAGTCAGGTGAAGAAAGGTTTAACTTGGGAAACACTAAAAAGTCCTCTTTTTCATAAGAAAACATATGGTTTTGGGGAAGGGAGCGAGCCGTCTAACCTTGTCTCTACTAAATAGTTAAGTACATACATGATAGGCCGTTTGGATCCATGATAGGAGTTCTCCAGTCTGAACTGGAGAACTCCTCAAATGCCTCAACAGATGCACTATATAATAAAAGTATATTTTAATAGGTGCATGCCGTGGTTTCGAACCCGAGACCCTCTGCGTAGCAGTCTGTCGGTCTCTCCACTCGGCTATCGCTGCTTTTTTTGCACGGCATGCACCTATGACATTTCGAAGTTAAGTGCATATTAAATGGTTAATTATCGCTCGCTTATCGGTGAAGAAAAAACATCGTGCGGAAACCTACATGTCTGAGAGTTCTCCATAATATTCTCGAAAGACATGTGAAGTTTACCAACCCGCACTTGGTCAGCGTGGTGGACTATGTCCTCACTCTTCTCATAGGGAGAAGAGGCCTGTGCCCAGCAGTGGGACAGTATAAAGGATTGATGATGAATATTTTAATAAATTTTCTATAGAAGTATCACGTCGCATCAATCAAAATAAGTTATCGGTAAAAATGTTGAAACATTTATCAAGTTGACGTGTTGTAAAAAAGACGTACGTTGGTTTCAGTATTAGATAGTGTCTGTGCACTATGTAATATAGAGAGAATCGAATTAATATGTAGGTTTCGTAATATTATATAACGGATCCAATCGCCTAATTATATAAACCATCGTGATGTCATCTTTCATCATTCTAGCGACTTGCCAGTTGCATTCCAGGCTTCAAGACAAAGGATCCTGAAGCCTGGAGTCCGCTAACTCCCTGGTAATGTCCCAACGCCTGAACTTGACGGTAAATAGGACGTGTGAGTTATTGATTTAAACGCGTCACTGTACAAAGCGCAAAAGTCTAAAAGCATTTAAAACGTATTGTAACTTAAAAAGTTGTTCCATTGCGAATAGCAACGTTGCATTCAACAGACCATTTTTTGTGGTTTTTGCTAAGAATATTAATTAAAACTGACTAACTATTGGGTATAATTTAGAAGAGTAATAGTATAAGGTATGCATGCATTATAATATTAAACTTAACATATTCACACCTAACATATAATTGTTGACCGAAATTAAAAAAAAGTAGGCTAAGCCAATTTTGCCATTGAAAAAAAAGCCGCGTTCAATTAGAATATGAAAAATTTGTACCTACTGTGAAATTTGTCTGAATAATCGGTAAGATTTTAGATTACAAAGTTTGTTGGATATAGCGTAAAGACGAAGAAACTTCCCTTAAGACCTTAAAACATCACTTAACGAAGAAACATAACACAAACTGTGTAAGTATGATGTTCTGTTAGGACATAAGTGCTTCAGCATTTTAAGAAACATGGTGTGCCGCTTTAAAAAAAAGTGGGTATGCTATCGTTAAAATTCGTTGTAGACTTTAGTGTAGAGCGATGCGAGTATTAAGTTTTCTTAGACGATTTTCTAGAGAAGTTAGCGTAGTTGTTCCAAGCTCAATTTTTTCTTATCTCGGCAACCATCCCACCTGTATGTTCAGTTCTCTTACAAAAAAGATTCTTAGTCGATCCCTACAAAGTACCAGTAAACATTTATTTTCAAGGCAAAATAATGTTTCAATTAATTTTTGTTTATTCAAAGACGTGTGAGTTTATTCGCCTACGAGTTCACTGCTTAAGTACTTTTCTAATAGTCTTCTTTCTAAGGGTAAGGTATCTCTCATATTTATATCCTGACTGGACATCCCTAGCCTGAAAATATGGTAGAGATATTTTTACGTTAAAAGCATATTTATATTTAAAAATGCTTTTACTGTACACAAATTTTATCGCGGAGATCTGACACAACGCAATACATTGTACAGCAGTTTATTTTGTTTGCAAATTCAGTTTCAGGTTTCCAAAGGGAATACATACGCGAAACAATGACATTAACATAGTTAGAAGCTACACTATGTTTGCTACATACGCGAAACAATGACATTAACATAGTTAGAAGCTACACTATGTTTGTTATGTGTGGTGCCATTTTGATAATATTATGATGATTTTGTTGAAAAAGCTCTAGGATATACAAAAATTATTTCATGACTACTGCGAAGTGGTTGCCTCGTCATTGCTTGTGCAACGCATGTCATCAGTTTGATTTCCACACGGTACAACACTTTGTATTATCCAAATATTTGTTTGTAAAGAAGCTCTCGAAACAAAATTTATTGCAGTGGCAAATATTTGAAAACTGTTCAGAGCTTTGCGAGTCTCACAAGCAGCTGTCCTTTGTAACGACTCATATTTTTACTTTGTATGAAAAAAGACATCCTCAAGCTAGGGGCTGCCAAATGGTAAACTGTCAGGGGTGCTTACGAGGAACCCGCGGGATGCCAGTGCTAGTGAAAGTAAAAATAATGCAATACTCTCCTCCCTTAAAGTCTGGATACTTACCGATACGACAATTGAAGAAACAATAAGAGCCACCTGGTAGAATTTTTATTTTTTAAGACAAAATCTTGATGATCCCAATATCTGTAGTTCTGAGTCAGGATCTATTTCTACTTATAATTATTATGTATTGGTTTGATAATCATGTTTGCTAGTTGTCACATTACAGTAGTAGTGGCTCAGATGCAGATGGCTTTAAGGGGATTATCCTAGAATTTCACCTAATTGATATAATGCGCATTAGTAGATATCATGTAATCATCACAACAACACCAACGTTTGAAATTACATATGATTTTCGATATTATTACAAGCTCATTGTGATCCAATGTTTGTTTATTCAAAGACGTGTGAGTTTATTCGCCTACGAGTTCACTGCTTAAGTACTTTTCTAACACATTTCAAACGTACATTTCAAAACCAGACACTGATTCGGATTCCATTTCGTATTTCACATGCGTACCGAATATTTTCCTGCCATAATAATCCTGCGATATGTTTTACAATGCACAATATCTGATTTCAAAACATGAGAGAAATTCTTGCTGCATTTTGTTCAATGTTCAACGTTGAGAAAATCGAAGCAAATCAAGATAGTGTTTTGTAACACGACGTGTAGAATTGCAAGCATTCTTGTTACATTTGATATTACATTGTCGTTCGGGATGTGAACCACGTAGCTTTGTTTCGAGTATCCGATATTACGACGATGTTTCAAACGAAACGAAGGAACGATATGTGTGTATGTCCCGAAAGATAAAAGTTATGTTGATGATCAAAGATGAAAAAAACAATTGAAAGCTGTATACCTTATTTTAGATCCTTAAAAATACTGACATTGCCATCGTTATACACATATATATGTTGTTTACAAAATTATCGACTGTAAGGAAGAATCCAATTCGTGCTCAATACTATAATCAGTTGTCTCATGTTAAATGCAAAACATCCTTGATGCAGAAGAGATTTTTTTGTATTGCGTCAAGGATATAAAATAAAATACCCAATGACACTAAAAGCATGCCGACTAACAGTTTTAAAAACAAATTACGTAAATTTTTGATTGACAAATGTTATTACACATTGGACGATTATTTAATGATAAATTGGAATTCTAATAATTAATTTAATGTAATTTACTATTATTTTTCAAAATTATTTTATAATAATGATATATAATTGTTACTTAAAAATGTTATCTTATCTTTTTCAAATGTTTGTATGTCCTAAAGACAAAACACAGTGCACTGTAACAAATGTAACACCTTTAATTTTACCTATGTTTAACAAATAAATGATTTGATTTGAAAGAAAAAAGATCAAGAAACTTGATAAGACCGACGTCTATGGGCGATTGTTACCGCTTACCATCAGGTGGGCCAGCGACGTCTTCCACATTACTAATATAAAAAATCATGATATTGTCATAAAGTACTCTAGTGGACCCCATTGTATGTTCAAATGACTAGTTATTTGTAAACATTTCTGTCTTAAAATTATATGCAATTTTCATTTGATTTAAAATATCTTCGTCTTCTTTGCTTCTGATATTAGCATAGTGCCATATGGCGTCAAACCCCGATCGCGATACCAGTGTTTTAATTTTAATTAAGCATACAAATTGTGACATTAGCATATTACGCTGTCTCAATTTCAACGCCTAAAGATCAAAAGATTGGTCTCGAGATCGGAGTTTGATGCTAACATGATGATCTAACGCATTAGTTTCTGTGCCGCTTGCATTTTAAAATACTACAGAAAGCTATCTTGATTTTGTGTGTTTCTAATAAGTTGACAGAGGCACATTTAATAGAGATAACATTTCAAGGTGTAAAGAAAAATAACAGCCTTCATCGTACACGAAATGAGTGGAAATTTTAAGGAGTCCCTCTAAGAATTGCATAACTTCATGACCAATGTCCTCTAATATCCACGTATAATATCCACTCCACAACCACGGCTGTCGCAACTCACTCTAAAACAATTAGGCAAATATAATATGTTTTACATCCCTTATAAGGATAACAAAATTACTCATCCAAAACAAATTAATTACTATTCATCAAATTAATAATTATTCATCTTCAAAAGGCCGTCAACCACACCATCCAAATAGACATAATTAACTAAACACACACACTCAAAACTCCGTCACAAGCAAAGACGAGAACATTATTACATTACACTCCAAAATATCTATACGTCTTTCTCCGTAGCTTCGTTACCTATAATATAATGCTTTTGGGATGTCGCCATGTTCACTGAGGCACACTTTAGAGATTTCCACGATATAAAGGAAATGAAAAGCCTTCATCACACTCGGAATTCGAGGAAGTTTGAAGAAGGTGCCCTAAGAAGTGCCTATAAAACTTTATTAGCACTTTTCTCTATATTCCCCATGACCACAGTAGTTCAACTCACGCTAAAACGATGGGGCAAATAGAAGATATTTTACCTCCCTCTTTATAATAATTACGCCATTGAAGCCCATATCAGGGAAAGAAAATTACTTATCCAAAATAAATTTATCATTATTCATCTTCAAACGCTATCAATCACACCATCCAAATAGACATAATTAACTAAACACACATACTCAAAATTTCATCACAAACAGAGAGGAGAACATTATTACATTACACTCCGAAATATCCATACGCCTTTCGCCGTAGCTTCGTTACCGCGAGTGTGATTGTGTTATAAACTCGACGCGAACTTTAACTGTTGTTGCGAAGTTTCTTGTGCTTCTAAACGTTTTATTTGAGTTCTATTGCACTTAGCAGGGAATTATCGTCTGCGGCCAAGTGTTGGTTTAGTATGTGCATTGGAATGTGGGCGGCGATATTTGGATTTAATGTGCAGTAACTAAATTATGCTCCAAACTTATTGCTATTTATGCTTATTATCATAAGTTTGTTTATTAGAATGTTAATGCTAATATTGGCATTTAAGTTGCCGTAAAAACATCCTGCACTGATCATTGATATTAACTGAACAGTAAATTTATTTTGCTCCGAATGTGGTGCTATTTATACCTACTTATAGCTTCTAATTTGTTTATTGGGGTGTAGGTGATGCGTCTAATGGTGCGGGTGCGAGGGTCAGTTCTTCTGTCTCTCGCGGTCGGGCGTGGTCATGGGAGGAGAGGCGTGTCGGTATTGCATTGCAGCGCGCCCTATCTCCCGCAACCAAATGGAGGCGCACTATTGTTGCGTCGCGGTGGGGCCGCAGAGGAAGAGGAGATGCGGTGTTGCGATGCCGTCCTCCCTATCCTCTGTGGCCGCTGGGTGTTTTGGCGGCGGAGCCCAACACCTTCATCCGCCGTCAAGGGAGTTTTATTCGGGGCCCGCCTGACCATCTGGCGGGCCAATACCCGTCGAGGGGTAGCGAGGAATGCTTCGGCGATACCCGACCCTCCGACACACGGGTACATGAGGAACACGGGTTGGTTTTTAGTCAGTAAGAGTCTGACAGTCCCCTTCGCCCTGCCCCCAGGGCGGAGGGACTCCATTAGGATTTTCCAACACGACACCAAAAAAAAAGAGGTGTAACATTACACCAACATTTCGCCATGAATTTTTTTAAGTCCCACGTAGTAGGCTAGTGCCTATTGCCGTTACGGGGCACATCACCAGACGCCGTGCTGCTACTGAGAATTGGGAAAAACCCACTAACACTTTTGCCCGACCCGGGAATCGAACCCGGGACCTCCGATCAGCAGTCGCATACGCTATCCACTGGATCACGGAGGCAGAGTTTATTTAAATACGCCAATTTAAAGAATTTATCAATAATCGCGGGAAAGGTTAGTTAAATCTAAAAGATGGGTGCTAAGTGAAAACTGCTTAAACTAGTATGTATATATTGGCCATCCATCGTACAATGACGATCACAGTCAAAGCTGGCGACATCTACCGGACACCGAGGAAACTTGGTCCTGAATCGTGCGATTAAATTTCTCGTACGCTATGACTAAATAACAATTTTCAAGTCACAGGAACTTCCGTTGGATCGCGATCCACCAGGCACGATTACCTAGCCTGGTCAGAGAATCCCTCTATAGTGGGAGGAACACCACAACTCTTTCTTACACACGAGCTAAAATTATTTCATTCCGATGCTGTCAAAGTACAACCCAACAAGCATACATCATACAATATTATTTAGCGGGTCTTAGTCGCGATTATTTATTTATTTCAAGGCATAAATATCTCGTGTGGTTGACGGCATAGAATACAAGTGTCACCACCCCCTATCTTCCCGTGGGTGTCGTAAGAGGCGACTAAGGGATAACACGATGCAAATACCATCTTTGCGTAGAGACGGAAAACTCGACATCAAACCGTATACGACTGCCTCGTTGGTCTCACGGCATAAATGTGCGCGTGGGATCGGGAGGTCCCGGGTTCGATTCCTGGGTCGGGAAGTGTTATTGGGTTTTTCTGTCACGAAATTCTCAGTAGCAGCACGGAGTCTGGAAATGTGCCCGGTACGGCAATAGGCTCGCCCCATATTACGTGGGACTAAAGTATATCTGGCGAAAAGTGGGTGTAGAAATACACCTCTGCCTACCCCTTCGGGGATTAAAAGCGTGACGATATGTATGTATGTATGTGTAAATATCTCTGTTATTCTCCTACGTTTCTACCGGCTTGCAAAGGTTGTGGTCGCGGAGGGACTGATGTCAGCTCAGCGCCGTCCTTGTAAAGCGCGGGTTTCGGCAGCTACCCTCACTTGTTTTGTATGTTTGATATTTTTAGTTCTATCCGCGCTGTCGGTACTTCGACAAACTACACTTATGACGTCTACACACTGATGAGTTGTGTTACTGCTGACTTGACTTAAGGTCCTATGTCCCCTAGATGGGGCAGAGGGCATCCACAGTGCTCCGCTATTCCGTTCGGTCTTGAGCTTCTCGCTTTATTTCGCTCCAGGTCTTGCCTATGCTTTGCGCTTCTGCGATGATTGAACGCCGCCAGGTCTGTTTAGGGCGGCCACGTTTTCGCTTTCCTTGGGGATTCCAAGTCTAAGCCTTGTCTTGGTATATGTTCAGGATCCCTTCGGAGCATGTGGCCGATCCACTTCCACTTGCGGCGTTTTATCTGGTGGTCGATCGGAGACTCACCGCAGCGTTCCCACAGCTCTACGTTAGACATTTTCTTGGGCCAGTAAACACCGAGAATACGGCGAAGGCAGGAGTTGAGGACGACCTGAAGACGACGCGAGATGTCTTTTGTGACCTTCCACATCTCGCATCTGTACAGCACCACGGTTTTTACGATGGACCGGAATATCTTGAGTTTAACTCTCCTAGTCAATTTCCGCGATTGCCATACAGGACCCAGCCGCGCGAAGGTTGCTCTCGCAATGGCGATTTTAGAGGTGAAGTCCTCCTCGGTGCCTCCAGTTTCTGACACTACGCTACCGAGATATTTGAATTTCTTGACCCTTTCCACAACCTCTGTGCCTATGAGCAAGGGCAAAAAGCTTGTTGCGCCGCACCTCATTTCCTGTGTCTTCTTGGTGTTGATTTTCAGTCCCCTCTCCATTGCTTCTCGTTGTAGGTCGTCCAGTTTGGCTTGCATGTCAGCGCGTGTGTGACTCAGCAGACATAGGTCATCGGCATAGTCCAGGTCTTCCAAGACGCTGGACAGTCCCCACTCTATGCCGCGGCGCTTTCTGTGAGTAGCTTTTTGCATGACGCCATCGAGGACGATAAGGAAGAGGAGAGGTGAAAGGAGACACCCTTACGTTACTGCTGTGTTGTTTGCATTTGTTGATAGCTGGGTTCCAAGTGGTCGATAGTTTGTATCCGTCCTCCCGGTTGAAATTTCTAAGTTTTTTTTATTCCCACCGCTTCACGTACTATCCTGAAGTAATAGTGGCGATCGGTGGATAAGACTTGTGGTTGATGTAATTCTATCCAATGGTTTGGTCCAGATTCCAGTAAATGCTCAGATAGTGCAGATTTATTATTTGTCGATTTTTGACAGCTGTAATATGTTCCTTGACCCTTTCAGCGATCGTTCGTTTGGTTTGTCCGATATAGGAACTACCACAACTGCAATCGACCTTGTAGACGCCTGGTGTTTGTAGAGGAATTACGTCCTTTGGGGTACGTAGATTGTGTGCTACCTTGGAGAGGGGACTATATACAGTCTTGATGAAGTATTTCTGTAGTACTGTTCCAACATTGTCCGTCACTCCCTTGATATAAGGCATGTAAGCCGGCACTCTGCTTACTTCAGGTTTGCGGTCGTTCCTCTTCCGACGGCTTATCTCCTTTTTGTATCCATTGCGCCTTAGTACCTCCTGAACATGTGACAATTCTCTGTTGAAGTGTTCAGGGTCACAGAGGTCATACGCTCTGTTCACTAACGAGGTGATGATGCGAGCATGCGTTGAGATACCTGTCAATGTGTGTCGGTTTTCTGTATACAGTGTGTCCAAGTGTACCATTAGCTCTCACCGTCACTTTGACGTCGAGAAAGGGTAGCGATCCGTCTACCTCCATTTCAAATGTGAACCGGATGTTCGGATGTATGGAGTTCAATTTGTCTGCGAATTGTTCTATGTCTTGCTTGTTGCCCTTCATGATGCAGAATACATCGTCGACATACCTCTTCCATAGCTTTACATTTGAAGCCTGCATGTCTATGGATTCTTCGAAGTGTTCCATCCAGACATTGGCCATCACCGGGGCTACTACGAACTCAAGGCAATCCTAAACTGGAACATTGGTGAATAGTGACTCCACGTCAAAACTTACCATCACTTCGTCTGGTTCCTTTGTCACGCTCTTGATGATGACGATAAAATGGCGAGAGTCCTTCACGAAAGATGCCGTCTTACCTACTAATGGTTGCAGTACCTTGCTGATGTTTTTCGCCAAACCATATGTCTTGTGGACTTTAGGCAAACCTCTTCCATCTGCCGCCCATCATGGAAGGCTGCACGATTTGGGGTTTGTGTAGACGTTCAAAGTCATCTTCCGTGAACATATTTCTATGGTCCCTTATCAAAGCTCGAATGCGTTTCGTTACTCTGGCTGTGGGGTTATAAGACACAGGTTTATATATTAGTGTGTCACTTAACAAATTCCGTATTTTGCTGTCATAATCACAAGAATTCATCACCACAGTGGCGTTCCCCTTGTCGGCCTTCAGCACTAAAATATTCGTGTTATCACGCAGGGTTGTTAATGCCTGACGTTCTTCTGTGGAGACATTAGGTTTCGGCGGCTTTGACTTGCGTAAAATAACGGCGACATCCTGTCTAAGTGTATCCGCATCGTTAGGACGCTTGTACACGGTAAGAAAATACGCCGGGCCTACGCAAGAATTCGTATCATAACTAGAAAATAACGGTGTACACTGCTTGCAGCGGTGCACGAAAAGAAATCTTGTCTGCGCAAGACATGACGCGGCGAACGTTGTTGCGGAGCAGTGGGGCGCGGAGTAGTAGGGTTCTGCCTCATTTTTCTCTTGTATAATTGGATGTACCCAGTAAAGACTCTTGTTTTTCGTTTCCTTTTTCATTTTTTTATAATAATAATATGCAAATATCATTATTATTGCTTTGTAGTTAGCATTTTTATAAATGAACAAAAACGATTATCAGACTTGTTATTACTTGGCGCCCTACGCCCGACTGACGACTGCATGTAAAAAATCGTGTCGTGTACATGTTCCGATTGGTCGTCTGCGGAAGACACGAAAAGTTTTCGTGTGTAGAAAAGACAAAATTCTTGTCATCTACACGAAGAATTTGTCTTGTCTTCCGCAGACACGGTAAATTTACTTACCGTGTACAAGCGCCTATAGACGGTAACTTGTTGCGCGTTATAACCTCCTCGAAGCTGCTTATGACATTCTCGTACAGAATTCGTTTAGGTGTTAACGCATAATTTAACCGCGACTAAGACCCGCTAAATAATATTGCATGATGAATACAAATTGCGAAATTTTTAAACCAACAAACATAGTTTTGCCTTAATAATAAGGCCTGAGGCATAGAACATTTCAAAGTCAAATAATATCAAATAATAGCCCAAAAATACATCAAGAACTAAATCGGAGACAATAAATTCGCCGTGCCTACTTTTATCTGGAAAAAGTTTTATTCTAATGTTCTTTAGATGACTTTAGCCTGAAGCAAATGCGTTACGAAACGGTATGGTATTAAATTGCTTCCATCTTTATGTGTATGTGAACGCATTATGGAGGAATAAGGTACGATGCTCTGATACAAAGGGTTTCATTTGATCCGGATAGATAATACTTCGATTCTATAAGATATGTGTATCACTATGGACATTGTTCGTTTTAGTTCTATGAAGCGTCAAAATAGCTTAACAGGATAAGTATTTCTTTTATACTCTCTACTTACTCATGAAGTCATGTTCGATATCCTTTCTCAGGTATTTAACTTTTTCTTTTTCCTAAATTGAATCACAAGTTTATAGTTCACAGCCTAAAATTTTCTTGGTAATTTAAAGTACCTATCAGGTTTTCAATAAACTAGACTTCACTTGCGGCCTTACCCACGTGGGTGTCGGTTATCACAACATGTTAAATTGAGGTAAAAAATAACCTACACCCTGCAAACTATCTTCAATATTTCACACTTTTATCATCTAGGACATCGCTTCATCGTGACGTGATAGAAGGAAAAAACTCACGTCTTTATTACATAAGTATGGTTGAAGGTGTCAACAATATTAGTTATTGGAAAGCTGTGTAGATGTACACGGTCCTTGACAACAAAGTTGACAATGTAGTCGCCATATTAGCAGGTTAGCTTCGAATAAATAAAAAAAATAAAAGTTAAATTGATTCAGTTATATAATTTATTTTCTAGCCCAGGCCAAGTGAATGCTATACGTCTCTAATGTTTAGTACAGATATCTGAATTTAATACACCTGTGAGAGGCATAAACCACATTTAGAGGCGTAGGCGTTTTTACGACAGGTACAAGTGAATACTTCAAAAATAAAGGATCATTGGCATCACAAAAGCTTGAAAACCACAACGTAGTGAGACTTTGTACACTGAATATTATACTTATAGAAAATTTCGCAAATTTAAAATCTTAGTTGGATTTCTAAAGAAATCACTTGGTTTAATATTAAGTAGACACTTTTGTGACAAGCTTAGAGCAGTAACTGATTTCTTATCAACTCAGTGTCTCAGATTGTTGTACCTTCGAAAGTAATCAATGTTAGTAACATATACAACAATATGATTGCCCAATGTGGACTGTATCAAGTGCCGTCATTAATTACCAATCTATAATTGCTGACCGCTTATGGAACCTAATACTACGTTCTAAAACACAAGTTAATGACGTAGGTCAGTTAGAAGCTGAATTAAAATGAATCTGGGCGGGTTCCGTCTCTTCGTCACGTTGGAGAGCTGTTAGCTAAATGAACCGAATAATGGAGTCTCAAGTGGAAGTAACAACGGGGAAGGTTGAAAGGAAATGGCAAGATTAGGTTCGAAAAAGAAAAAAAGAGTTGAAAAGGCAGTTTTTTAAAGTAATAAAATGAAACGGAGACTCGTTATATTCGACAAAAATAGAGCTCGACTACCATCTTACTACTATAAAAAAACAGGATAATAATATTGTCATATATATCATAGTACTGTAGTGGACTCCTTTGTATTTTCGAATAACTAGTTATTTATAATGTTGTTGGTCTTAGAATTATTCGCAATTTTAATGCCATTTAACATATTATCTTCGTTTTTTTCCGATCGTGAGACCAGTGTTATAATTTTAATTAGGCGTACAAATTGTGATAATAGCATATTACGCTGTCTCTATTTCAACGCCTGGTGATCGAAAGATTCGTCTTGAGATCGGAGTTTGATGCTAATATTGTGGTCTAACACATTAATTTCTGTGCCGCTTGCAGTTTAAAAAGCACTGAAAGCAATGCCTTTTTTACATTTGTTTCAATATTTAATGCGTTTTTGATATTACTTGATATTACGCTTTTGTAGTGCTTCTAAAAAGTTCACAGAAGTTGAAAACTAAAAGAGCAGCCACCATTATGTACGGCATTCGTGGAAGTTTTAAAAGGTGCCTTAAGAACTGCCCTTACAATTTCATGACCAATATCCTCTATTCTCTCGATGCCCATGCTACAACGATGGAGAAAATGGAAGTAATTCTACCTCGCTTTCGTAAATTATTACGCTATTGAAACCTCTTCTTGAATGTTAGGATTAAGATAATAAATTGATCATCATTCATCTTCAAAACGCCATCTACCACACCATCCAAATAGACATAATTAACTCAAAACTCCATCACAAGCAGAGAGGAGAACATTAATACATTACACTCCGAAATATCCATACGCCTTTTGCCGTAGCTTTGTTACCGCGAGTGTGATTGTGTTATAAACTCGACGCGAACTTTAACTGTTGTTGTTTCTTGTGCTTCTAAACGTTTTATTTGAGTTCTATTGCACTTAGCAGGAAATTGTCGACTGCGTCCAAGTGTTGGTTTTGTTTGTTTATTGGAATTTATGCGTTGATAATTGGATTTACTTAGCAGTAAATTCTATTATATTTATTATTATTAATTTGTTTGTTACAATGTAGCTGTTGATATTTGGATTTATGATGCAGTATATAATTTCTACTTTGAACACTTTGCTAGCTATGCTTATTATTACTAATTTGTTTATTAGAATGTAGGCGTCGGTATTTCGAATTACTTCGCATTAAATAAAATCTGCTCCGAATTTTTTGCTGTCACTGTCAACTCTCAGTAGCTGCTTTAGGTTTGCGGTCCACCAGACACGATTACCTAGTGTGGTCAGATCTATATTGAAGTTGGAGGAACACCACAACTATTTCCCCCACACGAGCTCAAAATTGATATCATTCCGTTACTGTCAAATTATAACCCAACTAACATAGTTTCGCATTCATTACTATAAGATGTGAGACATAGAACGTTTCAAAGTCAAATATAATAAAAGTAAAATAGGTTTGCCCACATCAAGAGCCTGCTGGCTTTCCTCGAAGAGCTGGGGTGGCTCGAATGACAAGACCATTCCCACCCGTACGCAAAATAAACGCCAAGACGTGGAGTTGCGGAAAAAGCCCGTGCCATCAAGTATCAGTATCAAGTCAAATATACGTAAGTAAATAATAGCCCAAAAATACATTACGTACTAAATCTGAGACAATAAATTCACCGTACCTACTTTTATCTGGAAAAAGTTATATACTAATGTTCTTTTGATGGCTATAGCCTGAAGCGAATGCGTTATGAAACGGTATGGTATCAAATTGCCTCCTTCTATATGTGTGTGGGTGAACGTATTATGGAGGAATAAGGTGCGATGCTCTGATACAAAGGAGATCATCTGATCCGGATAGATGATACTTCGATTCTTTATAATAGCACTACGGACATTGTTCGTGTTGTATGTAGCGTCACAATAGCTAAGCAGAATAAGTATTTTCTTTATACTACTCACTCATGTTCAATTTCTTGTCACTTAAAATATTTTATTTTATATTTTTTTTGCTATAATCCAGCCACGAACTTATAGATCGCGGCATCGATGTTTTGTTTATTTACAGTACTTATAATATTTTTCAATAAACAAGACGTCACCTACGATCTCACCCGCTTGGGTGTCAGTTATTACAAAGTATGTATTTTATCGCGTTAAAAACTACTTTTTAACGCGATATAGATGTCATGCTCCAGCCTGCTAACTGTAGTTTTTACGAAACTAAAATAAGGGTTCGCCATACATGTGGCTTGGTAACCAGTGTCATTTTAATGTCAAAATATTCGTATTTTACTTGGATTGTTTTTGCTGATCGAAAATATAGACCTTGACGAGCAGTTTGGTATACTTAAGACGAAATGGTATTGTGGTCGCGTAGTTTGGCAGGGGGTGAAGCAGACGCGGCGAGGAAAGCGGCGCGCGGGGCGCCCCACCCTGGCCTGCCGCGCTCCGCCGCGCCGCCGCGCCGCGCCCGCCGGCCGGCGCGCGGCGCAGAATAAGTAGGCGAATGCAAAATTCTAATACGCTAGTTTGTGGAAGTTGTGTTTGTAGCAAGTGTTTATAGCGATATATTAAATTATTTTTTCACAATTTGTACGAAATAACGGAAACACAAAACAAATAATAAATATGGTAAATGCCCTATTTACCTTAGTTATAGTTTCTATGATGTACATAATATGTATCGTGCAATAAATAAATTAACCGTACCTACGACTAAGAATGCCCCTTAGAATAATTAAAAAAAAAATGGCCCGGCAGCATGATGACGGGGTCGCGGGACTTATCGCATTAACGTGACCCTGGAATGTAAAGGGTTATTGAAGGACACCGTGGATTTTAGTCAGTACGAGTCTGACAGTATTCCGCCCTGCGCTGGGTTGAGGACTCATTTGATGATTTTACCACGATAAAAAAAGGATCTTTTTCTTTATGTGAATTATTTGTACTTGGTACTTACATACATTAGGGACATTCATTAGTGTTTTCATTATTGTTGGATTCACCATTTACCAGATCGCTGTTTGAAAGGGGTGCCTACAAGTTATTATATCGACAAAACCGGTTTTACCAAAAAATCGGTATTTCCAGAAATGACAAGAAAGAAATGACTGGTGTATTAGGTTTTGTAAAATATGTATATTCAATTAACAATAAAATAAGGCTTATTCAATTTTTTTCTGAATTTCTAAGAGGCATCCCACGATTTCTTCTGGAATCTACTAACTCAGGTAGAATGTGCGAGTTGTAAAAGTTGACGAGTTTCGACTCCATTTTATTTTTCAAAAATTCGTCATCTTTCTGGATGTATAGAATTTCCATTTTTGTTTGTTCTCCTCCCCATATACCAAAAATACATCGCTGCTTGCCCGTCACCCGAAGCTGTCCTTGCACCTGATAGTACCAGTTGCTGTTTTAACTTATGGTCACCTCGTTACTCTTTTTATTATATTTTAGAATTTGGACCTTATTGTTTTTGATAGCATTTTCTATACCGTTTTTATAAGCAGCTACTGGACATTTGACCTCAATTATGGTATCGTCTCCTACAACACCGTCCGGTGTGGCACCAATATAAGGAAATTCTTGGTCTACAAATAGTCCACAGTCTTCGATGAGTAAGTTTTCTTAGCTGCTCAATTGTTGGAGAGCAAATTTTTCATTTTTGAGCCCATGGGCTACCGATGCGACGGATGAAATATTCGATTTATATAATATGTTGTTCACTAGGGCAGAAAAATTTTTTTGCCTCTTTATTATTACCCCAAAGTTTGATGCTGTTATCACCAACCTTCTGATTTGCAACCATTCAGTGCTTTCGCGTTGCTGTGTGGTTCTGTTTTGTATGCCCTCCCGGTCTTTTACCAGCGTCTTCTCGACTTTTTCATAAAATCTGTAGACGCTGCGATGTACTCATCGGCAGACAAGTCTGGTGCAGCCACTTGTTTGCCATAATCATTCTGCTTTACTTAGCTTAGATCTATTTTTTTTTCTTTTCACAGCATTAGCTCGTTTTCTCTGCTGTTCTCTTCTTGCTTCTAGTTTTTTTACGTTGCCTCTTGGGCTCTTACCCAATATTTTTTTGTGCACAGTGTAAAGAGGTCTTTTTGTATTGTAAGAAACAACATCAGCCGAGCATCTCGCTTAATAGGAACGACGAGAAGCAAAATTGATTCTTTTGCCCCCAACAAATTTCGCAATTATGCTGTTGAATCTCTCAAGAAGACTTCTCGATTTTGCTGCCACCGAATTTAAAATAACTTTTAGCCGGAACCAAAATATCGAATTTTCAAGCTCTGCCACAATTGAAGTCAAAATTTCTTTATCTTTCGTACAACAATAATCTTTGCAACGTCTGTGGTCACCGTGTGCGTGGTTCAGAGAATTTGTTATGTCTCCATGAATTTGTTTTATGGCAATGTCTCCGGGATTACTTTTATTATGTTTGATTGAAGTCGTGACAACTTTTCTCATGCTCATCACTTTTTCATCGGTCATATATTTTCTGTGAGCTTTTGGATATTTTGTATCTTTGCTTAGTGCACGCAGCTTGTTGCACATATTTCGCAGAACGTGGTTTCAGCATTCTATTTTAGACACTACGTAGTCTGAATAGGGATTTGACGACAATATTTTCGCATAGGTTGCAGAATCATCAGCCACAATGTTGCCATAAATAAGTCCATACATGTTGATGGATTCCTTGAAACCTTCGCATACAATCGTCGCTTCCATTCCGCTGGAGGACCCTTCATAATTTTTATAGCATTTGTGGTTTTTGGGGTTTTCCTGACGTTTCTCTGCCCTTTCACATATTAAACAATATTTATTTTTGACACCAATGAAAAGAACTTCTCCAAATTTTCGGCCCACAATTGCAGCAACACCAGACATTGCTTTATAGTTGTTCCCATAAGAACGTTTGCACCATGCACCATCCGCAAATACGTCAATGACGGATATGCCATTAACCATACGCCCTTCTTGGATTACTGCTTCACGTTCAGTAGCAGCAGCTCTTTCCATAGTCTCCAGTGCTGTAGCCTTCCATTCACTAAACATGCTATTTTTCATGAAAAATAGGGATGTCCATGGCACTCATAGTTTCCTCGAATTGAGAGTATCCAATCCCAGACGATACTTTACCCGAGACTGCTGCAGTATTTATATCTACTCTATTATCACAGCCCAAGTCGTCAGTACACACTTTAAATTTTTTCAGGCATATCCTGCATTTAAAATTAAAATATGAAACCAGACCGACACGCTTTTCTGTTTCTAAAACTAAACAGCTAAAATCACATTGAAAGAGAGGTTCGTGTTTTTGCTGTTGCAGTTGATTAAAAAATAAACTATATCAACAATTTTACGACCGGTGATTTCTTTCGTAATCTTTGTCTCACGCTCATTTTCCACAAGATAAGGCAGGTCTTCTTGATCGCTGAAACATTGAAAAAAAAAGCGAGTAAATGTGATGACCTTAACAAATCTGGGAAACTAGGAAAAACTGGCATATCAGTGTATGATTATTTATAGTCCATACTTAGTCCACCAAATAAAAAATCATTTTGATTAACTCAAAAATATATGCATCTAAAAGCTTATGCAAAACTAAAATTTTACTAGAGGATAAACTTACTCAGCTACACCACATGGCGGTGGTGTGTTTGGTATTGACGGTAATTCTATATGTGCTCCATGAGATAATTCTGGTAGGTTTTGTGAGACTTCTTCTGTTCCAGTAATACCTAACAGCTTTCAGGGAAAAGGAAATAATTTTAAAAATAATGAATATGTACAGAATGATTTTTTTTCAACTGGGCGTTGTTCGCGGATTTTAGAAACATTGAAATAATCCGGTTTAAACTGGTACCGGTTAAAAATAAAATACCGATTTTTATCATAAATTATTTTATATAATATATAGATTAGTACCCTATTCATGACCTCGTACATAAAAAAAATATTTTCAAAGGTTTTACCTGAAAAACAGGGTCAAGTGAAATGAGATGCCTATCTAACTCACAGATTTATTATGATGAAACACAATGCACATAATTATATATATACAAACGATACACACCAAGTTTGTGCTTTATGCCTCTAAGCTTTAGTACAGACATCTGAATTAAATACAGCTGTACGAGGCATAAACCACATGTTTTCACGAGAGGTGATGGGCATAAGGGAAATCTCCAAAAATAAAGGATCATTTAGATAAAAAATGGCACCCATCTCAAAAGCTCGAAAACTACATAGTGAGACTATGTACACTAAATATATTCATATCGAAAATTTCACAAAGTTGATTGTATTTCATGAAGATTGATTATGAATGATATCAGTTAATTTCATATTAAGAAAAAACATTTGTGACAAGCCAACAGGAGTAACAGAGTTCTAAACAAATCAGTGAATTTAAATTGTTGTACCTTCGAAAGTAATCAATTTTAGTAACGTATAACAATATGATTTCCCAATTTGTACCGTATCGAGTGACGTCATTAATTACCAATCTATAATTGCTGACCGCTTATGCAACCGAATACTACGTTCTAAAACACAAGCTGATGACGTGGGTAAGTTAGGGGCTGAATTAAAATGAATCTGGGTGGTTCCGTCTCTCCGTCACGTTGGAGAGCTGTTAGCTAAATGAACCGAATAATGGAGTCTCAAGTGGAAGTAACAACGGGGAAGGTTGAAAGGAAATGGCAAGATTAGGTTCGAAAAAGAAAAAAAGAGTTGAAAAGGCAGTTTTTTAAAGTAATAAAATTAAACCCAGATCGTTATATTCGTTGCTGTTTACATTGTTTTGAGGCTTAAAAGCTGGTTGGAATTATATTAACATCTTTTTTTAACATACAATTGAATCACACAGTAACCACTAAAAGCTAATCAATACGTAATTATTATCTACCATCATCATATTCGCCGATAGACTACCACTACTGGACATAGGCCTCCCCTAAGGCTCTCCGCATAGACCGATTGAGTCTCCCGTATCCATCCACTGCCCGCGATCCCAACAAAATCGCTGGTCACATATAAATGAACTCACCTGTACCTAACCCTAATATCTCATGACAGATGGGCTTTGACTAAGCGTTTTATTAAGTTCTACGTAATAACGACAAGGTATCCACGGCCTTTGGATTGGGCAAATCAACCCGAAAAATAAATGGCGCGATGTAAGATTACATTTTCGATTTATCACGCAAGCGAATCCGCGGGCGGTAGTTAATATATCGCAGGTATTAAATTATTCTCAACGATAAAAATATTTTCTTATTGAAGTAGGGTTTCACTACCGGAACGTTGAAATAAAAGTTAATAATATAGGCGTGTGGTACGGCATAAGTTATTCTTTAGGGAAAGAATAAAACTTCAATGAAAAAGTGGACGATAATTGTTATATCAATATTGTGTGAATATGCGCTGCTGGTAATAGTGATAGAAATAAAATTAAAGTTACTTTAATGGCGATCTAAATTGGAAGTATAAGCCCAGGCGCAAACTGGCGACCAGGGGCCCAATTCTCCTAAATAAATATAATTTCGATATCATGTCAGTGTCATACTTATGTCACGAAAAGCGTATTCTTCTAAATTATGCAATACAAGTTCTTTGAAATTATCTGATAATTGAATGGAGTTTTAACGAGATCGTAAATTGAAACAAGTTAAAATATGTGTCAACAACGAACTGTTAAATTCAAATTATACGATAATGACATAAGGTTATCAGAATACCGCTTCTGAGTCTATTCAAAATATAATATCAATGTCATATAAAAATAGGAGAATTGGCCCCAGGTCGAAGCGGCCAGCGAAATACATACGCAGCGGCTGCTGGCCGTTTGCGGCCTTGTGCGCGCACTGATGCATATTTCCATACAATGCATGTATTTTGCTGGCCGCCGCGACCTGGCCGCTGCGACCTGGTTACCAGTGCGCAACTAGGCTAAAACGGTAAAACTATATGCTTATAAAAAGTATATGTTTTCTACGAAAAAATTTCCTCACGCCTGTATCCCCGAAGGGGTAGGCAGAGGTGTAATGTTACACCCACATTTTGCCATGAATTTTGTAAAATAAAAAAAAATATAAATATAATTATCTTCTTCCTTTGTCTTATCCTCGAATTAACTAATTATAAGTTACTAATTATTCTCCGACCTCCTGTTATTCTTCATCGTTTCAACCGGTTTAAAATGGTCGTAGTCACGAAGGGACTGAGAGAAATAGAGGTATAAAAGATACCTTATTTGTTCATTATCCCGAGTAAAACTCGCAAAAAAAATTGAACGATATGAAATTGATAATGGAAATCAGGCAGCTTTTCATCAAATATTACCAGCGTCATTTTATCCGCTATATAATAAAATAGGTATTAGAAAAAAAAACTTCAAATTTTTCTCTGTATACCGTCGTCTGACGCACAATATTTGTATAGACGATTTGTCTTCCTTATCTCGCTATATTAATAAATTCGTCTCATTGTCCTACGACCTTGTCTGTTACTCCACACACACCTTATATTCTCTTTAACAATGCCGCACCTATTTATCCTTGGCCAAAAATGTAAAGGTATCGAATATTACAGGCTCATTCCGTTTGTGCGAAGCTATATAAATGCCAATATAATCAAGATGAACATTTGTTATGAATTGGCAACCATTTGAGCCGTATTGGCTGAAAGGAGAATGACCAAATTTGTATGGAAGATGGGCTAAGTTTGCTTCTCGATGATTTGACCAGTAAAATATAGTAAATATACTCCTTATTAAATTAAGAAAAAATGAATACGATATTCGGCGGCAGTTCTTAGCTATCGGACATTAAAGATTTCAAATATTTTGAGGTTAAGTATTGTAATAGTTACATGATTTAATCATATAAATAGTAGTAAATTAGTTAATTATCGCCCGTGCTTCGAAGAGTACTTACGTTAAGCCGTCGGTCCCAGTTGTCATGAAGATCTTTCACCATCGCACGTCGTTACGGGGAGTCAGTACCCTCCAATAAACCGATACTTACTGGTCTAAACCATACAATATCGCTTTCTCTTTGGATTATGGCGGTCAAACTATGGAAAAGCTAATATTCTGTCATATCTGGTTAGACTAGTAAGCGGACCCAGGGCTCCTAGGCATTGAAGTCTTGGATGCAACCGACATAACTCTAGGACGGTGATGATATGATTTAATCATATTGCCGGAATTTATTAGAAGCCTCTATGTATATTATACAATATAGAAAATAGTTGTAAAAAGAAGTGGAGCTACGAAACAAACGCTTGTACATTATATTAGTGTGCGGTTTTTTTAGTCTCATATATTTCTTACTGAGAATTCTCAATACCATGTGGTACAATTAATGAGAATTTCAGTGAGGCTAGTTCGCAAAAGATAAGCTCATTCCATTGGACCTTATTACAAAGTTGGCATTAAAACAACACTGTTTTATGCTTAATAGGTAAATGAAACTCAGTTTTTATGTTATTCTTTATTTTATTTGTTATTATACCTAAATCTTCTTCAAATAAATCACTTCAAAATGAAGCAGGAGCTTGTATATCGTATACCATATTGTGGTGCAGGTATGGCCTCAGAAGTTACAACAGCTTCAATAAATGTGTAGCATTCTAAACATAAGACTCCGTTCAATTCCTGAAACAAACAATTAAAGTAGTTTGAATATGCGGTGAGGAGAGCACGAGAGAATTGTAGGAATTGAGAAGAGAAGTAGGTAAACAACACTTACACAGACTGGCGCTACCCATGATGTCAAAATATTGAGCTCCGAATAAAGACTGTCTCATACTTTAAACAACCCACGAGTCTTGATAACACGAAATAAACTTGTTTGGTCCACAAAGGATTGTTCAAGTCAATATAAACGACAGTAAATTACTTATTTTCCAATAAAGAGATATGAGCATAGGTGAAAAAGCAATTTGACTGTTTTTATGTCAAAATAACTGACGTAAGACCAGAGAGATTGGACTAGTAATAAGGTTATATTTATTTGCGTAAATCATTACAGATGCCAGTATAATAAAAATATGTTCCCATATTTTCGATAAGTCTTCTTATTTCTCTTAGCGTTATCCCAGTTTCAGTCTGGGGTCCACTCTCTAGTCTAACCGGATTTGGCTGAATATTAGCTTTTCCACGGAGCGACTGCCTGTCTGACCTCCGCAACCCGAAGGGATAGCGATATTCCATGGTTTAGACTAGTGTCGGTTTATTTAGAAGGTACTGACGCCCTGTAACGACTGTCAAAGATCTTCATGAGAACCGGGACCGACGGCTTAACGTGCTCTCCGAGGCACGGGACAAGTGATAATTAACAATTTTCGATAAGTACAAAACATTATTTCGTGGGTAATATGTTGCAAAAAGGATGACCATATTATTTATAGACAATATTTCACCACAATACATTTTTCTAAATATCATAAGATTTTAGTGTTATTATGCTTATTAGAACTTTTGTTATGTCACCCTGTTTTCACTATGAATGTTATTTTTCCCTATTAAAAGGGGTTTGCAAGAAACTGTAAACATTTGCCTAAATATGCAAAATGAGTTTTGAATATGAAATGGCGATACCACGACCGGAACAACGCAGATACTTTTAATTTTGAACTAAAAATACCCGTTACGCTTTAAATTAAAATGAATATATATAAAATTATAAAATAAAAGAAGATTATCTAGATATTAATGGTTTAGAAGCAAACGTGCCACAAAATAGCCCAGTTTTGGTCATTCTCCTTTCAATTACATATTTGGGCTTCAGTTTATGAATTAATGATATCTCGGTTTCGTTACTTGAATGCTATTTGCAATACGTGTTTTTTGATGCTACAAATGGTCGAAATAATTGGAATAAGACTTTCTGAAAAAGTTTAAATATTGTGGTGGATTCAATTACCTACATGGATAAATCTTTGTGAAATGCGAACGAATGATTAATTGTGCTTGGGGCTTGCTTTGTTTGAAAAGTGTCCGCAAAAGCATACAATTGAGAGAGCGATGCACTTCTACTTCATAATCACATGGCCTACTCTTGGCACTAAGCAATTTATATCTAATTTTCCGCGAAACGTGCCCGTATCTTGAAGCCCTGCATCGGTATATAAAGCGTCTAGAAGCATATAGAGTATTTTCTAGATAGGGTTCTAGAACTAAATCTGGCACTTATAATTGTAGTTACAAAAAAACGAGTATTACAGCTGGTAAAAATATATAATTCTGCACGTATCTTAATTTTGAAGAGCTTTTTAGAACGCTGGATTAAATAATCATCTGCAAAGAAAACTAGTGCTTTGCTTTTAAGAACTCATTTAAAAAAGATTGAGACTTGATTCATAGTAGCAAACAATATTATCTTATTTACATACATACATACATATCGTCACGCCCTTATCTTATTTAATGTACCGAAATTATATCGTGGCTATGTGGCTATCAGCTCTTTAGTAGACAGCTCGTTACCAAATTCCATAAAGATAAATTGAGTTGAAAAACCTCTTTTGTTGAACAACCAATTTATAAAAAAGCAATAAGATACTAAAATGCAGATTCTGAATGAGAATTTTAACGTGCCGTGTAGCTAAATCTACTTTCTAGTATATCTGATATCTTATCCAATAATTAAATTAACAATGCTGATTATGCCTCGGCTAGGATTCCCATCTATAATAATTATAGTTCAAGAGTCAAACTGTTTCATAGTAGATTATTGTAATTTATATCAGATACCCTATAGGTATTGCTACCACGCTCAAGTTTATAATAACTTTAGACATTGTGATACGTGTAATACAGATTAATTTTGTATTGAGTAATAATACTTTGTTGGTTACGCATAAGCATAAGTTTGGCTGATAATAATAATTGTTTGGTTTTTGAGCCCACTTGTTTGACTACCATGAAATTTATGGTGACAAGTAGTATGGGCTTTGTTACGACAAGAAGCTGGCCCTCCGTCTACCATCGTCTTACTGATCTAATGGGGGTTAAAATTTTTGACGATGCCTATGCTGCGTGAATCATCCTGTGCATTTTGACTACCCAAGAATTTCTTGGTTTAGCCCTACTATAAACGTCTCAGTATGACGACTGCAAAGACATAGATAGCACGTGGTTGGCGCAGGATGATGAGATGTGGTCCGTTTATGTGGACCGAATCCGAACGAGATGAAATGAAATGACTTTATTCGTTTGAAATGGTACATAATAGATATACAAATATATTCAAACTGCTACATATATTGTCAATGTGCAACTTCCAGTTACAGTGTTCGTCCAAGGTAAGTCCTAAAAATTTTATATTGCTCCTTTCTTTAATGTCAACATCTTCAATTGTTATATTTAATTTAGCAGGTATTTGTTCATAGTTTTTAAATTGTATGTAATGTGTTTTCGTCAAATTGATTTTGAGGTCATTTTGTTTTAGCCATTGAAGTATTTGATTAAGTGTGTTATATACTTCTTTTTCATGATAGTCTTTTGAATTATAGGGTATTACGACTAATACATCGTCAGCAAACAGTACACACTTATGTTTTGTGACGTTTGGCAAATCATTAATATATATAGTAAAAACAGTAGGGGTCCTAAAATACTACCTTGAGGTACACCTGTCCTATTAAACATAAGTGGAGATTTGTGCTGTGTCAAAATTTGCATATTATTTATCCGTCCTATTTCTACATATTGCGTTCGATTGCAAAGATAGCTTCTAAGCCAATCTAGTGCCTGACCTCTTATGCCATAACGCTCACATTTGTCAAGTAGCTTATCAATATTTACAAGATCAAAAGCTTTGCTCATGTCTAAGAATACTGCTGTAACTATGTGGCCCTTATCGATCTCTTGTGTTATAGACTTGATCAGGGAAAAAGCGGCTAAGTCGGTGGACTTCCCTTTTTGAAACCCATTTTGTTCTCCTTTTATTATACTATATTTATTTAGAAAGTCTGACAGTCTGGAATGCATAGCCCTTTCATAAATTTTTGATAGTATTGGCGTCAATGTTATAGGTCTATAATTAATAATGTCTTGTGTGCAGCCTTTTTTGTATATAGGTTTTACTACAGACTTTTTTAATTTGTCAGGAAAAGTACCAGTGGCTAAAGATAGGTTTACTAAATGACATAGTACAAGCGATAAGGTTTCTATGCTCGATTTTATGACCCAAGTGGAAATCTCATCATAATCAACAGATTTTTTATTATTAAGTGTCTTGATTATTTGCACTATTTCATATATTGAACAGGGGCATAAAAATATACTCGCATTTTGCCTGCTTGGCTGATAAGAACAGTGATTATAACTGGGTTGGGAATCACTCTTGTTTGATATTGAAGTAAAGAAATTATTAAATAGCTTTGATATGTCAAGAGGATCAGTTGTTATGGTGTCATTTTCTTTAATACAGTAAATTTGTTTTGGGATGCTGATAGTTCTAACTTTATTAAATTTTTAACTAGCTTTTGCCCGCGGCTTCGCTCACGTTAAATTCGGAGTAACACAAAACTCCTTCATCGTTCGATAGTAATTTCGTTTTAAATGTTCATAGGGACTAATAAGAAATATAACCGCAAGAAGTATTTAAAACAATTCTGTAAACAGTATTTTTAGAGTTTCGTAGTCAAAAATGGCTAAGCATGGAATCCTGATAGACGCGCTATGTCTGTCAGTCTATCCGTATGTCACAGCCACTTTATGCCGAAACTATTCAGTTTATACATTTGGAAATTGGTAGGTAGATATATTCTGTGAACCGCTTTACTACGTTTTAGTAAATAAAAAATATTGAATATTAAGGTGGGCTCTTCATAGATGGAACTGATGTGGAAAACGGGTCGTTAAAAATTACTTTGAGGTTACTAAAACCATTGTTTCTTAAAGTCAATTGTTTGAAAGATATACGGTTCCAAGGTGGTAAAGTGGGTGTGTGTTCCTCTAACTTTTAAAGTAAGAGAGTGACTAATCTGAAAAAAATATATGCTGTAGATCGTTATAAAATCTTCCAACGAAAATTTATTTGAACGATATGTAGTCAGCAGTTTTTGAAATAAAGCACAATTTAAAAACCACAAATATAGCTTTGTCGTTTATACAAATACTATTAATATTTAGTCGAAGATATTGGCTGGAAGATGTTAAGTGGATACCTCCATTACCTACGGAACCCTTCATGAGCGTACACATACATATACATTTTTGCATTTATACCTAATATTAGTAGGGATTAGTCAAGGTTGTTACAATAATTATTAGTTTATATAAGTAAGCGAACGAAGTAATGACAGTGCACCTTAATATATGACAATGTATAATGTGACAGTACTGACAGCTATTATTACAGCGCATGTGTTCTTACTGTCAATAGGTAGTAGGATTGTCCCTGCAAACTTCGACCCTCTCTAAAATCCCTCCCAGATTATTTTTTGCAACTTTTTGTATCCTATGTGTTTTTCTTGGTTCTGAGCTACCTCCCCACCAATTTTCAACCGAATCTGTTTAGCCGTTCTTGAGTTATAAATAGTGTAACTAACACAACTTTCTTTTATATATATAGATGATTTGCCATGTTGCCTTGCCTATGTTTTTAGATATTCTTAAGTAGTTGTAATTTTTATTCTTTTTTGATGCAATTATATATTTTTGGTAGTTCAGAACTCTGAATCATAAAACGAATATGACCTTTAATTCCGATATTTTCCTATATGAGTCCAGTACAGTAGTTCCCTTTTATCCACTCAGAATATTTCCTACTAGGAGAAATAGTAAATATTCTGAATGGCAAATTTAACTAACGCTGTACAACACTTTTTCGCACAATGTAAAGCTTGTATATGGCGACAAAAAATGATTTAAATGACATAACGAAAAGGCTGTTATTCGGCACGGATTTTTATTCTGTTCTTGACTAACGGCCGGTACGATATTTGATCTATCCATGTATTTGGCTACTAACATATAGGATATTTTGTATGGAGCTTATGTCACATGTATAAATATACCTATACCGGTAGTGTCTAGAGTTGCCGTAGGCAGGCAGGAAATTGTTCAGAGTACGCAGTGGAAGTTGTAATACATCCACCTGACCACGACAAAGCAAAAGATCTAGATACCTATACTGTGAATGCATAGCGCTGAATTCAAATTACATGCAAATTTACTTACCAAATCTTCACTGATGTTCTTGAGTGGACCAATAAGATTAAACTCATAATTTTGGCCAAAATAACAAGCAAATCGTTATAGTTACCAGTCCAATGACCAGGGTTTTCTTCAACAAAGTCGTCGGGCACCAAACACGTGCACGGATTCACACAAGTTTTAAAATGTTCAATATTTTACAAGTTATCTTTTATCACAAATAAACCGATGCCGGCCGATCAATTAGCGGCAATTCACTAGGGTTTTAGTTTTACAACCAAATACAAGATCAAAAACGCGCTCAGAAAACGGAATCTTCCAGAGCGAACAGGGAGAGGTTTTTTCGCTAACCGCGGGAAACGACCAGGGCCGTGAAAGTTCCATACATGGATAAATTTCATATAATCAGCGCCATCTACCGATGTGGGCAAGAACTAAAGAAAAAGCGACAACTGAACAGTCATTTCGCCAACATAGTTAAGATCTGCGTGGCGCAGTGGGAGAGTTCTCTGCTCTTAAATTAGATGTCCGTGGATCGAATCAACGCTTACCAAAAATTACATTTTGTGTTTTTTTTTTTTACTTTTAAATTGCATATTTTACATAATAGTTGTCATTTACTTATTTATTAACACCGAAATTCAACATTTATTTTATTTTGAAAAATGAATCCACTACTAACGCCATCTATACGATCGGAATAAAAATAAAATTGTTTGTACGCCATCTAGCGTAGGGGATGCCTATTGAACTTTTTCCTTAGAGGGAGTTGCGCATCTATACCAGTATATCTGTATAATCTATGGAAACGACAAAGAACAAATGGATTGACAGTTCATAGTGTGACCATAGTCAGAAATTTTCAATAGACAAAGTAACACGCAACTAAATTGATATAATCGATTTAACTTGTCACAAACAATATTTCTATTTCAAACAGGTAGTAACTGGCTGAAAATTAATGTATGGTGTGATACGATGACGACCGGTTGGCGTAGCGGTAGTTTAAGCGACTGCCATGCCGAAGGTTGCGGGTTCGATTCCCGCTCAAGTCAAACATTTGTGTGCGTGACTGGGTGTTTCTATGTATAATATGTATGTATTTACAAAAAAAGTATATATGTATTATGTATGTATATCCATTGTCTAGTACCCATAGTACAAGCTCTGTTTAGTTTGGGACTAGATGGTGTTGTGTGAATGTGGTAGAATATTATTATTATTCACTCCATTTATTATCAATATATTATTATTATTCCTCTTTATAAATTATTTTTTCATTGTCTTATTTTAACATAATTAAATCACTTTAATAAATTAAAAATAAAAGAACAATGGCAGAATTTGTTCTGGGTTTGTTGTGGCGAACTTAAACTTCATATGAACAAAACAAATTGTTTTTTTTTTCTACGATTTTTAATATTTTCACTTTGTCCCGTTAAAGCTGGAGTATTTTATGTTGTTAAAAAGCATTCCAATTGATTACGAATACTTTATTATTGTATTGTTGCCATAGACAATGTTGTGACGGGAATAGACGTGAGTGCTATATCCGTAACGATTATTAAATAAGTAATCGATACGATCGACCTTTATAGAGTTGGTTTGGTTTAAAATGCAGTTATTTAATATTTAATCAACATTATATCAATAAGCTAATATTTTTGAAGCAAAACAACGTTTAAATCAAATAAAAATCTCACAGCATCGTTTTGATGTCGTATCGATTTCACATAAAATCGATTTAAAATGTGCAGCTCTGCTTTTGTCTTTGGATGCCACAAAATAATTCTGCGTTTTGATGTCAATCTGACATAAGTCATTTGATAATTCAATTGTACCTACCTGCATTGTTCAACTTTTATATTTTAACTTTCCTTTTACCTACATTGTGCATTCTTTACTAAAAATTCAAACACCGATATCTTCTTTTTCCGCCTGTTTGAAATAGAATTAGGTTTTATTATAGGTTAAGTCGATTATATCGATTTAGTAACGTTTAGTTTAGTCTATTGTAAATTTTGACTATGGTCAGACTGAACTGTCAACTTCCACTTGAACGGTCGCCCACTTGTCGCCTTGCCTGAGTACCCCTATATTGATACGAGACCTGGTCGTCTTTCGCGTTTTGAATTAGTACGCCAGATTACTCAGAGCTTTTGGAAACGCTGGCATTTGGAACATTTGCACATACTCCAGCAACGCGTTAAGTGGACCGACAAGACCGATCCACCCAAGATTGGTGACCTCGTTTTGATCAAGGAGGCTAACCTTCCGCCACTCAGATGGCGCAGGGGGCGCATTCTTCGTTTGATAACTGGGGCTGATGGAGTTCCCCGATTTGCTGAGGTCTTGGTGGACGGTTCGATTCTGAGGAGAGCGGTTGCAACATTGTCACGTCTATAGTCGTATTTTTAATTAGACGAAGCCAACTGACAGTAGCTAATGTCACTTTGTAAAATAATGTTGCCATATTTAAAGTAATAGTTATGCGTTTAGTTTTCGTTCAATCACATGAATAAACAATGAGTGTGAATAGTTAATAATTTCAAACTATAAGACAATATTATTTCTATTTTACAATAAAATTGTATAAAAAAGCTCTGATATAAGTTACTAGTAGTTATGTAAGTAGTTACATCAGTTTTTTGACGGCTTATTACAAAGCACTTATTACAAGGTATATTTATTACCAAGATGAAACCTGGATCAACGAAGGTAATTACAAAGTTCTGTTTTCTTTACATTCAATTGTACTTTCAATCATTAATTGATATTTTTCACTATCTTAAAGGTTATACACCGAAGAAGGCGTGGATTGACCAGACAGTGTTATCGTCCCGCCAGGCCTTCCTAGCTGGCTTGACCACTGGCTTAAAACAGCCTTCAGGAAAGAAGGGCAAACGATTAATTATCGGCCATATAGGCGGAGAAGAAGGATTCGTAGAAGCCAAAAAAAATAAAGAAGATTATCATCAAGAGATGAATGCCGATTCCTTTGAAAATTGGTTTAGGGCGTCTTGCCAAAACTAAAACCAAATTCCGTAGTAGTGATGGATAATGCCCCCTACCACTCCAGGAAACTAGAATTGCTGCCTACAATGTCTTGAACTAAACCTAGAATACAAGAGTGGCTAACGAGCAAAAATATTTCATTCGACGCAACAATATGGTTAAAGCTACTCTTATAGACATTGTACGGCAGCACAAACAAGAACATTGCGATAAGTATGTTGTGGACGAGATGGCAGCGCAGCATGGGATAATTGTTTTACGTCTGCCTCCATACCACTGTGAGCTCAATCCTATTGAGTTGGTATGGGCGCAGGCTAAAGGATATGTTGCAAGAAATAACAAAACCTTCTAAATGACAGAAGTATAAAAACTTTTTTAGAAGGATTTCAACATATCACTCCTGAAAAATGGAGTAGCTGCGTGTCTCATATAATTAAAGAAGAAGACAAAATGTATGGTCTCGACCACATGATCGACAATGTTTCAGACAGATTTATAATTAATGTCACCGAAAGCGACAGTGATGGTTTTTTAACTGATGATGAATAGAAAGAAATTATGTAATACGCGATGTTTTTTATTTTCATAACCTACCTATAAATTGTTATATTTTATACATCTATAGTTTCAACTAAATGATGTATTGAAAATAGGACAGTCTTACAAGTTTCCTCGCAATGTTTTCCTTAATGTTTAAAACACTCGGCATTCAGTATAGGTAAATACTATAGGAACACAGTCTTCGAAAACTCGTTGGTATGTACAAAGCACGACTAAAATTCGAACACTGTACCCGATATAGGCCGTTCGGCACAATAACTATTCACTAGACAATTGAGGCAATTTCATTCATTGAAGAGTTTTTTCAATCATTCACTTTGTCACAACACTATTTTTATTTCATCATAAACTGACAACACAGTAAACGTCAGTTGACTTCGTCTAATAAAAAATACGACTATACCAACCGATTAGCGGACCGGTAGGCCGGTCCGGGGCGGGTGGATGTTTGAAATAGAATTAGTTTTTATTATAGGTCAAGTCGATTATATCGATTTAGTAACGTTTAGTTTAACTGTCAACTTCCTTCTTAACTTCCTTCTTGCCTTGAAAATTTAACACGCCGTCTTGGTCTGTCTCGCGAGATTGTAATTGATATAAATTGATCGCCTTTTGAATTAACGCGAATTGAATTAACTTGTAAATACTTATAATTGCCGCTTTTGACTGCCGGCAAAGTTTGTGATATATTGAACATTGACATTTATAAAACTTGAGTGAATCCGACGCACGTGCTTGGTGCTTGACGACTTCGCTGATGAGGAACGCCTAACTGAATCCTGCGGTATTTATTCGATTTTCTTGTTATTTTGGCCAAAATTATGAGTTAATCTTATAGGTCCACTCAAGAGCATCAGTGAAGATATCAGGTGAGTTGAAACATTTTATTAATATTAGTTGTGATTCGCTGTGCAACGCAGTGCATTGTGTCTGGATATATTGTCTATCGTGGTCAGGTAAGATGTATTACAGCTTCCACTGCGCACTTCTGAACGGTTTCCTATCTGCCTACTTACCGTAGACAGAATCTAGACACCGCCTTTCCTACGTGAAAATAGAATCATTCATAGACTCTGTTACTTACGCCAATTTTTTTGATATATTTTTTATTACTGTTCGCTTCAATTTATTTCAGACATTTTGATGTATGGAGATCTGCCATTGTCCTTTAACCATATAAAATTGGACCACGGAGATCCACCGGTACCGGGCACAGGGACCAAGCTACCGGTGGTTAGGGCTCCAGAGAGAAGAACCTCCGAACTATGCGCGTCGTGTCCAACAATACTGCCTTCTGTATGGAGGACTTGATCCAGCCGCCTAACGAGAGCCTCTTGAAATGGTGATCGAGACTCTTGGCAATGAGACCATTAACTGACACGACTATCGGTACAATGATCGCTGAGTCCACATCCCACATGTCGACAATCTTGTAAGCCAGTTCCAAATACTTAATTTCCTTGTCTTTTTCGGCCTTCACGAGATTCTCGTCATGGGGAATATTGACATCAACGATCACTGCAAGGCGTTCTGACCGATCTATCACCATGATATCGGGCTTGTTAGCCACGATAGTCCGATCAGTGATGATAGATCGATCCCAGTACATAGTGGCACGGCCATTTTCGAGAATTGGATCGGGCACATACCTGTAGTACGGTACTTCAAAGGTCACAAGGCCATATTTTAAGGCAAGCTGCTGATGGACGATCCTGGCTACTTGATTGTGTCTGTGCAAGTATTCGCCGTTGGCAAGACGAGAACAACCGGAAACTATATGTCTGAGAGATTTCCCGGGCTGGTGACACGCCTGACATATGTCAACAGTCCCATCCTTCAGAATATACTTTCGATACTTATTCGTCAGGACAACTTCGTCCATAATTGCACAAACAAAACCTTTGGTCTCTGCAAATAGATCATCAAACCGTAGCCAGGCAACTGATGACATGAAGTCTGCATCAGACCTATGTAAAGCCCGATAAAACGTTTTTTTTTTTTTTTTTTTAAGAATGCGATACACGAATATCGACCAAAATACATACTGTATTTTTACCTTTGCTTAGCATCTGAAGTATTTTAATATTGTTTAAATATTTACAACTCCTCCAGGGACAAATATACCTTCTAGCGCAATAATATTATAGTCTACATAATATTTCGTGTCTATCAAAAAATCAAATTGAATTCTATTTTCATAAAAATATTTTTTTTGTCTAAACTAAGTTTTCGTCTTTGTATTTTTTTTATTCACGGCCTATTATACTCCACCGCTTCCAAATAAGTTTAGAGTTGATTCGATTTGACGCTTCGTTTTGTAAGCTAGGTTTTTTTTTAACATTTCGATTAATTTTGCTATTCAAATACTGAATAAGTTAAATCAATAAATTAAATACCAAATATTTATTCTAAGTGACAATAAACAAGTGAATCAATAAATTATGATATTTAGTTAAAATAATAAACTATAAGAATTCACTTAGATTGTATGTGTACATTGTGCATAATATGCTTCATACAAAATATTGTAGGTATACTGTCGTTACGTGCGAGCCAAATAATAAAAGATTAATTATTTTTAAAACAGTTTGTTGATTTTATATTTACTGTGGGTAATAAACTCATCTTAATAAAAGCATAAAAATATAAAGTGAATGGCCAGTAATATATTAAAGAAAATAGATTTTAAAGCGTTTTAAATAAAGAACTTATACTAAATGCTTCGATCAACAATACTACACTAATGGCTTGGTATTGATAACGGACAGAGAAAATCAACTCTTAGATTGTGATGAACGTTAGATGCAATAAATAAAACATATTTTATGTAAATTCGGGTGACACCGTGAGACGGGTTTGTGCAAACATAAATTTCGTAAAATATTTGCATACTAATAATATTCAAGCAATTATCGTCAAGTATAATTCATCGGGACAATAATCGGGACGTGACGACCTCACCGCCCACTGGGAGAGCTACTCTGACGAGTAGATACTCGTCATAATATCTCCCCCAGCGCAAGTAGTCAACCGAAAGATGGCGGTCAAACCATCCGAACCTGGCGGAAGAAAATCCCGAGATGCTAGATGGGCAGCAGCGTCCAGCACTAAGAACTTCCGCCACTGCGATCGCCAATACGCCTGCCAAGCGTGGCGATTATGGCATATCCCCCCCAATTATGAATCACACCATTAAAAACCGGCCCCTAGTCCCCGGCAGCCCCGCTAGTCCTGGTTATGGTAGCGGCCATGGTAATGGCGGGGCAAGGGGTGCGAAGAATCTCCGGAAGAGATCGGGCTACCACCACCAACGACAATTGGCCCTGGCAACACTGAACACGCGCACACTGAGGACCGACGAGAAGATTGTCGAGCTGGAAGAAGAATTGAGCAAGTTGCGATGGGATATCATAGGCCTATCTGAAGTCCGAAGACAGGGGGAGGACTCGATAGTTCTCAATTCCGGTAACTTGCTCTTCTACCGGGAGGGCGACCAACAGTCCCAAGGTGGTGTCGGGTTCATCGTCCACAAATCTCTCGTGACCAACGTGGTAAATATCGGGAGTGTGTCGAGCAGGGTAGCGTACCTTATACTCAGAATATCCAAGCGGTATTCGCTGAAGGTCATACAGGCATACGCTCCGACCTCGTCGCACCCCGATGAGGAGGTGGAAGCCATGTACGAGGACATATCTCGGGCTATACATGGCTACAAAACCCATTACACCGTGGTCATGGGAGATTTTAACGCGAAACTGGGCAAACGCGACGGTGATGAGCTGAGAGTGGGGCCATTTGGTTATGGGCATCGGAATTCCCGGGGTCACTTGCTGGCTAGCTTTATGGACAAGGAAGGACTCTATATGAAAAATGAAAAAAAAAAATGAAAAATGATTTATTTCTGCCACAACCAGACAAATTACGTGGTAAAAGAAAGGTACACACAGAATAAAAAATATATATATAAAAAGAAACAAAAATAACATCGTTAACAGCTATAGTAACATTAAAACACGCTAAGGCCAGGTCGTGGCAGCAATGGGACCCCGTTCAGCATAACACCAGACTCGCTGGCACTGATATTCTACGGGGCCCTGCTAGTGAGTCACGAAGGCGCAAAACAGTGGATACACAAATACAATTATACATAGCAATATTTACCTACTTAAAATGTGTACAAAGTAAACAATAACAACATCACGCATTATTAGCAGCGCGGGCGCGGGCCGCGCGTGCAGCATGGGGCGGAGTCTACGTCGCGTCAACCGGCGACAAAAAGAGACAACTGACAACCGACAGTTGCTCACCGCACGCGCGGCACGCACACGCACTGCACTGTACAGTCACGAGATCGTAGTGCAATAACAAAAGATTACGAGTTTGTAACAATAAATAGTATTAAATAGCGTGGTACATTAGTGCCTTAAAGTAAGCGTTAGGTACCTTAGTAGATCCAATCTCGTTGCCTTTCACAATTGACCGGTATGAAAAGCTTATTAAGCAAGAAAATCTACACCTGACATAGCACGATGGCCGCACTCCATAGGTAAGTGTCTATAAAAGCTAACAATAATAACATAAATTTCAACACAAACATAGCAAGAAAATAAACATGATATATCGTGTCAGTTACAAAACTTTTCATAAGTACATAAATGTCCACACAACAATCATGACATAAGCATATATTTACACCTATCGATGCGAAAAAGACTAGGTACCTATATTTTTTTTTTTAATACTTTTAGGTCAGCCTACCCCGCCTGATTTGTGATGGGAAAGACAATCAACGCTCTTAGTGAAGAAAGAAGTCTGTCAGCACAGCCACAAACACCACGGGCACCCGGCTACCAGTCTTCAGTACACATCAGCCACGTAATATGTACTAGAAGTATTTTGTTTGTGTTTTTTTTTGTATAGACTAATAAATTGACATTCCATGTTCGCGCTCGCGCGCACACACATACACTGTACACATATATGATGAATTCCTTCTTCAAGAAGCGAGAATGCCGCAAGTGGACCTGGGTAAGTCCAGACGGTGCAACCAAAAATGAGATCGACTTTATCATGTCGACGAAGAGGCAGATATTCAATGATGTCTCCGTGATCAATTCACTTAAAGTGGGGAGCGATCACCGAATGGTAAGAGGCACATTGAATATCCGTACAAGCCTCGAACGGTCGAGGTTGATAAAGTCCACGCTCCGACCGGCACCGGTTCATATTCAAAACCCCGAGAGCTTTCAGCTCGAACTCAAGAACCGTTTCGAATGCCTGGGTGAATGCGTAGATGTGGACGTGTACAGTAACGGGTTCGTGGATGCTGTCCATACAACAGGGGCTAAATTTTTTAAGCCCCAGAAAAGACAGAGAACCAAAAAGATCTCGGATCCGACCCTCGAGCTGTTAGAGGAAAGGCGCAAGATGGTTCTGCTATCCTCCGACGACATGCCGAAATATCGGCACCTCAACAGACAGATCTCTAAGTCTCTGACTCGCGATCTCCGCCAATACAACACAAATTGTGTTGGTGAGGCGATCGAGCGGAATAAGGGATCCAAAGTGTTCCAAAGGGATCTGTCTGTTGGGCAGATTCAGCTGACAAAGCTGAAGACGGAGGATGGCAGAATCGTATCGTCCAAGCCTGAGCTCTTGGAGGAGATCGAAAGGTTCTATGGACAGCTATACACGACATCGCAACAACCCGCAAGCACTCCAGCGTCAGACCCTAGAGCTGGATTGACCCGACACTATACCGAAGATATCCCGGACGTCAGCATGCACGAGATTAGTGTGGCTCTCAAACAGCTTAAAAACAACAAGGCGCCGGGTGATGTCGGAATTACGAGTGAGCTTCTGAAGGCCGGCGGTGCACCCGCTAGAGAAGCCCTCCGGAAGCTATTTAATTCCGTCATTCTCGAGGGTAAAACGCCACAGGCGTGGCACAGAGGTGTGGTGGTGCTTTTCTTTAAGAAAGGGGATAAAACCCTCTTGAAGAACTACAGACCCATCACACTTCTGAGCCACGTCTACAAGCTGTTTTCGAGGGTCATCACGAATCGTCTCGAGAGCAAGCTAGACGACTTCCAGCCTCCCGAACAAGCCGGTTTCCGTAAAGGCTATAGTACCATAGACCACATACATACGCTGCGGCAGGTTATACAGAAGTCCGAGGAGTATAACCAGCCCCTATGCTTGGCGTTTGTGGACTATGAGAAAGCCTTCGATTCGATCGAAACCTGGGCGGTGCTACAGTCTCTCCAACGGTGCCGGATTGACTACCGATATATCGAAGTGCTGAAGTGTTTGTATGAAAACGCCACTATGTCAGTCCGCCTCCAGGACCAGAGTTCAAAACCTATTCAACTCCAGCGAGGGGTGAGACAGGGGGAAGTCATATCCCCGAAACTGTTTACCACTGCGCTGGAGGATGTTTTCAAGCTTCTGGACTGGAATGGACTCGGCATCAACATCAACGGCGAGTACATCACTCACCTTCGATTCGCAGACGATATCGTAGTCATGGCTAAGACCATGGAAGACCTAGGCACAATGCTCGATGGCCTCTGTAGAGTCTCCCAACAAGAAGGTCTTAAGATGAACATGGACAAGACGAAAATCATGTCGAACGTCCATGTTGTACCTGCTCCTATTCAGGTTGGGAACTCTACGCTCGAAGTTGTCGACAAGTATATCTACCTGGGACAAGTAGTCCAATTAGGTAGGTCCAACTTCGAGAAGGAGGTCAATCGTCGAATCCAACTCGGTTGGGCAGCGTTCGGGAAGCTACGACATATCTTCTCGTCCGATATCCCGCAGTGTCTCAAGACGAAAGTCTTTGACCAGTGTGTGTTGCCAGTGATGACTTACGGATCAGAGACGTGGTCGCTCACTATGGGCCTTATCAGAAGGCTCAAGGTCACTCAGAGGGCGATGGAGAGAGCTATGCTTAGAGTTTCCCTGCGAGATCGAATCAGAAATGAGGAGATCCGCAGTAGAACCAAAGTCGCCGACATAGCTCTCCGGATAGCCAAGCTGAAGTGGCAGTGGGCAGGGCACATAGCTCGAAGAACCGATGGCCGTTGGGGCAGAAAGGTTCTGGAGTGGCGGCCACGTACCGGACGACGCAGCAGAGGTAGGCCCCCCGCAAGGTGGACCGACGATCTTGTCAAGATCGCGGGAGGAGGTTGGATGCGGGTGGCTCAAGACCGGTCTGTGTGGAGAACCTTGGGGGAGGCCTATGTCCAGCAGTGGACGTCGTTTGGCTGATATGATGATGATAATTAGCATAATTTCCAAAAATAGATGCTGAGTAAAAATGGGCCTTAGTAGGATGCCTTTTCATTTAAATGAAACTAATCTAATCACACACACACAAACACGCACCCAAACATACAAACACACGCTGTTTAGGAAGAAATAATACTTACCTATGTAAGTATCATTTCTTCCTAAACAGCTTGTAAAAAGACCCTTAACGAAAACTGGGACCCCATATTGTATCAATCATTACGATAATTTTACTTCAGCGACATACCTGGAAAATTACTGGTTCTGGAGATACTAAGGCTCAAAGTCACTATATAAGTTTTCTTATTAGGTACAAAATCGATACATTTAACCCACCCATTTGTCCTATAGATGTCCTATACACCCATAGATAAGGAGGAATTTCGAGCGTTTTACGCGCGCACTTTTAATTGCGGCTTAAAAAATGTGAAAACTGAAAAAATATATATTTTTCCCATTTTATTTTATTAGTTTTGCTTAGTATGACTTGGCATGATGTCCAAAATGGGTAGACGTTGGCTTGGTGATTGGTCTTGTGACACCCTGTATACCTATCAACAAAAAGCAAATACCGTGTATATTATATAACATACACAAAATACTACTAATTAAGAACTTCCTTTCGTCCTCCTTCAGCAAAATACATAAAGAAAAGGTTTATATGAAAGTAAAAGACTTATAATATAAAAACCCGCATACAGAAAGATAATATAATGTTACGAGCTGGGGTTCGTGATAAATTTTATACACTATGCCAGAAAAACTGCACTTTATTCACTAACACAATAACACTAGATACACACACTTAATTTTCACTCCACTAATAAAACACACTATTCACACCACTAGAACAACACTAAACACTTCCGACTTATTTCTCTTCGCTTCTTGATCGCTGTCGATTCTTCCAATTGTAACTGTGTCCGTTCCGTTCGGTCGCGCTCTATTTATACTGGCCGGATAACATCACTAGCGCATTCTAGGTGCTTCTACAAAACTGTCGAAATAATCTCGAACAGTCGATTACTCGATACAACAACGCCATCTAGTACAGAGTAGCTGAATTACCTTTAAACCACCGATACATTCAATCTCTTCTAGTACCCCCCCATTCACCGATAGATGGCGTAACACTGCCCCCCTCTTAAACGTGTTCATCTCGAACATCGTTGGACCCATGGTAACTAGCCAACCGGTCCACATGAACTATCTTCGGTGCACCTCGCGACCCCTTCTGGATTCGATAGATGACGTCGTTCATCCTGGTAATTATGCGATATGGCCCGTCCCATCTGGCTTGTAACTTAGGCGATTTGCCTTTGCTTCGTACTGGGTTATGAAGCCACACCAATGATCCCTCATCGAAGCCTTTGTTGTTTGCCTTCCGGTCGTAGCGAGTCTTCATCTTTTCAGACATCTGTTGTCCTGACTCCCTGATGTGCTCGTATACGTCGTTCATCTTGTTGCGCAGCTCGGTCGCGTAATCCGTTATATTGCGTGGAGATTCTGGCGGAATACCGGTGATTAAGTCTGCTGGTAAACGTAATTCTCTGCCCAAATTGGCAAAAGCTGGTGTTACTCCTGTGGTTTCGTGGACCGCACTGCGATATGACAGAAGGAATGGTTGGATGTGCTTGTCCCAATCTCTTTGTTTGCTCTCCACGACCTTCGCCAGGTACCTTTCCAGTGATTGGTTAAATCGTTCAACCATGCTATCTGATTGCGGGTGATAAGCCGTGGTCCTGGTTTTATGTGCACCCATCACGCGACAAGTCTCCTTGAACACCTCGGATTCGAAGTTCCGGCCTTGATCGCTGTGGATTTCCAAGGGTACCCCGAATCGACAAAAGACTTCATACACCAGCTTGTCGGCCACTGTGGTAGCTTCTTGATTTGGGATTGCAAACACTTCAGGCCACTTCGTGAAGTAATCCATCACAACCAAGAAGTATTTGTTTCCATCCTGGCTCTCGGGAAACGGCCCAGCGACATCCAAGGCTATGCGCTCCCATGGGGCTCCCACATTGTACACCTTTAATGCACCTCTGCTTCGAGTATGTGGCCCCTTGACAGCCGCACAACTTGTGCATTTGCGGCACCAATCCTCGACGTCATCCCGACAGTGGAGCCAATAAAACTGCTCCCGGATCTTAGTAAGGGTCTTCTTAACTCCCATGTGACCTCCCGAAGCACCATTGTGATAGAGCTGCAAGACTTCCGGCACCTTAGTTTTGGGCACTACCATTTGCAAATAGCACTGGTTACCGCGAGCGTTTTCCCATTTGCGGCACAGAACTCCATCCTGGACGACCAAGCTTTCCCACTGTGCCCAATAACTCTTGGTGATAGGGCTCATTGCTGCGATATCACTCCATTTGGGCCTAGGAGCGCCTGATTTCTTCCATTCAAGAATCGGCTGTACATCCTTGTCGTCTTGCTGAGCACTCTGCAAAGCTTCTCTCCATTCGTCGCTTAGATCCATCTTTAAGATCCTCACTAGCGCTGCCTGCTTTGCTTCCTGTCGGCTACAGTGCTTGCACTGGTCGGGACACGGCCTACGCGATAGGGCATCTGCGTTACCATGGGACTTGCCGCTGCAATGTTGTATTACAAAATATACTCTTGCAGTAGTTCAATCCATCTAGCTACTTGTCCTTCTGGGTCCTTAAATTGAAGTAGCCATTTCAGCGCTGCATGGTCGGTTCGTAGATGGAATTTACGGCCCAACAAGTATTTGTTGAAATGCTGCAACGTCTTTACTACAGCCAAGAGTTCCCGCCTGGTGACGCAGTCGTTTCTTTCGGGTTTGGATAAGGTCTTGCTGAAGTATGCTATAACAACTTCTTGATCACCCTTCTTCTGTGACAGCACGCCGCCAATTTCGGTGTTACTGTCATCTGTGTCAACTATGAATTCATGCTCATTGTCAGGGTAGCCTAGAATAGGTGCAGTACACAGATGTTTCTTAAGCTTCTGGAATGCAACGTCACAGCTCTCATTCCAACAGAACTGCACTCTGTCTTCGGTGAGCTTATGAAGAGGTCGAGCAATGTCAGCAAAGTTCTTCACAAACCGTCGATAGTAGGAGCATAATCCGAGGAATGCTCTGACCTGCGTTTTGTTCTCTGGAACTGGCCATTCCTTCACGGCAATGATCTTATCCGGGTCAGTTTGAATACCGTTCTTCGAGACCACATGTCCTAGAAAGTTCACTTGCCGTCTGAATAACGCGCATTTCTTCGGACTCAGCTTCAAATTAGCTCCTCGTATCTTTGACAGCAGTTGCTCTAAGTTTCGAAGGTGATCCTGGAAGGTGCGCCCCAAAATGATGATGTCATCCAAGTTGACCAGGCAGGCGTCTCCAATCAGTCCCATAAGCACTCGCTCCATCAGTCTCTCAAAAGTAGCCGGAGCGTTGCACAATCCAAAGGGCATGACGTTAAATTGCCACAATCCTTTGCCTGTGGAGAATGCCGTCTTCTCTTTGTCTCAAGGATCTATTTCCACCTGCCAGTAGCCACTTTTTAGATCTAAGGTAGAAAAACACTTCATCCCCGTCAGCGTATCCAGTGTGTCCTCGATCCTTGGCAATGGGTAGCTGTCCTTCTTCGTGATGTCATTTAATCGGCGGTAGTCTACACAGAAGCGCATGCTGCCATCCTTCTTCTTAACTAACACCACCGGAGAGCACCACGGGCTGGACGAAGGCTCGATTACGCCTTCTTTCACCATACCGTCGATCATAGCTTCCACTACACGTTCCCGTACCACTGGCACACGTCTTGGTCGCTGGCGAATCGGTGCTTCACTTCCTGTGTTTATTTTGTGCTGTACTAGTGCTGTCTTCCCTATGTCGGCATCACTGGTCGAGAAAATATCGGCGAACCGGTTTAACATCTTCTTAGCCTTGGTCTTCTCTTCTTCTGACAGGGTACTTTGGCAGTCCTCCAAAAGTGAAGACACGTCGAATCGTGCAACCTGAACCTTGGCGCTGGTAGGTTGCTCTTGACATCTACGCATCCAAGCCGCTCCTTCATAGGTGCCCAATTCCGTCCCTGTCTTGAGCGACACTTCCTTGTCACTTGCATTCAGTGCGCGTACTGATGAAACTTTGGTACCCCTTACCAAGGTTCGTGCAATCTTCCACGAGGCCTCTTTCTCTAGGCCTTCGATAAGTACGCAGCGGTTCCTTCGACCAGAATTCCCTGGTAGACAAACTGGTACAACCGTTTCCGACCGCGGGTGAAGAATGACATTCTTCAGGCAGTACACTTTTCCTGAAGTTGCACCTTCCATGAAGACTTCTTCCGAGCCACACTTCAAGACTCCCTGGTTAACATCGATCTCGCAGCGATACTTCCGCATGAAGTCTAGGCCCAAGATGCAGTCATCCACTATATCGACCACGATGACTTTGTGCTTCAGATCCACGTCCATTTCACCTCGGACGGTTATGTGCTGACCGGTAGCAGTTCTCAGATTCACACATTCATTGTTCCTGAAGCAGCCCCGAAGAACCCGTCTTGCCAGATGGAAACCGACGACTGTCCGAGAAGCACCCGTGTCCAATGTCAGCTTGCATGGTGTTCTGTTAATTTCGCCTTCGATGATCAGGCTGTTCCCGTCGCATGATTGCGAGATCGAGATACTTGGGGCTCTTCCATTACCAGCCAGCACCCGCCCCGCAGTCCTGGCTTCTATTCGTTTCCCTGCTCTCGCTGCCTGGCAGGCACATCAGGCGACCCCTTTGGTGGAGACAGGGTGTCACCAGGCTGCCTACGCTTTGGGCAGCTCAAGTGGATATGGCCTCTTTCTCCGCAGTTGTAGCACCGAGGTGACGACAAGACTTCCCTGATGCGGTGAACTCGGTCGTCGCGTCGTACTGCTTCCACCTCCAGAGCGTGGGCTAAGGCGTCCTTGAGGTCCTTGAAGTGCCCAAGCCTCACTGCTGCTCTTACTTCCAGGTCCCGGATCCCATCCGTAAACGCCTGTACGAGGTTCCCGTCAATAAGCGCAGGAGACGACTGGTATGCCTTCCTGACCAGCTTTTCCACCTCTAAAGCCCACTGCTGCAGAGTTTCTCCGGTGCGTTGCGTCCTGTCCTTCGGCTGAGCACGATACACATGTTCGAGGTGCGCGTCTCCGTACCTCGCCTCCAGCGCCTCCAGAAGTTTCTCGTAGGTGACGTCTTGTCCGAGTGCCTCCAACACTGTCAAGGCCCGGTCGCGAAGGCCCAAGGTTAGGGCGGTTAAGGCCTGTTCTTTATTCCACCCATTTGATCGCATCACAGCCTCGAACTGGATCTTGTATGCCGACCATGATGACGAGCCATCAAATGGTGAAACCTTAAATCCACGAGGTGAGGGCGGTACATCCGCTAGTGTCACTTCGAGCCCACGCAACTTCTTCTCCACTTCAGCAACACAGGTCTCGTGGTGGTCGTGTACACGCTTCTCTATAAAGGCGACGCGAGTCTCAAGCTTGTCGTGTACGAGCATATCTACGTCGCTGATACGGGCCTCGTGCTGCTGAAGTTCCTCCTTGACCGCCTTCAAGTCTTTCCCTACAGCGGCGCTGAGGTCCTTCATAAGCACCACCTGCTCCTCTAGGCGGCGCGCGTGCTCCTCCTTGTCGCGCTGGAGCTGTTCTTCTAGGCGGCGCGCGTGCTCCTCTTGACGGCGAGCCTGCTCCTCTTTGTCGCGCTGAAGCTGTTCTTCCAGGCGGCGCGCGTGCTCCTCTTGACGGCGAGCCTGCTCCTCCTTGTCGCGCTGTAGCTGTTCCTCCAGGCGGCGCGCGTGCTCCTCTTGACGGCGAGCCTGCTCCTCCTTGTCGCGCTGTAGCTGTTCCTCAGGGCGGCGCGCGTGCTCCTCTTGACGGCGAGCTTGCTCCTCCTGACGGCGAGCCTGCTCCTCCTGACGGCGGGCCTGCTCCTCCTGACGGCGGGCCTGCTCCTGCATGAACGCCATCAGAGCCGCGATGTCGGGCACCGTCACGGAGTGTGTGGCGCTTGCAGGCTCCACTGCAGCCGCGGAGTCGCCTGGTCCACCAGGCGATGGAGAAGGAACGTCTCCGAAGCGTCTCTGGTCCAGGTCTTGCTGGCGCTGGTTCCTGGTACGCACACCTTCAGTTTCTTCCTTCGGCATAACCGGCATAATTTATCCCTTTCTTCTGACACCAATTTGTTACGAGCTGGGGTTCGTGATAAATTATATACACTATGCCAGAAAAACTGCACTTTATTCACTAACACAATAACACTAGATACACACACTTAATTTTCACTCCACTTATAAAACACACTATTCACACCACTAGAACAACACTAAACACTTCCGACTAATTTCTCTTCGCTTCTTGATCGCTGTCGATTCTTCCAATTGTAACTGTGTCCGTTCCGTTCGGTCGCGCTCTATTTATACTGGCCGGATAACATCACTAGCGCATTCTAGATGCTTCTACAAAACAATAATAACTAACAATTGAATTAAAACGGGAATAAAATTTTCAAGTTACGGTTATACTAATCTTTTCAGTACACTTCAGGCATATTTCAGGGCTATATTAGCGGTATACCAATAGAAGTAGTATGTCGGGGATTTACTACGAGAACCAGTGTCGCCTCTCACACACAAATACACATTGACCACTACATAGAACGCCACGGCGCGGCGTGATTCGCTAAATATATAAAGCACAATTATTATAAAAAAGTATTATCTGAAAAGACACACTTAAAGAAAAAATAACCTTATCATTAAAGATATAAGAACTGATATTTACATTCTTATTCTAGTTTTTAGTGTTACCGAGAACAGAAATTGTGCAAAATAATACTTTCAAACTCTTTTTTCTTAAATATTTATTAATTTTATTTGTTAGGCAAGCTTATAATAAAAAATCTCTATGTTCATGTTTTGTGACCAAAATGATTTAAACACTTAAATTTAGCTTTTTCTATTTAATCCTGCGCAAGGCCCGCTTTGCCCAACGCACGAAATGCAAAGTCATTTCAAATAGTCATTTCAAATATTACAACATGTTATTCTACATTTGCATTCCTTCACGCGTTCCACTAATTTATGATAATAATAACGATCTGGAAAATGGGGGTAATTGGCGGTCATGCTCAGTATACCAATAGATTGTTTCTTACTGCTGGTTCGTATACCGTTGTCGTCATGCTCACTAAAATGTAATTTCTTGTGGTGGCGTCGTGTGTCGGGTCATCCCTGTCCCTCTAAAATGGCGAGAGGGATGATGGCTGGCACATGCGTCATACTCGTGAACGGTTGCTACTTGCGATGACTGGTCGATGACGGTCTTGCGGGCTGGTATTAGATTTTAATATTTAACTGCATCATTTCCATCATGGTTCTGATCACTCTAGCGGATTGCCTGCATTATTAGGTATATATAATGTAAGTGGATGCTCCTGTTTCACCATGTCTATTCTGAGGAGGCTAACCAAAAGTATTATGCTTGAGTATTATTATGTACAGTAAATATATACAAGTGATATAGAAGGTGTAACAGTTGAAGCACCTTACAAAATGTAAATTGGGTATTATGCAAAACCTGGCGATGAAAAAGAGTGACCGTGAGTTGTATTGCCCGTTCTTTCTCATGGTTCTACCTATTGCTTTGCGAACGTGGCAGAGAGTCTATAAGTAATGATTTTATAAATTTATTATTTTGACGTTCATAAGCGTCACATTGTGACCCAAATGAATAAAGGATTTTGAATTTGAATTTGAATACTTTTTAATTTTTACGTAGACTTGCAGAAAAACGAAAAATTCGTCTACAAAAATATACTAATATGGCATGAATTATACCTTCCTGGCTTCGTTGCGAGTTTATCTAACTAGTTATATATTTCAATATGTAAATAAAACTGACCTGTTCTTGCAGCGATGTAATATATTTTGATTTTGAGAAATTTCATTGGTATAAATTGTAAACTTTATCACAATTTATCGAATATCCACACATAATCACCAAATGAGCACTTTATTACGTTAAAACAATATACAATGTGCAAAGATAACTCAACTCATTTAACTTTAGAATCATAATTTTACCATAAAACGTTTTTGTTGCCGCGACGAAAAATAACGGCCGCCATTCTTTGGGAACGTAATAAGTGCATTACAAAAGTTTCGTTACTTCTTCACTGCAATATTTATCACTTTTCGATAAACAATAACTCAATGTGAAATCTACACTTATTTTCCAGTAGTTCCGTATATAATACTTATAAGATTACTCAATGTTTTCTTATTACAAACATTTTTTCTTTTCTCGTGCACACTTATTTCAATATCAAAATGGCCAATATGGCGTCGTCGCAAAGTTCAATGGCATACGTATTTTGTTTAATTAATTTTCGCTCATTCTTGCTCGTTTCCAGTTTATAAAAGTATTAAAATTGGTCAAGCGGAAATCGATAAATCGAATGATATAACAAGATCATGTTTAAAAAACCGTTAAATATCAACGACCAATAATACCCGACCCGTTATTAACCTATGAGGTTAACATTGCAGTTAAGTTAATAATATAAAGTACTTACATAACACATTTCGAACGCTGATATCATTTATATAATCTGTTGTGTGCAAATGACATGACATTTAGGCATGATGGGGCTAAACGAAATGTTTTTATCGATAGGGTATATAGGATTAAAAATATTTAATTTAATAAGAGCGTTTGTGTAATATGATCTAAGATACGCACTACACAACAAAGAAGTTTATTTTATGAATCAATTCACCAATTTACTGTGTGAAACTCTTGTTTCAAATCTTTTTAATCAAATCTGCTAATATATTATACAAAACTTACTATATTTGTATGTATACATTATTTTTTCTGTACGGCTAGCCTCTATACTAGGCAATAGGTTCATGCGTATAGGAGAAAGAAGCCCATTTTCGATAGGGAGACATTTTAAAAGTAGGGCTGCTGTTAATACGGTGATAAATAAAAGTAATCTACAGATATAACTTAAATATTCGTGGTTATTACCATTACTTTTAAAACGGACGGTTTTTTTAAATTATAAAAGTGGTAGTGGCTTCGCACTGGTTGCACATTGGTTAACCCCTAAGAAAGGGAGTAGATCGTTTTAATCGCTCGTAAGCGTTCACCGATCTGTAAAATTTCAGAACATCCGTAATCATGGTGTTTGGAACTGTGCCGCAATATTGGATACTCGAAACCAAGATACATTGTAACAATCCACGGCCTCCACGGGTTAAATCTAGTATAATTATAATTATCACTTGTTACTTGCCATTTATGCCTTTCTGGTGTTAGATTCAATGATGAAGTAGACGGAATCGATCCCGTTTTTTAGACCACAAAACGAAATTATTATGCACATACTCGTGGATTATGCCGCTCCTTAATAAAATTGCTGGAGGCGCAATGTATACATGGTGTTGATTTCCATTTGCAAAAAATAGGGGTGAATATAGTACTACAACTGAATAAAAATATATGACAAAATAAGTCACTAAAAGTTGAAAAATGATTTTCTTCATTATACATTTTGAAAATTAACTCGGTGCATAGTATTACTGAAGCGATTTTTATAATCTCCCTTTTTATGGGCAATGTGTGACAGAATATTTTCAGACACAAAATAAGTATAAATTTAATGGCGTAGACCTAAAAGTCCAGGATAACTAATATATTTTTTTATAGACTCACGCCTGTATCCCGAAGGGGTAGGCAGAGGTGTAATATTACACCCACATTTCGCCATGAATTTTTAGGTCCCACATAATAGGGAATGAGCCTATTGCCGTACCGGGCACAATACCAGACCCCTTGCTGCTACTGAGAATTTCCTAACGGAAAAACCCAATAACACTTTGCCTGACCCGGAAATCGAACCCAAAACCCACGCGCACATTTATGTCGCGAGACCAACGAGGCAGTCCAATATATTTATTTAGTCTTTCAAAACTACATTACTTATTAGATTAAAGGTTGCTAATCAAATATAAACTACACTTAGTGGTATCAATTACCACTAATGCGTTTGATTTATAATTAAACAATAACATTTCTAAGATAAATTCATTGGCGATGATTACCCTAAAATAACATTGTCGGACCAAGCCGTACTTAAGGGCACTCAAAGGCAAGCAGCTCTTGAGGCCTCCGCGATGTTTGAAACCTTCTGATAATACTTAAGTTGTTTAATAAACGTATATTATATATTCACCGACGCGATTCGATAAATTTTCCATTATTTTATATTATCGAACAGCGGGTGTGTTTTATTAATGTTCCGGGGCTGGAGTATTGATTAAACTTCTCATGCGGGCTAAGTTTTTATGATATTAATTTGGTTGTATTTTCCATATTCAAAAGATCTGTAGTAATATCCTCTGTATATACCTTAAAAAATATTACGTTACTGACTGACACACACCGCACAGCCGAAACTGTTCAGCGCAAAAAAACTGAAATTTGGCATGTACGTTCCTTGTAAACCGTAGGCGTGCATTAAGAAGGAATTGCTCAAAATGCCCACGGGGTCAGGCAGAAAGTTTAAAATAAACTAAAATGTGCGAACATAGATGGGCGGGCTTCCTCTAGTAAGTATAATATTCTACCACATACACACGAAACCATTTAGTCCCAAACCAAGCAGACCTTCTACTATGATAGATAATGGATGAACATGATAATGTATTACACTAATTAGGTTGTAAATATTATACTTACAAACACCCAGCCCAAGACAAACATTCATGTTCACCGAAATAAATATTTGACTTGAGCTTGTCTCAAACCCGCTACGCCACCCGGTCGGCTAATTAAAAATTATTTTGCATTTATAGTTAAATAATACCCCTCAAACATATGCATTGAAATGAAATCACTGTAATTAAAATGCCATTTCATTTCCAAATTCTATGCACTTATTTTAGTTACACCACTTAACGCAGCAAAGCAATTCCTGCACTAATCCTTTTCCATTTATTGAAGCGCAATGCGCAACGTGGGCTTACGGATCCCCGAATAAATTTAAGGTAACCAAATGCTTTATATTATTTTCCAATTTCGTTGTATACCTATCACATATCGTATCGTACAAAATACTATGTTATAGCAGACCAAAAATAGGGTTGTATCAAAATATATTTAAATTTAAACAAGTCTCTAAAACAATAAGCAACATGCGGCGATAGCCTAGTGGTGCACGTAACGGACTGCCGAGACGATGGTCTCGGCTTCGACCCCCAGGTGCTTCCCGGATACACAACTCTGACTTTTCGTCATGTTCGTCAGTTATGTGTGTTTTAAAAATATTAATTATCGCTCGCTTAATAATGTGCCCGGTAGATGGCAATAGGCTCGCTCCCTTTTACATTGTGACCTAAACATAACTGGCAAAATTTGGGATTGTAATACAACTCTGTCTACCCCTTCGGGGAGAAAAGGCGTGAAGTTATGTTATGTCTGAAACAATAAGTCAAATATAGACAAGATACGAAGAAAAACTTATAATTTTGCTTCTCCTTTTTTATCTCTTTGGTTTTTGGATTGCGTTCGTGAGGACAGAAATATATTGTGTATATCTGATAAAATTGTAATTTCGGAGGGTAAAACCTGACCCCTCCTGCTATTTGTTTATAATTTGAAACAGCCGCTTAGACATAAGATCTGTTGTGAATTAAAATGGCAGCTCTTTAATTACGAGGTCTTTAAATACATGAAATAAGCAGAAGTAAAGAAAATTTAGACTAAAACGAATAATTTGTTGGTTACACGATGTAGTTTGCTGCGGACGATCTAGCCCACAATATTATACGCCGAGCAGTTTTTTATTCCCAGAACACTTCTAACACTCTGAACACAAGGCAGCCGCGTCAGCCACTACGCCATCTTCATAAACTACGAGTGCAGTCAAGTAAATAGTAGGTATTGTGTTTCTTGCTTTTTAGTTTGCCCTCACGATTTTAAGTATATATCAAACTATTTTAGGTACTTAATTGCTTCATGAAATTAACAACAGAATTTCTTATTTTATCTTCATCTAGTCCGTGTGATGACGGATTAAGAATACGGAATGTCACCACCCCATATCATCCCATGGGTGTCGTAAGAGCCGACAAAGGGAGCATATTATTATTGCAGAGAACAGCACTGTAAGAGAAGGAAAACTTGATACAAACCCTATACCAACCCGTTTGGCCAGCGTGGTATAGTAGGCCAATTCCTCCTTTCACATGAGAGGCTTAGTCCAGCAGTGGACTGTTAAAAGGCTGATGATGATCTTCATCTAAGTTGAAATATGATTATATGTATCAGAAAGTAATGTCTGCGATCAGATCTAAGGTAACATGTGGGCGTAAGGGCTGATGAATTTATCTACCTCACAACGATTACTAGAATCTGTAGGCGGCAAATCGTCTCAAGTTTAATCTAGGAAAATTAATTTATTATTAAGGCAACAACCACAATGTTACAGTAAGATGTATTTCATATAATTATGTACAACAGAAAATTTTATCCAGGTAATTATGTACTATCATATTTTTGTTAGGCACCTTAATCCGACCTCGCAATTGTGATTTTAATTTTATATCATAAGCTTGTTCTTACCTTAAGTCTTTGTATAAAAATGAAAAATGATCAACAGTCTTGGAATCCATCCAAGGCAGCGATAGCCTAGTAGAGATACCAACAGACTGCCATGCAGAGGGTATCGGTAGGTATCGAATCCACGGCGCGCACCAATGACTTTTCGGAGTTATGTGCGTATTGAATTGTTTATTATCGCTTGTTCCCCGCCTCGGAGAGCACGTTAAGTCGTCGGTCCCGGTTGTCATGAAGATCTTTGACAATCGTTACAGGGCGGCAGTACCTTCTAAAATAAACTGACACTAGTCTAAACCATGGAATATCACTATCCCTTCGGGTTGCGGAGGTCAGACAAGCAGTCGCTCCGTGGAAAAGCTAATATTCAGCCAAATCCGGTTAGACTACTAAGCGGACCCCAGATTAGAAACTGGGATAACGCTAGGAGAATGATGAGTCTTGGAATCCATAACGAATTTTATAAGGAACTAGATGAGCCCGCGGTTCCACGCGATATTTAAGGCTATTGCTCAGCTCCCGTGGCTTATAGCGTGATGTTATATAGCTTATAGCCTTCCTCAATAAATGGGCTATCTAACACTGAGAGAATTTTTGAAATCGGTCCAGTAGTTCCTGAGATTAGCGCGTTCAACCAAACAAACAAACAAAAGAGTTCAGCTTTATACATTAGTAAGTATAAGATACACTTGTAGATTTGGCAAATCATTCCGCAGATGTAGTTGTCAAATGTCGTCATTAGGCAGGACAAAGACTCCTAGAGCCATTAGTTGAGCAACGAAAAGTTGAAGCGACTAAAGCAGACAGCATGACACCTATGCGCTGAACAGACCAACGCAACCGCGTCTATTACCGCCAGACAGTCTGAAAACAGGGATAAAGGTCGAGTGATCGTGCGAAAAGCTGTATGATGGATACAGCTTTTAACAGCTAATAATAGTGAAACGACAGAGAAGAAGTTATCAAAGCCAAAGTCTCCGAACCAGTTGAAAATATTTATAAATTCCTAGACGATATTTATAGAGTTGCAGTTTGATTACTTGGACAGTCTATTTTAGAAGCACACCATCAAACAGTACAGAATTTAGATTGCATTTTAGATGTAGAATAATTTACGTGGGCGTAAGCGACTGAAGACGGGACGCTTAAATTTCTAAAGTTACTAAGACTCGTGTATTTTTAATGTATTTACCTATTAGGCATTTTCTGTATTTAATATTTTTAATCAGATTGTTCATTTTCGATTAATTTTTTTACCGCTTCTTGGCACACAAGAAAACGATTAACACTATGATGATTTTCCAGTCGTTACTTTTTGACTATCCAGTTGACTAACGGGCAAGGCACAGCCGAAACTATTGGCCGCTTGAAGTTGAAATTTGGTATGTATATTCTTTGGGTACACTAAAAAGGGATTGCCCGAAATTCCCAGGGAATCGGGAAGAAACTGATAAATTTAAATAATAATAATAATGATAAATTTATTTATTGTTTATAATGTTCTCGAAAGACATGCGAAGTCTGCCAACCCGCACTTGACCAGCGTGGTGGACTAAGGCCTTACCCTTCTCATATTGAGAAGAGGCCCGTGCCCAGCAATGGGACAGTATTTAATGCTGATGATGATAGATAGTATATATTACACAGTTTCTTTTACTCTTCTATCTTCACTTTCAGACATTGAATGCGAAAAGCGATAGCAAAGTTTTTTTATCTTAAAATAGACAACTCCTGCACTAGGAATAATTCCTGTGTTATGGAGGACTTTACAAACATTCAACCAACAACAATTTTCAGTGGAAAAAATTGTTATATAATTGTCCCGTAGGAATTAGAAAATTGGTTTGTTTGACATGAATGAGATAATAGGAAAGCGGGCTCCGAATTTCGGATTATTAACATTCATCGAATGGGTACGGTTCCGAACGCCCCGCTACAGAAACTTCTCGGTCTTTAAGCCGGGCTCATTCCGAATCGATACCCTCTTACATCAACGACACCGCAGACACATCAACTCAAAGGATTTATTATAACGAACCCTAAAGAACTTATTTATGTTCCAATCTATGTTTTATAACCACGGTAACCCAACCCTCCTACAGAGGTGTTTCAATAAGTCCTGTCGTCAATACCAATACGTATATTTTCATCGCTCATGAAGACTTTACGGCAAATACCCAATATTCGGAGTGGCGTAAGAAAAAACAAATAGCTAGATAGAATTATATTTGACTGTATTATTTTTGTGGGTGTTATCAATCATGGCCTGTTTGAACAAGGTTTTACGGGAAAGACATGGAAATTGAGTTTCTTATTTTGATGTTCGATTCTTCGAAGAATAATTTTGTGTCGCAGTTTTATAAAATGGAATTTGTCGAGATGTTATTGTGTTGCGGGAAAGTATTTATTTTTCTAGTTTGAATGGATGTCCGTGTGGTTGACGGCATAGAATACAGGTGTCACCACCTCCTATCTTCCCGTGGGTGTCGTAAGAGGCGACTAAGGGATAACACGATGCAAATACCATCTTCGCGTAGAGACGGAAAACTCGACATCAAAACCTATACGACTGCCTCGTTGGTCTCACGGCATAAATGTACGCGTGGGATCGGGAGTTCCCGGGTACGATTCCTGGGTCGGGCAGTGTTATTGGGTTTTTCTGTCACGAAATTCTCAGTAGCAGCACGGAGTATGGAAATGTGCCCGGTACGGCAATAGGCTCGCCCCTTATTACGTGGGACTAAAGTATATCTGGCGAAAAGTGGGTGTAGAAATACACCTCTGCCAACCTCTTCGGGGTTATAGGCGTATGGCGACTATGTAAGTATGTATGTATGAATGGATGTATTTTAAGCGTAGCAGGAATACTAATGTAGTAGACTTAAGACTCCGTGTGACGAAATACAAATGTCAATGGTTCGTGGTTGTATAACAATAGGAAATCGAATGATCTGAAAACAATTCAATCGTATATTCAGATTCAGAATGTCGGGTTCGGTTATATAAAAATGTGGTATTTTGTTTGGTCGAATAATTATTATCTTTTCTTTCGTTGTAAAGGAAATGAACAATACTTAGGTATTGTTGATTACATTATATGGGGTCAGTTTATTATTGTGTTTGTATTTGATTATCCATTTTATATCTTATAACAACGAAGCGATGATGCTATTCAAATGCATTATCAGATTTTACTGCTGCAAAATAACAATTTTCCAGCTGCATTATTTTTACTGTTTGAATGTGTTAGGCATTAAATATAAGCCTTATTTTATACGCCGTTACGGTGGCTAACAACGCTTTGTTATGGTGTGTTGTTAACGTGAATGAAGCTCGCTTGGAAATGCTAATAAGATTAATATAACTTTGGGATGTATTATTGCAGCTAATGAAGATGCTGAGGCTTGCTTTATATGTGTTTTGTGGTTTATAACGAGCTTGTGAATTAAATTTATGAGTGTGTAATGATCTTTATATATGCTAAAGTAAAAAAGCCATCACTTCGAACAATAATTATATCTGTGTGGTAACGGATTAAGATCAAAAAGGGTCACCTACCCCATTTCATTCTGAGGGTGTCGTAAAAGGTGATTAAGTGAATATACGAAGCAAAAAGTATGTTCTGGCAGAGGTGCAAACTTGAGATCGAACCCTATATCAACCCGTTTGACCAGTATGGTATAGTAAAGCTGGTTTCAGAGTCACGCCGGCGAGCGGCGCTGTCCAGACGCGCGCGCTTAGAATTACACTAGTATATTAGTAGCGTTTCATAGTCACGCTGTTCAAATGCGCCGCGAGTGAGACGCGCGCCGTCGGCCGGCGCTGCCGAAGTTTGCGCCGCCCGAGCTCCTCTACATGAAACGCGCGATACTAAAACTCGTTTCAGTGTTTCGCGTGTCATGCGCGCGCTGTTGAGACGCGCTGGCCGACGGCGCGTGCCACGCGCGTCACTCTGAAACCAGCCTTAGGCAATACCTCCTATTGCCTATTGTGACCAGATTATGGGAGTCCATTCTTGAGCAGTGGACTATAAAGGGCTGATAACGACAATGAAATTTTGTTTATTTTATATGCAATGATATCTCTACCTGATAATATATTTATTGTAGATAACTACGACTAGCAGATTTAGCTAATTAGCGTTGAATTAAAAAACGAATTCAAGAAAATATGCACGTCAACATACACCCTTTAAATATGAATGAATTAAACAAAGGTAAAATGATTATATACGACGCTGTCACATAATAAATAAATCAAAAGAATTCATAAAGCGAGCCTCAAGTCGGGCTCACACGTGTCGGCTAAGAACTTGCATCGTATGCATCGTACAAATCCAGTGACAAATCCAAGCGCGTCCTCAGACGGATTTATACGGTGTCGCAAACATTATAAGTCGGTAGCTAGAATAGCACAGAACAGCTCCAACTGAGTGGCGAACCATATCATACACGCAAAGATTAGTCTATAGTCGTTCGCCAATGACAAATTCTTCGAATTGGTACTCGTATTTGTGGACAGATCAGGCACTTTCTTTTCTGATAGTATCTGTCTAAAATTATTGAAACCAGGGAACTCGGAGTTGTTCTAGTGAACATGGCTGAATTAATTAATTTGCCTGCAGGTGTGACGTATTGGCTTCAGCCTTTCCGTTTAGTGCAGTAAAACAAGTTTATGTTGTTGTGGATATGATCCCAACACAGAAAAATAAATCACACTATATGAGATCTACAAATATTCCTTTCGAGTCCAGTTATCCTCTATTTAAAGGCACCCTTATGTCTTACACACATAAAATAAGTATGTTCTTTTTTATGCCTATTCCGCTCTTTCTCGGCAATCTCCATATTTATGTCGACTTTATTCACTCGACGTATAAATACATCGTATCTCAGTGTCTTAGAGTCACGCCGCCGCACAATGAGATTACTTGCTTGACAAGGCGAGGTAGATTTAAGAGATTTAACTCTTTAAATATTTATACTGAAGTTGTTTGAATAAAGTGAGAACATAATGTTTTTGGTTTTCACCGCAGTTTTGGGATTTTAATATGTTTGACGAAAATATTATATATGAATTAAGATAGTGGAAATTAATTTGAAAAAGACAGGTAAGAAAATATTAAAGCTGAACAGCATTAATATATTCTACATACTTTTTCACTTCCATTAATGTATTTTGTTAAAATTATCACTATTCTCCTACAACTATGAATCTTTAGGCTTTCTACGTAAAAATAGATGAGGCTAAAAAGTTTATTTATAACATTTCAAAAACTGAAATCGTAATAATGCTTACTTTTAGTGAAAATATATTCTGGTCTGATCTGCTGTCACTTAAAAGCACCTAAAAGATATTAAAAGATATTCTTCTATGAGACCTTACAGTAAGATCGAAGAATTCATTTTTGGGAGTAAATATTAAAATATAGGTACTAAGATACATATTATATGCATCTTCAAACAATGATCTACACGAAAAATAAAAAGAAAAACAAAAAGCTTAAAATGTATGCTATAAATTTAATTAATCCCACGCTCCTAACTAAAACAGCACGAGCCAAGATAACGATACTACAGTTGTTAAAAAAATATTGTCACGCGCTTAGCAATAAATAAGACGCTTGCAATTTTTGCGACATTTAGTGCCACTGACGGCGGAGCACTGCACGTCTTGGTCGACAAGTTGGACCGACGATCTTATACGGGCGGCAAGTGGATGGCTGCGGACCGCTCAAGTTCGGTCTCTGTGGAGATCTGGAGAGCCTTGGGGAGGCCTATGGGGGTCTTTGACTGATGTAATAGGGCTAATTTCACCACTGTCCTATAAATGATCTGGCAAATATTTGTTTTATTACTGATTTCATCCTGAAGATGATTGATCAAAAATTTTCTTTTATAATTAAAATCTCAAAACTAAATAAACTATGAAGAGAAGTTATAAAAGAAATAAAGAAAATGTTATTCTCAAAAACTTAACTAGATTAATATTAATATAGTAATGGCGCCATTTTTAAACTCGTCACAGCCAAGAGCTCACGAATGAAGGCTCCCAAAGGAAATTTACAACTAAATGTAGTGACTGATCACCGCAGTTAGAACCAAGATTGGTAACCTCATTTCGACCTTTGTTCTACTTAAAAGAAAAATGGAAATCAGTTTCTAGGATTGATCAAAATTGTCCACGTAGATTGCTATTGTTTTACAAAAATCTAAATGGAAAAATTTAGGAATTTTTCGATTGATTCTGGGTGATCATTTTTCGTTTAATTGAAAAGCAATATTGTTTATTGGTATAAAAAGACACAATTGAAAAGATTTTTTATAGCTAGGTATCCTTAAAAAACAATTTAATTCATTCGATTTGAGGCTAAATATTCTGGCTTTATATGAGTAATCGTCGCTTGATTCTTTTCAAGATATCGATCGTTCTCCTTATCGTTAGCTGACAGTAAAACCATGAATAAAAGAAAATTATTTATTCGAAACGGAACGGAACGTACGTTTGACAGCTCATATAAACCGAGAAAATAAAATAATTAATGTAAATAATAGTTTAAACCCTATATTATTACAATAGCACTGGAAAATAAACAATAGTAAATATTTTAAAATAATGTCACCCAGTTTACAACAAATTCCAATGTTAGCATAATATTAACATTCCAGAAGCTAACTGTCACGTGAAATAAAAAACGCCACATTCCGAGTCAAATTATTTTAAAGCCGTTTGCAAGTCATAAGTCCCAGAATAGCACGAGTAAATTAACTCTTACTCTTCACGGCCGTATAAGAGAAGCACAAGAGCTCGATACAAGGAAACTGCAAACAGGACGGTGCCACTGCACCAAAAAAGTCTGGATGCCAGCATACAACTTCTGATACAATCTGTGGATCTAATATATAAACAACAATTAATCGTCTACATATAAAATGTTTATAACTATTACCAAGCATGCGCAAGTGGAATGACGTTGACAGTTTATTAGTATCAGTCTGTATTGTAAATATGTTTTATTATGTATTTGTTTTGTAATTATTTTTTGCAATAAATTGCATGTAAGACCGATATGGCGATACGGATGTGAGTGCCAGTCAACCTGCCACATCATTGACTGGTCTGGTGCGTTGTCCGGATTGTTCCCAGGACCGATTTTTCAAATGTAAGCGGGGCTTGAAAGTGCATTTTGGTAAAGTACACAAATCCTAAAATGTACTTCCAGGCCCATCAATATCTTCACAATCTGGATCAGGAGACACACATCAAATTCCTTTTTGGCATACTTTATCTAAATTAAAACATTCGGTTCCGATTATTAAAAGAGTTCCCCGTGGGGCAAGACCATCAGTGTCAAAAAATTGGCTGAATGCATAGGTCTTGTCGTAAGGGAGAACTCAACAACGGCCTGGGAGCAATTATTAACATTCCCTTATAGGATTTTACATGTTGATAAAAATCAGGCAGCCCAAAATTCATTAACATCCCAAATTAAGTATAATTGTAAAATTTTGGCCAACACTTTAGACCCTAAATTCACGTCATACAAGCATAAATCGCTTTATCAATATGTAGAATATATCTAGACTATTATTCAGTAGTGATGTGGTGGCGCCTTGCTCTCCAGAGACGCTTGCGGGTCTGAAGAGCAAGCATCCAGCGCCCATTAATGATCTCTCCTTTCCTGAAGCTCACGACAGTAAATCAGACATCTGATCACCACGGCCAAGGACGTGGTAGCAGCAGTTTGCTCCTTCCGGAGTGGCTCGGCAGGCGGCCTCGATGCCTTGACACCACAGCATCTAAAAGATCTTGTGTGTGCAAGTGCTGGGGTGGCTGGCGATACACTTCTGACGGAGTTGACTGCCCTAGTAAATATGATGCTCTCCGGTAATGTGGACGATGCCATCATTGACATCTTGTATGGGGTGAATCTATGTGCCCTTAACAAGAGGGATGGTGGCATTCGTCCCATTGCCGTGGGTTGCACATATGGGCGTATAGCAGCCAAGATATGCTGCAAATTTTACAGCAGGGAGCTATCAGAAAAATTCCAACCCCTATAACTAGGTTTTGTTTCTAAAGGGGGTTGTGAGGCTGCTATACATGCCCTTTCCACGTACCTTGGAAGTGGTGATGGAGAGGTCATTTTGAAGGTTGACTTGAAAAACGCCTTCAATTCAGTGAATAGGGACACTTTGTTGACACAAGCAAAATTAGAAACCCCCAAAATTTTTAAATTTCTTTGGCAATGTTACAGGTATCCTACAAAATTACTATATCAGGACAATCTTTTGGAATCTGCATTTGGATGCCAACAAGGTGACCCTCTTGGACCAGTCATTTTTAGTTTAGCTATACAACCCATTATTTGCCAAACAAATTCTAAATTTAATGCATGGTTTTTAGACGACGGGACCCTAGGGGGCGCTGCAGACATTGTATTACAAGATTTAGCTTTTATTAAAAATAAATTCGCGTCTATTGGCTTGGAACTAAACTCTAGTAAGTGTGAATTGCTTATAAATACAACAGACTCCACAAAAAAACATTCGATAATATCAAAATTTAATAATTTGGCATCAAACATCAAAATTATTGATAAGACTTTCCTTTGCCTCCTAGGTTCTCCAGTATTTGAAAAATCTTTCGGTTCTTTCTTAGATAGAAAAGATACAAAATTTTTGTGAAATTTCAGATCGCCTATTCAAAATTAATATTCATTCGGCCTATACTATTATTCGTTATTGTCTTTTCGTCCTAAAATTCACACATGCCTTAAGATCTTCCCAAATCTGGACAAAAAAATCACTTTTAGAACAAATCGACCAAATTATCCTAATTACTTTAAAGAGAATTTTAAATGTGGACTTGGACGACTGAGCCTGGCTACAATCGTCTTTGCTCATACGTTTTGGGTGGGCTCGGCGTTCGCAAAATTTCCAGTGTTAGTTTACCAGCGTTTCTGTCTTCGGTTCACAGCACGGAAGAGTTAACTAGGAAAATTTTATCACCTACACTTGTTAACTCAGAAGTGTTGTGCAAAACCGAAGCTATAAACGCATGGAAAATGGCTTGTCCAAGCACTGATTTGCATACCAACCTATTCTCCCAAAGACTGTGGGACGCGCCGCTTTGTAACATAGTAAGAAAAATCTTTTGGATACTTCTTTAAATGTTGCAGAGCGTGCTCGCTTACTGGCTGTGGGAGAATGGGAATCCGGTCTATGGCTTCAGGCTCTACCATCGTCCAACACTGGAACCATGTTGGACAATGAGACATTCCGTATTGCCATTTGTCTTCGTTTAGGTGCTCCGTGTGTTTCTCCGCATCGATGTCATTGTGGAGAAGACGTCGATAGCCTCGGCCACCATGGGCTATCTTGCAGCAGAAGCGCTGGTAGAATTCCTCGTCATGCCCATCTGAATGATATAATCCGTCGTGCTCTTGTCGCTTCTGGCGTACCAGCTGTACTTGAACCAAATGGTTTGGTACGCGACGACGGTAAGAGACCTGATGGTACGTCATTGTTGCCTTGGAACATGGGTAGGCCTCTGGTGTGGGACGCAACCTGCGTAGACACCCTCGCGCCATCACACGTTCCAAGCACGGGAGGCCATGCTGGCGCTGCTGCTGCAACTGCGGAAACCCTCAAACGGCGCAAATACAGTAATTTAGTAAGTAATTACGTGTTTGAGCCGTTTGGGGTGGAAACGCTAAGCTCATGGGGTCCGAGCGCTCGTTCTCTATTCCGGAAAATTTCGAAACGGTTAATCGACGTCTCACGTGACCAGAAGGCTGGTTTATTCTTTGCTCAGAGAATCAGCATTGCCATCCAGCGTGGCAATGCTGCCAGCCTTCTGGGCACGTTACCCGATGACATTGATGCGGAGGCATTTTACGACGCCTAAATCATGTAAATATTTTCAGTTTCTAAATTTGTTTTTAAGGTTTTTGTATTAGATTACATTAAGCTTCTTATAAATTATGGTACTTAATACAAAATGAAATAAAAATTACCATGATAGTATATTATTAAAATGAATGGAGATCGCATCTTTTTCATACGATACGCAGATGACATTGCGGCTTTAGCTGAAAATAAGAACGAATTGGAACAACTGCTAAACAATATGGATAAATGCTTTAAATAAATTGGACTTAAAATTAACACAAAGAAAACAAAAACCTTGACAGTTACCAGAAATTTGCTCAGCAATAATCAAATCAAACTAAACAATATCCCTATAGAAGAAGTAAAATCATTCAAATACTTAGGAAGCCACATTACTAATGACTCGAAGTGCACCCAAGACATTAAAGCTCGAATTTCAATAGCAAAGACAGCATTTACAACAAAAAACATATTTTAAAATCTAAAATAGCAAAACACATAAGAAAACAGTTCATCAAAACATACGTCATTGCTCTGTACGGAAGCGAAACATGGACAATGACCCAACAAGACCGGGAAAGACTAGAGGCATTTGAGATGTGGTGCTGGAGACGCATGGAAAAAATTAGCTGGACAGAAAAAAAGACCAACGCGGAAGTATTAAGAATCGTCCAAGAAAAACGCAACATATTGGCGACAATCGAAAGGCGAAGAGGAAAGATGTTTGGCCACCTTATACGACATGACGACTTCATTAAAAACATAATTGAAGGTAAAATAGACGGAAAGAGAGGAAGGGGCCGACCCAGGAGAGCATATATGGACCAGATAAAAGAAAGGACGAAGGTCATGTCGTATAAGGAGGTCAAGGTACTGGCCGAAGATCGTGAAATATGGCGTTTACTCCACCGACAAGAGCGACGCTCTTAAGTTTAAAGAAGTATATTATAAAGAGTAATAAAAAAAAACAAAAAAAAAGGAATAAAAGATAAACAGATCATGAAACATCAATTTGTAATTACTCTACCCACTGCTTCCGAGTAAGCTAAGAATGATTACACAAATATACTATACCACTGAAACACGCACAAAAACAGCCTAATTGTTTGTTCCTAGTGTGCTGCGAAGAATAATTCCGCTGCCTATCAAAAAGCCGTAAACTTACTTCCCTAAATACAATTACAAGAACATTTAGTAGATATCACTTATCTTTACTTCCAAAAAAGTAATTTCATTTGTATAACACCATAACCTACAAACAGTACATCATTAGATTATGATCAACGAAACCTTTAACTTTTGACCGAAAATATTTTTACCAGAATTACAAGAAATGTTCCCGGTGATAAATTGAATAACATTAAAGCCAAATTCAAAGTATTTTGTACCTTCAATCTAAGGTGTAAAGGTTTATATTGCGACGGCAGCGTAGAACTTCATGAGGCTATTTTTCAGGTCGTAATTTTTCATAGAAAGACTGGTAAATGTAAAAATCTAGATAATACAACCATAATTTTCAATCCAGGCGGTTATAAGTGGGGTGTTTTGGTCCCAGCATTAGGACGGCAATAATGACGGTTCGATTTTCACTGGCAGTGTTTTTAGTGGAATGTAATCTGGGTCCTATTTTAGACCAAGACTTATGTTAAGGCATTTAATATGTCTTCAATTAGCTCGATTGATTCTAGGCTGAATTTTGACAGAATGTTATTACGTTCGAAACAGTCAGTTTGTTTGCGTGTTTTGCGGTTTTTGATTTTAAATGAATAGGTTTTGTAAATTGTTTTTAATTTCTTTACAAAGTAGTAATCATAATCAGTCTTAGTCGGTAATCAACGTTGAAGTAACGGACTTGAATAACGCCATAAATTGTACTCAAATCACATAAGTTAGGTATCGCATAAATAAAAAACGTGTTATTCTACATACAAGACCGACTAATAAATAAAGTTATTGTTAACTTTAAGAAGAAACTAATATAAGTAAATTTCTTATTATAGAATTTTGTGATGTCGTAAATTTTTATTATGACTATACATATACACAAAAATGTAATTGCACTTTATTATGTCTTTCAGGAAATCATCATAGGCCTCATTGCATCTATATTTGAAGATGATTTATACAGCGTCAGAAGAGTTATCGCACTTTTTTTTGATGACTATTTAGACCGATTCTCATCATCAGCCTTTAATAGTCCACTCCTGGACTAGGCCTCTCCTTTGAAAGGAGGAATTGGCCTACTATACCACGCTGGCCAAGCGGGTTGGTATAGGGTTTGTATCAAATTTTCCTTCTCTTACAGTGCTGTTCTCTGCATACTATGCTCCCTCTGTCGGCTCTTACGACATCCATGGGATGATATAGGGAGGTGACAATTCGTATATATAAAATTAAGGAAAATCTATATAAGTTTATAGTCTCATGCCTGTATCCCCGAAGGGGTAGGCAGAGGTGTAATATAACACCCACATTTCGTCATGAATTTTCAGGTCCCAAGTAATGGGGGGCGAGCCTATTGCCGTTACCGGGCACATTACCAGACTCCGTGCTGCTACTGAGAATTCGGAAAAACCCAGTAACAATTTTGCCCGACCCCGGAATCGAACCTGGGACCTCCGATCACAGTCGCATACGCTATCCATTGGACCACGGAGGCAGTCCGTCATCGTGTCATAAGTTTCCTGATTTATCTTTATCATCATTGCATCATTCCGGTTGCATCATAACTTTGTACTTTGCTGATGAAAATATGTGATGCTGATAAAGTCTGTCTGAATTGTCTCCGTTATTTCTACAAGGGGATTTTTAAATGTGTGTAGAATTGGTATTCTATAACGTAAAAACATAGTGAATAGCACTTCCGGAACATAATATATCGGAACAAATTAAATGAAATACCGAATGAATTTGAGGCACAGACAAGTCAAGCAACGTTTGCAAACACCAAAGAAGACATTGCTACTATACGTACGTTTGCAAATTTTTAGAATTTCCATATACAATTTTACTGAATTTATTTTTGGTGAAAATTCACCTGAAACAAATCCAAACAAGCTCTGACATACAATATCAAAATACAGATATTAAAATTAAAACAACATTACACACTGCTCGGAACGTAAATACTAAAACTAAAAAAATAACACGAGAACTTTGTAGTTTTTTAGTTTCCGTGTATTTTGGGTGATAAAGCGCACTGTTCAAAACATGCTCGGGTTAAAAAGTTTTGGTGGGACCAACTTTCTGTCTGGAAATGTATTCCAACTGGATACAAATAAAGCCCTGCCACGCAGTTTTGCACGCGTGTGCATTATTCGCCTGCAAGTGGGCAGAACAGCTGGCAAGAAAGTCGTATTACTTTACTTCTTGTGTCTTGCCCGATAGACAAGTAGTTATATAATAATATATTATGAAAAGCTAGGGTCGGTGCACATAAAGCAAAGCGCAGCGCAGTGCATTTTTCACTGACGAACTAATAACAAAATCACTACATAGTATAAAACTAAGTCTGTCTTCTGTCTGTCTGTCCCTATGTATGCCTAAATCTTAAAAACTACGCAATGGATTTTACGGCGTTTTTTTAATACATAGAATGATTCAAGAGGAAGGTTTATATGTATAATTGACACGGGCGAAGCCGCTGGCGACGTCTAGTATTCTATATAATGTCCAACTTCAATTAAAACACATACACACACAAAAACTGTTGCGTGATACTATTTTGGACTATTTCAAATGAGACCAATGACGATAAATAGTTTCAGAGTGAAAAATGCGCTGCGCTTTGCACCGTTATTATTGCGGTGTCCCCTATATACACCAATATCATTGCTTTAAGATGACAACGTCTGCTACTGACACCTTTGTAAGTATTGTGAGATAAACACATCTCAAAACTGTAGTTAGTCTCTAGAGTTCAAGCATCATCGAGCAACTTGATACGCAATGCAACAACAAGTCGGCAACTTTGGCATACGGGTATATGCAACAGTGGGCTGCAGAAAACATGCCTCATGGAAAAATCGCCCTTATTGACATTGTTTTGTATGACGGTCAAACAAATCAAATACCAGAACTGTAAAGATTTATTGCCGTGATGTGATCAAGGATAAACAGTGCTATAAACGAATGCCACTTCATTTGGAATTAAGCTTTCTATTAGATTACTTCGGATTGTCTGCTTTTATCATAATTAGTCTAGGGCCAGTTTTATCACATCCCCATAAGTGCAAACACCAACGAACTGTTTAGTAAAACTCATTGTCATCCAGTTCTTGCATGCATTCCAGAATCCTATTTCATGAGCCTCAGTCTTATTTGTATTCTATTCCATTGATTGCTACGCACATACTTCTGGTGATAATGAAAAAATTAAGACAATTGTCCATCACGCAGCCCAAGTGCGACTTGGAAGATTTGTCATCACAGTTTAGCAACTGATTATTAATAATTTAACTCGCACATAACTGTGAAAAATCATTGATGTGCACTGTGGGTTTGAATTGAATCCGACACCTTAAGTGTAGCAGTTCATTGGTTTTTTCACTTGGGCATCGCTTCTATGGTTCCTCTGATATCGAGGAATAATTATTTTGCCTTTATTGATAATTCACCCAGCAGATTAAACTGATTTTAAAACGATCCACTATATCATTATTTCGTCTTAACCTAACTAACTCTTAGTTATAATAATGATAAAAGCATTAGAAATGAATTCTCAGCAATATTGTTTTATTGTACCTACTTGGCTATAAAAAAAAGAGTCCAAGTTGTCAAGTTAAATAAGACAATAAATAAAACCAACATTACAGGACTAATTTATCTAAGTATGCATAAAATAAAATTAAATTATAGAAGCAGTGTCTGAAGATGAAAGAAAATGAGTCGGCGGAGTCCCAGATCAATTTTCTCCTACATAATTCATTTTAAACTCAGCTGCAATTATTCTTGCCTCAAAAAAATTCACTCATAACAAAATTGGCTCCGTCCTAGAGAGACCTGTAGAGAAGTAATTCAATTTACGCTAACTTGATCAAGAAGGCACATTTATACCTAATAATGTAAGTAATACACATATTACCAACCACTAGCTGGTTTTAAAATTGTTATGTAACTTTTAATTGACTGCACGGTCGGCGTAGTAGTTTAAGCGGCCGCCTCGCCGCTTGACATTGCGCCGAGTGTTGTGGGTTCGATCCCCATACGAGACAACACTTTGTGTGATTCATAAATTGTTGTTTCGAGTCTGGGTGTTCATTGTGTCCGTTAGTTGTATGTTTGTAAAGTGCCCCGCGACACAGGATTTAGTCCTAGTGCGGGAGTTGTCTTCAAAAAAAAAATTGATTGGTTGGTTATTTGATTTGTAATTTACTAACCGTGTGAGGTCTGGGAGAAAATTGTTGAGGAACTCTTAGGATAATTGTAGAATAGATATGGTAAAGGTTAAGGTGAAAATAAACTTTGGTTTTCAGTTTGTGCTCCTATTTTTTAGATTTTTACTTGAAACTATATTACTACTCGACTGAGTCTTGAGGCGTTGGGTCTTCTTCTTTCTCTTAGCGTTATCCCAGTTTCAATCTGGGGTCCGCTTACTAGTCTAACCGGATTTGGCTGAATATTAGCTTTTCTACAGAGCGACTGCCTGTCTGACCTCCGCAACCCGAAGGGATAGCGATATTCCATGGTTTAGACTAGTGTCAGTTTATTTAGAAGGTACTGACGCCCTGTAACGACTGTCAAAGATCTTCATGACAACCGGGACCGACGGCTTAATGTGCTCTCCGAGGCACGGGACAAGCGATAATTAACAATTCAATGCGCACATAACTCCGAAAAGTCATTGGTGCGCGCCGTGGATTCGAACCCGAATCCTCTGCATGGCAGTCTGTTGGTATATCCACTCGGCTATCGCTGCCTCTTCTCCTTTTCTCTCTTAGTCTTGAGGCGTTGGGTGATCACTTATAAAAGTTTTGTGATATTTACCTAAAGCGATGCCTCAGCTTCAACCTCATTTGTTTTCAAAGGTCGTTTACGCTCTGGGTGATGGGTATTCATATCAACCTCAAGTTTGAAAATCGTAACAATATTTTCTGCTCCACATGGATCGATGTTCACAATGTTATCAAAATTTAATTATAATAAGTAGCATTTGCTTTGTAGACAAACAGTGCCACAGCCGGGCAAATGCCTTTTGTGAAAAGATTTAAGGCACAGTACACTATGTTTGCCAAGTGCTAGACTTCACATGTATTAGAAGAACATTATTAGCTGTTATTACTCTCATAACTTTGAAAACTCTTACGTGTTGCCGTGGCGTGGCGTCGAAACATTCTACATAGCAGTATTTTAGAAGCGATATATCATCCGCAAATAATACACACGGGCATTCTATATATTTTGGAAGATCGTTGATATATAAGAAATAGTAGGCAACCGATTACGCTACCCAAAGAAATGGATGCATTAATTATTTTAGCTTCTGAACTCACTTTCTGTAGCTCTTTATTTTCTTCATTAAAGTACTCTATTTGAACTTGGTGTTCTCTATTCCTTAAGTATGAAGTGAACCAATCGTGGGCCTTTACTCTTAAACCTATCCCGTGTAGTTTATGTAGTAAGATCTGGTATTGAACTTTATAATAAGCTTATGTCATGTCTAACAAAACACCTATTGCGTAATTTCTGTTATTTATTAGGTTAACCTTTCGACGACCGAAGACATGAATTCATGTCCTACAAAAAAGTCCCCTTGTTTACCGACGACATGAATTCATGTCCAGATTCCGTCCTTCAATCTATGACGTTTTTTACACTGGCCTAGTACATTTTATCAATTATTTCAAATGGCATTGCATTTTTACGAATCATAGACAGCTATGAAACCTTCTTCTGATCCAATTTGATGTCAAATTAAAAAGTAAAAGGACATTTCATTTCAATGCGCGCGAAACTGTGAATTTTAGCAAATCTTAGGGGGAATTATTATAATGGATACATGCATATTTTTAATTTTAATTGGAAAACCCATATTATACAGAATATAAAAATACAAAAATAAACAAAAAAATATTTTATTTTTGATTATAATACGCTACAATTGTCGATAGAACCGGTATTCTAAGATCCGTTCAAAACAGAGAGCTATACAAAACTAAATATACACTCAAATGTTATTATTATAATTTTTTAATATTGGCTATATAAGTGGGTTTCAAGAAATTATAACTCGAACTCTTGAAAACATAAACAAAGACCTCTCAGAGCGGTAACATTCAATGTCTAGTACCGCGCGCGCGATGATGTCGTACGGCGCGGTTGTATAGCCAAATTGACGTTTTAGAGGGCGCGGTACTTGAAAGGTTAAGGGCCTCTTGTATGTATTTGAGCTCAGTAAAAATCGCTCCACCACGTTAGCAGTCTTAAAGTGGTGGAGCGATTTTTACGAAATCCATTTTAGAATTATCGAATATATTGTATTCTTCGCAGTAGGAGTATACGCGATTACACATAGCTTTTTCAAATATTTTCGATATTATAGGCAACAGAGCTATGGGACGGTAGTTGGTAGGTTCCTTTTTTGAGTTCTTTTTGTGGATTGGTTTAATTATAGCTTTTTTAAGTAATTTAGGAAATGTTCCTTCTTCGAAAGATTGGTTAATCAACATGTATAAATGCAAGCTCAATTCGTCTACACACTGCCTTAGCAAATGAGGAGGCAGTTCATCATGGCTGTGGCTATGCTTGTTTTTTAGATTTTTTAATAGTTCATAGATAATGTAAAAGTATGTTTACTATTGTTTAAAGTTAAAGTATTATTTTCAAAATTTAAAATAGCTTTATACTTTCGCAAAAAGTCTCTACCAAGAATACCATGTTGTAAACAAGGTAATGTTTTAATAACATAAAATTTATGTGTAAATTTCTGACCATTTATGTATAGTGTAATAAAGCCATAGCCTGCAGTCTGGACTTTGCCTCCTATACCATTTATGGAGATACATTCTGTAAATACAACTGGAATATTTCAATGCTTTACGGTCTCAAATTTCAACACGGATAATCATGCTTCGATGCTGATACGATTCTGTCTACCGCGATAGAAACCACGCCTATAGTTAGGATTACCACGCGGTTGATACTGACCTTTAGCTTGATAATTGGGATAAAATGTTTGTGAACCCCTGCGCGACCATTGGCAATTCGAGGGACCCGGACGGCCTCTAAAGTTGAAACCCCTACTAGGAAAAGTTCTACTGCTAGACTTAAGTTTCGATGTCAGGTAGACTTCTTGTTCCGGACATTCGCGACTGCACGACGCCTCCTCATCTTTAGCCGCTCTATGTCAGGTAGACTTCTTGTTCCGGACATTCGCGACTGCACGACGCCTCCTTATCTTTAGCTGCTCTAATCGTATCCTTTAGGGTAGAATAATTAGGTGCTGACAGTATAGTACCCAGTTTACGGCTTCTCAACGCCTCGGTGAAACTTTTGATGGCAAGTTTTTCGTTTACTGGACGTAATATTTTATAGGCATTGTCATCACCGTCGGCTTGAGAAATTGTCAAGTCCACAAATAATTGTTTAATCCTTTGGCCATAATTATCAATAGAGGTACCATTTTGCTTAATTTTCACTAATCCTTTATTGTAATTCTTTGTATTGTAATTACTAACAACAATATGGATGTATTTTTCCGAAATAAATAAAAAATATTATTATTATTATTTATGAATGGGAGCGCTAGATCTTTTAGTGAGCAAGTGCTGTCTCATGTCACTAAGAAGCGAGTCACAAGACTCATACGAAATGGGTAGTTTAAGTTTCGCACTTTGACTTAATCATGTTTTCAAAACAAATTTTACTAACATAATCTTACCTTCCTCGTTTAGCGCAGAGCTATACAAGTCAATAGCATCGATGAGATTTTTAGTGACATCCTCATCACCAGTCTTCACCGGAAGTAGTGACGTAGCCACTTTGAAGTCAAACTTTTCCATGTTGGCGGTTTTGCTCTGCACACCTTTGACAGTAGATTCCGAATCTAACGAGCTATAATCCTTAGAACAAAAATTTTCAATGGGTAAATATATGTCTCCTATCAAATCGCAATATGATTCTATCTCTGTTAAAACTTTTCCTTTTAATAATTTTTGTTCTACTTGTTGCGATACACATTTTAGACATTCATCGAATTGGTTACGTAACTGGGTGGCCTCAGCAAATTTTTCATGTAAAACAGATTTCATCCTTCTTGGATAACTTAACTTTACCAGAGCATCTGTAATATTCTTAAGGTTGCAATATATTTCTTTTAATTCAATTGCATGAAAGAACTTTTGTAGTTATACAAATAAAATTTTCGTACTATTAGTTATAAGATATAACTCTACAAAACACTAAGGGAAAGAAAAATAAGGAAATAACGCAATAACTAAGTACATACCTATAAAAAAATGTAAATCTATTATGAAAATTACCGCACCGATAAGATTACCATATTTAAAAAAAGAGAGAAACCTTTTACCATCACGCACTGATATACGTTCTAGCACTTTTATTTTATACGCACTGAGATTGGCTTTTGCACTTTTATCTTATACGCACTGAAATACGCTTTTTCACTTTTACGCACTTATACGCACATTTAGCACTCATTGGGATCCTTCAGTTCTTGCCGCCGTGGTCGCAGCTGATCGTTACATGCGTAGCACGCACACACCACTGCATGTCGAAAAGATCGTGTCAAACGTTAGGTCAAAAATTCACTTCTGATCCAGGAATGTTGGCAGTTTTTGTAGAGATTGTAAAGGGCATATAATCCAGCGATGCTGAGCATAGTACATATAAAGACCAACACTATGCTTATAGCTGACAGATGGTATTCTTGTACTGATGCAGAATTTGAACCACCTGAGGTGTTTTGGGTGATAAACACTACATCCTTCTCAAGATTGGAACGGCACATTATGGTAAAACAAATTTAATGTCTTCGTATCGACAATGTCTTTATAATGTCTCTATACAATAAATACGCGGCGCGCGACCGAATTTGAGCCAACGCCCGTACATGGCAGGGTCGCCAAATAAGGTGGTAAGTTCGGGAGATGAAGGAAACGACTATCGCTCTTGTAATAACATTTATTACTGATCTAAGATATGTGCGAATACAGTTTATATAGAGTGTATCAATACTTATCTATAGGGTATACATACGATGGGCTAGTACACATTGTACACACACACTACAAGAAGGTACTGACGCCCTGTAAAGACTGTCAAAGATCTTCATGACAACCGGGACCGACGGCTTAACGTGCTCTCCGAGGCACGGGACAAGCGAGTCCGAGGCACGAAATTATTTATACGAGTAGTGCAAATAAAAATAGAATGAATGCAATATATGTACAGTTGAACACTTTAATAATAATGCTAAAACATTTAACATTTACGTTATGGAGAACACATATTTCCTTTGTTTCGATTAAGAAATATATCTTATTTTGGCATATTTCTTTCACGCATGATTTTCATATATTTTGACAACTTAACATACAAAAGCTTTCATGCTATCTCTTATTTTTATGCCAATCATGCGTCTAATGATAGTAAGTTTTACAATAGGCGTTCTTAAAACACCAGATATACCTATTTGACTTAGGAGTTAAGTGACTAAACATATTTCACCAAGACGGACTTACGCTGACCAAATTGGTGACGTACTGCGGAAGGGCCAAATCAAAAGTACCCATAACCGACGAGCATGTATGACGAGGTTAATGAATGTCGAGGAAGCGAAAGAGATATGATTGAACCGGAGCATTTGGCGTTCCATAGTCTCTGCCTACCCCAATGGAAGACAGGCGTGACGTTTAGATAGATAGATAGATAGAATTTTTATGAAATAACCTGAACTGTGCTAATTTTCGCTCTTAAAGGTAAAAATAATAATTTATTTAGTCTTATCAGTAGTTGGAAATTGAAATTCAGGTCTCCACCTTAACACCAAACATCCAAATACAGATCCTATATATTCATATGCGTACATCACACTACATCTGTGACTACATATTACACTTACCCCGCAATAGGAATAATTCACGAGTAATTTTTCAAACATTCAAATAACGGACACCTACACTCGAAACATCAATTCATTCAATTCTTCTACAGCGTTCTTCGCTCCGACAGCCATACTGAACATCATAATCCGAGTAATTTGTAGTTCCAAACGTACAAATAAAAAACTCTGTTGATTTTTTTACCTTTTCTCCTCAGCAGCAGTCACGTCCTGAATTGGTGGTATGATATATTTTTTTAACTTTTACGCAAAACAAAGATACATTTCATTCCTTTTGCATGCCTAAACCAGACACCATAATAAACCAGAAATCATATGGTCTACTGTATGTTACGTTGGCAATGGCAGCGCCATAGTGATTTACAAGTCAATATACATAAAGTGAACTTTAGCTGTAATTCACGGCGGCTCGGCTATGCATCTTGTGTGTGCCAATTCGACAAATAGCCGGTGAGTAGCTGGAAACATAGTGGCAGATATTGTGTACGTCTCTGTGGATAAAACTATCTAAATCTTGCTTCATTGCGATTTTTTTCTTAGTCGCGTTTTAGATACGATAACTACAAAATGAAATGAGGTGTTGAGATTTTGTATTCTTAATCCGTCACCATACGGACTATACTATTATAGTCCGTGTGGTGACGGATTAAGCCACCACCACCGCTTAAAATATCATCTGGCCCTTGTGGGCTCTACGATGATTGCAAACATTTTTTATTTGCGTTTTGATCTTGGCGCCCAAACTACATTATATAGGTAGGCTCATCTTTCGTGATTTTTATGTTGATTTTTCGGTAATTGATACAAATTATAATTCACATTACGACTTCTTTTAAGCTACCATAATATATGGATACTAGATGAGCCCGCGGCTACACCCGCGTTATTTAAGGCTACTGTTCGGCTCCCGTAGCTCATAGTTTGATGTTATATAGCCTATAGTCTTCCTCAATAAATGGGCTATCTAACACTTAAATATTTTTTCAAATCGGACCATTAGTTCCTGAGATTAGTGCGTTCCAGCGAACAAACAAACAATCTCTTCAGCTTTATAGTAATAGGTTATGATTGAAATGTTACATTCTTTTAAACACAAAATATTGCGCCAATTCAAAACCAATCCGTGTTTCAAAAGAAATTAAAACAACATTTTATTAACAAGATTTTGCTACGGATCGATGTATTTTTTGCTTCTCATTCGATACACGAGTATGTATAACACTCTAATTGTGTGTAAACTCGTGTAGCAATTTACGATCTTCCAAATACACTCCAGTTTCCATTGGTAATTGATACAAAACTTGATCAAAATTTGTTGGAAGGAAAATACCTGGACTGCATTTTTGTTTATATTCGATATGAGAGAAACGTCACATCAAAAATATGAAAGTTTTTATAAAAATGTTTTTTAATGACTTCGGTCAAATTTGGGATAGAAATCGAGCGAAGCGAGCGAAATTATGGACATAAAATTTTATTGAACTAAAATTATTAATTTATACGATGAATAATTAAAACTGCAGATCCCCAAATCCTTATTTGTCCGTTCAATATTTATTCGCTTATGTTTTCATGGATTGGTATCAAAACATGGTAATTTCGAAAAGATGAAAGAGGAAACGGATTAGTCGACCGTAAAGAAAGCCGCAAATCATTTCTGTGTGTGAATTGAAAATGTGAAATATACGTTCGGAATTATATTTTGTGTTGACATGTATCTTTGATATTTTTCTTTCATTTACAAAAATAACAAATATGTTACATAAAGATACTGCGAAGCTTGAGCTTCCACTTGTAAAGACTGAGTATTCTTGCAAAACGTTACAGAATAAAAAATAAAAAAACAGATGAATTTAAGGGTTTAAGCGCGAATTCTATTGAGCGCCCTAGCGAGCATTCTAGCGCAAGGACAGTAAATTTTCTTCTAGCTTTTCGTCGACGTGACCGTTCACTAGAAAGATCAAGAAAATTTCGTACCTCGCTACGAAATTTTCTTGAAAGATCTGTTAGTTGTCCAGTTCGAAAAATTAAAAAATCTACGAATGCTCGATTTTCTGTAATCTAGAATGATGATTCAAAATTTTCTACAAAATGTCTCATACCTACATAATGGTGATAATCGAATTGTGTTGAATATTATCACAGTTTATGCATCATCTCTTCCTACCAATTTCTTCGCCACTATTTGCGGCTGAACATGTCAGAACTCACATGTATCATAAACTAACTTGCATGCATACAAATTCAAATATTTCTCCTAAAATTTTGTTCAGACTTTCACCAAAAACTGTCATCAACGGTGACTGAGACAAAAACTACAATGGTGACTTTATGAAACATGACAAAGATAAAAACTTATAAGAGTGACTTTAAGCATGTTCAAAATTACGCCTACTACTACTATACTGTCAGTGGCACTTAGAATTTGTGTTCGATCGCAGTTGGCAAACACGAGATACTTCAGTAGCCATCACTAATGCACTAAACATGTAGCCACGACAACCGATATTCCATTCCCGTCCAAAATACACAAACCACGTGTTTCCACCAAGGGGAGGCCAGTCCATGAGGCTTGCTCTTGTATAGTTACGTCGAACTGATTTATTAACTTTTGCGTAGGTTTTCTCATGGGCTGAAAAGAAAACAAGGTGGCAGTGAAAATGTAAGGTTATGGTGTATTGAGTGTGATGTTTATGAACGACGACAATATCTCAACAGCTCTTTTGTATCAATCTTCCTTGAAACAAATTCCTAGTTGAAAATAATGTCTTTGGAAACAACACTCAAATATTTTCTTCGAATCCCAGTTATAGTAGCTCTGATAGCTGTTTGAGTCTGTACATATTATAAAATGAATTCCCCTCTGCATTCTGTCTGTCGGTATGAGCGGGATAAACTCAAAAACTGCCGGAAGGATTTTTGTACGATCTTCACCAATTGTGTGATTCCTGAGGAAGATTTACGTGTATGATTCACGCGAGCAGAGCCACGGGCAAATTGTAGTGATTTCTTATACACTCGATTGCGAGTCTAATAATTGTTGGGTTTGATAAAATGTTGTTGGACGACCGGGAGCGTGCCCAGAACGCTGGCAGCATTGCTACGTTGTATGCCAAGTACACTCCAGCCTTCTGGTCACACGAGGCGTCGACCAGCCTCTTAGTGCGTGATCTCTGTTTAGAGATCTCGCACTTGGACCCCATGGTCCCAACGTTTCGACCCCAAACGGCTCTTTTCACATTGGATTACAATAGTCTTGCGGTAATATGGTGATTGAAAGCAATAACTATACTGCCTATTCTCTGGCGCATAAATACTTTGTTTCTTTAGTGTTGTAATATTAGACCGTATGTTTCAAGTTAAGCTCACCAGGAGATACCCGTCGTCTGTCGCGCTAAAATACGAGATTGGCCGGCAGCTAAGTACTTGCGACCAGTGCTGATTTATAAATGTCCAGATAAATCGTATATCCTTGCAATAGACTCACGCCTGTATCGCCGAAGGGGTAGGCAGTGGTGTAATATTACACCCACATTTCGCCCTGAATTTTTAGGTCCCACGTAATAAGGGGCGAGCCTATTGCCGTTACCGGGCACATCACCAGACTCCGTGCTGCTACTGAGAATTTGGAAAAACCAAGTAACACTTTGCCCGACTCGGGAATCGAATCCGAGACCTCCTATCAGCAGTCGCATATGCTATCCACTGGACCACAGAGGCAGTCCTATTACTTTTTTTTAATAAAAATAAATAGTCAGGTCATTTTGCCATGTTGATGATCCCACATTTACAGTCGCATGCCTGATTCTCTTAACGGGCAATTTAAATAAATCAATTTACCACATAGACACAACACCATCTAGTACCAAACTAAGCAGAGCTTGTACATATATACATATAATTATATATTTTTTTAAATACATACATATAATACATAGAAACACCAAGACCAACATTCATGTTGAAGCACACTATTGTTTGGCTTGAGCGGTAACCGAAACCGCAACCTTCGGTGTAGCAGTCGTTTCCGCTAGTCGCTACGCTACCGGGTCGTCAAAATATCTTTATTACCTACTTTTCAATGTTCAAGTATTAAAAACAAATATTTTCTCAATATATTGTCATATTCCGAATTGCTATTAAATACTCATGTAAAGCGGAACCACAAATCGCCATCTACAAATTTTCATTTGTGAGGCATAAATGAAAATCCTTATAATATTTTTTTTTATTTATTATTTCCTTTATAAATCAGTAGACAAACATTGTTCAGTCAATGAAATGTTAAAATTCACAAATCTGGAACCTATGACCCACATATTTGTAATTTCTTAAGTACATATGAACCGTCGAAAACCTGATCCCATTTTTGTGATTGTTAAAGTAAACAAGGCAACGTTAATAAAGTTGAATGTGTTTTGAGGTGTGTGTATGTGTACTATGGTTAGCAGAGACGAATCATGGTTGATCGGGATCAGTCTTTCTTTTGATGTGAAAATTAGTTCAATTTTATATTTTACTGGACCGCGCCCGAGGCTCCAGCCAATGCGGCGTGAATTATACCTACACCTAAACCTTCCTAAGGATTTTTTTTTATATTCTACCACGTACACACATCACCATCTAGTCCTAAACTAAGCAGAGCTTGTACTTAGTGTACTAGATAATGGATAAACATACGTATATACTTGCTTTTTTTGTAAAGAAACACCCAGACCAAGACAAACATCCATTTTTATGCACACAAATGTTTGACTTGAGCGGGAAGCGAACCGGCGACCATCGGCATAGCAGTCGCTTACACTCCCGCTGCGCCAACCGGTCGTCGACTAATTATACTAATGTATTGGTGAAAACCGTACAAAAATCCGTTCGGCAGTTTATGAGTTTATCACGTTCATATAGACAAAGGTCACGGCAGATAGATGTCGTTTCACGCGATGATTTATTTGAAATTTGTTGACATATTACAAGAGCTGTACCATATTTCTTGTAGACTGAGATTTTTGGAGCCGAATTCAAGTTTGCTAATACTTAACTGGTACATTGGTAAAAGCCGCTTGCAATCAATCACCGATTGTTATTTCATCCTTATAATAATATAGCTTAATTAGGCACGCTTTAGGCCACTAAAAAGTGTGGCTATGATGCCAACCAAAGGGGTCGAAATCTGACTACAATTGAACTACACGATTCTGCCTTCTCAGCACAACTTTGACTATGCTAAGCCTCATTAATTTTGCCGAAAAATCATTTTTATGGCAATACGGTAGCAGACGAAATGGTAAGAACATGGTATTATTGGCTAATATCTTAAGAAGTAAGGTGTTAAGTCTTCTAATGCCCAGTAATTTCACTAGCTACAGTATCATTCAAACCGGAACATTGTACGTTACTACTTGGCGGCAGAATAACTGACACTGACAATCCTGTACCCACCTTATTCTTTGCGCATTATAATATAAGTAGCACAAAGAATAAATTCAAAAAAAAATATTTCTAAAGATTTATCAACTTTATGAATAAAGTTAGTTATTAACGTCGAATATCTTAATAATCGTAAACTCTTCCGACATCCGGACTTCGAAATACCAACAAGTTGTTCAAAAGGTCAACGTTTGTGTTCCTTTAATAATAATATGTATTTAATTTAATTGGCAATCAAAGGAATCTATAATCTACATAACTGCCAATTACCATTTCTGAGTATTTTATTATTACTTAAAATATACCTAATATTTAGCAATAGTCTATAGTGTTCGTTAGCCGCTATAACTTAGGTAAGCTAAGCAGAGATTAATGAAAGAGTTTTTTGTAGATAAAAGTCACAGATATATTGTCCACGTACACAGAAGCAGAAAGTACACAAGAGTGAGCACAGAAATAGAAAGAAAGCGCAGAAACAGAACTAAGAGATAGACACGAAAACTTATAATTAATATTGAGCGTTACGTATTTAAAAATAACAGTCGGTGGTTAGCGCGCGCGCAGCGCAGCCTCTCGGTGTCGATAGCGGTTCGAGACTGGCGAGCGGCCAGCGCGGCAGCGGGTGAAAACCGACCGCGCACGAAGTTTGCGTTCGGGCGTCCTCGTCGCGCGCTCGGCGTTGGCCGTGTAACGGTACTTTTACCCAACGCTGCATAAACGCGGTAATGATTTTGCTAGACTGCCACAAGTCCATGAGAAATTTGATTTATATAAATGCTTATAATATTGTAAACATAACTATGTTTACAAATATAGCATAATATTTTTAGCGACGACTTTTTTTAATCAGTATTGGGTCCACCACGCACAAGTAGAGTGGATGAGCATATTTTACACTTCTTGTTTGTGTATGTTCAGGAAAAATTGTGAGTCGAACAGAGTTCCTTATTATCTCTCCATAATGTGCATCAAACTTCATGTAAAGCAACTGCTATTGGACCGCTCCTTGATAGAATATTCACTTGCCATATTAACCGCCTAGACTACAACACGCAGTCAACTTCCATAAACTGGGAAATTTAATCAACATACTCCTTTAAAAATAAATCAGCACTTGTCATTTCTTGTATATAATACTTCTAATATATACGAGTATAAAGCTGAAGATTTTGTTGGTTTGTTTATTTGGTTGAACGCGCTAATCTCAGACACTACTGGTCCGATTTGAAAAATTCTTTCATTGTTAGATAGGTAATTTATCGAGGCCCTATAGGCTATAAAACATCACGCTATGAGCCAAAGGAGCGGAGCAGTAGCCTTAAATAACGCGAGTGTAATAGCGGGCATCATCTAGTGAATAAATAAAAACAAGCAATACCCAACGCAGGTTTTTCAAAGGCTTCTGACACCGGCTGGTGATCATCAAGTATGTATAGGACAGACGTCAACCTATGTCAATCTAGATTCAAATGTCACTGTTCAATCAACTTTGATCTACCCTCAAACTTGTGTTAGGAAACAAAGTTGTTGATTGTAAATGACGGCATCGCATGAGGATAAACCTCTACAGTTTTATATAACATAACTTCACGCCTTTTATCCGGGGGGTAGGCAGAGGTGTATTACACACTCACACTCCGCCAGTTATGTTTTGGTCCCAATGTAAGAGGGGGCGAGCCTTTTGCCATCTACCGGGCACATCATTAAACGAGCGATAATTAATTTATAATGCACACATAACTTCGAAAAGTCAGAGGTGTTTGCCGGCGGTACCGGGGATCGAACCCAAGACCATCGTCTCGGTAGTCCGTTACGTACACCACTGGGCTATCGCCGCTTATACTGTCTATATAGTATTATTAAAATATTTTGCAAATGCATATCAACACCCTGTATTGTAACAATGCTCTTTTTTAAGACGACGCGCGACGCTCGCTCTCATGGTTGTGACATATATTGCTAACAAATTAATTTCCAAGGTAGTCGAGCCTTGCTGATTTCAGCATGAATGGGCCGGCTCGACCGGGGAAGTACTACTCCTCACAGAAGATCGACGTAAAGTAACAGTACTTACCTGAACTGTTGCATTTCGTTCGGTGGGTGAGAGTGCCGGAGGCCCTATCCCCTATTCCTTCTCCCTCATCCCACTCCTCATCCAATCCCTTTTCCCAACCCCAAGGGTGGCAACGCACTTGTGACTCCTGTGGTGTTGCTTGTGTCCGTGGGCTCGTTAGCCGCCTATTATCATTAAAAAAAAATAGTATGCAAGAAGGAGCCTGAGTTACGTTTCGACAGCTTGCCTGGCATCATTACATAGTATAAAACAAAGTCTGTCTTCTGTCTGTCTGTCCCTATGTATGCTTAAATCTTTAAAACTACGCAACGGATTTTAATGCAGATTTTTTAATAGATAGAATTTTTCAAGAGGAAGGTTTATATGTATAATACATATATGGTGGTACGAAGTTCGCCGGGTCAGCTAGTTGTATATAATTTATTTCTAAAACAAAGCTCAATATTTTTAATATATTCAAAGCTATTGCGAAAAAAATGGTTTTGCTTTACTTTTAAATCCTATTATCCACCTCTTGGGGCAAGCAAGGTGATAGAATTTCAGCCGTTAAAATACTCAATTCGCTAAAATGTTGTCATCATAGCCGTTGCGCTATAATTAATTGTACCGTAAATACTATCGCATCAAAACATCATATTTTCCTTCAAATGCATTCTAATTACCCTACGCTACAAGATCTAGTATATACAAACAATAACTACCATCATCCTTTCTATATAACAGCCTAATTCATTAAACTTTAAGCGTCTCCATCCTTCTCGTTAATCTGTGGAAATTACACCAAATAAACCAACGTAAGCCCATTTATATTGCGAGTAATTTACAAAACTAGCACAGTTAGAGCTGTATTAATTAAAGATACAACACATTTAAGTTATATTTGACTTAGGTGGGAGCCGTAATAGGGATGAAGACAAATTGTTTTGTTAATTAAGATTACAAGATGTAGGTATAGCGGATTTCCGTTTAAATTTGTGAAGCTATTTTGGAGTACATCGTACACAAAATCACAACCAAGTAAATTTGGGATGTGTCTGTAATATAAGGGTCTCTGCTCTAAGGTAGCTCACACATGATACTTGACGAAGCGGAAATTAGCAATTTAGTCACACTTCGAAGACTAAATTTACGGAGACTGTAACTTATTACGGCATTTTTATACACACATTAATGTTTATTTTGTTTGCATCTATCTATGTATGTTATTCTGTACAATGTATTTAAGCAAGTCTTAAAAAATAATAATATAATATGTCAAAGCGTACGTTGATATAAATTGAGGTTGTTACTCAATTTATATCAACGTAGATTGACAGTTAGTCGTTCGTTTAGGAACGTCAAGTAATGACTTGGGGATGGTTAGTGCGGAGTAAAGGCAGCACTGAACGATTGATCGAATTAAGTGTCGATCCGGAAGTGTGGCAAGCTTTTGACATTGACCGATGCTGACACTACTGACGGTTAAGTTGGATAGCCTGTAACGAGAGCATGGACGCCACGTGTGACGGTGGAGCGCTCACTTTTGATCGAACTGGCAGAGTGAATAGACAATCATTACTACGTGCTGAACTTCCCGCGTTCCTTAATTTCTAATCAAGCCATATCATAGGCATCCGTGTTGATTTTTGTAATCTCAGTTTAAAATCAAATTATTATAGTACTAACGAAGATTTTGGGAGTGTTATTTCGAATGTCGTGACCCACCGATAACGAATCTCCGTCATATATGTATCGTCATACATTATGTATTTGGAGTTACGTTCTTAAAATATTGAGCATCTCACCCCACTTTCTAAAACTAAACAATAGTATTTGGGTAGGCACTAATTATAGTGCCCGTCTGTTTGCGTAGGTTGAAATTTACTTGTCGGGTTTTTATTACTAAATATAAACCCGATCTATATAATCTCAATAATACAAAAAAAAACAATATTATTTCTCCATTTCAATCTGGATTCAGACCTGGGCACAGCACAATCTCTGCATTGCTCAAGGTGACTGGCGATGTGAGGGCGGGGTTGGAGGACACCAAGGTTACACTTCTAATCTTGGTAGATTTCTCCAACGCCTTCAACACCGTCAGTCACGACCTTCTCCTATCTATCCTCTCCTATCTTATGGACTCACCTATGGTTCTGGAATGGTTCTCCTCTTATCTTCGAGGACGTCAGCAGTCAGTACGTATAGATGACACCTCATCAACATGGCGTAATCTTGACTCTTGTTTTACTCAAGGCGGAATACTTTCTCCACTTCTCTTTTCCTTATTTATAAATCTCTTAACTCATGAACTTCAATGTGCGTATCATCTGTATGCCGATGATCTGCAGCTCTATACACAGACAAGGGTAGAAAATCTTAATACAGCAATAGACGCAGTGAACCAAGATCTGAAGACTATCAAAGCTTGGTCTGATCGATTCGGATTAGCAGTAAATCCATCTAAATGTCAAGGCATTATTATTGGTAGTCCCCGTATTTTGAGCAGGGTGGATATTACATCTCTCCCATCTGTCATTTTTGATGGATCAGTTATACCCATCAGCTCCAGCGTCAAAGATCTTGGTTTGCATATTGATGCAATTAGATTCATTTTCAATCTTCGCCTGTATGACCACATTTCTGCGTACCGTGCAAAGTTACGTTGGTTACCCATACGAGAACGTCGCAACTTGCGTACGTTGTGTACGCTTTATTTTCTATTACACTCTCGTAATGCTCCTGCTTACTTGACTCCTTATTTTCAATATCTCTGTGATAGTCACAAAAAAGATCTTCATTCTTCAAACAATCTCCTTCTCTACTGTCCTTCGCATAGCTCTAGCCTAGTTCATTCTTACTTTTACACCCAATCTATACTTCTCTGGAATGCACTCCCTCTCGAAATCAGGATGCCCACTAACCGTCTTGCGTTTAAGACTAGAGTCCGTCAGATTTACATGGATACGTTACTGCTGGATCAGCATATAATTATCTTATAAATCTTTATGTTCATTTATATATATATATATATATATATATATATATATATATATATGTTTATATTATTATAAGTATATATTTATTTTATATAGTATATTAGTATGTATTTATATTGTATAAATATAATAAAACATTAATATATCTTAATTTGATGTAGAAAATTAAATAAGTTAAATATCCCTCAACAGTAATTGCACCTAGCTCATTTTATCTCTGCACCATCCAAAGGTTGACCGGGAGAAAATGCCTACGGCATTAAGTCCGCCTCTGTACAGATATTTTGTGCATAAAGTTTTAAATAAATAAAAATAAATAAATCTAGAATAAGATCATGTCAACTCCAAAAACTCGAAAGTTTAGTAAAATAACCATAGTATTGCAACGTTTAACATATAACATTTGTAGATGTCTTTTTATCGTATTTTTGTTTCAATTAAATTTTCGTTGACTGTACAGAAAAGTCGACTAGACCTGAGTGAGCCCAATTGCGTAAACTATTATATAGTGCCAAAAAAGCTTGCTCAATTACTTTAATTGAAGAGAAAAATGCGCGTGAAGCGTCTTAAGTGGTGCTTGGCGAAAAAGGCAGAAGGCTGATATGACGTGCCTCTACTATCCGTCTTTTTAAAGGGACCACCTTTAAAAAAGATTGATAGTAGAGGCACACCACCTTTCATGTTTCCTGCCACAAGACTATTATTGAATATTGTTTTTGAAAAATTGAAATATGGAAAATGAAACTAGAGTTGTCGGAAAGAGGACTATTTTTAAAGAGATTACTCCAACCCTGGTTATTAATTCTGTGTCGCGGGAGACTTAACAAACATATAAACTACGGCCACAATCAACACTCAGACACGAAACAACAATTTATAGATCACACAAAGTGTTGTCGCGCGTGGGGTGGAACGGATAACATTCAGCGCCAGTGTCAAGTTGCGAGGTGGTTGTTGAAACCACTACGCCAACCGTGCAGTCAAACAGTATTTAACAATATTCAAAATATTGTTTATAAAATTCGTGTCACTAATTTAAGTAAAATAAATAAGCATGCATGTTTAAATGAAAAATATTAAACCTCTTTTCATTGGAATTGAAAAAACGTCAAAAGCAGGCTTCTTTTGACTCAAATAAATAGTTTTTTTGTTATTTCATTCAAACTATTTCATTATTTATTTATTTATTTACTTCAAATAAAACGGCATTCGCCAATTACATTAAATGAAGACAAAAGTAACAACTTAAGGTTAACACATATAAAATACATAAAACTCAAAATATTATCATAAAATATAAGGAAAAAGACAAAAAATAAAAAATTGTAACTTATTTTAATAAATTCGTTCATACACTCGTCTCACAGTACTCCAGACACACTGACATAATTTCCTTCCATTCGTCCGCAAACACATCACATTCAGGTTTGGTGACCAACAGAGCATTGAGTGCAGAAAGTGTACGAGGCACAGGTAATTGCGCTCGTGCTACAGTGCGGGACATGGGCACCGCAAATGTCCTATGTCTTCTGTTTCGGCTATAGTTTACCGCAGCAAAAAGTTGACACAGTTCCTCATGTAACCCTGCCGCGTCTGTTTTTCCACGTATAACTTTACACATAGTTATTATCTGGTCGTGATTTCGTCTGACCTCAAGCGAATTATACCCTAAGCAGCCCAGTAAAAATGTTGTAGGGTACATAAATGGGTAGTTACCATGTGACCGTTTATAAAAATACCATAGGGAGGCTTTTTAAACTTTTTCAATAATCAATATGTACTTTTTTCGTATGGATTCCAGACACAGGAACTGGACTCCAACTTGCTACGAACAAGCGCCCCAAAGACTAATTTCATAACATTAGTGCTACTGAACTCATTCATATTACGAAGAATAAAGCCTAAACGCTTATATGAGTCCCTTGCAACCGTCACCGTATGATCATGGAACGTGAGTCCTCGATCGAACATGACACCCAGATCTTTTATGCAGTCTGTTCTAGTTAAAGATTGCATTATCTATTTTATAGTTGAATGAAATAGGCTGTCTCGCTCGACCAAAACTCAAAACATAACATTTGCTAGGATTAAATGACATTTTGTTTTTTACGCTCCATTCGAGTACGGCATCAATGTCTCTCTGCAATGCTAAACAATCTGCTTCAGAGTCTACTGCATGAAAAATCTTCAGATCGTCAGCATAAAGAAGACTTTTAGCATGTTCTATAACTGTTGGCAGATCATTTACCATTATGAGAAACAGCAGTGGACCCAATATAGATCCTTGACTAACTCCAGAACGTGTGTGATAAGGGTGAAATTCATATAAACCTAGTCTAACAAATTGCTGACGATCGCATAGGTAGTCAGCAAGAAGGCGAAGGAGACCCGGTGGAACACCGATGCTACTTAGTTTCTCCAGCAGTATGTCATTGTTCACCCTATCAAACGCCTTCTGGAAGTCAAAGTATAAGACATCTACTTGCCTACCTTGGTCTAGACACTTGGATATGTAATCTACAAGAGTCAAAAGGTTAGTGTCTACTGATCTCTTCGTTCTGAAGCCATGCTGCTCATCACTCAAATACTTATTGACTTGCGAGTAGATATATTTGTGCATTATATTTTCGAAAACCTTTGCAGATGTAGACAGTATGGCTATAGGACGGTGTTCTTCAACAGATGTTCTGTTCAGCCCTTTGGGTATAGGTAGAACCCGAGAAATTTTCCATTGCGGCGGATATGTTCCAGTTTTCAAAGATACATTAAATATATGATATAAGGGCAGGCAGACGTACTTCTTACAACGTTTAAGAATACTGGCTGGTATGTTATCCGGTCCAACCGAAGCATTAAGTTTTAACTTATCTATTGCAAATATTATGTCATTAGGCGTGATGTTAATAATATTTATGTAATTACTACTAACATTGCTGTCGTGAGCTGAAATTTCATTAGAATTGAGTGCTGGGACAGCACTCAATTCTAATGAAATTCACACGCAAATCAGCGAAGGCCTCAGCCGCATGGACCCCTGTATATTTGGTTCCTTTATATGTAACGTTAGGTTCAAAACCACCTTTAGAGCGTAAGCTTGAGATATGTTTCCAGAAGTCACACGGTCTGTCTCTGAGGTTGTTTTCTATCATGCTAGTGTATGATGAATATGCTGTTTTAACACGACTTCTAAGGCTTAGCTCTTAAGTCTGAGAAGGCTTTGTGATCCGCAACAGTTTTAGTCTGTTTCCAAGTAGCATGCAGCTTAATCTTGAGCCTGACATCCCTAATAATGTCGTTTGTGAACCATACCGGGTAACGTCTGTTTAAACAATTTTTCAAAGAGTAGGTTACTTCTTGTTGCCTATTAAGGTCCCTCAAGCCTAAAATACAAATAAATGTCGAAAACTAGTCGTGTTCACATATACACCTATAGAAGAGGTGAACCAAATAAGAGAGTGTACATAGTCCAAAAGAGCCTTTCTTCTAACAATTATATTCTTATATTTGAAAGGAGTTTGGTAAAGATCTAAAACATATTTTTGATTATTTGGTTTAACAAGCTTGTAAAATCCATCAGGCATCCAAAATTATTAAAAAATCAGCATTAAATTAAATGATAGCTCTTGCTCCCAGTACGTTATGGTATGCCTACACAGTAATTAGCTAGAGGCAGGTCTTTTTTCAGGACGATTAAGAATACGGAATGTCACCACCCCATATCATCCCATGGGTGTCGTAAGAGCCGACAGAGGGAGCATATTATGCAGAGAACAGCACTGTAAGAGAAGGAAAACTTGATACAAACCCTATACCAACCCGTTTGGCCAGCGTGGTATAGTAGGCCAATTCCTCCTTTCAAAGGAGAGGCCTAGTCCAGCAGTGGACTGTTAAAGGCTGATGATGATGATGATGATGATGAGGTGTTACGGCTTTTGATATTTACGATAACTTCTAAGTAATAGACACTTTCACGTTAATGTTATAAATTAGTAAACTAAAATACACAGATTCGAAAATGTACGGTTTCGACACATTATGTGTATCGCACATCCAGCCGAAATGTTCTGCATTTATAAATGAGTGCTTACGTCAAATGTATACCCGCTTCATTGTACAAGTGTTTGTTCCTAAATATAATATTTTTTCACGCTAGTCTGCATCTGAATTTGTCTGTCAGTAGCTGAATCAGAGTGCGCGGGAGCTTATTTAAGCAAACAAACACGTATTGTATGTAAGTCTGCGTATTAAGCTGACAGATTGTATCAAATACGTGACGAGGGTAACATTGCATATTTGAATCATGTGATGTTTAATGAATATAAATCATTTTGTTTGCAACAAAAATCTAATATTATGTTTTATGTTTTCAGATGGGTAAATACAGATGAACAGCTTATAAAAGCAATTGTAAGAAGAAAAATGTGAAGACCAATCTTGGAGAACAAAACAATATTACACCAAAAATCAAGCTTTATTTTATTCTAGTACTAACGCTACTACGTAACTTTCTTTTTGAATTGAAACATACATACACATACATACATACATAGACTCACGCCTGTTTCCCCGAAGGAGTAGGCAGAGGCATATTAAACGCCCACTTTTCGCCAGTATTTTGATCCCGCGTAATAGGTGGCGAGCCTATTGCCGTTTATCGGGATATTTTGTTTGCCAGAGCCTCGTCCGTTGATCGGCAGGTGCACCACTTGCAGGTGAGGTTGGCTTGGGACCCTAAGTTCTTGGTGGGAACCCTATGCAATACAGTGTTGAGCTGTACATATTTATTTTGTACAAATGTGTACAAAATGTAGCCGTATCGGGTGTTTGATTCCGTTGTGATCTCATATAGGTAGAATTAATTATTTATTTGCACAGCGTCAGGATTGAGGAGCCACATACATTTGTATTTTTTACAAATTCCCTTGATCTTACAAGTCTATAATGTTAATACAAATTTTATTACAACTACTATAAAATGACCATAAACTGAAAACATAATTCGAATGACTACTTTCACGGCATTCACACTCGCATGGCGTATGGATTGAGGAGCCACACTTAAAGTATAATATCTTCCTGAATAATTATCAAAGATACAATCCTCAGATTTTTTGTAGATGCTGTTCACAGTTAGTACAAAATGATACAAAATGTTCATAAATATTCATTCAATACTTTTCGAGTTCTAGGGTGGCTCCTCAGTTCAGACGTATGTACTGAGGAGCCACCTTTACATTGATATAACTTTTTAAATGCTTTAGTACAAATTTCAACATTTGGCCTACAAAATTATGTCTCTTCGTACTAAATAACGGACCACGCTTCGTTGTAAAATCTGAAGTGGCTCCTCAATCCATACGGACACCCGTAATCGACGCCCACGCGGCCGAAGCCGTAGGCAGAAGCTAGTGGTTTCATAACTTTTTCTTTCGCGATGCATAGTTTGCTTCGCGAATGTCATAACACGCACAGCTTTGACTAACTGCACTTTGGTTTTATCTTAGAGCAGGAACTTATGGCGAAATTATACACTAAGCTGCAACTGCTTTAATTTCCATAAATGTTTAAACTCTTTAAACAAAATATCCCGCTAAGCGGCAATAGGCTCGCCACCTATTACGTGGGATCAAAACACTGGCGAAAAGTGGGCGTTTAATATGCCTCTGCCTACCCCTTCGGGGAAACAGGCGTGAGTCTGTGTATGTATGTATGTATGTATGCGTTTAAACGCTTTGAATACCCTAACTGATATTTCGGGTTTTCTTATTTTATATTCTGATAAAATTGACAGCAAGCTGCAAACCTCATTGCAAAAGATATTTTCAATAGGTAATTCTAGATTATTCGCCAAAGCATAATCAAACGCACTGAGTGGCACAATAGAACCGAATCCGGATCACAAGACTATCCAATCTGTGTCTGGAAATGCCAATGTATTGTCTCTCAAGTACGTGACTTACAAACCTCAAGTGGCCTACGACTGGCTTTGTATAACTCATTTATTGAATATGCAACGTCGGAATATCTCGGATTACAACAAGACGGATTTGCTGTTGATTCAGAGAATTCAATATCCATACTCTGCTGAAACAATGTACTGATATAGAGACTGCGTAGATAATAGTAGTAATATTGTACTATCCGTCTGTCCCTTTTGTTTTAGTTCGCACTAGTTGGAACTAATTTGGTGATTGAATTCAATTCCTGGATGTCAATACAATAGGTATTAATTAAATTATGAACCAATAATTCACATTCAGTCAACAATGGTCAAAAGGTCAAATTATATTACTGTAATCACTTACAATAGGCACATACTAGGAAAATGTTTATTATTGAGTTATTTAAGAAATTTGAGCTAAAAGATAAAATTGAAAGTTGGAAGACAAACGCTAGTAAGATTCTTTAAAATTGAAACATTATTACGTATTTAAATATTTATAATGTGGTAAACTCAATACGGTTTGCTTTAAAAATATTAGTCTTAAAGGTAGTTACTTGAATGTTCGCAGAAATAAAACCAAACTGTTACTTGATGGTCCGACGACTTGATGAAGGTGGCTGGTAGTCGCTGGATGGTGAAAATGCGAGCAGGGGTCTTCTGGTGTACTCTGGAGGAGGCCTACGTATAGCAGTGGACTGCTACAAACAGATATAACCTAATGGAAGGAAAGAGGAACCCACCACGCACCCTCGGATTGACCACCCCAACTATTGCAATACCGAACTCCTCTAAAAGGATAAGGGATACAGGAATGGTATGGGTTCCAGGAAGATACCTGACTTGCAGTATCCCGCTGTATGCGCCCACTATTCTTCGACACGTGTTTGGCCTCTGCACGAGGCATTCTCAGGAGCGATGGGCAACGACTGAGCAGTTGGCTCATTGTCAACCTTTTTCTATTACAATAGTTGGGTGGTCAATCCGAGGGTGCGTGGTGTGTTCCTCTTTCCTTCCATTAGGTTACAATAGAGTTGCCTTCAATTACCGTAAAGTCCTTCTCCGTTACCTTCAAAGTCCGTCGTCCAACCCTAAAAAAATATTTATCATCGTCATTATAACACAAGCTTACCAGCTTCAGAGCTGGGAAGTTTGTGCTATATTGCTGCTAATATTCAGTTCTACCGTGTTAAAATACGAAGTCATTACATAAAATACGTAAAAGGATTTTCTTTAGAACAATACGCGTGCCAGTCTTTTACCGCAGATAATAATATTGTCGAATACAGCTGTTTTATGCACAAAAACATATTTTAAATAAATAAAATGAAGAAAATAGTTTTGTAGAAAGTATTTCTTCACCAAATAATTTCATTGGTCACGAGCTGACTTGGTTATGCTTTTGGCTTCAATAAATGACTGTAAAGTACAGTTCCATTGCCACAAATGCCCTCAAGAAACTAATTGGTAAACTCTTCATATGCTGAATATTTTTTAATTTGGTGCAGGCGATTTCGCTTTGTAACTTTGCTAAGTTTTGCTACAGATTTGAAAGCTAGGTTAAATGCAAAGTAAAATTTGCGAAAAATAAAGCACCAGCCGTGGACCTTTTTTTCCCGATTCTGCGTGAACTTCGCTATATCCCTTCTCAAGATCTTCTCCTTCCCCAAGGAACAAACATGCCAAATTTCAGTTTCTTGCGCCCAAACAGACAGAAACGCAAAAAAATAACTAACTCAAAATCTACATGGTGACTACTCAGTCTTTCACGTTTCTTCGCGAAATACTGGTATCATGTAACTAACGGTTTGATATATCCCATCAAAATTTTATCCATTGAGTACTCAGCGCAAAACACGGTGGGATACACCCTGCAAGGTTTTGTCTCCTGGGACTCTTGCTCATGGGAATATGAATGAGAATACATTTTTGACTTCTGCGCACCGAAAGGTAACCAAGATTCATGCTGCGATTATTATAAACTCGAAATAGCAATAAGCAGCGATAGCCGAGTGGAGAGACCGACAGACTGCTACGCAGAGGGTCTCAGGTTCGAATCCTTGGCTCGCACCAATGACTTTTCGAAGTTAAGTGCGTACTAAAATGTTAATTATCACTTGCTAAACGGTGAAGGAAAACATCGTGGGGAAACCTACATATCTGAGAGTTCTCCATAATAAATAATGTTCTCGAAAGACATGTGAATTCTGCCAACCCGCACTTGGCCAGCCTGGTGGAATATGGCCTTATCCTTCTCATAGTGAGAAGAGGCCCGGGCCCAGCAGCGGGACAGCTTAAAGGGCTGATGATGATGATAATGAACAGCAATAAGAGAATATTACGTGTACTCTTTTCTTGTAACGTTTTTTTACCAAATATGTCCACCTATTCCTTGGGATAAACGTATGCCGTTAAATCGGTAAAGGAAGCCAATATAACCAAAAGGTCTGTATCAGCCGTCAATGAATAATTAAGTGAGAAGCCGTTTGCTAAGAAACTCTAAATGAAAAATGTTCGAAGGATGCAAATTCACGGGACGTTTTTCGTTCACATTTTCTGGTGTATCTTTCAAACAAAAAACAATTTACCGAAGCTCAAACGAGATTTCAAATGGACATTTGATACCGGACCCGGACGATTTATCTTTTTGCTCTTGCAGAATATAAATTCTGTTAGAGGAAAAATTTAAACTTAGTGCAATATTTTTATTACTTTTGTTTGCAACTTGGTATAGGAGTCATTAAATGATTTCTTTAAACATTAAAATTTATTGTGACGAAAATGTGTAAAAATATTATAAAAGTGTAGTAGTATATAAATTATAATTTACATGCCTTGTCTTCATTTCTCCAGATGTCATCCCAGTTGTGTGTAGGTCGTCTTGGAACCCGAGATACGTTGCCTAGTCTAACCAGATGTGACAGAAAATGATGTTGAAATACAAATTTTAATAAAACTTTGTTCACCTAAAATTGTTGTTTTGATTGAATGTTGGTAAAGTCAAGTTGCGACACAGGATGATAATTAAGAGCGGAATTAAAACAAAATGTGGTCTACTTGTAATGCTAAGCGTCCACAAGTCGGTATCATACGCATCGGAGGCATCGCATCAATCGCATTAATTTTTCAAACTGCGTCGAATGTATCGGCAACGATCGGATTGCCGACGCAAGTACCAGTGGTCGTACGTGTATTTGTGAGAATGGAGGAAAGCGTAGAAGAACAATTTGTTGCTAATGCTTGTTTGTTAGTATAAGAGGAAGAAAATGCAAAAACATCTAAAATAAGAAAACATAATTACTGGATACACGACATTTCGTATGACGTCATCGGCACGCATTGCAAAAGTTGCCTCTTGGAGCATCCGTGACGGCATTGCCGATGTGCGATCCGTACGATGCGGATCAGTAGACGCACTTGTGTGACTTTCTAGTCAAAGAATTCTACGATCCGTAAAATGCGATGCGTCCGATGGGTACGATGCCGACCTGTGGACGCTTAGCATAAATAGTCGCAACTATCCGTAACAAATGAGCGAAAAAAGTATTAACCTCTTACGCGTTCAAGGCCGTTTGCCGAAATGTGCGTTTCCAGTTGAAAAATAGTTTTAATATTGGTCAAGCAGAAATCGATTAATCAAATGATTAATCAGATCGTGTTAGAAGTGCAAAAACCGCACCTATGATGCGCATATGACATCTGGAGCTTTTTGTCCTTATGCACCTATGAGGAGAATAAGACATTTGGTGAAAAAAAGAAAAGAAGATTATAAGCTATAACTCTTAAAAAAAATTAAGCATGAGACTGGAAGCCTCATATAGGAAGTGAATGGATCCGGCTCCCAGTCGCGTCCGTACTTATTCTGTCACTGGAAGGACCCGCTCGATTGACAGGCTTCGGTTAGTGTAGGTAAATGGGCCGGCTCGACAAGGGAATCACTACCCTCTCACAGAATACCAACGTAAAGTAACTGCATTAATACTGCTGAGGTTAGTTTGGTTAGTGAGAGTACCGGAGGCCTCATTCGCATTTCCTTCTCCCTCATCCCGCTCCTCTTGTTATTCCTTTTGCCCGTCCCGAAGCACGGCAACGCACTTGTAATTCCTCTGGAGTTGCTTGTGTCCATCGGCGACGGTAATCGCTTACCTTCAGGCGATCCGTCCGCTCTTTTGACGCCTATTACATAAAAAATATACCTATAATATGTTTTACCAACTTATTGTATAACACTAATGTCACATTTTATCGTTTTCAACATTTCAAATGAGATTGCTTAATAAAAACAAGAACCCGTTTTCATAATGCCAGTATTTTTTATTCACCATTATATTTTTTTACATACAGCATAAATTCAACAGACGTCTCAAAACGGTTTTAGTTAAAGGAACGGTGTTCAGAAACAATCTTAATAGTCCTTTATCTGTGTCTACCTCCATGAAAAGTTGAAATCATGATACACCAATTTGGTCAAATGTGTAGTATGATTATTAAATTCTGAGATTTTTACTATCCATTGACCTCTTATGTGGAATTTGTCAGAAACTTACGCGTGCTTACTACGTAGCGTACTTTGAAATTATACCGCCTAAATTCAGCGCTTTAGTATAGAATTTATGTTTAGGTAATCAGTCAAGTACCTTGACCAAAATATATCGGATACTAGTGAATCTGGGCCTTATCATTTATTTATTTATAAACAAATATTTATTTATTATTACAGTTAGAAAAACCTAATAACCTAATTATAATTTCTGCTAGAAGACATTTATTTGTTTTTATTTCCTGTAACGGGAATACTAAACAAACCGTGAGTGCGTAATTATTGGTATTGTTTCGGCAACGATATTTCGTGCGTCACTCCCAATCAAACAGGCGCCATATTTCACGCTCGATGTGACAACACTCGTAAAAAAATAAGTAATGGTGACATAATTATTAATGGAGATTGATTTATATGTGAATAGAGGAGAAACAAATAAGTGATTGATTATTGGAATAGGATGTGTATCGCGTTACTTTGTTATATATATTATTAGGTACTGTCTTTGCCAAAAGGAAAGATCACAAGTCAGGAAATGGAACTGTGGGTCATGATTCGAAAACCATAAAATTTTCATACTAGTATATCCTTACAAACAGCCATCTAATCCCAAGAAATTCAGAGCCTAAACTATGGCAAACAGATAATTGACAAACGTAATCAAATTTTCTTAAATACGGACATGTAAAAAATAAATAACACCCAGACACAGAACAAATTATCTTGCTCATCACACGGCGTAGAATCAAACCCATCACCCTCGTCACCGTATACAAATTATCTACTAGTATTAATAAAACGTAAATTACAAAAATCATTTAGATATGCACTTCATGCCGACAGTTTGAAACTATCGATTTAAAAACTCATTTTGTAATATTCCTCGCGTCAATCAATAGTGACGAACTCTTCGATTGATTTGGCTTATCGATATCATTGATTAAAACTTACAAACTACGACCTTTCATAACCTAAGAAAGCGAAAGACTAGCGCTAACGACCGATAATGCAAATAGTCACCTTTATTAGAAAAGTAGGTAAACACACCGCAATGAAGCTGGAGCTCTATTAAAATGACAGAAAATATAATATAGACAACGAAAAAATGTAGATCAATTCAGGCTTGTAATACATTAAAAACTACTTTGCTGTAATAAGGTGCTATCGCCTTAACATAATGAATGTCCAGAAGTTGGAGCTTCCACCTGGCCGCAAGTTGTGTGATTCTCATATCAGACCAAGAACTTTGAAGTTACAATATCTATGATAGCAAGATCAGATTCTCTGTTGAATTAGGGGCAAAAATTAGGAGCCGGAAATCAGCCGTTAAATATAAATACGTAGAAATACACATTGTAACAGTTTCCATTGCTATTATTATGAAAATGTGACCGCAACTTTGCACCTAAAGCTGCGCATAAGTTTTGGCTTATCTCCCATACTTAATCCCATAAATTCGAGTTTAAATACAACGCTGCGGAATAAACCTAAATTTACAGCAACACAACTGCAATATAAATATCATATCATATATCTGCTGATATACCATATCAGCAGCTCCACAAACAACCTTTAAGGTATGTCACAGGCTTGGTAAAATTAGTAAGGACCGCCATCGACCCATTCTGGTGAGGTTCAGTAGTTTGGACATAAAGGTTGCTGTCTGGAGGGCGAAAGCGAAGTTGAAAGGCTCTTCGATCACGGTGAAGGAGTTTCTAACTAAGGCCCGGCAGACCACATTCACCAGGGCGCGAGCACATTTCGGCATCAAAGCGTGTTGGACGCAAGACGGTGTCATAAACATTAAAGTGGCGGATGGCACTCGGTACAAAATAACGTCTTTGGATGAGTTGAAACCGCTGATGTCCAAACATCCGCAGACGAAAGGTGATCCCCGTGCTGCCGTTCGTCTGGGAGGTGAGAGTGTCGTGACAGCGAGCATCGACACTAAAGCTTCGACCCGACGTAATTAGTTATCTTTGCATTTACTTTCGCTTGATAGAAATCATTTTTTGTTGCAAGTTACGGAACGCATTACTTGTTATGTAATTTATGAGTTTATGTTTACTTTTGTTTACCCGCACAATACTTTATATTAACTTCATTACTTTACTTGCCATTCATTTACTTTGCTAAACTTGAAGTCCACAATTCCATATTTTGATCACACTGCTGTCACTTTGACATATTGACGTTTAATGTCATCGCAAAATATTGCGTTCGGAAATGTTTTAGCATTTTTAATAATATCACTTTCCAGGATTATCTTTCAAATATTGTAAGCTTCTTTTTTTTGTATAATCTAAGATTGAAACTTTAATTTGTGATTTAAATTTACTTTTAATTTTTGTAGTAATTTGTGTTGGTGTCAGCTGGCGGGTGGTGCAGAGATGTGAGTTTTGCACCCAGACATATTGTTTTTATTTTACTTATATTATTTATTTTTATTTATAATATTTATTTTTATTTATTTTACGTATTTATTTAGTACATAACTTTTTTTTATGACATCTGATGATGAATCGTCCTTCCACTCCGCACACAGTTCTGCTGATGATAGTTTTTGTTCGGTAACAGAAACACTTGGTGACTTCATTCGTGGAACCTTTAGTCTGCAATGTCACAAATCGTTTAATGTTTGCCACATTAACGCCCAAAGTTTGCCAAGTCATCATAGTGATCTTGTTGAGGCTTTTACTCAGACAAACGTCCATGCCATACTGGTCTCTGAGAGTTGGCTCAAGCCTCAACTACTTTCCAACTTTACAACCGGTTACATTCTAATTCGGAATGATCGTTCTGGTAAAAGGGGTGGTGGTGTTACTATCTACCTACGCAGTGACCTTCCTTATAAAGTTATTACATCTTCTTCTACTATTGCTGCTGAATTCCTTTTCATTGAGGTCTGTGCCAAAGGAGCGCGTACCATTCTTGGTGTACTTTACTGTCCCCCTAACATTGATTACTTCACCGATTTAGAATTGGTTATAGAACCTTTAGGGTCTGATTATGAACACCATATCATCATGGGTGATTTAAATACTGTCTCCTTTCTCCCAACTCTCATCGTTCCCGAAAACTCTTAGCCATGATCGAATCTGTTGGTCTTCATATTCTTCCTTTGAAGGCCACACATCACAACATCCACTGTGATGATACATGGCTAGATTTGATCATCACCTCAGCCCCATCCCTTGTGTCCTCCCACGGCCAATACCCTGCTCCTGGTTTTTCTCATCACGACCTTGTCTATATTTCCTATATCCTTAAACCTCCTAAACCTAAACCTAAAGTACTGTACAGGCGTTGTTTTGCACGTATGAATTTCGATAACCTGCAAATGGATGCGTCGAAAATTGATTGGGTGCCTCTGGAGGCTGCTGCTACTATTGATGCCAAAGTTAACACCTTCAATGACATCGTTCTGAACTTGTATGATGTTCATGCTCCAATGAGCAAAATCAAACTAAAGCGACCTGCACCATGGTTGACACGAGAAGTTCAGATGGCGATGAGACGTAGGGACCGAGCTTTTCACAAATTCAAACGGGATCGTTGTGATGAGAACTGGGTCCTTTACAAAGTGGCCAGGAATCGCTGCAATCAAATGATACGGAATGCTAAACGCCGCCACATTTTTACTAATAATATTTCTTCTTTTTTTTTTCCTTTTTTTTTTGGTGTCGGGCCGGAAAATCCTCATGGAGTCCCTCCGCCCCCGGGGAAGGACGAAGGGGACTGTCAGACTCTTACTGACTAAAAACCAACCCGTGTTCCTCATGTACCCATGTGTCGGAGGGTAGGGATTCACATAAGCATTCATCGCTACCCCCCGACGGGTATTGGCCCGCCAGATGGTCAGGCGGGCCCCGAACAAAACCCCTTTGGCGGCGGATGAAGGTGTTGGGCTCCGCCGCCAAAACACCCAGCGGCCGCAGAGGATAGGGAGGACGGCAACGCAACACCGCATCTCCTCTTCCTCTGCGGCCCCACCGCGACGCAACAATGGTGCGCCCCCATTTGGTCGCGGGAGATAGGGCGCGCGGCAACGCAACACCGACACGCCTCTCCTCCCGCGACCGCGCCCGACTGCGAGGAACAGACAAAACTGTCCCCCGCACCCGCACCGTTGGACGCATCCTGCGCAGGCCCCATCAAGCCCACGCAGAGCGTCCCCTCCTGGATCCCTCTTAGCTTTACCGCGGGTAACCAATCCACGGTTACTGAGCCCCCCACCACGACAAGGTGGAGATCCCACGGGGGGGGGTTCCTCCTCCCCTGCTGATATCTGGAAGTTCTTAGGAACTCTGGGTATCGGCAAAGCGAGTCATATAGATCCGCCGCGGGGTCTTAGTGATATAAACACTCATTTTGTTTCTACACCACTGTTTAATCGCCAGACTATGACACGAACGGTAGATTACATCGATGGCTTAGCTCGCCCTAATATAACCCCTTTTATTTTTTCTCCAGTTGCTGAGGCGGAGATTAAAAAGATTATCCTCTCCATTAAATCAAAAGTGGTTGGCTGTGACCATGTTAGCCGTTACATGATTGTCACCATTTTAGACCATGTCCTTCCTGCTATTACCTACATCATTAACCACTCCCTTGACACTGGGCAATTGCCGGAGATTTGGCGCAAAGCCTATGTTTGGCCGTTGCCCAAAGTGTCTAATTCTGTCACTCCCAACCACTACCGACCTATATCTATCCTCCCTTTCCTTTCCAAAGTCCTTGAGGCTTGTGTTCATAAACAACTGTCTCAGTTTGTGCATGAAAACAATGTCCTCAATCCTTTCCAATCCGGATTTAGACCTGGGCATAGCACCGTTTCCGTTTTGCTGAAAGTGACTGGCGATATAAGGGCGAGCGTGGAGGACACCAAGATCACTGTTCTGGTCTTGGTTGACTTCTCAAACGCCTTCAACATCGTCAGTCACGATATGCTCCTATCTATCCTATCCTATCTTATGATCTCCTCCAAAGCACTGGAATGGTTCTCTTCATATCTTCGTGGACGCCAGCAGTCGGTCAGAATCGATGACTCCTCATCGAGTTAGTGAGACCTCGAGGCTGGTGTTCCACAATGCGGCATAATATCTCCTCTTTTATTTTCACTCTTTATTAATCTCTTAACCCTGGATCTTCAGTGTTCGTATCATTTGTACGCCGATTATCTGCAGCTGTACTCACAGGCTACTATTGAGAATTTGCCGAGTTTGTGGTAATCCTGCGAAATGCCAGGCAATTATCATTGGGCGCCCAAGAATACTCAGCAGGCTGGATTTGGCATCGCTACCACCTGTCACATTTAATGGCATTAACATACCTCTGAGCCCCACCGTCAAAGATCTGGGCATACACCTTGATTCCACACTCAGCTGGCAACCCCAGATCACAAATGTTTGCCAAAAAGTAACTGGTGTCCTACGTTCTCTGTACCGCCTGAAGAACTTCCTTCCTGCCAAGACAAAGACAATGCTTGTACAGACTTTGGTTTTACCTATAATCGACTATGGTGATGTGTGTTATTTCGACCTGAATGCAGATCTGCTCAATAAACTAGACCGACTTCTCAATAATTGCATTCGGTTCATTTTCAACCTCCGTAAGTACGACCATGTGTCAGCATATCGTACTCAGCTATCATGGTTACCTATCCGACAGCGTCGTAATATACGAGCGTTGTCTACACTTTACTCTTTACTTCATTCTCCTAATAGCCCTAGCTATCTAACTCCGCATTTTTAATACCGTTGCTCTAACCATGATAGAAATCTTCGCTCTTCTTACAATTCTCTTCTTTCATGACCCTCTCATAGCTCAAGTCTTGTTCATTCTTCTTTTAATGTTCAATCTATTCTCCTCTGGAATGCGCTCCCTCTCGAGATCAGGATGTCGGCTAACCGGTTCACGTTTAAGTCTAAAGTGCGCCAGCACTTTAGAAAACTGTTTGTTGAAGATAAGAAATAATTAAAATCTCTCATGTTATGTTTTGTGTGATACGTACTTATACACCACTATTTTTTAATTAGTACAAAAACGTTAAGGGCATATTAGCGAAGGCATTATTATCATGTATGTGACATAAGAATTTCATAATATCTATAAATAACCAAGTTAAAATCATTTGTTTTTTGTAGAAAATCTCACCAAAATCATAGACATATTTTACAATCCATTCACTACTTCATTGATAGTATTTACTTTCCGTCCTGCTCTTACGAATTCTTTCCGTCGCACTTATAATGTAGGTAGCCTTAGACAATAAAATAAAATTTTAATTATTATAAAGGTAGATATTTTTTTAATTTTCTTAATTCTACCCTCTCATTCATAGTTTATCCGGGCTTAGGACTGTCCGATTACAGCGACATAAAGCGAGTAATTAATCTTAGTTTTACGAGATTAAAATTATAATTTCCGCAAATATTCACAGTATTTAGATAGTGTTGCTTTTTTATTATTTTCTTTACACAAATTGCGTTAAAAATTCTGATAACAATTTTTCGTTAGGTTAATTATGTCTTCAATCAAAGTCACCCTGGTCTGTCTCAAAATTATTCAATTAATGTACACTCTAATTTTAACGTACATTTTTATTAAAACGCTAATTGACCTGGATTCATCCTGGACTTCAAAGCAAATTAAGGTTGAGACAGGAACTCGATTAACGTATAAAGTTATAATAGCCCACTTTGTAAATGATTTACGGTTTTTCGAACAATTTTTGTCGAGGAAAATGTAAAAATTAATTGGATTTTCGTACCTTGAGGTTAAGTTTAAATAAGTTGGAATACTTTACGTTTTACATATTTAGAAACGGAACAACGTTTTTATTACAAGGTAGAAATACATGTATAATTTTTCTAACGTTTGCACATTATTCTAATGTAGAACATAATAAGATACAATTAACACTGAGAGATAAAAAAATTATGTATCCAATGTATACGTAATGTGTTTTGTATCATGTTCTTTTATATACATTCAAATGCATTATGAATTTTATTGTAATCATAAAGTTACTTGTTTCTTCTGTGAATGTGAAGTAATTCTCGCCAGTTGTATTAAATCTGGAACATATTTTTACTTGAAGCCTGTAAATTAAATTAAATGCCTCCTCGTAAGCGTGATTCACTTGATCATATCCCCTTGTTTAGTTGAAGTCTGGTAGATGTTACTAGTTATACACCTGCACTTCTATCAGACCCATACAACCTATCTTTTTAAGCTAAAAAGCCAACTTAACCGTATAAATAACAAACAACATGCCTGAGTAACCCGGATAATTTAGCTTAATCCGGATAACGGTCATATTATGTGGGTAAACATCGTTACTGAATCATCTAAAGCAATGTTAGTATAAAGGGTGCCGTGTATGCCTTTGGTAGAAAATTGGTTAACAAGAACCATTCTTGTCCTTTCTTGCTTCAGAGAATACAACTAACACAGGCCTTTTCGTGGGTACAGTTGGGTGGCAATGAATAGAAAACACTCTGCCTTTATTCGTATACTTCTTATTCTGAGTAAAACATCACGCATGTTTACGAATTATACACTAACCTTAACAGAAGATAAACATATCTATATGAAAGAGAATCAGTTCCCGAGTTCGTATCATGTGTTATACAAAGCTCAATACATTCATAACTCGAAGTACTTTTGTATGGTGTAGGCATAATATTAATCTGTGTATATCTTTCGTTAATGACTAACTGACAGACAACGCTCAGCTGAAACTACTGTGCACAAGAAGCTTAAATTTGTCATATGAAATCCTTGAGGAGAGTACCTACAGGAGCACTAAGTGAGAGCTTTTGGCAATTCCCACCTTAATGGCTTAAATAATCCCACGCGGGCGAAATATAATGTATATATATCAAAACAATAGCCTTTACATCCTTCATGAGTGATTTGAAATCATAAGTTCATCAAATACATGTTATGTTGTTGTCCAACTCGGTTGCAAATAAATAGAAAATCGCAACATTTCGATTCGATGGACCAATGACCGCATTTTATTTCGTGGAATTTCTCACGACACCATGTGTTTTTTTACGTTTCAGCTTGCTACATGATAGCAAATAAAAAATATTTCAGAAATATGTTTTAATTCCGAAATCCTAACCACAATTTGTACAGTTGTCAAATAAAAATGGAACGGAAGCGAATTAGAACGCGCGGCGGTTGCAAATGATATTTATAGGATGGGCATCGACTGATGAAAATTCAGTGTCATTTAGCATCTATCTATTTTATTGTCGCAATGTAACAGGCAAATATGAATATGAAAACAGTTTCTTGAATACAGATGCCTCGGATTTCAAGGTTTGGACCTATACAAAGTTTATCAAAGTAATAAAACAAACAATAACAATGTTTATCCGAATAATTTTATGAACCGGGCTATAGTGGTAATCAGCAATAGTCTTAATATATAAAATCCTTGCGTTACTGACTGACTGACAGACACGCTACAGCCGAAACTATTCGGCGCAGGAAGCTGAAATTTATGCATGTATGTTCCTTGGGGATTGTAGGGGTGCACTAAGAAGGGATTACCCGAAATTCCCACGGGATCGACCAAACCGGGTAAATAAAAAAAAAATGCGTGCGTAGCTGCTGGCGTCCTCTAGTCCCGTATATAAATTGTCCTACTACGTGGCAGGGGTTTTAATATCAGAAGAGTAAGGCCACAGTCGATCACGCTGAAGTGGAAGCAAGTGCTGCTAGGAGAGGAGAACTCTCGAACATGCAGGTTTTGTCACCATATTATTTATCGCCGTTCAGCAAGCAAAATATCATTGTTATGCGGCTTGTGGTTGATCCCGATACCCTTGCAAAGTTTTCTAACACGGCTGACTATGCTCGAATTTTTCAATCCACGAAGTTAAAAATATATCAATTATTAAATTTTCTATAAAATGGAAATTTAATAATAATAATATAATAAAACGTTTATTTCGGAAACTTGCTCCATAGATCTTTGTTAGTAATACAACTTACGTAACTATGTTAGTACTTAGTTTTAAATAAAATAAAATAGTCCCTACAATTACATATATATTAATTCATGTATTTTCCTGCAGTATCCGACCCGTAGCTATGCATACGGGTCCAATACTCCAGGAAAACGCCGTCCAGCCTATCCCCAATCACCTTAAGGATGCCATTGGCACTCCCACGAATCCTGCGTAACAATGATGCCGTTCTTTTCCTCATGATTGCTGAAAAACTATCGGTAGCAGATTCAGCAAACATGGCTGACGCGCTACAGAATTGCGGTAGCCCCAACAGCACCCGAAAGGCGTTGTTGTACTGGACACGAAGAGCGTTGTAGGCCCTCTGCGTATACTTGACCCACAGGCTGCATGTATAAAATGACTGACAATAAGCCTTGAAAAGCGTGATTTTGACCGGTCTCGTACATCTTGCAAACCTACGGGCCAACATATTGCATCGGACCGACAACGCTCTCCGTTCCCGTTCTATGTCCTGGTCATCATTAAGATCCTCGGCTAGTATGTGTCCAAGGTATCTAAAACAAGGCACTCTGTTTAGAACAACACCATATAGGTACACCGGTGGCGGAGGGCTGCCCTGTGACCCTTTGCAGTAACCCCAAACACCATGAACACACTCTTCTTCACGTTGTACAGGAGGCCGTGAGTCAAAGCGTATCTCTCACAAACCTCAAGCAATCGCCTGAGTGCCTCGATCGAGGGACTCAGCAGCACCATGTCGTCCGCGTAAGATATGCTATTTATAATTTTACCGTCTACCGAGCATCCAACCCCTGTGCTGCTGAGTTCCTCGATCAACTTATCGACATACAAGCTGAACAGCGCTGGGGAGGTCAGGCCACCCTGCCTTACCCCACATTCCAGACCATACGTCTTCGACAAAACACCCGACCATCTGACCTGGTTAATCTGGTGATTATACCAGTACCTGAGAAGCTCAACTATCTCCTCAGGTTGATCCCGGTCACGTAACTTAGTCCATAGGACGTTATAATTAACCAGGTCAAATGCTTTCGAAAGGTCTAAAAATACAGCATACACAGGTGTGTTCCTGTTGGTGTAGTAACTGACCGTGTGCTTGAGCGCCAAAATAGCTGTTTCTGTAGACAGCCCAGATCTAAAACCGAACTGTGCGTCATGTAAATTGAGCTGTCCAGCCATTCTACGCTCAAGCACACTGTCAAGAACTTTTGCAGTTATAGTAGCCAATGAGATTGGTCGATAGTTCTCCTTGTCTGAGACGTCACCTGTCTTATTTTTCAGTATAGGTACAACAATCGTCCTCATCAACTCAGCAGGCAGGTATGAGTGCTTAATACACAAGTTATACAGCATAGATAAGACCCTAGGAAGATGCGGACCGGCATGTTGAAAATGTTCTATACTGAGGTTATCATGACCAGGAGACTTACCCCTAGTCATGGTTTCTATAACCTTCCCTATCTCCTTTGACGAGATGTAAATCGGGCTAGACGACCCAAGTCTCACCCCACCGCATTTAAGCCTGTAAATACGAAATGATAGGTATAGGGATTAATTGAAAAATGCCTGGCCTTATTCGGAATGTGTGACTCAATAAAAGCAATTTATGTTATTTCTGGGTCTTGTGTTATTAAGATTTAAGCTCAAGTTAGTAAGTCTTCCTAAATCTCTGAGTGATTGGAATCCTGAAAGAAAGGTCAAGTATTTTGGGTGTCATGGTAAACAACAAGAAAGTGTTTTAAAATTATATTTGTTCGTCCGTCTATTTCTACTAATTATTCTGGAGACTATGCCTGCTGATGAACTGAAGAGGTAAGGTAATTTATGATTTTTCTTTTACACTGTGGAAAATCGTTACCCTCTTGCTTGACGATGCAATTAAGCACGAGTATGATCGATTGAGTTAGGGGACTGGCACAGCAGATTGTGTGTATCTCTCCCATGATGTTGTTAGGGGATTACCCACAAAAAACTACCGGCCTTGACGGCGGGGTCATGCATACGCTGTTAGCATTCTACTTTACTGCGAATGTATTTGCATTAATTCTGATTAAGGCAATAAAACGATTTAAACATGTTTAAGGGCGGTTTCAGATAAGCGTATTTTTCTGCGCGTATACGATCGTTTCAGCATTACGCGCAGCAAAACACCGTATTCGCGTAAACGGACATATTTCGGCGCATTCGCTTGAAACTGATTGTCTTCTAATGTCAGTGTCAATATGGATTTTGACGGCTCGCACTTATACTAGCTTAAAAGCGCGTCAACGCCCGTACGAGTTGCACGTGTGCCAAAAGGCGCACCTATACTATACGCACCTACATGCGCTTCCAAAAACGAGCTTATACGCGCGTACACAACGCTAATCTGAAACCGCCCTTATGGTTTGCTCCCACAAATCCAATACGGCATTTATTTAATCCTTTTTTTAATAGTTCAACCAAACAATGGTGTAAGCTAGACACCATTGAAGACACCGAATATTGGACAATCTTGGAGTTCCAGCAAAAGTTAAACTGCCTTAGAAGTCGCGATGTCTACTTAGAAGTAGGTATATTGGTGAAGTTGAAAAATAAATAATCTATTTTACTCTTTGGCAAAGTAGAAAACTAAATACAAAGAGTGTTACAGGCTTAGTAGGGATAATTCCCACGGATTTGAACATTGAGGGCCTGTAATGTGGACTGTACACTTCTACTAATAAGTATGGCATGACGGCTACACCCAACAAAATCTATACTTAATATTAAAAGCTGAATAACTTCTTTGGTTTGTTTGGTTGAACGCGCTAATCTCGGTCAGTACACAAGTACAAGTAAATAAAGCGTGTGTTATATCTATGTATATCTCTCTTCACTCTTGAACGCATGAGAAATGTAGAAGAGGTTAGGACTGACAGTTTTTAGCTGTTCTATGAAGGCATTAAGACCTGGGAGGCCGTCCTAAACTTCAGCCGGCTGGTTGTCACAGGATTTTCATCCAAACATTATTCGGTCACTCTTTTAATTTTCTGAGTACCTTCTACAATAGACTTAAAAGCAGCTACAGGTAAAGTTTGTCACCATTGTTGTAGCCTTTCATCATGGTTCATTAATGGTAGTTATAGCGACATTTTACCTAAATATTACGAAAATAAATAATTTACAAAGCGTCTAACTTTAAAAGTTTACAGACTTCATACAATTAAAAAGAAGAAAAATGATAAAACATTTCAATTCTAACTCAAAAAGTTCTTAAAAGGATACCGAACAAAAGTCCATAACAAAACCTCGACAAAGTAAAGTGAAGAAAATTTTATTATACTCATAAAAGGCAGAAATAGGTGACATCTATTCACGTAGAATTAAAACTTTCACCGTTTAAAATTAATTTATTCAAGACAAGAGACTTAGTTAAATACCTTAAGTATTTTATTAATCGTTATAATATTACTGTAACTTCGTGACCTCTTGAGAGAAAATTTACTAGGCTCGCGAACCGCGTAACCAGTTAATAACAAAACTTATAAACGCAAGAAATAGTCTTACGAATTCAGCTAGTCTATATTACTTTAAATAGCTTTCGTCCACGACTTTGCCAATGTGATATATTGATAAAAAGTATTTACTATTTGTGAAATAATGTGGCAAAAGGGCATTATGCGTACAAAATTGTATCATCTAATACAATAAGGGATTCATTTTTGGACAGAACAGTAATTTATGTTTGACCCCAAATTCTTCAACCACGGTAGTTGATAGTTCAAGTTCAACAACACAGACAGGCTTACGCATTAATAAAAGTGCGGATTAGTGCAATAAAATTATGTATTGAGCAAGCGAAAATCATACCTATTAGTACTAGAACTAAAAAAAGCGTCAGCCGCCGCTACAATATTCATTAAATCGATTTAGCCCTTAAAGGTCAAGCCTTTAAATGACTAAGGCCTATTCATCTTATAATTCAATATTTTGCTTTAATAGTATTCTTTACTCTTTGTCTTACTATAGGTACAATGAGTATCATACTACACTCCACAGAAAATAAGGTTTATGCTACACTCTTTTGGTTCTATGCTTCCCTCATTTATATAAATTCATTAATAAAAGGCACTGCAATGTCTTCGGAAATTTTACTTTGCAAAAGATAATCACACCAATATATAGCAACATATACCCACTACTTTACTCATAGGTGCAATGCTATTTTACCTCCATTTCAAAATAATAAATGTTCTTTGAACATGAGAGTCATTAAGAATACATGGGTCATTTCAATCACAAAACTTATTAAGAACATTTTACACAGCAGTAATTAGTAACAATTTATAAAAGTTTTGAGTGCAAAAGCGAAAACCGAAGTGGCCCAAAATTCCACTCTCCAAGGATCCGGCCTGTAAAGTCGCTTAACAAAACGTAGAACGCGTAAATATTGTATGAGATGTACAGGTGGCGAAATGGTGTAAGGTAGATGAGAAAGGCTAGTTTTTCTTGAAGTATAGTGTAGCGATTTCGGGAGTTGAAGTCATCATCATCATCAGCCATGTATATTAACTGTCCCACTGCTGAGCACGGGCCTCTTCTCACTATGAGAAGGGTTAGGCCATAGTCCACACCGCTGGCCAAGTGCGGGTTGGCAGACTTCACATGTCTTTCGAGAACATTATAGAGAACTCTCAGACATGCAAGTTTCCTCACGATGTTTTCCTTCACCGTTAAGGAAGCGATAATTAACAATTTAATACGTACATAACTTTGAAAAGTCATTGGATTTGAATCCGAGACCCTCTGCGTAGCAGTCCGTCGGTCTCTCCACGAGGCTATCGCTGCTTACTAGGAGTTGAAGTGCCGTTTGTAATTGTGCCGAGAGCATGTTTGTGTTTCACAAATTGTTGTATATCAAGGTGTACTTGAATTCCGTTGATTAAATACTGCTAAACTCATTTTCGACACAGTATTTATTCCTAGCGCAGGTGTTGTAAAAACAAATTCTCCAAGAAACCTACTGCCGAACGAAACTAGTGAACGCCCGGTAGTTCTCTGATATAAATGACAACAAGCGGTCAGCTTTCCAAGTGGTCATTTTTGCAAATGTTTCTTAACTTCCAATCGAACACGAACGTTTATTTAATTTATTTAAGTCACATTAAGGGCGTTGAATCGATAATTCCGTGACCACCGCTAGTGTAACCCAAAACAAAGCGCCAATAAAACTGAAGGTCTTCTTCCTTTATTTTTAAATAATTTAGCGATTTAGAATCTTTACATACAGTCTTTATGACACCTAATGAATTGAAAATCTCACAGAACTTATGGCTTGTACCAAATACTCTAATATTAAAGTATAAACGCTAAAGCACTTATTACTTTACCCAAGCAGGTGTTGCATAAGAGTAAACATTATTATTACTTGTTGTATATAAGTTATGTTATTAATGTGGATTAATGTAAGACCCTCGGAATGTTAAGAAGATGACAAGATAGACAAAACTCTTTAGCTGAGCTGGAATGAAAATCGTCTATTTAGTAATATAATTATTAATTACATAGCTTTGTTGATGGGCAAGTTCTGGTTGAAAGCAGATCGAAAGATGTAATTTGTATGGTTGTATTAGCAATATTTTTCATAAATAGACGTAGCTTAAAAATCAACTCTCAAATTGGGCATGAATCCTGTGTTGCCTGGAACTTTACAAAAATTCAATCAATGAACCCATAATAGGTACACCTAGACTTGAAGCAACTATTCGTGAGTCATTCACTCAAAGAGTTTTCTCATGTGAGAATCGAACCCACGACACTAGGTGCAGATTCAGACGCGACTTAAAACATATATGAAGTCGCAATTAATAAGCTGTATGAAATTATTTTTCCAAAGTCAGATTTTCGACACAAAGAACATCCAGAGTTGGAACAACAGTTTACTAATCACACCAAGTGTCACAATACTTGATGCAATTTTATGTTGTGTGGCAGCTAAATAAACCGCTACTTATCCATGCAATATCTAAGTAGTTTACGGCTGCTATTTTAATTCTCGTTTAAGACTTGTATAGTTTCAGATTACTTTTCGTTTTGATTGGATTGTTTTGAATATATGTATGATTCTATTCTACAGCATGCAGCAGAAGTTCAAGTCTCTCATGAAAAGTAAGAAGTAGATACACAGTTTTTAAACGGTTTTTTTATTAAACGGTTTTATTTAGCTTGACCTGTTTATTTGTTTGGGTCAAATTTAGTAATTGGAATTTTACCCCCTTCCTGATGACAGATTGATCTGATATTTGGTACACACTCTTAATTTTGATGACAATACAACATAATATATTCCATATGATTGCAAATCCAAGATGGCCGCCGATACAAAATGGCGGATCACATATTACTTCACAACAACCTCAATATGGGTATCAACTGAAAGGGCTTGATTGGTAGAATAGAGTTCACAAATCCAAGATGGCCGCTCATACAAAATGGTGGATCACATATTTACCACAAATACCTCAATATGGGTATCAAATGAAAGTGCTTGATTGGTAAAATAGAGCTCACTATAAAAAACCAAGATAGCTGCCGCCACAAAATGGCAGATGACATATTTTTCACAAATACCTCAATATGGGTATCGAATGAAAGGGCTTGATTGGTAGAATAGGGCTCACTATAAACTAACAACAAAGCTAAAAACTTGAAAATAAAATAAAATAAAAACATTTTTATGTTAAACGATTTTATTACAATAAAACAATATGTCGTTAGGTTATGTACTAAAAGCTGAAAAATAATTCGGCAAGTCCAAAAAAGAAGAAGGAAGGGCGCGTGAAATTTCTATCAAAATGTTTACTCTGGATACGCTTCGCCCAACGATTTTATATTTGTCTGATCAATACCCCAGATTGATGAGAATATTGGTGCGATCTGGTAGCCGAATTATATTTACTTATTTTTTACTTTTATTTTTTAACCTAACTACATATTGTTTTATTGTAATAAAATCGTTTAACATAAAAATGATTTTATTTTATATAAAATGAGATGCGTGACGCAAAGAATGTACGCAACAATGCAAGACACAGCACAGCCATTTGTCAGCAGTGCGTCTTTATAAAAGAGTTTTATAGGAATATCTGCGCGTGCAGAGGATCTATGCGCTTGTAACTATTCATGTACTTAAATACGCAGACATCAAAATTTTAGATTTCATTAGCTGTATTGATTATACCCAAATTCTTATGATTATAAAGCTAGATTTCTACCGAAAAAGGTTAATAATTAAAATAAATAATCCGCTCGCGGTGGGAACGAGCGTCTGCAAGCATATCAGTTTGTAATTCTAAATAAACACAGCAACAACTACTAGGTTGTATTATAATAAACTATCATGGGAATTGTCTTTACCTACAGACATTATCTAAGTATAAAAAGAATATAGTAAATCGATATTCTATTTTTGTATCCAAGCAACAAGTTACTCAAATAAAAACTTGTAATAGAGTGGCAAAAAAAGAAAAAGCTATAACCAATATTTCTCTAGGGGCACGTATGTATTTATTAGATCAGTCAAACCTTTGACCCAATAACTTTGAACGTCGGGTTGATAAACTCCAAGGTTTCCCCATCTTGCACATTGCTAAAAAAAACACGTACCTACCTACCTTTTTCACCTTTAAATGGACACGTGCCAATGACGCTTATGATCCATGAAAAGCGAACAGAACTATTTATTGTGTCTTTTCATAGCTTTATTTTAAATCTTATATGGTGTTTGAAATAGAATTAGTTTTTATTATAAGTCAAATCGATTGGATCGATTGAGTAACATTTTGTTTAGTCTATTGAAAATTTCTGACAATGGTCACACTGAACTGTCATTCACTTCCGTTGCCGCCTTGAAAAATTAACACGCCGTTTGCACTCTCGCGTGCCTTGTACCTAATTAATAAATTGATCGCCCTTTGAATTCACGCGAATTGAATTAACTTGCAAATACGTAATTGCCGCTTTTGACTTCCGGCAAAGTTTGTTGTAAATTGATGACATATTGAACATTTGTGAAAAGTTTTGTGAACCGCAAACGTGCATCGTGGTCTGGAGAAGGACTTCGCCGAATTGTACACTGGTATCTATTCAATTCTCTTGTTATTTTGGCCAAAATTATGAGTTAATCCTATAGGTCCACTTCAAGAACATCACCAGGAGATATAAGGTAAAATTTTCATGTACCTACTCAATACTTTACTAACCGTGCAACGCAGTGCTTTGTGTCTGGATATATTGTCTATCGTGGTCAGGTAGATGTATTACACCTTCCACTGCAACTCTGTCCTGAAAATTCCTGCCTGGCTACGGTAATTCTAGACATATGGTTTGATTGAAACATGAAAACTTTAAGAATCTTATACTAACTTGAAATAATGTAGTTGATATTGGTATTAACTTAAATCAGCTCTGCAGCAATGCTCGATTTGTTGTGCAATTGTCAGTGAAAATAAAGTTGAATTATTAGTTTAAAATTCCTGAGTAAATAACTTTGGTGTTAAGCAGCCAATATTTATAATTAAGAAATCAATTTATCGTACAAATAGTGATTTCATTACACAAGACCTACTCGCTCGCAGTTCAGATACCATGTTTATAACCAGCGATTATGTATGGAGTATATGTCAAATATGTATCTCTAGTAGCCATATTCATGGATAGATCAAATGTTCGTTAAACTATAACAAAAACTACTTTTCATTCCACTACGTTACTACTATAAGTACTTCCAGTAGATTTATTTCCAAATATTATAGCTTTTAGTATAGCGATCGCTTATACTTAACCTTAAGGGAAATCATGTAAGAAGATTTCTGAGGCTACGCGGATTCTGTGTTAATTGGCAAGTAATTTAATTAATTTGATCAACTTGAGGTAGATCTACATTTTGAATTACTTGAGTGAGTAATTACTCCCATTGTTCTACAGGAGCGACGCAATTTGCTATGGTAATATACGCTTTAGGTAATGGAGAAGTACTTAACACGCAAGTACATTATGGTAGTTTGATATTGAATCTGGATAAGCTAGAAGGAAGTTTTATAAATTCGCCATGTCCAGGTTAAGAATGGACTTCTCGACAGGTCCTGAACCCTATATTCTTCCTGTAGGGTGTCTTTGGTCAGCAGTCGAGGTAGTTTTTAGTGGAAACACTACATTTCCCCAAGAGCCCGTGATCAGAGAAGATTTTCCACCTCGTAAAAAGTTGCCTAGTGCACCCTTAAGAAAAAAAAATTGGAAAATCCTCAACGAAAACCTATAAAATAGAAGGATTTTTCTCAGGTCACATTTGCATTGATCACAAGTAGACCACAAATATTACTTTTGCAAAGTTTTTCCTGGGTACAAATCTTTACCTGAAGGAGCTTCAAGATGGTGATAGGTGAGAAGTGGCAAAAAATTGGAAAATGTGGCGTTCTTTTGGGTCGATGAGCCATTAGAATAAATAAGTATACTAAGCTACGCCTTTATTAATTCCAGTAAATATACCTACATATAAATATTAGTAACCTCATACGTTGCGGTATTCCGTACGGAATTACACTTACGATTTATGATATTATACTTAGACCGTTCTACTCATTAATACTGTCTGGCACGTTTCTGCTAATTGCTATGATGCAAATTCAGAAACATTCATATTTCGTTATTAAACCAAGCTAAGTGACCAAAAGTATTATTACATTTATAATAATAATAAATGATTTCAAACGTTTGAAACTTGTAAACATAATTATTGCATAAAAAGATATTTATACCCATAAAAGTATTGTATACCTAGCCGCGTCCCGCGGTTTAATACGCCAAGCCTAGTCCAATAAACCGTTCATCCGTATTTATCTCTGTAACATCCTGCTCGCGTTTTTTGTCTTCAAGTCTTAAGGGCCGCAACGTGATGTTACATAGCTTTGTTCAAATTTCTCAAATATGACTATCATAATAATTTACAAAAACATTTTCAAATCCGACTATTTCTAGTGATAAACGTGTTTAAACATATGAACTCTTCAGTTATAATGTGTTATGTATAGGTAATCATATTTATTTGTATAAAACAGACCGTACATGATAAAATATCAGTTGACACAAAAAACAAAAATTCCGCTGAATTATTATTACCTCTTAGATGTGTGCAAATTTTTAGTTTGACATGCAATAAATTTGATGTCACCAAGATTATGTCAAATAAAAATTGAATATTGTAGAATGTCAAAAATAAAAATCTAATATTGCCAAATGAGAAATAATTAATATTGTCAAATAATTCAAGAATAATGAATGTCAAAAAAAATATTAATTAAAAATATAATTTAAAAGATGGATGTCAATGGTTATTAAAATTCAAAATTATCGTAATGTTATATTTAATTATGTTATCTGACAGGAAATCTGCGACACTATAATAACATTTCTCATTGAGTAGTTTTCTTAATCTAAGTTTAAATATAGTATATATATTTGGTTCCTTTAGACGTTTTGGTTCCATTATATACTTTAGGGGCCATAGAGAAAATACTGTTATGCATTAACGTAGTGTTTGTCTTACGTATACATAGTCGGCTTTTGTCTCTTTGTAGACGCTTTGAATTATCAGAAGCCAGCTCAAAGAAATTCATGTTAGTGTTATGTAATAAATCGCACTGGTTGGAAGGAAAATAAAAAGCGTCAGCATAATTTTATTATTATGAGACCGTTATGAAGCAAATTCATAAAGAAATCCTCCGCAATGTAATAGGAACGAGACTAATAAAAAATTAGCTTAATTAAAAAAAAAGTAACTTTTTTGTTGCTACCTGTTTCGTAACTGTTCTAGGTCACAAGATCTTTTAAAAAGTACCACTCTCCTTTGTAACCCGGGGTCAGTTTATTTCGTGGAACCTTAGATGGACTTGACCTTTTTTTCCTTTTATAGCCTTAGGCACATAAGGCCTTAGCCCTAGATTAATAGTGTTCCAGACTCTCTTTGAACAAATGCTTCACATAAATTGTCCATCACCATCGTGCATGGTGATGCAAAATAAAGCTAAATTAAATTTATAAAAATTTATTAAGGCTGGAACTAAAATTTAAATCATATTCAGTATGTTTTTATAACATAGATTGAATTCTAAAGCTTACAGAATCGTGAAACGATTAATAAGTTAATAAATCGACAAAACTGCGAATTATTTCAACCATAACCTCGTAATGAAACATAAGGTGGAACTGAAAGTCATGTCAACTGATCTTAGATTTCTTTATCCCGTATGGAAATCGAACACACACAGCCCTTACAACTTAGCCGAAAGACGTCCACTGCTGGACAAGGCTCTCCACATGGACCGATTCCTTTTTTTTCTTTTGTTTTACGAGGTGGAAAATCCCTTCGGATCTCCGACTCTTGGGGAAATGAGAGCCGGAGTATGTGGTGTAACCACTAAAAACCACCTCGACTTTCTCATGTATCCGTGTGTCGGAGGGTAGGGAATCGCATAAGCATTCGTCGCTACCCCCCGACGGGTATTGGCCCGCCAGATGGTCAGGCGGGCCCCGAACAAAACCCCCTTGGCGGCGGAATAAGGTGTTGGGCTCCGGCGCCAAAACACCCAGCGGCCGCAGAGGATAGTTAGGATGGCAACGCAACACCGCATCTCCTCTTCCTCTGTAGCCCCACCGCGACGCATCGAATGGTGCGCCCCCATTTGGTCGCGGGAGATAGGGCGCACGGCAACGCAACACCGACACGCCTCTCCTCCCGCGACCGCGCCCGACTGCGAGGGACAGACAGAACTGTCCCCCGCACCCGCACCGTTGGACGCATCCAGCGCAGGCCACTCGAAGCCCACGCGGAGCGTCCACTCCTGGGATCTCTCTTAGCTTCACCGCGAGTGTCCAATCCACGTTTACTGAGTCCCCTCACCACGACAAGGTGAAAATCCTACGGGGGGGACATGGACCGATCCTGATCCACCCACATCCATCCGCTACCCGCGATCCTAATAAGATCGTCAGTGCACCTTGCGGGGGGCCTACATCTGCTTGCTTCTTTTTTATCTTTATATAACAACGCTAAAATATTTCTGGAGATAAAATATAGGTCGCTACTTTTTGATTTATATCAAAATCGTAAATTAATTCTTAAAGTTTCTCTAAATCGATAAAACCATTCATTATCAACTCAGCTTAATAGCTCCTTCTCAGTAACAATCAATTATTTTAAATAATTCGCGGACTTTTCAAACTAATTTATTGAACAAAACATTTCTAATACAATTATTATTTATTTAGTTACACGATAATTAACCGTTTTTTTTTGTAAAATTGTTAGAAATTCATCACATTACGAAAGTCGACGTTCTAAGTAAACTTCCCTTTTATTTCTTAGAAGTATCGGCCCTCTGCCCGTATTATTTAATTTTCAGAACCCTAATGTGTCAATCGCATTGGATGAGATTGACACAGTGCTCTTTTTAACATAAATAGATTAAGGTAGAGTTTATCTCGCGTTTTAAACTATAACTGAATTTGAAATAACGATATCGAGACTGTTCCTCGCGCCGACACTCATACAGAACATATTCGTGTAATTTTTAGTTCAGTTTTTTTATTTTTCTTCTCAGCAGTAGCCTCGGTCTCAGTACCGAATAGAGTTGTTACCCAAGATGTATAGATACATTTCATTGCATTTGTCATACTAAACTACATACCAAATCAAATGATCCACAGTATCTTACCTCGGCAATCGCAGCGCCATAGTGTTTTACAAGTCAATATACATAAAGTGAACGTTGGCTATAATTCACGATTCGTCTAGTGCCAATTCGAAAAATAGCCGGTGAACGAGTGGAAACATAGGGTCAGTCATTGTGTACGTCACAGTGGACAAAACAATCGACGTTTAGCAGAGAAGTGACCACGGCAGGTGTAACGCATGCTGAAACGCCGTTGCAAATAGAAAGTATTTATCTAACCTTTATTTTCGAATAATTACGCGATACTAGGCTTGTTACATTATATTTTAGTATGTATACAAGTCGCGAAAATTTAAAAGAATAAACCCGTTCCTTGCTTCATTGCCAATTACGTAGTTGTAGATGATTGACTCTACAGGGTGTAAAAAGACCCTTAACGAAAATTGAAACCCCATATTGTACCAATCATTAAATTCTGATACATGATCATATTTACGAAGACCAAACATGAATCTTATACAAAAATTCTTTAGACGCTCAAGTTTGTCAAGTTGCTGCTCAGTGAGATCAAGATAGCTGACATCGGCATAATCGAGTACTGGAAGGAGTAAAGATTCAGCAAGCGCAATTTTAGTGGGTGTTGGAAGAAAATTCCGCAGCCTACGTAAGGAACTCGCTGACGCAAACAACTCACGACTGGTCTCCTGTATTTGATGGCCCCATATTAAATTGCTATCCAGATACATGCCCAAATTTTTTAGATGGTCTGTACATTGTAATATTTTACCGTCTCAGGCAACATTACCCAATCGACCCTCGAGATCATCCTAAGACTGCCGATAAGAACAAGCTGCGTTTTTAAGGGATTTACCTTGAGGCCGAACTTTTTGCTCCACTCACATATTTGCGTTAAGTCAGTATTTATTGAAGAAAAAGCGTCTGCTACTGATTCTAGGGGTGCCTGCGAGTAAATTTGTAAGTCATCTGCGTAAAGGTGGTAGGACGAAATTAAATTACGGGATATAGAATTTATAAAAATTGCGAAGAGTAACGGAGATAGAACGCCACCCTGCGGCACACCGGCAGCTGTATTACACCATGAAGAGTACGTGTCTTCAACGCGCACACGCTGTCGGCGACCAAACAGATAACTATGAAACCAGTCAACCACCGTTGGAGATATGTTAATAGAGCGAAGTATGCCAAGCAGGATGTGGAAATCAACGGTATTGAACGCGTTGCTAAAGTCAAGTAAGGAAAGTAGCGTGAGCTTTCCACTATCCATACCCAGTCTTATCTCATCAGTGATGTGAACCAATGCTGTGGTAGTATTATGTCCAGGACGAAAACCGGACTGGTGGGGATTTAGGAGATCATTTTTAGAAAGGAATGTGCATAGTTGTTTATGAATGAGGCGCTCTAGGACTTTGGAAAGGAATGGTAGTATGGATATAGGAGGATAATTAGAAAAGGAACAGGGTTTTGGCTTTTTAGGTAGTGGAATTATTTGGGCCTCTTTCCATGCTGAGGGAACGGTACGGCTTGTAGTTGAGTAATTCAGTATGTGGCAGAGGACAAAAAGGATTTCATCAAGGATAGGAAGGATCATGTTTCGGCTAATACTATCACTACCAACAGCATTGGATGAGATTGACACAGTGCTCTTTTTAACATAAATAGATTAAGGTAGAGTTTATCTCGCGTTTTAAACTATAACTGAATTTGAAATAACGATATCGAGACTGTTCCTCGCGCCGACACTCATACAGAACATATTCGTGTAATTTTTAGTTCAGTTTTTTTATTTTTCTTCTCAGCAGTAGCCTCGGTCTCAGTACCGAATAGAGTTGTTACCCAAGATGTATAGATACATTTCATTGCATTTGTCATACTAAACTACATACCAAATCAAATGATCCACAGTATCTTACCTCGGCAATCGCAGCGCCATAGTGTTTTACAAGTCAATATACATAAAGTGAACTTTGGCTATAATTCACGATTCGTCTAGTGCCAATTCGAAAAATAGCCGGTGAACGAGTGGAAACATAGGGTCAGTCATTGTGTACGTCACAGTGGACAAAACAATCGACGTTTAGCAGAGAAGTGACCACGGCAGGTGTAACGCATGCTGAAACGCCGTTGCAAATAGAAAGTATTTATCTAACCTTTATTTTCGAATAATTACGCGATACTAGGCTTGTTACATTATATTTTAGTATGTATACAAGTCGCGAAAATTTAAAAGAATAAACCCGTTCCTTGCTTCATTGCCAATTACGTAGTTGTAGATGATTGACTCTACAGGGTGTAAAAAGACCCTTAACGAAAATTGAAACCCCATATTGTACCAATCATTACGAACATTTTTTACTTCGGTACCATACCTGGGAAATTACTGGTTCAGGAGATATTGAGGCTCAAAGTTTCTATGAAATTTTTGTAATTAGGTACAAAATCGGTGAATTTACCCCTCCAACCTGTTCTACTGATGTCGTTTGCACCCATGGATAAGAAGGGTTTTCGAAAATTGTACTCGCGCACTTTTAATTTCGGATAAAAAAATGTGTACCCTTAAAAAAAAAATCGTTTGCCAGGTTTTATTTTTACTTGGTATGTCTTGGCATGATGTCCTAAACGAGTGTAGTTCGGCTTGGTGATGGGTCTTGTGACAGCCTGTATATATTTTTAAGTCGTCAGCCATACTAGAAATTCTGTGTCACAGTGAACATTAAAACATTCACCCGACGGGTACCAAGGATGGCCATATTATACAGAATATTGAATTGGTAATTAGTCTTTTCGATTGCCTCATTATAACACTATCTTCTACAGCCTTTTGCAGTCCTCTACTAGAATTTTAAGCCACTCCTAATTTGCTTCACAGTAGTACTGTACACGCAAGACGAGTTGAGAATCGGAGTTTTTCGTCTTTTTACAAATATACTATTTGTTTTATTTTCCTTAGTCGCCTATTACATACATACATAGACTCACGCCTGTTTCCCGGAGGGGTAGGCAGAGATTACGGAACGCCATTTGTAACGATCCTGATCGCCTATTACAAACTCACAGAAAGTAATGGGTTAAGTGTCATTTTGTATATTCATAATCCCCCCACACGGACAGTAATATATCCCCACTTTAATATCTTCATATTTACCGTGATTGCATACATTTTTATTGTGTTTTAACAGTTTCCCTGTCCCGTGTATCGTATATGATTCATAACAATTGATTTTCTATTGTGACTCGCGTCGGACAGCGAATGGGTTAATTTTAACTGAACTCTTTTTTATGTATGTATTTATCACAAACTAATACACATTACGACATCTTTTAATCGGAAAGGACATAATATGGCCCTTATAATTAAAATGTGTCATTCTTTTAAAAACAAATATTGCATCAATCCAAAACCAACTCGGGTCGATGGTATGCATAGAGGTAATCATTATTTGAAGATTGTTACGAAAATCAAAATAACAAGATACGTACGAAACGATATAATTATTTTGTACCTCCTGTCCGATATACGAATATTTTAAAGACTCTAATTAGCAGTGTTCAATTTGTGAAGCAATTCACGATCTTACAAATACACTCCAGTTTCCTTTGGTAATTGATACAAAACTTAATCAAAATTGATTGGAAGGAAAATACCTAGACTGCATTTCTGTTTACATTAGATATAAGAGATTCGTCACATTATATGAAAGATTTTAAATGATATAAAAAATATTTTTAATGACTCTTGTCAAATTCGGGATGGAAATTGCTCGAAAGATTTATGCATATAACATTTTATTGAACTAAAATTATTAATTTATACGATGAATAATTAAAACTGCAGATCCCCAAATTCTTATTTGTCCGTTCAATATTTGTTCGCTTATATTTTTATTGATTGGTATCAAAACATGGTAATTTCGAAAAGATGAAAGAGGAAACGGATTAGTCGACCGTAAAGAAAGCGGCAAATCATTTCCGTATGTGAATTGAAATGTGAAATATACTTTCGGAATTATATTTTGTGTTGACATGTATCTTTGATATTTTTCTTTGATTTACAAAAATAACAAACATGTTACATAAAGGTACTGAAAAGCTTGAGCTTCCACTTGTAATGAGCATTCTTGCGAATGTTACGTTACAGAAAAAGAAACGAATTTAAGGGTTAAAGCGCGAATTCTATCGAGCGCCCTAGCGAGCATTTTAGCGAAAGGACAGTAAATTTTCTTCTAGCTTTTCGTTGACGTGACCGTTCATTAGAAAGATCAAGAAAATTTCGTGGCGAGGTTCGGATCTGTAAGTTTTCCAGTTCGAAAAATTAAAAAATCTAAGAATGCTCGATTTTCTGCAACTTTTTTTATCTATAATGATGATTTAAAATTATCTACAAAATGTCTCATACTTACTTATTGGTGATCATCGAATTTTGTTGAATATTATCACAGTTTATGCATCATCTCTTCCTACCAATTTGTTCACCACTATTTGCGGCTGAACTTGTCAGAACTCACATGTATCATAAACTATCTTGCATGCATACAAATTCAAATATTTCTCCTACAATTTTGTTCAGATTTTCACCAAATCTGTCATCAACGGTGACTGAGACAAAAACTACAATGGTGACTTTACGCGAAGCATGTCAAAGATAAAAACTTATTAAAATTCAAAATAACGCCTACTTAGTACATACATACATACATACATAGACTCACGCCTGTTACCCCGAAGAGGTAGGCAGAGGCATATTTAACGCACACTTTTCGCCAGTGTTTTGATCCCACGTAATAGGTGGTGAGCCTATTGCCGCTTATCGGGATATTTTTTTGCCAGAGCCTCGTCCGTTGATCGGCAGGTGCACCACTTGCAGGTGAGGTTGGCTTGGGACCCTAAGTTCTTGGTGGGAACCCTATGCACCCTATATGTGCCCACTTAGTAGTAGGCGTAATTTTGAATTTTTATACTATACTGTCAGTGGCACTTTGAATTAGCCAACGCTAATGCACTAAGCATGTAGCCACAGCAATCGATATTCCGTTCCCGTCCAAAATACACAAACCGCGTGTTTCCACCAAGGGGGCCCATGAGGTCCATGAGGCATGTCCTTGTGTAGAGGTGTCGAACTGATTTATTTACTTTTGCGTAGGTTTTCTCATAAGGTCTGAAAAGTAAACAAGGTTAGTGGTCAAAACGTAAGGTTATGGTGGTTACACAATAGTGTGTGACGTTTATGAAGGACAATACCTCAACAGCTCTTTTGTATCTATCTTCCTTGAAACAAAGTCCTAGATGAGAATAATGTCTTTGGAAACAATATTCAAATATTTTGTTCGAATCCCAGTTATAGTAGCTCTGATAGCGGTTTGAGTCTATACATAATATAAAATGAATTCCCCTCTGCATCCTGTCTGTCGGTATGAGCGGGATAAACTCAAAAACTGCCGGAAGGATTTTTGTACGATCTTCACCAATAACGTGATTCCTGAAGAAGATTTAAGTGTATGATTCACGCGAGCAGAGCCACGGGCGAATTGTAGTGATTTCTTATACTCTCGATTGCGAGCCTAATAATTGTTGGGTTTGATAAAATGTTGCTGGATCTTTTCACATACCAACCTAATTATGTAATAATTTATTTCATAACAATGTACAAATTATTTAGGTATATTACAACTTAACTATCTTAAAATACTTTTTTTTATAGAGTCACGCCTGTATCCCCGAAGGGGTAGGCAGAGGTATAATATTACACCCACATTTCGCCAGGATTTTTTTAGGTCCCACGTAATAAGGGCCGAGCCGATTGCCGTACCGGGCACTTTACCAGACTCCGAGCTGCTACTGAGAATTTCCTAATGGAAAAACCCAATAACACTTTGCCCGACCCGGGAATCAAACCCGAGACCTCCCAATCCCACGCGCACTTTTATGCCGCAAGACCAACGAGGCAGTCAGTTAAAATACTATCCTAAATAAAATAATTTAGAGGGCGTCATAAAAGTCCTCCACATCGCCGTCGACCGGAAGCGTGGCCAGAACGCTGGCAGCATTGCCATACAACGTGGCTTAACTTTTGGGCCAAGTACACTCCAGCCATCTGGTCACACGAGGCGTTGACCTGTCTTTTTGCGAGATCTCTAAACAGAGATTTAGACCCCATGGCCCCAACGTTTCGACCCCAAACGGCTCTTTTCACATTGGATTACAATAGTCTTGTGTATGGTGACTGAAAGCAATAACTGCACTGGCTCTTTTCCGGCACATAAATACTTTGTTTCTTTACTGTTGTAATATTAGACCGTATGTTTCGAGTTAAGCTCACCAGGAGATACACGTCGTCTGTCGCCCTAAAATACGAGATTGGCCGGTAGCTATGTACTTGCGACCAGTGCTGATTTATAAATGTCCAGATAAACTCGTGTATCCTCGCATAAGTCAGGTCATTTTGACATGGTGATGATCCCACATTTATAGTCGCATGCCTGATTCTCTTAACAGGCAATTTAAATAAATCAATTTACCACATATACACAACACCATCTAGTACCAACCTAAGCAGAGCTTGTACATATAAACACATAATTATATACTTTTTGAAAATACATACATATTATACATAGAAACACCAAGACCAAGACAAACATCCATGTTGATGTTGACTATTGTTTGGCTTGAGTGGTAACCGAAACCGCGACCTTCGGTGTAGCAGTCGTTCCCGCTAGCAGTCGCTACGCTACCGGGTCGTCAAAATATCTTTATTACCTACTTTTCAATGTTCTAGTATTAAAAACAAGTATTTTCTCAATATATTGTCATATTCCGAATTGCTATTAAATACTTATGTAAAGCGAAACCACAAATCGCCATTTTCATTTGTGAGGCACAAATGAAAATCCTTATATTATATTTCTTTTTATTATTTCATTTTTAAATCAGTAAACAGAAATTGTTCAGTCAATGAAATGTTAAAATTCACAAATCTGGTACCTATGACCCACATATTTGTAATTTCTTAAGTACATAAACGAACCGTCGAAAACCTGATCCCATTTTTGTGATTGTTAAAGTAAACAAGGCAACGTTAATAATGTTGAATGTGTTTTGAGGTGTGTGTATGTGTACTATGGTTAGCAGAGACGAATCATGGTTGATTGGGATCAGTCTTTCTTTTGATGTGAAAATTTGTTCAATTTTATATTTTACTGGACCGCGCCCGAGGCTCCAGCCAATGCGGCGTGAATTATACCTACACCTAAAGCTTCCTCAGGAATTATACTAATGTACTGGTGAATGCCGTACGAAAATCCGTTCGACAGTTTATGAGTATAAGGCGTACATATAGACAAAAGTCACGGCAGATAGATGCCGTTTCACGCGATGATTTATTTGAAATTTGTTGACATAATTATTACAAGAGCTAGACCATATTTCTTGTAGACTGAGATTTTTGGAGCCGAATTAAAGTTTGCCAATACTTAACTGGTACATTGGTAAAAGCCGCTATTAACAAAATGCAATCAATCACCGAGTGATATTTCATTCTTATATAATAATATAGCTTAATTAGGCACGCTTTAGGCCACTAAAGTGTGGCTATGATGCCAACCAAAGGGGTCGAATTCTGACTAAAATTGAACTACACGATTCTGCCTTCTCAGCACAACTTTGACTATGCTAAGCCTCACACATTTTGCCGACAAAACATTTTTTATGGCAATACGGTAGCAGACGAAATGATAAGAACATGGTATTATTGGCTAATATCTTAAGACGTAAGGTGTTAGGTGTCGACGCCGGTTAGCCCGATTGTCGACCGTAACGCTTTCCTGCAAGGCGCAAATTAATTTACTTTATATCGAGCCAAATACTCCACCAATCATACTTCACCTTACACGAACACGTCACATATACGTCATACACACACCTCCACACAACCATTTCAACCACGATACCTAACAGAACCATCCACCGAAATATACTGTATCCACCTAAAACTGGATTAAAGGAACATTAGTCCAGCATGTCTGCTTTTTCTTTTGTTCATCGTGAACATTAGCTCTTCTAATGCTCAGTAATTTCACTAGCTACAGTATCATTCAACCGGAACATTGTACGTTACTACTTGGCGGCAGAATAACTGACACTGACAATCCTGTACCCATCTTATTCTTCGCGCATTATGATATTGGTAGCAGAAAGAAAAATTTCATAAAATGTTATTCCCAAAGATTTATCTACTTTATGAATAAAGTTAGTTATTAACGTCGAATATCTTAATAATCGCAAACTTTTGCGACATCCGGACTCGAGAAATACCAACAAGTTGTTAAAAGGTCAACGTTTGTGTTCCTTTAATAATAATATGTATTTAATTTAATTGGCAAAATCTATAATCTACAGAACTGCCAATTACCATTTCTGAGTATTTTATTATTACTTAAAATATACCTAATATTTAGCAATAGTCCACGAGAAAATTGATTTATATAAATGCTTATAATATTGTAAACTATGTTTACAAATATAGCATAATATTTTTAGCGACGACTTTTTTAATCAGTATTGGGTCCACCACGCACAAGTAGAGTGGATAAGCATATTTTACACTTCTTGTTTGTGTATGTTCAGTACATACACAAACAAGAAGTGAACTAAATTGTGAGTCGAACAGGGTTCCTTATTACCTCTCCATAATGTACATCAAACTTCACGTAAAGCAATAATTGGCGACTGGCTGCTTTTGAACCGCTTCTTGATAGAATATTCACTTGCCATTTTAACCACCTACACTACAACACGCAGTCAACTTCCATAAACTGGGAAATTTAATCAACATACTCCTTTAAAAATAAATCAGCACTTGTCATTTCTTGTATCTAATCTAATATATACGAGTATAAAACTGAAGATTTTGTTTGTTTGTTTGGTTGAACGCGCTAATCTCAGAAACTACTGGTCCGATTTGAAAAATTCTTTCAGTGTTAGATAGGTAATTTATCGAGGAAGGCTATAGGCTATAAAACATCACGCTATGAGCCACAGGAGCGGAGCAGTAGGCTTAAATAACGCGGGTGTAATAGCGGGCATCATCTAGTGAATAAATAAAAACACGCAATATCCAACTCAGGTTGTTCAAAGGCTTCTGACACCGGCTGGTGTTCATCAAGTATGTATAGGACAGACGTCAACCTATGTCAATCTAGATTCAAATGTCATTGTTCAATCAACTTTGAACTACCCTCGAACTTGTGTTAGGAAACAAAGTTGTTGATTGTAATTGACGGGTAATTGAGAAATATTTGCTGATTGGAAAATACTTTTGAATATAGTAGGCATCGCATGAGGATAAACCTCTACAGTTTAATTTAACACTAGAGGACGCCAGCAGCTACACCTGCATTCTTTTTTAATTTTACCCGTTTTTACCGATCCCGTGGGAATTTCGGGAATTCCCTTATTAGTGCACCGCTACGGTCCCCAAGGAACTTACATGCCAAATTTCAGCTTCCTGCGTCCAATAGTTTCGGCTATAGCGTGTCTGTCAGTCAGTCAGTAACGCAAGGATTTTATATATTAAGATAACTTCACGCCTTTTATCCCCGAAGGGGTAGCCAGAGGTGTATTACACACCCACACTTCGCCAGTTATGTTTCGGTCCCAACGAGCGATAATTCATTTATAATGCACACATAACTTCGAAAAGTCAGAGGTGTTTGCCAGCAGTACCGGGGATCGAATCCAAGACCATCGTCTCGGTAGTCCGTTACGTACACCACTGGGCTATCGCCGCTTATACTGTCTATATTGTATTATTAAAATATTTTGCAAATGCATATCAGCACCCTGTATTGTAACAATGCTCTTTTATAAGACGACTCTCGCCCTAATGGTAGTGATATATATTGTTAACAAATTAATTTACAAGGTTTTGGCAACCTTGGAAATTAATTTGTTAACAATATATGAGCCGAGGGGTCCGTCAGGGATGCATACTTTCTCCGAAGCTGTTTAACCTCTACGGCGAGTATATTATGAGGAAGGCGCTTGATGGCTGGGACGGCGGCGTTACGGTGGGCGGTACGAAGATCACGAACCTAAGATATGCCGATGATACAACAATCCTTGCAGCCAGCGAATCCGAGGTGGCTGCGATCTTGGAGCGAGTACAGAGAGTGAGCCTTGAATTTGGCCTGCACATAAACCGCTCTAAGACCAAAGTGATGACGGTGGACAGAGCTCAAGTTTTAAGTCCATCAAATGCGCTCAAGGATTATGAGAAAGTGGAGGAGTTTATATACTTGGGGTCGCTGATCTCTAACAGTGGTAACTGCGAGAAAGAAATCGGACGCCGTATCGGGATGGCTAAAAGTGCCATGACTAGCCTCGATAAAATCTGGAAAGACCGTAATATTCGCCGAGCAACTAAGATGCGTTTGGTTCGTGCGTTGGTCTTCTCTATTTTCCTGTACGGGGTGGAGACCTGGTGTCTCAGGAAAAAGGAACGCGAAAAGATGAATGCGTTTGAAATGTGGTGCTGGAGGAAGATGCTACGCATTCCTTGGACAGCGATGAGAACCAATGTCTCCATCCTCGAAGAGCTGAAGGTCACCAAGCGCCTGCTGAATACGTGCCAGGAAAGGATCCAGAGTTTCTTTGGGCACATAATGCGATCCCAGTTGCACAGCCTGGAGAAACTCATCATTCTCGGAAAAATGGAGGGGAAGCGCGCTAGAGGAAGAGCGCCAGCTAGATGGGTGGACAGACTCAAAGAGGTGACTGGAGGCCGGATACAGGGTGCGGTACATATGGCGCATAACCGGACTGAGTGGAGAAAATTGACATAGAGTCACGATCCTCAGCATTGAGGGAACGACAAGAATGAATATGAGCCTTGCTGATTTCAGCATGAATGGGCCAGCTCGACCGGGGAAGTACTACCCTCTCACAGAAGATCGACGTAAAGTAACAGTACCTAAACTGTTACATTTCGTTCGGTGAGTGAGAGTGCCGGTGGCCCTATCCCCTATTCCTTCTGCCTCATCCCACTACTCATCCTATCCCTGTTCCCAGCCCCAAGGGGCGGCAACGCACTTGTGACTCCTGTGGTGTTGCTTGTGTGGGCGGCGGTAATAGCTTACCATCAGGCGATCTGACTGCTCATTTGCCGCCTATTACCATAGAAAAAAAAATAGTATGCAAGAATGAGCCTGAGTCACAGATTACTAAATAGTTACTTCGTAACCTGAGTTACGTTTTGACAGCTTGCCTGGCATCATTACATAGTATAGTCAAAGTCTGTCTTCTGTCTGTCTGTCCCTATGTATGCTTAAATCTTTGAAACTACGCAACGGATTTTAATGCAGATTTTTTAATAGATAGAATTTTTCAAGAGGAAGGTTTATATGTATAATACATATATGGTGGTACGAAGTTCGCCGAGTCAGCTAGTTGTATATTATTTATTTCTAAAACAAAGCTCAATGTTTTTAATATATTCAAAGCTATTGCGAAAAAAAATATTTTCTTTACTTTTAAATTCTATTATCCATCTCTTGGGGCAATCAGTAAGGTGATAGAATTTCAGCCGTTAAAATACTCAATTCGCTAAAATGTTGTCATTATAGCAAAAATACTATCGCATCAAAACATTATATTTTCCTTCAAATGCATTCTAATTACCCTACGCTACAAGATCTAGTATATACAAACAATAACTACCATCATCCTTTCTATATAACAGCCTAATTCACTAATCTTTAAGCGTCTCCACCCTTCCCGTAAATCTGTGGAAATTACACCAAATAAACCAACGTAAGCCAATTAATATTGCGAGTAATTTACAAAACTAGCACAGCTAGAGCTGTTTTAATTAAAGATACAACACATTTAAGTTATATTTGTACGTAATAGGGATGAAGACAAATTGTATTGTTAAGTAAGATTACAAGATGGGTATAGCGGATTTCCGTTTAAATTTGTGAAGCTATTTTGGAGTACATTGTACACAACCAAGTAAATTTGGGATATGTGTCTGTAATATAAGGGTCTCTGCTCTAAGGTAGCTCACACATGATAATGGACGAAGCTGAAACTAGCAATTTAGTCACATTTCGAAGACTAAATTTACGGAGACTGTAACTTATTACGCCATTTTTATACACACATGAATGTTTATTTTGTTTGCATCTATCTATGTATGTTATTCTGTACAATATATTTAAGCAAGTCTTAAAAAATAATAGTGAATAGACAACAATTACTCCGTGCTGAACTTCCCGCGTTCCTAAATTTCTAATCAAGCCATATCATAGGCATCCGTGTTGATTTTTGTAATCTGAGTTTAAAATCAAGTTATTATAGTACTAACGAAGATTTTGGGAGTGTTATTTCGAATGTCGCGACCCACCGATAACGAATCTCCGTCATATATGTATCGTCCAATATTATTTATTTGGAGATCCGTTCTTGAAATATTGAGCATCTCACCCCACTTTCTAAAACTAAACAATAGTATTTGGGTAGACACTAATTATAGTGCCCGACTGTTTGCGTAGGTTGAAATTTACTTGTCGGGTTTATATTAGTAAATATAAACCTGATCTATATAATCTATAATAAGATGATGTCAACTCCAAAAACTGGAAAGTTTAGTAAAATAACTATAGTATAGCAACGTTTAACATATAACGTTTGTAGATGTGTTTTTATAGTATTTCACTGGGTTATCAAGTACACATTAAAAACGAACTCAATAAAATTTTCGTTGACTGTACAGAAAAGTCGATTAGACCTGAGTGAGCCCAATTGCGTAAACTATTATATAGTGGCCAAAAAAGCTTGCTCAATTACTTTAATTGAAAAGAAAAATGCGCGTGAAGCGTCTTAAGTGGTGCTTGGCCAGAAAGGCAGAAGGCTGATATGACGTGCCTCTACTATCAATCTTTTTTAAAGGGACCAGGGATAGTAGAGGCACACCACCTTTCATGTTCCCTGCAACAAGACTATTATTGAATATTGTTTTAAAAAATTTAAATATGGAAAATGAAACTAGAGTTGTCGGAAAGGGGACTATTTTTAAAGAGACTACTCCAACCCTGGTTATCAATTCTGTGTCGCGGGGTACTTTACAAACATACAAACAACGGCCACAATCAACACTCAGACACGAAACAACAATTTATAGATCACACAAAGTGTTGTCGCGTATGGAAAGGATAACATTCAGCGCCAGTGTCAAGTTGCGAAGTGGTTGTTTAAATCACTACGCCAACCGTGCAGTCAAACAGTATTTATCAATATTCAAAATATTGTTTAAAAAAATCGTGTCACTAATTTAAGTAAAATAAATTAGCATTCATGTTTAAATGAAAAATATTAAACCTCTTTTCATTGGAATTGAAAAAACGTCAAAAGCTGGCTTCTTTTGACTCAAATAAACATTGATCTATTACTTACACTCTATGCAAATAAACATATTTTTTGTTATTTCATAGAGTAGGTTACTTCTTGTTGCCTGTTCAGGTCCCTCAAGCCTAAAATACAAATACGTTTCAAAAACAAGTCGTGTACACAACAAGTAATATACACTTTCACTTTATTGTTACAATTAGTTTATTCGGCGTGGTAACAATGTGGCATATTATCGTTTTGCGTATTTATATCTTACCTTCATCTCAGCTGAAAAATATCCATTGCTTAACATAGACCTTCACCAAAGATCTCCACACGGACTGATTTTTAGCCGCTCGCATCCAATCCTGCATCGCGATCCTAACAAGACTGTCGGTCTATGTTGCACGTACTGTCGAACAACTTCCCGCTCGACCACCATAAGGGCGAAAATCGCTCAGCAAGACCTCGTCACTTCCAGTGCTACTTTACACGCATATTGATACTCGTATGGTAAACCAGTTTCTAGTGTGCCTCGACTCTATGAGCAAGCCAAGAGATTGTTTTCAGACTGGTCCAGCGCCAACTTGTTGGTTGAACACAACAAGTAGCCGGCATTTATTTATAGTCTGTATATATAAAATCCTTGCGTTACTGACTGATTTCCAGGCAACGTACAGCTCAAACTAGTGGGAGCAAGTAGCTGACATTTAACATGTATGATTCTTGGGATCCCTAGCGGTACACTAAATAGAGTTTTACCGAAGTTCCCATGGTATAAGCAAGTGAACTTCTAATATAAAAAATGTACGGACGTTGCTGCGGGCATCCTCTAGTATTTTATAAAACGTATTGAAATCATTTTCTTTATAAAATTTACATATGGTTTTGATATCACAATGGTCTAATTACTATCTCTCAATTGCTCTAGTATTTCAGCAACGTTTGTTTTATCTACCTTCGATTTTATTCTAGAGGTCGGATCGCGCGTGTTACATCCCATCATCGCCCTACAACGGTCATCATATGGATATTAGGAGTAAATTATTGTTACTATGAGAATATATGTATATTAGATACGTCACATTCGTGGTTTGCTTGTACTTTGGAGATATTTTATTCTTCTGACATACAGACCAGGTGATTTACGCGACTGCCTGCCTGCTGACTGCTAGCCTGGATACTAAAATATTATAATGAATTATGGCTATTATTAAATAACTGTTGCCATATTGTGGTAGTTACAAGCAAATTTGCCGATTTTCAAACAAAGTTTCGACACCCATTTTAGGGATGGAATATTTAAAATGTTTTCTCAGTGGGCCTGTGTTATAAATAAGCTATACTCACTGTTTAAATATCAAGTTCCGTTGCAAGTCTAAGACTAAGAAAACGATGACTAAGGAAAATACAAGAAGTACAGTACATTCTATCTTGCGTAAGAAACGGCAGACTCGACTACAAACTGTGACTGCACGGTTGGCGTAGTGGTTTAAGAGGCCGCCTTGCCGCTTGACACTGCGCGAGTGTTGTGGGTTCGATTCCCACACAAGATAACACTTTGTGTGATTCATAAATTGTTGTTTCGAGTCTGGGTATTCATACTGTTCATTGTGTCCGTTAGTTGTATGTTTGTAAAGTCCCCCGCGAGACAGGATTTAGTCCTAATGCGAGAGTTGTCTTTTAAAAAATAAGAAAATAAGATAAGAAAACTCTATGCCACCCCGACTGGCCAGCGTGATATAGTAGGCCAAATCCTCTTATTGCCTCATAATTGTTTGGTGACGCAAAAATACCTAGTAGGACCATTAATAAGCAATTTAAGATAAAACTGAAATACACAAATTTGAAAATGTACGGTTTCGACATAGGTATGTGTATCGCACATCCAGCCAAAATGTTCTGCATTTATAAATGAGTGCTTAAGTCAAATGTATAACCGCTTCATTGTACAAGTGTTTGATCCTAAATATACTTCTGCGTAAGGGTCAGCGCACACCGAACTGCAAAATGCTCGCGCATGCTCGAGCAAACTTTTCATTGCTCGACCATGCAGGCGGCTTGCTCGCCCTTCCGTGAGCAAGCTCCGTTGAAAATGCTCTGAGTTGCCAGGCGGGAGTGTATGATCAACATTTCTTCGTCCATCATTTCTAACTGACGCTGGCCGCGCTATAAGTAAATGCACGTCCACACAGTCTTCTCTCTGTGGCATGCTGAGGGCGGGCGACACGCGACGGCGGCGGTGGCGGCTCGAGCACGCTCGCGCATGTAGAACGCATACTCGAACATTTACTTGCAAGCTCGAGCATCAAGTTTGGACGTGTATTCAATTTTGAAATGAATGGAATTGTGATATGATTAATTTTTCAATGATTTCACAAAATGCTCTGCTCTGCTCTGCTCTTGGTGTGCGCTGACGCTAATTTGTTCACACCAGACTGCATCTGGCTGGCTATTTGGCTGTCAGTAGCTGAGTCAAAGTACGCGGAAGCTTAGTTAAGCAAACAAAAACGTGTTGTATGTAAGTCTGCGTATTAAGCCGACATATTGTATCAAATACGTGACGAGGGTAACATTGTGATGCATATTTGAATCATGTTTTGTTTCGTACCCTTTGTTTCGTTTTATGTTTTCAGATTAATACAGATGAAACATTCAGAACAGCTTATTATAGCAATTGTAAGAAGTCAAATGTGAAGACCAATCTTAGAGAAAAAACAATTTTACACCAAAAATCAAGCTTTATTTTATTCTAGTACTTACGCTACAACGTAACTTTCTTTTTGAATTGATAGAAAGTTCTTAACAGAGTCAATCAGTCGATACATCATTAATATGTACACGTGTACGGGGTGGTCAATCCGAGGGTACGTGGTGGGTTCCTCTTTCCTTCCATTAGGTTACAATGGAGTTCCGCCAAGTAACGCCTGATTCAATCAACTACAGACATATGTCTAATGGCGCTTGTTTACACTAAGAAAAGCCAATGTGTCTGCTTCAGATAAAACCGAATCATTTCAAGAATTATTTCGGATCTACGCACGAACATGTTTAGCTTCAACGAGATATTTTTTCTTATTCAGCGCCGATGATGTATTTTATTATTACGTATTTAAATATTTATAATGTGGTAAACTCAATTCGGTTTGCTTTAAAAATATTAGTCTTGAAGGTAGTTACTTGAATGCTCGCAGAAATGAAACCAAACTGTAACTTGATGTTTCAACGACTTGATAAAGTTGGCTGGTAGCCGCTGGATGGTGCAAATTTGTGGAGGAAGAAAGGTGTGGTGTTCCTCCAACTAGAGTTAGGATCCTCTAACCAGGCTGGGTGATCTTGCATGGTAGACTGTCAATCCAACGGACGTATTTGAGAAGTTCTATAAATAGTCAACTTGTGTGCAAACTCTGCTTGCGGGATTCAGCACCTTGTTTTCCATTGTATCATGCCCGATAGATGTCGCCATATTGTTGTTGTTGAGACTTCGTCGTCGCTCGCTAGATGGCCTCAATTGTATTTAGCTACCGCTACAAATGCGAGCAGGGGTCTTCTGGCGTACTCTGGAGGAGGCCTTCGTCTAGCAGTGAACTGCTACAGACAGGTTTGTCTAATGACGCTTGTATGCGATAAGAAAAGCCAACGTTTCTGCTTCAGATAAGACCTAATCATTTCAAGAATTATTTCGGATCTACGCACGAACATGTTTAGCTTCAACGAGATATTTTTCTTATTCAGCGCCGATGGTGTACACGGGTCGGGTGTAGTGACGACACGAACTCTTGCATAGGCCTGGCGACCATCTACGACATCGGTGCAGTGGTAGGGAATTAAAAAAGAGGCAAAACGCCACTTTATCATAGTATAAATTGCCCTTATCGGTCTGGACTCACAGCATAATTTAAATGCAATATTGAAATGAAAATGAAATGAAAAATAATTTACACATACATACATACATAGACTCACGCCTGTTTCCCAGAAGGGGTAGGCAGAGGAATATTAAACGCCCACTTTTCGCCAGTGTTTTGATCCCACGTAATAGGTGGCGAGCCTATTGCCGCTTAACGGGATATTTTGTTTGCCAGAGCCTCGTTCGTTGATCGGCAGGTGCACCACTTGCAGGTGAGGTTGGCTTGGGACCCTAAGTTCTTGGTGGGAACCCTATGCACCCTTATAAAATAATTTATTGAATGATAAATATTCTAGTACATGCTTTACCAGTAGTGTTTTACAATACTTTGCTGTACTTAAGCCACACCACAGACATTTGTTACACAGTAACACTGTAAGTCAATGGGAAATTTGGGACTATATTACCACGCCGGCCGGTTGCCCATCTCTTCAGAAAGATAGTATTTGCTTCGTGTGTTTCCCATAGTCGTCTCTTCTCTCAATACCCGCGGAATGAAATGGGTGAGACTTTGGATTCTTAATCAGTCAATATGCGAACGCAATGTAACATGTAAATTAAGATATCGATACTCTCGTTGTATTTTAAGAGGAAGCCTGTCTAGCGGTCAGGCTTCCTCCGGCACTGTGCCAAATGTTGTAACTCCGATTTCCACACGGGATTTCAAGTGTTTCAACCAATCGTCGTGACAATGTGTTCGTTCTCTTTAAAACCAGCGTTCTTCGTGTACGCTGATTGTATATAATAATATGTAAAGCCTATCGTCATGCAGAATTTATTCCGAAACCAAAAGCTATCTCTTAAATCTAGAATTTAAATTAAATTACCTTATAATTAATTAACACAGTCATAATCTCTTTTTTGCATGCAGAATTTATTCCGAAAGCAAAAGTTATCTCTTAAATCTAGAATATAAAATTAAATTAACTTATAAATAATTAACACAGTCATAATTTCATTTTATTACACATATTAGTTCACACAGTTTAAAATAAAATACAACAATTCACAATATATTATTTTTGAAAATTTCTCATACTACTATAAACTATGGATTTTTTTTTATTGAAAATTTACTAGATTATGTACAGATGACGTCGATTCCAACTAAAATCTGTATATATAAAATTCTTGCGTTATTGACTGAGAGCCAACGTATAGCCAAAACTATTGAGTGCAAGAATCTGAAATTTGAGGCTTGCATGTAACTTCGAGGCCTTAGGGTATTCCTGAAATTTCCATGGAATACACAGAAAATATTAAATCAACAACATTTTGGGCATAGCTGCGGGCATCCTCTAGTCTGTATATATAAAATACTTGCGTTACTGACTGACTGACAGACAACGGACAGCTAAAAGTATTAGACGCCAGAAGCCATAATTTGGCATAGATGTTCCTTGAGGGCCGTAGGGGTGCACTAAGAAGGGATTTACAGTAATTTCCCCGGGATAGGAAAGGAACGCTTAAAATAAAAAAATGCGCGGGCGCTCTGTGTTTTGTCCAGAACAAGCTAGCTGGACAGAAGTTATTGTTTAAATACCTGGAATTTATTACCTGTGCCGCATACCCACGTGCCCTGATTCTAAGAATCGTTTTGCACTAATGTCAACTACTGATATGGTAATAAGAATAAGAATTTATTTATTTGTAAAACACAGGTACAAGTATGATCCTTTTTTGTTTGTTTTACGAGGTGGAAAATCCCTTCGGATCTCCGACTCTTGGGGAAATGAGAGCCGGAGTATGTGGTGTTACCACTAAAAACCCCCTCGACTTTCTCATGTACCCGTGTGTCGGAGGGTCGGGTATCGCCGAAGCATTCGTCGCAACCCCCCGACGGGTATTGGCCCGCCAGATGGTCAGGCGGGCCCCGAACAAAACCCCCTTGGCGGCGGATCAAGGTGTTGGGCTCCGTCGCCAAAACACCCAGCGGCCGCAGAGGATAGGGAGGACGGAAACGCAACACCGCATCTCCTCTTCCTCTGGGATCCCGCTTAGCTTAACCGTGGGTGTACCTCAAACCCACAGTTACTGAGCCTCCCCACCACGACAAGGTGGAGATCCCACGCGGGGGAGGTACAAGTATGATCCTAAATGCTGAGAGTTTCACTATGTTTTGCCGTTTGGGCATACAACTTTTATACATGGGTGGAAATAACTCCTTAAAAATAATGCACACACAGTTTAAAAATTAAAATAAATATAAACAAGGACTACACATAGAATAATAATTATTGTTATCGTTGAAATTAAACATAGTATTAGTTATAATATTATAATGAATTATACAATTTTATCATTCGAGAATTCATTAAGAGAATATTAACATTTAGAGACTAATAATTTATGAAGCAATTTTTTTTAAATCGGATTAAGGACATATTTTTAGATCAGTAGGAATTTTATTAAAAATCTTAGGTGCCATGCCGAATATAATCTTCTGCATTAAGGCTGTTTTACAACTTACATTACTTAGTAAATTAGTATATTTAGAACGTATGGGTACTCGGCTGACATCTGATATTTTCTTAAATAATCGTGGATTTATTTTCACGAAAAGTGCAGTCTCCATTATAAATAGCGCTGGCAAGGTTAGGATATAAAAAATTTAAAAATAAGGTAAGCAGCTATCCGTCATTTTTAAACCACACATGTATCTAACACACCTCTTTTGCATTATAAATATCAGCTCTCTGTCGGTCGACTGTCCCCAGAATATCTCAAATTACTAGCTACCTAGCCGTGATATTATGCTGTCAAGAGAGTTACACGATTTACTTTTCTTGATAGTTGTAGAAGTGCATAGGCTGCTCTACTAAGCTTTTTGCAAAGTTCCTCTATATGGGGTTTCCAAGTAAGTCGGTTGTCAATCATTATGCCTAAGAATTTAGCTATATCAGTTCTTTCTCTATTGGATCCGTCAAATGAAATATTTATATTAGGGATACTACATCGTTGATGAAAATGCATTATTTTAGTTTTATTTAAATTAATTTTAAATTGTTTTCTTCCAGCCAGATGATACCATCGGCCAAAGAACTATTTATTTCATTCTGGTATTCGTTAATATTGGAGCATTTTATTATCGCTTTACTGTCATCTGCAAAAAGTACCATATTGTGGCATTTTGTGTTTGGTAGGTTGTTTACATACACTCGCGAGCAAGTAAATCGACTCATGGCTCAACTTCGCTTAAAAACAATTTATCTTAGTAATTATATACTTAATTTGGCTCTATTTAATGTTTTACATATTTAAAGCCTAGTAATTAGGCTTTAAAATTATAGTATTACTAGTCGACGCCATCGGCTTCGCACGCATATATTTTCGAATTTCCCGTTTTGCCCGATCCCGTGGGAATTTCGGGAAATCCCACATAGTGCACCTCTACGGTCCCCAAGGAACATACATGCTAAATTTCAGCTTCTTGCGCCGAGTAGTTTCGGCTGTAGCTTGTCTGTCAGTCAGTCATTAAGATTTCAGTAATTAACTAATCACTTTTCTTTAGAATACAACTGAATGCAACATTCGTTATAATTCGCTCTGCGCTCTATACACAACTTGCGCGACCCAACTCCCTATAAATCCCTAAAAAAATTAAAGGGGTATCCTTTAATTTTTTTTTCTTATTAGTCGCTAATCAGACGTTGACCTGAACACATCTTCGCATATTGAAATCATTGTTTGAAGAAAATTATGGACACTACACCTGAAGAAGCCGCTCAAGTTGTTGTCTTGTTGCAACGAGGGCTAAACCAGCGAGAAGTCGCTCGTCAGCTGAATATGAGCCAGTCTGCTGTCTCAAGAGTATACAGAAGGTTTCAAGAGACTGGAGTTTTCACTCGGAGACCTAATACCAGTAGACGTTGGTGCACATCTGAAGGTGACGACCGAAATCGACACCTTACCGGTGTAGATGTGCAGCAGGAGCTACGTCGAGTTCGCGGGGTGACTGTAAGACAATAGACAGTTAGGAGAAGGTTGAAGGAAGTCAACCTTACTTTACTCCTAAACGACCCGCTACAGGCCCGAAATTGACCACAGCTCACCGTCAAGCGCGCCTTCAATTTGCTCGAGAACACATGAATTGGAGCATAGAGCAATGGCAGGCAGTCCTGTTCACTGACAAGTCGAGGATGTGTCTACATGGCAGTGACAGGAGAGGCCGTGTGTACCGCCGCGCGGCGTCCCAGTGAACGTTTTTCACAGTGCTGCTTTGACTGAAACCGTGTCGTACGGTGGCGGTTCTTGTGTGAAGTGGGCTGGCATTTCCCTAGAAGGAAAAACAGATCTTGTTTTTGTTCCTGGTGGTGGCCGAGGAGGAGGTCTGACCAGTGACCGTAACTTAGAAGATATTTTACTGCATCAAGTTGTCCCTTATCAAGGTTTTATTGGGGATGATTTCATTCTGATGCATGACAATGCCCGATGTCACACCGCTCGGGCCACACGTGATTTCCTGAACGAAGTCGGTATAGCCACAATGGATTGGCCAGCGCGGAGTCTCGATTTTAATCCCATTGCGCACATATGGGACGAGCTCAAAAGGAATGTAAGAGCGAGAAATGCAGCTCCTGCGAACATAACGATAACGATAACGAGCTCAAGACAGCGTTGGTAGAAGAGTGGGGTCGAGTACCTCAATCATCAGTGGAAAAGTTGATTAGGTCCATGAAGAATCGCATGAGAGCAGTGATCAGGGATAGAGGAGGAAATACCAAATATTGAAAACAATAAATTAATCTGCTGTTCACATTTCGTTTAATTTTATAAATCATGACCTCATACTGTGAAATTGTATGCATTTTCAATGTTTTTTTACAATTTCTATGCTGAATACCATATTTACTAAACTACTGAACCGATTTTGATGCTAATTACACCAATATAAAGCCTTCATTAGATACTTTTATATAACATGTGCCTCGCTAAGCTATACAACACGTAAACATGTTGTCGCTTATTATTTTATGTTAATAAAAAATAACTATTTTGCAATCCCGCACCTGTTATAATTCGACGTCACTTACCACATACGTTCTTTTTATTTTGTATTCTATGGTATAACGTCATTGTAATAGAGATAAGACTAGGGCAACACTAGTTCCGGTCAAGACGCCAATAAAAAATGTAAAGGTCACTTCCGGTGGGGTGGCATTAGGTTATAAGAGGATTATAACAATAAACTCATCATATTAATTTAATCAGTGTTTATTATTAACATCAAAACATTACATGGCGCAGTCGGTAAAGGCCTGACATCAAATAGTGAAAAATACTTGTACTAAGAACATATTTCAACTTAATTCTAAAAAGTGGCTATGAGCACGACTAAAACAAACTTGGACACCGCGACCGAAACAGACATTATAAAAGAAGAAAACATAATGACAGGAGTGGAGTACAGGATGCCACAACCTTTAAAACTTGATACAACGGAAGATCTTCTCCCTAAATGGAGATTATTCAAACAACAATTAAAAATTTTTGTCTCAGCGGCCGGATTGGAAAGGCTGAGTGAAACAAGAAAAGCAGCCATCTTGCTCAATTGTGCCGGGCATGAAGTACAAGAATTGTACTTTAATGTGCTTAAAACAGAGGAAACCGTCAAGTACGACCAACTATTAAAGAGTTTGGACGAGTACTTTGAACCGAAACAAAATGAACATATTTCAACATTCACATTTCACAAAAGATGTCAGGAAGAGGGGGAGAATTTTGACTTGTTCTACACAGATCTAAGAAAACTCGTTAAAACATGTAATTATAAAGATCAAGAAGAAAGAATGCTGAGGGATCGGATTGTTTTGGGTGTTCACGATAAAAAATTACAACGAAAATTGCTGGAAGTCAATGACCTAAATCTACAAAAAACCGTTGACATGTGCAGAGCCTCGGAGTTATCTCAAAACCATATCAAGATGATGTATCAGCAGCAGCCTCCAGTAGCGGTGGATGCAGTACAGGCTTCACAATTCAAGGACACAGGAGACAAATCAAAAGGAATAGGACAGTTTGAGGACCCTTTGGAACTTTGTATCCAGCCTGGGACTACACCAGTGGTAAAACCTCCTCGCAGAGTTCCACACGCCTTAAAAACTCGGTTAGAAGAAAAACTGAGGAGCCTGGAGACTCACCAAATTATAAGTAAGGTACCACACCCAAAAAGTTTTGTTAGTAATTTAGTAATAATAGAAAAAAAAGATAAATCACTCCGCATATGTTTAGATCCTAAGGACCTTAATAAAGCTCTGATAAAAAATCACTACTTGATACCTACATATGAAGAAATTGTGTCAAAACTAACTAATAAGACTGTATTTTCAGTATTAGACTTATCTGATGGATTTTATAATATTAAACTTACCGAAGAGTCTTCTGATCTGTGCACTTTCAGTACACCTTTTGGAAATTATAAATTTTTAAGATTACCTTTTGGAATATCAGTTGCTCCGGAGATTTTCCAAAGGTATAGTGAAAGAACTTTTGGAGATATTCCAGGTGTAATAATTTATTGCGATGACTTGCTCATAGCTGCATCATCTGAAGAGCAACATGATGCAATACTTAATAAAGTTTTTGAGCGTGCTAGAAAGTGTAATGTAAAATTTAATAAAAATAAGTTTCAGTTTAAGTTAAGGGAAGTCAAGTATTTTGGTCATATATTCTCCAAGGAAGGTATTAAAATTGACCCTGATAGGACAGACTCAATTGTTAACATGAAAAGTCCAACAAATAAAAAGGAATTGCAAATTTTTTTAGGCATGGTTAATTATCTGCGTAAGTTTATTCCTAATTTAGCTAAGATGATGTCACCACTAACAGAATTGTTAAAAAAGAATGTAGGTTGGTTGTGGACGGAAGTTCATGAAAAAATATTTAAGGAAATTAAAGAATTTATTACCAAAGCCCCTGTTCTTCAAAACTTTAATAGTAATTTACCAGTAGTGATACAGTGTGATGCATCTAAGGATGGTCTGGGTGGTTGTTTGCTACAGAATGGAAAGCCAGTAAGTTTTATTTCTAGAAATCTAACACCTGCGGAACAAAGATTTTCACAAATTGAAAAAGAGTTGTTAAGTGTAGTCTGGGCAACTAAAAAGTTTCATTATTTTATCTATGGTACTAAATGTATAGTTTTAAATGATCACAAGCCATTGGAGACATTATTAAGGAAAAGTATTCATGAGATTCCATCACCAAGACTCCAAAGACTAAAACTAAAACTATTGAAGTATGACCTAGAATACAAGTATTTAAAAGGAAAATTTATGTTTATATCTGATTTACTTTCGAGATCATACTTATCAAATTCGCAGATTGATGAGTCATACATGTATGAGGTCATTCATTGCGTAGGGTTATCTCAGTACTTGCAGTGTTCAGAAGAACAAAAAATACAATTAATTACTGAAACTAGTAAAGATGAAGAATTGTTACTAGTTATAAAATACACAAAAGAAGGGTGGCCAGAAAATATTAAAAATGTTCCAGATTCACTTTGCTATTATTATAAATTTAGAACAAATATCACAGTTGAGGAAAGTTTAGTATTTATGAATCATAGGATAATAATACCTAAGAGTCTTAGATTGTTGTACATGAAGATTTTGCATGAAGGTCATATAGGAATGACAAAAATGAAACAACTAGCGAGAGAATTGTATTATTGGCCAAAGATGGATTCACATCTCGATAAGTATGTTAGAGAATGTGTTATATGTCAAACATATCAGAACAATAATGTAAAAGAACCTTTGTTACCACATAATGTGCCTGAATTACCTTTTTCAAAGTTGGGAATTGATATCATGGATTTCAGAAAACACAGCTATTTGGTAATTTATGACTATTATTCTAAATGGTTGGAAATTAAATTAATACATAACAAGACTGCTAATAGTGTAATAAATGTATTATTAGATCTATTTTGCAATTTTGGGGTGCCCTCTGAAATTGTCTCTGACCATGTACCATTTGATTCTAAAGAGTGTAGGCATTTTTCACATGAATGGAATTTCAAATTTACTTTCTCTAGTCCCAAATACCCCCAGTCAAATGGAATGGGAGAGCGGGCGGTGCAGATAGCTAAGAAAATTTTGTTTAAATGTAAGGATGATAATATAGATTATAGAATTGCTTTATTACAGTATAGAAATACACCTGTTGCTGGCACAAAATTTTCCCCAGCACAATTATTAATGAACAGGAATTTAAAAACAAAACTACCAGTAACATGTCAATATTTAAAACCAAGACTGAATGAAAATATAAAGACTGAAATGCAAAAGTCGATAAATAGGAACACAAGAAATTATAATGTAAAAACTAGAAATAAATCCGAATTTGTATTAGGACAAAATGTTTGGTTTAAGAAAGATGTTAATGATAGGAAGTGGTTACCAGGTACTATAATAAGAAAAAATAACTTTAGATCATATAATGTAGTGGATAAGGATGGTGTCAGTTATTGTAGAACATCGTACCACATTCGTGGTTGATTTGGTGATTCTCCAGGTATGGTGTGGGGTTTCAGAGATTCCTCAAACTGAGAAATATTATTTGATATTAGTAGGTCAGTATATTGTTAACAAATAGGTCAGCTGTAAGTCAACATTATTTTGTAAGATTTAAGTACCTATATATGCATTGTGAGAAGTTTAATATTGTTGTACTTTGGTATGTAACAAATTTTAGTTTAATTTTAATATAAGTATTGTCAAGGTTTTCAGTACCTATTTATAAGTAGGTTGGTCAACAACCTACTATAAGCATTGCTTTGTTAAACGTATAAGCACATTAGTACCTATGTAAGTAATTCAGTTTGTTTAATGCTAATAACAAAGGCAGTTATATTCTTTTTATTTTATTTTTCTTTTTCTTCCTATTGTTTTCTTTATTCGTGGTATAAAAAGGGATAGATAGAATTAAGAGACTATACCTATGTAATAATTTCTATTTTTTTTTGTTTAAAAAGAGGGAGATGTAATAGAGATAAGACTAGGGCAACACTAGTTCCGGTCAAGATGCCAATAAAAAATGTAAAGGTCACTTCCGGTGGGGTGGCATTAGGTTATAAGAGGATTATAACAATAAACTCATCATATTAATTTAATCAGTGTTTATTATTAACATCCAAACATTACAGTCATGCTTTGCTCGGTTCTAGTAATTTGTCTTGAATTTATTGGTTTACAAAGTTTATATAAAAACTTCTTACAACTCGTTTAATAGTGTATTGCTTTGGCTATGCTTGTACAACTTGTAAACATACGTCCACCTCTGCAACTATTTTGAATATGAATTGTTGTAATTGCATGTCGGTTTTACTTAAAATAATTTACTGTCGCTATTTAGTCTATTTCCACCCCCACACACTTCGAACACAATATACACATACACTTAGTTTATGTATAATATTATTTTTTATTCAAACTTCTATATGTAATTAGCAAGCACACAATCATAAATATGTTCTTAGGTATATTTTTATTAGTATATGAGTATGGCGTTAACCTTATAGACTGGTACGGACTTTTCTATTGTTACATAGTTGCGGTACTGTCTGCAGTGGAGATACATATATATCAATGTTTGTTTACGCTCGTGAGTAAATATTATGGCTTTATCGATGCTTCAACTAATTTGCCGCGTTATGTAGGTACTCTTGTTTCCGGAGCCATGGAAACGCTTTTTATAAACTAACTTTAATAAACTTATTAAACTAAGGATGAGAAATTAAAATACGTGTAGCCGATTTGGAGGCGACTTTAATTCTAATTAAACTATGCTACCGATCGACCCACCGGCGAGACACATCCGTTGGGCCATCTTATCTTACTTCTAAGAATGATGGTTAAAACTAAGACTAAGCATAATTGGTAGTCTAAACTTATTCTAAAGGCGAAGGTTGGTTGGTAACCATAACTCCTCCGACCTTAAGAGGAAAATTATCGGGCGAATCGATTTAAGATTGGTTCCGATATTTTTTCTTAAAACATGTATATTTCAACAATTTGAACCGAATTACATACATGGAAAATACAAAAATACTTACAATAACGAATCCTAAAGTTACGTATACTAAAGATCCACTGAAACTACTTTTATTTGCATCAAATACACTTTCAATCACTTCACTATGTTTTAACGAATACACCATATATTTCACTTCGTCTAGTTTAACGCCTTTAATATCAAGTGCATGTGCACTGAATAAACTAGCGTTTGCACGTAACTCAGGTAAGGTAATTATCGGCATCTTTTCCACTGTTCCCGATTCTATCAGTAAGCGATGATGGATATGTGGCATACATAGGTCATCTTCAAACTTCATAAGCTGCTCGATACAGGTAAGCTCATAGTAAGGAACTCGGTTGTCTGCAGTACACAGGAAATGGTCACCAGCAGAGAATGATCGGCATGGTATTATGATTGGTAAGTATGTACTTTCTTTCGCCAAAAGGTAAGGGTATTTGGGGAAAATAGCTAGGATTTTATTTTCAGATTTATGGAAGATTGGTAAGGAATATATCTTATAGTAGTTATAAGTAACATTATCAGTAAGTGGAATCTCCATTATGAGCGTAATTTGATATTTTTTTATATAAAATTTAACACATATTATCTCTTCTATCTTTATTAAGTTTGATTCAATAGGTGAGTATAGTAAAGTTTCAGTTTCAGAAATTAATTTTAAATGGTACAAAAGTTCTGAAGAGTTTACAATTGATTGATGTAGAATAGATATCCTACTTAAGGCGAGTGCAGTTTCAATTTCACTTAATCTTATCAATATAGTACGAAAACTACTTATAAAAACATTGAATAACCCAATTACATATGTAAGAAAAATCCAATTGTTTTGCTGGACAGTCAGATCTTTAATTAACACTTCAATCTTAGTCAATTGGTTGTGAAGGTTAACAGTGTTCTGTTCAATAGTTTCTGTAACATTTATAATACTGTCGAACATTTTTTCATGTTAGAAATAAGTTTATCATACTTTAACGCGTCGTCGTTGTCTAAATTTCCAGTTATAATTTTTATAATAGAACCCAGTGGATTAATGAGCCCTCGCTTAAAGCGTTTAGATGGTATGAGTTGTTGGTATTTTCTGTAGTTATTTTACGTATAAACTCTGTATGCATTTTAATGCTAATTATTTCTTGAGAGTATGATGCATTCCAATCTATTAAATTACAAAGGTTTTGATAGTTGCTAGAAATGTAGTTTAAATCTGTATAAATTTGTTTTAAACTTATAACTTTTACAATAGTCCAGTGATCAGTTTGCATATATGCTTGACCTTGTTTCACCGGCAGAATACCTGGATTTCCATCAAGAGGTCGCAGATGAAGGGTCAGCGATGGCACTGTCACTGTCGTTAGTAACATCCCGCACAACCTGTGGAGGGCGTTTTATATTTTTAATAGGAATTTTAGTGTCCCTTTCTTCTATTTGAATGGGTAAAACGTTTCTCTCTGCTTCACCTGTGACTTTAGCTTTTAAATATCGGGGCTTATCCTTACTTTTACGTTTATTAATGTCTTTAACAAAAATTGTTTCTCCTTCCCTAAATTTCATTTCACTTTCGCCACCTTTCTTAGCTCTATTCTTTTCCTTAACAGTAACCATTTTATCTGCTAAATGTTCGTATAAGGTTTTAATTCTTTTTGCATGATCTTTTACTATTTTTCGGAAATAACGCTTTTCAAAATCTACACTTAAGTGGCTACTAGAGTCAGTGTGTCCAAACAAAACTTCAAATGGAGTAAGTTCGGTAACTGAGTGAACTATTCACTCTTGGTGTGTGGTTGTATGCGAGAATAGAATACGTCATAACCGAGGCCGCGTCAGTACATCACTTTTCGTATTTAGCCAGTCTATATATTTCTATTAACGTTGAATGGAATCTTTCCACAAGACCCATTGAATTGGGGTTGTTTGGAGTTCCAATGTGTAATTCCACCTTATGTAATTTTAGAAATTCTTTAATTAATTCATTATTGAATTCAGTTCCGGGATCTGAACTTATCTTTTTAGGGGTGCCATAATAAGAAAAATATTTCATTAGTGCTCTAGTTACTTCAGGGGTTGATTTCCCTTGGGTTTCAATTGCCTGGCCTAGCTTGCTAAAGGTATCGATAATTGTTAGGTAAGTTTTACCTTCTATACTAAAAAGATCTATAAATAATTCTTGAAAGTCCTGGGTTTCTGTTAATTGTGAAATTGGTTTGATAGGTTTCCTATCATACTTCATTTTCTGGCATGATTCACAACTATTTATAACTGCTGTTACGGTTTCCTGCATTCTATCCCAATAATAATTTCTGCGGAGTCTAACTACTGTTTTTAATACCACGATGGCACGTCTTTCCTTCATGATGTTTAATAATTAGTGCTTTTTGCTCTCCCTCATCTTCTATAAAAACAACTCTCTCCGTACATTCATGCAAATTAACCATCCCCTTTTTGAATAACTCAATTATTATAGTTATTACTAAATAGTTTTCTATGTTCATCTTCCTCGAAATAAATAAAATATTTTAACTTTAGCTTTATATATTGTTTTAAAAACTCTTTTATCAATTCTGGATTGTCTTTTGGTAAAAACACTTCTAATATTTTCTGTTTCTCACGTGATAAATTCTTTACATGCATTTGATCCTTAAACCACGAGTATACTAAAATCTGGATTCTAATAAGAAAATTGATATACTTTAACTGCATTTTTATAATACCTCGAGTTTAAAAAGATTATGTTAGGTTTTGATGATTTTCAGTCATCGGACTAGAAAGCACTTGTACGCTCATATACCCGGGCTAAAAATTATATATATATCATAGCCATATCCGTTAGCTTTAAAATTTTCGTCATCTTAACTTGCGCATTTGAGTTGGTACAACTTTGTCATTTTGTCTGTTTTTCAGAATACGAATTCTCAAAATAGAGTTTTTTGATGAATGGCAGAAACGTTCCAAAGAGAATTGTAATAGTAGACTATATGATTTTCTAGCGACAAAACAATATCTTGCAGATATCACGTAAGCATCTGCGAGGGAAATCAAAATGGGAATTGCAAGATTGTCATCCAAAAGTGCAGAAAAATAGGGAAGTTCTGGGAAGCAAAGTTCTGTAAGTGATGGTAGTTTTTGTCAAAATATTAGTATGTCAGATTATAATGTAGAAGATCTTGCAGAAGAAGAAGTTTGTTATGTAGAATAAATAAGACTTCTAAATAATAATGTACTAATTAATTTCTAAGCGGTGTATCTAACTTTATTCTCTCTCTCTCTGTGGTCGGTCCCTCATGACTGAGGATCGTGGTCATCGGCGGATGTGGATGGTTTGCACCTGGTTTCGATGATCTGCTTCCACCGGTGCCTGTTCATCTCGTCTCGGGCGACAGAGCAAAACATGTTTGATGATGGTCCTCTCACTTGATCGCTCCATCTGGTTAGGGACCGTCCCCGGGCTCGTTTACCCTCCGTGTTCCCAACAACGATCAGCTTTTCAAGGGTCTCTTCACCCCTCCTCATTATGTGGCCAAAGTAGGTCAATATGCGCTGCTGGCAGATGGTGGAAAGGCGTGTTTGGACACGAAGCTGCGAAAGGATCGATGCATTGGTGCGCTTGGCGGTCCAGGGTATCCTCAGTATGCGTCTCCAGCACCATATCTCGAATGCATCAATCCTTTGCCGTTCTCTGGCTCGTATTGTCCATGTTTCCACACCATACAAGAATATGGGGAATACTAGAGCGCGTATTAGACGGGTATTGGTGGTGTTGGTAATACCCCTCTTCTTTCAGATGACATTGAGTTGAGTCATCGCCTCCTTAGCCATACCAATACCTCTTTATCTCCGGTACGCAGCTGCCATCATTGTAGACTAGTGCGCCCAAGTATATATAGTGGTCAACGATGTCAACCCCTGGGATGGTATTAGTTGAGCTGGGATGTTTTTCGGCACGGTCAACTACCATTAGCTTCGTCTTGCTTCTGTTTACTGCGAGGCCCATGCAGTTGCTCTCGGTCTCGAGTCTCCGAAACAGCTTCTGCATATCTTCCATAGACGTCGCTAAAAGTACCGTGTCATCGGCATATCTGAGGTTCGATATCCGCTTTCCTCCTATCGGAAATCCCTTGTCCCAGTTTTCGAGTACTTTGCGGATGATGTACTCCCCGTATATATTGAACAGAGTTGGGGATAGGATGCAGCCCTGTCGCACTCCCATTTTGGTTTCGAACACATTAGAACAATCGGTGCCGATTCTGACAAAAGAGCGGTTCTCAACATATAGTTGTTGGATCAAGCCAATTAAATGCTCGGGAGCTCCCATCTCGCTTAACACACTCCATAACTTATCCCATTGCACGCAGTCAAAAGTAATCTTTTGTGTAATCTATGAAACACAAGATTACTTGTCAGTTGAACTCCCTGCTCTTTTCGATAACTTGGCGGATGTTAAGAAGCTGTTGCCTTGTTCCTTTGCCCTTCACGAAGCCTGCCTGTTCTTCCGGTATCTGGCTTCGGAGAAAGTGGTTGAGGCGCTTACTAACTTTATTATTAGTTGAAAACATATTAATGTCCCATTACGTAATTAGACGCTAGGTTATTAGTAGTTGAGTATTTTATGACTGATGTTAATTTTTTATTGTTGTTTTTGCAGCTATCTGTCATTATACAAAATAGCTATTGTATTTTTTTGTTTTGTTGGTACACGTGACCATACCTTTATTTTATTTGGGTGTAATGTGCTAATACACCGTTAAAACACATGACACACAGGACATACACGACATTCAACATACAAACATTATAATTATGGTACCGACATTTAAATTATTTGACTATTTTAATCTATTTAATTTGAGAGCAGAAACATTTAACGATCTGCTATATTTAGGCAATACTACTCATCAGTATGCATATTGGACTCAAACCTGAATTTGACGTATGACCACGACATGTTTGGACGATCAGAAGACATAAACAAAAGAGAGATGAGATATGGCATTCATAAGTCATGATCTTTATCAGTATATATGCCAGTTAGAACAATTTAGTGACCATAGCTACATAACAACAGCAGAGGAGATGGATTCTTTGGTAATTACACCGGATATGTGTACCCAAACGAAATCATTGGCGGTAGTAGAAAATAATCAACTTTTTCTGGCATAAGAACTTGTACATACTACATCAAAATATAGCTGGGTTAGGGACCAAATCAAATATTCTAACTGTCTGTCTACAGGACCTTATTGACAATGGTACCAATGTTGATGTAATATGTTTGACAGAACATTTTATGATGTCAGGACATGAGAATAGTTTCATGATTAGGGATCATACTACTACACTCTTGCGACGTGCACGACTCTATAGTAGACCTAATTCTAGCAGAGGAGGTTCGTGTATCTATATAAAAATTGGTCTCTGTTGGCGTCACATTCCAGCAGTTGTAAATCTTTCAGTTTCATTTGTCTTTGAATGTTGTGGAACGGATTTGGTGGATTACAAGATTGTTATTTTATGCATATACCGTGTACCTAATTCCTCTAATTTAAATATTTTTTTTGAGAAACTTAACATTGCTATTAAATACATACAAAGACACTATAGTAAGCATGAATGAATAATAACAGGCGATTTTAATATAAACATTTTATAAAACAAGATAGTGTAACGTTAGAATTTGAATGTCTTCTGTTGAACTACAATTTAAAGTTGCAACTAAAAGAACCTACTAGTTTAAAATCTCAGACATGCATAAAGTACTTTGCCCATAATCTTAAAAGTAAATGTACAGCTGAAGTCATAGAATTTGATTTGTCTGACCATACTGCCCAAATGCTGAAATGTAATGTTAAAAGATTATGTTTGATAAAAAGTTGGAACTATTACTAGAAGAGATTATTGCAAGATAAATATTGAAAAATTTAAATACTGTGTAAGGCAACTGTCATGGTCGGATTTGTATAATACATCTGACCCAAACATGGCTTATAATATTTTCTTGGATGCATTTGAATTGTTTTACAAACTATGTTTTCCTCATAGAATTATAACTGTGCGCGTACATAAAAAACCAAACTGTATTGGTGGTTGCCTTGGATGGTTTCACGAGGTACAATAAAGGACTGCAGTATCAAAAAACGTGAGCTTCTGTAGAAATATAGAAAAGCCCCTACTCCGGCAAACAACGTTCAACTTATCCAATACACTAAGAGATTTAGAAAAATAATCAAATTAATTCAAAGGGCCATTAACATAAATAGTATAAATAATTCACAAAATAAATCAAAAACTGTATGGCTGCTTATAAATGCCAATTCAAAACAAAATACACCACAAGAAGGTAAAAGCCAAATTTTTATTGATGGCAATACTATACAAATCCATCCCAATCTCTGACATTTTTAATAATGATTTATTGACAAAATTTTACCAATTTAATTTTTTTAATTCAATTAAATTTCAAAAAAAATTTTTTTAAATTTAATTGAATTTGTTTATGAAACCAAGTGACCTACATCAAATATTAAACATAATTAATTCACTTAAAAACACTATGAGCGTGGGATATGACGGACTATGCACTAGGGTTATAAAGCAGGTAGCTCATATTATAAGCCAGAATAGCTATATTTTAAACTTAGTTATAGAAACTGGCTTATTGCCTGACAAATGAAAAATAAGGGTAATTAAACCAATTCATAAAAAAGTAAAGAGGAAATTGGTAACTACAGGCCCTGGTGCCAATACTCTCAAAGATATTTGAAAAATATATTTATGAAGCTCTTTATAATTATTTGCAAAAGCAAGCGATTCTAGTACAAGAGCAAAGTGGAATTTAGGCGTAATAAGTCCACAACTATGACAATTTGCGATTTCTTAAGAATCGTGATGTCTAATGTAATCGTATACCCATATGCGCAATATTCATGGATATGAACCAAGCGTTTGACTATGTGGACCATGAAATACTGAGAACCAAGCTTGAGAGATACGGCATAAGAGGTAACATTTTTAAACTCTTCGAATCATATCTCAAAAACCGCTCGCACTATACAAAACTGGATAAAGTTGATGTAATCACTATAAAGAAATTTCTTACGTATCTCAACGTCGCCAAACAATGTACGGTGACCACAGGGAAGTATCCTGCGACCGCTTCTATTCCTCTTGAACATTAACGACCTCCCAAAAGCCACATCTAATCCAATAACGCTCTTTACAGATGATAGCACAGTCACAATAAAATGTAATAACACTGACACTTATGAACAAGAAATAAAAAAACACTTTAGACGATGTTATAAAATGGTTAGATGCAAACAATTTCCAAAAATATTATTAGCATAACTACCCTAGTGACATTCAGTCAACGTACGGCTCAAACTAATTTAAATATTTGACATGGTAATCAATCAGTATGTGAGACTCAAACTACAAACTTCCGTGGGCTAGTAGTATAATTGATAATAAACTTACATGGAAACCACATATTGATGCACTTTGCAAAAAGTCATTAAGTCTGTTTACGCACTACATGAGCTGGCCCAAATATCAAATGTAAGTTCTGTTACTGCATACCATGGTCTGGTCGTTTCAATACTAAGGTACGGTATAATTTTCTGGGGAAAGTCAACAAATAAAGATAGTATCTTTAAGATGCAGAATAGATGTATTAGAGCTATGTTTGCCTTGTTTTGTTTTTCGTGTGAGTATGTGGCCAACTCTGGTGTCGGAGTTTTCAGACCGCCTGAAGGCCTCCGACATGGCCTAACGATCCTTGTCCTTAGACAAAAACCGGGACCGACAGCTTTACGTGCCCTCCGAAGCACGGTAGCGCTTAGATGTAAATGCCACACACGGTCACCCATCCAATTGGCGACCTGTGCAAGCGTTGCTTAACTTTGCCGATTTGCTACGAATTTCAAGTCAAGTCTCACTATGAGCGCTACGTTTGCCTTAAAAACGACAGATAGCTGTCGTCCATATTTTATAGAACATAAACTTTTAACTCTATCCTGCTTATATATGAAGTAGCTGTATTTGTCAAATGTAATCCAACTTTATTTATGTTAGCATCAGATTTTTACAACAGACGACAAAGAGATGTGTATCGACTTTGCGTACCTAAAACTAAAACTGCTCTGATGCATAAAAGCATATTTCATAGGGCATCTCTTAACTACAACTGCCAAAAACAATCAAAGAAATTGAGTCTTATTTGTTGAAGCAAAAAATAAATGAATATTTAATAAATAAATGCTATTATACGGTAACGGATTATCTAAATGACAAATTATACAGTGACATTTAAATTAATTTGTATTATTATTATTTTCTTTATTACATTATTATTCTCACAGTCACGTCATTTTAATTTACAACTTATTATTTTGCTTTAGTTATAATAGCTGGACATCTAATAATAATTATTCATCCATTAATTGCTATTTTTTTCTACAATTGACTATATTTTAACTGTATGGCATTTTATTTAATTATTCTGAATTTTGATTTAATAATGACTTATTTTTGACTTGACATAATTAATTTATTATACTTTTATCAATGTTTGCATGCCACTATTCTGGTCCAAATACCTTTAATATCATTATGTGTAACACCATTTGTCATAGTATTTTGGCAAATAAATTATGTGATTGATTAAAAGATCATAATAACGCCATACGAAGCAAAATACCTCAATAAAAAAAATTGTCCAGCTAGCTTGTTCAATTGAAACACTGTAAGGCGGAGCTGAGTGCATCCTCTAGTATACAATATTATCGGCCATCTCCACACTATGAGAAGAATTAGGCCATTAGATGTGTGATATAGAGTCTGCGAACCAGCATTTGTCGCAAGTGCGGGTTAGGTTAGCAGACTTAACGTGTCTTGGGCAGTTTTGGCGGAGTTTTGGCGGGGTGGCCCATGTCCAGTCGTGAACGTCTATTAGCTTTGGTGATGGGTTAACAATTAAATACGCATCTCTTCGAACAATCATTTGCTTGCCGTAAGCTGTTGCAGCCCAGTGTTAAGGTCTTAGCCCATTTACACGACTCTGCTCCCACCCAACAAAAATAATATCATTTAAATATGAGCTTTAAGTATCGCTCTTTAGATATTCTTTACATTGGCAACATAAATTAGCAGACAGCTCGCTGTTTTTTTATTTATAGTCAATCATGACGTCAGCATCACTAGACGCCTTTGCGACAGTCCAGATGCTGCAATCTTTTTTCACGGTTATATCTTTGATGCAGTATACTGCATACTTATATCCAGAACGTAAGTAAAGTAAGTAAAGCGTTTTCAATACTTAGGTGGCGACGCGGTTTAAAGCCTACATTATATTGAGCGTTTCTTCTTTGAGCGAGAGTCCAGCGTGTGCAGGGCGTGCGATCGGCGTGCGTTCGGCGTTCACCCTGTATGTCAAAGTAAAAGTCGGGCGCACGCCGAACGCCTGTCGTGTACACGCCGAACGCCCGCCGAGCGCACGCTCGAGGAACGCGTACGCCCAATGTGTGGGAGGCCTAGGCAATTTAGAACTGCACTGAGATTTCTAAAGTCAAATGTTTGTGCTAATATGTATACACTCGTAAATATCAGCATAAATCGCATTTCAATCGCATTATTACATAAAACTGCCTCCGTGTTCTAGTGGATAGCGTATGCGACTGCTGATCGGGGGTCCTGGGTTTGATTCAGGGGTCGGGCAAGTGTTATTGGGTTTTTCCGAATTCTCAGTAGCAGCACAGAGTCTGGTGATGTGCCCGGTAACGGCAATAGGCTCGCCCCCTATTACGTGGGACCTAAAATTCATGGCGAAATGTAGGTGTAATACTACACCGCTGCCTACCCCTTTGGGGATACAGGCTTGAGTCTATAATAATAATTATTATTATATAAAAGAAAAGGTGCAATCTAATAATGAAAGAAAAGGAGAAGTAGCTTCTATTTGACCTGAGGTAAGTAATCGTAACCACGGCTGGTCTATACCTCGCCAAAGCGTTATTGGGCTATAGAAAGAATTTTAGCCCTATTCTTATAATCCCGAAGATAATTACGTCCTGAGTTTTGGTGTTTTTATATCTGTATTGTTGTTTTAACCGCTATACAATAATTATTTCTAGTGCCAGAGTTGTTTCTGTTCACTGAAAAATAAACTTTGACTTCGGTAAATTATGTAAAACAATGAAATTACAATTCTGTTGATGGTTGGAACGAATAGACATCTTGTAATTACTTCCTTCAAATATAATTGAAAGATGATGGAAAACTAGCCTTTTATATTATTTATTAAAGCTTTAGTACGATAAAATTGGAAGTTAATATGCAGATTTTTAAAGTGAAAATAAACCACATTAAAATGCATGGGAACTAAGAGGCATATTTTCTATGTTCGAGAAAATATACGATAGATATTTTAAATTCTCTTAAATAATAAGTATTTTTCAATAATTTATGTTATATAAAGTAAAGGCACATACATACATACATATCGTCACGCCTTTTATCCCCGAAGGGGTAGGCTGAGGTGTATTTCTACACCCACTTTTCGCCAGATATACTTTAGTCCCACGTAATAAGGGGCGAGCCTATTGCCGTACCAGGCACATTTCCAGACTCCGTGCTGCTACTGAGAATTTCGTGACAGAAAAACCCAATAACACTGCCCGACCCAGGAATCAAACCCGGGATCCCACGCGCACATTTATGCCGCGAGACCAACGAGGCAGTCGTATAGTGCTTGATGTCGAGTTTTCCGTCTCTACACAAAGATGGTATTTGCATCGTGTTATCCCTTAAAGTAAAGGTAATATAATTATATACAAGTATTTATAGTAAAAATTATATAACCAGTAGTCATTCAGTAAAATGATAAAAATAAGGAAATTTTCTTTTAGATGGTGACAGCTTCGATTTCATACTTGTGGGTGCTGGTACGGCAGGTTGTGTTGTCGCCAACAGATTAACCGAGATCCCAAGTGTAAGAGTTCTTTTCGTTGAAGCTGGCGATGACGCTCCATTTGAATCAGATTTAAGTTATGCTTTTTAGCTTTCTCTGTTACGAATTTATTATATTTTAAACAGAAGTATTTTTTTTGTAACTTTTTACAATAATGGTACACATCGACAGCCACAGACACAGAGAACAGAGCTAATACAGTGTTGCGAATACAATAAACAAAAAATATACTTGTATTACTTGCCACCAAAACTAACATTATTTTGTCTAACTACTTATTGTTGCTTTTGCTAGCTACCCGGAGGAATGTTATTTCCGAAAAGATCCCGACATGACTGAAACTACACATCAGTGGATGACCATAAATCACAACAATGCCACCAACAGCCCTCCTTCGAGATGAGTCTTGGAAGAATGCTGGGTGGCACCAGTTTTCTCAACTTCTATGGTTATGCTCGTGGCTATCCAATTGATTACAATTATTGGGCACATGTCACTAAAGATACAACTTGGGATTGGGAAAACGTGGCAACGTATTTTATTAGCACTTACGGACTTCAAATTTATTAAAATGCATAGAACGTAAGGATATTGTAAACTAATCTATTGAGCGCACTATTGAGTTGTCCTGTGTGGAACTAGACTTATATATTGTAATTTGTGTGTATCGACCCCCTTCTGGTGATTATAATCTATTTGAGACTGTTATGGAAGATGTTTTTAATAAAATTATAGGTAGTCGTAAGAATATTATAGTATGTGGTGATTTTAATATTAATATTTTAGACAATTCTTCACTGTGTACTAGATTTCTGAATCTTTTTAAGTCATTTAATTTAAGTAATTTATTCTGTGAACCTATTAGAGTCTCTGAAACATCTTCTACTTGTTTGCATAATATATTTAGTTCTTGTGTTGCTAAAAACCCAGCAGTTATTAGTTCTCTTCCTTCTGATCACCGTGGGCAGATAGCTAGTTTTTCTTGTTCAGCATATAATAAATCACATACAGTAGAATGTAGGCCTCAAACTACCAATCGTCTTATACGTTTTAAAAACAATCATCATTCTCTTAGCGTTATCCCAGTTTCAATCTGGGGTCTGCTTACTAGTCTAACCGGATTTGGCTGAATATTAGCTTTTCCACAGAGCGACTGCCTGTCTGACCTCCGCAACCCGAAGGGATAGCGATATTCCATGGTTTAGACTAGTGTCAGTTTGTGTAGAAGGTACTGACGCCCTGTAACGACTGCCAAGATCGTCAGGACAACCGGGACCGACGGCTTAACGTGCTCTCCGAGGCACGGGACAAGCGATAATTAACAATTCAATTTTTCACGTTTTAAAAACAATATTGTCGCTAAACTCAATCCTTCAATATTGAACTCCAAATACAATTTATTATTCACTTTTTGGAATAGTAAATAATGAGTTTCAAAATACTTTCAAGAGTAAAACTGTCACATTAAAGGGTACTACCGGATCTTTTAACCAGTGGTCCACTATAGGTATATACAGAAGTAGAGCCAAATTGTTTGAATTATATGGTATGAAACAACATAGATTTGACACACCTTTTCTAAATTATGTAAAAAACTACTCAAAAAATTTTAAACAAGTTTGTGTTATGGCAAAATCAAAATTTATTAGTAGTAAAATTAAGCATTCAACAAATGTAATCAAAGAAACTTGGAGAATTATAAATAATGAAACAGGAAGAGCACGACCACGGGAAAACCAATTTGAACTAAAAGAAAACAATTTATTAGTCACCAATCAAACTCAAGTAGTGCATATGTGCAATAGTTTCTTTGCGAGTACCTTTAACAACTACTAGCTCTTTACAATCATCATCTTTAGACGCTGGAATTTTTTTGCTTAGCAGTGTACCTGAATGCAAGAGCGTGTTTAGATTCGAGCACGTTACCCCGCGAGATATATTGATCGCATACAATTCAATTAATATTAAAAATACCGGCGACTTTTGGGGCATTTCAACTAAAATTTTAGGTACTATAGTTGAGACTGTTGCGCCTTACCTCTCTATAATTTTTAACCAATGTTTTGACTTAGGCGTATTTATATACCACACCTTTATTCAAATCTGGCAGTAAAAATGACGTAAATAATTTTAGGCCCATCTCTATCTTGCCGGCATTTAGTAAAATATTTGAAAAGATTTTATTAAAGCAGCTACTAAGACACTTTAATCTAAATAGTCTGCTTCATAAAGAACAATACGGATTTACTAAAGGTAGATCCACTACTGATGCGGGTGTTGCTCTCATAAAACACGTTTATAATGCTTGGGAGTCATCTAAAAATGCTATCGGAGTATTCTGTGACCTCTCAAAAGCATTTGATTGCGTTCATCACGACACACTATTGCGTAAGCTCCGCCACTACGCCGTAGAGGAAACCGCACTTTGTGTTGTCGAGTCGTACCTGCGGCAAAGATTTCAGTGCGTCGATGTAAATGGGACTACATTCTCTAAATTACCTACACAGTTAGGCGTTCCACAAGGTTCTATTTTAGGTCCTTTTCTATTCCTTGTATATATTAATGACTTACCTTTTTATTTAAAAAACATCTGTGATGTCGTACTTTTTGCAGATGATACGTCACTTATTTTTAAAGTAGATAGGAATAGGAATCAATTTGATGATGTAAATAATGCACTTATACAGGTTACACAATGGTTTACGGCAAACAACCTAGTGCTTAATTCTAAAAAGACTAAATGCGTTAAATTTGCTTTACCTAACGTTAGACAACTGGGACCTAATATAAGGCTAGATAGGGAGGAACTTGACACAGTTGACTCGTCAGTGTTTCTAGGCATTACACTAGATAGATAATAAGTTACAATGGGGTGCACATATAGCATATCTTGCAGGTAAGCTCAGCTCTGCTATGTATGCTGTCAAAAAAGTTAGACAAGTTACTGATGTTGACACAGCTCGTCTAGTTTATTTTAGCTATTTTCGTAGTGTCATGTCCTACGGCATTTTATTATGGGGCAAAGCTACGGATATTCAGAATATCTTCGTTCTACAGAAACGAGCGGTACGAGCAATATAAATGTTAGGTGCAAAAGATACTCTTATGGAAGGCTTTAAGTCTATAAAGATTTTTACAGTAGCCTCGCAATTTTTTTTATTTACCCCAAAAAGTGATGTACATAACATAAATACTCGAAACAGGCATAAGTTATATGCCCCTTATCATCGTTTACATAAAGTTAATAATTCTTTTGTAGGGCTAGGTATTCGTATATACAATAAAATACCAATTAGTCTTTTAGAATTACCATTAAGTGCGTTCAAAAGTAAAATAAAATACTGTGTTCAATGTTTACCGAAAAGTTTGACATGCCGCTCGGTAGATGGCGTTGTACCATATTTGTGTATTTCTGAATCGCGCTATCAAGATTCTCCGCGGGCAGTATATAAGGTCTGGTTGATTCATTAAATTTTATACTCGCTTGGGAACGTGTTTCACTTACGACACCCTCTCCTAAAGGCGATTTTTGGGACTACAGTCCATTTAATCCTATCGTAGCCGGATTGTTTGACGTATTGTTTAAGCCGCAATCACGAGTCGCGAAACCGGGCATCAGCAGCACTAGTGAGAGTGGTGGATCGCCATTGCAGTGCTTGTGTGTGTACAAGTGTACGCGTGTCGCGTTGTGGCCTTGTGTGGAGGCACGGCAGTTGATGACAACAGCAGCTAGAGGGCGCTTCGGTCGAACTAGTACAATCACTGTCAATGCCGTGAGACGTACTAATTGAAGAAGGAAACGCAGCCGCGAGAGGACGCCTCTGTTACGAGAACGTATTACCTGATTGAGATGCGAGAGGGCGCCACTGGAGCTGACTATACTGAGGCGGTGTAACTTCAAGATCGAGACTGGTGAATGAGTGAGCAACAACATAGTGACGTGATATAAGATTTGGCAGAATAAACTGTGAGTACTTTTAAATTATTTATAAAGTTGTGGTGTGAATAAAAATTTCAAAGTGTTTGGGACTTGTAAAAAAATAGCGATAGTTTGTAACTTAGAATAATTTTGTAGTGAGTAGTGTAGACTTAGAAAATTTAAGTAAAAAGTGTTCAGACGACGAATCTATGCCCGATTTTTTTCTAAGTTGATATAATCTAAAACACTTGTAAAATTTTAAGTATCATCATTGACTTAGAATGTTTTGCGTAATTTTGTAACTTGTTTGCTTTGCTTGGTTTATTAGAATCATAGACGTTTGGTTTTGTTTGTAATTAGTTTAGTTTGTAGCTGGAATAGCAATTTTCAATCATGGAATCTTTAGTAAAGTTACAATTAGATAGTAGAAGCATAATAGAAAAAGGTAGAAATAATTTCAAAAAATCACCTAAGGATAGATTAACACAATCATACATTGATACAAGATTGGAAACATTGGAAAATCAATGGGATCAATTTACACAAACACACAGAAAAATAATAGAATCAGCTACAGTAACAGACATGAAAAATGCATATTTTGTGAATGAGATTTACGATAAAACTGAAGATATTTACATTAACTATAAATCAGATTTAAAGGAATTAAAAATTAAGCCTAGCACTAGTAAACAAACAGAAACAAAAAGTTACAATGTAAAATTGCCTAAAATTAGTTTACCCACATTTTTGGGACAATATACTGAGTGGAGCACATTCCGTGACTTATTTTTATCTCTCATTGATAAAAACGACGCAATTGACGATGTCCAAAAGCTTCACTATTTAAAGGCTCATCTTGTTGGCGAAGCAGAACAATTGCTGCGACACACTCCTGTTACCGCGTCTAATTATAAAGAATGCTGGTCAGTTTTAACAAGGCGTTATGATAACAAGAAATTCTTATCAAATTGCATGTTAAAGCGCTTTGTTAATCAACCACAAGTAAAGGAGTCGTCGGCATCGATAAAAAATCTCTTGGACACCACAGTTGACTGTCTTCATGGTTTGCGTACGCTGGGAATTGATGTGAGCTCTTGGGATGTAATTATAATATTTATAATTAGCGCGAAGTTAGATGTTGAGTCACGAAAATTGTGGGAAAGAGAAATTAGTTCATCAGGTGATTTGCCTACCTTTCAAGAGTTTAAGCAGTTTTTAGAGTCTAGATTCCGTTCGTTAGAGAATATAGATAATAAGCCAAATAAACCAATTGTCACATCAAATAATCGTAATAACACTGCCAAATCGTTTCATGTCTCTTCACAAACTTGTGTCTTATGTTCTGAAAACCACAAGTTGTGTCATTGTAAAGAATTCGCAAAGAAAGATTGTGACGACCGTCGTGAGTTTGTCCGAGCAAATAACTTATGTTTCAATTGTCTATGTAAAAATCACTCAGTTTACTTTTGCCGCCAGTCAACCAAATGCCAAATCTGTAAGAAGAAACATCACACATTGCTACATCCCAAAACGATATCTAAGGCTACTGAACCTGATAGTTCAGCAGATAAGAATGTTGTAGGCGTAGCGACTACTGCTTCTACTTCTTCTTATCAAAGCGAGTGTACCACTAATGTCTGTTGCTTTGCAGATGTTCGCAGCCAAGGTTTGTTAGCGACAGCCTTGGTAAACGTCGAGTCTAAGACTGGCACTGCTGTAGTTTTACGAGCTCTGATGGATCAGGGTTCGCAGGTCTCTTTCATTACAGAGTCCGCAGTGCAGTTGCTCGGCCTTAGGAAGACACCTGCTCGCACTGACATTCTTCGACTAGGCGATGATGAGGGATCGTCGATACCCTCTCGGTGGATAGTCAGATTTAAACTTCAATCACGCTTAGATCCCACTTTTGTTTTAGAGATCGATGCTTATGTTTTGAGCAGATTAACAGCACGCCTCCCTAAAAGAAAGATTGTGCAAGTACTGTCAACATTTTCATCCTTCGCGCTTGCAGATCCGACATTCGATACTCCTGGTAAGATTGACTTACTTTTGAGTACTCGCATAGTCGGTGAAGTGCTGTTGGAAGGTTTAGTGAAGGGTCCGCCGGGCACACCCGTCGCACAAAATACTAGGCTGGGCTGGATTTTATCTGGTAACGTAGCCGATAAAATCCAGAATGTATCGTTGACACCAAGGGCCGTATGTTGCCATGCCATTGCAAATACAGATGTGAATGAGCTATTACGAAGATTTTGGGAGCTAGAGTCCGACCAGTCTCCAGTTCGCAAGGTTAGTTTAACTGAAGAGGAACAACGTTGCGAAGAACTTTACTCAGCGACAACTCGCAGAGATGATACTGGTCGATACATAGTCAAGCTGCCTTTTAAGCACGCTGATCCCAAATCTAAGTATGGTAGGTCTGAAATCATAGCTCAAAAAAGATTTCACATGCTGGAACGAAAGCTTTTGAAAAACCCTTCACTCAGGACCCAATACAGTAGTGTCATTAAAGAATACCTGCAACTGGGACATGCAGAGGTTGTTCCTGAGTCGGAAAGAGATACCAATGCTGTCTATTTACCGCATCACGCAGTAGTGAGAAACGACAAAACCACTACGAAGCTCAGGGTAGTTTTTGACGCTTCATGTTCGGGTTGTAACGGAATTTCGTTAAATGAAGACTTAATGGTGGGTCCTACGTTGCAACCTGATTTGCGACAAACTATTATGCGATGGCGCTGCTATCCAATAAGTTTAGTCGCCGACATCATCAAAATGTATCGCCAGGTGAGAATTTCCAAGGATGATGTCGATTATCAACGTATTTTGTAGCGTGACAATCCTGAGTCTGAATTACAGCACCTGCGATTGACACGAGTCACTTTTGGTACATCGTCGGCTCCATACCTCGCGGTGCGCTCCCTACAACAAGTAGCTCGTGACGAGGGAAAGGACTTTCCTTTAGCGGCTAGCCGTGTGCTCAGCGATTTTTATGTCGACGATTTGTTGACCGGTTGCGAAAGCGTCTCTGAAGGCGAAGAAATCTATCGCCAAATGAATGAGTTACTCAGTCGCGGAGGTTTCCAGCTCCAGAAGTGGTCAAGTAGTAACATAGAACTAGTAAAAGGGATAACGAAGAGGACAGTAGAGATGAAGGAAGATGTAGAGTTTAATGTAGAAAATAATATTATGAAAATTTTGGGATTGACCTGGGATCGAAAATCGGATCGTTTTAAATACACTGTCCATCTTCCCCAACTGGAAACACCCGTGACTAAGCGTAGGCTCATATCGGACATCGCTCGATTATTTGATCCTCTTGGTTGGATCGCTCCGGTTATAACCAAAGCCAAGGTGCTTATTCAGCGTGTGTGGCTATCTGGTATTGGTTGGGATGATGAGCTCCCCGACAGTATACTCAAGGATTGGCTTAGTTATAGGAATAGTCTTCACAACCTTAGTGCTTTCTATTTGCCGAGGTGGGTAAATTCAAGTCGTAATGACACTATTGAGTTGCAAGGGTTCTGTGACGCATCCAGTATGGCTTATGCAGCTGTAGTTTATTTAAGGTGTGTAGATTCCAATGGAATAGTTCATGTCAGTTTATTGGCATCTAAAACCAAGGTAGCTCCAGTCAAGGTGGTTTCCATACCACGCTTGGAATTATGCGGCGCGGTGCTGCTCTCAAAACTTATTTCAGAAGTTTCGGGCGCCTTGGGTGTAGCCAAAGAAAATGTTCATGCCTGGACTGACTCCTCAGTGGTTCTCGCCTGGCTGAGTAGCCACCCTAGCCGTTGGAATACGTTCGTGGGCAACAGAGTTTCGGAAATTCTCTCAACAATGGAGAATACCCAATGGTCTCATATCCAGTCTAAGGATAATCCTGCAGACTGTGCGTCTCGAGGCATGAACTCGTCAGAATTTGTTCACTTTGAGTTGTGGAAAGAAGGTCCTACATGGTTAACAAATAAAAATATAAATTATAACAAATCAAGTATAGGAGAAACTAATTTAGAAGAGAGGAAATCAAAGTTAGTATTTAATGTCGTAATTAATGAGAATAAAGATAATAGTATAATAACAAAATTTTCATCACTTAAAAGATTAATTAGAGTCATAGCCATTTGTAGAAGATTTTTAAAATTAAAAAATAAAAGTAAAGATAGAGATGGTCTTATAAGCTTTTCAGAAATTAACGAAGCACTTTATACTTGTGTTAAACTTTGTCAAAGAGAATATTTTAAGGAGGACATAGAAAGTCTACAAGAAACTGGCCAAGTTGAAAGAAAAAGTAAACTTACCTCTCTCAGTCCTTATCTAGATCACAACCATATCCTAAGAGTAGGCGGTAGACTACAGCGTGCTCATCTTCATGACGATATGAGACACCCTATTGTCATACCTTACAAGTCTCATTTTACGACACTGTTGATAGGCGATGCTCATGAACGTACGCTGCACGGTGGACCACAGCTATTGTTAAATTATTTGCGAAGCCAATATTGGATCGTTAATGCTCGGAATGCAGTTAGAGGTTATGTACGGAAATGTGTACGTTGCATTAGATATTCTGCACGTGGTATTCCACCGCTGATGGGGCAGTTACCATCCGCCAGAGTTAATGCTTGCCGACCTTTCTATCGAAGTGGCGTGGACTATGCAGGTCCTATCAGCGTTAGACCCACAAGAGGGCGCGGTTATCACTCCACTAAAGGATATATCTGCTTTTTTGTATGCATGGCTACTGGGGCCATACATCTAGAAATGGTGAGTGACATGACGTCACAAGCCTTTTTAGCATCCTTTAAGCGCTTTGTATCCCGTCGTGGTCATTGCGGAGAGCTCTGGAGTGATAACGGTACTACTTTTGTGGGGACTAATAAAGAGCTAAAAACTCTTTTCTGCCACGAAAGGTCTGGTGTAGCATCTGACATCGCTGACTGGTTGGCAACCAACGGGACTGAGTGGCACTTCATTCCACCCCACTCTCCAAATTTTGGAGGGCTTTGGGAAGCTGGAGTAAAGTCCACGAAACACCATCTAAAGCGGGTGATAGGTACTAGCACTCTTACGTTTGAAGAGATGATGACAGTTCTTGCACAAATTGAGGCTTGTCTCAATTCTAGGCCAATCTCTGCACTGAGCAACAGTCCTGACGACCCGTCCCCTCTAACTCCAGGGCCTTTCTTAGTAGGTGAGCCTTTGCTGCTCGTACCAGAAGCCAACTTCGAGAATTCCAACATTAGCTCGCTGAAGAGATGGCATTTGACACAACGCATGGTTCAGGATTTTTGGCGCAGGTGGTCCTGTGAATATCTGGTGCAGTTCCACCACAGATACAAGTGGTCACACCAAACTCCCGAACCAGACGTAGGAAGTGTGGTGCTGGTAATGGAAGACGATTTACCTCCGGCAAGGTGGCTTTATGGCCTCATTGTTGAAAAACACACGGGCTCGGACAAGGTCACGAGGGTCGTTTCTTTGCGCTGTAAGGGATCCATAATAAAGAGACCGGTCTCTAAGTTAATTATTCTACCGATAACTGAGTAATTACGTTATTTAAATTGTCGATATTGATATATTGCATTTGCATCATTTGTGTTTAAACTGTTTTATATCGTGTATTTGTAGTTTAAGCAGATTTAGTTAGGTTTGTTAAGATAAAGTACATACAGTCCATTAGCTCTGATAACGTCCATCAGTTATTTGTTTGATAAGGTTTTCTCATGGTGGGCGGTTATCTATTTGTATTTTTGTAATCAGATCTTTGCTTATTGTTATGTCCATTCTGTCCATGGTGGGCGGAATGTTCAATGTTTACCGAAAAGTTTGACATGCCGCTCGGTAGATGGCGTTGTACCATATTTGGGTATTCCTGAATCGCGCTATCAAGATTCTCCGCGGGCAGTATATAAGGTCTGGTTGATTCATTAAATTTTGTACTCGCTTGGGAACGTGTTTCACTTACGACACCCTCTTCTAAGGGCGATTTTTGGGACTACGGTCCAGACTGCCTTATTAGGAAAGGTTATTAATGTTATTATACTATTAATGATTATTTCAGTGGTAAGCATAGATGGTCACTTACACTAGCGAACTCTTGATTATTTTGAATTTATATAGATACCTTGCTTTTCAGTTTTTTTTATTTTTTATATAATATCTCTAGTTCTATTAATTTAATATTCATGTATTATTAGGTCATTCAACTTACTACATTTACATTTTCATTGTTGGTCCACAAATTTTATTAAAATTTGCTACAGTGTTAGATGAAGATAACTCGTTATCATGGGCTGGATACTAACGTTTTTGTAATTTTCGTGTATTCATATACAGTCACTTTCTGTAACATACTTTTCCACCATAGTTCTGAACATGATCGCGAGTTGCCTACATTATAAGGCGTAAGTGGATGCTCCTGTTACACACGATTCACATTGGAAGACTACTACAATACTTAGTAACTGCATATTTATTTAAGTATTATGTATGTTCTTATTTACTATTTACAAGTAATTAATTACAATGTGAAACAGTTGCAGCTCCTTACAAAAACAAAATATGTACCATAACACTGGCGATTAAAAAGAGTGGCCACGAGTTTTATTGCCCGTTCTTTCTCGTGGTTCTACCTATTGCTTTGCGAACGAGACAGTAAATGTAAATGTAGAAGCATTAGTAATTTACTTAAAAAATGTGACGTTCATAAGCGTCACCTTGTGACCTAGATGAATAAATGGTTTTTGACTTTTGACTTTGACTTTGTCTCTTTAAACGAGTACGAAGAATATTCTTGTGATATAAATAGATTTACTTTATGACAGCATTTGTAACGACACTGTAAATTAAATTATACCAGTTCTTGTTTATATGCGTCTGTTGTGTTCATCATATTATAAACTAGCTGTGCCCGTGGCTTCGCCCGCGTGGAAGTCGGTATCCTATAAATATCCCTTTCTGTGGCCTTGATAATGTAACATAACATAATGATCGGTTGATGAAACTCACACTCATATTTAAGTTTCTTACTTACTGTATAGAAAAGTAGTAACCAGTACCTGCCACCTTAATTCTTAGCTCTTTCTTTTAATAAATACTTTCTGGCCGGATTACATAATTATTAGTTAATTTGAATCTTTGCACTCAAAAAGTAACACTCGAATAGTAAGTTTACGATGCTCTACTACGTCATATAAGCTGTAATGGTGTGCAAAATAATAATTTTAAGTAATACCCCTAGATGGCACCACCGGCAAAATTAAAAGTCTGTGTTAAGATCCAGCGCTGACAATATAAATATTAGAAAAAGTTAAAGCAAACTTTTGCCCAAATTGAGTCCAAATCACTTAATAGCCAATGCGGATATATGTATATTTTAAATTTTAAATTGCGATTACTTTTGATAGAATAAACGGAACAAACATACAGACAGGCAGACAATAATTCCAAAAAAAATTGTTTTGTGTTCTATGTCGATAACATGTCACAATCCAATTGAAATTTGGCAAAAATATTCAATGTACAGACAAAGTGCTCTTTGAGTTTTATTATAGTATAGATTTAGTCTATCACTGTCTAGCTTTCTTTAACAAAACGAATTAGAATGAGATAAAAACACATAATAATAATAAATTATTCTAGACACAAATTATGCGAGTTTCTAGCAACAGTATAAGATTACATTCATAGCATAATTCCTGTTTCACCATGTCTATTCTGAGGAGGCTAACTAAATGAACATCAAAATGAACTATTATGCTTGAGTATTATTATGTACAGTGAAATGAAATGAATTGATTATTTATTTGTAAAACATAGGTACATGATTGGCGTTTTCGGGTTATAGTTTCACTATGTTTTGCCATGGGCATACAAATATTTTATTGATAAATTAGAATATAAATTGTAATCAATCATTTGAGTGTTATGTAATTAAAATCTTGTCATACATCGAACATTTGACAAAAAGCAAATGAAAAATTTTCATTTGACAAATAACATTTAACAAAATTATACTTGATAAATTTATTATTTTACAAACTATTGTTTAATAAACTACTCATTAGACAATATATTTACTATAAAAAAGTTATTATGCTAAAACATTAATTTACAAATTGATTATTTTTTTAAACATGTTATTTGGCAAAACAACGTTAAGCATAAATAACATTTGACAAAATGCATTGCTTGATAAATATTTTATTAACCAAAATCTACGTTAATACAACAATCTTTGTGTAGGGTCAACTGAAACATTGGCTGGTTAGGTTAGGTTAGAACTGCGACCACAACGCACGAGCCGAGCAAGCGAAGCGAGCGTGCCGTGGCAGCGGCCGGCGAGTGCCAGAACCAAATTCTACTTATTTCGCTTAATTCAGGCAGTGTGTATTTTTTAAAAAGACTTAAGTTTCTATGGAATTAGTATTAATACAAAATTATTACTTGCCTATAAATAATCTGTCCAAGATGAAAATTGCAACCATGCAATTAAATATTTTCAAAATTTCGCGTAAGTATTTGTTTGAAATTAGTTATTTTTAAAAACTAATAATTTATCTTCTAACTTTTTGTAAAATCACCAATTTGGCAAACTAATTATTTAGTCAAATGATTATTTTTAAAATAATTATTTAACATTTTAATTATTTTCTAAGTAAAACATTTGCAAAACCTGTATTATGTCAAATGATTGTTTTTAAAGTAATATGTTTGCGAAATGAAAGTTTGTAAAATGATTAGTTTTTCAAACGTTGTTTGTAAAATGATCTTTTGTCATACGTTTTTTGTTAAACAATTTATTTCAATTACAATAGTCATTATCACAAAATAAATAGAATTACAATTAATTAAATACAGTAAATATATACAAGTGATATAGAAGGGGTAACAGTTGCAGCACCTTACAAAATGTAAATTATGTGTATTATACTACCGGCTTATTCTACCGGCTTACTGGATTGTCAATAAAACAACAAACAACCCAACAAAACAAATCATTATTTACGATATATAAGAATTACTGCTCACCCACGATACATTAGTTTTCTAGCTAACTCGGTATCATCGTTTGAAAAGACTAAAGGAACAGAATTACCCATTCTGCGTTTTCGATTTCTTTTATATTTTTTTCCTGATTGCCGATATTTTTCTCGTAATTTTCTTTTTCCAAACCAGCATAAAACGATCAGCAAAGAACAGAATTGTGCAATTCTATCCGCCATTTTCGAGCTTTTGTAAGACTAATCAAAAAACAATTAATTTTGTATACGGATATAGAAATGTATTATTACTGCTTTTGAAGGGCTGACAAAAATACGTTCAAGATTTTGTACGCAGTAACACTATTGTAGGCGCCTACTAAAGTCTAGACTTCAAGGCCCTAGTTTTATTTAGTTACAAACACAAAGCCTAAGTTGCGATTTGGTTCTTGAAATTTATATATCTTATGAACTTTGAAACTTATTCAAAGATTTCCTTTGGAGCTGCTTTGATCAGGCGATGATATTATAAAAAAATATATTTCGAACCATAATTCAAAAACAAAAGATGAATTAATGGAGCCAATGGAACTGTATTGTAATTTAAGGCTTCGTGACATTAACTTTAAATTGTCTTTCGGCATTTTTATTTCGAGTATCCGATTTTAAGCACTATTATGAACGCCATGATCACAGATGTAGGTACTACGTATATTACAAGTCTAAACTTAGGTAAAAGCACATATTCTTCAGTCTTTATCATACCTAATTGACCTAAAACTGCCTTTGTGAGACATGGGTGAGAGAAGCGATTGTGGATCATTTAGTCTCTGGTTCGATTCGTAGATTGAGTGAAAATCATTTTTGGTTATGGGTTATGAATTAACCGATAGAAGCTCGAAGTCAGACAGTTACCGGCAATAATGTTACAAAAGTAAAAAGAAGTAGATATTTTATAGGCGTACCAAAAGCATGATGCTAAACATAAGCCAGTTGGCAAGTATGACATATGTGTGTGTGAAGTAACGAGCCGGCGTCAAAGTGAAACTGACACATCTTGTCAACCGAAAATAAAATAAAATATGGAGTTATCGATGTGTGCGTTAGTTCCGTTTCTTCGGATTAATTACTACGTAGGTAACGTATCTACCTCTTTCTTGTAATATAAATGGTTACCGGTGTCACACATTTGTGTCTCAGAGACCACGTTGTTGTTCAATCGCTCTCTAGTCGTATTACCCATCGGACTATGAGATTGAGGGAAAAGAGAGTGCATATTTGTTTGCGCACAGGCTTTTGCATAACCTGCCCTGCAGTTGCAGTGTAGGCTAGGCTCAGTTAACACTGGCTCCTGTGGCCGTAATTCAACCTATACGATATATTATTTTAATTATCTTACCAAAGAAATTAAGTCGAGTTTGCAGTTAATAAAATTTTCACTATGCAATTGATCATATATATCATATCAGCGATAGCCTAGTGGAGAGACCAACGGACTGATACGCAGAGGGCCTCGGGTTCGAATCCACGGCGCGCACCAATGATTTTTCGAAGTTATGTGCGTATTAAACTGTTAATTATCGCTTGCTAAGCGGTGAAGGAAAACATCGTGAGGAAACCTGCATGTCTGAGAGTTCTCCATAATGGTCTGGAAAGACATGTGAAGTCTACCAACCAACACTTGGCCAGCGTGGTGGACTATGGCCTTACCCTTCTCATGCTGCGAAGAGGCCCGTGCCCAGCAGTGGGACAGTTTACCTATATATACAGGGCTGATGAAGAAGAAGAATTTATCATCCTCCTAGTGGATGATGTATCAAGAAATTATTACACTCCTTCAAAAATATAAAGCAACAGCAGTGACCTTAAAAGTTTATTATTACTAGCCTCATTAGTCGGTCTGTCTAGAAAAAAGGAAATAGTAGGCAGCACGGCATGCATTTAAATGAACATCTTATAAGTAATCAAAAACAAACAAGAATGACGTCTTTCAACCTTGAACTAAAAAGTAAATTCGGAATGTATTAACACAGACATATCGTTACATTTGTAAGTAAATGAGTATCGTGAGATGAATTAACGAACTGTTTTATATTCTTTTTAGGTAATTAGATAGACTTTATGTACTGCAGACGTAATTAGATGTAGTTTCTTTATGTATTAGTTTTCCTTTATTTCCACTTTTATGTTTTTAGTCCTAGTACATACTTTGCACTTTTGTTTTTTGTTGCCCGATATTTATATCGAGCACCACAAAGCAAGTGTGAAACGATTTACCAATATTCGATTGGCCCATGAACAACGTAATCTTTAAACCATGAACTTTTCACCCAAAGAACTTTTCAACCACGAACGTTTCACTAACAGAACTTAACGTCAGTGAATGTTTAACCAACTGAATGTTTTGACCAACAACTTTTCACCCACAGTACATTTGGCCCATGAACTATTCCCCAACAAAACAGTACATCACTGAATGTTTTACCAACGGAATGTCTTGACTATAAGGATTCAAATATCTAATATCCCGACGTAAAGTAATAGTACCCATTGTTACTGCGTTTTATCGTTCAGTGGGAGTTGCCGCGGCTCATTCTCTTCCCCTTCTCCCTCATCATCATCATCATCATCATCAGCCTGCAAGAGTCCACTGCTGGACGTAGGCTTCTCCAATGACACGCCACTGAGCCCGATTTTCGGCTTGTCGTATCCAGCCGCTGCCAGCCACTTTGCGTATATCGTCACTCCCCCTAGCCGGTGGGCGTCCTACACTACGTTTGCCAAGGCGCGGTCTCCACTCTAGAACACGACCACTTAAACGGTTATCGGTTCGGCCGGCCCACTGCCACTTCAGCTTGCTAATTCTTTGAGCTATGTCGTTTACCTTGGTTCTCTGTCGGATCACTTCATATGTCTATATGCTCGGAGTTTCTCTGAAGGATCGAATTCGTAATTCGATCCTTCAGAGAAACTCCGAGCATAGCTCTCTCCATAGCTCGCTGAACGACCTTAAATTGGTGGACCAGTCGCATCGTCAGTGTCCACTTCTCGGCTCCGTAAGTCTTAACGGGTAGGACGCCTTTCTCCGTCACCCCGCTCCATTTCCTATTTCTTTTACCATCCCAAAGAACGGCAACGCACTTGTGACTCCTTTGGCTTCGTTTGTGTCCATTGTGTCCGGAGACAGATTGCCTTATGGTAAGCGATTACTCACTTATCATAAGGCAATCTGTCTGCTCTTTTGTAGCCAATCCCAAAAAAGAAAGCATTAAGGTCTTATAACTTAATGTTATTACACATTTTTTTAGATTAGATATCGGATAGTCATCTAATATAAAATTAGAATAGATCCAGAATGATGATGATGACAACGACAGTGTTACAGAATATGAGTATACATAGGTATATGTATAGAATACAATAGAGCAGTACCATTAGGTTTCGTTAGAAAAGTGAAAGTGCTCTAGTACACTTTCTTTCATAACCCCGTTCAAGTTCCTCCCTATTTTGCCGGCCGTACCCCGTCCTCCTTAATGCTTCCAACCTGCTGTCAATAGCTATTATTTTCTTTGCTTTGCAAAAAAAAACAAGTATTTAAAGCACCAAACATTATTTCTAAACTGTCATGGTTTTTTTAATTTTATATTTATTACGACTATTAATATATATCATGTATTATTTACAATCGAATTAATTTGTATTTTATCGCGAGCCTTGGCCTTATGCAACAGGATATTTCTTATTTTAGACGTATAAGTCTTTTAAATTTATTAGTCTTTCAAAATGCTAAGCTTTTTTTGTACTCATTTAATGCATATATTATTTTTAATTGTTTATCTTTGTTAGGCCTTTAAAAAAATTATAAATAGTCCATTGGGATGTCGAAATCGATTTGAATTCTCGTTTTTCTAGACCCACTACTAACATTCGAGATGTTAGTTTTGATTTTAATATTCCTTTTGATAATACAGCAACACGTTGACTTTAAAGTTGACGATCGGTTGGCGCAGCGGGAGTGTAAGCGACTGCTACACCGATGGTCGCGGGTTCGATTCCCGCTCAAGTCAAACATTTGTGTGCATGAACATGGATGTTTGTCTTGGTCTGGGTGTTTCTATGTATGTATTTACCAAAAAAAAGTATATATGTATGTTTATCCATAACATTATCTAGTACCCATAACACAAGCTCTGCTTAGCTTGGGACTAGAAGGTGATGTGTGTATGTGGTAGAATATTATTATTATTATAAAATATGTTATGTTGCTAAAGGCAAGAAGTCTTTTCGGAACGAGAACTAAACACTTATGATTTTCATCCGATGGATTTTAAATTAATATTTAAGTCTTGTATAGTATACTATTTATACGCTTGAGAAGCTTAGGTTGCCTGTGTACAATATCAATAAAACTTGAATACCAAACCTCCGCGGTTAGTCCGTTCGTCATTTTGGATTCTGAAAAGAAGGATATCAATAGAATCAGTTAGTCAGCCTTTGCGATCAGTTCACACATCGTTTGTACCTTTATTAATTCTCATATCATGCCACGATACTCAAGTAGAAGCAGCGCTAGCCCAATGGTGTACGTCACGGACTGCCGAGATGATGGTCTCGAGTTCGATCCCCAGGTAACCCGGCACACACCTCTTATCGCTCTCTAAATAATCTACCCGGAAGATGGCAATAGACTCGCCCCCTATTAAATTGGGACCGAAACATACCCCTACCCCATCGAGGATAAGGGCGTGAAGTTATGTTATGATACTCAAGTGTATCAATAACTACACTATATCGGAGGTATAATAAGAGAGCTATTAGGTATTACTACGTCTCCGTGAGTTACGTCCGTCCTTTAAGAGGATGTGTATATGGGCGCAAATTAATATATAATGATTATATTGTTACGAAAATATTAAAAATATTTAAGATTGATATTTAAATAACTATTTGTGAACACAGAACTAAGAACTTCACTACTCTACAATATTAGACACTGTATTGGCTGCTTAACTGTTATATAAAGATTGGTATTTAATTTATCGCTTAGTTATTAAGATAACTCCAGAAACTTTCAAAGTAAAATCAATTAGTATTGAATAACATTATTCTGACACTTATTTTTACGGTAATAAATAACATGCGTTTATATTTGCATCCTGTTGATAGCGCCATCTGTTGACAATGTTGTAAAGCAGCGTTTGGTTAATAAAATAAATTTGTTATTCGTGTAAAATGAATCATTTGGTGTTGTGCAAAATTCATTACAATATTAATGTAAATTTTTGATTAGTTTATAATTAATTGTACAGTAATTTCAATTATATGTTGAAAAAGAAGTAGTGGCAGTTGTAATGAAACATTAAATGACGGTTAGTTTATAAAAAGGAATGTAGCTCGCATTTTAATTCAATTCTGTGCTAGAAATCAACTGATAATAAACCACGTAATATTACGTGAGTGTTTTTATTATGGAGTCTGGACACCATAACCCTGGCGTATCGCCGACATGTACCATAAACCATTATACATAGAACGCTGAATATCGTTAAAGAATGGGAATCCTATTTCGTTATAACACCAAATAATAAACAGCAAATGTTGCTAAACTGAACCACATAAAGAGGTTATTAAATACACTTACTTCATTGATTTACAGAAGTATCTTTTTTTAGATTCTCCCAGGGGTTAAAACCGCCACTGAGAGGAGTTGATTGCGAAGTATATTGACAGTTCATGAAATTTTAAAGAATACTATGTGGATTGGTAGTAAATGAAATAACTTTCAGATTTGATTTTATTTTCTTTTGTTAAACAAAGTAAATAACAGATAGTACATAGCGCTACATACGGCAAATATAAGAACTAACATTGGTTGCGTTTCATGTCACTAACAAAATATATTTAACATAAACCTTTAAATAAATTTCACTGAAAATCCGAACAATATGGAAGCAAAACTTTCGACACTTTAAGCTTGTTAGAGTCCGCCAGTTTCAGTCGAAGGTTAAAGAATTTTCCTTCATATTAATGTAGCAATTAATTGTTACGTTGACTTTCTGTTTGTACTTAGGAAATTGTGAGCACAAATTATGATTGAAAAGTCCCAAATTGTATGAAGTTCTCAGCCGTTACACAATTTGAATTTTGTCCTTTTTTACATTTCATCGTTTCCGAACATGCTGAACTGCTAAGGACCAAAGCAATAGACATTATCATCATCAGCCTACCATAGTATACTGCAGGATATAGGCCTCTCAAATACAATAGACATAAATGTCTCAAATCCTCGATCATATTGTTTACTCATCGTATGTATGAGACATCACCTATTATTAAAAGGTTAATATTTAACTCATCCTCAATTTATCTCTGATTTCTACAAAAAATATGCCTTTAAACGATTTTAAGCTTTACAAGGTTAAACATTTACACATACATTATATAAGGTTATTTAGCGGGTCTTACTCGGGATAAATAATATATTTAAGGCATAAATGCCTCCGTATTTGCCACCGTTTCGGCCGACTCACTCCAGCCGTGGTCGCGGCGAGACTGGTGAGTTCAGCGCGGTACGTGTCTGGTGCGGGTTTTGGCACCTACCGATTGGTTTATATTTTTATAGATTCGCAAACAGATTGAATTCCATACATCCGAACATCAGATTTACATTCGAAATGGAGGTCGATGGATCGTTATCCTTTCAAGACCTAAAAGTGACAGTTAAATACAATGTTATATTGTATAACTAACATTTCCTTTATTAATAAAATAAACTAATGTAAGCCGGATAAGTGGGCTCTTTAGAGGATGGCGACACCGAGAACATAATCAAGAGAGAGTTTTGAAAGAACAAAAGTCGTAAACCTACAAGAGAAAGATGTGAAAGATGAGTATAAACGAAGTTTGATAGCAAGATTTGAGAGGTTCGATAGCAAAAATGATATGGAAGAATTGAATCCCTTAAGGACGAGGTAGTATGTGTAGCGTCTGAAGTATGTGGTGTGATAAAGAGAAGGAAAATACGAAAGATTAAGAATACATGGTGGGATAAAAATGTACAAACAGCAGTGTTATGGAAGAAGAAAGCTTGGTTAGATTGGTTGGCTGCCAGAGCAAATGAAAGAATGGGAAAAGCAACGATTGAGGACATAGATGAAGCTTGAAAAAAGTTCGTTAGTTCAAAAAGAAAAATGAAAAGAATGGTTAAAAGGAACAAAGAGGAAAAGAAAGATGAGTTTGGTAGATTATCTGACGACTTTCGGAGAAACATGAAGTATTTCTGGAAATCCGTTCGTGCAGTTCGAGGATGAACTCAATCGTCAAAATACACAGCAATTCGAGATAAGAATAGAAATATACTGAATGGTTAATCGTGCGTGCAGAAGAAAGGGAAAGATTATTTTGAAGGATTATTTGAAAGAACGAGGACAGAGATATCAACAAGTGAAATTAATGGTAATGATAGCAATGATGAAATCGATATTGGTTGGATGAGATTTTGAAGTCACTGGCCAGTGTGAAATTTGGTAAGACTGCAGGATATGATAGAATTACAGTCGAAATGCCGAAGGCTGGACAGGGCATCATAGTTAGTCAGCTGCAGCGCTTATTTAACTTGTGCTAGAGCTCCGGCCGAGTACCTGATGACTGGGCCACAGCCTTAGTTTTGCCGCTTTATAAAGGAAAAGGCTCGCGACAAGACTGCAAAAACTATAGAGGCATTAGCCTTCTCAGCATTGTAAGCAAATTGCATGTGAAGTTACTGATTGAGAGTTATAAAAGTAACCAACAAACAAAATATGAGATGTACAAGCGGAATCCCGCTTGTAAAAATACTTTTCCCTGCGATGCATACCCAAGAAATTCATGGCCAAAATTCAAAAGGTCTATTGCGCATTCGTGGCTATTTTTTCTTTAAAAGGCAACGCCCGCTTTAGGAAGAAATCCTGTGTCGCGGGGGACTTTACAAACATACAACCAACGGACACAATGAACACCCAGACTCGAAACAACAATTTATGGATCACACAAAGTGTTGTCTCGTGTGGGAATCGAACCCATAACACTCGGCGCAGTGTCAAGCGGCGAGGCGGCCGCTTAAACCACTACGCCAACCGTGCAATCGATTTGAAAAAGTCTTACAATAAAGTGGTGAGGAATGAAATGTGGTCGGTACGACCGTAAATTGTACCGACCGACCACATATTCATATTATTAATAAATTAAATTCTTGTTATACAACATAATCATATTAACGTCAATGAAAGAATAAAGATTTTTAGCGTAACGCATTCTTATATTACAATTGGCATTCCCTTCTGCTTTCTACATTCGCTAACATTGTTTGCCATGGCAACATAATCAATTCCTTCTTCGTTAACCACGTGATATATCGAAAGCTCATGCCACACATTACACATTACATTTTTGCACTTAGTAATATCGCTAATCGAATGTCATTTGGCTACAGGCCAGGTGTATGAAACTCACCTAAGGACCGATCACAAGGACTACCATGGTGCCTTTGCCTGCCTGTCGTGATTAGGTCACGCCACTCCGCCACAGATTAGTCTCACTCCACAGCAGAATCTATATGTGCTACTGTAATATAATAATATACATTATTTTTAGATTTGAAACTACATCAATATGACAATTTTACCTGAGCGAACGCACGGCTGTATCCTGTATGCACAATCTCTTGTATTAACATGAGATCCTAGTAATCGAGGTCTATTCTTGAGTTTAGTTTGCAAGTCAAAAACAGTTGTAAATTAACCTACAAAAATATTCATATTAACTAAGCCACTTTCTTCTAACTTTCCAGAGGTACATGACGTTTATCAGAGGTGGAAAACAAAAACAAAAAAAAAAGTTATAAATGTTCGCAGCTTCTTCCATTGGACCGAAGTTCAGAGGATCTTCCTTCCAGTTAGAGGGACACTACACCTCATTCGTCCACACTAGGTGAATACACGTGCAATTCTATCAAAGTGTCCAAGTCAAGTAAAATGACAGGAATATCATTCATAGGTGATACATTATGCTAATTTATTATAATGTGTCGTCCATATAAAAAGTAGTGTCCTATTATTCTTTATTCAGTGCTTATTGGAAGTGAGTTGTGATGAGTTGATAAAAAGTGCAAGCAGGTATAGTATCAATTCTTTGTTTTTAAATACCTAAGGGCTTTATCATACTAGCGGTTTGGGAGCGGTTGCGGGGCGGAGCGGACGCGCAGCGAATGCGTCGCGAACACGCCGCGGCTGCGCAGCGAAGACGCCGCGGACGCGTAGCGAATACGTTACGTTTTCGTCGCGTGTTTGTAGCAAATTATCGACGTACAGTACATCCAGTAACTAAAAAGATTCCGACGGGGAAACACTGCTGTTGGCTTTATTACTTTTAGTCGTTGCACGACGCTTTTTACTCGTCGCGCGACGCTTTTACTCGTTGTGCGTCCGCAACGAATTCGTTGCGCATGCGCGGCGTGTTCGCTGCGAGCCCGTAACGAATTCGTTGCGCGTCCGCTCCTCCCCCCAACCGCTCCCAAACCGCTAGTATGATAAGGCCCTAAAAACTTGTTCGCGTGCACAAAGGCTAACTAAACTTTTAAGGGTGGCTATACCGTAACACTAAACAAGGGTACCGATACTACCGATAGCGTAGTGAAGATACCAACAGTATCAGGTTCAAACCCAAGGCCCGGACACTGACTTCTTGAAGTCATGTGCGAACTAAGTTTTGAATTAACACTTTCTCCGTGCATTGGTAAACAGCTTAAGCCATCGGTTCTGATCGTTATGAAAATCTTTGACAGTCATAAAGGGGAGTCAGCGCCATTTTAAGGCTGTCATTGGGCTAAGGCATGGAGCTTCCCTATACCTTTGAGTTGCGCAGGTCAGACGTCAGTTTGTATGTGGAAAAGATAATATTCTGACAAGTCTTGTTAGACTAATGCGCTGACTCCGGCTGAAGATCTTAGATGCAATCGCCCTAGGCGGTCTAGGTTGAAGATAATTTGTACCGATTAAAAGTTTATCGTATTATAAATCATCATCATATATCCCTCTATTTCAACCCCGCAAAGCTAATAAATGTCCACTTATATGATCAAATCTATTTTAGGCTTAAATTAGTCAAATTCAGTTCAGATATTTCGGCATGGCGACGGAATATGCACACATTTTTCTATTTCACACGACGCGGCGACGTGACACTACAATTCCGGTGATAACAACACGATGTTTATGTTAATTTCATCTCATTATTAATTTGTAATTTAAATTAATTCATATGTCATCACCTTTGATATTACACCTAAGCTTATTTCTTATACTTCATTATGTGTTTTTATCGAGTTTATAATATGTATAAGACTATATCATATAAACCTATTTTCTTTACATATGTAAATAACAATATAAGATAAATATATATTGTCGTCTGTTAAGTTCCAATTTCTCAATACCCCTTTATTGTATATTTTAAGCTTTCATTCAGCAGCTACATTTATCTTTTAGGTTAACAAGTGATTTTTTGATTAAATTAATATTTTTTATTATTAAAACCCTATTAACATAGAATTCCTTTCTTCGTTGTACTAAGTATACTATATTTCATGTCTTATTTATATTTGAAAGCTCTTAAAACAAAATGGAATTTAACTTTAACACGTGTCCGGCGATGAGTTTTTGTCGAAAGAGGCGCCTCATAATTTCTGACTACAAGTTGAATACCCAAACGATTACCAAATTAGTAACCATCAAAGACCTTGGTGTCACATTGGACCAAAAGTTAACATTCCATGACCATATAGCTAAGAAATATTTCCAAAGATTGAGATTTGTACTTAGAAACACCCGTGAATTTCAAAATGTTAACTGCATAAAGCAGCGATAACTGAGTGGAGAGACCGACAGACTGCTATGCAGAGGGTCTCGGGTTCGAATCCACGGCACGCACCAATGACTTTTCGGAGTTAAATGCGTATTAAATTGTTAATTATCGCTTGCTAATCGGTGAAGGAAAACATCGTGAGGAAACCTGCATGTCTGAGAGTTCTCCATAATGTTCTCGAAAGACATGTGAAGTCTGCCCACCCGCACTTGGCCAGCGTGGTGGACTATGGCCTTACCCTTCTCATAGTCAGAAGAGGCCTGTGCCCAGTAGTGGGACAGTATAAAGGCCTGACTATGATGAACTGCATAAAGCTTATTTACAATGCTGTTGTCCGAAGTAAGTTGGAAACTAGCGCTGCTGTCTGGATTCCACACGAGGAAAAATACACGGTCATGCTTGAAAAAGTACAAAAAGCTTTTTTCAGATTTCTTTATAGACGCATTACACACATATACGATAAAAGGCGTGACGCATACATAGCGTCACGCCTTTTATCGCCGAAGGGGTAAGCAGAGGTGTATTTCTACACCCACTTTTCGCCAGATATACTTTAGTCCCACGTAATAAGGGGCGAGCCTATTGCCGTACCGGGCACATTTCCAGACTCCGTGCTGCTACTGAGAATTTCGTGACAGAAAAACCCAGTAACACTGCCCGACCCAGGAATCGAACCCGGAACCTCCCGATCCCACGCGCACATTTATGCCGCGAGACCAACGAGGCAGTCGTATAGGGTTTGATGTTGAGTTTTCCGATATTAATATCCGGTATTATAGACGCATTAATGGATATTATCCCTATTTATTATATACTCTACCAAGTTTTTGCTAGGATCCCTTGGTTACAACTCCCTGAAAACAAGAATAGCGTACCATCAAATGGTAACGGCGTGTAAAGTGTTCCCGGGCTAAATAGACTCACCCGATCTTTTATGTCAGTTTTCTCGGCTCTATGCCCCGGCAATTACCACCGCAATAGAAAGCATATGTTGTTTACAGTACCTACATGCCACACGGTTACCAGAGCTAAATCACCTGTTCCACATATACTCACTGCATTTAATTATCTCCTGGATTCCGACTTATCTATTGATCTGTTTGTGGATGAATGGGTGAAGATTTTGTTGGTGCCTCTGAAGTTTTGTGAGATTAACTGAATATTTAAATTATGTTAACTTGTAACGTGTGTATTTAAACATTTTCTATCCTAACCTTATTTATAATTGTAATTTCGTATATATTTGTAATGTTGTTTAGTTTAAATTATTTCGTTCTAATTAATAAATTAATATTTATTCTAAAAGTGAATAAGAATAGAGTTATGGACTTGCGCAACTGTGCGCAACATACGCAATATTACAAAGAGCAGAAAAAATATAAAAGAGTCTACCTTTTTGTTTTTTCTAACAAGTAAAGTCGCACGAAATTATAGACGCACAGATAAATTTATAAAAATAATATTATTAATTAGTTTTTAATTTGAATTTTAGAATTAGAAGAAGCTCTTTTCTTTCTACCTTAAGGTCTCAGCCTACATAAACGACTCGCCTCACACCCAACCAAAAGAATATCATACAAATATGGGCTTTAAGTATTGCTCTTTAGGTATGCTATCTGCTAGTTTATGTGTCAATGTGAAGAATACCACTTGTGGCTCCTCTGGTGTTGCCGGTGTTCATTGGCGGCGGTAATCGCTTACAATGAGGAGATCCGTCTGTTGATTTGCAGCATATTACATAATATAGCAGCGATAGCCTAGTGGAGGTACCAACGGACTGCAATGGAGAGGGTATCGGGTTCGAATCTTAACGCGATCACTAACTTTTCGGAGTTATGTGCGCATTAAATTGTTAATTATCGCTTGCCCTGGTCTTCGCAGAGCACGTTAAGCCGTCGGTTCCGGTTGTCATGAAGATCTTTGCCAGTCGTTATAGGGCGTCAGTGCCTTCTAAATAAACCTGCACTGCTCTAAACTATGGAATATAGCTATCCCTTCGGGTTGCGGAGGCCAGACAGGCAGTCACTCTGAAGAAAAGCTAATATTCAGCTAAATCCGGTTAGACTAGTAAGCGGACGCCAGGAGCGATAATTAACATTTTTAATGCACACATAACTTCAAAAAGTCCGAGATGTGTGCCCGGGGTAACTTGAAATCCCACCCGAGACCATCGTTTCGGCAGTCCGTTAAGGTGGTACACCATATTACATTTATTTTAAAACCGAGATTTGTGTTACTAACTGTATTATCGTATAGTTTCAGTAACCATGGATTCAACGTCGGTCTTCTCGACGGTTCAGATGCTGCAATCAGCTTTCAAGCTGCTTTCAATGTTGCAGTTCACTGCGTTTATGTGGCCTCAACAAGCTACAGTGAACGGTAAGATGTTTTTTTATAGACTCACGCCTGTATCCCCGTAAGGGTAGGCAGAGGTGTAATATTACACCCACATTTCGCCATGAATTTTTAGGTCCCACGTAATAGGGGGCGAGCCTATTGCCGTTACCGGGCACATCACCAGACTCCGTGCTGCTGCTGAGAATTCGGAAAAACCCAGTAATACTTTTGCCCGACCCGGTAATCGAACCCGGGAGCTCCTATCAGCAGTCGCATACGCTATCCACTGGACCACGGAGGCAGTCGGTAAGATGTTGTGATCAAAAATACATAAACTAATGATGTAGTGGTTTATTCCATGCTCAGACTTGTTTCATGTTTAAATTGTGTCTGTTTGTGTGCATTTTATGACACATGATCATTCTTAATGAAGGAATTGTCTTCCTTGAATGGAAATCATCATCACCAACCTGAGCTAAGTCAGTTTATTGCTTGTCATAGGCCTCTCCTTTGACACACCAATGGGCTCAGTCTTCAGCTTTCTTCCTTCAGTCTCTACCCCACAAATATTATCCCCCACCTGGCGAAAAGCAAAACAACAAACAGTTCAATTCAACAATTTTTCTTTTGTAACTAAATTGCTGATCTTTTTTTTGGACTGGAGAGATAGATATTCCTTTCCTAGACAACAGAGGTCTCAAATAGAACTTAATTACAGTTCTCACGGTCAAATTTCAGATGGAGACAGCTTCGATTTTATCATCGTGGGTGCTGGCACCGCAGGTAGTGTGATCGCTAACAGACTGACAGAGGGATACAATTACCAAGTTCTTCTTATTGAAGCCGGTGAAGATGCTCCATTTGAATCCGATGTAAGTAATAATTACGATAAGATAGATAGATAGATAGATAGAGACCGTGTGGTTGACGGCATAGAATACAAATGTCACCACCCCCTATCTTCCCGTGGGTGTCGTAAGAGGCGACTAAGGGATAACACGATGCAAATACCATCTTTGCGTAGAGACGGAAAACTCGACATCAAACCCTCTACGACTGCCTCGTTGGTCTCGCGGCATAAATGTGCGCGTGGGATCGGGAGGTCCCGGGTTCGATTCCTGGGCCGGGCAGTGTTATTGGGTTTTTCTGTCACGAAATTCTCAGTAGCAGCACGGAGTCTGGAAATGTGCCCGGAACGGCAATAGGCTCGCCCCTTATTACGTGGGACTAAAGTATATCTCGCGAAGAGTGGGTGTAGAAATACACCTCTGCCTACCCCTTCGGGGATAAAAGGCGTGACGATATGTATGTATGTATAGATAGATAGGTAAAAAATACTTTATTGTACACCAGAAAAAAACAAAAATACAAGAATATAATTATCAAATAAAGAACTTAAAACTAGTGGTACAAGGGCGGTCTTATCGCAAAATGCCATTATTTCCAGACAACCAACAATGGAAAAATTATTAAGTTACAGAGATAATGGGTAGGTTATGGTGTATTTCATGGAATAGTGTATTCATAAGAGCTCAAGAAAAACCAATAATAATGCTTATATACTTACATACCAATATTACTACATACACAGTTTAAAAGAGCAGTCATGGAATATCTTACAAGTAGTGGTTGGCGACAAGTTTTTTAAATACTGTCAAGGATTGAGCCTGTCTGATTGTCTCAGGCAACGAATTCTTAATTTTTTTTTTAAAGACAACTCTCGCATTAGGTCTAAATCCTGTGTCGCGGGGGACTTTACAAACATGCAATTAACGGACATAATGAACACCCAGACTCGAAACAACAATTTGTGAATTACACAAAGTGTTGCCTCGTGTGGGGATCGAACCCACAACACTCGGCGCAGTGTCAAGCAGTGAGGTGGCCGCTAAAACCACTACGCCAACCGTATAGTCAACAATCGTACAGCCTGTACAGTTTTAGATTTGCCGTAGAAAATCGTAGAGTGTGCAGGAACTTTCAACCTAAGATTCTCCGACGATCTTAAGCACTTCGTATGCGATGAGTGTCGTGAAGGTATTCAAAGCGTGTTTTGAGATACATGGAAAATAAAGGATTGTTTAGAATATTATAGAGAAGACAGAGAATGTGAGTATTCCGGCGGATTGGCAGCCACTTGAGCTTTATGCGAAATTCAGAAACATATTCATATTTGTGCAAACCGTATACGAATCTTATACAGAAATTTTGTAGTCACTCAAGTGTATCAAGCTGATCATTCTTGAGATCGAGATAGCCTGGCATCGGCATAGTCAAGAATGGGTAGGAGAATAGATTGCACAAGTGCAATTTTAGTGGCAGTCGGAAGGAAATTACGGAGTCTTCTCAATGATGCTATGGCATAAAAAAGGACGTCGACTGATGTATTGTAGCTGGATGGTCTAAGAAAATGTTGTGTCTATATATTATATTCCCAGATTCTTAACATCTTTACTGTAAGGAATAGAAACGCCTGCAAAAGACACCTGGGGAAGCATTGACCAGTTAATCCTAGAAATAAGTCGAGCACTGCCGATAATTATTATAGCCTGGGTTTTAACAGGATTAACCTTAAGACCATAAGTTTTAGTCCATTCTGATATGGCAACTAGATCCTGATTAATACTGGCGATGCCTAAAGATAAATTTACACTTCAATCTGCTTTCAAGCTTTGTTTGAGAGTAGATTTGCAGATAATCTGCATAAAGGTGGTAGGAACTTGAAATAAAATTAGATATTGAATTGATAAAAATCGAGAAGAGCAGAGGAGAAAGAATGCCACCCTGAGGTACGCCCGCAGTATTTTCGCACGAGTACAAATAAGTATCATCCAGATGGACACACTGCCGGGCGGCGGCCATACAGGTAACTGCGAAACCAGTCAATCACGGATGGAGATATGCTAAGAGAGTATAAAATGGCAAGCAGAACATCAAAGTCAACGGTGTTGAAAGTATTGCTGAAATCCAACAAACAGAGAATTGTGAGCTTGCCATCCTGATCCATGATATCAGGTCAGGTATGGCCTGACCTGATATCATCCGTAATATTGACAAGGGCAGTAGAGGTACTATGACCAGAACGGAAACCTGAATGAAAATAATATAACAATAATATAATATTCTACCACATACACACATCACCATCTAGTCCCAAGCTAAGCAGAGCTTGTGTCACGGGTACTAAATAATGGACAAACATACATTTATATGTTAATTAATTATCGCTCTGTCCGTGTGGTGACTGATTAAGAATACGGAATGTCACCACTCCATATCACCCCATGGGTGTCGTAAGAGCCGACAGAGGGAGCATATTATTATGCAGAGAACAGCACTGTAAGAGAAGGAAAACTTGACAGAAACCCTATACCAACCCGTTTTCCTTCCTTTCAAATGAGAGTCCTAGTCCAGCAGTGGACTGTTAAAGGCTTGTAATGAATGAATTATCGCTCGCTTCGTATATTTTTTCTAATTATTATAAAATCGATGCATTTTTCGCGCCAATGACTGACTGAGGGAAGCGTGTGATTGCGCACTTGATGAAGTGCACTAAGAAGGGATTACCCAAAATTCTCACAGTATCAAGTAGAAGAAGAAAATTAAAAGAATACTAATGTGCCCGGTAAATGGCAATAGGCCCGCCCCCTATCACATTAGGATCGAAACATAACTGACGAAGTGTGGGTTTTTAATACACCTCTGCCTACCTCTTCGGGGATAAAAGGCGTAAAGTTACGTTATGTTATGTTACATATATACTTTTTTGTTCTTTGTAAATACATACATATTATACATAGAAATACCCAGACCAAGAAAAACATCCATATTCATGGACACAAATGTTGGACTTGAGCGGGAATCGAACCCGCGACCTTCGACGTAGCAGTCGCTTACACTCCCGCTGCGCCAACTGTCAAAGGATTGAGGATGTAATTTTTAATTTGGAATGAGTTGAGTTGGTTATGGATGAGACGTTCGAGGACTTTGAAAAGGAAGGGTAGTATGGATATGGGTTGGAATTCTGAGAAGGACACAGGATTAGATTTTTTAGGTAGTGGAACCACATGAGCATACTTCCAAGCTGCAGAACATACACCACTGGCAGTTGAAGAGTTAATATGTACGTGATAATAGGTAGGATGAAGTGTTGGTTAAGCGAATTAATACCAAAATTGTAAGGATTAATATTTTGACTTTGCTTTCCAACCCCTAATGATTTAAACAATTTTCATACTTTAGCTGGATCTCTGTTTTCTACAGAACTATGGATATGCTGGCGTTGTGCATACCTACACAGCCTATTGCAGTGATTTCTGAGTGTTATGTATTTTAATTTATTGACCTTAGTTTTTGATTTCAGCTTAGATTTGGCCGCTGCTTTTTTCTGTTTAAGTGATCTTATTGCCTCACTAAGCCAGGGCTATGGCGCATGCTTTAATTTTATTTAGCATGAACAGGCGCATGGGCATCGAAGAGGTCAATAAGATTTCTCTCAAATAGCTCAATTTTGCTGTCTATAGTGTCAGCATCAAGTAGTAGTTTCCAGTCAATTGCTTTAGCATCATCAATGAGATCATCAGTATTCATACCACTAAAACTGCGAAGCAAGAGAGTTCTTAACTTTGCCTTGGGGGACGAATTTTATAAGACAGATAAATGAGGTCGTGGTAGGAAAATGCATCTGCACTACATTGGCCTTGTTCAGCGACATGGCCAAGTGATGAGACAAGAATGAGATCTAAGAGTGAAGGTGTAGAATTAGGGAAGTGATGAGTGGCATTCAAAGGAAGTATATACAGATAAGTGGAGACAGCAATAGAAGAGAGAGAAGAGGAACGTGAGTCGTTTTTAAGAAGACAGGTGTTAAAGTCACCCATAATTATGGTTTGACTGTAAGAGATAGATTAAGTAAGAGATTCTCAAATGACGAAAATAAATCAACACGCAAAGATGGATAGTAGTAGACACCAAGGAGAATTTTCCTATGGTGCAGCTCAATTTCCAGGATGAGATGCTCTCCAGCATTGTGTGGAGGCGGTTGTGGGGACATGTTTAGTATTGAATTCACAATATGTGAACGGAGATAAATGGCAACACCACCGCCACCACTCCAAGTCCGGTCATTCCTAATGAGCTGGAAGCCAGGCAAAGTATACGATGCCGACGGAATGCATGGCTTAAGCCATGATTCAGAGACTAGAATAGCATGGATGTTCTTACAGTCAAAAAGTCAGTAGCTAGCATATCTGGGCAATGGGCGGGAATACTCTGTGCATTAATATGGACAAAATTTAAGTCTCTCGAGACACTAGAGAACAAAGATTGCAAGTTTTCTACCAAAGAAGGAACAAATTCCAATAAATGAATACCTACTTTTAAACTTTCGCGACTTGTGCACATAGTAACATTTATGTAACGGGTCACTATAATATAATATTCTACCACATACACACATCACCATCTAGTCCCAAACTAAACTAAGATAATGGATAAACATACTAGACATATATGTACACTTTATTTTATACATATTATACATAGAAACACCCAGACCAAGACAAACATCCATGTTTATGCACACAAATGTTTGACTTGAGCAGGAATCGAATCCGCGACCTTCGGCGTAGCTGTCGCTTACACACCCGCTGCGCCAACCGGTCGTTATTATTTAAAAATATAGGTAAAATACGATATATACCCACCATTTCTCAATTGCTGAATGTACGTATATCAATGCAATTCAACATAATTACAGAGCTTGAGGTTGAGATTTGAGTGTATTTTTAAAATGATCAATTTAGTTTTAGTTTAGTAAGATCACTTTTACTCGGCAAACCATTTATTTTCATAATCATTCCTTATTAGGCCTTACGTGTATTGAGTTCTACGTGTATAACCCAATTATTAACTATCCGACAAGTTTATAAAGCATATTGTTTACAGAAACAAACGAAAACATGTATTTTGATACACATTATCCAAAATGTTGAAACATAATACGCAAATATACACGCATAATTACAAATAATTTATGTGTTATTGAATGAGAAATATTAATCAGTGAAATACTATCTTCTAAAGCATAATAATTTATATAATAAGCACAAACGAAGTGATGAGAGATCATTGTCTCCGTTACTTATATGTTTGCAAAGTTCCCCGCGACACAGGATTTAGTAGGTACCAGTGCGGAAATTATTTTAAAAAACGTTTAAAAGAAACATATTTATTAATCTTAATTTTCAGCTTCCTGGCGCTCTCCTTTATATGCAACATTCGCGATTCGACTGGAACTATACATCAGAAAAAGAAGATATCTTTAAGCAGTGCAATCAAGAGCCTTATCTGCAAACAACTCAAGGCAAAATGCTAGGAGGAACCAGCTCCTTAAACTACATGCAGTATGCTCGAGGTTATCCAATCGATTTTGACTCTTGGGCAACAGTAGCAAAAGATGATGCTTGGAAATGGGAAAATGTTCTACCATTGTACAAAAAGAGCGAAAAACTATCCGTACCTGATATCCTTGGATCATGGAAAGATAGTAAATATCATGGTACCATCGGATATTGGACAGTAACTAAAGAAAACCATGGAGATGTATCGGATTATATGAAGTCTTTCAAAGAACTGGGCGAAGAGATTGTTGTAGATCACAATCCTGAACATCCTTTAGGTTATTCTAGATTTCTCACGAACATTGCAGATGGCCATAGGCAGAGTTCAGCTATTGCCTTTTTAACCCCTGTCAAAGATCGACGCAACCTACATGTACTGAAAGAGACTATGGTTACTAAAATCGTGATAAAGGATGGCAAGGCCACTGGTGTCGAAGTCGTTACGAAAGATGGTCAAAAGTTAGTTGTTAATGCTGAAAAAGAAGTTATTGTGTCCGCCGGTACATTCAATACTCCTAAACTTTTGATGTTGTCTGGTATAGGGCCCAAAGCCGAACTAACCAAACTAGGTATTGAAGTAGTTGCCGATTTACCAGTAGGAGAAAATCTTCAGGATCATACCGCTGTAGTAGTTTTACACAAGCTTAACAATTTTGACTCACCATCGTATCCAATCGACCCCCACCTTTTCCCAGCAATTTCATTCAGAGGATTTGTAGCTCTTGATAAGAATCAAAACTACCCTGATTACGGAAGCAACAACTTTATTGTACAAGATAATGTTGTATTTAATTTCTGTTCTTTCTCATACCGTTTCAAACATGAAATATGCGACACGATAGAGAAATATAACAAAGGCAAAATGGCCGTATTCAATCAAATTTATGATTTGTCACCAAAATCAAGAGGCAAAGTCACTTTGCGCAGTTCTGATTCAACGGACGCTCCCGTGATAACTACCGGCAAATTTTCAGACCCCCAAGATATAGATAAATTAGTGAAATATATTGAAAATTTGGCGCCAATTCTTAATACGACACATTACAAAAAACTAAATGCTGAATTTGTAGATCCATCAAATTGTAAAGAATTTAAGCCAGAAAGCAAGGAGTACTTACGTTGTTACGTACAATGTTTATCATACAGTATGAATCATTTTACAAGCACATGTCCTATGGGAACTGTGCTCGATGGTAAGTTGAAGGTACTTGGAGTGAAAGGTCTTAGAGTAGCGGATGCCAGTGTGATGCCCACAATCACTCGCGCGAATCCTGCTGCTACTGTTGTCATGATTGGTGAGCAAGTGGCAGCATTTATAAAAAAAGAATATCAAACTAAAAATGGATGGTTCTCGGGTTAAGTGAAGTTAAAATGCAATGCAATAATTATCAGATAACACATGAATGAAGATAAAATGTAAATACTTAGAAATACACGAAGGAATTATTATATAGGTTTTCTGGAATTACAAACTGACTATATATTAAATATTTGCAGGGATTCATTTTATTATAAAATACAATGTTTTTTTTATTAGGAAATCGTTTATAAAACCTTTTGTCTTTTACATAATAAGTTCTCATTTATAAAATATGTCAGTCGTGATGTTATCTGTCCCAGTTTCAGTTGCAAGCCACTGAAAGCAATTAGTGGGCTAAGGCAATTACTACAACCAAATAAAATGTTTAGTACATTATGTTTTTTTTTATTGCTATGAAAAGTATTTACTGCCAAAAAATAATTAAATACTTTTACACATTTTTTTTATTATTTTCCCCTTTGACCTGAGAGAAACACGAAGGTAGACTCGATATGTGACCTTGCAGCAGGTTTTTAGCATTCAAGCATCAGGAAATCATAAGTAAGTCAAGAGTCGGAAACAGCTGGGTTTGGCAGCGTTCTGTTAAAACTTCGCCGAATCGGCTCGTCGCCCTTACCCCAAAGCTTGAAAACAAAAGTCGTTGCTACACAGCCACCTGGTCACCTGCGCGTTACTAACTCTTTACTACTGCTCTAATTAAAGAGAAAATGAAGTGAATTTGTGCCTTTACATATCACTTTCCTAAGTCCGAAAATCCCAAAAAAAGCAAAACCCAAGTCCTATATATAATCTTTTGTTCTCTATAAACCGCTAATTCGAAAATAGGAGTTTGATGTGCATGTATGTCTGTCGATGGACTCAACGCTCCAAAACAAATGGATCGATAATAATGCTTTCTTTATAGAATGATTCGAGACGGTTTTTAGCTGCAATTTATGAAGATATCCCGAAGGTAAACTAACATTATAATATTAAAATTATAAATAAGGTCGAAAGTGTCAATGAATTATGTCTCAGCCATGATATGGTATCAACACCTTAAGTAGTTTAATAAAGACTTCTGTCTATGCCTGTCATATTTTATATATATTAAAATGTAAATTTGTAGAAATTTGTGAAATATACATTAAGAAAATGAAATTGCATTAGATCGCCCTATTATTTCTTAAAGTGTCTTGAAACATTCAGATTTAAATTTTAAGATAGAGTAAACACATGTATGTTGATTCTGTATTGTTCTGTTTGTTAAGGTTCACCACACTTTGTGAATACGGGTCGGATCGATTGTAGCCCGTGCCGCAAGATTGATTCTTTCTTTGTTAAACCCTCCTTTTATTTTTCTTTGAACAGTTAACAGCTTCATCACACAAAATAATTGTAAGTCATGTGAACTATACAAAGCTAAGCAATTTTTTTCGGGCATGTTTTTCGCTTTTAATTAGTGAACATAGTAATACGGTTTTATTTGAGGCAGCAGTAGCCTAGTAGTGATAACAGATTGCCATTCACCACTGATCATTAGGTCTATGCGGATCCTGGGATGCAACTGGGATTATGATGACATCATCCCAGTTACATCCCAGGGTCCGCTAACTAGTCTTTTTTCTACGTCTAACCAGATTTGACTGAACATGGCCGCAGAGCGCCTGACGTTTGACTTTCGCAACCCAAAGAGACACCTATATTCCATCGTATATATTGGTGTGTTTATTCATAAGTACTGACTCCTCATGACGAACGTCAAAGATCTGCATGACAGCCGGGACCAGTGGCTTAATGTGCACTCCGGGACACGAGGCATGCGGTAATTAACAATTTAATAAGCACATGGTTAGTTTAGAAAACGGACCCCGGACTTTAAGGTGAAAGTCGTGGATGCAACGGTATTGGCCGATTTAAAATGAATAGATAAATCACTGCAGAACTTTACAAAATAATTAAAATACTAACTTTTAGACCAATCTTCAATACTTATATAATTTGATTTTCTCAAACAAACTTGACCGGCCAATCCCCGTGATTACACATTAAGTGCTCAAATTCATTCACTTAAGAGGGATACTCGTATTCATTTCGTCTTAAACTACTTAAAGATCTTGAGCGGATCGGTCATTCACCTGTAAGCCGAGTCAAGGTCTTAAGAATACTTATATTAAGTGAACTTAAATCTGTTACAAGATAATTTTATATATTAAGTTTTTAATTTATTATTTTTAATATTGTAGCGCATGATTTGACTAGATGCTCGCAATAAATCGCCAAAGTGAGGCAAATGTTAACAGAGGTCGTCACTTGGATTGGTGACCTTTTGTGTGGCATTTATATCAAGGCACAATGTGCTTGGGGGTGCAAATAAAACTGTTGGTCCTGGTTGTAGTTTCAGACCAAAATCTATAGGCCTCGTTCAAAGTATATGACTCTATTCAGAAGATTAATTTTTATTGAATAGGGGGTTAAAACCTCCCTTGGATTGGTCCTATTTCAATCCGATAATGAACTTTTTATACTGTGACAAAAACATGAACGATACAGTTCAATATACAGTCACAACATATATATGTCAAAGCAGATTCATACCTCGGAACCAACGATATTGTAAGAAATAGAATTTACTTAGTATATTTTTATCTAAATGAAGTGGCAATGGACAATTTTACAACCAAGATCTCATTTCACGAATTGAATACAATTCTATCAGCACAAGAAAAGACTTGCGAAGCATTTACTTTTTACGATATAGGCATACTTAATACAAAAGTGTGGAAATGAAAAAAAGTTTATTTCACTTCGAAAGAATTTCGGTTTATAGAATAACAAAGATTTTCTTCCGTGTTTTGACGGATTAAGAATACGGAATGTCACCACCCCATTTCATTCTATGGGTGTCGTAAGAGCCGACAGAGGCAGCATATTTTGCAGAGATCAGCACTGTGAGAGAAAGAAAACTTGATACAAACCCTATACCAACCCGTTTGGCCAGCGTGGTATAGTAGGTCGATTCCTTCATTCAAAGAAAGGTCCACCCATCATTACCAGTAAAAACGTAATAATGTAATCTAATAGGTCTCGCACAAGAAAAAAAGAAAGAAATAATAATAATATTCTACCACACAAACAACACCATCTAGTCCCAAGGTAAGCGGAGCTTGTACTAGAGAATTGATAAACATACATGTATACATGTTTTTGTAAATACACACATATTACACATAGAAATACACCGACCAAGACAAACACCCATGTTCACGCACACAAATGTTTGACTTGAGCGGGAATCTTACCCGTTTACACTCCCGCTTCGCCACCGGGTCGTCTAATCTGATCGAAATACTGGCTAAATCATTTTCTAATAATATCCCTTTCAAAAGGTTTTTACTTCACGTAGTTCAAAAATCAGACGAACAATTACTTTCATTTTGGAAACACCTAAATGATGCGAATTGTATTACAGTTTAATGGTCACTTGAGTTTGTATTACAAGTTTAAAAAACGAAATGATAAATAACGAGTTACACAAGTTAGTCTTTCGTTGTTTTCAGTTTTTGTTGTAATATTAACAAATACTTACGTTTTTTTTTTCAAAGGGTTTGAAGTATTATTAGGATGCAGACAACGAACATAAACCTACAAAAAATATATTGCTTGAGTTAGTGACAAATAAAATACTTGATAGTATCTGTTAGCATTAACTGTTTTCTTAAGATATTTGGAATTCTGACACTTTTCCAAACTGGTTAGTTTGCCACGTGATGACCATCTTTCCCCCTGATAATTGCGTGAAACTCCTGTCAGCTGAGAGCAAAAATACCAAAATATTTGCAGTGCCGCTATCACGAGTTTACCAAAAATACTTTACAACCCGATAGACGTTTTACGCAGTGATTGACTTGTGTCGAATGCTACGACGATACGAGCCTGTAGTAGTCCAATCAGAACGCCGAGCGGCTATCTAAGCGGTGTGAGACGTGCGGTTGCTAAACTCGTGGTAGAGGCTCGGTCATATTATCCATAACTACAATCAATTAATACCTACTTGAGTTTCTGTGACCTGTTAATATACATTATGCAGCTGTCAACAACCACTTAGGGGAATCAAATTAATAATCAATTGACTTATCTGACCATGTGCCACAAACCTCATTATTATAATTACAGGCCAATACAAAGGCTACTTAGAACAATATGTAATTATAGCGTGGTGTCTTAATTGTAAGATGTGATGGCTTCAGGTATTCAGGTGTAATAGTTATCTCGCAAGCTATTCAGTAGCTTAATAGAAAACACAACAATGACACAGGATGAAAGACAGCATTCCGTCGCTTCAATAATGTCTTCCTTACTTTTGTATCCACCTGAAAGTACTTAAGCATTTAAGTTCGATATTGTGTTAATTTTGCTTACAAAGTCAGTTTAAAATATGATTTAAAAAATTAATTGGTTTACTTACTTATTCGTTTTCGTTCGGTTGCTTATTCGTTAGTTTACGCTTTTTTAGTATGTTTAGAATACTCTTTTTTACTATTTAATTATGTGATAATAGGCAAACGAGCAGCCAGATTGCCTGATGGTAAGCAATTACTACCACTCACGGATACCCACAACATCAAACTTGTAAATGCGTTGTAACTTAGATGAGCAAAGGAATAGAGGGAGCGGGATGAGAGGGAAAGAAAATGAGATAGGCCTATGTCACTTTTATTCACCGAATGAAACGCAACAGTATAGACACTGTTTCAATTATACGTCGATACACTACTACAGGTAGCAGAGCGTTGCAGATTTCAGTATAAATGGGCCGGCTCGACCGGGGAAGTACTACCCTCGCACAGAAAATCGACGTAAAGTAACAGTACTTAAACTGTTGCGTTTCGTCCGGTGAGTGAGAGTGCCGGAGGCCCTATCCCCTATTCCTTCTCCCTCATCCCACTCCTCATCCTAACCTTTTTCCCATCCCCTAGGGGCGGCAACGCACTTGTGACTCATGTGGTGTTGCTTGTGTCCATGGGCAGCGGTAATTGCTTACCATCAGACGATCCGTCTGCTCGTTTGCCGCCTATTACTATATAAATATAAAAGATATTCTGTGAGAGGGTATTACCTCCCTAGTCAACCAAGCCCAATGCTGAAATCATCAAGATTCTACTACTTAACAAACATTTTATGCTTTTTATATTAAATTCAGATTCTCATTTTTATTCAAATATTACTGTAAATAATATAATAGGCCGTCAGATGCAAACGAGAGCAAATCGATGCCACGGGCTCTACAAGGTAATAAACAAAAAGCAATAATACATAATTGTGACATGCAAATTAACAATTACTGTATGGATACAGGCTACAGAGTGGTTACTTTATACTGTGATAGAAGGCTAGATAATGTTGGATAGTGCTCACTAAGCTACAGTGCGACTGTCGTCTGACCTCCGCAACCCAAACGTTGATTTTTATAAGATTGCGGGTGGTCTGTCAGACCACGCGTCGGTAATTATGTGACTTTTATTCGATATGAATGGTATAAAATGAATAAACCAGGTACTTCGGGTATAAAATTGGTAACCAAAAACAAAAATGCCAGTAAAAAATATCAAACAAGGCTTCAAAATAAAGATCATGAAGGAATTTTAGCGGAATGGCTATATAGGAGCTCAGAGTCCGACTGTAACGATATCGACCCAAATTTTATTGCCTTGGAGAGTGACTGTGATTCAACATCTGAACAGGAGACCCTGACGGTGAAACATGTCTGCCTACAATGGAGCAAACCTATCTTGAAGAGTGATTATAAACTTTGATAGTACACACATCTTGGTACCTTGTGATTTTCTAAAAAAAAATTGTTTATGTGCTAAATTGTATTTTTAATAGTTAACGTAATTACCAAACATTAAGAAAAACAATATTGTTAAGAAAAAATATTACTCAGTTGATAAATAATAATTATTATAGTGAAAGTAAGCTTTTCTCCCAAAGAATTAGAGGCCGTAATGTGAAACTTTATAATGAGTAATAAATATTATACCTGCTATATTTTCCTTTATTTATACAATAACTAGATATATAAACAATACATATGAATGGTTTTTCTAGAAAAATATGAAACAATTTAATGTTTTTATTTATGATAGCAACGATGGTCTGCCAGACCTCACGTCGGTACTTATGTAGGTAACTAAAATAGCACGTCGGTATTTAAAGGTTAAATATCTTCATAATAGCAGGGACTGACGCTTTTACTTGCTCTCCGCGGCACGGGGCACGCGATAATTAAGAATTTTATTTAATACATAACTTGGAAAAGACAGTGGTGAGCGCCGTGGATCCGAACCCGATACCTTCTGCATGGTAGTCCGTTATTTCCACTAGGCTGTCGATGCCTTCATTTTCAAACAAAATTGCAATGTCTGTCTCGACCTACTCCACGTTACCTAGATATCATCTTAAGAAGATGAAGATTGTACTGGAAGGTGAAAATGAACACGATCGTCTGTTTGTACATACATATCGTCACGCCTTTTATCCCCGAAGGGGTAGGCAGAGGTGTATTTCTACACTCACTTTTCGCCAGATATACTTTACGTACATACATACATAGACTCACGCCTGTTTCCCGGAGGGGTAGGCAGAGACTACGGAACGCCATTTGCAACGATCCTGACATACCTCACTTGCTTCACTCACTCCCATCAAGTTTCTCATGCATGCTCTTCTGTTAAGGGTACTTCTGACTTGTCCTTTTTTCAGGATGTCTCCAATCTGGTCAGAGAACGTTCTCCTAGGTCTTCCCCTTTGTCCTGTCCCATTCACACTTAGATATACTTTAGTCCCACGTTATAAGGGGCGAGCCTATTGCCGTACCGGGCACATTTCCAGACTCCGTGCTGCTACTGAGAATTTCGTGACAGAAAAACCCAATAACACTGCCCGACCCAGGAATCGAACCCGGGACCTCCCGATCCCACGCGCACATTTATGCCGCGAGACCAACGAGGCAGTCGTATAGGGTTTGATGTCGAGGTTTCCGTCTCTATGCAAAGATGGTATTTGCATCGTGTTATCCCTTAGTCGCCTCTTACGACACCTACGGAAAGATAGGGGGTGGTGACACTTGTATTCTATGCCGTCAACCACACGGTCAACGATCGTCTGTTTGTGAGACTTGAAATTTGGTCTTTGGCACCAAAGCCTCCAAAAAGCATATCACAAAGGTCTTCCTCTCCTCGTTCTCTCTCGAAGAGCAGACAGAGAAACAGCTTTATATGTTACTAGACGATACCTGCAGCTACGCCCGCACATTTTATTTGAAATTACTCCTTGCTACCCGATCCCGGGGGAATTTCGGGAAATCCTTCTTGGTGCACCCCTACGGCCCCAAAGGAACAAACATACCGAATTTCAGCTTCCTGTGCCCAATAGTTTTGGCTGTAGCTTGTCTGTCAGTCAGTCAGTAACGCAAGGATTTTATATATACAGATAAGCTTATAAAAGCTTTTATCTGGGGGCACGGCAGTGCTCCCGCCAAGTCGAGCGCGAAGCAACACTGCCGTACCATACTTTTATGGAACCATTTGGCCGCATATTTAGGCTCCTATAAGAGAAGCTATAATCACACACTTGAAATCCAAAATTTCAAGTCGGTAGATCAGTTAGTTCCGAAGCTAAGCTAAAGCAAAGTTTCGCATTTTCGACACTGACACACTGACTCATGGGTCATCAAAATAGAACTGGTACTTCCCATTGAGCTAGAGCGCTGAAATTTCGTACATAGGTAGAGTTTAACGCCCACATAGAGGGAAAACTATTAAAACTAGGAAGACTGTAATAGGAAATTTTGGACTTGGAGTGGTATCAGCACACGTCACTAGATGGTGCTGACTGTATTTTAACACAAAACAGTGGAAGTGCTACGTAGATGTGGCATGCCTCAATTATTAAGAGTTGTTACGCTTAACTTAAGTCTTAACTGATCCCAAGTTGCTCGTCTCGTAACAAATTCACATTTGTAAATATTATAGTAGGACAAAAATCTTAAAAATTGAGGTGTTTCGTACTATCGCCAAGTACAATTTTCATTGTTTTCTAATAAAATTCTTATTTTGTTTCAATTTACAAATATTTAATAGAAAGGTTAATCAAAATCAACCTTATACAAATAAGATAAAGTTTATTTTGGATTGATTTTATTTAATACAACATTCTCGAAACTTCTTCGCTACTCAAGTATTGATGTGGCCAAGTCGAATATGGCTTTGACTGAGTAAGAGCAGAAATCGACCGATCACGCAAATGTCAACCATATCTCTAACGCAATAATTAACATTATAAATGCTACCACTGAGAATACCGCCATCTATGGTCAAGTAGCGGAATATCGTCGATCGATTCTAGTGTGACTAAAGATCATAAATACTTTCTGCCGCTAAATCAAAATAAATCTTATTTGTAGGATGGCAGGGTTTATTTCCAAATCTGGTGAATGGGCAATACGAAAAACTGTTGCTAGTGTACAAGAGTCAGAATCGGGAAAAAGAAAATAACGATTTGTTATAATAAAAAAACTACTTCTAAAAAGAAAAAAACTGTGTCTAATAAGAAAATATGATAAGTCAATCAGTCTACGTGTTGTCAGCTTTCTGCAAAAAGAAGTGAAATCCCACCAAAAACATTCTGTAAAATATTGCCAAGTCTCGATGGAGCTGCTTTTTTTTCTCTAAAAACTAATGAAATCTCTAGACACAGTTGAGCCAAGTCTGAGATTCCTTACTACAATTTATTTGTTATTATGTGACTTGGCCGTTGACTTGTACCCTTTAACGTGTAAAAATGTTCAACCGGTGAACGTTTTTTACACGTTGGTGGGTACAAGTCAACGGCCAAGTCACATAACAGACTTGGCTCAACTGTGTCTAGAGATTTCATTAGTTTTTAGATATAAACAAGCAGCTCCATCAAGACTTGGCAATTTTTTTACAGAATGTTTTTGGTGGAATCGACTTTTCCAGACGAAATTCTTTGTAAATCTGAATGACTGTTTATCAAAATAAATTGTACAAGAGCAAAGATTGTCACAGATAGCGTCTGATATTGCCTCAGTATATAATTAAGCATTGTGCGCTTGACAATAATTAGGAACAATTAACTAAGGCATAGTATTACATGAAGACGGTTCGGCAACGAGAAATTAATTAAAGTTAATATAAAGAGTTACTGACATTCAACATAAAGCGTTTTTTTTCATAGACTGATTGATTTCATAGACTCACGCCTGTATTGCCGAAGGGATAGGCAGAGGTGTAATATTACACCCACATTGCGCCATGAAGTTTTAGGTCCCACGTAATAGGGGTATTAGCGGGCAAGCCTATTGCCGTTACCGAACACATCACCAGACTGAGTACCGCTACTGAGAATTCGGAAAAACCCAGTAACACTTTTGCCCGATCCGGGAATCGAACCCGGGACCTCCGATCAGCAATCGCATACGCTACCCAATGGACCACGGAGGCAGTCTAATTGACATAAAGTTGTGTTCTATTATTTTAAAACGCTGAACGCAAAAAGGAACGCAAAATCCAATTTTATTAGTGTTGTGTTTGTTTAGCACTGACATATACTCTATATAAATATTTTGTTCAAATTGTCTAATGTATGACGTCTAATCGTACTAGCGCAACACCACAGAATAGATAGTTCTAACGGCAACACGCAGGCGCAAGCAGCGCCAATGACTTACAGTGTCTAGTTATTATTATAGCCAATCAACAACAACAAGTCCTGGCATCTTATCCAATAGTTCTCTAACGCTACTGGCTGCTTAATGCCATTTGCAAAGATTATTTACTTCACAGAAGAGATTTTTTCTGCCTACAATATTTCATCAACATAATAAGAACAGTTTATTTATGAAAATAAAAGGAATTAATTGCTGGGGGTTTATTTAAGTAAAAAAATAAAATCTATAAACATATTCAGATGTTTTTATTACAAAATTTAAAAATGTATTCGTGGGCGTAAGTTCAAGACTAGCCTTAGTTGCTTCACGAATAATTCAAATTTTTAAGCTTTATATTTATCTTACTATGAGAATTGCTATAGCATAATTATATAGGTACCTAATATATAAGGCAGGATTTTTTGTCATTCTGTAAAGATGCCCTTGCTGACCACAGAGTTCTAAACCTACACATGTGGCAGAGGGCACTATGTGCTACCATAAGGAAACTAACTATTAAAAAAAAAAAAACTATGACGAAGTGGCCTGAGTAGCTTAGTCGGTACGGTATCGACACGGTTCGTCGTGGTCGCGGGTTGAATTCCTGCCTAAAAAATTATTTCGAATTGCAGTTAAATTTACAATAGCAAGAAATGCTCCAAAATATATTTTAATAACTATTCAATTGCCACCAAACACAATTAATTTTGTGGTTTTTTTGTCTATTGGTCGGATAATGGAAATCAGGATCTGTTTTGGTCTAATGGTTCAATATTATTTTTGCGTATTTTTCTATAACTGCAAATGTGTACCTACTATGATGAAGTGTTGAAATATTCGTTAATACGGTCATACCGATCAACTTACCAAAAAATAAAAAGAACACAGAATTAGTGATATACAACGTCAAATTGCTTTTATAACATTAATCAAACTAAAAAACTCTTAAAACCAATACCTTCACGAAGTCTGGTCACTGGTCTTGGTCATATATTTTACCTACAATCATTGCAATGTATTTCTGCATAGTAGTTAGTCTATGATCGTAAATGACGTCACATAAAAATAAAGAAATACATTTTAATGTGGTATTATGATACATTTAACTCTTTTATTTACATAAATAATTAAAAATATTGACTAACGCTACTACAGATACAAGTTCTGATTCAAATTAATCGATATATCGTCGCCATATAGTCAATAAACGAAGCGGACCCACACTGCAGGAAAGTCAAAGTGACACTAGATTGCTTTGCCGGTATGTTCATGCAAAGCATTTGAACAAAGTAAATGTTCTGAATGCTACATCTAGTACTTTAGTACATATATATCGATGGTGTTTAGTTATTTATATGCGTAATTAACGCATCCCTTGCATTAGGGTCCCCCTCCCGTGTGATCTCCACCTTGTCGTGGGGGGGGGGGCTCAGTAACCGTGGCTCGGACACCAGCGGTGAAGCTAAGAGAGATCCCGGGAGTGGACGCCCCATGTGGGCTTGGAGGGGCCTGCGCAGGATCCGTCCAAGGGTGCGGGGGACAGTTCTGTCTGTACTTCGCAGTCGGGCGCGGTCGCCGGAGGAGAGGCGTGTCGGTGTTGCGTTGCCGCGCGCACTATCTCCCGCAACCAAATGGGGGTGCACCATTGTTGCGTCGCGGTGGGACCGCAGAGGAAGAGGAGATGCGATGTTGCCAGGTTGCCGTCGTCCCTATCCTCTGCGGCCGCTGGGTGTTTTGGCGGCGGAGCCCAACACCTTCATCCGCCGCCAAGGGGGTTTTGTTAGGGGCCCGCCTGACCATCTGGTGGGGCAATACCTGTCGGGGGGTAGCGACGAATGCTTCGGCGATACCCCACCCTCCGACACACGGGTACATGAGGAACACGGGTTGGTTTTTAGTCCGTAAGAGTCTGACAGTCCCCTTCGCCCCTCCCCCAGGGCGGAGGAACTCCATGAAGATTTTCCAACCCGATACCAAAAAAAAAACCATTGCATTAGGGTCGCGTGTTACAATAGTTTGTTGTATGATTATAGTAAATAAATAAAATAATGATGCGGTTATTTTTGTTACAAAGCTGACGTCATCGTAATGGATCTTACAACACCTAATTATATATATCTAGAATTATATAATTTTTTAATTTTACATTTTAAATTTATCACTAAAACTGCTTTTCTTTCATAGTTCCTTACTGCTGCAGAAAAGTAGTTTTAGTAATACGTGATGCAGCATTAGTCGAGAGCATGACCATAGCGTCCGTCTGCTATTGGTTACAAATTCGGTCGGTCGGCAGCTGCAGTGATTTTGATGTCCATGGCGTGTTCTACTCAGACGCGAATCCAGCCGCGATGGAGTAGTGCTCAATATGTCCTTCGAAATCGCTGCCGCTGCCTCCCGCCGCTGCTGTGCTTGAACGCGCTGCCAGGCATCGTTTATGCGACATACCACCAACCACGCAGTCCTACAATAACAGTGGTAACAGACCATGCATTCTAGTCCTGTAAACATAAACAAAACCATAATCGAAATCGAATATAAGAATATTAATTAAGAATAACAAAGCTTTTGACGTCGACTGCGCGGAACGGATGGCGACGTTTTAATTGTTTATTAAATAAGTAAGCATGTTGGCGACGTCTAGTACAAAGACGTTCATTGTCAGAGCTACACAATTGGTAGTATTATTTGTGTTTAGATTTACATTAAACCTTTAAGGGTATGGATTATACCTAATTGTGATATTTGTTTTGCCTGTTGTATTTTAAACACGGCCTAAAAAAACGATAGCCAATAAACTAAATTTTTCATAGCACTGTTTGTAAATCCAAATTTTGTCTATTGTTTGAAATAAGTGGCGATAGACTTGTGGTATCTCGGGTTCAATCCTCAGGTACCCCGGGCACACACCTCTGACTTACGAAGTTATGTGTGTCTTAAAAATATTAATTATCGCTCGCTTAACAATGTGCCCGGTAGATGGCAATAGGCTCGCCCCCTATTACATTGGGACCAAAACATAACTGGCGAAGTGTGGGTGTGTAATATACCTCTGCTTACCCCTAGGGGATAAAAGGCGTGAAGTTATGTATGATGTTTTAAAATGAAGTGGTTTCTGCTACTTTTCTCATGTATAAATTAGTAGAGCCTCTCTAAGTAATTCTTAATCAGGCCACCGTGATTGGCTATGGTCTCTCCTAGAATGTCACGTTAGGTCTGAAAGTTTTACCTCTTATATTCCTGTCTTCTTGCGCCAATCGCAAGCAAAAAGTGGCCAGTATTCGGATTGAAGGATTATATTCCTTAAAACCGAATTTCTGCCACACCAGTGACTAATCTCAATAGGACAGCTAACTGCACGAAACATATATTCATGCGTGAATGTACACTCTCAATTTCCTCATACTGATAGTCGGATAAGACGACTTTTCGTCACGACCAGAAACAGTGGGTCGCAAAACTTGGTCTAATAAGTTATCTAATGCACGAAGGTGTTGGACCTTCAACATTTTGAGCTACTATCGATTGATCCTCAATAAAAAAATTACTATCACATTTTTGGTCGACTCGGGAAAGGGACTTAAGCTCTCTTGATCCTCAGTCGCGCTACCCCTGGACGACATACATGTGTGAGTGACACGCCCAGTATCGGCTACAGTTAAAACGCGCTAATCTCAGGAAGTACTGCTTTGATTTAAATATTCTTTATTTTTTACTGTGTTTCATAGCCCATTTACCAAGGAAAGCCATCCTTGGGAAATGGTCGTGATGTTATATAGCCTATAGCCAAAGGCTATATAACATCACACTATGAGCGACGGGTGCGGCGCAGTAGCCCTAAATAAAGCGAGTGTAGCCGCGAGCTCAACTAGCAAACGATAACACGGTTTTATAATACATGCAAACCTGTTATTCTTCTTTGTAGATGACATCCCAATCATCACAAACCAATCTCGTCCCACTACAAATCATACATCAAACACAAAATCTCAAGCGGCGTGCCGTCCTGTCAGCGCAAGAACACATATACATAAATAAATCGTAGCCTTACACTGCTGCGACAATTATGGGCCGGGCCACAAGGCAATAAACGGGATCCACAGCTGTCACTGTGATATACGAGTGAAAAGCCAATGGTTTTATGTGACTATCGTTTTGTACGTATCGCAATTCACAAACAGAATATTGCCTGACGCTTCAGATATGATCTGTGGAGAATTGCCAACTCCTTTTTCAACCAGAACTTGAGAAACATACGAAATATAGTAAAGTACGAAGGTAATTTTTCTTCATGTTATCAGCACCAGTGACTAACCTGGACTTTGCACAGATAGCAATTATCTGATTGAATTGCTAGTATCACCAACATTGCTCATAGTTTACAAACAGCCAAAGATGTACGATTTTTAGTCTGAAGATATACTTCTTGCTTTGGAATGCACGGTCGGCATAGGTAGTCAAACGATCATGATAGATAGACTCTTCGTTGATTTGACCATATCTACGGTGCTTATCTAGTGAATCTGGACTACAAGTAGACAGTAGAGTAGTTTCAGGTTTCTTGTTACTTGCCAGAGACTTGCCAGGGACTTGCCAGAGACTTGTCAGAGACTTGCAACTTTATTTTTATTTACCACAAGCTTCAGAAGCACCCACACGAGTGCCAATTTTCAACGAACTTATTCGCTATCTCGCAATTAACAGTTCTTCACGTGACGGTTTGTACCGTTTCTGAGTATTACTTGAACTTAAGAGCCATGCCGTCTATCGCTCTCACTAAATCACTCAACGAATCACCCCTTTTAACATTAACCCCCTAAGACGAACGTAAAGAACCCACTACTACGTAAACGAATTTAATATTGAAACGGTACCGCTATATCGTAATTCGTACAAATAGTCGCGGAGCTTGATGGTATATTTTGTCCCTGGAAAGGTAATATACAACTTAAAAGTGACTGAAAACTCCCTGAAAAATGTAAAAGTGTGCTAGTAAAACACCCTTTTACATTTTTCTAAGTACAGTACAGTAACTATAGTAACAAACAAGAAAATGTCACATACACACAGCACACCTTAGTCCAAAACTAAGCAGAGCTTGTACCTACTATGGATTAAGACAATAGATAAACATATGTCATATACATCTTTAAATACATACGTATTCAACATAAAAACACCTAACCCAAGGCAAACCATGTTCACGCACACAGACTTGACTTGTTCGGCAATCGAACCCGTGCCCTTCAGCGTGACAAACGTGTTTCGTTTACACTCCCACTACACCACCGAGTCGTCAGAAAAAGGAAAGCAAATAAGACTACAGAAAGGAGATGGGAGATGAAGATGAAAATTTACTTATATAAATTTATATAAAAAAAAAAACAATTTATTTATATAAATCGAAATGGCGCAAAAAGAGGCTTCGGCTGCTAAAACCTCACTGCATACTGCCACGAGTGTTTGAATACGATCCCCACACGAAACAACACTTAGTGTGCACCACAAGTTGTGGTTTCGGTTCTGGGTGTTTGTGCTGCAATTTTTGTGAAGTGGCCTGCGAATTTTGGATCAGGATTCATTTCTAGTGCGGGAATGGTATTTCAAAGAGTGAGTGAGAGGGCTTGAGTCTTTCGTCGCTTCCATACACCAATTTATTGTTATTATATAGTGTTTCGTAACTTCTAATCCGGTTAGACTAGTAAGCGGACCCCAGATTGAAACTGGGATAACGCTAAGAGAAAGAGAAAGAAGATATAGTGTTTCGTAACTATTTTTATGCCCGATCTAAACAAACACGACGAAACCACAAATTTTGTGATCATACTCGCAAAATAGCTACCAAGTATATAAACTGAGTACCTATATGAGACGTTGTACATAATTGTCATAATATGGTATTATGACGTATCAACTTCACCCACAAAGTTTTCCTTAAATCAACACAAAACTACGAGTACAAGGCGTTCATGTTAGTACAAGAGGTTGTGTGAACAGCTGAGCAAATATAAAGAAGACAAATAGTACTGCAAAGTTGAATATGTCCTACAATGTTCCAAATCTCTACACCTGATCTTGTGTACTTTAGCTAGCAATATTTTACAATAGCTTGCAAGAATCGGAAAACTATAAAGCAAAATAGAATCAGGTAAGTTGTTTGACTTTATGAATACCCAATTCTTTGGAGTTCCATTTTATTTCGTTCCATTTTATTTCCAAAATTAAAAAAGGAACTGTTAAAGTAATTATCAATAAAAATGTGGTGTTGTTCACGTAATATTATGTTTAACATCATACAAATCTTCAGTACTCCTATATGATTTACTATATTTTTCATTTTTATTCTTCGAATTAAACTGGATTTCAGTTGAACAACACAAATTTGCCAAAAGTCTAGTCTAGTTCTACCACTTTACTTAATTCTAGAATAAAATTACTCAGAGTAGTTTCGCAATAGAACTTTTCAGACAAGACAGCTAATTTTATGTACCAAACAAAATAATGAAATAAACTTCAGACTCATTGCTGTATTGAAATGAAGGTAAAACCCTGATTTTAGACTAAAATTGTTGGACACTTAAAAAGCTAAGAAGCTTTGAACGTCAAAAACTTTCACAATTATGGTTCTAGATTTCAATAAACATATTTAGGTATATCGTTTAACAATAACAGGCTAAACGAAGACTGTCAAGGTAACTTCGTAAGTTTCTAAGGTTATTCTGTGCCGTTTTCAGTGTCAAAACTGAAGCATGCGAAATATAAAGTGTTTTGAGCAAGACGGGCAGAAGAAGGTTTTGGAAAAGAGTTGTCAACTAATGTTTTCCATTTCGACTGCAGCGATAACCTACTAGACCAACAGATTGCTATGCAGATGTTATCAGGTTCGAATCACACCACTGAATTATGTGCGAATAAATTGTTAATTATCGCTTGCCTCGTACCTCGGGGAGCACGTTAAGTTGTCAGTCCCGGGTGTAATCAAGATCTTTGACAATCGTTATGGGGAGTCAGAACCTATTAAAAAACTGACTCTAGTTTAAACCATGGAATATTATTATCCCTTTGGATTGCAGAAGTCAGACGATAGTGGCTCTGTGAAAAAGCTAATATTCTCTTAGACTATTAAACGGACCCCGGGTAGAAACTGGAATAACGCTAGAAGGATGATAATTTCTACAAATCGAATGGAATAGTGGTCTAAGTGGTCGCCAACCCGTTTGTAGCTTCGAGTGGGTATTCTTTGTGTCCGTTGAGTGAATGTCTGTACATTCCCGCAAGACACAGGATTGATTCCTAGTTAGGGAGTAGTCATTAAGTTTTTGCCTCGCACCGTTATGTCCACCAAGCTCCTAACCTATGATGTCAGACAACATGTCATGGTGGTTACACCGTCAGATACAACGTCACATAAATACTGCCCATGTGATATGCTATAAATACACGTAAGAATTATTGTGTATAATGAATTAATGAGCGACAACACGTAATGAGGATAACTTTAACTATATATACTTAATAAACACGTATATCTACATTTAAATAATAATAACTCTTAAAACTACTTGTATTATGTGTATCTTTAAGCATATATTGTACTTGCAGCCGTTGAGTATGAACTGGTAAATAAACGACAATAATTGCATATTGTATGTTCTTTTTACCGCACAATAGTCAAATTATAGGAATGCATACAACAAGCAATCTAACTGTATTATTTTTATTTCTGTTAGAAGATAAATACAAAGAACTCAAGGAGGTGTAATGCTAATAAACCCTTATAAATGCTGTCTGCTGCTGTCATCCGTAAATAGTCTTGCATCTGGGGACTTTACAAACATACAATCACGGAAGCTTGCTCTTGGTAGGTACATTTATTGACAAAAACAAGATAAGATTTATGAGTTTCCATACAGCTGACTACATAGAAATTCGCTGAAGTTAAATAAATTTCACAAAACTTATTTCCTTCACAAAATTAAACTTCCAGCAACGCGAGTCTCTTACGCTTTAATTTAGAACTAATTTGATTTCTAGAACAACTGCAATTCAAAATTCTCCATGTCTTTGTTCCCACTTAAATCATTTCAGACATAACAGTATAATGTATGAAAACATGTGTCATCAAAATAATTTTAATATCGTAATTATTTAGCTTTGACGTTCATACATTACTTTATCATCAAAATTTTATACTTTATCTAATGATCGAGGTGGTACTAATGTGCTCGATCACCATCCTGACTCTGACCTCCTATTGAATGATCCTCATCAGAAATCTCACCATCACATTTTTGGCAGATTCGGGCACCGGTCATAGGCTCTCTTGATCCTCAGTCGCTTGCACTACCGTTGGACTACACACATGTGACAGTGACACACCTACTATAATTGGCACGTAGTGCGTTTTAACATAAAAGCAGTTTCTGTTGAAATGTGTCACTTTGTATGACTGACTTGGTTCAAACGTTTGAGCCTATATATATGTTATTGGCAAGTATTAATACTGACACCTTTTGATATGCAGTTGGGTTCGATAGCGATCACAGCAACATTCAACATATCGCTCACCTTCACATCGATTTTTGAACTTTCGTAACATTTTCAACGGAAATATGGTATAATTAAACGCGTTTGATTATACCTGCAGACACATTATTATTCTATGTAGATGACATCCCAGTCTACAAAATCTCAAGCGCCGTGCCGTCCTGTCAGCGCAAGAACACATATTAATCAATAAATCATAGCCTTACACCGCCGCAACAAATAGGGGCTGGGCCACAAGGCAATAAACGGGATTCACAGCTGTCACTGTGATATACGAGTGAAACGCCAATGATTTAATGTGACTATCGTTTTGTACGTATCGCAATTCACAAACAGAATATTGCCTGACGCTTCAGATATGATCTGTGGAGAATTTCCAGGTTCTTTTAGTTAACAAGAACTTGAGAAACATATACAGCGTAGTATAGTACGAGTGTCAATTTTCTTCATTTTATCAGCACCAGTGACTGACCTGGATTTTGCACTGATAGCAAGTATCTGATTTAATTGCTAGTATCATCCATATTGTTCATAGTCTTAAAACAGCCAAAGATGTACGATTCTCAGTCTGAAGATATGTGGAATGCACGGTAAGCATAGGTAGTCAAACGATCATGATAGAAAGACTCTTCATTGATTTGACCATATCTACGGTGCTTATCTAGTGAATCTGGACTACAAGTAAACAGTAGAGTAGTTTCAGGTTTCTTGTTACTTGCCAGAAACTTGCCAGAGACTTTCCAGAGACTTGTCAGAGACTTGCAAGGTTATTTTTCTTTACCAGAAGCTTCAGAAGCATCCGTCCGAGTGCCAATTTTCAACGAACTTAGTCACTATCTAATTAACAGTTCTTCACGTGACGGTTTGTATCGTTTCTGAGTAATACTTGAACTTAAGAAGCATGCCGTCTATCGCTCTCACTTAATCACTCAACGAATCACCCCTTTTAACGTTAATCCCTAAGACGAACGTAAAGAACCCACTTCCACGTAAACGAATTTAATATTGAAACGGTTCCGCTATATCGTAATTCGTACAAATAGTCGCGGAGCTTGATGATAAATTTTGTACCTGGAAAGGTAATATACAACTTAAAAGTGATTGAAAACCCCTGAAAAATATAAAAGGGTGTTTTACTACTACAGTAACAAACAAAGAAATGTGACATAAACACATCATAACTTAGTCCAAAACTAAGCAGACCTTGTACCTACTATGGGTATAAGACAATAGATAAACATAATGTCATTTACTTTTTTTTTGTAAATACATACGTTTTCAACATAAAAACGCCTAACACAAGGGAAACATACATGTTCACGCTCACAAACTTGACTTGTTCGGCAATCGAACCCGCGCCTTTCAGCGTGACACACGTGTTTCGTTTACACACCCACTACACCACCGGGTCGTCAGAAAAAAGGAAAACAAATAAGAGTACAGAAAGAGATGGGAGATGAAGATGAAAAGGAAAATCGGAGGACATAGCAATAAATTGTCTCATGTACTGTCAAATATAGTACTTATACGTATATAGAACCAATTTATTTACATAAATCGAAATGGCGCAAAAAGAGGCTTAGGCTGCTAAAACCTCACTGCATACTGCCACGCGAGTGTTTGAATACGATCCCCACACGAAACAACACTTCGTGTGATCCACAAATTGTGGTTTCGGTTCTGGGTGTTTGTGCTGCAATTTTAGTGAAGTGGCCTGCGGTTCAGGATTCGTTTCTAGTGCGGGAATGGTATTTCAAAGAGTGAGAGAGAGGGCTTTAGGCTTATGAGTCGTTTCCATACGTCAATTTATTGTTATTATATAGTGTTTCATAACTATTTTATGCCCGATCTAAACAAACACGACGAAACCGCATATAAACTGAGTATATAGTTTGAGACGATCTTCAAGTCATAATATTGTAATATTCCATTTCTTTTTCTTTAAAAAACACTACTCCCGCACTAAGACTAAATCCTGTGTCGCGGAGGACTTAACAAACATACAACCAACGGACACAATGAACACCCAGACTCGAAACAACAATCTATGGATCACGCAAAGTGTTGTCTCGTGTGGGGATCGAACCCACAACACTCGGCGCAGTACCAAGCGGCGAGGCGACCGCTTAAAACACTACGCCAACCGTGCAGTCTAAGATATAGACGAATAAAAAAATAGAATATGACGGGTGTTTCTTCGTTTCGCACCACGAGTGGTTACGACCGCGGTGTGAAACGCAGAAGAGCTCTTAAGAATGGGCTGTTTCGCACCGCGGCGGTCCTTGGAGCGCCGAGCTGTGTGAATCGACCAATAGCTCTTAGGAATGGGGCGATTCGAACCTTTTTGTTTAGGTACAAGCTTGTATGTACGTATGTATGCAAAGTTTGTATGTACAGTCGAGTAGAAAAGTGTTTCGTGAAAAGAAACAGTTACGACTTGATATTTTGTAATCATATTTCAAAATCACAATCGCATACTAAAATTTAGTAAAAGTGGTTGAAATTAAATCACAGTTTGATTAGTAATTGATAACTAGTTTAAATCACAGTTGAAACATTAGGTACACATTCTGACTTAAAACTAACTGATTGAAATTTCGATGGCGTACCTACATAACAAAACTTTACTTACAAATAATAATTAAGTATTTACTACTGATTAAAACAACAGTTCGAAACATTATACGTAATTTTTTAAATTAACTGTTTGATGGCACATGACAAAATGCACTAGTAATTATTTAAAATCACAGACTTCGAAACTTGTTTCTTTATCTTATTTATCTTTTATATATTGTCTAGAGGGGAGATGGGCCTCGTTAGCCTTGGTTGGCAACCTGTCTAGGAGAAGGAAAACTCCGAAATTAAACCAAACGTTCGGGGAGATGGGCCTCGTTAGCCTTGGTTGGCAACCTGTCTAGGAGAAGGAAAACTCCGAAACTAAACCAACTTTCAGGGAGCATACCCGACACAAAACCCCGATCTAAGGTGTAAACCGACCCGTGCCGAGAGATTCGTGGCCAGAGGGTAAGCTGGTCGCAAACGGAGGGTACCTGTGTTGGTGGTCACAGGGCACACGTGATATTCCGCCTTACCCCCGTAAAGGGCTCTATGGGGATGGACATTTAAAAACCCTAAATCTCTTGGGAACGCAATGGGAACAATTAATAATATTTCCTCACACGGCGGCGACGCGGTTCGCAACCCATCACGTCTCGTTTCCCGCGAGGGCGAAAAGCGGCCTACGGAGAGCAGGTTTGCAACATTGAATGTTGGAGGAGGAATGAACGACAAATTGGATGAAGTATGTCAGATGATGGATGATAGAAAGGTTCTTTGTGTGAATGAAACAAAAAGAAAAGGGTGGGAAACCACCAAGCATGGCGCATATACAGCGTATTGGTCTGGGGTAGATAGTACCACTAGATCCTGTAAGGGAATTGGTGTAATACTGTCTGCGCGAATGAATGAGTGTGTAAAAGAGTTTGAATGTGTAAATGCTAGGCTACTGTGGATGAGAATGAAAGTAGGACTTACTCGTCTCTTTATTGTGGGGGTGTACGCCCCGGTCAATATAGTTAAGGGTATGTCACAACATGAGCAAGACGAAAGGCAGGAGTTTTGGGAGAGTTTAAGAGAGATTTTGAGGAACTGCAAGGATAATGAAAGATTGATCTTGTTAGGGGATTTCAATGGATGGGTGGGAGTAAAGCGAGATGGATTTGAAAGGGTGTTAGGTGCATTTGGTGATGAGAGTGTGAACGAAAATGGAAAAGTACTGCTTGAGATTTATTGGGAGTGGAGCCTTTGTGTGACAAACACCATGTTTGATCATTAAAGGATACATATGTATACGCGAGAGGCGAAAAATGTTAGAAGAAGTATGATTGATTTTGTGATAGTAGATGAACGATTGAGAAAGAATGTGTTGGATACAAGAGCATATCGAGGGATCGGCATCCACACAGACCACTTCTTGGTGTTGAGACGGATAAGTGGGCTCTTTAAAGGATGGCGACACCGAGAGCGTAATGAAAATAGGGTTTTGGAAAGAATTAAGGTAGAAAATCTACAAGAGAAAGATGTGAAAGATGAGTATAAACGAAGATTGATAGCAAAATTTGAGAGGTTCGATTGCATAAATGATATGGAAGAATTATGGCAGGCCTTTAAAGAAGAGGTAGTATGTGTAGCGTCTGAATTATGTGGTGTGATCAAGAGAAGGAAAATACGAAAGGTTAAGAATACATGGTGGGACAAGGATGTACAATCAGCAGTGTCAGAAAAGAAGAAAGCTTGGTCAGATTGGTTGGCTGCCAGAGCAAATGAAAGAATGGGAAAAGCAACGAGTGTAGACATAGATGAAGCAAAAAAGGAGTTTGTTAGGTCAAAAAGAATAGTGAAAGAAATGGTTAAAAGGAAAAAAGAGGAAAAGAAAGATGAGTTTAATAGCAGATTATCTGATGATTTCCAGAGGAACATTAAGTTTTTCTGGAAATCCGTTCGTGCAGTTCGAGGAAGAACTCAATCCTCAGAATACACATCCATCAGAGACGAGAATGGAAAGATAGTAAATGATGAATCTTGCGTGCTGAAGAGATGGAAAGAGTATTTTGAAAGTTTATTTGAAAGATCGGCGATAGACACCGATAGATGAAATGAATGGTAACGATAGCAATGATGAAAGCGTTATTGTCGTGGATGAGATCGTGAAGGCACTGGGAAGTATGAAAGTAGGTAAGGCTGCAGGATATGATAGGATTACAGTCGAAATGGTGAAGGCTGGACAGGGCATCATAGTTGGTCAGTTGCAGTGGTTATATAACTTGTGCTGGAGCAAGGCCGAAAAGGCTCGCAACAAGATTGCAAAAACTATAGAGGCATTAGCCTTCTCAGCATTGTTGGCAAATTGTATGCAAAGGTACTTATTGAAAGAGTTATGGAAGTAACTGACAAGAAAATATGGGATGTACGAGCGGATTCCGAAAGGGTATGGGGTGCACGGATCAGGATTTTTCCTTGCGAAGCATAGCCGAAAAGTTTTTGGCCAAAGGTCAAAAGGTCTATTGCGCATTCGTGGATTTCGAAAAGGCTTACGATAAAGTGGTGAGGAATGAAATGTGGTCGGTGCTGTCAATGAATGGGGTGGACAGCAGCCTCATTCGAGCACTGAAATCCCTTTATGAGGATTCTAGAGCTTGTGTGAAGATAAACGGGGCATACACTGACTGATTTACCATCGAGAAAGGTGTTAGACAGGGATATGTAGCGTCGCCGTGGCTGTTTAACCTCTTCATGGACAGTTGTTTGCAAGATTTAAAACATAGTGACTGCGGATTAAGGATGAATGGGTTACTCGTCAAATGCCTCCTTTATGCTAATGATCAGGTAATACTTGCATCTTTAGCGGAGGAGTTGCAGGAGATGGTAGCAATCGTGCATGGTGCATTAGAGAGGAAAGGAATGAAAGTGAATGTAAGTAAAACGAAAGTTATGGTTTTTGAAAAGGAGGAATGCGTTACAGCTTGTAATGTTTTGATCGATGGACAGCGAGTGGAACAAGTGAATGAGTTTGTTTACTTAGGTACGTTGTTTACAAGAGATGGTAAGAATGAAGCAGATATTGAAAGGAGAGTTAATGCAGGTAATTGTGTGAATGGAGCTCTGAAGGCGTTTATGAACAGTCAAAACGTGTCCAAAAAGGCACGTTTGGCTGTACATAGAGGCGTGTTAGTGCCTACCCTTATGTATGGTAGTGAAAGTTGGGTATGGCAGAAGAGATTTGAAAGTAAAATAAATGCTGTAGAAATGAGAGCACTGAGAAGTATGTGTGGTGTGTCTTTGACCGACAGAGTAAAGAATTGTGTGATACGAGAGTGGTGTGGGGTAAAAGAAGATGTAGTGACAAGCATTGAGAAAGGCATGTTAAGATGGTTTGGGCACATGGAGAGGATGGATGACGATAAACTGACAAAGAAGATATATAAGGCAAGTGTGAATGGAACAGGACAAAGGGGAAGACCTAGGCGGACGTTCTCTGACCAGATTGGAGACATCCTGCAAAAAGGACAAGTCAGAAGTACCCTTAACAGAAGAGCATGCATGAGAAACTTGATGGGAGTGAGTGAAGCAAGTGAGGTATGTCAGGATCGTTGCAAATTTCGTTCGTTCCGTAGTCTATGTATGTATGTATGTAAATTGTTTAGACTACACTTACGAACCATCTAACTTCTACACACTTTACATGTTATCACGCCCATCAAGGGTTAATAACCGTTATGCACGTTGTGTCAACCTATCATCAGGTGTAAACCTAGCATTTAAAATTACATTTGTCTAGATTAAGCCTGTCTTGTGATTTATCTGTTGGTTGACGTAAAAATTAAATTAAATAAAGGCTATTTTCATTTAGACATAAAGTCTAAACGAAAATAGCCTTTTCATAGGTAACCTCCAAATATATTAATTGTGTTTTATTTTGGATTGGGCTTTATACATTACCTCAGATATATTTTTCTTCAGTGTCATACATACATACATACATAGACTCACGCCTGTTTCCCGGAGGGGTAGGCAGAGACTACGGAACGCCATGTGCAACGATCTTGACATATCTCTCTTGCTTCATTCACTCCCATCAGATTCCTCATGCATGCTCTTCTGTTCAGGGTACTTCTAACCTATCCTGTTTTTAGGATGTCTCCAATTTGGTCAGAGAACTTCCGCCTAGGGCTTCCCCTTCGTCCTGTCCCATTCACACTTGCCTTGTATATCTGCTTGGTCAATCTTACGTCGTCCATCCTCTCCACGTGCCCAAACCATCTTAGCATACCTTTCTCGATGCTTGTCACTACATCTTCTTTTACCCCACAACACTCTATTATCACACAATTCTTTAATCCGTCAGTCAAAGACACACCACACATACTTCTCAGTGCTCTCATTTCTACAGCATTTATTCTTCTTTCATGACTCTTCTGCCATACCCAACTATCACTACCAAGCATAAGAGTAGGTACTAACACCCCTCTATGCACAGCCAAACGTTCTTCAGTGTCATGTGATAGAATCTATGTAAAGTTTTAATATATATTATAAAAAATTAATGGATATATTGATGTTTTTTGTAAAAATAATTGTTTTGTTTACATAAACACTTCACTTAATATTATGTCAAAAGGCTCTTTTTAATTTAGTTGTAAAATATGCATGGTATAGTAGGCCAATTCCTCCTTTCAAAGGAGAGGCCTAGTCCAGCAGCGGACTGTTAAAGGCTGATGATGATGATGATGATGAAAATATGCAAATGACAATAATAAAAATATACCTAACCCTATACATATTCAACTTACATTCAAATCTTAATTTTTAACGAATACTAAAAATAAAATAAACATATTTAAAATCAACACAATATAAAAATTTACTTTAATTATTATTAAACTGAAATGCATTAAACTCTAAATTTTTCCAAACAATGACCGACAGTAATCTCACCAGTCAATAACTCTTGTATGATGCTCTGTATTCTTTTATTCATTTCAATGGTTTCTGCTTGCCTTTTTGAAATTAGGATGTCACCAGTTCTTGCTAATATACCACAATAATATTTGGCGTCTTTTTGTATTCCCTCAGGAAACTGTGCAATATTGGATTTTTCTGTAATGGTTTTTTTTTTATCTTTGCATTCCATGACTCCACCATGTTGTTGGTTCTGTCGCTTTCATTGAAAGTGTTCCATGTGTTTGAAAGCACATCACGTTCCAGCCATGTCTTGACAAAATAGTCATTGAACTGTGTGACTTCGTTACTCTTTGGACTTTCTGCCATCACATATAGCCAGCCATCTTCCAACAAGTCCGGCGGTAAATGTGACAATGCCATGCACAATTTCACATGGTTAGCGCCAAGTTCCGATTTCACTACTCGCAATTGCTTAGTTTTACGCCATAAACTGCGAATGTAGTGAAAATAGCATCCGACTATGTTGAGTTCTGGAAATACATCTTTGCTTTGACTTTTTTGTTATTTCAAAGTCCATTGAAATATGCGTAGGCGCCCATTCTTTTAACTGACTTTTTATCATTTGAAGTAAAATGTCATATGTGTCTCTTTTCTTGTCGGGAAGCAATGCATACAGCACAGGACCCACATCTACGTATTCATCATTGCTGCCTATATCAACGAGAATAGTGTATACTTGATAGAAACACTTCGGCTAAATTTTGAATGTGCTGTCGATAAGAAATCGTGTTCATTTTTTTAAATATTTAATCATTTCTTTGTTAGCAAAAATAAGGATGCGTTTTTCAAATTTTTGCGGTACTTCGAGGTCACGGGCTTTTCGGAAGTTCAGTTTTTTAGCACCCAGAGATGAATTTCTTTGTCTGTACAGTTTGTACTTTATATTTTTAAAATTTGGTAATGGATTTACCATATTCACTCCTTTGTCGGATAGATTTTGTACGGTATCGTCGAAAATTTGCGTTACTGGTTAATTAATATTCTTTGTTTACTGTTTCAGTACATAAATAAATCTGTTTTTATATTTCAATCTCTGCTTCTTCCCTTGGTGGATGGTTATGGGCAGTCTCATGAAGTATTGAAAGTGGATTTTGTTTGACTTTGATTGTTGCGTTGCACTTACTAGAATCTTTGTTGGTGCACCTCCATAGTTCAGAGCCGTCTTTGTTCGTTCGTTTTAACACATAGTTATATCCAGCACGACACAGCATTTGGCCATCTCTCTTCATTTTTAGAAAGTGGACAATTGGGCCACCATGTGAAGTTGATGGGTCACCCGATATTTTCAGAGAGATGAAGCAGCAACCTAAACAAAAAATATGCATGAAAATTTATGTGGTTAAAAATAAATTGGTCATATTTATATAAGTAACTACAGGACGCCAGCAGCTACACCTGCATTTTTTTTTAAATTTACCCGTTTTGGCCAATCCCGTGAGAATTTCGGGAAATCCCTTCTTAGTGCACGCCTACGGTCCCCAAGGAACATACATGCCAAATTTCAGCTTCCTGCGCCCAACAGTTTCAGCTGTAGCGTGTCTGCCAGTCAGTCAGTAACGCAAGGATTTTATAGGTATATTAAGATTTAATTACTTTTTTAAGGGAAATAACTAAGTAGTGTCAGGATTTTTCATATTAACTTTTGATGTTTTATGGGCTGCCTATCATTGAAATGTGAAACATTAAAAGTAATCATGGAGCTTCTTTATTTATTTATGGCTAAGTAGAAAATATTATTTTAAGATGATATCACTTTGAAAATTATAAGAAGATTATGAGAAGATTATTGCAGGATTTACTTACCTTGTTTGATTTACAAGTTCACAATAGTTGGAAAACACTTCATGTCGTCACATTAAATCCACTGTAAAAGCCAAAAGGGTACTGAGATCCTTTTACATTCAAACGCATGCTAATAGTAACGTACGCGCGTTATCACCTGAGTCGTCAGGTCATAAAAGTAAAAAAAGATAGGAATGTGCAGCGCGCCGGACCCTAGTTATCGATAAACGGCTAACTGCGCACATGTTAACGATAGAACTAATTTGGGCACAAGTAAAGGGAGAAGTTGCGAAGAACAATATTACTTTCAAGATGGCAGATGTCGAAAATCACCTCCACCATAGATAATGTCACACGAGAAGACTGGGCCAAATGTGTGAGGCATGCCGAAGAACTTCAAAACAAAGATTTACAAAAAGCTCTAATTATAAATCACGCGCCACTTATATTAAATTTGGCATAACACGAAGACTGTGATGATGAAGATTTCGATGAAGATTTCTTTTATTTTCTTAATAATTATATAATTTAAATCTTTTTGTAATATTAACGCCTCATTCAAGGAACACGATATGATCTACTTTGTTTCTTGTAATAAACTTTCTTTCTCTGTGTATGAAAATACTGTATACAATTTTTAAATATAGTTTAATATCAAATATTATGATATTTTTAAATTTTGTGAACAAGATACGATATTAAACGTTACTTATCGATAATAAGTCCTTTGTTGTTACGCCCTTCACTAGACGGCTCCATAAGACCCATAAGTGCAAGCGAGATAGATATAGATAAATTATTTATGGCCCTAAGACTCAGATGAACCAATCAGAAGCGCATACTTGCGCTCTATATTTTTCTATTGTAGACTGGGTTTTACAAAGGGATAATTTGTAACGAGACCGACACTTTGTATATTTTTTACACATATTTTGGTTAGCCAACCAACATTAAAATACATCCTTAGGCATAGTAAAAATAAGAGTTGTAAATAGGTACCAAAAGTATTACGTAAAGTAGGCGACAAGCCATGTGTAACAAATGCGTTCAAAACCACATTTATTTTATTTTCGCTATTTTATTTTGTGCCTGGCTGTACTTTAAGCATTATTACTGAAAAAACTTTTTCCATTCGCGGTTCGAATTCAAATTCTTCTATGGTCGATTCACACCGCGGTCTGAAACAGCCTGTTTCTAAGAGTTCTTCGGCAGCAATTTGGCAAAACACGAAGACTCTGGTGATGAAGATTTCGATGAAGATTAATTTTATTTTCTTAATAATTATATAATTTAAATCTTTTTGTAATATTAACGCCTCATTCAAGGAACACAATATGATCTACTTTGTTTCTTGTAATAAACTTTCTTTCTCTGTGTATGAAAATACTGTATACAATTTTTAAATATAGCTTAATATCAAATATTGTGATATTTTTAAATTTTGTGAACAAGATACGATATTAAACGTTACTTATCGATAATATGTCCTTTGTTGTTACGCCCTTCACTAGACGGCTCCATAAGACCCATAAGTGCAAGCGAGATAGATATAGAGAAATTATTTACGGCCCTAAGACTCAGATGAACCAATCAGAAGCGCATACTTGCGCTCTATATTTTTCTATTGTAGACTGAGTTTTACAAAGGAATAATTTGTAACGAGACCGACACTTTGTATATTTTTTACACATATTTTGGTTACCCAACCAACATTAAAATACATCCTTATGCATAGTACAAATAAGAGTTGTAAATAGGCACCAAAAGTATTACGTAGAGTAGGCGACAAGCCATGTGTAACAAATGCGTTCAAAACCAAATTTATTTTGTTTTCGCTATTTTATTTTGTGCCTGGCTGTACTTTAAGCATTATTACTGAGAAAACTTTTTCCATTCGCGGTTCGAATAAACCCATTCAAATTCTTCTATGGTTGATTCACACCGCGGTCTGAAACAGCCTGTTTCTAATACCTCTTCGCTGTTTCACACCGCGGTCCGAAACACTCATGGTGCGAAACGACGAAACACCCAATATGACGTATTAACTTCACTCACAAAGTTTTTCTTCATTAGGTAAACCAACACAAAACTACGAGTACTAGGCGTTCATGTTAGTACAAGAGGTTGTGTGAACAGCTGAGCAAATATTCAGAAGACAAATAGTACGGCAAAGTTGAATATGTCTTACAATGTTCCGATTCTCTACACCTGATTGTGTGTACTTTGGCTAGCAATATTTTTCAACAGCTTGCAAGAATCGGAAAACTATAATTGAAATAGAATCCGGTAAGTATTTTGAGTTTATGAATGCTCAACTCTTTAGAGTTTCACTTTGAAATTATAAAATGGAAAAAATAACTGGAAACATCATTAAAAATTTTAGTGTTATTACAATGTAGGTCCCAAAATAACGTAATTAGTTCTAATACCATACAAAGCTTCAGTATTCTTATATATTTTTACTAACTTTTCATTTTGTTCTTCAACTTTTCATAAAATACCTGAAACGCAGAGATTATTCCTAACACAGTCACAATCAAATAGTGATTTTATAGTCCCGGATTAAAGAAATGCTTAAACAAACTGGATTTCAGTAGAATAGCCCTTTGCCAAGAGTTCTACCACTTTACATAATTCTAGAATAAAATTACTTAGAGTAGTTTCGCAACAGAACTTTTCAGACAAGACAGCTATTTTGATGTACCAAACAAAATAATGAAATAAACTTCAGACTAATTAATTACTGTATTGAAATGAAGGTAAAACCTTGATTTTAAACGAAAATTGACGGACACTCAAAAAGCTAAGACGCTTTGAGCGCTGGAAAACTTTCAAAATTATGGGTCTAGATTTCAATCTACTTATTTAGGTATATTGTTTAACAATAACAGGCTAAACGAAGGCTGTCAACGTACTTCGTAAGTTTTTGAAGTTATTCTGTGCCAGTTTCACTACTTTAAAACTGAAGCAAGCGAAATATTATATTGAGCAAGATGGGCAATTTTTTCCTTGAAACTGGGGAAAGCTATTATATTGTTTTACTTTTTTGGTGTAGCTTGAACTACTACAATGCAGTTAGAGAGTATTGTCTTAACGTGCCTGAATAAAATTCGGTAAATAACAATTCGCTGAGAGACAATAGCAGAAAAGATCACGAGGACAGAAAGGTTTTAAAAAAGAGCAGTCAATTAATGTTTTCAATTTCGACTACAGCGATAGCCAAGTAGAGATACCAACAGACTGCTGTGCAGAAGGTATCGGTTCGGATCCACGGCGCATAAATATAAATTGTTAATTATTGCCTGCCCCGTGTTCTAAAAGCGCACCTTTACCTAAACGTTGGGCTCGGCTGTCTAGAAACTCTTTGACAGTCTTAATGGGAAATCTAAGCTTTGGAATATTGCTATCCCTTTGGGTCGCGGAGTTGAGACGGTAGCCACTCTGTGTAAAAGCATATATTATTCAGATCGACCACTACACGGACACCGAGAAATAACTGGACGCTAACTCGATTAAACGCTAGGATGGTAATTTCAGCTACACATATTATAGTGGTTTAAGCGGTCCCTCACCTTTTGTTGTGCCGAGTCTTGGTGTTGTTTGTGTATGTTGATTGAATGTTTGAACATTCCCCCACGATACAGGATATCTTCCCAGGTAGGTAGTACTCTTTAAATTTTTACCTTGCGCGTTTATGTGGACATATGTGTCCACCAAGCTCCTATCCTATGACGTCAGACAACATGACATAGCAGTTTCAGCGTGAGTTACAACGTTACATAAATACTGCGTATGTGACTGTATACGCTATAAATAATAAACAAAATAACTGTATATGACGTAAAGCTGTCGGTCCCGGTTCTTGTCTCAGGATATGGATCGTTAGGCCATATCGGAGGCCTTCGGGAGGTCTGAAAACTTCGACACCAGAGTTGGCCACACACTCACACGAAAAACAAATATGAATCGCTGAAATATATATTGTACTTGCAGCTGTGGCATATAGAATGGTAAATAAACAACAATAATTGCATATTATATGTTCTTTTTAACACACAATAGTCAAGTTATAGACATGCGAACAACAATCAATCTAACTGTATTGCTTTTCATTTCTATTACAAGATAAATGGCAAGCGTTTACTAACAATTTAACATAACTTCGAAAAGCAATCGAGCAAGAAAATCCTTGCCTTTCTATTGTGAAAACTACACCAAAAACAACATATTAATCCCTATCCTTCTATAAAAGCTTACTCTTCAACGTAAAACATATTTATACTAAAAAAAAATTGACAGCTACGGAACGGAATGTCGGAAAAATTTTATTCCGTTAAAATAATTACATTTACAAAATAATACATTTGTTTAAATAAACTACGCAACACAGTGGTTACGAAATCGGATTGGATAAATTTATATAAGGTGGTTTCACCCCCTGCAGCTTTAACTCGCTAAAGAAAGTAACGCGAGCCTAACACCTACATTGAAGCCATTCTATCCGATATAGAAAATATCTTGCTGGCTGGTGCGAGGAGCGCCGTGACAGCCTTCGAAGCGCTGGCGTACAGCGCTAGCCTCCATGCCGGCCTCCGCTAGGGCACTGGCCGACGGCAACGGTCCGCCGCCACGGACAATAAAAATATTAATTGTCATAATTATGTCAAAGTGTATATTTAGTGTTGTTTTGATATTATTTATTTAGATAAGTTTATTTTTAGTGCATATAGTTAATTGTTCGGCATATGTCGTGTAATGGTGGCAAGAGCGATGAAGAAATAGGTGCCAGTGAACCTTACACATCTTCTACCCTGGTGCGCTGCCCCATCTGTTCCCAGGCACGATTTTTCAAAGGTGAGCGGGGCCTTAAAGTACATTTTGGCAAAATTCACAAAAACCAAAATGTACTTACCGGCCCCAATACGTCCAGTACTACACACAGTAATTCCACTGACGCCCCTAAAATTCCTTTTTGGCAATATTTGAGTCAGTTAAAAAATTCCATTCCGGTTCTGAAGAGAATTCCCCGTGGTGCGAGGCCTTCAGTGGCTCAAAATCTAGGACAATGCATAGGCCTTGTCATCCGGGAGAATTCTATTACGGCTTGGGAACAGTTACTCACCTTTCCGTATAGAATTCTACATGCTCAAGAAGACAGGCTTACAAAAAAAAGTTTGACAACAAAAATTAAAGAAAATTGCAATATTTCGACATCAAAATTAAATTACCATCCTGCCAAAGCACACCGCAATAGCACCATCTACCACCATGTAGAGTCTAAACTGAGGGAAGGTGATATCAGGGGAGCGTCCAGGCTTTTGTTCAGTACCGATGTGGTGGCGCCTTGCTCTGCCGACACACTCGCGAGTCTGCAGAGCAAGCATCCAGCGCCAGGGGATAACCTCTCCTTTCCTGATCCACCTAACACTGACTCGGGTTTTCTCAGCATTACAGCCAAGGACGTGGTTGGTGCCGTTGGCTCCTTCCGGAGTGGATCTGCTGGTGGTCTCGACGGTTTGACACCACAACATTTGAAAGATCTTGTGTGTGCAAGCGCTGGGGCGGCCGGCGACTCGCTTTTGGGTGAGCTAACGGCATTAACTAATCTCATGCTCTCCGGCAATGTGAACGATGCCATCGTCGACGTTTTGTATGGCGCTAATCTGTGCGCCTTACGAAAACGGGATGGTGGCATTCGTCCCATTGCCGTTGGGTGCACGTACAGGCGTATGGCAGCCAAGATATGCTGTCGCCATTTTAACACCTCATTATCTTGTAAATTTCAGCCACAACAGCTGGGCTATGGTTCCAGAGGAGGCTGCGAGGCTGCCGTACATGCCTTGTCATCGTACCTTGACTGTAATGGAGGTGAGGTTATCTTGAAGGTTGACTTAAAGAATGCCTTTAACTCAGTCAACAGGGACACTTTGTTGACACAAGTTAAATTGGAAACACCCCAAATTTACAATTTTCTTTGGCAATGTTATAGACACCCTTCTAAATTAATATACAAAGAACATCTTTTAGAATCTGCCGTCGGTTGTCAACAAGGTGACCCTCTTGGACCCCTAATTTTTAGTTTGGCCATCCATCCAGTTATAACCCAACTAAATTCTAAATTAAACATCTGGTACCTCGATGATGGAACCCTGGGCGGTGACGTAGAGTCTGTGTATCAAGATCTAGCACTTCTGAAATCAAAATTTTTATCCATAGGCTTAGAACTGAATACAAACAAATGCGAAATTTTTATTAATGACAATCTAGATAAATCCTCTATTCTTTCAAATTTCAATATTTGGCTCCCAATATCACTCAAGTTGAAAAAAGTTCTCTTCGCCTCCTGGGGTCCCCAATTTTAGACGACGGTTTTGATTCTTTTATACAGGAAAAAATTCAAAATTTTAGTGAAATTTCTGACAGGCTACTCAAAATTAATATACATTCGGCTTTCACTATTATTCGATATTGCCTTTTTGTCCCTAAATTTACGCACGCATTACGGTGCTCACCTTTTTGGAAAAACCCAACTCCACTCATTCAAATTGACAAAATTATACAGAATACCCTGAGTAAAATTTTAAACTAACGGCCCTGAACGACCGGGTGTGGCTACAGGCGTCCTTACCTGTGCGCTTGGGCGGCCTCGGCGTTCGCAAAATTACCGACGTAAGCCTGCCAGCGTTCTTGTCATCGGTCCACAGCACTGCAGAATTGACTAGGAAAATTTTAGCTCCCACACTGGTTGATTCTGAAGTGCCGTGTAAGACCGATGCCTTGAACGCTTGGAGAAATGCTTGTCCAGGAACTGAGTTACCCCGAAACTTATCCTCCCAGAGGCAATGGGATGGGCCGTTTTGCAGCGTGGTACGAGAAAACCTTCTCAATACATCGTCCAACGCTGCGGAGCGTGCTCGCCTGCTGGCTGTGGGAGAATGGGAATCGGGCCTCTGGCTTCAGGCACTGCCATCGTCCAATATAGGTACCATGTTGGACGATACGACCTTCCGCTTCGCTTCTTGCCTCCGTTTAGGTGCGTCATGTGTCTCTCCGCATCGTTGTCACTGTGGAGAGGCTGTCGATAGCCTTGGTCACCATGGCCTGTCATGCAGCAGGAGCGCGGGTCGTATTTCTCGACACGCCAACCTCAATGACATACTGCGCCGTGCTCTTGCCACCGCTGGCGTTCCAGCCCAACTTGAACCTCAAGGCTTGGCACGCGACGATGGCAAAAGACCAGACGGGATGTCGTTACTGCCGTGGAAGCTGGGTAGGCCTTTGGTATGGGACGCAACATGTGTCGATACCCTTGCGCCATCTCATCTTCCCAGCACAGCAGGTTGTGCGGGCGCTGCTGCTGCTACAGCGGAGACACTCAAACGGCGCAAATATGTAAATCTAATAGGAGATTATGTATTTGAGCCGTTTGGGGTCGAAACATTGGGGCCATGGGGTCCAAGTGCGCGATCACTTTTTAGAGATCTCGCAAAGAGACTTATAGACGCCTCGCGTGACCAGAGGGCTGGCACGTATTTGGCTCAAAAAATAAGTATAGCCATCCAACGAGGCAATGCTGCCAGTCTTCTGGGCACGCTTCCAATTGACTGCGATGCGGATGAGTTTCATGACGCCTTCTAAATTTTAATTTTTAATTTTTTGAATTTTCCCTTGTATATATTAATTCGTTTTTTTATTATTTTAAGATTTGATTTAATTATATTGTTAATTGTAAACCAATATTATAATTATAAAGATAATAAACTTTTAAGCCTTATAATACAAAGAACTCAAGTGATGGTCATTAGATCGTTAGTGCATATACAAAGCTAGTAGTGCCGTCTATGCAGTGCGTGATTGTCCATCAGTATAAGATGTACGTAAGCAACTAAATATAATAAATATAGATAACTAGAAATAGATCTTGCAAAGCTAGAGACTGTACAAATAATCAACAAACGGACACAGGAAAAACATAGACTTGTAAAAACAATTTATCTTCATCAGCCCTTTATACTGTCCCACTGCTGGGTACGGGCCTCTTCTCACTATGAGAAGGGTAAGGCTATAGTCCACCACGCTGGCCAAGTGCGGGTTGGCAGACTTCACATGTCTTTCGAGAACATTATGGACAACTCTCAGACATGCAGGTTTCCTCACGATGTTTTTCTCTAACTTCCACACTATACTACGAGTGCAGCAAAATAATAGTTTATTGTTACTCGTTATACTGATCATCATCTACCGCTTTCCCGGCTGCATCCAAGACAATCCAACTATGGAGCGCAGGGACCGCTTACTAGCTCATCATAGGGCAAAGACAAGTGACATTACTTCTTGATTTCCTTTAACGTTATCTTTTGTTTGTCATAGTAACATATGCTATTCGTTCTTCGTCGACCACGCGACATATCGAAAGCGTATGCTAGTTCCTAACATTGTTGCACTTAAAGAATAGCACAATCTTTGGTACAATGCCATTTGATCTTTTATCGAATTCGAGGCATCAGATAAGTGGTTACCTAATGTTTTCAGATTCGACAAAATATCAGCTTAAAATCTTATTGTTACTTACATATTATAATTCTGCTATATATATATTATTTCAAGTACTTGTCGGCTTCAATGTAATAACTGTGCGTACAATATTGTATTGGGCCCAAGAGTGTTGGTTTGTTCACCACATTAGACGATTCAAACAATGAGCTAGATTAATGCTTAAAGTTCTCAAAGCATATATAGTCTTACAGTCATTCATATAAGATGTAATATATGTTTCGGTTTAGAGTATTTAGATATTACAACAATGTCAGTAATCTAAGTATCTTGAAAGGACAGAAGGGAGAAGGCTGATGTAGAATGATACGGACTAATGCGTACCTAACCACAAATAATATAATACTATACTAGACCTAAGTGGACTGCGAACATAGGCATCAGAGGTAATGGTAATAATTATATGCTATCAAATTAGTTTACTGTATACATGGACTTCACAGATGGAGTAGTAGACTAAGTAAGTACTCGTACTGATGTGGGTTCGATCCCCACGCGGGATAAAACGCTCCGAGTCAGTATGTTCTTTGTATCCCTTACAAGAACTTTTTTGAAATCCCTCCGAAACAAAGGATTTACTCCTAGTGCTAATAAAGCCTGATAAATGCGGGCTTGACAAGACAAAGGTCTTGCGTCTGGGGTCTTTACAAACATACAGTCACGGAAGATTGCTTTTATTTTCAAAAACAAGATGAGTTTTATGAGTTGCCATATAGCTGACTACATAGAAATTTAAAACTTATTTCCTTCACAAAATTAAACTTCCAGCAACGCGAGTCTCGTAAGTTTCAATTTGGAACTAATTAGATTTCTAGAACAAGTGAAATTCAAAATTCGCCACGTCTTTGTTCCCACTTAAACATTTCAGACATAACAGTATAATGTATGAAAACATGTGTGATGAAAATAATTTCAATTTCGTAAATTCAGCTTTGACGTTCATACATTACTTTATAACCAAAATTAAGAAAACATGAATCTTCTACAATAAGCCTCAAGGTGAACGCTTTCAGCCGTAAAACCAAATCTACCTCACAAAGGATATTAAATAGAATATTAAAACAATTCCCGAAAATACTAAAAACAATATCCTGTTTTCTGCTACTCACGAAAATTTTGAAGGAAATTAAATCCGTAAAGGTATCTGCATCGTTACTTCAATTAATTTATTTGCTAATTAATTAAGCTACCTATCCTTTGTTTACATACCGTGATTAATGTGAGTGCCAAGAGTTATCAAAATTAAGACCACGTAGGCCGTGTATTTCGTTCGGCGGGCGAATGTAAATATATGAAGAAAACATTTGGATTTTTTATGACCGCTATCAGTCTTTAAAAACTATTAACATTTCAAAGTTATTTGATCCCGTTATAATGTAACTACATCTACTTTCAGTTTGCCTTAAATGAAGCACCAACAATCCGGTCTTAGTTTTCTATTGACATCTTGCCTTGTACCTTCTTACTTTCAGTCAAAAAATAAAGTTTTTTAAACGATTTAATCTAGGACAATAAAAACAATCTTGGGTGGATGAATAAAAATGGTAGTCATATCTTGAAAGTTGAGTTATAGGAATGGTGAGATTATAGGGTGATTTGAGAGCTTGTGAATCACGCAGTTATCCAACCTAGTGTGAGGTATAGTTACCATCAGATAAATCACTAGTTCGCGTGGTGACGGAGTCAGGACACAAAATGTCACTACCACATGTCATTCCGTGGTCGTAAGAGACGACTAAGTAAAATACGCGCAGCAAATAGTATCATTCCGAAGAATCGGAAAACTTAACAACAAACCCTATCCTCACCCGTCTGACCAGCCTGACATAGAAGACTAAAAATCCTGCTACTAAGCGTGGCATAGAAGATTTAATCATGTTACTATGAAGCAAATAAAGAAAGCCTTAAGTCTAGCAGTGAGCTGTAAAAGTGGCTGTAATCCACTTGTTCATAATTATGTGAAACACCAAAAATACTTTTCCTTAACTTTGTTACCAAAGCCTAAATACCAAGAACCGGCTGCTTTCCTTCACAAAGCATGAAGTACTACGTACTAGTATTTGAGTGAGACGCTCCATGTTACCATAATAGGGCGTAACGAATTACCTATTTACCGCTTAAAAAATTTCAAAGGATGTAGTTATTACAATTGTTTCTAATTTCAGTTGCTTACCGAATTTCAAAATATCATTTAGTTTCAAAGACTCATAGTTTAAACTCAGTCTTGACGTTTTAATTGTTTATTAAATAAGTAAGCTTGTTGGCGACGCGCGACGTCTAGTACAAAAACGTTCATTGTCGGAGCAACACAATTGGTAGTATTATTTGTGGTTAGATTTATATTACATATTTAGAATATGGATTACAGAATTGTACCTAATTGGAATATTTGTTTGCATGCTGTATGTGTTAAATGCCGAAATGAATCGATGGCCAATAAACGCTTCATTTTTTCATTGCACTGTTTGTAAAACCAAATTTGGTGTATTGTTTTGAAATGAAGTGGTTTCTGCTACTTTTCTCACGGATAAATTAGTAGAGCCTCCTTAAAACATTGGTAATCCGCCCACCATGACTGGCTCTCTCCTAGAATGTCACGTTAGGTTTCAAAGTTTTACCTCTTTAATTCCTGTCTCATTTGTCCAATGCCAAGTAAAAAGTGGCCAGTATTCGGGTTAAGGATTATTTTGTTTTAAACCGAATTTCTGCCACACCAGCGACATATCTCAATTGGACAGCTAACTGCACGAAACATAATATTCATGTATGAACGTACACTCTAAATTCCCTCATACTGATACACCGATTAAACGGCTTTTCACCACAACCAGAAATAGCGGTGGGCCGCCCAGTTGCCTTGCCAATATGCTATCTAATGCTCGAGCGTGTAAGACTATCAAAACCCTGACTCTGAGCTACTATTGATAGAGCCTCATCAGAAAACTCACTATCACATAATTTTTGGTTGACTCGGGAACCAGACTTAAGCTCGCTTAATCCTCAGTCGCGCTACCACTGGGCTACATATTTTATGTATGTACATATGTGATTGACACGCCTAGTATCGGCTACAGTTAAAACTGATTGTCAGAAGTGACGCTCACACAAAGTGAGTAAATCACGTGCTGCGTTTTAACAAAAAGCAGTTTCTGTTGAAATTGTGACTCTTTGTATGACTGACTTGGTTCAAACGTTTTAGCCTATACATAATATGTTTGAAAGGCGTTGACACCTTTTGACATGCGTTTGGGTTCGATAGCAATCACAGCAACCTATCGATTGTTGAACTTTCGTAACATTTTTAGCGGCAACATGCGGCAAAAACGGTCTTACCTGCAGACACGTTATTATTCTATATAGATGACATTCCAATCATCACAAACCAATCTCGTCCCGCTACAAATCACACTTCAAACTGAAAATCTCGAGCGGCGTATCGTCTTGTCAGCGCAAGAACACATATACGTCAATACATCATAGCCTTACACCGCCGCGACAAATAGGGGCCGGGCCACAAGGCAATAAACGGGATCCTAAGCTGTCACTGTGATATACGAGTGAAACACCAATGATTTTATGTGACTATCGTTTTGTACGTATCGCAATGACTAACCTGGATTTTGCACTGATAGCAATTATCTGATTGAATTGCTAGTATCACCCATATTTCTCATAGTCTACAAACAGCCAAAGATGCATGATGCATGGTAAGCATAGGTAGTCAAACGATCATGATAGATGGACTCTTTGTTGATTTGACCATATCTCCGGCGCTTTTCTAGTGAATCTGGACTACTAGTAAACAGTACAGTAGTTTCAGGTTTCTTGTTAATTGGCAGATACTTGCCAGGGACTTGCCAGAGACTTGTCAGAGACTTGCAAGGTTATTTTTATTTACCAGAAGCTTCAGAAGCACCCATCCGAGTACCAATTTACAACGAACTTAGTCGCTATCTCGCTATTAACAGTTCTTCACGTCTCGGTTTGTACCGCCCGCGAGTGAAAGTGATTTGTGTAGTGGAGTAATTCAAACAGCTTCTGGATTCTCGAAGACACCAGGAGGCTCCTAACCACATCACCTTTTCCGCTTTCCCTCATTTCCTAGTCGCCGAAGAACCGCCATCCTGCAGTCCACAATATTAATCCTTCGCCAAATCGCCTAGAACCTTCGGTTTCGGTGTAACGCCGAAACACTGAGTAATACTTGAACTTAAGAGCCATGCCGTCTATCGTTCTCACTAAATCACTCAACGAATCACCCCTTTTAACATTAATCCCTAAGACGAACGTAAAGAACCCACTTCCACGTAAACGAATTTAATATTGAAACGGTACCGCTATATCGTAATTCGTACAAATAGTCGCGGCGCTTGATGATATATTTTGTCCCTGGAAAGGTAATATACAACTTAAAAGTGATTGAAAACTCCCTGAAAAAATTTAAAAGGGGTTACTACTACAGTAACAAACAAAGTAATGTCACATACACACAGCACACCTTAGTCCGAAACTAAGCAAAGCTTGTACATACTATGGGTATAAGACAATAGATAAACATATGTCATATACTTCTTTTTTGTAAATACATACGTATTCAACATAAAAACGCCTATCCCAAGGCAAACATCCATGTTCACGCACACAAACTTGACTTGTTCGGCAATCGAACCCGCGCCCTTCAGCGTGACACACGTGTTTCGTTTCGCAACAGAACTTTACAGACAAGACAGCTAATTTTATGTAACAAACAAAATAATGAAATAAACTTCAGACTAATTGCTGTATTGAAATGAAGGTAAAACCCTTTTTTTTCCTCCTCATGTATCCATGTGTCGGAGGGTAGGGTTTCACCGAAGCATTCCTCGCTACCCCCCCACGGGTATTGGCCCGGCGGGCCCCGAACGAAACCCCCTTGGCGGCGGGTGAAGGTGTTGGGCTCCGCCGCCAAAACACCCAGTGGCTGCAGAGGATAGGGAGGACGGCAACGCAACACCGCAACTCCTCTTCCTCTGCGGCCCCACCGCGACGCAACTATGGTGCGCCCCCATTTGGTCGCGGGAGATAGGGCGCGCGGCAACGCAACACCGACACGCCTCTCCTCCCACGACCGCACCCGACTGCGAGGGACAGACAGAACTGTCCCCCGCACCGTCACCCTGGGACGCATCCTACGCAGGCCCCACGGAAGCCCACGTGGAGCGTCCCCTCCCGGGATCCCGCTTAGCTTCACCGTGGGTGTTGGACCTCACCCACGGTTACTGAGCCCCCCCCACCACGACAAGTTGGAGATCCTATGGGGGGGAAGGTAAAATCCTGATTTTAGATTGAAATTGATGTGAGTGCCCATCATCAAAAGCTAAGAAGCATTGAGCGTTGGAAAACTTTCAATTTTTTTTATTTTTGAAGACATCTCCCTCATTAGGACTTAATCTTGTGTCTGGGGACTTTACAAACATACAACTAACAAAAACTTCAAAAATTATGGCTCTAGATGTCAATAAACTTATCTATTTAGGTATAACTTTGAACAATAACAGGCTAAACGAAGGCTGTCATAGTATTTCGTCAGTTTCTGAGGTTATTCTGTGCCGTTTTCATAGTGTGAAAACTGGAGCATGCGAAATATAATGCGTTTCGAGCAAGACGAGCAATATTTTTTCTTAAAAGTGATTTTTTATATATAACCGTGTTTTTTTGCTATAGCTTAAACTACTACTACTGCGATTAGACATCCTAACGTGCCTCAATAATTCGATAAATATAATCATTCGTTAAGAGATTAGGAAAAGAGAGCATGGGCAGAGGAAAGTTTGGGCAAAGAATTATCAATTAATGTTTTTCAATTCGACTGCAGCAATAACCTAGTGAAGATACTAACAGACTGCTATGTAGATGGCATCGGATTCGAATCCACGGCGCTTATAAATTGTTAATTATCATTTACCCCGTACACCGGAGAGCACGTTAAAGTATGGAATATTACTATCCCTTCAGGTTACGGAGGTCAGATGGTAGGCGCTCTGTGGCAAAGCTAATAATCAGTTAGAATATTAAGCGGACACAGAGTTGAATCTGGGATAATGCTAGGAGGACATACAAATACGTATTTTCGTCTACTTGTATGGTATAGTGGTCGCCTAAACGTTTTTTGTTAGTTTAGTCCTCTAGTATTTTTTTGTGTCTATTGATTGAATTTATGAGCATTCCCCCACAACACAGGATTTATTCCCAGTTAGGTAGTACTCTAAGTTTTAACCTTGCACATTTATGCCCATCAAGCTCCTTACCTATGACGTCAGGCATGACATGGCGGTTACACCGTGAGCTACAACTGTAAGGCGGGTTGCTATGAGAGATGATGAATAAGTGAATTCGTAAAAGTCACACTATATGTAATAAGTTATTTAGATTAAAATATTTTTAACTAGGTATAAGGTGTAGATTTAAACTATAATTTTACACTATATGTAATACAATAATATAAGATTACACTATATTATTATGTAATAAGTTATTTAGTTTAAGATATTTTTTAACTAGGTATAAGGTGTACATTTAAACTATAATTTTACACTATATGTAATACAATCATATAAGATTAAACTATATGTAATAAGTTATTTAGCTTAAGATATTTTTTAACTAGGTATAAGGTGTAGATTTAGGATTTAGTTAGTAAGGCCACTCTGTCGCATTGGATCATAGATCTGTAATGATAGTGTAGGTAACATTGTTATAAATAAATAAATAAAAAATGATTAAAACAACGAGTATGAGATGATACTGATCGTATATTGTACCTAATAATTATATCTTAAATACTATTGAATACATGAATTAGGGTGCATACACACTACACCTCCCACCGAAAAAAATAGACAAGGTAAATTTTTTTATACATTATAAAAATATACATACATACATACATACATACATATCGTCACGCCTTTTATCCCCGAAGGGGTAGGCAGAGGTGTATTTCTACACCCACTTTTCGCCATATATCTTTAGTCCCACGTAATAAGGGGCGAGCCTATTGCCGTACCGGGCACATTTCCGGACTTCGTGCTGCTACTGAGAATTTCGTGACAGAAAAACCCAATAACACTGCCCGACCTAGGAATCGAACCCGGGACCTCCCGATCCCACGCGCACATTTATGCCGCGAAACCAACGCAGTCGTATAGGTTTTGATGTCGAGTTTTCCGTCTCTACGCAAAGATGGTATTTGCATCGTGTTATCCCTTAGTCGCCTCTTACGACACCCACGGGAAGATAGGGGGTGGTGACACTTGTATTCTATGCCGTCAACCACACGGTACAACAAAATATGTATTAATAATAATTTGTATTAAACATTTATTACACATTTTTGGTTATACAATTCCTTAAAAATCTACTAAAGGATACACAATACACATGTTCATAAAAATAATAGCGAGTATAAATACAAGTGAGGTAGTTGTGACAAAGTTACATATTTGGCGTAAACAATTTCGTACGATTTTTATGAATTATATCTAGTTAACCATTTTTATTTATTTGTACATTTGGTGACATGTCTTTAACCACTTTATAAGAGCCTAAATATACACTGGCAATTTTATTACAATTTTCATTCTTTATTAAAATTAAGTCGTCAGGTTTGTACACTATAGGATTGATATATTTATCATAATTACATTTTCTTACATTTTTACTTATGATTAGATTATCCCTTGCTTCTTTTTGAGATAGTTGTAATCTGTATTTTAATACAGATGGGTAATCTTCATGATTATACAGTGGTTCTTCAATATTATTATTAAGATTACTAGGAAGCGAACAGATTTTTCTAAAGACTAATTCGAATGGCGTAAATTTTGTTTCTGTATGAACGGAAGTATTATAAGAGAAGCACCAATATAGCAGCCATTGACTCCATGCTTCTGGATGATTGTCTGTTTGTATACGTAAGAATGTGGTTAGATGTTTGTGGGAATTCTCTAACGCTGCAATGCTTTGATGGTGGTAAGCAGTTGAGCTTAAATTATTAATTTTTAATAGTTGAGAAGTGAAGAAGTTAAGTTGAAATACTGAAGACATGAACTGAGAGCCTCTGTCTGTAGCGATTTCTCGTGGTAACCGGTAGCGAAGAATAAAACTATTAACTAAGGCTTGAGCTACCTCTTCTGCTTTTTTTAGAAATTAAAGGGTGTGCCACAACATATTTAGTCAGCTCACATTGAAATGTAAAAACATATGTGTAATTATAACAATCCGTATCTAATGGACCTACCAAGTCACAATAAATTTTCTCAAATGCACTTGTAGGCGTGGAAGTGATAACTATCGGTTCCTTAACACGTATAGCGTGTTTTTCCTTTCGGCATTTTTCACACTTTCTAATGAATGCTCGAATATCTTTCTCATGCCCGCGTGGCCACTTGTGGGCAAGAGATGGAAGTCATTCAGGATAACCTTTCTTATCATCTTTATCATCGATTCGTCGTATATCGTTTAATATATAAAATCGTGATGCGCACCTATTTCCTAACGATTTAACTTCATTTAACAATTTCTCAACAAACTCATTATTGTTTTGATTTCTTATAATATATATTCCGTCGACGTTTTTCTGTTTACAGAAATTATCCAATTCCCTCACAAATGCAGCTCGCGTCAATTATGATCGGAAATCGGGATTAATAAAAATAGTCAACTTGCTTTCTACGTAACAAAAAGCATTTCTTTCAGCAGTAATTTTATTTTGTATTCTAAGACTATCTAATTCCTTTTTCTCTATAAATCTAAGTTCTACCGCCTCTTTTGGTTTCATATGACTTCCAATCACATTTGGGTGATCAGTCCAACTGTGATTAGAACCCATATCGTACGGAGACGCCTGATTTTTCCTCACCTGCGCTCTAGTGGTTACATTTATATGATATTCACTCATACTTTTCAACTGTTCTGTAGTAAAAGAAATTCGAGACAATGCATCTGCAGCTGCGTGTTCCGAACCCTTTACGTATTCTACAACAAAATCGTATTCTTCTAGTATTAATCTGAATTTGATTAGTCTGCTTGAGGGATCTTCCATATTGAACAAATAAATTAATGGGCGATGGTCTGTAATAATTTTGAATTTACCTCCATAAAGGTAAGGGCGGAAGTACTTTACAGCCCAAACTATTGCCAGTAACTCTTTCTCGATAGTCGGATATCGCTGTTCCGCGCTATTGAGGCTCCTACTAGCGTATGCGATCGGTTTATTGTTGTTGTTACTTAAGACACAGATTACTAAATAGTTACCTTAAGATTGCACCTATTGCGTAACCCGAAGCGTCTGTTTGTACGATAAACTCGTTTGTTTTCGAAAAGTCCGGATATTGCAATACGGGAGGAAAAGTAATACAGTGTTTTTTAAGGTTTCAAAGGATTTTTGGCACTCATTATCCCAAATAAAAGGTACATTTTTCCTACATAATTTGTTTAGAGGGTAAGCTATTTTTCGCAAAATTGGGGATAAATTTTATATAATCATTTACGAAAGCTATAAATCGCTTAACCTCGTCGATTGACTTTGGACAAGGATAGTTTTTGAGAACCTCGATCTTCGCAGGATCGGGCAGGACACCGTCTTTCGAAACTACGTGTCCTAAATATAGCATTTCCTTTTTGAAAAAATCGCATTTTACGGGGTTAATTTTTAAATTGACTTTCCGTAATTTCTCAAATATATCCTGTAAATTCCTTAATTTTTCTGTTAAATTTCTCCCATATACGATTAAATCGTCCTGATATACTAAACATTTTTCATATGTAAGGCCTGCCATAACCATTGTCATCATGCGGGAAAATGATGAAGGACTAGTTTTCAATCACATAGGCATTCTGGTTAATTGATAGCGACCTGAAGAAAATCCTGTATATTTTCGACTATTTTTGTCGAGCTCTGCATTATGAAAACCATGATATAAATCTAGATGACTGAAGTAAATACATCCCGATAAAGAATCTAGTATTTCCGATATGTTTGGGAGAGGAAACTTGTCGTCTTCGATACAGTTATTTAATTTTCTATAGACTATTACTCATCTCCATTTTTCTCACCACTGGAATCAAACTTTTTCGGAACTAATATCACGGGACTACTCCATTCACTTGTACATTCTTCTATAAATCCTTCTTGCAACATCTTACCTATCTGGCCTGTCAATTTCGGTTTTTTGTGCATGGGGTAATCGATAAAGTTTAGAAAATATAGGCGTTACATTTGGCTTTAACGTTATCGAGTGTTTATAAATATTTGTTGTAGTTAAGTGATCTCCGGGTAGATAAAATATGTCATTATACTTTACACATAAATTCTCTACAGAACTCCTTTCCTCCTTATTTAAATGTCCTAAATGCAACGTTGAAAACAATTTCTTAACGCGATTTGCATTCGCCTCGCACTTCGAGAACGTACATATATCATAATCGCTAGCATTATGTATAATCGGTTGTAATTCATTAAGTGTAAAATTGCTCTCCGTAGCGTTTAATATTCAAATAAGTATTCGACCGCATATCGGTTTAACTAATGAACTAGTTAAGTATATTCCATCGCTGATATCTGACGCGCAAACTAAACATTCATCCGATAGGTATGTCCGTTGGTATGTAGTGAATTGATTCGTATCTCGCGGGTATCTATCTCTATTCGATTCGGGCTGAATGTATAAATTGGCAATTCTATTTTAGTATTAAAACTGTACAAACTGACTACTTTATGATTGAAATTCAATAGCGCTTTGTACTTAGTCAGAAAGTCTTGACCGATGATGCCATTCGCTCTAATTGGCAAGAATTCAAAAATATAAAATTTGTGTCTCAATTGATAACCATTTATGTCTAAGTTTAAATAACAATAACCTACTGTTGTAATCTTGCCTCTTATCAGGTATAAGATATGTGGTTATAGATATGTTTTTTTATAATATGAAATATGATGTTCGAGGATAAGTTTATACTTTATGGCTGAGACTGTATCAAGTAACCAATTATATGACTGATTATTTACAGATAAATTAATTGAACAATTACTATTACATGATAAAATTTTAGTCTCGAAAAAATTAACTAGGTTCCGTTACAGTCGGCTTGTTGGTAGATGCCGATGCTACTACCTGATTCTGATATAACGTTAACATTGTTGTGGTTCATCCTTGAATTCCGATTTTTTTTATAATAATAAGACCTAGGTACCTCTGTGTGGCCTGCCACGGGAATGAACTGACTGCTGCTGTTGACCGCAATGAGCGTTCCATCCACCGCGCTGCCTATTGTAGTTGTAACCTCGCCTGCGCTGCGGCCTGCGGTGCGAAAATGTGTGGTTTCCGTATCCCCGATGTTCTCTCACAAAATTCTGCATATAACCTCTAAAACCTCTATTATTGTTATACATACCGAAAAGCTCGCTGGAACACGAAGACGACGTAACCTCTTCATCTTGCGCCGCCTGGATTGCGTCCTTGAGAGAACTAAAATTTCGAGAAGCGATTATTGTACTAAATCTGCGATTCCGCAAGCCGTCGGCAAATCTCTTAACCGCTTGCTGCTCATTTATAGGTTTTATAAAATTGTAACATTGAGTATTGCCCTTGGCCGGCGAAACCGTAAGATTAAAGAATAATTCGGTTATTTGTTTGCCATAATCTTGGATAGACAAATCGTTCTGCTTTATAGACGTTAACTTGGTTTGTATTGCTGTTGAAGATTTTATAGGCAATAAAACCCTTTTCATATCGCTAAGTAAATCGTCTACGCTGGGATATTCAGAGGACAATTGCAATTTGGCAGCCTGGGATAACCTACTCTTCAATACAAAATTAGCCAACTTCGTTTTACATTCAGGGGTCGAAATAATAGAATTATAATATTCGATTCCATCTATTAACTGTTTCGTAGTGGCCTCCTCATCTGTCATGAGTGGCAATAAATTTAACGCAACTTTAATGTCGAATTTAGCCATTTTTACAAAATCTTCACTCTTATTCGATTTACACAGCTCAGTTCTGAAACTTCTCGATATAACCATAAATTAATTCGCAATCACTACTACTTATTTTACCCTTCTTAATTTCAGTTTAAATTTGAGATACGTAATTAGTGTATCTTACGAAAATCTCATTACCTTCACAATTTTTTTTACTTAATAGGGTCTTGGTTCTGCGCCTAGGGCCAATTTTTATCAAATAAACTTTAACATTTTTGATTTTGTTACACAATAACTCTAAATTAGATGCCATAGTTTGCCATAGCAAATATAATATAACTATACCTATCAAATACGTGTCGCTCGCACTTACACTGCATCGCTAAATTATTAGTCTTTTTAAAGTCCAATGCCGATCGTTTCATGATGATACATAGCCGAACACGAAATTATAACATACTCGCACAACGAATTATACGTAATCACTTTATATTTTACCGCCACTTGTATTTTTATAACACTTTATCATACCGTTTCACTGCCTAGACATCATCACTGACCTTGGACTTTGAACACTTTATATTTTACCGCCACTTGTATTTTTATAACACTTTATCATACCGTTTCACTGCCTAGCCATCATTACTGACCTTGGACTTTGAAGAGTTTGGAATCGTGCGTAAAAACGAACGCCGCAGGGTATGGTGATGAAACTGTTGGTCTATCCATAGCAAGTGACATCTCTTGTACACTCTGTACACAGCATACAGCATGCCCAGCAACATCACGGCGAGCATGACCAGCAAGATGATGTTTGTCGTGCCAATATGCGTCCTAATCTCTTCTATCGACGCCGGATTGGTACGTCCGGCCGCGTTCTGGGCTATGATTACCTTTTCTTTTGATTTAGTTGCGCCCATTTTCGTTCTTAAATAAGAATTGTCCAACACACAGTATTACGCCACTGCACCAATTATTGCATCTAGTCTTTGTACCGCACATCTTGAGACAAAGTCCGAACCTGACCGTATAAGGTAAAGGAATTTTAAAAGAAACGCGGAGAATTTCCACTGCCACCGAACTTAGGCAGGGTCACCATGCAAGGCGGGTTGCTATGAAAGATGATTAAAACAACGAGTATGAGATGATACTGATCGTATATTGTAATAATTATATCTTAAATACTATTGAATACATGAATTAGGGTGCATACACACTACACATCGTCACATAAATACTGCTCATGTGACTTCATATGCTATAAATACACATAATACATATGTTGTGGGTTTGATCCCTTAACGGGATTAAACTTTGTGTAAACTACAAATTGATGCTCCGAGTCACTATATTCTTTGCATCTCTGGCAACAACTTATATAGCTGAACAAATTGCCTGAACAAATGAACCTCCACGTGAGAGCACTGCGCAAGATTAAGAACGGCGGCGTGATCATCAGCACCGAGACCAAAGATGATATTGAGAAAGTAAAACAATCGGTACAACATGCAAACTCAGGCCTTATAGTGAATGAACCCCACAAACGTAAGCCTAAAATTGTGATCATCGGAGTGCCTTCAAATATGAAAGAGTCGGAAGTTTTCACGTGCCTGTACCACCAGAATTTAGCGGAGAAACTTCAAAGCTGCAACCTAGAGACGTTTCTCAATGAAATCAAGCTGAGTCATAAATCGGGCCGTAAAGATGCTGAGACCTGTAACTACGTAATAGAAGTATCTGCAGCCATACGTAAAGCACTGATAATCCAAGACAGGATCTTTATAAATTGGTCATCTTGTTCGGTGAAGGATTTCACCATAGTTACTCGCTGTTATAAGTGTCAGCAGTATGGTCATGCGGCTAAGTCTAGCAGAGAATCTCAATATACATGCGGTCATTGCGGCAACCAAGGACACACGATAAAGGAATGCACTAGGAAATCTGAAGACCCAAAATGGGCGACCTGCTTCTACACTTCAAGAAGCCCAGCAACCACAACACCGGTTCTAATGACTGCCCAGCAAGAACAATAGCGGAGAAGAGGTACATAAATTCCGTGGATTATGAAGGCGCCTAGGAGCGACGTAATATCGTATTTCGACCTATAATCTACAATTTTGCTTATTTTTCACATTTATTATTTAATTTTAAGACTTGATATTTCATTTTACGATTCACCTAACACACCTCATTAGAATATTGACCTACTAATATCAAACATCTAGTTTAATAAAATGCACACACGAGTTATGTACGTCAAACTAAATAATAAAGGCTTAAGAGGCCGTTCCAAAATTCACGGACTGCGTGAATAGGTATTTTACGCCAAGCGCGCGGGCAACGCGATCGAGGTGTCAATGTGTGCGTCTGTATAGCCCAACAAAATCTACCTTGCAGTGAACTCACGGAGACAAAACAAATTGATACTGTGACCAATAAAATGTATGATCGTAATACAGAATTATTTTGGCTAACGTATTTTGATGTTTAAATGTAATAATTCCAGGTAGATTCCATTGTTGCTGTTAAAAAACATCCGACTTCAAACAGTCGTAGAAACATGCAAAATCTCATTTACTTAGATTACAATAAATACTAATTCTAGTCATTCTGTTATAAAATCCAAAATACTGAACTGATTTCGGAAAACTTTCTATGGGACCAATCTGGAAGTAATATCACTATAGCCCTCTATGAAATAAAAATAAATCCAAATCGGTCCATAAATGATGCATTAGTTAGGTAACAAACATTAAAAAATATGAAAAAATAATACAACCGAATTGTGAACCGCCTCCGTTTTGAAGTCGGTTGAAAATATTAATACACAATATAAATGAGATTTGAGGCAGCGATAGCCGAGTGGATATACCAACAGACATGCAGAGGGGTATCGGGTTCGAATCCACGGCGCGCACCAATGACTTTTCGGAGTTATGTACGTATTGAATTATTAATTATCGCTTGTCCCGTGCCTCGGAGAGCACGTTAAGCCGTCGGTCCCGGTTGTCATGAAGATCTTTGACAGTCGTTACAGGGCGTCAGTACCTAGTATAAAAAGAATAGTAGGATAGCTTCATACAAATCGGCCGCCGCCGGTTTGAATGTACACGTGAATCCCCGGCGCCGTGTACGCACGTACTTTTCATGCACACAATCTCATAAACGAGCGCGGCGAGCACGGATTCAGTACGGGATGCGCCGCGCGTCTGATCACGCGCATTCATGTAGGTACTACATAGGGCATGGATCCCGGAAATCCGAGATTTCGTAGTTCCGGAATTTCGTACGCTTTTTCCCGATATTATAATATCGGAATTGAGGCCTCAAATATCGTAATTCTGGTATTGATAAATAATACAAAGTGATTTTTCTAGATAACATTTTTTGTGAACGTGGCCAATAATACACATTGTTAGGTCACCATTCCTTCCCCAGCGACTCCGCGCTTCCTCTTGAGTGTTTCCTATGTCCCCGACATTTTGTTAATTCCGCGAACGACACGAGACCATAGTTGACAATGAAAAGTTAAATGTGATCATGGAAGCAGATCTAATGCAAACCACGTCAGAGTTAGCTTCGGTGTTAAGTAGAAACGATTTATGAAACAATTCTAATTCTCTTAAAAAGAATTAGAAAGGAAACAATTGTAGAAATAGGCAAAATACACCAACAAACACGCATTGATTGCTATGTGAGTTGACTCAACCGTCACAATATAGAGGAAACATTGAAATCTATCGTTTTGTCTGATGAAAAATTTGGACCGGTACGAGAATAGGAATAGCTCGTCAATGCGCTTGAACCAAGGAGAACCGGCCAAGACCTGCACAAGTGAAAACTCATTGAGGAAAAGTACTGGTTGTTGTCTGAGGGACCAGTGCTGGTATCAAGCACTTCAGCTTCCCAAGATATAGATAGATAGATATGACAGCATATTACAGTAGCAAATTTCACTGTGAACAATTGCAAACAATGATGGAAAGATGCCTGTTAAACAACCGACACCGGTCTCAATGGTTATAATCAGAATTATATCTTTATACGTTAGAGCCTTCTGCTGCTTGAGGACAACGAACACTTAGATTACATAGGTACTTCGCGCAAGACGGTAACTAAATAAGAGGGAGCTGAGATTTGAAAGTCTCCGACACCCTCCATACCCCCTACAGCTTGTAACTTGCTCCAATAGATCAACACATTTTTTGGAAAATGAACAATTTCATAAGAGAAAAATTCAATTTCAAATATTTTATTGATTCTCGCTCCCACGATTTTTCAGCAATTGAATCAATCCACTACCCATAAAATAAGGAAAGTGCATAAACTCACATTATTCCCAAATGTTACTTTAAAGTTTAGTAATATTTGTTTTTATTTTAACCGTTACTGTCCCACTGCTGGGCTAAGGTCTCCCGCACACTCTTCCATAAATGCCGATCTTTTGCTTTATCTTGCCAGTCAGCTAGAAAAGTATTAATCGTTTTTTCGACCTGCCCCTGTCAACACTTCTCTTTCCTCCAGTTATACTTCTACTTCAGGGTTGTATTGTTTGGTGATGTATGTCCAATTTCGAGATGTTTCCTACAGACATATCCTACCCAATCCTACTTTAACTTCGCTGCTTTGAAGCGCACTTCGCTGCTTTGACAGTTTTAGTCTTACACGGTACACCTAATACGCTACATTACATGGCACGTTGGCAAACCATGAGCCAGGAATTTCGAGAATCGGTCTGGTTATTATTTTAATGTTAAATTGTCTGGTTTTATAACAATGTTTAATTATACTATTTTTCTTCGTAACTTTTCCTACTAAGGCTTGAAAGTTCATGGCATGTTAATTAATCAAAACTGTAGAAAATGTTGAGGTGTTCAAATTCAATGGTTAAATTTTGATCTATCCAACGTATAACGAATTGTAAACTGATGAACATATATAACTTGTTTTATTTTTGTAGTATACACGTTTATTTTATTATAAGAAATATACCTACTACCAATAAATATCTACCTACTTCAAGAGCATACCGATTCCGGAACCAGTACCGGAATTCCGGAATTGACACTCCAATATCGTAACTCAGTTCCGGAATTCAATATTCTCCGATATTACAAGCCCTAGTACTACACTGTAGGATGTCTCCAATCTGGTCAGATAACGTCCGCCTAGATCTTCCCCTTCGTCCAAAAATGACGTACCTAACTGCACAACGCTATCTATTGTCAACATCTAGAACTTAAATTATTTCGTTCGTCTTAATTTATTCGTTCTATTAGGTACTGATAGTTCAAACTAATACATTTATATCCTCCATCATCCCTTAGTTTATCCCCATGGGGGTTGAATTTATCAAAATCTTATTTAAGCGGACGTCTTCATCATAGTAGCTCCCAATCTTTAAAATTTCAGTTCAATCAGTCGAAAATCTAAGAAAATTTAAACAATCTTTTTTATCCCCTTAGGGGTGGAATTTATCAAAATCCTTTCTTAGGGGATGCCCACCTCATAGTAGCTATATGCATGCAAAGTCTTAGCCCAATCGGTTTAAAATTGACAAACTTTCATACAAACTTTCAGCCCCCATTTTATCCCCTTAGGGGTGGAATTTATCAAAATCCTTTCTTAAAGGATGCCTACATCATGGTAGCTATAGGCATGCAAAGTCTCAGTTGGATCAGTTTAAAATTGACAAAGTTTCATACAAACTTTCATCCCCTTGGGGGTAGAATTTATCAAAATCCTTTCTTAATGGATGCCTACGTCATAACATCTACCTCCATGCCAAATTTCAGTAAGATCCCTCCAGTGGTTTGGGCTGTGCGTTGATAGATCACTATGTCAGTCAGTCACCTTTGAGTTATGTATATATTTAGATACAATTTCTGACATTCATAAGAGTCACCTTAAAACCTAAGTGAATATAGTATTTTTGAATCTTGCAGTATTTATTTTATAGGAGCATCGATTTCGTTACCATTATTTTATTATACATATTCAACAATAATAACACCACATCAAGAAGGGTTGGTCGCGCTATAATTACAGTGGTGTTTACAAGACACGCACACAGACGCAGTGACAACGGCAAGCGGCACACGTCTTGCCTCAATGAGCGCTCAGCGCGGTCTAAAGCATAGATTATACAGATGTACTGGTATAGATGCGCAACTCCCTCTAAAAAGTTCAATAGGCATCCTCTACGCTAGATGGCGTACAAACAATTTTATTTTTATTCCGATCGTATAGATGGCGTTAGTAGTGGATTCATTTTTCAAATTAAAATAAATGTTGAATTTCGGTGTTAATAAATAAGTAAATGACAACTATTATGTAAAATATGCAATTTAAAAGTAAAAAAAAATAAAAATCACTAAATGTAATTCTTGGTAAGCGTGGATTCGAGCCACGGACATCTAGTTTATGAGCAGAGCACGCTCCCACTGCGCCACGCAGATCTTATCAATGTTGGTGAAATGACCGTTCAGTTGTCGCTTTTTCTTTAGTTCTTGCCCTCATCGGTAGATGGCGCTGATTATATGAAATTTATCCATGTATGGAACTTTCACGGCCCTGGTCTAAAGTTCTGTAGACGCGTACAGCATTTATATAGCGATTTCTAGCTCCGTTTAAAAATAAATTTAAAATGTTTGTAAACACATTTAGAAGCAGATTTTTTTTTCTAGCAAGGTATTATATCAAATCTTATTAGAGACTATTTGTTTTTTATTTCTTAGTGTATTTTATGTGAAAAAAAAATAATCTAATTAGACGTAAACTGACAAATTACTGACATTTTACGTAAAAATTTTTGCTTTATTTCTGAATGAAACCAAAGTTTCTGGCCCCATCATACCAAGTAACAGGATGTTGTTATGTCGTATATGCATTTAAAAGTTAATTACTCACATAATTTTCGATGTCATGGACCATCGCGTAATGCTCATAAAATGATTTCTTCAAAACATGCTTTGCGGAAACTTGATTTTTCCGTTGTAGGTAATTAAACACTTATTTTTACTCTCATAGTACCATAGTAGACTAAGTGATCTAATAGTATCATCGTTCATTTCTTAATTTGTTGATATATCTAAGTCACAATCACATATCTCCGTGCGTGTTAACCGCTAAAATGGCTTAAAAAACGGGAACGGCCTCTTTATAACATTGACATCAATTACGATTACGCTGACCCACAGTTTTATAAGTTACGCTCGTGAGTTCTCTAAAATGCTCGTCACGCAATTATACAGTATATTACATGATCATTTTAATTATAATTATGTAGCTATTAATTATTAACTAAGTTTTATTTTGACCACTGTTTTTTGTTAAATACGAAATATTATTGCTGTATTGTAAAATACAAATCTCAAATTTGTAAAGAGAGACCCAACCGCCTGTGATACAGTTTCTTACTAGTACAGGGGTATGGTGCTCTTTCCAATCAATTGAAAATCCACAGCAACCATAGTATTATTATATTAGAACATTTTTGATTGTATTTTATGCTCTCTGTATTACTGTAAATAAAATTTATTACTATTTATTATACAAAATCGCCTTGAAACACAGGATTTACTCCTAGTGCTAATATCTGACAGATCCTGTGTCTTTGATCGGGGACTTTACAAACAAACAATCACGGAAGTTTTCACTTAGAATATTTATTTTTCAAATAGAAGATAGGATTTATGATTTTTCTACAGCTGGCAACATAGAAACTCGCTGAAATTAAACAAATTTCACAAAACTTATTTCCTTCACAAAATTAAACTTCCAGCAACGCGCGTCTCGTACGTTTCAATTTGGAACTAATTAGATTTCTAGAACAAACGGAATTCAAAATTCTCCACGTCTTTGTTCCCACTTAAAACATTTCAGATATAACAGTATAATGTATAAAAACATGTGTCATGAAAATAATTTCAATTTCGTAAATTCAGCTTTGTCGTTCTTACATTACTTTATAACCAAAATTAAGAAATCATGAGTATTTTACCTTAAGCCTCAAAGTGACCGCTTTCAACGGTAAATCCAAGTCTAAGCTTATAGAATATTAAAACAATAATTCCTCAAAATGCTAAAAACAATATCCTGTATTCTTCCACTCACGAAAATTTCGAAGGAAATTAAATCCGTCAAGGTATCTGCATCGTTACTTCAATTAATTTATTTACTAATTAATTAAGCTACCTATCCTTTGTTTACGTACCGTGATTAATGTGAGTGCCAAGAGGTATCAAAATGAAGGCCACGTAGACCGTGTACTTCGTTCGGCGGGCGAATGTAAGTATATGAAGAAAACATTTGCAATTTTTGTGACCGCTTTCAGTCTTTTGTTGTTTGTTTGTGTCATGATTAAAAATGTTATGAAAGTCTGTTTTCATCTTTACCTAAAACTATTTCTTAGGTTATGAGGACTGTGATTCCCAAGAATCGTAAAATTGTAGCATTTAAAAATGCGACAATTATTAATGAATTGATATCTTTTTCTAGTTCTCCTGCTGTAATAAAAACTATTAACATTTCAAAGTTATTTGATCCCGTTATAATTATTATTTAACTATATCTCCTTCCAGTTTCCCTTGAATGAAGCACCACAAATCCGGTCTTAGTTTTCTATTGACATTTTGTCTTGTACCTTCTTGCTTTCTGTCAAAAAATAAAGTAGTTTTTTAACGATTTAATCTAAGACAATAAAAGCAACCTGGGGTTGGTGAATAAAAAGGGTAGTCATATCTTGAAACTTGAGTCAAAGGAAATGAGATTACAGGGTGATTTGAGACCTTGTGAACCACGCAGTAATCCAACCTAGTGTGAGGTATAGTTACCATTAGATAAATCACTAGTCCGCGTGGTGACGGAGTCAGGACACAAAATGTTACTACCACATTTCATTCCGAGGTCGTAAGAGACGACTAAGGAAAATACGCGTAGCAAATAGTATCATAGCGAAGAATCGTAAAACTTAGAAACTTTTAAACACTCGCGTTGCATGTTTAGAATATTTTTATAGACGGGAATTACTTAACGTGAACATGCATTAGGTATTTTCATACCTTATTTTGCTTGACGTTTTGAGACGGTTGCACCCAAGAGAAAACATAAAAATTTCAATCGGGAAGAGGGCGGCAAATTGTCATCGGCGTGGAATCCAGTGATCCGGCTAACAACACCCCACTTTAATGCGCAGTCTGCGAATATTCAATATACAGATACGGTTAGTGTGTTTTGCGCCGGTACTTCGAAAATAAACGACCCGGGGGTAGAAATAGAAGCTTCTACCTCGCACTCGGAGACGTGACATCGCTACACCAGTCAGCTTGCGACCACGGGACGTGCAACCGTCTCGAAACGTCAAGCAAAATAAGGTATGTAAATACCTAATGCATGTTCGCGTTAATTCCCGTCTATAAATATATTCTAGGGTGTAGGCATGTGATGAAGGTATTTGAAGTGGCAACGCCTCTACAGCATAGGGTTCCCACCAAGAACTTAGGGTCCCAAGCCAACCTCACCTGCAAGTGGTGCACCTGCCGATTAACGGACCAGGCTCTGGCAAACAAAATATGCCGATAAGCGGCAATAGGCTCGCCACCTATTACGTGGGATCGAAGCACTGGCGAAAAGTGGGCGTTTAACATGCCTCTGCCTACCCCTTCGGGGAAACAGGCGTGAGTCTATGTATGTATGTACCTATGTATGTATGTGGAAAACTTAACAACAAACCCTATTCCCACCAGACATCCTGACCAGCCTGACATAGAAGTCTAAAAAGCCTGCTTCTAAGCGTGGCATAGAAGATTTAATCATGTTACTATGAAGCAAATAAGGAAAGCCTTAAGTCTAGCAGTGAGCTGTAAAAGTGGCTGTAATCCACTAGTTCATAATTATGTGAAACACCAAAAATATTTTTCCTTAACTTTGTTACCAAAGCCTAAATACCAAGAACTGGCTGCTTTCCTTCACAAAGCATGAAGACGAGTATTTGAGTGAGACGATCCATGTAACGATAATACAGCGTAACGAATTACCTGTTTACCGCTTAAAATATTTCAAAGGATGTAGTTATCATAACTGTTTGAAATTTTAGTTGCTTACCGAATTTCCAAATATCGTTAAATTTCAAAGGATCATAGTTTAAACTCAGTCTTGTATAATTTAGTTTATACAAAATGCGGCTTTGACAACTTTCATAAAGGATTGAATAGTTATATCAAAGCTTGACTGTAACGAGTAATTAATATGGAGCTGGTATTAATTTTGTTTCCCCACGAATTTTGGGTGGGTTGACGTCAAAACAGTTTTAAACCGTTTAGCGTTTCTACCTTGTAGCGTTTTATCAACACCGCAACTATTTGTGGATAGCCACATAATATTAGACCACAAATAGTTGCGATGTTGATAAAACGCTAAAAGGTAAATAAAGTGGTTTAACATTTTGAAATATTTAGGTACGAGAAGTGCTTTTGTGAAGTAATTTAATGTACGGGTTTAATCGAGTCAATATTCACGGGACAAAATAAATTTGACGTTGTTCATAAAGATAATAAAACACAGCAGAGCGATTGAATGCTTTCTTCTATAATGCCTTTTTATTATTCTTACGCGAGTCTAATAAAAATGTTGTTGCAAATATAAGGTAATTCTTGACTTCTTTATAAATGAAATTAAATTACTGTTAACGGATTTTATGGTGATATATTGGTTTCACTTAGATATTGACATTATATTTATTTTTCAAACAAAATCAACCATTACATAAATATTAAAAGCAACTTATTTATGTCTTAAAATTAAAATAAGCCTATTTAATATATACAAGACGATAAATGAATTAAAATTGAATTTAGAAGGCGTCATGAAAGTCATCCGCATCGCAGTCAATAGGGAATATGCATGTGATTCATATATAAGCGAATATATTTTTATGACATTCTTTATCGGTTAAGAAAGACACCTCTATCATTATTTTATATTTAAACACTCTACAATCGCGACTATTATTTAATAAAAGTTGGAAAATTTACGAGCGAAATTCAAAATGTCAAAACTCATCGCTATTGCCTAGACACCAACGTGACGTCACCGTTCGCAGAGGATATATCAAAAGTTTCAAAACAGTACCAGACATTTGACAGAGTTGACAGTTAACAACTCAATCGTGGCGAACGCTGACGTCACCACAAAGCGCGCTAAAATGGGGGTGTTTAAACCATCGTTATGTCATTGCAATTTTCAACATTTAATTAAAAATAAATGTTGACTTTTCCACGACTAATATTTGCTAAAAAAGTTGCTTTTATTGGTAGCTCCCAAACACGTAATGAGAAAGCGATTTTTTCTGATAGCCTTAACTAACTTATCACTGGCTCTCTCAGACATGATATTTTTTTACAGTATTTTATATTAACATAAATAAACGATAGCAACAATAAAAAAGGACATGCATATTCCCTATTGGAAGTGTGCCCAGAAGACTGGCAGCATTGCCTCTTTGTATAGCAATGCTTATCTTTTGTGCTAAACACGTGCCAGCCCTCTGGTCACCCCAGGCACGGTAATAATATCTAACAGTATTGTAACTCCATACAAACGCACGAAACTCGAGTTATACTTACGCGCCTCGAGTAGAGTACCCATTAGACTGGGCGGACTGTGCCTACAGTACCCGCAGCCGCTATCGTGCCGCAGCTCGCATGCGGCGCGTCTGGTAGGTATATAACTCACGAAGACGGCCGAGTTACAATACTGTTAGATTATATTACCGTGCCCCAGGCGTCGATCAGTCTCTTTGCGAGATGTCTAAAAAGGGATCTCGCATTTGGACCCCATGGCTTAGATATTACATTAAACCGAATGATCTAGAACCTACATTTTTATTTATTACTAGCCGACGTTTAGATAAAATCCGTAAACTGAAGTTTAATTTCAATGTGTAACATTCGCGTAAACCCAAAGAGAATCTATGTCAATATTTATTACGAAGCTAATATAAACAACTTGTAATAATATTAAGTCCTTGTATTGTTATAGATTCTAGGCAGCAATTTATTTGCAAAGCATCGTGTCACTTTGGACTATAAACTTTGAACACAAAGTAAGAGTTATTTAACAACACGTTTGCTCTCTGCAGCCAAACATTCCTGAACTTGGCATTTAAGACATACCAGTATAGCTAAGGCGCTGTAGAGGCGTTGCCACTTCAAATACATTCAACAAATGCCTACACCAGATAAATGCCTTTGCTAATGCAACTACCTATTCACTTTTGAAAGTTTTTTCGGGAGAGCTTTTCAACCACGAACAAGTCCCGAATATTGATCTTCCATTTCTTTTTTTCTTTTTATTTGCTTGTAATAGGCCAGCTAGTCAACAACCTGATTATAACGTGACTGCACGGTTGACGTAGTGGCTTAAGCGGCCGCCTCACCGCACGACACTGCGCCGAGTCTTGTGGATTCGATTCAACACTTTGTGTGATCCATAAATTGTCGTTTCGAGTCTGGGTATGCATTGTGTCCGTTGGTTGTATGTTTATAAATTCTCCCGCGACACAGGATTTATTCCTAGTATGGGAATTGCCACCGTAAAAAATCTTTTAGATCGGATAAAGGTTCTCCCTTATCCCGTCCTGTCAGATAAGAAGATGCGGTATCATGCATTCTCACTCACCGAATAAAACGCAACAGAATAGATAGTGTTCCTTTACGACGTTATTCTTTGCGAAGGCAATACTTCCGTGTCGAGGTAGTGCTTCGTATTGATATCAGCAAGGCATGTTAACGTGGTTTGTGCACGTGGAGAGGATGGATGATGCAAGGCTGACAAAGATGATATATAAAACAAGGTGAATAGGACAGGACAAAGAGGAAGACCTAGACGGACGTTCTTTGACCAGTTTGGAGACGTCCTAATAATAGGACAGGTCAGAAGTATCCTAAACAGAAGAGCATGCATGAGAAACTTGATGGGATTGAATGAAGCAAGAGAGATATGTAACGATCGTTACAAATAGCGTTCCGTGGTTTCTGTCTACCCCTTCGGGAAACAGGCGTGAGTATATGTATGTATGCACCAGCAAGGCTGTACTACAAAATTCAGTACAGAGCCAAAGCGTTTGTTTTAGAAGTATTTCATCAACATTGTATGTGAAATATCGGCAGCTGTATACTGTGGATTTTTCATAAATAATAGATTAGAGTGGTTTGACGAACGGGCTGTTGAATTTATGAGTTAAGCCAAAAAAGTTATATCTTGTACGTTTGTTTTGCTGTGATTTATTGAAATACCGTGACAAAGAGCTGTTGATATTATTTGAGATTTACTTGCGGGAATATTTCATAGAAAGCTTGATGACGCCCGCAACTACGCTCGCACATATTTATTCTTATTTTGCTTTTTGTATTTTGCTTTGATTTCTAAAAATCAATTCTTAGTACTCCCCAACTGTCCTCAAAAAACATACATGCCAAGTTTCGGCTTCTTGCGCTCAATACTTTCGGCTGTGCGTTGTATATCGGTTAATTGTTAGTTAATCAGTATCGCAGGGATTTTATATCCCCCCCGTGAGATGTTAATAGCTCAGTAACCGTGGCTGGGTACCCCGCGGTGAAGCTAAGAGGGATCCCTGGAGTGGACGCTCCACTTGGGCTTGGGTGAAGCCTGCGTAGGATGCGTCCATAGGTGAGGGTGCGGTGGACAGTTCTGTCTGTCCCTCGCAGTCGGGCGCGGTCGCGGAAGGAGAGGCGTGTTGGTGTTGCGTTGCCGCGCGCCCTATCACCCGCGACCAAATGGGGGCGCACCATCGTTGCGTCGCGGTGGGGCCGCAGAGGAAGAGGAGATGCGGTGTTGCGTTGCCGTCCTCCCTATTCTCTGCGGCCGCTGGGTGTTTTGGCGGTGGAGCTCAATACCTTTATCCGCCGCCAAGGGATTTCGTTCGGGGCCCGCCTGACCCTCTGGCGGGCCAATAATCGTCGGGGGGTTGCGAGGAATGCTTTGGTGATACCCGACCCTACGACACATGGGTACATGAAGCACACGGGTTGGTATTTAGTCAGTAAGAGTCTGACAGTTCCCTTCGCCCGTCCCCCAGGGCGGAGGGACTCCATTTCCAATTATTTCGTGTCACATTGTGAGTTATTGTAATAGTGCATCCAAACTGCAGTTATTTATTATTGAGTAATATAACTTAACATTTATAAATGCGATTATATTTGATAACATTCAATAACTAAGATCAAATTATAGAAATACCTCGAATTTTCAATTGGCTTACGGGATATACACCATATACTCTTGTTTCGGGTAACTGATATTTCGGCACTGTTGCAAGCCATGTTCACGGATGTAGTGCAGTTATTGCGGGTGGATGACTGTTAAGAGCAAGTAAAACGTCTACTCGCTTTCTTACTCATCTATTGCGTATAAAACTAGTTAAATTTCTACAAAGCATTGAGTATTTTAATTTCAGAATTTGCCCCTGTCATATTCACAATAGCTGTATGATCAAAAGAAACAACAATATCTGAGTAAAATACTTTAACTGTCCAAGATCAAACGTGGCTTCAAACGTTTGAATTAAGAATGTGATTGTCTTTGATGTCTTATTTGTTGTTTATCGCTATCTCTCTCTCTCCCTCTCTCTCTCCCTCTCTCTCTCTCTCTCTCTCTCTCTCTTTATAAAGAAGGTTTTCGTAAACTTAGCCAGTTACTTAGAATTACATTGTTACGTAAATATTTATAATTAATTATTGCTAGCTTTCTATTCTCCTCATATGAAATACCTTGAAATCCTATTTTCAATTAGAGAGCGTGTATTTTCAATTTTCAATTATGTTTTTCAGTTCATTCTCAATTTCTCACTCACGGAATGCGTTCCAAATACACATATTTCTAGGATCTTTTAGGTTGCAAAATACATTTTAGATCAATTTTAGGTTGCATTATTCCCTCTGGTATATAATTATGCAGTAAATGAATCTAATCTTTAAATTTTCTTTTAACTTCACAGGTGGAGTAGTATACTAAGTAAGTTCTCGTAGTGACGTGGGTTTGATCCCCACACGGAATAAAACGCTCCGAGTCAGTATGTTTTTTGTATCCCTTACAAGAACTTTTGTAAAATCCCCCTGCAACAAAGGGTTTACCCCTAGTGCTAATAAAGCCTAATAAATGCAGACTTCACAAGACACAGTTCTTGCATCTGGGGTCTTTACAAACATACACCACGAAAGTTTGCTTTTATTTTCGAAAAAAAGATGAGATTCATAAGTTTCCATACACTACTACACAGAAATTCAAAAACTTATTTTCTTCACAAAATAAAACTTCCAGAAACGCGCGTCTCTTAAGTTTCAATTTGGAACTAATTAGATTTCTAGAACAAGTGAAATTCAAAATTCTCCACGTCTTTGTTCCCACTTAAAACATTTTAAACATAACAGTATAATGTAAGAAAACATGTGTAACGAAAATAATTTCAATGTCGTATATTTAGCTTTGATGTTCGTACATTACTTTATCACCAAAATTAAGAAAACACGAGTCTTTTACCATAAGCCTCAAAGTGAACGCTTTCAACCGTAAATCTAAGTCTACCTCACAAAACTAATAGAATATTAAAACAATTCCCGAAAATACTAAAAACAATATCCTGTATTCTTCCACTCACGAACATTTTGAAGGAAATTAAATCCGTAAAGGTATCTTTATTAATTAAGCTACCCATCCTTTGTTTACATACCTTGATTAATGTGAGTGCCAAGAGGTATCAGAATTAAGGTCACGTAGGCCGTGTATTTCGTTCGGTGGACGAATGTAAATATATGAGGAAAACATTTGGAATTTTTATGACCGCTTTCAGTCTTTTGTTGTTTATTTGAGTTATGATTAATAATATTATGAAAATCTGTTTTCATCTTTACCTAAAACTATTTCTAAGGTTATGAGGTGGTTCCCAAGAATCGTAAAATTGTAGCATTTATAAATGCGTCAATTGATATTTCTATTGACATCTTGCCTTGTACCTTCTTGCTTTCTGTCAAAAAATAAAGTAGTTTTTAAACGATTTTATCTAAGAGAATAAAAACAACCTTGGGTGGATGAATAAAAATGGTAGTCATATCTTGAAACTTGAGTCAAAGGGATGGTGAGATTACAGGGCGATTTGAGACCTTGTGAACCACGCAGTAATCCAACCTAGGGTGAGGTAGAGTTACCATTAGATAAATCACTAGTCCGTGTGGTGACGGAGTCAGGACACAAAATGTCACTACCACATTTCATTCCGTGGTCGTAATAGATGACTAAGGAAAATACGCGCAGCAAATAGTATCATTCCGAAGAATCGGAAAACTTAACAACAAACCCTATCCCCACCAGACATCCTGACCAGCCTGACATAGAAGACTAAAAAGCCTGCTACTAAGCGTGGCATAGAAGATTTAATCATGTTACTATGACGCAAATAAGGAAAGCCTTAAGTCTAGCAGTGAGCTGTAAAAGTGGCTGTAATCCACTAGTTCATAATTATGTGAAACACCAAAAATACTTTTTCACCTCAGCAGCTCAAACATGCCGCTTTTGCTGCGAGAAACAGTGATAAAAATGCGATTTTGATTCGAGCGTGAGTAAAAGTAGCTTTTTAATTTTTCAATCTTCAGTGCCACGAATTGACATTGTTCAGCCATAAATATGAAACATTCGAGTTTTACTGTGGTCTGTTTCTTTCACATGCATATAAAAAGTGAGTGAAAAACAAACCCCTTCGAATTCGAAATTCGATTTTGGAATTCGACCTCAAAGAAAACACCTTCAGAAACGCAAATAAAAAAAGATATTTGTAATTAAGAAATTACTTTTTTTATATGTTATTGTTTACATGTTTAATTTATTATTGGATTTTAATAAAAATAAGTCTAATTAATAGTTAGTATAAAATTGGTATTTAACCAATACATTTTTATTTGAAATTACAACAATGATACATTTGAAAAATAAACATCAGGGACGCGGTATTAAAACGCGATTTAAAAAAGTAGCGGGAATAACAATTTCGCTAATGCTGATACAGTATAGCGTAACGTGTTAAATTATATTAATATTTAAAATAATCTTAAAAGATGAGTGAAACTAGCGATGATGACTGTACTTTAACACCAGAAGAGTTTATTTATTTATTTTTATTTATTTATTTATTTATGCTAACACAGTTTCATAAACCAATTACATTAACACTATACAAACATTATACACATTAAAAGGATATTTAAAAGAAAAGTATACAAAGGAGCATATCAAAGAATAATAAAACAAAAACAAGGCAAAACTAGAATAATAAAGAAATAAAAATTTAACTATATAAACTTTCACAAAAACTTAAATAAACTATCTTAACGGTATTTAACTCGTCTGCAAATAGATCACAGCTTGGGTAGGCTTCCATGAGACTATTGAGCGATGCAGAATTCAATCTATTCCTGTTCATTTCTATGTCTCCTAAGTAATATGTGTTCGCACTGCTGTGGTGTTATGTGTGCTACACGAGAGCAAAGCTTTTTGTATCTCGTGCTGTTGAGTCCCTCACTACACTCAGGATTCTAACTTTGATTCACTCGCTACGCTCGTGAATCAATCATAGAATCCTTCGCTTGCTCGGGACTCAAAATCAGCACTCGAAACAAAAGAAAACTTTGCTCTCTTGTTGCACAAATAACTATTCCTTAATTTTGTTACCAAAGCCTAAATACCAAGAACCGGCTGCTTTCCTTCACAAAGCATGAAGACTAGTATTTGAGTGAGACGATCCATGTAACCATAATATTACAGCGTAACGAATTACCTGTTTACCGCTTAAAATATTTCAAAGGATGTAGTTATCATAACTGTTTGAAATTTTAGTTGCTTACCGAATTTCAAAATATTGTTAAATTTCAAAAACTTAAACTCAGTCTTGTATAATTTAGTTAATATACAAAATGCCGCTTTGACAACTTTCATAAAGGATTGAATAGTTATATCAAAGCTTGACTGTAACGAGTAATTAATATGGGGCTGGTATTAATTTTGTTTCCCCACGAATTTTGAATGGGTCGACATCATAACAGCTTTAAGTAAACCTATCCACATAATATTAGACCACAACGTGTGGTGTTGATTTAAACGCTAAAAGGTTAATAAAGTGGTTTAACATTTTGAAATATTTACGAGAAGTGCTTTTGTGAAGTAATTTAATGTACGGGTTTAATCGAGTCAATATTCACGGGACAAAATGACGTTGTTCATAAAGAGAACAAAACACAGCAGAGCATTGATTTAAAATGCACCATAGCGATTGAATGGTTGCTTGTCTAATGCCTTCTTATTATTCTTACGCGAGTCTATTAATAATGTTGTTGCAAATACATATAAGGTATTTCTTGACTTCTGTATCAATGAAATTAAATTACTGTTTACGGATTTTACTGGTTTACTGGTCAGATCAATTCTAGGTTGCATTAATCCCTCTGGTATATAACTATGCAGTAAATAAATCTTAGTTACATCATTTTCAAAATAAGGAATAATTTTCTCTTGCTCTTAAAATTTCCCCAGGTAACACTCCGTAAAAAGCTTAACTTAAAAATAAAACCTTTTAAGACTATTGTCTAGCTTCTGATACAACGTTATGACAAAAATATAAATCTTTACATTCGACACAATAAGAAATTTGACACTTAGAAATACATAAATATGTACCTACTCAAGATTACTTTATTAGTGACACTACATTTAACACAAAAGGGTCACAGGGAACAAGAGGACACAAGGTAATGATTTATGGCTTGCTATTCACGGTACGTCTGGCTGACTTCAAATAGTCGCTGATTCAATATCTACCTTTATTGTAAAATTGGACGCGCTATATTGGATATATCGCTTCAAATGAATAGATATTCAGATAAAAAAGTAATCAACATTTTTTGGAAAATAAAGAAATATAATTATGCTCAGGGGAAAGGCGAGATCATCTTCATTTAGCAAGTTAGAATTTAAATATACAAATCACGATTTGCAAAGCCACGGAAAATGGTCTCCGAATATTTTTACCCAAACATTATATATTAAAAAACATATAATCTGAAAATTTTACAAAAGTTACTGTAATACCATACATAATAATATATTATATTTGACTTATATACTAATGGTAATATGTATTAGGCTTTTGTGAGATTTACACAATGCATCCGCAGACATAGCAAGTATATTAGTAATTGGTTGCATCCAAGATTTACACACCTGGGAGCCCAAGGTCCACTTACCAGTACACAACTTACCAGAAATTACAGTAGACCTACGCAGCCCAAAGGGATAGCCATTTTCCATGGTTGACACAGTATCAGATTATTTGAGGAAACTCACTCCCCGTAACGACTGTCAAAGATCTTCATGACAGCCGGGACAGATGGCTTATCGAGCTCTCTGAGGCACAGGATAAACGATAATTAACATTAATTTGAATACACACCTGTGTGTTCAAACTAGATAACGTCTGCGTGGCATATAGAAAAACATTTTTGCTTGTTATACAATATAGCAATCCTAAATATTTAAGACGTTTTCGTTGCAAGCTATCTTACTATTTAAAGAATTTTTTTGTGAAATAATATTTGTTTGCGGAGGCTTGTTATTAGCAAAACTATTATTTTATATTGTAATACTTAAGTTTGTAATTAGTCTGTAAGCATTTCTCCAACAAGATAAAAATAAATAAAATAAAGTAAAATTTTATATTTAACTTTTAGTTAAATATAAAATGTTTTTCTAATCTGTTCAACTGCATAAAACTATAGCCAATTAGATTAAATACAAGTAGTCAATGACATCTTTGTAGTACAACGATAAGCTTATTTTGCATTTATATAGGTGTACATTAAGAAAAGTGTTGCATGTTAGCATTTGCATTGAAACAGTTAAAGATACAAACAGCTTGTAGACATTAAAAGAAAACGTCGTCTTTGAAAGAGGTAAGAACATTTGTTTTATTGTTTAATTGAAAAGCAGCTATCGAATAGTAATAGTTCTTAGAATGCACCCGAAATATCTGCAGAAGCCAAAAAGCATAAATAAATATACATGGGCAGGAAACGTTCATTATTTTCTCTACAATTTAATACGCATTTAACTACGAAAACTCATTGGTGCGCGCCGTGGATTCGAACCCGATACCGTCTGCATGGCAGTCCGTAGCTATCTTTACTAAGCTATCAATGCTTAAAAATATTTCAATCTAAATGCTTGAACATGAATAATAATTATAAAGCTTTAGAAGAATTCTAAAAGTCGTATAATATATAATATTATACGACTATAATTTGTTATGTTATGTTTGTGGTTTGAAAGAATTTGTAGTGACAAAGATTGAGAAAGGTATGTTGCGATGGTTTGGACATTTAGAACGAATGGATGTAAGACGATTTACAAAAGAAGTGTATCAAGTAAGAATGAATGGAGGGTATACCGCCGTATGCCCGAATTTTATTTGCCCTAACATCATTTGCCATAATAGTCAACAGCCATAACATTATATGACGTAATATTCATTTGCTCTACTCTTATTTGCTATATTAGTCACGTGCTAGAAGCTTTGTTTCCTCACTTACCATAACATCATTGGTCATAATCATTGTAAGACCTAATTATCACATGCCCTAATTATCAAATGCCATAATTATCATATGCCATAACATCATTTGCCAATTTATTATGGCGCTTAAATATCATGTGTAATGATTATTATGGCGTTTAAATATTTGTCTCATAATTATTATTGCATTTAAATGGGTACGTATCAAAATCCCAAAAAAATTACCCGAAAGTTTAAAATGCCGAAAAATAAATTAAATATTATTATCCATAGCTAGTGCCTAGGGTTCGGTGCGACGAACTAAATAAATAGGTTATGTTAGGTTCTCTTTTGACTCCTAACCCAACAAACGGAGCCCTAGGGCTCCGTCAACTTCAGTTTATTAAACTAGTGTGAAGAATGTGGACTAAGTTGACGCAGCCGGGATTTTTTCCATCGGTATTTTAAAATTCGTTCTTTAAAAATTCGGGATTTTGATACGTACCCATTTAAATATTATGTCTAATAATCATTATGGCGTTTAAAAATTGTGTCTAATAATTATTATGGCAATTAAAAATATGAAAAACAATACGTGTGGCACTCGTATCTTATGGTATCTAAGTTGCGGGCAATTAAAAGTATGTCATATGTCTTTTAGGGCAAACAAAACATTGGGGCAAATGAAATTCGGGTAATTGAAATCGGGAATATGATGATTATGGTATATAATCTTCGGATAAACAATAGACAACCTGAATGTAAATGTCAGTAGAGGACGCCCAAAAGGGACTTACGCTGACCAAATATATTATGCCTAGTACAACCAGACTAGATCGTGAACCTCGCGCCTCAGGCTCCAAGTCTTAGATGCAACGGGTATAACTCACTAGCGTTCATCATCATCAACAGCCTTTAATAGTCCACTGCTGAACTAGGCATCTCCTTTGCAAGGAGGAATTGGCCTACTATACCACGCTGGCCAAACGGGTTGGTATAGGGTTTGTTTCAAGTTTTCCTTCTCTTACAGTGCTGTTCTCTGCATAATATGCTCCCTCTGTCGGCTCTTACGACACCCATGGGATGATATGGGGTGGTGACATTCCGTATTCTTAATCCGTCACCACACGGATAGTTGTTGATATTCTTACATATACACCACTATTTTTTAATTAGTACAAAAAATTTAACGGGGCACTAAGTATCTTTAACTGATCATATTTATGTAGTTAAAAAATAAAACAACTAAGTCCCAAAACTGTCTCAAAACTGTCCACAAAAATACGTAATAATTGGTTAATGCATAACTAAGACTATGACCGACTCGCGTACTATTGTAGTAAACTATACCATTGATAAATTCCCCCCTGTCCCACTGTGCGCGCGCCGCGCTCGAATGCTACATACATACAAACATAGACTCACGCCTGTTTCCCGGAGGGGTAGGCAGAGACTACGGAGCGCCATTTGCAACGATCTTGACATATCTCTCTTGCTTCATTCACTCCCATCAGATTCCTCATGCATACTCTTCTGTTCAGGGTGCTTCTAACCTGTCCTGTTTTTAGGATGTCTCCAATCTGGTCAGAGAACGTCCGCCTAGGTCTTCCCCTTCGTCCTATCCCTTCCACACTTGCCTTATATATCTGCTTGGTCAGTCTTTCGTCATCCATCCTCTCCACGTGTCCAAACCATCTTAGCATACCTTTCTCGATGCTTGTCACTACATCTTCTTTTACCCCATAACACTCTCTTATCACACAATTCTTTACTCTGTCAGTCAAAGAAACACCACGCATACTTCGCAGTGCTCTCATTTCTATAGCATTTATTCTACTTTCATGACTCTTCTGCCATACCCAACTATCACTACCATACATAAGAGTAGGTACTAACACCCCTCTATGGACAGCCAAACGTGCCTTTTTGGACACGTTATGGCTATTCATAAACGCCTTCAGAGCTCCATTCACTCTATTACCTGCATTAACTCTTCTTTCAATATCTTCTACATTCTTACCATCTCTTGTAAACAGCGTACCTAAATATACAAACTCATTCACTTGCTCCACTCGCTGTCCATCGATCATAACATTACAAGCCGTAACGCATTCCTCCTTTTCAAAAACCATAACTTTCGTTTTACTTACATTTACTTTCATTCCTTTCCTCTCTAACGCACCATGCATGATTGTTACCATCTCCTGCAACTCCTCCGCTGAAGACGCAAGTATAACCTGATCATCAGCATAAAGGAGGCATTTGACAAGTAACTCATTCATCCTTAATCCACAGTCACTATTTTTCAAATCTTGCAAACAACTGTCCATGAAGAGGTTGAACAGCCACGGCGACGCTACTAATCCCTGTCTAACAAAACAGTGCTAAATTGCTAGCGGACGTGAACGTACCTATCGATTTTTCGCTGCAATTTGTTTGTCTACGTTTTCTCGACGCGATGGCTTATCAGTTCATAATATCAGGGGAGTATTTAGCTATGCTTCATGCGTACTTTTTGAGTGGAGGAATCGCGAGTGCAGCTGTGTACCCATGGACATCGTTTTGTGACTGTACAAAAGTAAGCCGGATAGTGTCGAACAATATTAAAACAGCGCATATTGGACGCTTTTGACAAAGTGAAAATACTGTGATCTGTGTATTTAAAATGGTGGTGAACATTTTGAAGGACAATGGAAATACGTGTAAGTTTAGTAAATAATACCTACTTAAGTAAATAATAATTTGAGGCGGGCTGCTCCAAATCGGTCTGTGTGGAGAACCTTGAGGGAGGCCTATGTCCAGCAGTGGTCGTCTCTAGGCTGACATGATGATGATAAAATAACTTGTAAATAGCAGATGATGCTAACTTCATAAATACGCCAAAATTACTGTTTTCTTTTATTACAGAATACCTTCTTTTATTTTGATATGTGTTTGCTTTCTAATTACAAACCTTCGTATTTATTACCTTTACTTGTAAAACGGTAAATTTTGCCGGTCCTAAGCCAAGATAAACTAAATGGGAGGGTAGAATTAAGAATTAAAAAGTATCTACCTACACTGATTATTTTGCTTCATTTTATTGTCTAAGGCTACCTACATTATAAGTGCGACGAAAAGAATGCGTAAGAGTAGGACGGAAAGTAAATACTATCAATGAAGCAGTGAATGGATTGTAAAATATGTCTATGATTTTGGTGAAATTTTCTACAAAAAGCAAATGATTATGGTCTTTTAGTTTTTGTACTAATTAAAAAATAGTGGTGTATAATATTTTAAGCATCTGCTGGTAGAGGGACCAGAGGCTCGTTAGATATTTAGTGGTACCACTGCTTATGAACTTTGCTGATGACAAGAACAATACAGCAAAGCCTGCTGTGAAAATAGTACTTTTAATCCATCTTTTGGAAAGGACAAGTAAAGGCAGTCTCCGACAGTAGTGATCTCACACCAGCCCCTCGAAAATTCGGAGCAAATCAGATGTCAAATTATTCATGCGAAAAAGACCACTTAAATAAAAAAAAAATATTAATGACATATCGCTGGGAATCAATCAAAATCGATAGCCTATGTTTTACGGTTGTAGTATCAATATAACGATATAAATAGGTAGCAAAACACAATAAAAATATTCAAAAGTTTAATTAATCCCAAAAGAGATAATTCGATCTCTCTAAGCCCCGAGCACTTTAAAAACTTTGCCATAGATTAGACTGGAGACGGAAACAGAATTTGTTGCCGAAGTTTTTTTTGATACCCTTTCTATATGGAACCCTGAAACAGAACAAAAACCGAACTCAACATAATTTTAAGAACCACAGTAATCTAAATTCTTCTCGAATGAGTTTTACTAATTACACTTTGATAAGCAGATTTCCACTTGAATACACGCGTTCAATACTGGTATTTTATTTCAAGACATTTCCGATTCAATGGCCAGCTAGAGAGATGTAAGGGCGACAATTTGTTACCTGATATATGAGGGTTTGTTATCTTGTGGTCTAGTTTCGTTCAATTACGTGGCTCAGGGCACTTGAGCCTTTGACTTGTTAGTAAGCGTGGCTAGCAAGTAATCTACACGGATATTAGATGCGAAAGTTTGCTTATTTGAAACCTTGTTTATGACTTTTTAATAATGGCATGTATTAAGTTTCAAAAATTATTAAAGTGGGTACCATATATAACGGGTCGGCGGCTAATAAGGAGTATCGTAATAAGTAAAAGTTAGCATATTAATATGTCAGTTTTAAGCTTCGCTTTAATTTAAACTAACAGTATTTTTTTTGGGAACTGAATTAGTATCTAAGCAGCAACTTGATGATGAATAAAAAATAGAAAATGGGCATTCATAAATAATACGAATTTCAATATTGTGCAAATGATTTTATCTTAAATAAAGTGTTCCGTATATGTTAATAAGACGCTTCAGTCTTATAAGCCAAGTTGACGGAGCCCTGCTTCGCAGGGCTCCTATTTTTGGTACAGGGTCACAAGGAAACCTAACGTAACCTACCTGCCTAACCTACTACTAACATTATTAGTCGCCAAGTCATTATTTATAGCTCCTCGGCTAATATTTCAATTGACTTGTATAGTTTATTTGCTACCTAAACGCAGCTGCTTGATTTTAGTTTTTATAACACGTCGTGAGAATATTTAATCGCTAGCAATTATTTTATTAGTTGCAAACATTTAGTCATCTTTTAAGTTATTAGTCACTTGGAAATTATAAGCTTTCAATAATTTAGTTTATATTGAATAACTCTACTTTAGTGATTTAGTGAAGACCTTGCTTAGCAGAAATAGAAGTACAGCTCTATTATAAGCAAGTTCCTCACAATCAACTGCAATAACAAAAATGCGGTATTAACATGATCCTGACCAATAATTACGATGATTTAGAGTTACTTTATGATAGTTAAAGTTTATTCATATAGGGAAATATGGAGTACGATTAATAAAAAAAATGAGTTTGGCTTTATTTCACACTATTTGATAATAGTTTCAGATATTCGGTAGGTTATAAATGAGATGTACAGTAGATAGCGTATGCAACTGCTGATCGGAGGTCCCGGGTTGGATTCCCGAGTCGGGCAAAATTGTTACTGGGTTTTTCCGAATTCTCAGTAGCAGCACGGAGTCTGGTGATGTGCCCAGTAACGGCAATAGGCTCGCCCCCTATTACGTGGGACCTAAAAATTCGTGGCGAAATGTGGGTGTAGTATTACACCTCTGCCAACCCCTTCGGGTATATAGGCGTGAATCTTTAAAAAATAAATAAGTGAGATGTCATCTATTCTTTTTCTCTAATGCCGTCTCTTGAGACTGGCGTGCCTTGGTGAAAGTTCGAATCAACGTTCGATATAAAAACGGTCAAGTCAGTTTAAGTTACCATTTATTTGAACTACAAAAGTGTAAAATATTACAATATCTCGAAGACATACTAATTCTGATATCAGATATTATAAAGCAAATTCTACAGTAGAATACTTTAATCAAATGTAAATTTCTTTCAATATGATAAGATCAAAACATTTTAAAGTTACCTTTGTCAGTCATTATTTTCTAATTGACGTCTATCAAGGATTGTGTGCGACCAAAAATTGTTTCGCTCGAATTTAATGTGAATTTTATATTGATCTGTAAGGTCATCATAATTAAGGAAAATAAAAGTATAAAGTGTTAAAATAATATCAACCTTATCTGCATATATACAATATTTGCGTTACTGACTGACTGACAGACAACACAGAACTCAATCTATTGTGCGCAAGATGTTGAAATATGGCATATTTGTATTTTGGGCACCGTAGGTGTGCACTAAGAGGGGATTTGGATATGTTCCAAGACATTAATCTGTATAACAACTAGATTAGCAAAGAGCGCATAGACTTGTTGCCGTGTGTTAAAGGTCCGTGGACCTAATACTGTCACATTATCATTAAGTGTCAAATTTGTCGACACGAAAAGACAACGATCATAAAAAGGGTAGATACGCAGTGGTAAGCGTAGCGCACACAAAGTGTTGTATCGTGTGAGACTTACAACACTCGGCGCAGTGTCAAACGGCGACGTGGCCGTTTAAACCACTACGCCAACCGTGGAGTCCAGATTGAACCAGTGTTGTATCGATCTAACCGATATTGTATGCAGTTCTTTTCTGCACACCAATAGAGACTAGGCGTGTTCACAACGGCTATAAACCAAAAACGCGTTTCAACGTTATGCTATAAATTAAGAGCAGACTATTTTTTATGCTATAATATATTAGTATCACACATTTTAGCAAAAATGCGACAGCGTTCGATTTCGTTACGTTTTTTGCGTTTTAACGGCATGCTTCTTTAATTTGCGTGCAACAGATAGCAGATATGTAACGGAGCGTTGTTTCGTTGGATCTAGCGCGGATTTTGATTTATATACTAAATCTAAAACTAGCTTTTGCCCACAACTTCGCACAAACATCAAAATTGTTCCTCACTTGTCCAACTTTAGGCATATTTACAACTACTTATTATTTTGTATTGACTAACTATATTACACTTAAACTAAATATTTACAGGTAATTAACCACTTTTAACCATGTATATGTATATACACACGCGACATAACAGACATAAAGATAAACATTCAAAAGTTCAAAACGAAATGCGCGAGAGCCATAACACAAATTTGTAACACAGCACGCTGACAACAGAACTGAAAACGAACTGCGCTTTTGAAATGCTTTTTATCTGCGCCTGCGTTTTTTAAGTACTTGCGCTCTTTCGTTTTGCTACATTTGATAGAGATAGCAAATCTCAAACTGTGCGAAAGAAAGAGCGAGCAAAATGACATGACATTATGTAATCAGTATACATTTGATTTTCGCTCTTATTTTAATGGTGGAAAAATTGATTAATATAAATATACAAGACAAGATGACATCTAGTGGCGACACAATAGAACTAACAGGTAACATCGATCATAATTTTACCATATGCCATCAGATTGTATTAATATCGCATTTTTGCATAGATTGTTTGCGTTACTTGTCTATACTGAAGTAACTAACCTTCGTCGAAATATTAAAACGGATAGCATAGCAGATTGGAGTAGAAATAAAAAGCATACTGCTTCTGCTATATTTTGTAAACGGCGTTTTTGTTCTGCTATGTAATAAAACGAGCACCTTTAATAGAGACGCATCCTTAGGTACTCGTAAGTACTACTTGCTATCAAGACGGTCGTTGGCTCGTGTGATAACAGCAGTAAAAAGAACTTGATTTTAGCATAGCTGCAGTGGTAGTTATTAATTTTCACAAGTAGAAAACTTGCAATGTGAAATAGTAACAGCTCCTTACAAAAATAAAATGTAAACGCATTATATTGGCGATTAAAAAGTGTGGCCATGAGTTTTATTGCCCGTTCTTTCTTGTGATTTTTTTTCTCTATTGCATTGCGAACGTGGCAGTTAAAGGTAGAATCATCAAGTAATTAACTTCAATTTTGACGGTCATATGCGTCACATTGAGGCCTAAATGAATAAATGATTTTGCGTTCGACTATTAGCTATAAATATAAAGGCTTTCTTTTCCATCTCTCACAAACAGGCTGCTTCTGAAAAATCTGGTTAGTTTTTTTTTTCTTTATTGTTTTGTGGGACTTAAGTGCGCTAGCCCGAAATCTGGTTAGATAAGACACCGAACCCTAGGTTCAAGGTGAAAATCTTGATGATCAGAATTACGCTAGGACAATGTGACGACGAAAAGGCAGCAGGCGAACAGACATTAGCATCCCGTATAACGCGAGCTCTTAGACAAATCATGGAAAATGGCAAAATGACGACCTAGATGTAACCTACTTACTTTTATATACGCATCAGGAACTAAATGCGTAATTGTCGTTTTCTGTTTCAGAATAATATTTGCGGTTAACCATGTTGGTTACCGCAGAAGAGGCGACTAAACAAATTGCAATAGTTCAAAATGCTCTAAGGCTTTTCACTTTGTTACAACTAACCACCTTCCAGTATCCAGGACAGACTTTTATCAGTAAGTACTAATATAGTTGCAAACAAATTTTAAAATTTACCTACCGCCAAAATTACGAATGTTTCTTCTATGCGAACAAAACGACATTGGTTACTGAGAATAAAAATTGCTTTGTCGATTTGTAGCATTTGCAAAAATATGGAATCTTTGATAGAAGCTTAAGATATAAATTAAGTGCCCACTATTACAAGACAACTTTATGACTAATTGACAAAAAAGCAACAGATAGCAACGTTTGATGTTGGACTCTTCTAAGGGCATATATGGATGATGTTCTTAGAACTGAATATCGAGTACAATATTGGATTTATTGCTTTCAAAGTTAGTCTTGTCTATGACAAATTGTAAACTATTACTTAAAACATAATTCATTATGAGCATTCGCACTTGATTCTTATAATATTTGTTGCAATAAGCAATAATCTTAATCTTATTAAGTAGCAAAGAATGCACATATTTACTTTTATATATTTTTAGGTGAAACAACCTACGACTACGTCATTGTTGGTGGAGGAACAGCAGGATGTGTAATAGCAAATAGGCTGGCAGAAGGCAATAAAACATCAGTACTGCTTATTGAAGCCGGAGATATCCCCACACATGAGACTGATGTTAGCATAAGTTAATTTAAAAACTTTCAGATGCTAGCATACTTTTAGACGAATATTGCACGTATTTTGAACAGTAATTTTGACAACAGCTATAATAAACAAATAAGACCGTACGTTACCTTTCTTCCTCAATTTAAATAATGAGAATACGAGTCGGCGTGACAGAGCACATATATGCCATCAACCTCTCCAGACACAGTATCACTTAAAATGTTTATCCTAACAATATACCTGCCTACGTTATTATTATAAACTGCATTTCTTGATACACGACAACTGTCTAAAGCCCTTGTAAATTAGTACCACAAAATTATGGATTATAATTAACACTGATGCACTTATTTTATGTTTTTTTACAGATTCCAAACTTAATGTTATATTTAAAACAGTCTGAAGCTTCTTGGAACTACTCGGTAGAAGAAACTGGCTTGTCTCGGCAATATCAGAGACCACTTGAAGATGACATGTCATTAGGCAAAGTCCTTGGTGGCACAAGTTCAGTTAACTACCTACTATATAGCGTTGGAAACCGTTATGACTTTAACAGCTGGGCAGATATTGTTAATGATGATATTTGGAATTGGGAAAATGTTCAACCATACTTCAGAAAGAGTCAAAGACTTCTTGACAGGCAGCTTGCAAGTACTGAGAATGGTCAACTATATGGAAGGCAAGGTAATATTGGATTGACTCTGAGTCGGTATAAAATAAGGAATTTGTTATTTAGAGCTTTAGAAGAGACGGGTAACGCAAGGGTGGATAGTTTCAATGGTAATGTTTCAGTCGGTTGCGCTGACGCAATGTTTACTTTGGCTAACGGTGTTCGCCAAAATACTGCCTTAACTTACCTGACACCAAAGATGTATAATCGAAACCTTCGCGTCTTAATTAAAACTGTAGTGAAGAAAATTATTTTTGATTCAAACAAAAACGCTATAGGAGTAGTGGTGAAAACAAATCATGGTAAAGATTTATTCATAAAAGCAAGAAAAGAGGTTATACTTTCAGCTGGTGTGGTCAATTCTCCTAAATTACTCATGTTATCTGGTGTTGGCCCGAAACAACACTTAAAAAAGCATGATATTAAAACAATATCTGATTTACCGGTTGGACAAAATCTGCAAGATCACATGTCGGCCGTTGTTGTATACAACATAACTAAACTAGTGACACCGTTAAAACCCTGGAATCCACACAAATATCCTGCCCCAGTCGTTGTAAGTTTTACACCTTTGAATAAATGTGATGAAATTCCTGATTATCAAGCAGTTAATTTTATCAATTACCCTATATTCTTGATGATGTACTGCGTCTTCAGTTACGGTTACATAGATGAAGTCTGCAATAATATGTTAAAAACTGACACCAACACAGTAATGTTGTATTCTGTAATTAATAAGCTCAGGTTTAAGTCAAAAGGCAAAATATTTTTAAGGAGTGGCAGTTACGAAGACGATCCTATAATTTACCTTGATTATTATACAAATGAAGAAGATATAGAGGATCACGCTAGGGCCATAGAGGATTTTGTGAAGATCGGAAACACGGAAGAATTTAAGAAAATGGGTGCAGTATTTAAGGATCCAGGATTAGACAGCTGTAAACGCTTCAATTTATTCAGCAGATCATACTGGAAATGCTACGTAAATGCTATGGCAACTTCTTTACACAACTACAGTAGTACTTGTTCTATGGGATCTGTAGTGGACTCACATTTAAGAGTATATGGTGTCAAAAGATTGAGAGTTGCTGACGCTAGTGTTATGCCACATCCGACTGCCGGAGGGACTCTAGGCGCTACTGTTATGATAGGAGAAAAGGTATCCGATATTATTAAGAAGGATAATGGAAATTTGCGTCGGCGTAGAAGATTTCCAAACAAGTAATTGTAGCGAGAGAATAATTTCCGTTTTATCATAATCTTATGATATGAATAATAGTGAATATATTTCTTATAATTATATATATATTTCATCTATTCCCTTTTGTACAATGGATATAATGTCAACCAAACGAAAACATGGGAATCTTTGATCAACCGTAATATTAAACTAAATTAACGATATCCTTTTTTTTTCTTTTTCTTCCTTTCTTTTCTCGTTATTATTTTTATTGAATTTGTATATTTTATTTGTATATATTATTATCAATAATTTCTTAAGAGCCCGGACCGATGCTCAGTCTTGTTTAATATTATACAATTTATTTTTATGATGTTTCTGTATTATTGTTGGCACTGCTGGCAGGTGGTATATTATTGGTTGATTTTAAAGTCTTATTATATTATCACATGATATATTTACATATAATATTTATTAAATTTACATTACGTTTATTTATAGATAGATATCTTATTATTTATATTTAAGTTTATCATATTATATTATGGAGAACTCTCATACATGCAGGTTGCCTCACGATGTTTTCCTTCACCGATTAGCAAGCGATAATTAACAATTTTAATACGCATTTAACTCCGAAAAGTCAGTGGTGCGTGCCGTGGATTCGAACCCGAGACCCTCTGCATAGCAGTCTGTCGGTCTCTCCACTCAGCTATCGCTGCTCTTCATGATGTTCTCGAAAGACATATGAAGTCTGCCAACCCGCACTTGGCCAGCGTGGTGTACTATGGCCTTACCCTTCTCATAGTGAGAAGAGGCCCGTGCCCAGTAGTGGGACAGTATAAAGGGCTGATGATGAATCATATTATATTATCGCCATTGATATCAGCAACATAAGCGACAATGATAGTTTTCACTCATTAAGTAGTATATATAGCTTTTCCAGTGTGCCGTCCATTGCTGACTGTCTTAATTAACAGTTTTCTGATGTGCCCAAAAATTTCAATGCCGTTCATATCAACGCCCAAAGCATTCCGGCACATTTCTCTGATATGCTGGCCAATCTAGACTGTAAGAACATTCATGCCATCCTTGATTCTGAGTCATGGCTTAAGCCCTGTCTGCCTTCCATATTATACTCCTTACCTGGTTTCCAACTTATCAGAAATGATCGAGCAGTTGGGGGCGGTGGGGGTGTTGCCATATATCTGCGCTCACACATCTCCTTTACAGTTGTAGATATGTCTGCACAGCTACCGCCGCCTAATGCTGGCGAACATTTATTCCTTGAAGTTGTACTAAACCACACCAAAGTCCTACTCGAAGTTTACTACTGTCCTTCATTACGTATAGATTATTTTTCTAGTTTCGAAACCCAATTGGTTAATCTTGTGCCCTATTACAGTCACGTAATCATAATGGGTGATTTTAATACCTGTCTACTTAAAAACGATTCCCGCTCTTCTTCTCTTCTTTCTACTACTATTGCCTGCAATATGTTAATACTACCTTCAAGCGCAACTCATCATTTTCCGACCTCTTTACCTTATCTTCTTGATTTAATCATGGTTTCTTCAAGTGAACATGTTACCTCGCACGGGCATGCCCAGCAGACATGTTCTGTATAAAATCCGTCCTCCTAAAATCAAACCTAAAATTCTATTGCAACGTAATTTTGGTAGCATAAACACCGAAGATCTTCGTGAAGAGACTGCAAGTATCAACTGGACTCCACTTATGATATCTGAAACTGTCGATGAAAAGGTCAGTGTTTTCACAAAACAAATTATAGAGCTTTTCGACAAGCATGCACCAGTTCGCCCCGTGAAAATAACATCATCCCTCACCTTGGCTAACTGATAACATCAAACAGCTAATACACGGAAAAGCCGCAGCTAAATTCAAATACAAAATTAGACCTGATGCTTCCAACTTGCAAAAATATATCGCGATTAGGAATCACTGCAATAGGGTGTATAGGGATGCACAACGCCAACATATTCATAACTCTGTGAAAAACGGAGATCCGGCTAAGGTCTGGAAATTTCTCAAAACCCTAGGGGTTGGTAAAACTCGTCAACAATTTATTCCTAATGACTTCAATATTGACTTGCTCAATCAACATTTCTCTGCTTCGTCCAATGTTGATAGGTCTAATAAAGCAAGTACTATTCATTATCTTTCATCACTGCCAACCCCTAGTTATCCTTCTTTTGTCTTTAATCACTTCACCGATAGTGATGTTAAGAAGAGCATATTATCAATATCTTCCAACGCCGTTGGTAGTGACTGTGTCAGCCGTAATATGATCCTTCCTATCCTCGACTTAATCCTACCCATAATTTCTCACATCCTTAATTACTCCTTGTCCAGTGGCGTATTTCCATCGATGTGAAAGGACGCTCTGATTACACCAATTCCAAATTCTCATCCTTCTTCCTTTCTCTGACTATCGGCCCATTTCTATCCTACCATTCCTCTCCGAAGTCCTCGAACGACTAGTACACAACCAAATTAACACGTTCCTTTGCAAGAATTATCTCTTAAATCCTTTCCAGTCCGGTTTCCGGATGAGTCACAGCACCGTTACATCTCTAGTCAATATTACGGATGACATCAGAGCTGGTATGGAAGGCGGACAGCTAACAATTCTTGCTCTTCTAGATTTTAGCAACGCGTTTTTGATATTTTACTCAGCCGTCTCAGCTCTGTTTCAGTCGATTGGTCTCGTAGTTACCTCTGTGGCCGCCGACAGCATATACGCGTTGAAAATTCACTTTCTTCTTGGTGTAAAACTACTGTTGGCGTGCCCCAGGGTGGCGTATTGTCTCCTTTACTTTTCGAAATTTTTATAAATTCTATGTCAAGTAATCTTTGCTCTTCCTATCACTTTTATGCAGATGATCTCCAAATTTATACACAGTCAACAGTGACCTGGCACTGATCAGCAGTTGGAGCAAATCTTTTGTGTTAATGGTGAATCTTTCCAAAACTCAGGTCATTGTTATTGGGAGTTCAAGAATTCAGGACAAAGTAAAGAACCTGGGTGTAACTATAGACTCTTCTCTTACTTGGCGATCACAGATCCAAGAAGTGAGCCGCAAGGTATTTGCTTCAGCGGGTTCACTTAGAAGACTAAGAAATTTTCTACCGACTGCTACCAAAATTGCACTTGCAAACTCTCTTCTTTTACCCATTATTGATTATGCAGATGTCAGCTATCTAGATATCGCCGAAAACCAGCTTGACAAACTTGAGCGCCTTCAAAATGTCTGTATACGATTCATATTTGGATTACGCAAATATGATCATGTTTCACAATTTCGAGCACAGCTCAAGTGGTTACCCATACGACATCGCCGGAATGCTCACATTCTTTCTTTACTTTATAATATATTATTTAACCCTTCTACTCCCACCTATCTTAAAGGAAGATTCGAGTTCCTTGATGATACGCATAATCGTTATTTAAGGTCATCAGAAAATTTGAAACTGAAAATGCGGGTACATTCCTCAGCATTTTATGACAAATCTTTTTCAGTTACTGCTGTTCGCTTATGGAATGCCCAACCGTTACACATAAGACAGGCTCAGACTATGACTAGATTGAAACCAATGGTAAAGGATCACTATCTATCATTATAACTTTTCTCATTCTACAATATATGTATGTATTTATTTAAATATTGTATACTTTAATACTTATCTATATGAAAATATTAATATTTATAAGTATATATTTGCATGTATATATTATTACACGAATTTATATATTTAATATATTTTTTACAACTCTACACTTGCAACTACCATTTATTTCCGACCAATAATATCCATCCAAAGGTTGCCTGGCAGAAATCGCTGTCAGCGATAAGGCCGCCCTTTGTACTTACTTGTTCAGAAATTTCTTCAAATGTATGTATAAGTGTACAATAAAGTATAAAATAAATAATAAATAAATAAATAACATCATCTCAGTCTTTTTATTTTCAATCTTTTGTGATCTACTTTAATCAAGATTGGCACTATGGATGACAAATGTATGCTGTACGCTTAATTTCTATTTCGTCAACCTCTTGCGGCTTGCTATCTATGTTATACATGACACGAAATATGGATGGCATGTTCACCTTTTTAGCAAAATTTCATAATAATAATAATAATAACTTTATTGGTTACCAAAAAATACAATATTATAGGTTGTCATTATAGGTACATAAGGACGTGTTACAGTAAATGCTGTTACAAACTATGAACGTTGACAGCTGTACTAGTATAAAACTGTGTGACGGCTGTCAGCGCCTTCCATCAGTTCAAGGTTTGATTTTTGTACAAAACAACATTAGGTATAATTACATAAATTTAAATTATTAATTATGGTTTGAATAGAGAAAAGTTACATATTATTTATAAGATAAAGGCATGCAACAAATGTGTGTGTGTGTGTGTGTGTGTGTGTGTGTGTGTGTGTGTGTGTGTGTCTCTACAGGTGGTTGTGTTTGTATGTGTGTGTATCTATGTATGCATGATGAATAAGTGTTTGGGTGTTAGCTGTATAGTATTTTGTTTTATTTAAGTAAATCTTCCGTTTCTGCGTATGTTAGACTCTGTAGCCAGATATTAACACGATGTTTGGCTTGCCTTGAGTTGAGATTGTACACATTAATTAACTCATTTGCTCTATTATAGATACGAGCGCTTAGTACATAATACTGCCGACTTGCCAAGGCAGTTCTGTGGGTGACAGTAGAGCAGATTCTTTTGTTCCTGCGATTAACATTTGCCTGGTTATAAGGCAAACTTATGTGTTTACGCAGTAATAGTTGCTTAATAAAGAGCTGTCTCACTGTAAGGACTCTGCTTTCTTTGTATAGAGCAGTTGTGCCATACCGTCTTGGCTTAGCAAGTATTATTTTAAGCACTGCTCTTTGCGCGCGTTCCAGCCTTATTATACACGTAGGACCCATACCACCCCAAGCCAATATACAATATGACATTATTGATTGTGCGAGTGCATAGTAGACAAGAATCAGTGTTTCGTGATTAGCAGAGTATGTTAGCTTTCTGAAAATCGGCATCAGCTTTCTGACCCTAGCGACCAAGTTGTTTAGATGTGGTTGCCATGATAAAGTACTATCTAGAATTACGCCCAAATATTTTATCTCGTTGACGTGTTCTATCTGAACGCAGCCACATATTTCGATTTGTGAGTTGCAACAGTGGGCTTTTAGGCGAAGTGAGTCAATTGGAGGAAGTGAATTATACCGAGAGGAGAAGGTGATGTACTTAGTTTTTTGAGTATTTAATGTTAATAAATTACTTCTGAGCCACATCATTACCTCCCGTAGAGCGGCCTCACTAAATTGACGAACTTGTTCCCAGTTCTTCCCATGTACCAACAGTACTGTGTCATCTGCATATATTTTGCAATGAGGTAGAGCTTTAGTACACAGACTATTTATGTAAATGAGGAAGAGAGTCGGACCAAGAACGCTACCCTGCGGAATACCAAAAATGGGACTGGCTGCTTCACTCATATGCGTATCAACTTTAACATATTGAGTTCTGTTTGTTAAATAACTTTTGAAAATTTCTAAGACAGTGCCGCGTATTCCCAGAGATTCCATTTTTGAAACAAGCATGGGAATAGAGACAGTATCGAAGGCCTTGGTAAGGTCCAAAAATATACCAGCGACTTTAGATTTATTATCAAGGTGTTTGACTACTGTCTCCGTAAGTTCGAGCACAGCATCTTCTGTAGATCTACCTTTTCTAAAACCAAATTGTTGTTCTGAAATTAGATGTTTATGTTCAAGGTACTCGATAAGTCTTCTATTTAGCACTCTCTCCAGTATTTTGGAAACAGTAGTAAGTACCGATATTGGTCTATAATTCGTGATACTATCTCTATCCCCACTCTTGTGTATTGGAGTAATTAGGGCTCTCTTCAAGAGGTCGGGGAAGATACCCTCACTAATACAAAGATTACATAAGTGTGTGATATGGGGAACAAGTACATTTTTTGCAGCTTTAATCAGTGATGCTGCTACACCGTCTACGCCAACTGCACAATCATTACGCAAACCTACGACGATTGCCTCGATCTCTGACTCATCCGTATATATGAGAGCCATTGAATCGCGTTGGTTGTTGTGTTTTGAGTTTTCAGTGTGGCTTACTAAGGGTGAATGATCAAGAGCAATGTGTGTACCTATTTTGGAAGCAAGGTTTTCTCCAATCTCTGCAAAAAAATTATTGACTAAGTTCACTGAGTTTTTAGGGCTGTCTGAAAGATTCAGTAATTCAAGGGGTGGTTTTGTTGATTTCTTCATGTTTGTTATATTTTTAATACTACGCCACAGTGCTTTAGGGTTGTTTTTATTTTTTTGTAACTCATTTTTATCGTACTCCGATTTTACTTTCTTAAGCAGATTGTTGCAATAGTTACGATATCTACAGTACGTGACTTTTACAATTGCGTTACGTGGTGATAATTTTGCTTTAAGATGTAAGTTATCTCGGTGCCTAATACATCTTACTAGGCCTGGTGTTATCCAGGGTTTGAGACATGTTTTCCTATTTGAGGTGTTTATAAGCTTTGAATGTTTTTTGATGGCATTTGATAATAGGTTGAGAAACGATTCTACTGCAACATTAGGATTGAAAGTTGAGTATACTGAGCTGAAGTCTATATTTTCGAGTTCTAATAACAAGCTGGGTAAGTCTATTCGGATGGTCTGGGTCAAAAGTTTACGTTGGGTCAGAGAGGGATACATACACAGAACGATTGGCGCGTGATCGGTTATAAAAGAGTCTAGAACAAATGTAGCGCAACTCTTGTTAGATCTAAGCATAACGTGGTCAATGCAGTTTTCCTTACGAGTAGGCAACAGGTGTCCCGGTAAAAGTCCATGAGACGCCATTAATTCGAGGTAGTGCTCTGATGTGGTATCCCTCCCTTGTGGTGTAATATTGACATTTAAATCGCCAATTAGAACGACATTTTTTATATGAGACAGTGAATTTAAAACCAAGTCGAGACTTTCAATGAATGTGTCAAATGCTTGATAAGCAGGAGAGCGGTAAATAGAAATTATAGCGAGCTCGTGTCCGCATGTAGTTATTAAGCAGTTTGCATCCTGGAATAATGGTTCTGTGGTATTGTGTGAGATGAGAGTTTTTATATAAACCACCACACCATCATTCTGATTTGAATAGCCTGATGAGTAGGACATGTAACCGTCCAACACAGGAAGGTTAGTTACTTTGCTCAACCAACATTCCGTAAGCACTATTATATCAAAAGAAATACCCGTCCGCCAAAGTAGTATCATTAGGCCATCAAAGTTACAGTTTATGCTTCGGATGTTTAGGTGTAGAATTGTGTTTGATTTCTCAGTTTTGTGAATATGATATTTTAATTGATCTGGAGAGCAGACTGAAGATTCTGACACAGAGATTGAGTCGATATCCTGGGATATATTAAGAAAAGTTGTCATAATTTGTGGAGTAGCGAAATACGCGTATTGTTAGCAAAATGTTCTGGGTATCTGTTTAGGTTTTGGGGACAGCGCTGATTTAAGGTATATAACAGTTTAAATAAATAATTGTGAGTGTATATATCACTTATTATAGGAGCGAATTGTAAGTGTATTATATTAGTTTTAAATAAGTGTAGTTTATACATACGACTAGTGATGAAAGTTTGTATTGTGTGCTTTGGGTGGATGATATCAATGTGGAGTGGTAAATTGTGTATGTGTGTGTGTGTGGCTTTTATAATGTTAACATTTGACAGTATACGGTTAATTATAAGCATATAAATAATAATTTGGAACATGCAAGTAAATAAACTATACAGTCGGTAGAATATTTTTACGGATAGTCATGCCGTTTCCTGTGCTTTTAGATTAAGTAAGTCTTGTTCCGAATCTATACGGATGTGAGATGCACCTGCTTTCTTCCTGAGATATATCTTGCCATTGGTTACCCAGCAGAAAGTATATTCATTCTGTTTAGCGTATTCTCTGTCCTTAAAGAACAGATTTCTAGTCTTTGCTGTTAGGTTTTCAGATAAGTAGATAGGTGTCGGAGGCCCAGCAATCTTCAACATAGATGTGTTTAATTTATTTACTACATTTCCAGTATTGTATTTCTTGCCCTTGAGTAGTAACATTTCCTTAAGTATAGTGGTGGTAAAGTCGACGATAATAGGTCTATTTACTTCCTTCTTCGTCTTAATGCGATAGATATCCCGGATTTCTGAGTCTTGCACGTCTAATTGAAGAACTTTACCAATGTTACCTACTAGATTTTTAAGATCTTCTTTGGTTTCGCCGCTTTTTGGGGGTATATTTTTTATCTCGATACTAGATGATCTCTGTGATTTTTCCAATAAATCAATTTTTAATTCAAGATGTTGTATGTGCGCTAAAAATCCTTTTCTTTCTGATTCGATGGTTCTCAGCTGTTTCTCCATATCTTCATATTGCTTCGATATAAAGGACATAGATATTTTAATTTCGCTATTTTGATCCTTAATTTCTTGTATTGAGCTCATTAGCGTATTATATTGATCATCCTGCTGTTTCTTTAGTTTATCCATACTCTCTTTTACCTCGTTCATAAATACCGACAACTCATCGTCGTGTGGGCGTTTGCGCTGCCGCATTCGATTTGAAGCACGACTCGATGCCTCATTTTCCGTGTCTGTTGCGGCGTTAGAGCTTAAATTGGTGTCAGACCCCGGTAATTGCTTTCCAGATTTTGGTGGTGTATGCTTCAGTGGCATTGCGCTCACAAGTTTTTTTTTTTTTTTTTTTTGGATACTATTTTTTAATATGAATGGGTAAAAATACTAAAAAGTTACAATTATTTTAGCAATGTAAACAATTGTCACCACTACCAGGATAGCAGAAATGTTGTAGCAGTTATAGTAAGTGTTGAATGAGTCCTTGGCAGCAAGTAGTGTAAGATTAGTAATATTAGTATGCAGTATAATATATTCGTCTCGTTCACACTCCCCGCTAATGCGCTATATGGTCCTCTCGTTCTTCCACGCGTTACTTTCTAATCGGCCGCCGCTAGAGACGGGTCTTGTTAACTGGTCGTGGATCGACGTTTTGGAACAATGTAGCTTTCCGTCCAGTTTAAGTTGAACCCTTGTTTGTATATGTGTGTGATCCGTTAAGCTCGTAGTAAAGATGTAGTATAATTGACTCACATGTACAGATGTATGCTCGTGCGCGTAGAGTTGACGTTCCACACGAGTAGGGCGCCCGCTTCTGGGATGATGATCGCCTAGTACTTAACAGCAATTTATTATGATTTATTTTAATTTGAATTTGTTTTAATTATTTAATTAACAGGGATAAGTTATACACGACTGAACTGCTCAGCGGTCCGGGAGGAAGGGAATCATATGCGGGGTGTCTGAAAATTGTATGAGGGATATCCGTGTTACCCTAACAAACCAAGAAAAGGCTGGTTGGAGTCGAAGTGTAAACCTGTGAAGAAAGATTTATAGTCATAATTGCTAGAAAAGAGGTAATAATATCGGCTGATATTATAAATACATCTAAGTTACTAATGTTATCAGGAATCGCACCAAATGAGCAAATATGCAAGCATAAAATTTACACGCTATCTGATCATCCAGTTGGACAAGGTCATCAAGAGCATTTAGGTGTGTTTGTTGTGTTCAATATGACCAAACTAGTAAAGCCATTTCAGCCTTTCAATCCGTATAAGTACCCAGCAACAGTTTTAGTTGGTTACGTAACTTTTAATAAGTCATCTGAGTATCCCGATTATCAGTCGGTAAACTTTTTTAAACTTCCACAGTTTTTATGAATTACTGCACTCTTACTTACTATTATAATAGTTCAACATGCAATAACCTAATTAAAACCAGCATTAATTCTCAAATGAGTTTCACTATCATCAATAAGCAAAGGTTCAAATCACGTGGTAGAGTAGTTTTAAAAAGTAAAGACTTTTGGGACGATCCGTTCAATTTCAGTGGATATTATTCTGTAAAAGAAGACTAAGATGATCATCTGATGATTGATCAAGATTATGTAAAGGTACAGGAGTCACCAACATTTCGGAAACTTGGAGAAAAATCAAAGACCCTAAACGCCTCTAATGCGGTAAATTGAAAAAAGATGATTTGGAATATTGGAAATGCTATGTTAAATATATGACGACGTCTCAACATCAATACAGCTAGAGTCTACCACAGATCTCATTGGACAAGTACTAACTTGTCCAATAAGATCTGTAATAGACTCTCGTTGAGAGGATATGGAGTAAAAAGCTTGAGGGTTGTTCATGCTAGCATTATGCTGAATCCGATAGCAGGTGGAAGTTTAAGTAAATTGCAGAAAAGGCCGTTGAGATAATCAAAGAGGATCGATCAAGCTAAATGTTTGTAGTTATGTAACGTAAGTCTTTAATTATATTAAATTATATAATATGACATAGTATGTTTCTATTATTTTTGTATTAAAACTGCCAAATATTTAGCTGATTCTAAGACCTTATACTCATAGTATTTACAAAAAGCTGTTAGAGCATTAAGCGTGCTAACAAATTATTTATCTTTTTATTCTTCTTTCTGTCGAGTCAATGATATAAAACTCATGAGATACAAATATTTACGCCAGCCCAATAAGTGAAAACACTTTAAGTTGCATGTTTAAGAACATTCTCATAGAGCTAGGGTCCTAGATTGGGCCTTTCACATGCAAGAAATAACAACTATTGCTTTAGATTCGATTACCCTAATAACAACTTTAAAAAAATTAAAAAAATCAGCGTCTTTCTCTCAGTAGATTACCTCAAATCCTAGAACTTAGAATAACAATCGTTAATTTAGTACCTAGTGGTTTAGTGACGTTAAATGACGCCATGTTGATTTGTTGATTGTTCATGATTAAATGATGAAAATTGAGGTTTTACTATTTCGAAAAACTCATTTACAAATTACAGGAAAGGTTACCAATATTACCAACAACATTATTTTGGAAAATTGGCAGTAAACCATCAAGACCATTGTCATAGACTATTGTTTAGTTGTTATATGAACCAACCGAAAGTTGCAAAAGAAGCAAAAGAAGATATAGCAAAGATGGTTATAAAATTGTCAGAGGTAGTAAATTGTAAACTGGAACAGAGAGATATTAAAGACGTATACCGCGTACAGAAGAAACGCAGTGACATAAAGACTAACTCTATAGTAATTGAATTAAACTCTACTATTCTTAAAACAAACCTACTTCAGAAGACCAAAGAATTTAATAGAAAACAAAAAGAAAAAAATTGCGCGAAACACCTTGGCTTCAAAACTGATGAGTACAGTCCCATTTATGTTTCGGAACAGCTAACAGCTAAAGGTTCCAGGTTGTTCTTCTTAGCCCGTGACCTCGTAAAATCTAAATCCTATAAATATTGTTGGACATCGTACGGTAAAGTCTTCGTAAAAAAGGACGATAATTCTGCAGCTATATGTATACGGAATGAATCACAAGTAAACAACTTAATGCAGCTTTGAATAGGCAATAGTTTAATTCATAACGGTCTCTCTGTAGTTTTGATGGATTCTATTTATTATAAATTATTAATAATAACTCTCTATTATATTCTGTACGAATTTAAATATTGCAAGCGCGCGCTTACTCAACAACCACACACAAACACTCCACTCCACTCTAAAGCATATACTAATACACTCCAAATGGAACCAGCCACCATTCATTTGTCCACTATACACACTAACGAAACCTTACACTCACCCAGTAAAACACGTCAAGTTATGTATTGCGTTACTTTAATCATATTTCAATGGATACCACACTACAAACTTTAAACAATATAGATAATACAGCTATAGCCCGCGTCTATAATTGCTCACCAACGACTTGCACCAAACTTATCAAGACGGCACCTTCAGACTTCACAATAGTATCACAAAATATTAGGAGTATTTACACAAATTTCCCAGACTTATTATTAAACCTGCAAAGCCTAATAATCGAACCAGATCTTATTACTTTAACCAAATGTAGGCTAAACTCCTTCAAGACTATACCGCATTTAAATAATTATACATCTCACCAATCAACGAACCACTTAAACAAGGCAGATGGAGTAGTCATGTACATAAAAAATACTAATAAAAGCACATTTAATGAAGTCAAATTAACACACGCTTCTTGCCTTCAAGTCAATATATTACCCGATCTTACTGTATTAGTTATATATCGCTCCCCTTCAAATTCACAAGCTGATGACTTTATAAGCTCCCTCAATCTATACCTGAGTACTATAGTTTTTACTAGAAACATAATTATTACTGGTGACATAAATATTAATTTAATATATAACCAGGGTGAAAGTTCATATGATCGATCTAACAGACTAAATTAATTAAATATGCTGGCAATGCACAGTCTACTACCAGGTCATTCACAACCTACCAGAGGCAATAATTGTCTGGACCACATCATTTTAAAACATAACCATTTAAAAATGGATGCTACCATAGCTATCATAGATACTACCGTGACTGATCACTTTATGACTTTTCTAAAACTAGCCAATCGTACACCAACAGAAAAGCAAAAAACTATAAAAACTTCACTTAATATGGAAAATGCACTCCAAAGTTTAAAACAAAGTGAATTTAAAAATTTACTAAAACTGCAAGATCCTAATGTAGTCACTGATCAAATGATAAATATATTACAAACATGTCTAGCAGCCAATTCTATAACTAAAATATTTCCTCTTAAAAGTAGAATGATCAAACCTTGGATGACACTTGGCTTATTACGCTGCATCCGTAATCGAAGTGATATGCAAAGACGTCTTAAATTGGAGCCCTTTAATGAAATCCTAATAATAACCTACAAACGTTATCGAAGTTTTTGTAATTATATAATAAAAAAACAGAAACGTAAATATGATAAAGACCAAATAATTAAAGCTCAAAAAAGTCCTAGAAAATTATGGAACTGCATTAATAATATAACTCAACGAAAAACATATAAAGTACCTAATACAGATTTACTGGACCTGAAGGCTACTCCAATAGATTCTGTCAACGCTGTAAATATATATTTTTATAGCGTAAGCGAGACTCTGGCAAACGATATCATTGCGAATACCGTTTCAGGACTTAACCCAACGACTACCAACAAAATTGACCAATCTGTTAGTGCGCCACTGTCTTCCTTTGCTTTGATAAACACTCACAATTACGAGGTGCATAATATTTTGATTAACCTAAAGTCAGACAGCGCTCCTGGCTGGGATAACATTCCAGTTAGTTTCCTTAAGGCTGCTAGTGAAATCGTGGTACCAATTATCATCTTGCTAACCTTTGCTTTGAGCATGCTGTCTATCCCGATGCTTTAAAAGTAGCACTAATTACCCCAGTCTACAAGAGTGTGGACAGAGCCGATCCGTCAAACTATAGGCCCATTTCAGTTCTGCCTTCTATATCCAAAATTATAGAGAGACTAATTAACTCACGGCTTATGAACTATTTTAATAAATTTAACTTATTATCTGTAAATCAATTTGGATTTAGAAGGGGTAGATCTACTGAGGATGCAGTGCTACAGCTGGTTTCAAATGTAACCAATATTGTTGACGGGGGAGATAAGTGCCTTGCTGTTTTCCTCGATCTGAAGAAGGCCTTTGGCACGGTATCTGTCCCTACTCTTCTAGATAGGTTAGAAACTTATGGTATACGCGGAACACCACTCGATTTCTTAAAGAGCTATTTGAATAATCGAAGACAAAAAGTTAAGATTGCCAATTATGTTAGTTCGGAAAAAATCGTGACATACGGGGTGGGACAAGGCAGTGTTCTAGGCCCGATACTATTTCTCGTCAATATAAATACGCTGTGTAATATGAAAATAGCGAAAGCAAACATCTATTCTTACGCAGACGATACCGCAGTAGTTTTCAGAGACACATCATGGAAAAACATCCAGGCATCAGCAGAAATAGGGCTGTCCAAAATTGCATCATGGCTTAGCTATCTTTTAACATTAAACAGCTCCATACATACATAGGAGGCAGGCGTGAGTCTATGTATGCATGTATGTATGTATGTTAAACAGCTCCAAAACTAATTTCATTTGTTTTTCTAAGTACGAGAATTCACAGCCAAAACAAAATTTTAAAATTAGAATCCACAATTGCCAACACATACTAGACACGACTTGTTCTTGTGTGGAGATCGAAAAAGTAAAATGTATTGAATACCTAGGCATAATGATTGATCAGCGTCTGGCCTGGCATAACCAAACTGATTTATTAATGTCAAGGACAATGAAAATGATTTGGACATGTAAAACATTACGCAACATTACACCAAAAAACCTTCTTCAGCAAATTTATATCTCACTGGCACAATCAGTCTTAGCATATTCTTTGCCAGTTTGGGGTGGAGCTACGAAAACTCAATTTTTACACCTAGAGAGAGCTCAAAGATCTTTATTAAAGGTCATGTTACATAAACCGTTTAGATTTCCAACTGAATAGTTATACTCAACGGCCGGTGTACTTTCGGTTCGGAGGCTATATGTACTTAATACAATCCCAAAAAAGCACAAATGTTTACCTTTCGACCGTAATACACTAATAAATAGGAGGAGATATCAAGTTGCTCCATTAGTCAAAAGCAAGTCAACTTTTGCAAAGAGACAATATGATAGACAATCAGCGCATATCTATAATATAATAAACAAAGAGTTGAGTATCTACTTCCTTACATTGGAAGATTGTAAAACGGCTGTTGAAAATTGGCTCAAGGTGAAAAAGTATAATGACGTGGAAAGTCTAGTACAGGCACTTCAATTGTAAACTAAAAGTAAAAGATATGGCTAGTCAAGCTATTTACTAGATTTGTGGCATCTATGGCGGATACCAAAAATGCCGATCCCAAGATACTCTCGTAGGGCAAATCTATCAACCATCACACTTACACACATTTGATATACACTCACACACATTTACACTCACGCGCACACACACGCATGCATACGCGCCCCCACACACGCACTCACGCGCACTTACACACTCATACACATCTACACAGCAATACCAAGCGCAAGCTTTTCAAATTATGTTTAAATTTAACTTTTATTTTATTTTTTATTTTTATGAAATTACTTGCTATCACTTATCTCTGCATACCAATTAATCAATTAAATTAGTATTATATAAATATATATGCGCATGTATGTAACCTTCATTTATAGGTTTGTATAAATCGGAAGAGTGGAGTATCCTATCACAAGCATTATTTAGCTTAAAAGGAGACTCCGAATGCAATGTGTAATCCTATAAATTGTAGAAAATGAAATAAACATTATTATTATTTATTTCCAATGTTAACTTATGAAAATGTACCTGCAGTGGACTCTCTTAATAAAGTCTAAAATTATGCAAATTATTCACAAATGACTTCCTAAAAATAAATCATTCAAAGTGTACAATCACAAAATCGATGCCAACACAATCTGTTTCTGCTCCAATTAAGCCCCGCACTTAACCAAATGTAACTTACATAAATGCAATATAGCTACAATTAATTACGAGTTTAACGTTTCGCGAGGAACAATTATTTAAAGCAATAACTTCTCTAACTACACCAGTTTCGTAAATTGCTTCGCCTTATTAATGGGCTGATATTGCAATAGATCTGTTGTAGTTCTCCACAGATGTATTATAAATTTGATTTTGTCGGTAAAGAGTGAATTCAAATAGCTGAACCAGGCGCGGCACCAGGATTACGTTCAGGAATGTCAATAATAGAGTTTCTTCATAAACGCGACTAAAACGTGAACTAAGTGGTCGTAAAAATTGGTCGCCACGTGAGTTGGGGGGGCCAAATGTTGCCCCTCCCCCCTTGGATCCGCACCTGGACTGAACTGCTTGTGGTACATTATTATTTCATTTTTGATGCCACGGTTCGAGCAAAGTAAAAAGTCGATATAATTAAGCACGGCTCAAATCCGCATCATTGACAACTCATCATTGTTGTCTTACTTAATAGCAAAGCATTTCTAAAATATTGCAACACTTGGAATAAGTTTGCCTAAGTCGCGAATTATTGACTCTTTAAAAAAGAAACCTATTTCAATTTATTCACGAATAGACAGACGGCTATGTTTACATGCGATATTTGGTTAATTAATATTGACCAAATAAGAAGAGGTATTAGACCATGTATTAATTAATAAAATACTTACAGGGGCAAACACCTCGATTCACGAATTAATTTACGGACGAGTATTTTATTAAGTACAATAACCCCTCAGCACAACAAACTCTATGAGTTTTATCACATTCAGCATGCAGTGCTTAATCTGTACGCGCACACGGGATGAATAATCTGAGTTCGGTAAAACGATCATTTCTATTCAAATCGAACGAGCTGTCGAACTCGTTGCGGTGCAAATTGTTTCGACGCAAAACGCTGCTGAGTTTACAAAAAAATGGGAACGGTGTATAGATTTTAATTCAAATAGTTTAACTTTTTATTGTTTTGTTTTCGGTGTAAGGCTAACGAGCCCCGTCCGTCCACAAATTGATATTTCAGGTTGATGAGTGGTGGAAAAGGTGTGTTATCTTACTTCTAAGACGTTCGGTCCTTGTTTATCACTACTACGCCTATGTCTTTGACATGGAACATTCAGAAACCCATCGTGTTGGTGAATTTACTAACATACCTTTCCAGCCAATATTGTGCAAAAATAGGTTAACAAAGGCGTGACTGGTCAATATCTAAGTCAACTGGAAGTTTTAAACAAAATATTTCCGATAAGTGGCGATCACCAAAAAAGTTAACAAAATCTGACAACATGTTTGGTGACAACTGATAGTGACTTTTTTATTACAATTTTATTGGACTAATCCACCCAAAAATCCTTAAAGTCAAAAACTATACCTAACATAACAACAGTTTCTATAAATTATCTAACAGAGCATTTATAATGAAAATAATAGCACTATTCGTGCCAAGGTACAGCGGACAAATGATACAGTCTAAACTTCCTGGAGTAAATTATCTTCGCAAGAAAAATCTGAATAGCTTCCAGAACGCGAAGAAAGTTTATGCAACCAATTTGTATTTGTAATAGCGTTCATAGTATAAGGTATAGGTAAATTCACGAAAGTTGACCACAAATGGTGGCCGTCGCGCATATGTACATTCGTGCACCAATGGCGTTGCTCCATTCTTGACGCATTTAGGGAATGCGTCAAGAACGGAGCCACGCCATTGGCACTCCACCCGCGCCTCACCCCGCACCTCCACGGGGACCTAAAAAATGATTTCTGCGCAGTGGTCATCTTTCGTGAACCGACCTATACTGAGGAATTCAAGCTTGTAATATTGAAATTGGAGCTAAATGTGCTACCGATTTGTTAAAATATAATGGAAATATTTATTCGCTTTGAATATAGTATAGTAGCTGTAGGATCCATTTGCATTGTGCTAGTTGCCTAATTTCAACCTCTTTTTAACCTTTTGATTATTATTATGTCAGCCAAAAGATCGCTGTCTGCTGGACATAGACCTATTTATGGGTATTATTTTGGATTGAAATAAAGTATATTAGGTATCTATCTGGCTATCTGTTATACTTAATGGTGTTTTTTAAACACCATATTTTATGAAGCGTACAATAAAATATTCGATGTTCGTGAATTCGTAATTTTCGTATTTAATTCTGTATTTTGTTGCCGATTTCAATGTCAACAATCCAATCCAGCTTAATTTGATTGTCCTTTTTCCTTTTAAGCCAATTAACAGAGTACTATCAACTAGGTCAAATCAATGAAAGGGATAAATAATGTTCAGGTCACTGTTTTCTCTAGCTACTCCTTTTTTTTTTTACGTGGTGGAAAATCCCTTCGGATCTCCGACTCTTGGGGGAAATGAGAGCCGGAGTATGTGGTGTTTCCACTAAAAACCACCTCGACTTTCTCATGTACTCGTGTGTCGGAGGGTAGGGCATCGCCGAAGCATTCGTCGCCACCCTCCGACGGGCATTGGCCCGGCAGATGGTAAGGCGGGCCCCGAACAAAGCCTCCTTGGCGGCGGATTAAGGTGTTGGGCTCCGCCGCCAAAACACCCAGCGGCCGCAGAGGATAGGGAGGACGGCAACGCAACACCGCATCTCCTCTTCCTCTGCAGCCCCACCGCGACGCATCGAATGGTGCGCCCCCATTTGGTCGCGGGAGATAGGGCGCGCGGCATCGCAACACCAACACGCCTCTCCTCCCGCGACCGCACCCGACTGCGAGGGACAACAGACAGAACTGTCCGCACCCGCACCGTTGAACGCATCCTGCGCAGGCCCCTCAAAGCCCACGCGGAGCGTCCCCTCCTGGATCCCTCTTAGCTTCACCGCGGATGACCAATCCACGGTTACTGAGCCCCCCCACCATGACAAGGTGGAGATCCCACGGGGCTCTAGCTACTCCTAACCTTTTTAGATACTAGGGCATTTATAAGAGGACTAGAGGACGCCCGCAGCTACGCCTGCATTTTTTTTAAATTTACTCATTTTGGCCGATCCCGTGGGAATTTCGGTAAATCCCTTCTTAGTGCACCCCTACGGTCCCCAAGGAACATACATGCCAAATTTCAGCTTCCTGCGCCCAATAGTTTCGGCTGTAGCGTGTCTGTCAGTCAGTCAGTAACGCAAGGATTTTATATATTAAGATATTAGATTAATAATTTAGTTGTTTTTATTTTTCAGAGTTTATTTCATTATTTCAAAATCAAAGAGAACGACGTGTAAGAACTGTTCAGATCACCTTAAGCCAACGGACAAGCAAAACAAGGTTTAATTCCACTTGGAAATGGTTTAGGGCTGAAAAGTCTTGTTCCGTTTCACTGTGCATTCTTTCACCACCCTGTTGCTTTACCTCGGTTACTGTCATGTACAGGACATAAAATAGCATGATCAAGAAGCAGGCTCACGTTTGACTGCGTTAATCGCTCGTCATCCCCGCACTCGAACGCCTATATCAGGGAAACTTAATAAATATTTAATAAACAGCCACAACAACCCAGACTCGAAACAGTGGAACCTATGACAATCGACAAAGCGAAAATTTTAACCAAATTGTTATAAGCATTTGCTCATGTTATAGGTTTTCACTCTCGGTCACACAATTTATAAATACATTTTTTTAAATTAGGAAGTACATATTTTAAAACGCTTTTCTTGCATGTAGAATAATAATTGCGTTAGATATACATACATATCAATATTATATACATGATAATCGACAATCATATCAGATATTTAGAATTAACTAACTGCACAAAAAAATTAAATGAAATTGTCTTATACATCCGACGGATACGTTCTTGGTAATTGGAGATCTGAATATGAGTAAAATTTGTTGGACCAGATGTGATGACGGTGCTTTACACCTTCAGCCGAGCGGTTATTCTGGAGCATGCCAAAGTGAATTTATCGACTCCTTAAGCATAGCTAACCTAAAACAGTACAATCACTTGCAAAACTGTTATGGTAGATTGCTAGATTAGGTACTCTCCAGTAGCCCGGTCGAGGTTACAGGATGTGAGGAACCCTTGACACCTGAAGATCCACATCATAAATCATTATACATTAAAACTCAGTTTTTGTTATTTGACACTATTAAGGATAATTTATATACCAAATATTTATATAACAGAGGTAACTACGATAGCATAATGACAGAGTTAAATCTTACAGACTGGGACACATTATTAAAATCACATAGTTTCGAAAAGTCCGTATCTAATTTCTATGACACATTGTACGACCTTCGCGACCGATTTATACCACATAAAAAGTATAAGAATAATAAATACCCCCCTTGGTATACCTCACCGCTTATCAAAATGATAAAAGAGAAGTACAAATACCACCGCAAATATAAAATTTACAACAATTTCAGTGATTACGAGTCATTCTCTTGTTTGAGATCTCGAGTAAAAATATTAGAGAGACAATGTTTTGACCAGTACATAGCCAGAACTGAACAATCAATCACAGTTAACCCGAAAAACTTTTGGAACTATGTTAAGAGTAAACAAATGAGTAATACGTTTCCTAGCACAATGTACTATAATAGTGATACAGCAGAAAGTGGTAATGACATTGTTAATTTGTTTATTTCATACTTTGAATCCACCTACTCAACCAGCAGCCAAAATAACCTAACCAGATCTGGGACACATGTAAGTGATAGTATGTTTTCTGGCATTTCTACAATTGAAATAAGATCAGACAGTGTCAATAGACTATTAAAAACAATTGACATGTCTAAATCTGGTGGTCCCGATCAAATCTCTCCCATATTATTGTTGAAATGCGCGGATAGCCTCACAAAACCGCTAATACTATTTCAGCGTTCCATACAAGAAGGTATAGTCCCTGGTATGTGGAAGACTGCGTTAATAACGCCCGTCCACAAAAAAGGTGACAAAGCAAACATAGAAAATTATCGACCTATCTCCAAACTATGTCTTTTCGCCAAAATATTTGAAAAAATAATTTACAAGCAGGTTTATACCTCTGTCAAGCAACAACTAAGTGATGAACAGCATGGATTTTTACAAAATCGATCGACAGTTTCCAATCTGATAGCAGCCAGTGAATACATTACTGAGGGTATGGAACGACGAGCACAAGTTGATGTCATCTTTACGGATTACAGCAAATGCTTTGATAGAATCAGCCACGATATATTATTGTTAAAATTATCTGCAGCTGGAATTCACGGTGACTTGTTTCGTTGGTTTAGCTCTTATATCAATAACAGGTCTCAAGCAGTAGTATTACAAGGATATACCTCTAGATGGATCACTGTACCGTCAGGTGTTCCACATGGATCCCTATTTGGCCCTTTACTCTTTACCCTATTCATTTATGATATTAAAACATGTTTTTTGCATTCAAAGATATTATTATACGCTGATGATATGAAGATTTTAAAAGAAGTTTTTGTAGAACAAGATACACTAGATCTTCAAGAAGATCTGCACAGATTTGAAGCTTACTGTTTCAATAATAAATTGGATTTAAACGTATCTAAATGTTACACTATGACTTACACTAGAAAAACACATTGCATAAATACTAATTATACTCTTAAAAATTCAATTTTGAAAAGGGTTAAGGAACTGAGGGACCTTGGTGTTGTACATGATAGCAAATTGTTGTTTGATGCCCATGTGGAGACAATAGTTGCGAAAGCAACGAAAATGTTGGGATTTATTTTAAGAACTTCAGCTAATTTTAAAAATATTAAAACTATTAAAATACTATATTGTGCATATGTGAGAAGTAACCTAGAATACGCGTCACAAGTGTGGAATCCTCAATACGACATATATATTACTCGCATTGAAAACATTCAAAGAAAATTCATGAGGTATTTGCAATACAGGACACGCTTTGAACTACCGGATTACCAAACAAGATGTAGGCATTTTCACATTTTACCCTTAAATTTAAGGAGAGACATAGCGGATGTAGTTTACTTTATGAAAATTGCAGCAGGTCATATAGATTGCCCCGAACTCTTAGCTAAAATTTATTTAAGATCTTATAGCAAGCAACTTAAGAACATGAAATTACTATATGTACCAACAGTGAGCACCAATTATAGGCGAAACAGCTTTATGAGCAGAGCAGCCCGCTTATTTAATGATTTACCTGTAGATAATGTAGATTTATTTACAACAAGCACATCGGCAGCAAGGAGAGCATTGGCACAAAACTTCTTTATATAATTTAATTTTATAACTTTATATTTGTTTATAGTGCCCAAGCATGCGTTGTTGGGTATCATCTGTTTTTACCATTTATTATTATTACTTAATATTTGTGAAGATTTTTAATTGGCTTAGAGGCTTAAATAAATGTGTAAATATTGTAATGTAACGCTGTGAATGTTTCGAATAAAATAAAATAAAATAAATAAATATGTAGTTACGTGAAATCCCAGGCCAGTTTTTCTATTAATCTAATTCTTGCAATTTTGTGTCGCATATGGACGAACCGATCGAGTACCAACCGGAAAAATAAATTGCTTCACGATTGAAATTTTGGTTCCATTCCTCACTGATAAACTCAACTGAACACATCATTGAACTAACAATTTTGAATATTTGCTTTAAATAAATCTCAAAATATTCACTCGGTGGTGAATCAACCTAATTTTGAATTTCGGAATGTTTTGACCCTAAAAGTTATGTTTGACGAATACCAATTATTTTAATTCAATTGATAACGTTGCACATGAGATAATTATTAGCAATGATACTTATAAGAATATTTTCAAAATGTAACTTGTTCTCTTTGGCTTGTTTAATTTTTATTTGTATTATCTAACAAGCATTATTTCCGGGTCAGGCTCTCGTTTACAACCAATTTAGTTTTCACTCTGTAAGTAAAACGCTGCAGATATTAAAAAAAGAATTTTAATAAAATTTAAGCAAATGATTTAATGAATATTGTAATAACAAGTTTTGATCGTTAGTAGCATACTATGCTCGCAAAAGTTTCAGTCACCGTTGCAGGCCACCAATAGGGAGTTGTGTTGGTAAGCAAATTAAGGCCAAATTGGAAAAGTTTTGTGCGGACCATATCCGTATCCGTAGATGCGACGGAAAATATTAAATCAACTTCTCAATTATATTTTACAAAAGGTGTCAAGTTTGATGTTTCCTGAGTTAATTTTAAATGCATCATCTAGACGAAATGTTCACAATCTTTGAACTCATCTGAACCTTGATTGATCGACCTTTTAACCGATCCAAATAGTGGTTAATGCACAATTTAATTACACGATTTAAAGCTCGTCAACATTCGTACGAGTTGCGCGTGTGCCAAAAGGCGAACCTATACGCGCGCACATACGCTTCCAAAAACGAGCTTATACGCGCGTATAAAACGCTAATCTGAAACCGCTCTCTGAAACATAATTATATGCCAACTTTCAGCTTCTTGCTTCAATAGTTTTGGCTGGGCGTTGTCTGTCAGTCAGTCTGTCAGCAGCGCCAGAATTTTATGTATACAGATGATGATGGTGATGATGTAATGCAACACAAAGGTTCAACTTAATAGTTATGAACTATTAAGTGGGTCTTCTTATTTTTTTCGTGTGAGTGTGTGGCCAACTCTGGTTTCGGAGTTTTCAGACCGCCTTAAGGCCTCCGACATGGCTTTACGATCCTAGTGCTGAGGCAAGAACCGGGACCGACAGCTTTATGTGCCCTCCGAAGCACGGTAGCACTCTGATGTAAATGCCGCACGCGGTCACCCATCCAAATGGCGACCTGTGCAGGCGTTGCTTAACCTTGCCGATCTACTACGAACGGCAAGTCAAGTCTCGCTATGAGCGCTACATTAAGTAGGTACTTGGGACACAGGACACAATACATAATTATAATACAATAAAAAGTCTTGAGTACCACACACGGCGCAGTGGTTGTCGTTCTTACACTAGTGCAAAAATATACTTTGGGCAATTGGGCATCGATGCCAACAATGTTAGATCCATAGAAGTCACGTTTCAATGCCTGTGTAAGACATTTTTGGTTAACATATACATAAAATTAATATGATGACACACAAAACAAAAATGCCCATGGGATTAATTGAGTTTAGCCTTAACTTGACCCTGCACTCCTCCCCATTAAAGTAGAATATTGAAAAAACCACAAACAAAACGTGTTTGTGAAGGGATTTTTATTATAAGGCGTAATGCAGTTGAAAGGCAAACCAACTTTATTTATATTAAGGTCGGGTAAATAATATGGAAAACAATCGCAGTCATTAGTCACTGTTCATTAGTTGCAGACTATTCAAATAGAATACAAAATTATACACAGAATAGATAAAGGTATCTCATATAATTTCGTTAATTAATTTGTTTGTTTCTGTAATTGTGGTGAACATGTTTTAATAAACCATTATTCAAATTTTATAACATAGGACACGTAAAATATTCGATAGCTTGGGCATTTAAAAGGGACAGAAGGGACAGTCCATAAAAAATACGATGATTCACTATTGTAATTACAACGTCGGGAATAATGGAAAAGTCATTTTACAATTTTGATACAATTGTATTTGGTGATAACAATCGTTCGACATTCGGGAAACCGATACAAATATTACATTTGGAGATTCGATCAAGTTACTTATAGAAGAAGTAAACAAAATAACGGATACCACTTAGATAAGCGATAAAGATAAAAAGATAGTTAAGTTTAGTCTTGTTTGCTTAAGTTTGCGACCTGCGTTCACCAACCTGAACTACCTGCTTTCATTCACAAAAATAAAAGGAATAAATTAATCCAGTAATTTAGATGAAAAATAAAGTGGAATAATATGGATAGGAGAATATCGTGACTGACACCAAAGGCATTCTAAAAATCAACCCAGACTAGCTAGTCTTGGTTGATTTTTAGAACCCCTTTGGTGTCAGTCACGTTTGCTACTACACGTGTAATTATAATTGTAAACATTTTAATAACAGTCTATGTGTGATCCTTATGACAAATGTACCTTAACTGAATGTGTATTATTGATAATGTAATTGAAATGAATGCATAGCTATAATTGTGTAGATGACTTTATATATTTGTATGCCATGTAAATGGTTAATGTGCAGCACCAATTTTTGATAACACCTTATTGTAACCACATTTATGCAAATAAATATTATTCTATTTTATTCTATTATTCTATTCTAAGCTTAGTAGCCTTGGCTTTCCAATGCCCTTACTAATTTTCACCAGTCAGTTTTAAGAGGGTCGCAGAGTTTCTTACTCTGTGACGTGGCCTAAAATCCAACTGCAGAGGGCTTTATAAGTCGTTAAAATAAACAATCTAGGACTTTTAATTTTGGACACAACTTCAGTCAGATATATTGCCAAGAATAGAAGAATTATTGCAGTGATTTAGCAATGACGCAAAAGAAATCTTGGGTAAAAGATGGACATAGGCTTGCTGCCATAAGGCAATGAGCAGAACAAAATCAAAAGGGAAATGCATAGTGTAGGATATAGTTAGTTGGAACAAGTCTAAAACAAACGAATGCCGTTGAAACAGTTTGGACACCTAATCTCAAATCACATAATTGATTACTATTACTACATATTGTATAATTTCTTCCGTGCCAAAATTGAATGCCACTATTATTATACAATTATTTCAACATCAACAAGGTATTTCATACAAAGACATTTTAGGATTTGTGGAGTAAAATTATTTCTCCCTAGGAGAAGAATTGTAGCAGTATTTGATTCGAAGCAAAAGTGTTGATCAAGTATGTGGTTTTGGTAAACCTATGCTGATTTTAAACATAAGCTTGTTTTGTTATAAGTACGTGATTTAAGGCAGCAATAGTCTAGTGAAGAGACAGACAGACTGCTACGCAGACGGTTTTGCGTTCGAATCCACGGCGCTTGCTTAACGGTGAAGAAAATATCGCGAGGGAAACTGCATGTTTGAGAGTTTGCCATAATATCCTCAAAACATGTGGGAAATCTGCCAGCCTGCCCCGGACTGTGGCCTTACCCTTCTCATAGTAAGCAGAAGCCGTGCTTAGCAGTGGGACAGTTAATATACTGGGCTGATCATGGGACTCAAACTAGTAAAATAGGAGCTTAGAACTTTATCAGGGCAAAAGTCGTCTAATGCATGCTATACTGCAATTTCAGTTAAAGTAATTGAGTAGCCTTTGTTTACGAAACCAAAAGTACACAGAATTCTGAGATCTTATTAGTAATATTAATTACTTTATAAAATTAAACACAATTAAACAGTTAATAAAAGTTTACTAGAACATGATAGGTTGTTTTGAACATGGGTTATGCCATTAAAGAAAGATCAATCAAACATATATATATTTTACATACTGACATACATACTGTGCTAGTTCATACCACGAAATTTGTAGTTCAAAAGTGAATAACTCAATAGTTCTATGACATATCTTCAACAATCATGTCTGCAGCTTTTTCACCTATCATTATAATTGTAGCAGCAGGGCCGGATACCGGGGGGCTCGGCATAATACTGGCATCTGCTACACGCAATTTGTTTACTCCTTTGACTCTCAGTTTGGCATCAACCACGCTACCCAGGGCACATGTACCACCAGAATACCAACTACCATCCATTATACACAATGCGTAGCATCTGCAATATTCATGACTTCCAAATTTGTACATGCCACACTTCTTCTTCATCGGATCAACGAAGCTCGCATTCTGCTCTTTAAAATACTCTGATTTCATAAGGTTCTTATGAAAATGCTCTATAGATCTCGCTACTTTATCCAGATCATCGTCATTTGAATAAATACCAGTATATATTAGAGGTTCGTCTTTGGGATCTTTGCTTCGTAATAATATTTTGCCTCGTGATTTAGGCTGAGTCATTTTAATAAAACTGTATAAGACCTTTCGTCCTTTTATTTCCCTGTAAAAATATTCACAAATATCTTTTTCAAATCTTTGATTGTAGACACAGTTTCGAAGAATTTGTTCTCGCAATTTGTCAGTTCCCATAATGTAGCTCGTGACCGCATAGTCGGGATACTTGTCAGATTTATTTAGGGGGACGTAGGCAACCACTGTTGGGTAAGGAAATATGTGAATATCAGTAGGTCGCACAGGTTTGTACGTTTTTCCAAGTTTGTGTACAAGCGTAATGGATGAACGATCAAAATAATTTTCTCCCACTGGCAAATTGGATAAAACCGGAATGTTTTTACTTTCAAGATGTTTTTTTGGTCCAACACCCGATAGCATAAGAATTTTTGGCGAGTTTACTACACCGGCACATAATATTATCTCTTTCTTAGCTTTCAAAGTGATATTTTTTTTAAATTGCCGCGTCGCAAATACACCGATTGCATTTTTATTTTTGTCAAATAGAATTTTGTGCACCTCTGTTCGTTTAAATATGTCTAGGTTAGGTAAGTCTTCCGGAGGCGACAGATAGCCTTGGGCACTGCTTTGACGAACTAAATTTCCTATCGTGTACAATGGCTTAGTGGCTCCGACAGTTGTGTAAGCGCTTAAATCTAGGACTTGTTCAATTCCCAAATTTTGAAAAGCGTTTAAATAATTTTCAACCTCAGATCGATTTTCCTTTGTCACTATAATAGGGCCATCGTAGCCATGATATTTATTGTATTGTGAATTTATGATATCTTGAACTCGCAGTTGTTCACATTTTTTGTAGTATTTAAGAAGATTTGATAATTTCCACGATGAGTCTTTAGCAGCCACACTCCAGCGATCGAAGTCCATTTTATTTCCTCTTTCATACGACATATAGTTAATACTGGTAGTACCACCGAGCATTTTTCCAAATATAAGCCTGAATATGTTTTCTCTGTGACACTGCTGAGTGTAGCCATCGTTTACTGTAGTGATATTGTAGATTAAATTTGGATTTCTGACGTAATTTAGGAATCCGGGAACCTGTAACATTCATAAAAAATTGTTTGGAACTATTTTCATAGTCGTAAGTATAGGTTAATATTGTTTTGTAAAACATACAGTAGATTCTATTCTAGGATCTCCACCAGCTTCAATTAGTAGAATTTTAAGGTCTTCATTTTCTGCCAGTCTTCTTGCCACCACAGCGCCGGATGTACCAGCACCAATCACAATGTAGTCATATTCAGAATTATCTAAATAATAAATTCAGAGGTTAAATTATTGCAGTTGTATCCAATGTCTGCTGCAAGGCAAACAACACACAAAACGTTTTATCTAAATACTTGAGGATACCCGCAGCTATGCCAACAATATGTGCAGGGGCACTTATTTTTTTAATTTAACGGGTTTCGCCCAATCTCGTGGGAATTTAGATTAATACTTTTATTTTACCGCCCTTCGATGCCTAAGGAACATAGGTAACATGCGAAATTTGCTTCTTGTGTCACATAGTTTTGGCTGTGCGTTGCCTGTCAATTAGTCAGTAACACAAGTATTATATATAATATACAGAAATCTATTACCTGCAACCGTAGCTGCAGATTGCCACACAGAGCCGGTGAGTTGTATTGCTGCGTGGAGGATGGCGAACGCACACTGCACGGTCTCCACGCTAGTTACACTCGTAGCTACATCCATTCTTACTGTCAACATAAGATTATTTTGTAAAGTGATTTAATATCCGCCGGGAACAATTTTTGCTTAACAAACTGCAGCCAGGAGCATCTGCCTTTAGGAACTGGGCTTCAAGGTCATATTTAACCTTGAATCCCCTTCGAAGTCATTTTTTATCTATCTCAGTAAACAAATCAACATATAAATAATTGGTTCAGGACCAGAAAAGAAGAAAAAGCCTTCATAAAGCTACGAGAGGAAATAACAATGATGAGACCACGCACTGAACTGAACTTTTATTTTCTTAACCCCTTCCCAAACTAAGAATAATTCTTAAAACGCAGAAGGGATTTACAAATATGCAATCATCGGACACGAAAAACACACCAGGAGCATCAATGTGGATCACGCAATACGTGGTCAATAAACCTACAACCATCCTACAACACTCAACGCATTGCTAATAGCCCAACGACTGCTTAAACCACTGTGCCACTCATGCAGTCAAATTTATTTTTATTTGATTTTAATTTGAATTAAGCAATATGATAAATTGAAATGAATGAATGAATAATAAAGAAAGCGATCAAAGGTTTGACAAGTTCTACAAAATGATAAGAGTCTAAATCAATTCAGCAAATATAGAAAGAGGGAGAAATACTTTAGCACTGACCTTATCTGAGAACAGCGTCTGCTAATCTAAAATTTAAAACTACGATGATAGAATACTAATTTCAGGTTTCCTTTTTCTCTAAAGATACTCAATAAATAACTATATGAAGCAGAGGAGTGGAAAATTTAAAGCTACATTCATCGTCTAACCTAAGTAGGTACTTTAACTTTCTAAACCACAACACCAAAATAAATAACTAACGATAACATGTTAAACTAATAATATAAGAATACTTACCGGTGTAGAAAATACGAGTGCATAACAAATTTTCCCCGCAATGGCTTTATACTAACTCTTTATCCGAAATTAAACTCTTTTTTTGCTGATAAAGTTTAAAATGAGCTTAGCATACAAAATGATGTCGATATTATGAGTGGAACAAAAAAGTATTATCTGTATGTACAATTATTACATAATTTATGTATATAATTTTTTGTACTTATATATTTTTTGCCTTACTGACCGACTGACAGACAGCACAGAGCCAAAACTTGGGCGCAAAAAGCTGATATTTGGCATGTAGATTTTTTATCATCATCGTCATCATCATCAGCCTTTAACAGTCCACTGCTTGACTAGGCCTCTCCTTTGAAAGGAGGAATTAGCCTACTATACCACGCTGGCCAAACAGGTTGGTATAGGGTTTGTATCAAGTTTTCCTTCTCTTACAGTGCTGTTCTCTGCATAATATGCTCCCACTGTCGGCTCTTACGACACCTATGGGATGATATGGGGTGGTGACAATCCGTATTCTTGATCCGTCACCACTCGGATTTTTTATCACTAAGAAAGAATTTCCCAGAATTGTCACGGGGTCGGGAACAAACGGGTAAATATAAATAAAATTAACGGGTATATAGCTGCAGGAATCTTCCAGCAGATTATAACAATACTTGTCAATGCCACAGTTAGACTTCCTTTTCACTGAGGTGAGAGGAGTGAACTGTGTCAGTATAACCTACATACATATTGAGATTGAATCATCTTGGTTAAATTTTGCACTGCTATGTACTTCTCCGGTTTCTGTAGACAGCAATCATAACACACTGACTTAAAATCTTACATGATTTTCTGATGCGGAACAAGATTTTCTGCTTTCTTTTGACCCTATCTTTTATTTGTTGTCTTGCCTTTATTATTTGTAGCCTTTAATTATCTGACGAAGTGTTATGTCGTTTGCTTAAAAGACTTAGGCTATTGCTAATAATCTTCCGCTGCGTTATCCTGTTTGTATTATTTTATTTGCTTATTTTAGCGTTGTACATGTCATTTGCATCCAAAAATTTTGTTTTGAATCCCGAGGTTCAATTTCATGTCAAACCAGAAGGCCAATTCTCGCAATCATATTTGTTCCGAATGAAATTTCGATCGACAGTTTCTGTGTCATAAATGGTATTGTCGTAAATTAACGGATACTTGGATGATAGCGCGGTTGTAATTTGACAAAGTGCGTGTCAACGTCGATCTCTATACGTATACGTACATCGACATTAAGTGCAGCAGAATCCATTTTTTTAATCAAATCGCAGTTTGATCAAAATACTGTGTCGATATCTGATAAAATACGAGAATTTCTTTGGAAAAGACTTAGTACTTTTAGCCCGAGGTCCATTTATTTAGTATAATGAGATAAAACAGAATTTTAGCTTTTCTACGGAGTGACTGCCGCCTGACACCCGTCGTCTTGGCTGATGGTAAACGAAAATCCTTATGCCACAAAAGGATTACCTATGATTAACTCATGTGACCGCCTCCGTGGTCCAGTGGATAGCGTATGCGACTGCTGGTCGACGGGCCCGGGTTCGATTCCCGTGCCGGGCAAAAGTGTTTCTGGGTTTTTCCGAATTCTCAGTAGCAGCACGGAGTCTGGTGACATGCCCGGTAACGGCAATAGGCTCGCCCCCTATTATGTGGGACCTAAAAATTCATGGCAAAATGTGGGTGTAATATTTACACCTCGGCCTACCCCTTCGGGGATACAGGCCTGAGTCTATAAATAAAAATAAATAAAATAACTCCCCTAATCGACTGGTAAAAATCTTCATCATGGCTGAACCGACGTTTAACAAGATCTGCGAGGCACGCGGTAAGGGATAATAATTAATAATAGGGTTTTACCTATGAATTCTCGCAATCATATTTGTTCCGAATGCAATTTCGATCGATAGTTTCTGTGTCATAAATGGTATTCTCGTAAATTAACGGATACTTGGATGATATCGCAGTTGTAATTTGACAAAGTGCGTGTCAACGTCGATCTCTATACGTATACGTACAGTCGCGGTCTGAAAGTGTTTACCAGCTTAAGGCTTATAATTGCATGAACACATCAATGACACAAGGACGACGATATTATACTAGGCAACCAATCTATGATAACTAGCATTGCGTAGCAACTGGTGTCAATAACGATTTATTATTCCACATTTATAATATACGTTCATTTAATTACAAGCGTGATATTTACCCTGAAACTAAAATATTTATAGTCTTCAAATAATGTTATTTTAAACTTGCTATTTACGGTTTTGGTATTTGTAATTAATAAGTTTATCAAATGACTTTTACATTGACAGATAATTATAGAAGGGATGGCGAAAATATGACATCCTGAATATAAAACCTTTTTGAAAAAATACAATATTTATATCGTCTAGCGCTTCTATGGTCTAGCGTAAGACTGCCTCGTTGGTCTAGCGGTAGTGCATACGACAGCAGATCATGAGGTCTCGGGTTCGATTCGCGGGTCGGGCTCGGAAAATGTTGCTAAGGTTTTCTGTTAAGAATTTCTTTGTGACAAATTATTAGGAATTTCTGTTAAGAAATTCTTAATGATTAGCCCGAAGTTGGCGGTGTTTCACCCCCGTGCATCAGAAAGCACGTTAAGCAGTCCCGGCTGTCTGTCATGATCTATGGCAGTCATTAGTGGGAAGTCAGTGCCCTCAAATATACCTACTGACTACTGGTGTAACCTTAGAATGATGTTAGATGGCAGTCGCTCCGTGTAAAAACTGATATTCAGTCAAATCTCGGTAGACCAGTAATAGCAGGCCCTGGGCTCCGAAGCGCAAGCATGGGATGCAACTAAGAAAATGCTAGGGTGATGATGATGATGATATCGTCTAGCAAAAATCAGGGCGCGGTCAGACTGTGAGCTATATTGATAGTGGATGGTATGCTATCTACATGAAGCAATATTATTTCAGCTCTTTGTTGCACCGTTAAACTTGCCATTTTATTACAATAGGTAAGTGTTTTTATAATAATATTAAAATACAGAACTTTCACAGCAAAATAAATGCAATTCTGACATTATGTCAAATTATTTCATCGACCGCAAAATATTCATACTCTTTTTGTTTGAATCGATGCCTTACCAATGATGGAAAAGTAATAAGTACTCAGATATAGCATTTTAGACATTTTAGACAGCGTGACAAAGAATGTAATTTGAAAAGTGGTAAACATTTTTAGACCGCGACCGTACATTGACATTAAGTGCAGCAGAATCCATTTTTTTTATCAAATCGCAGTTTGATCAAAATACTGTGTCAATATCTGATAAAATACGAGAATTTCTTTGAAAAAGACATACTACTTTAAGCCCGAGGTCCATTTATTTAGTATAATGAGATAAAACAGAATATTAGCTTTTCCACGGAGTGACTGCCGCCTGACACCCGTCGTCTTGGCTGTTGGTAAACGAAAATCCTTATGCCACAAAAGGATTACCTATGATTAACTCATGTGACTGCCTCCGTGGTCCAGTGGATAGCGTATGCGACTGATGGTCGACGGTCCCGGGTTCGATTCCCGTGCCGGGAAAAAGTGTTTCTGGGGTTTTCCGAATTCTCAGTAGCAGCACGGAGTCTGGTGATATTCCCGGTAACGGCAATAGGCTCGCCCCCTATTATGTGGGACCTAAAAATTCATGGCGAAATGTGGGTGTAATATTTACACCTCTGCCTACCCCTTCGGGGATACAGGCCTGAGTCTATAAATAAAAATAAATAAAATAACTCCCCTAATCGACTGGTAAAAATCTTCATCATGGCTGAACCGACGTTTAACAAGATCTGCGAGGCACGCGGTAAGGGATAATAATTAATAATAGGTTTTTACCTATGAAAGTGCCTTTCTGCCGTACTGGCCATTTCAAATCAAAATATTTTTTTTTATGCTGATATTTCTAATTGTAAATTAATTTTATATAAAAAACATGGAATATTTTTTTCTTAAATCGGCACGCAACATCAACGACGTTTACGAAGCGAACACTACAAAAGAACGCATTAACCGTTATTGATTTGCCCACATCCGTTCTGGAAATTTTGTCCTGAAAAATGAACCCCGTGGTCGTCCAAAAACTTTAGTCGATAATGACGAATTAAAGGCGATTGTGAAAACTGATGATACTCAATCTGCGGCTGAATTAGCAACAGCTTTCGACGTTAGCATCAAAACAATATTGGTCCATTTGCGTCAAATTGGCAAGGTAAAAAAGCTTGACAAATGGGTACCCCACGAACTCAATGATCGCTAACGCTAAGTGCGCGTCGAGAAGTGCCTTGCATTGCTTAACAGGCATACAAATAAAGGAATTTTGAACTGCATTGTTACTTGTGAAGAGAAAAGGATCCTGTTCGACAATATAAAGTGCTCAACAAGTTGGTTGGACCCTGGTTCAGCACCCAAAAAATACCTGAAAGGAAAACTTACCCCTAAAAAAGTGATGGTCCCTGTTTAGTGGTCTAACGCCGGTGTAATTCATCACAGCTTCTTACCAAACATGACGATCATTACTGCAGATGTGAACTGTGAGGATCTGAACACAATGATGGAGAAGCTCGCACGTCTCCAACCAGCTTTGGTCAATCATTCGGCTCCACTGCAACTTTTTCCAGAATTTAGATCATTTCTTGGCGGGAAAAAAAATTCAATTCCCGAGAGGCAGTGCCAAATGCCTTTGAAGGATTTGTTGCATCCCGTCCAGCAGATTTCTTCAAGAAGGGCATCAATAAGCAACCAATGCGTTGGCAAGGATGCATTGATTGCATGGGTGATTACTTTGATTAATAGAAGTAAAAATATATAAAAAAATACGCTTAATTTATGTAATGAAAAACGGCAATTATACTTTAAGTTACCTACTCATATATGTATGAGTAGGTAACTTAATGTTAGGTAACCTATTAAATTATATATGCAATATTTTATATATGTAGAAGCGTCAGGAGGGCTCTCGGAGCAGTCTTCGTAGGTTTTCTCCATCGTAGGCGCAATGGCGGCAAGAGATACAAAATAAAAGCACCACTTTACTTGTACACGCTGTATTGCTCGAATTTATAACTATTTGGCACGAAATACAATAAAATATGGAGGATGAAACGCGATTATGAATTTGTGAGCCAATAGTTTAGCACGTGCCCGCCCGGTGCAACAGCTGTCAGAGTAATGGACGACTGTCACCGCGTTTGGCGCCACCTACTACTCTATTCGGGGTTACCCGCTCTCAATTTTATTTTACTACTAAGCGATCTTACTACTACTCGATTACAACCATCGGTAAATTAAGTAACAATTTCTAAAGACAACTTTTATGGTTAAATTAAACCTTAAAATCATTCTTAAATAATCAGCGCGCCGTCATATATAAAATATTTAAATTTTCTGCTCACCTACATTAAAACATAAATAGCCAATTAGATTAGAATACCAGTATTCAATACCGTCTTTACAGTGCAACGATAAGGCTATTTTACATTTATATAGGTGTATATTTAGAAAAGAATTGCATGATAGTAGTTGCATTAAAACAATTAAAGATACAAACAACTAGAAGAAATTAATTAACCAATATATAAATAATTGTTTTTACCTTAAGAAGGTAAATATAACTATATCTCACATGCCAGAAATTGTGAATGTGGCTACCATTTTAACATGTAGGATACATACGTATATAACCATATTTTGTGAGCTGATAAATGGTTTAATGGTTTAATCGTCGTCTTTGAAAGAGATAAGAACATTTACTTTGGACACATTTATTTTGTACTGGACAACACGGAAAAAGTATTACGATATTTCTAGATCTATTCGTTTGACACGGTCTCTGTCCCACTTTTGCTTGAAAAATTAAGGGTATTTGAGTCAGGGGCGTCCAATGGTGGATTTTTGCAGATTACCTTACGGACCGTAGTCAGTGTGTCCAGCTGGAAGGTGTGCGCAGTAATGATCTTCCGATTAACACTGGCGTGCCACAGGGTAGTATCTTTTGACCCACGCTGTTCCTTATATTTATTAATGACCTTTGGCGGAGAACTACTAAACGGCCAGGTTATTGGCCGGGTAATTGCATTTGCAGATGATACAGCATTGGTTTTTCAGGGAGATTCCTGGGATGACACATATCAACATGCACAAGATGGCTTCAATCACGTCACTAACTGGCTCAATTGAACTTGCTCTATATGTCAATAAACCTAAATATATAACATTTTCATTAAGAAATTCCAAGGTTCTTCTGACAATCACTGCACCTATCCTATCGCATACGTGGTTTATGTGGTGGTGGTGGCAATACACTTGCCATGCCAATCCATATAGTAGACTCAATTAAATACCTCGGTATTATCATACATAAGAACCTCAATTTTCAAGCTCATATCGATTCATATAGGTTACAATTTACAAAAGCAACACTTATGAACGTAATTTTTTTTACAACCAGGCCTATGAGAAGAGCCTGTACGAAACTCATGCCACTCTTATAAAATCAGAATCTTAGTCTTACAATTTGTATATAGGACAATTAGAGTGTGATTTGTAGTAAGTCTAGAAGTATTTAAAATTGGTCATCATTGAAATTTCAACAGATTCATCAACGACCTGTAAAGTTTAAACACAGCTCTTACAATTGTATTATAGTAGTGATTGGCCCTGTGTCTCAAAGATACAGGTGGCAATGACCAGCTACAAGCTCGTGGTATTTGAGTAACTAAAACAACCTTTCAGAATTAAATAAGATCAGTACTACAAATAAACGGTAACGAATAAAAAAGTATCAAGCAGATATTCTGAAGTTTTGAATTAATTATGCATGTTTTACTAAATATTTGACCTTTTAATTATTGATGTGATAAATAATTTCTTTTCATTTATTTACTAATATACAGGTAATAAATAATATAGGTATTTCATCGAAACAAGAACTATTAAATAACACCAGACTTAGCCCTAGAGTTAGAGCACTAAAAGTGATTTCTAAATTTCTTATGGTAGGTCTTTTTTATTTTAGTCCCACATTTGGTTTAATTTTAGAGACAGATGCTTCGCAAAGAAATATGCATCGTTAATCATCATCATCACCATTATCATCAGCCTGCTATAGTTAACTGCTGGATATAGGCCTAGCCAATTGCTCGCCACCCATTGTTGAATTGATAAAACTATTGCACATCAAACTATTTTATTTTGAAATAGAGCCTTACAAATGTACATACCTAAAGCTCTTTAGCTTGAAATTTAATTGTAGTTTCTGGGGTAAATCACACCAAATAAATATGTAAAATAATTTTATTTCTCAAAATAATTTTCAGTACTTATACTAAAAAAATATTACAACTAGGTCGTAGCTTGAAGTAGTAATAAACAAATTTGATTCCAACAAAAATGCCGCAAGTAACTGCGGTGTGGCATGTTATGTAAATTTTTCACAAATACACTGATTTCACTTACTAAAGAACAAACAGAGCTCAAAAAAGAAATTACAGACGATAGTTTGAGCCAAGAACGTAATATATTTCTATATATTTAGATATACATGTCTTACGAACCAGAAGTGAGAATGGTTTTTTAAAAAAATAACACACAGATGTTCCTAAGATTATTTAATTATTTAACAATCACAATGTGATAAACAGAGTTACTTACATCAAATAATTATCTAAAACTAATATTCAAAACTCTAATTACTGCAAGTGATTTAACGTAATACCAGAAAATTATATTGGCACCGAATAATTTACAACCGAGGGTAGCGATGTTAAACCGTTGCCGACCGCAATCAAACTGAACCCGTTGCTAAGCGCGCGCCATCTTTTATAGCGCGTGGCTCGTTCCGGACGTTGGAGAGAGGGGTTTCGCTAAGACGGCCGTTCCTGACAGCGAGGCGTCCTCGACCGCATCTTGACGTGCGTCATCACTAGGTCCACCAGCACCAGGCTGGCTATCATCATCAGACTGGCCACCATCATCTGCAACGTAACACATATCGTAAATTCGTATTCTCGCGTTTTATATGTGTCTGAAGCCAAAGAATAGTAAGCAATAGAACTAATTTTGTTGAGTACATGATAGCGAGCGTGCACTCCCACCATCAAGCACCCAACCCAAACAGAAAGGTTTCCCAGGTAATTGAGCTATAAATTTAAATGCTTCAGACGAGGAAAAATCATTACAAAGCAAAAACAGCTATTTTAAGCACGCTAATGTAAACGGGACTAAATAGCATTCCATGCAATGAAATTCCGGACTTCCATTGAGTGGAATACTAGCCAAAGTGAATAAATAGTAGCTTTCACACCATCCACACGAACACATGAAGAAATCTGGACGATAACGCCATGCGCTCGCAAGAGCTGGGTGTGAAGCCAGGATACTTTACCAGAACAGAAGCCATGAACCATAGGTCCAGACCAAAACAGAAGCCGTAAGCCATAGACTCAGGCCAAACAGAAGTCATAAGCCAGGGGCTTAGACCAATCAGAAGCCATGAACCAGGGGTTCAGGCCAAACAGAAGCCATCAGCCAGAGGCTTAGGCCAGTCAGAAGTCATAAGCCAGAGGCTTAGACCAATCAGAAGCCATGAACCAGGAGTTCAGGCCAACAGAAGCCATCAGCCAGAGGCTTAGGCCAGTCAGAAGTCATAAGCCAGAGGCTTAGACCAATCAGAAGCCATGAACCAGGAGTTCAGGCCAACAGAAGCCATCAGCCAAGGGCCTAGGCCAGTCAGAAGTCATAAGCCAGAGGCTTAGACCAATCAGAAGCCATGAACCAGGAGTTCAGGCCAACAGAAGCCATCAGCCAGAAGCTTAGGCCAGTCAGAAGTCATAAGCCAGAGGCTTAGACCAATCAGAAGCCATGAACCAGGAGTTCAGGCCAACAGAAGCCATCAGCCAGAGGCTTAGGCCAGTCAGAAGTCATAAGCCAGAGGCTTAGACCAATCAGAAGCCATGAACCAGGAGTTCAGGCCAACAGAAGCCATCAGCCAGAGGCTTAGGCCAGTCAGAAGTCATAAGCCAGAGGCTTAGACCAATCAGAAGCCATGAACCAGGAGTTCAGGCCAACAGAAGCCATCAGCCAAGGGCCTAGGCCAGTCAGAAGTCATAAGCCAGAGGCTCAGACCAATCAAAAGTCTTCTGATCACTCACCAGCCTCAAAGAAAGCGGAGCAGGCATCAGGTGTCCACTCGCCACGCCAGAGCACCATATGCTCGGCAGCTGCCTGGGTTTTCTTGCCATATGAACCAGCCAGTAGTTCCAGCTCATAACGGTCATGTGGCAGCACACGCAGGACCTTATAGGGCCCCCGCATGCCAGAGTCGAGTTTTCCTGTACTCTGCGATGCCTTGTTGACAAAGACATAGTCCCCAACAGCGAAGGCTCGCGGTTGTCGCCGGTTCTGGTTGGTGTACTCGTCTTGACGCCGCTGATTAGCTGTGAGTAGGTCAGAGGCACGCTGTCTCCTGAGAGTCATAAGAGCTTCTCGATTAGGATTACGGTTCTCTAGTGCAACGTCACGCACCAGAGATCTTATTACCGGTGTGGCGGCATCAATCCCAACGAGGAGTTGCAAAGGCGAGGCTCGTGTAGTAGCCTGCCTGGTGACATTCAAGTTGAGCTGCACCTTCCATAGAGCGTCGGCCCACTGAGCACCTTTATGCCCCACCTCCACACGTAACATATTCAGGACAGTTCTACAGTACCTCTCTGCTTGTCCATTTTCGCGGTGCATTCCAGGTGTGATAAAATGAACGGAGCAGCCCAAGCTACTAACCCAGTCTCGAAAGGCCACACTTTCGAACATTCTCCCTCGGTCACATATTATGGTATTCGGAGACCCAAACAAAGATATTACATTAGTGAACACCCGTTTTAATTCGTCTGAGTCTTGGCGATACATGGAGTAAAGCAAACAAAATTTCGAAAAGCTGTCTACTACTATTAGGACGTACTTAAACCCGTTAGATTCTGGAAGCGGGCCCAATATATCAGTATGAATAGCACAAAATGGGTCATCAGGCTTTGACCATGATTGAATTGGTTGTGGCGGTGCTTTAGGTACTTTCTTGTATGCTAAACAAACAAGACAATGGCTAACGTATTTTCTAACAAATTGCCTAACACTTGGAAACCAAAAGTGTCGTAATATGAGGTCTGTCGTTCTGTCAGCTCCAATGTGATCATGGTCATCGTGAAAGGCTCTTAAAAGACTAAGCCGGTAACCTTTTGGAATATAACACAAAAAGCGTGGTTCTTCTCCGGTCGGTATATATTTGTAGTACAAAAGTTCGTTTTTAACTAAATACCTAGACGAGTCTAAGTGACCTTCTCTTAACTTGACAATTAAATTTTGGGTTTCCTCATCAGCAGTCTGAGCGACCTTTGCCCAGTTATTTGGGTTGCGAATGTGAGATACATTTACAGTTTCAGGAGGATGCCGGCTTAGGAAATCAGCGTGTTGCATCATGGAACCTTTTCTATATTCCAAGGTAAAAGTAAAGTCTTGTAAGTAGACCCACCAACGCGCGACACGAGAAAACAAATCCTTTTTTCTTTCAGTTAACTTTAACGAATTACAATCCGTCACTATTTTGAAGTTGATACCAATTAAATAATGACGGAAATTCTGTAATGCGCGCACAATAGCTAAGGTTTCCAGCTCGTAGCTGTGATAGCGACATTCTGCGCCCTGTGTGGACCTACTGTAGTAACCGACTACTCTCTTTCGTTTACCGGCATGCTCCTGCAACAACACCGCACCGAGACCGATAGAACTGGCATCGGTGTGAAGTTCCGTGGGCAAACTTGGGTCAAAAATCGCTAAGACTGGTTCATTGGTCAAACAGTGAATAATGTAGTCACGAGCTACATCTTGTTCTGAACCCCACTTGAAAGGTTCTCCCTTTCTTAGCAGTCTGGCAATGCAGGCTGTTTTGGAAGCGTACCCCGCGACGTAACGCCTAAAATATCCCGCCAGACCTAAAAATTGGCGTACTCCCTTAACGTTAGTAGGTTTTGGAGATTTTACCAGGGCCTCTATTTTTCTTGGGCTCGGCCGTACCTGACCATTACTAACTACCCGTCCTAAGTACTCTACTTCGGTATCTAGGAAGGTACATTTTTTTAAATTAACGGAAAAACCGGCATCCGTCAGAGTACGTAAAACTTGATGCAGTAAGTCTAGTCCTTCGGGAATTTCGTTTGACATGAGAAGGACATCATCTATATATGTCAATACTCTGCCACTTTCAATATAGGGCTTTAAGGTTTTCGAAATAATCCTTTGGTAAACGACTGGGGCATTAGCTAACCCATAAGGCATTTTTAGGTACTCGAAGTGCCCTTCGGGCGTTACGAAGGCGGTTTTAGAAATAGAATCGTCATCCTTTAATGGCACCTGGTGAAATCCAGTTGCCATATCTAAACTGGTGAAAAACTTGAAGCCACCAATCCTATCTATGTGGTCATCAATCAGGGGCAAAGGGAATCGCTCTTTAACCGTTATGGCATTAAGTGCCCGATAATCGACGCACATCCTATCACTCCCGTCCTTCTTCTTGACGAGGATGATAGGGCTGGCGTAGTCAGATTGTGATTCACGAATGATTCCCTTTGACAGCAGATCATTTATAATATCCCGAACTCTATTTTTTTCATCACAAGAAATCTTATAAGGCCTATGAACTACCGGGGCACTCGTTGTTAATCTTATTTCCATACTGCCCGTATTCACCGTTGAGGTAGCAGTCCCCGTAATAAAAGAACTTGAAAACTCGCGAATGATATCGAGCAAAATATTCCGATCATTGCCAGCTAAAGGTGTCTTAATGTTTTCATATTCAACGGTGGATACGTGCAGTACCGAGGGCACAGTATCTAATCTCGTAAGCCGCTGTACACTACTACTACGTATATACGTAATTCCGTCTCTATTCAACACGTCAGTACCAATCAAAATAGGCGCCGTTATGCACCCAACCGGGACCACATACAAATCAACTTCCAAAGACACTTCAGGAAATTCAATCACGGCGGTAACGTATGACGTCGATTCAATCTCCTGACTGCCTATACCTCTCATCGAACGATACGTTGGGATTCGATTGAAATTAAAATATTTAAGAACCGATTCTAAAATCAACGAGATATCGGAACCACTATCAATCAAAATATCTACAGGCACCTTTTGGATAATGGCAGAGATTATGTTGTCTCGTTCCGATTGAGACTTGAGCAAAAATTTATCTTAGCAGATTTTTTCTGATTACGTTCATTTTCAAACTTCTGTTTCGAAAAGCATGTCTCGACAACGTGACCGTTACGTTTACAATACGTGCAAAACTTAACTGATTTATCACCTGATGCAGAAGGCTTTGAGTTTACAGTATCTGCTGAAGATGGTACATTAGCATCAGTTTTAGGTCTTTTCCTGCAGTCATACTTCGTATGACCGACTTTACGGCAATAATGACACACTATTGTACCATCCCCCGATCTCGTTGCCTCGCGCTTACGTGACGATGACGATCCTACATTGTTTGCGCGGACAGGGTGGTTTAAGCTACGCGTCTCGGATTTTGGTTTGACATATGTAGACAAAAATTCGACTAAATCCTTTATTTGAAGTTTCGCATTAGTTACCGCAGCCTTTATCTGGGCATCTGTAATACCTCGCGCAATTATTGCAACCTTCAACTCGTCAGACAGGCCTTTTACAATGTTAAGGCGCAAAAGAGACTTGCGAGCATATTCAGCGTACGTGGGGAATTTATTTGAATTGTTACACATAACCTCAAATAAAATTGTAGCAATATCTACACTACGTGGGCACAGCGAACGAAATTCTAGCTTGAAGTTACTCCACGAACGATCATTCGTTACCCAATCATTAAGCCACGACTTCGCATCACCGCGCAAACAACCTCCTATGCGCCCCAGACACTCGCGGTCATCCCATCTATTTAAATCACGAGCGCGGTCTACTTCCAAACACCAAACGTCAAAGTCATGCAGGTTAGGATCGAAGGGAGAAATATAAAAATTATGCGATCTCGCCCGAACTAAGCACGACAGTGCGCCAACAAGCTTATCCGTCACGTCATTATTCCCGTCGAATGTTCGCGACTCCTGCCTAGTGGAAGTTTCCTGCCCCTGCGGGCTATGCTCCCTAACAGGCGTTGACACGCGACGCGGGTTTGATTGCGTTGTCGAGGTCGGCAAACGGCTTTCAATAGAATTCAAACGAGCTAATATTTGACCTAAAGCCTGATCACGTGGAGAATCACGACAGCTGTATGAGGTATCACGACGTCTTTGAGTATTACGTGGACTGCAAGACACATCACCATACTTTGACCGGGTACGTTCGCGATCATGAGAACGTTCACGGCGTCTACGCGACGAAGAGTGACTATTTCTACCGGAATCACAACTACGATTACGCGACCTACTTCTAAAAGTACGAGAACGATTCCGGTGCGGTCGACGCGAATCGTCTGGTTTTTCAACACTTTCCGAACGACGCGGCATATCTCAGGAATTAAATCAAATGGAAAACACTCACCTGATACGCGTAAGCGAAACACTCACCTGATACGCGTAAACGAAACACGCACAATTATAAAACAGCAAACTACCTACAAAACTTGCAGCAATTAGGTAAAATTCAAACACTGACAGATATTTCACTAAAACGGATGGCACAAACAGCACTAAGCACGTGGTCCAAATCCCACTTCTGATCTTACGAACCAGAAGTGAGAATGGTTTTTTAAAAAAATAACACACAGATGTTCCTAAGATTATTTAATTATTTAACAATCACAATGTGATAAACAGAGTTACTTACATCAAATAATTATCTAAAACTAATATTCAAAACTCTAATTACTGCAAGTGATTTAACGTAATACCAGAAAATTATATTGGCACCGAATAATTTACAACCGAGGGTAGCGATGTTAAACCGTTGCCGACCGCAATCAAATTGAACCCGTTGCTAAGCGCGCGCCATCTTTTATAGCGCGTGGCTCGTTCCGGACGTTGGAGAGAGGGGTTTCGCTAAGACATGTAATATAGAAGGTCTTTTTCCTACTGGCAGTCACACTATCCATGTATTATACTTCAGTAGCTCTGAGTCGTGTTTTATCACTAGATAACCTACTGTGGAGTGCTTCACGATGATGCAAAATATCAACCTTCATGAAAGTGTACATTGAGCTATATAATATTAGCTTAATATAAAATTAAACATCCTCATACAATCTATAAAAGTGTGGAAGAATAAGGTAGGATGTTTCTTAAACTATAAGTATCATCCTCTAACCAGTCTATGTGGGTGTGAGAACGTGTATAATACTATTATAGCAATCGCATGGGAAAATTTTGTTTCGTAAGCAGAATTTAGTTTTGTTTTGTCCACTAGATTCGAGTATTGAAAAATATATTCACATTGTACGATAGATGGCTTCAATTAAATAGTTTTGGTAGTAGAGTTTTGCCAATTCCTTGGATATTAATTGGGCGGTTCACGGTCGTGGTGCCTATTTTATAGAGAAAGACTGAAGATACCACTATAAAAGTAAAATGAAAGGTATTTTTTTAAATTTTTGTTTTTCTTTTTGATATACCATTAGGGAAGAAACACGTGTCAGCCAGAACATATTACAATAATTTGTAGTACAAGATACTACAATTTATTTAAGGTTTTATAATATGTCTTCCATAATCATCTCTGCAGCTTTTTCACCTATCATTATAGCTGTCGCAGAAGTCCCGGATACTGGGAGGTTCGGCATAATACTGGCATCTGCTACACGCAATTTGTTCACTCCTTTGACTCTCAGTCTAGCATCAACCACGCGACCGAGGGCACAAGTACCTCCAGCATGCCAACTACCGTCCATCATACACAAAGCGTAGCACCTGAAATATGCACGACTGCCAAATTTGAACATGCCACACATATCTTTTATAGGGTCGACGAAGGTTGCGTTCTGCTCTAAAAAATAATTTGATTTCATAAGGTTCATATAAAAATGCTTTATAGAGCTTGCAGCTTTATCCAGATCATCGTCATTCGAAAAGAAGCCAGTATATATCAGAGGTTCATCCTTGGGATCATTACTTCGTAATAATACTCTGCCTCGTGATTTAGGCTGTGTTATCTTTACATAACTGTATATTACCTACCGGCCCTTTATTTCGTTGTAAATATAATCGTATATATAAACGTCAAATCTTTGATTGTAGTCACAATTTCGATATATTTGGTCCCGCAATTTGTCAGTTGTGAAAAGGTAGCTCGTAACCGCATAGTCAGGATAGCTGTCAGATTTATTTAGAGGAACATAGCTTAATACGACCGGATAAGGAAATATGTGAATATCAGTAGGACGAGCAGGCTTGTAAGTTGGTCCCAGTTTGTAGATAACTGTAACAGGTGGACGATCACGATAGTTTTCGCCCACCGGTAAATCGGATAGAACTGGAATGTTTTTACTTTCAAGGTGCTTTTTTGGTCCAACACCTGATATCATAAGAATTTTTGGCGAGTTTACTACACCGGCACACAAAATAACTTCTCTCTTAGCTTTCAAAGTGATGACTCTCTGACGTTTCATCATTGCAGTTACACCAATTGCATTTTTGTTTTCGTCAAATAGAATTTTTTGCACTTCTGTATGTTTAAGTATGTCTAGGTTTGGTATGTCTACTGGAGGCGACAAGTAGCCTTGGGCAGTGCTTTGACGTACTAGATTTCCTATAGTGTACAATAGCTTTGTGGCGCCAACAGTTGAGTATGCGCTTAAATCTGGGACTTTATTAATCCCCAATGCTTCAAGAGCGTTTAAAAATTCATCAATCTCAGTTCGATTTTCTTTTGTCACTATTATAGGACCATCGTAGCCATGGTAATCTTTGTACAATGAGTTTTGGATATTTGGATCTCGAAGTTGTTCAGATTTTTTATAGTATTTAAGAAGATTTGATAATTTCCAGGATGAGTCTTCAGCAGCTTCACTCCAGCGATCGAAATCAAATTCATTTCCTCTTTCATACGTCATAAAGTTAATACTGGTAGTACCACCGAGCATTTTTCCAAATATAAGGTTGAATACGTTCCCTCGATGACATTGATGGGAGTATCCATCGTTTTTTGTAGTGAAATTGTAGATTACATTTCGGTTTCTGACGTAATTTATGAATCCGGGAACCTGAAATATACATTAGATAATATTTTTATATATCCATGATCATAAACTTAGGTAAGCATTGCTTTAAAACATACAGTAGATTCTATTCTAGGATCTCCACCAGCTTCTATTAGTAGAATTTTAAGGTCTTCATTTTCTGCCAGTCTTCTCGCAACTACAGCGCCGGATGTCCCAGCACCGATCACAATGTAGTCATATTCAGATTTATCTAGAAGTATAAACCAAATTTAATGTCTTGTTTTATTTATCGTATCTGCTCTACAGTTTTACCTTTACATAATTGATGCACTCTACAAAACAATTATAAGCTATTCAACCAGATTTAGACAGTTTTTGGTTTATTTTATAAGTGTGTAGAACGGCTAACCAGTACATAAGAATGCAACCTACATCATCCAGAAAGCATTAAAGAATGTCTTAAAAAAGAAAAACTTGAGTTTACCATTCTTGAATACAGCACTTAGATAAAAGTGATGGTTTAAAAGATATACATACTTGAGGATATGTGTGTTACCTTTAACGGTAGCTCCAGATTGCCACACGGAGCCGGTGAGATGCAAGGCGGCGTGGAGGATGGCGAACGCACACTGCACGGAGTCCACGCTAGCTACACTTGTAGCTAGATCCATTATTTATTTAGCTGTCAACATAAAGTAATTTATAAAACCATAATATCTACCAGTCGATCCCAGGAAGAAAATGTGCCATGAAATAATTTTCCTAAGTAATTACATACAAGGCCATTTTTGTTGGGGGAATGGTCTACTATGGACCATATACATGACCCGAAATTTAAATATAAAACTTTTGAGGATTTCCAAAAATCCCTACTTGGGATTTTATTAAGAAGATATTTTATGAAGAATGATGCAGAAATTACATTCAATTTTATTGTTTTCCCTGCAAATGAAATTACAGACTTGTGTAAAATATAAATGCTTATAGTTTTATTCGTTTTCACAAAAGATACTAAGTTATTTTGTCACAAAAGAATTAAATGAATGAAAGAGAAGATAAAATGAAACCTGCATAATCAAAGTCTAAACTAAATCTCTTAACTTTTCGACTGCCGATGCTCTGATCAGTGCGAGGCATAATATTTTTTTTATTGTGTTTGGTATTACAGCAAGAAGAATGAAATATGTACACAACAATACCATATAAAAGAAAACCTACAACAGAATTAATAATATTAAAATACTCACTGTTATCCAAAATACAACAACTGCAGCAGAATTTTCCTTACAATAGTTTTATAGGTACGTTTTATGCATAATTCAACACCATTTGTAACTGATAAACTTTAAAATGAGTTACATATAAAATGGTGTCAATGTAAAAATTAAAACAGAAATTTCTATTTTTATGAACGTTTATATAACAACTATGATATTTGCCAATAAATAGTATCAGTTGTACTTCGTAAAATTAACTGTGCCAAAGTAAGTAATATTGAAGTTTTATACACGATTTTGTACTTATGCATAATATATAAACTGTTCTGATGGAGTAGAGTTCATATGCAACCGTACCGGCTATATTGCCACAATTTAACACTACTCCGCTTCCATACACAGGCAATCTTACAAACATACAAACGTTTTTATCTCGAATTGGAACATGTTTTACTGATAAAATAACTTAATTTCAAATTACACAACGCCTAAGTTCACCTAGTATCTATGTGTGTAATAAAAGTAATGTCATGTTCAAATGTAACTGCTGATAAAACGTTCTTCTTTATTGTTTGCTTAAGTATGTTTCAATATTCAAATATAATACTTAATTAGATTAACATATTCAATACCGTCTGTGCAAGCAACGATAAGGTTATTTTGTATTTATATAAACATTTAGGAAAGTACTGGATGACAATGGTTATAGTTCCATTGGTTAAGTGAAGGTATCACTAGGAGCTTGAACACCTTTTATTTACTTAGCGGATTTTTTTTTAGAAGCGGTAAAAACATTATTTGATGTAAATTTTCTTCGATTTTCGTTTGTAATTTTGATATTTTTGACAATGTCGTAGGGAGTTCAATTTACAACTAAACAGGACTTCAGGACAGGACAAAGTATCTGTGGGGTCAATAGTTTGCTAGATAAACCATAAAAACCATTGTCCACCACTCTTTTCAAGATGGCGGCCGCAGGACAGGGTTTTCAGTGACATAAATTAAGCATAATAATAAAATAACAATACCACGAAACAGAACACTAAGAACGAATAAAATACCTAGTGATAACTAAAATATCGTATTATTAACATACAGGTTTCCAGAATATTACTTCGATGGCAATTTTCTCCACATTATTTTTACTCAAGACCTACATTTCTAGTGATAAATCCAGATGAACAATTTTTGTACGTCTGTTTATATACATAGTGAAAAACATGGTTTGGGTGCCTTTTTTTTCTTTTGGGTTGGGTTGGAAAATCCTCATGGAGTCTCTTCGCCCTGGGGGGAAGGACGAAGGGGACTGTCAGACTCTTACTGACTAAAAACCAACCCATGCTTCTCATGTACCCATGTGTCGGAGAGTAGGCTTTCACCGAAGCATTCCTCGCTACCCCCCGACGGGTATTGGCCCGCCAGATGGTCAGGCGGGCCCCGAACGAAACCCCCTTGGCGGCGGATGAAGATGTTGGGCTCCGCTGCCAAAACACCCAGCGGCCGCTGAGGATAGGGAGGACGGCAACGCAACACAGTATCTCCTCTTCCTCTGCGGCCCCACCGCGACGCAACGATGGTGCGCCCCCATTTGGTCGCGGGAGATAGGGCGCGCGGCAACGCAACACCGACACGCCTCTCCTCCCGCGACCGCACCCGACTGCGAGGGACACACAGAACTGTCCCCCGCACCCGCACCTTGGGACGCATCCTACGCAGGCCTCACGCAAGCCCACGTGGAGCGTCCCCTCCCGGGATCCCGCTTAGCTTCACCGTGGGTGTACCTCAAACCCACGGTTACTGAGCCCCCCCACCACGACAAGGTGGAGACCCCACGGGGCGGATAGTTTGGGTGCCTATAAATTGGAGCGGAACTGAGCTGTGTTAAGATAAGCAACTACGTACGAAAAGTAACAGCTACGAATAATAGGTGTTGTGTGAATGTGAGAAATCAAGATTTTCCAATCATCTTGATTATATTTAAAGGCTTAGCACTACTCCACTCCTATAGACAAAACCTACTCTCATAGAAACATTAATAAAAAGTTTACCTGTTGAGTTTCCTGCCAGCTCTTCTGAATAGAAGCCATGTCCTGTACTGATGGCAGAGTAGAAAAATAACGTTTCGTAAGTACTTTAAAAGTTTACACGAGATAAAGAACCACTTAATGTCATGCATTACATCTTCTTCTTGTCGTGTTAATTATTAAAGTGCTGCTGTGACCGGTCGCTGAGGTGTTATGCCTTGGCAGAGGTCTCCACAGAAGGAGTGCAGCGCTGTGTCTGTGACAACCTTCGAACCATCGTTAATGGGCGGGCGAATCCTCTCGAGAAGTCTTGTGGAAGAACCCCCCTAAACAACCGAATCCAGTCAACACTTGGATCAGCCAAAAGGTGAGAACGCTGAGACGCTTATACAATCACTCCCATAAAACCGTGTCGTGGACGGCGCTCAATCTTGTTGCCAGTTACCTTATAGATAGAGTTCAGTATTTAGATGTTAGTGGGAGTAGGTCTCAAGGTTTGCCAGAGGGAATGGGCGTTCCACAGGGCTCTATTCTTGGTCCGTTTCATTTTTTAATATATACTATTATATTTATTGTTCCTTTTACAATCACTCCCATCAAACCGTGTCGTGGACGGCGCTTGGAAGCCAGTCATGCTGCCTTTTCCATCACTAGATTCCGTAGCTCAAAACATCATGCCTCATCGCTATTAGGCGGCAAGACGTCCGGGGTCCATTTGATTTATATTTCTTTTTGCCGCGATGGAAACTCTTTTCGAGCGCTGTCGACTCCGCCCCTGGGCCGTATGGGTTTCATTGACCATTTTGGTGGCAGCGGGAAGATACGTGTGAAACTCGCCTAATGACGTTCAAACCCTACTCACTAAAACCACCAAGGTGTCCCCTAAATCCCTTCATAGCGGGATTAGTCAAATCTGAGTAAACATACTTTACTGCAACCGCGCCAGATGCCTAAGTTGACTGACTGAATATTAATTTGTAACTTTTATATGCCTATTAAGTATATAAATTTTATATTTTCCTAACCGAAATAATACTAGAATATTCAACACCGTCTGGGACATGCTAAGATAAGGGTATTTTACATATAAATAAACATTTAGGTAAGTTGTAATGATAATAGTTCTTTAATTTCATAATGGTACTAGTTTAAAAGTTAGGCATAGTTTTATTCACTCAGTATACGCGGTCTTTGACAATAACTACATAAGGACAATTTTAGGAATCACTTACAAACGTTAGATCTAAAACCTACCAATTATAATAGTCAAAGTTTTGTACTGTAAAAGAAAAAAAAAAGGATAACTGTTATCCTTTTTTTTCTTTTTTTTTCGTGTCGGGTTGGAAAATCCTCTTGGAGTCCCTCCGCCCTGGGGGAAGGGCGAAGGGATCTGTCAGACTCTTACTGACTAAGAACTAACCCGTGTTCCTGTACCCGTGTGTCGGAGGAGCGGGTATCGCCGAAGCATTCATCGCTACTCCCCGACGGGTATTGGCCCGCCAGATGGTCAGGTGGGCCCCGAACAAAACCCCCTTGGCGGTGGATGAAGGTGTTGGGCTCCACCGCCAAAACACCCAGCGGCCGCAGAGGATAGGGAGGACGGCAACCTGGCAACACCGCATCTCTTCTTCCTCTGTAGCCCCACCGCGACGCAACAATGTTGCGCCCCTATTTGGTCGCGGGAGATAGAGCGCGCGGCAACGCAACACCGACACGCCTCTCCTCCCGCGATCGCGCCCGACTGCGAGGGACAGACAGAACTATCCCCCGCACTCGCACCTTTAGACGCATCCTGCGCAGGTCCCTCCAAGAGTCCAAGCCCACGCGGTGCGTCCACTACCGGGATCTCTCTTAGCTTCACCACGGGTGTACAAGCCATGGTTACTTAGCTCCCCCCACCACGACAAGGTGGAGATCCCACGTGGGGCTGTAAGAAGTTATTAGAATTTTTAGACGTGCAAAGTGGTATTTTCATTGCTCTATTACTCTATATCAACTCTGTAAAATCAAATATAAACTTTATAGGGTTCCATAATAAACTACAAAAAACCATTATAGTTTCGCTATGTCTGTCCGGGGTTTAAGTATAGGTATGTGTTTAGTGTTTTTTATTTATGGACCCGTTTGCGAAATATAGTAGGCAAACCACCAATTGGAAAGGGTACCAATTATCATTCTCTGAAATCAAATTAATTTAATTTCATTCCAAAAGTCCAAAAAGTCCTATAAATATTAAACAATCTTGTGTCGCACAGCCATTCGTAATGGCAATCAAATTTTAACAGCATCGTCGTGAGCTTTATCGCGAAACGCACCGAGCACAAAATCTATGGTCATAACATTTTAATTTCGATGATAAATAGCTTTGGTATTCAACATTCACTGCCTGAATATCGAATCTGGCTATAAAACTTGTCGTAAACATTCAACCAAATAGGTTTAAAAAGCATAGCTAATTCAACGACAATGCATTACGTGACTTATAGATTTTCAAATGGTATTTCATATTATACATACAGAGAGATTTGTAATTGCTCATATTCTCTTCTTCTTCTTGGTGATTCTAGGGGCATAATGCAGTATTTTACCCTCCTCCCCACATATAGGGATTTGGCCTTGTTTGATAGACAATAAATATCCATCATTTTAAATAAAACAAAGCTACTAACTCAACGTGGAATTTGAAAACGGAGCCAAAAAACACAGAATAATCTATACTATAATAAAACTGTAGAGGTGAAAAAGTCTGTACATTAAAGATATTTTGACGAAAATTAGCTAAAAAACCTAGGAAAATGCTAAAAAGCAATACTTGATCATTTTTAGAATTTATGTCTGTCTGTCTGTCCGACGTCTTTCCCTATATTGCTTAAGATCTCTAAAATGGCGAAATTGATTTTAATAAAACTTACACTCATGTACAAAGGATACTCAAACCTATAAAATAGTATATGTTACATCACAATCAGTTGAGTGGTTTGCGGTATACAGCTTGACCTCTTCTTTGTACGTGGTCCCAAACAAAACAGGGATCATCCAAATCTGGATATTTATGTGGTTCCATCTATGATCATTATAAGTTTGTTAGTAAAAGTATAGTTAGTCTAAATAGGTACCTTCAAAGTATTTTACGGGTATTAACTCGACTTAAAAAAAGGAGGTGATTCTTAATTTCGTCAGTACTTATATTTTTATGTATCTATACATATAATAAAATGGTAGGAAAGTCAAATCTGTACATTGAATATTTTTTTAAAAGAATACTTGGGGTGTGATCTACCATCGATATCGAAGCCAAAAATATAGTTTTTAGAATTTATGTCTGTTTGTATATCCGAGATAAACTCAAAAAGTACTGCATGGATTTACTTCAAATTTGGCACGAATATTATTAGAACGAATTTGAATGTTGTTATTATGTTAACCGTGCTATAAGCTAGCTTCACACTATAAAAATAACGCAATATAAGTAAATTAGGCTGATAAACATTATTAAATGAATATAAGTAGAATCAAGACAAATTTAAAGCAGCGCCATCTAAGAAAGTTCAAAACAATCAAGTTGAATTAAATGTGTAAGCCCTTTTTGGATAAAAATAATTTTAATTTGATCATGTTGGCAAGGTTGATAGTTGTTTTCAAAAGTCATAGATGGAGTTGTGCATTTTCTTCTTAAAAATTGTATCGTTAATTCGTTTAACAAAACAATAAAAAAATGTGTTTATATAAATTTTAAGCTGCTTCATTTATGTCTTATGAAATTCATCGAGTTTGTCTGTTTGTAAATACAAACAGAACTCAAAAAGAACTGCATAGATTTCTAACAAAAGTTAAACTCGAAAACGGCACGCTATTGCTGTAAGCAATTAGAGCTAAATAACGAAGTAAGAGGAAAATAATAAGCATGCCATATTATAACTTAAAGATAAGAGATGCTTATTTTTTACAGTACAGAATAAATAGTAATAGATTTAGAAAAAAATAACATTTTGGCCACATTGGTGTAATTATTGCTTCTTAATTAATATATATTCATGTCGCATATAAACTTTAGTGAGATGTGGAACTAGCTAGATTTTTTTACTCACACACAGCCATTTATTTAATTGTTACGTCTGAAGTGGTTTGGCGGATACTGGTGTTCTCTATTCATGACAGGCAACCTACCGTCATGCATTTACACGTCATCCTAGAGAACGGCCAGCGCATATATTTTGATCCCGACAGCGTTGCTGAGCGCTTGGAAAATCCGCGCCAAACAATTCTCTTGGCATTTTTCAGACTCTGTGAAGTCGACCAGTTTGGGAGGTCCCTTACGTATGACGAGATGCCTTCATATTATACGTACGACAAGCAAAAGGTGTAACGTAATACTACACGTATTGCGTTATAATATCTCGCAGGCGCTTAACGCCAGCTTAGCCAGACATCGTTCGCAATATTACCAAATATGGTCATATTCACTAGCCAAAGGCAGTTGTGAGTCATAGGCTACATCTATATAAGATGGGTGCGCGTTGTAGAATGGTCACTTTCCCTAGACATCGGAACGCTGCCGCTACACCTCGCGATTATTCTACATTCTACTTCCTATCTACTGTCCCGCTGGGGGTAAGCATATTCTAGTTGTCTGTGTGCCTATATGTTCTGTCTGTAGTATCTGTGTCTCCTAAGCATAACAGCCGATCTAGGGACCGCCTGTTCCTGACCGGTTGTCGTGTATTCTCTATGCTGTTTCCAGTTCACCCTACGGGCTACGTTCACCCTACGAGCTCACTGCACCTGACGTTCTTCCTACGGGCTGACGTTCTTCCTACGGGCTACAAGCCACGAGCTGCTGGCGCCGTGCCGCTACTAGCCAGCTGCCACCCAAGCCTCCGTTCCTGCCTACGAGCTCCTACAGCCAGGCCACGGACGCCTGAGCCTGACCGCTCGACTCACATCGGCTGCACCGCCTGAGACCCGCTCAGCCTGAACATCGACCACAGAGCTGCCTGCGCAGCGCACCTTGGCCAGCTCATCGGCGACCCTTCGAGCAGCTACCCTGCGAGCGTCGGAGAGCAGCAGGAGTCTACACTCCAGCCAGCTCAGGCCAGTGCTTACCTAGTTCGGTCATACTGTATGTGAGCGGTAGTGAGACATAATAAAGAACCTGTTCAGCCTAGCAGTGTTTCTCTCGAACCCCGACATCCTACCTGAGACCCTCCGTCTCAGTGGCGCCCAACTCTATTTGTCTCACTTCCAATTACTGCAGTTGTTCTTGTTTAGGAGGTCAGTCCTTGTAAACGAGGAGGTGCAGACATCAGCGAACTGGTACGTAATATCTAACTTGTGTGTATCTGTGTATTGCTGTCTATCTTTAATTTCTATTCTTGTATACCTATTATGTGTTATCTTACTATTGTCTAATTCAAATGTCAACTACCGATTCCCTACGTAACTGTTCGCAATTTGAAATAACCGTTTTTTATTTTTGCAAATCACTATCTATTGTCTACATTTTTACACCGAATCGTCGTAGTTTCTTTGTAAAGCAGAACTATTGCACACGGAGGGCTGTAATATAGTTACGTTCTTTTCTATCATACTTATTTTATATCATCATGAGCACTAACCCTATCAAGTACTTTCTACTTAATAAAAATGAATTGGCCTACGAAGTCGCTATTCGCGGAGAGGAGCCGGCTACCTCTGTTTTAGGTTTACGGAAGCAGCTACCTAAACTACTCGAGTTGATTCCGAATGACGAAATCCTAGAGTCAGGCCTAGACATAGCAGACGACTTCAAGGGAGCTAGCCTGTCAGTTACCGATTTAGATTCGCGAATCTCTTCCCTTAAGGAGCTATACGACCACAACTTGGCTAAGCGAACTACGGCATTGCACAACCAGGTCTACCACAGATTGGGCAGATTAGACAAATCCGAACCTAAATACGGCAAGAAAATATCCGACCTGACTGAACGCTTTCGGATGCTGTCGGCAGAGCTATCTAAGATAGAACACTCGAAGGTTCCGTCGGCGGAAGTCGGAGTCACGATGACTTGCACGGATTCAACCCCTGCACAGGCAGCGTCGACTCCGGTAACTGTCCACTGTGAGCATTTGAGGGTTGGCGAACTATCGAAACTCAAATTCGACGGAACAGGTTGCGTTCGCGAATTTCTACAACGCGTGACGGAATTTAGGACCGTTAGAAATCTACCTGCCAATAGATTTTTCGATTACGCGTCCGAAATTTTTACTGGTAATGCGTTACACTGGTTTCGCGGTGTTAAAAATTCAATTTCTACATGGGACGAACTAGCTAGTAAACTCACAGCTGATTTTACACCGTACGACTATGATTATAAACTTTTAGCCGAGATTCGTAATCGTACTCAAGGGCAAACTGAGGGTATAATCATCTACTTATCAATTATGTTCCAACTTTTTGCGCGATTGTCACCGAACACGGTACTAACCGAACATGAAAAACTAAATATATTGCTTCACAATATTAGACCGTGTTATTCTACAGTACTAGCTTCATGTACTACGGCTATAGACACTATAGACACTCTAAAAACACTATGTCTAAACTATGAGAGGTTCCAGTGTTTAAGTGCACAATTTCACGAACCTAGTTACCCTACGTCTAACACAGTAGCACCTGATTTAGCTTACATAAATAAAAAGGACACGCACGGTCACTATAATAATTCACAGTACTATAAACCGTCTAAACTAAAAAACTACGCTTCTGTCGCATCTATAAATGTCGAACCGAACGATACACCTGTGCCTAACCCACAACACTATAATGTCAACATGATATCTAAATCAGCTGTTCCTACAAAAATAACTAATAAGAGGTCTGTTTTCTGTCCGCGATGTCGTTCAACTGATCACTCGCTAGGGACGTGCAAGCGAGAACGTTATCCGATATGTTTTAAGTGTGGCCTTAGGGATGTCACATTCGTAAATTGTCCTACCTGTAAAAATAAATCATTTTCAAAAAAACTAATTTATTCGGATCGTCGTTCGTCAAATAAGATGACAAACCCTACCGTTTGTACATCTTCTAAACCTAAATATTTTGACAAGGAAGACTGGAAAAATTGGCTGAACACTCTAAAAGTGTATTTTTCTAGTCATTCTGTGGCTGCGACCCGAGATCAAAAACCTAATACTGATTTTCGACCCTATGTTAATGTAACCATTAAGAATCTACCCCTTACTGGTTTACTTGACTCAGGTTCTGCCGTGACTATATTGGGCAATAATTCTCATATAAAACTTATTTCTAAAACTAATCTCCCTTTGAATAAGTGTGACAACCCTACTATATTTTTTCGATCGGCGGGTGGTCATCGTTTGACACCGATCGGCTATATCAACCTACCCACCACTTTTGAAAATAAAACTTATAACTTAAAAGCGTACGTAATTCCAGAAGTCACTAGTTCGTTAATTTTAGGTATTGACTTCTGGAAAAGATTTAAATTGTTACCAAACTATATTAACTCTGTTTCTTTATCTAATAATTACTCTCGTAGTAATTCCTTGCCTAATAAAGTTAATGCTACCGTGTCAGCTATTGATACTAACACTGAAAACGAGACTACTATAACCTCGGATCATTGGTATACTACAATCTACAATGGCTATAAAAACTCACCTACATCTTTCCCTAATTATTCTATCAGGAATGATAAATTGTACAGATATATGGTATCTAAATGTACATTGCGTAAAGTATTCGATTGAAAAGAGCTCCTACATACCTCAGATAGAACTACCGCCATTAAAGAATACCATTCGGAACTCGCTGCGGGTCATTTAGGTATTTTTAAAACGTATAAACGTTTAGCGCAGCGTTATTATTGGCCTGGTATGCACGCTGACATTATTAAGTTTATATCTTCGTGTGATACTTGTGTCGCACGTAAACACCAAAACAATGGTACTTTATATACACACACATACAACTTACGTCGTAAACCGGCTGGGGTTAACGTGGGTGATACTGTGTGGAAAAGAACCTACGACAAATCATTTGGCAAAAAACTAGCTCCTAAGTTTGCCAAGTGTACTATTATTGCTAAAAAGTCACCACTAGTATACGAATTAGCGGATTCGTCGGGTAAATCTATTGGCAGTTGGCACATTAAAGATTTAAAACTAATTAACTACACTGATTCCTAACCTAACTAGATTCTTTCATTGTACCTACCTGCAGTTTGAGTTTCATAGTCACTATCTACTTAGCACTGTCTACAGAAGTTCGGAGGACTTAGTTAGATGGATTTTTCTTGTCTAGACACGAAAAATCCTGCTGTACAGAGCGGGGTATTGTAACGTAATACTACACGTATTGCGTTATAATATCTCGCAGGCGCTTAACGCCAGCTTAGCCAGACATCGTTCGCAATATTACCAAATATGGTCATATTCACTAGCCAAAGGCAGTTGTGAGTCATAGGCTACATCTATATAAGATGGGTGCGCGTTGTAGAATGGTCACTTTCCCTAGACATCGGAACGCTGCCGCTACACCTCGCGATTATTCTACATTCTACTTCCTATCTACTGTCCCGCTGGGGGTAAGCATATTCTAGTTGTCTGTGTGCCTATATGTTCTGTCTGTAGTATCTGTGTCTCCTAAGCATAACAGCCGATCTAGGGACCGCCTGTTCCTGACCGGTTGTTGTGTATTCTCTATGCTGTTTCCAGTTCACCCTACGGGCTACGTTCACCCTACGAGCTCACTGCACCTGACGTTCTTCCTACGGGCTGACGTTCTTCCTACGGGCTACAAGCCACGAGCTGCTGGCGCCGTGCCGCTACTAGCCAGCTGCCACCCAAGCCTCCGTTCCTGCCTACGAGCTCCTACAGCCAGGCCACGGACGCCTGAGCCTGACCGCTCGACTCACATCGGCTGCACCGCCTGAGACCCGCTCAGCCTGAACATCGACCACAGAGCTGCCTGCGCAGCGCACCTTGGCCAGCTCATCGGTGACCCTTCGAGCAGCTACCCTGCGAGCGTCGGAGAGCAGCAGGAGTCTACACTCCAGCCAGCTCAGGCCAGTGCTTACCTAGTTCGGTCATACTGTATGTGAGCGGTAGTGAGACATAATAAAGAACCTGTTCAGCCTAGCAGTGTTTCTCTCGAACCCCGACATCCTACCTGAGACCCTCCGTCTCAAAGGGTATATTTAACCGACGTCGACGAGGAGGTGCTGTGGAAAGTTTGCCGGGATTCATGGACGCCACATTTTGTAAAGTTTATACCGTACACACGAATAATGGCGAATGCTATTTTCTGCGGTTGTTACTTCACACGGTCCGAGGCCCAACGTCTTTCACCTTTATGAGGACATTTGACGGCGTGGAGTATCCCACTTACCGCACAGCCTGCGTAATATGTCACTTTCTCGACGTTGACCAAAACTGGGATGACACCCTCGCGGAGGCGAGCGTCAGTGACTGGGCGGCTGGGACCCGTCATCTGTTTGACGTCATCTTGGTGTTTTGTAGATTCGCGAACACGGTAGTTTTGTGGGAAAGTATGGCCACCATCTGTCTGAAGATTTTCTTCGAGCTTTGAGGCGTGCTACTGCAGACAAAGTCGAAGTAACTGATGAACGCGTACTGAACACCTGTCTCAGTTCACTTCAAGACGTGGTCATTTCTATCAGCGGCAATCCACTGGTCGAATATGGGTTACCAGCATCCCAATCATCACCGCATCAAGACCGCGGCAATTGGGAGTATAACGCTGAGACAGTTTACGATCCGGGTAAAATGTCCACCATACGAAATTCATGACACCGTCTTTGAAAGCGTTGGGCAAAGCCAGGGTAAAATGTTTTTCTTGGATGCTCCTGGTGGAACAGGAAAAACATTTGTTACCACTGGCATACTTGCAGAGGTCAAGAAGGAAGGCAAAATTGCCATTGCTGTAGCGTTGTTCGGAATCGCTGCCACACTGCTTCCGGGTGGCAAGACAGCACATGCCATGTTTGAAATTCCCATCGATTTAGAGAGCGCCGAAATGCCCGTTTGTGGTGTGTCATGTAACAGTGATAAGGGACACATGCTAAAGGATTGCTCTCTGATCGTATGGGATGAGCGTACGATGGCCAATAGGAAGGCAGTTGAGGCCGTCGACAGAACTCTGCAGGACATCCGCGGCGAGCATTTGATGTGTGGTCACAGTTCTTTTCAGTGGCGATTTCCAACAAGCGCTTCCCGTGGTGACGCGGGGATCGAAAGCTGACAAGGTGAGTGCTTCGTTGAAACGATCTTCGTTGTGGTCACGAGTTCGTACGCTACGCTTGACCATTAATATGAGAGCTCGGCTCGGCGTCAATGCACGTGCTCAACAATTCTCCGATGTCCTTCTAAGTGTTAGCGAAGGCACTCTACCAGAGGAGAGAGGTGGACAGGTGGTGCTTCTAGAGTCTCTCAGTAGAGTTGTATCCAGCTTAGAAGAACTCATTCGCTGTAGGTACGGGAACATCAGTTGAATACCGTAATAGCAGAATTCTTGGCGGTGTGAGCGGGCTATTTTGAGGCCTAAAAAAGACCAAGCTGTAGCAATTAACGAATGCATTCTCTCGGATATAGAGGGAAATGAAGTGATCTACACCTTTGTAAACACTGTCGTCCAGCAAGATGATGCCACACATTATCCCGTAGAATTTCTAAATTCCCTGTCAGCAAGTGAACTTCCTGACTGAACTTCTGCCTTACAGTCATCTCGCTCCACAGACACACCATTGAAGCGGAAATTCTTACGCGTTGTTGCGTCGGCGAGGCAGTATTAATACCACGCATTCCCCCTCCCCGTTCAAGTACGCACAGTTCCCCGTGAGTGTTTGCTTCGCGATGACCCTCAATAAGTCGCAGGGGCAGACACTGAGGGCAGCGTGTGTCGACCTCAGGACGAGCTGCTTCTCACACGGGCAGCTGTACGTCGCTGCGGAGAGCCAAACCACTAATGTTGTTTATCGAGGTTTCCTATAAGTATGTATTTTTACCCTATTCTGTAATTCTTATTTTCTCCATCTGCTTCAGTCACAACTTATGACGTTCAGCAGAATCACCATAAAGTCATTTATTCAAAGCAGGCTGAAAATCAGCACTTTTTGAAGGTCAATTTTACAAAAGACAGTCTCCCTCTATTACTGCACTTTCTGCAGATATGAAATATAAAGAAGAAACGGGTAAATGAATGTTATTTTAAAAGGTATAATCGTAGGCATTTATTTAATAATTTGGTGCTATATAGCGTTCACGCAGACGACGTTGCGGGCAGCAGCTAGTCTACAAATAAAATAAAATGTGCCCAAAAACAAAATGTGGCATGGTATGTATATTATTGGAATAACTCCTGGTATTAGCTGCTATCCAAAAAGGTAGAAAAATCTTAGGCAGGTGGTGTAAATTTCGAGTAGTAGACGATTTCGTTCAAGAAAGAGGTACTGGATGACTCGTTCGGCAGAACATTATTTTATTCTTAAGCTTTGTTATCAGAAGTGATTTACTACGGTATTGGGTCCGAATCCTCGTCGTAAACTGACTTGAGTGACTTATATGCATGTTGTATGCTTACTACTAACTGACATATCATTGCATAGGCCACTTTTTTACCTTTTTTTTTTTTGTTTTACGAGGTGGAAAATCCCTTCGGATCTCCGACTCTTGGGGGAATAAGGCTGTAGCTTGTCTGTCAGTCAGTAACGCAAGGATTTTATATATACAGATACGATTTCCTATGTTTCTTTTCTCGCAGTAAATACTAGGAAATATCGCATTTTCTAGACAATTAGCTAGAAAAAACGTGTTAGTGGATTGAGACACTTTTTGTAAGTGTTTTTGGTGATTATAATATGTAGGCATTGTAGGCGTACATTAAATTTGCTTAAGGTAAGGTTATATGGTGTAATAGATATAACGAGGTATCTTTGTTGCACTCAAATTTTGACAATAGACTATGAATATATTATTATTCTTAGGGGCAGCTCCTTGTTCGCTTCAAAAGACAAAGAGTACCACTGTGTACACGTGTGCCATGAGTAGCAATCAATATCTACACAGGAATGCTGGGAGGTGTGCAGTTAAAGTATGCCAACGATGATTGAGGACAATGCTGTGGTTATTAGGGTTCCGTACCTAAAAGGTAAAAAACGGAACCCTATTACTAAGCCTCCGCTGTCTGTCTGTCTGTCTGTCCGTCTGTCCGTCTGTCTGTCACCAGGCTGTATCTCATAAACCGTGATAGCTAGAAAGCTGAAATTTTCAACAAATACTAAAAATAAAAAAATAAAAAATATTAAGGGGGGGTCCCATACAATAAACGTGATATTTTTCGTATTTTTTGCTCAAAATTACTAACGGTAACAGGTAGACGCTTAAAATTTACACAGAATATGTAGTTCTATATAACCTTTTAAAACAAATAATTAAATTTAAAAAAAGTAAAACATTAAAGGGCTCCCATACAACAATCGTAATTTTTAAGCAATTAGTTAGTCGATCTTAATACAGGTAGAAGTTTAAAAAATATTTAAGTATACATACAACAAACGTGATTTTCTTTTATAGATGATGGTACGGAACCCTTCGTGCGCGAGTCCGATTCGCACTTGACCAATTTTTATCGATTACGCCACGAAAAGAGTCTAACCTAAAGACTTTCACCAATCCAACTCGTTCGAGCCAATATTTACGACCAAGTGGTTTACTCGTAATGGCTAGGAAAAGCTTTTCACCAAGTCACACAAAAAACTAGGTATCTTTATTTAACTAAATTCATAACAATCGTATCATTACAAATTGATTTTCATTGACCTTTTTATCAAACCTTTTCATTCCATCGTCTAGACCGTCTGAGAAAAATAGGTAATATTATCAAGATGGCCAGACAAGCTCCTTTCGATAAAAATACCGTAAAAGAAGTCAAAACGATCGTGATGACACGTACGAATAGCATGGACGCATGTTTAGTTTTATTCTCGTGTACAATTTCTAGACTCATCAATCTAACACCTGAGTTTAGTAGAATCCATTAACGAAGACAGCTGAATAACGTACTTTATTGACATTTGAATAATAATACTATTTATCCTAGAAAATGTTGAATTTTGGCACGACAGAAATAAAATCGAGAACAGTATTTATCTCACACTCTCGCTGTTGGAAGAACTTTTGTACTATAGTACTAAAGTTCTTCCAACAGTGTAGATAAATCAGTTTGTATCTTATTTACATATTTGAAACTTGTCCTTATTTTGCAAATTTCCAGGAAGACCAAATGCGTTGAAAAGTTTAAACACATTACACATAAGTTCAGTTTTAAGGCAGCGATAGCCGAGTGGATATACCAACAGACTGCCATGCAGAGGGTATCGGGTTCGAATCCTCGGCGCGCACCAATGACTTTTCGGAGTTATGTGCGTATTGAATTGTTAATTATCGCTTGTCCCGTGCCTCGGAGAGCACGTTAAGCCGTCGGTCCCGGTTGTCATGAAGATCTTTGACAGTCGTTACAGGGCGTCAGTACACATACATACATAGTCTCACGCCTATAACCCCGAAGAGGTAGGCAGAGGTGTATTTCTACACCCACTTTTCGCCAGATATAGTTTAGTCCCACGTAATAAGGGGCGAGCCTATTGCCGTACCGGGCACATTTCCAGACTCCGTGCTGCTACTGAGAATTTCGTGACAGAAAAACCCAATAACACTGCCCGACCCAGGAATCGAACCCGGGACCTCCCGATCCCACGCGCACATTTATGCCGCGAGACCAACGAGGCAGTCGTATAGGGTTTGATGTCGAGTTTTCCGTCTCTACGCAAAGATGGTATTTGCATCGTGTTATCCCTTAGTCGCCTCTTACAACACCCACGGGAAGATAGGGGGTGGTGACATTTGTATTCTATGCCGTCAACCACACGGCTACGGGCGTCAGTACCTTCTAAATAAACTGACACTAGTCTTAACCATGGAATATCGCTATCCCTTCGGGTTGCGGAGGTCAGACAGGCAGTCGCTCCGTGGAAAAGCTAATATTCAGCCAAATCCGGTTAGACTAGAAAGCGGACCCCAGATTGAAACTGGGATAACGCTAAGAGGAAGAAGAAGACACATAACTTCAGTTTTATCGATGTCGCCATAAAATGTTTCGAAGTCATCAACCTCATTGTTGATTGCAATACACTGCAATCGCTGAATATCTGAATACCATCAGCAAATAGTGAAGAGTACGAATTATCAGCAACAACCGACATCATGATAAATTCGAAAGGACTGTGTAGGTGGACTCTAGGCACTGTTTATTTTTATCTAAATGACTCACTAAAGCTCCAGTAAGTCTGCAGTGAAACCAGCCCCGCAAACTTTAGCAGTCATTCTTTATACCCACGCTATTAAATGCGTTCTGAAAATTGTAGTTAGTCAGAACTAGCTGACAGCCCACATCGCAGTCCAGCACCAAAGCAATATGGCTCATAAAATTCACATTAAATTATAGTGGCTCCAGTAGCCAATTTGAAAAGAAACATCTTTCGTATCAAACGATTTTAAACTTTCGCGATTTGTATACATCATACAAAATAATTTAGCAGGTCTAATTTATTTTGTATGATCTTATTAATGTATCTTTAACATTATTATTACTTCCGTCAAGCTGCATGTATTAAAAAGCTGTATAAATTTTGTAAGTTTCAAATTTTGAATTGTCTATTCAGATATGCTTTGATACAGGCTAATCTCCAAAACGGTTGAACAAATGAATAATATATTTATTATCATCATACTAGCGTTATCCCAATAACTTCAAAAATGAATCCGCCGTGGATACCCTTTTTTTTTTTGACTCATGGTGGAAACCAGACAATTTACGGGCTGACCCCCCCAGGCTGGGCCCCTAAAGGGGCTCAGTCTAGGGAGAGTGTGGTGACTCCCCGACGAGAAGCGCCGGGACTACCCACTAAAACCACCATGGTGTTCCTCTATCCGATCCCATTGAATGGCGGGGTCACGGGACCTACGTTAGTATTACTGCCGCGACCCCGCCTGAGCTGGCCCGCTGAAGCGGGCCCCGTCCCTCGCATGCATCCATCTGCATCCATCATAATTGTCCTCATACATCCTCTTTCATACTACGAGCGGAAAAGAAAGACGTAGTCTACTAACGCTACGAGAGGCGCACGCGGAACACGTGCGCCGCCTCTCGGGCCTAGCGGACGGCGGGCGGTTCAAAACAGGCCCGCCGCCCGCTGGCGTGTACTCACGGTGGCCGGAGATCGTTGAGCGCCCTCCGGCGACGACGCCCGGTTCTGCGGGTGGAGACAGGTCGCATGGGCTCCCTATCCCGCTCCGCCGCCTCCTTGATCGACATCACCGTCTCACAGAAGGAGGCGGCGGCGTCCCAACACATCTCGCTCCGAACCATGGAACGAATCAAGGTCCGAAGCGAGAGTTCGACCACTCCTATCGCCGCGACTAGGTCCCGGCGCTGCGATGCCCAAGCAGGGCATTCCGCCAAAGTGTGCAGCGCCGTGTCCTCTACTGGGTCACGGCGATCTCCGCAGTGGTGACATCCGGGCGTCTCCTCCCGGCCAATGCGGTGCAGGAACCGGCCGAAACAACCATGGCCGGTTATCACCTGTGTCAACCGGAAGGTGAGGGCGCCGTGTCGTCTCTCCAGCCACTCGTCGAGTACGGGCCTCACTGCCTCGATGCAGCGAAGCCCCGCGCTGGGGTGCGTGAGTCGCTGTCGCCATTCCGCCACTAGGACCTGTCGGAGTTCCGCCTTCCGCGCCTCAATCTCGCGAGGCGCGGGTTCTCCGCCTAGTGACCGGGCTTCGCGGCGCCACTTATAAAGCGACGCCAACAGCCCGGCCTGCAGGTCCCAGGGCGGACATCCGGCGAGGAGGGTTGCGGCTCCAAAGGAGACCGTGCGGTAGCCACAAATTATCCTGACGGCCATGGCGCGCTGCGGTGCGCGAAGCGCCCGAACGTTGCGGGCCGTCAGGTTGCCGTGGATACCCTATGTTAAAATATGTATAAAAAAATATTTTAACTTTTATTTTAGAATTGACATAGGCCACAATTTGCTTTTAAAAATTATAATTAAAGTTTTATCTGTATTTACTAAAATTTAAATAAAATTTTCAATAAGAAAAACATCAGCTGCTATCTACGACTACGCCACAGCCCTCAATAATATAATCTCATTGAAATGTAAATGCAAATTGAAGTAACATTTTAGAAGGCTTCCCTCCTACCTGGGCCCATTAAGTATCTATGTCGCAGGTATTTAGTCAAAAACGTGATATTATATTTTCACTAGTGACATTATAATTACACAGATTATAGTCAATTGTTTGTATTACTTACAATTTAACGGGCTAGTTTCAGTGCCATTATAATTTCACTAGACCGATACAGTGAAATTGTAAGACAGAGATATTTTGACAAAACACTGATTTAAGAAAGCCGTTAGATTATCAGAACGATCGCTGATTGGCCCGTTTTCGTTACCAGCTGTATTAAAAATAGAGTTAGGAAATAAGAGACAGGTTTCTGAAAACCCATCACCTTAATCGGTTATGTTAGGGTCTCCGTGTGACTCTGAACATAAAAATAGGCTTTTTATG